>CM077006.1:12976666-14465000 GCA_039090855.1 Macrothele yani
CACCTTTGCTAGCAAATTACTATGTGAGTAAACTGGAAATTAAAATCCTTATCCAACCCTCAATATTTGCTCTCTTTGTCAAGTACATGAATGATGTCTTATTTATTATAGATAATGATGACCAGTCTCTACCCTCTCAAATTCTGGCAAAATTTAACTCGCTGGAAAATTCTTTACAGTACACCTTGGAACGGGAAAAAGACCATAGAATCAATTTCCTGGATTTAACCTTGACCTCTAGAGATGGAAAAATCTTCACTCAGATCTTTAGAAAACCCACTAACACAGGCAAGATGTTAGACTACTATTCATTCCACCCAGACTATATTAAATATAATACAGCAAGACAATTTTTGGAGAAAATTAACATCGTCTCTACAGATACCCCAAAAGACATCCACAGAGAAGAATTAAAAAGAATATTGGCAGAGAACAATTACCCCTCCTCATTCATTAAGAAGTTACTTGAAAAAATGCCTAAAAAGAAGCATCAGGTGAGCAATTCAAATTCACTAGCAAAATTGCATACTACAAAGGACTTTTCAAAAAACTAAAAAGAATTGGAGCAAAATGTAATATCAGACTTGCCCCAGATCTAAATAACAAGTTAAAGAAGTTCCTACCAGCTCTAAAACAAAGAAAATGACATCCAAATGCAAGAAGGTGTAGTCTATTGTGTCAACTGTAACTGTGGACTAAGCTATATATGAGAAACAGGAAGGAGTATTAAAGTCCAGTTGAAAGAATGCCAGGCAGCTATTAGGAACATTAGTAGCAAAATATGGCTAGACAAGCATGTACAAGCAAGTGAACACTCCATAATTTGAGACTGAGTACAAGTAGTGGACCACCAAGCACAATTAATGATAATTGCGGTTGGGCACTTCTGACTGAGTGGTAGCAACTACTCCAGTGATGTAGTCCTGATGATAAACTATTTTCTAGTTCTAAAATTTTGCCACCAATTCTTTTAAATAATTACCTCTATAAGACCTGTGAAATAGTTATTTACACGATGCACATACAGTATTTACACAAGAAGGAAGAGATTTTTAGTACAACACTGTGAAGAAACATTGCTCACAAACTGAGTACTACACTGAAAAACCGCAGTGCAGTAGTTGACAGAGTCCTTCCTCCATACAGGTGAAGGAGGCGAGGCTGTGGTCATGTGTCTCATGTCCACTTTTATAACTGAGTCTAAAGTCTGAAAAACTTGCACTCTGCACTTTCTTCACTTCATGCAAACATATTTAGATGTATTTCAATTAATTTTATAACAAAAATATTAAAAATGTAGAAATAAGGATTTGTTGAGGCTGTTTGTTCTTACATTTAAATTGTTATGAGCTTTATAATAAGTTTTTTATTTTTGTTGTCTTCTTCCTCCTCATTATTATTATTAAACTGTTGTTACAATTTTATATTTCTTTCAGACCAAAGACTTGTAAAACTGAGAGAAAAATTGCAGATTGGTGTTTCTGGTCCAGCTAGTTCTCTTGTAAGCCGGGAAAAGTATTTGACAAATAAGCTGTGTGACAATGGTGTCAATACTTCTAGCACAGCAAAATCAGTAAGTGTTATTTATATCTTGATCATGATAACTTCTTGCTCTGCATAATTTTATGTTGAAAACTGAACTGCAAATCAAGCATCAGCAGGAATTTAGTTTCCACTTCACGCTGTTATCATAGATGACAAATCTGTATTGCATTTTTCATGTTTAGCACAGACCAAAAGTGTCATGGCTGTGTGTAATGCAAAGAAACAACTGAGAAAATTTGAAAAACAGATATTCAATGTCAATCAGGAAAAACTTTAAATGCACGTAAAATGAATTTCACATAATATACACCCCTATTTGTCTTTGTAAATTGATATTCATAAAGGACTTTATCCTTTAGTAGAAAATTTAGAATTCAGCATATGGGGTATGACTGTCAAATACTGACACTATTAATTTAGGTAAATAAGAAACTTACATTTTTTTTACTCTTTATCACTTTTAGTATATACCCCTTCCACATCAACACAGCACTACATTCTGATCTTATTCGATTTAGAAGGATAGGATAAACACTATGAATTGAATGTTTGTAGTGATGAATGCTTCAGTAAGTTTTCAACAAAATATAATGAACATTTTCACTTTAGTCATTTGTTTTGTGTGTGTGTGTGTGTGTGTGTGTGTGTGTGTGTGTGTCTTCTCTCTCTCTCTCTCTCTCTCCAGTGCTGTCATTGAGGAGGAGAGGAAACAAATAGTGCTGTGTTGCTAATGCTGTACAAATGTAAGATCAGATTTGTTTATACTAGACAAATCACATTTTATTCCTCTGCTTAAAAAGTCAAGCTCATCAAATTTATCTAATAATAGCAACACTGTATTCATTAGGAAGTTACTTACCATAGAGGGCTTTTTGAAAATTAAAAAAAAATAGCTTTAGATAGCTTAAACAACAACAACAAAAAAAGGGTACCTTCTTTGAAGCAATCAGAAAAAGATATTTTACTCCAAGAAGGAGTAATTTATAGTGTGAAATGCTTTTGTGATTTGCCTTGCATAGGTGATGCAGATTACACATCAGGCTGGAAGAACATAAAACTGCTATTAGGAATATTTCCAATAAAATGGGACTAGATTGTCATGTTCAACAAACTGGGCACAAAATTCACTGCTCTCTTAAAATAATTAGGCATCAAGCCAGTCCAGTTATACAAAGCTAGAAGAATCACTCTAAAATTTTCACTCTAAAACTGGCAACATCAACAATCATGCAGGTTGGCAAATCCATCTCACGTGGTTGCCAGTTCTCTGGAATTACTCCTGATGACAAGTAAGGATCTCATTCGAAAGTAGGAGGTATTAAAAATAATTCCCTTTTTGTCCTCTTAATACCCATGAAACTTGTTTATTGGATTCACTTTTCATGTCCTGGGAGTAAGTGGTTGGGAAGGGCATATTCATAGTTTTCGATAACAATTACAAAAACCTTTCTTGTTGGGTACCACCCATCATTGAAAATGTTAAAATGTTGTCTTTCATTTGTAGTGTAACCGGAACTCTGCTGTGTATGTACATGATTTTTCTTTCTTTTCTTTTTACTTCTTCCATTTTTAATATAATTTTCCTGTTTCCGTCAAAACATGATTTACTTTTCTTATGTTACTAATGAATTATTGATTACCCTTTGCTTCAAATAATTATTTTGCAGAGAGGTGGTTGGCCTAAAGGTAGGAGGAGATCAAAGAGACCATTCCTCAAAGAGATAGCTCCCCGTGCTCCAACAACAGGGTAAGTTGATAAAACTATGTAAGAATCAAAATGGAATTATAAAGCATTCTTCCCTTTTTCCTTTTTTTTTCTTCTCTTTACCATATTAACTGTAGACAATCAGTTTCAGAGTGCAGGTGAAAACATCAAATTGGAGTAGTGATATTTTGGTTTAAAATTGTTATGTTATGTGTTTTTGGTAAATTGTATGTAACTAATTTTCACTGGTATATTGTGATATGCACCTGGAGCTTTTTTTTTTTTTTCTTTGCATTATTTATTTATCTGGAGATGTAAAAATCTATCATGATACATAACTCAAAACAGAATGACACTGTTAGTCAGGATTTAAAGCTTCATGCAATTCAACAGTTTTTCAGTGTGGTTCGTTCTTAATTTACAAAAAATTGCAATCATCAGGAACAAGAAATACCTTTTTTTAATGGGAAAGTGGAAGTCCCAATGAATAGGAATAAATCAGTGGAGGCAGTTAGTGTAATACTATGAAATCATGTCACTTTATACCTTGTAGTGTGACTAAAAATTTTAAATATTGTGAATCAAATATACTGACAACTCTGTAGATATGATCATGTGTAGAGGATTTTAGGAAGGGAGTGTCTGACTCCAGGCCTTAAACAGCCCTTAGAAACAGGAAAGTAGAAGATTTGGGCTAGAGCACCCGATAGGAAAGTGACACGGAAGCGAAGTAGAAAGGGGGGAGGATGACGCCCTTATTTATTATCGGGGGGGGCAGTACCAGGGGTCTGACAGCTTAACATGCCCATCCGATGCACGGCGAATATTTAGTGGATTGAGCGTTCGTACATGCCTGGGATCGAACCTGAGATCCTTTCCGTGGCAGTCTGAGTCACGAACGTTGCCCACTAGGCCACCCGCGGCCCCTGACAACTCTGTAGAGTGACACATAAGAATATATATATATGAGCATATCGTGCATCTTCTGTTTAGTCTTCATTACATTTATTTAATCTTCACTTGTAATGCTTTTATTCCTCTCTGGCTGAAAATTTTAAAATAATAGCTGGATACTAAAATCAAGTATAGATAACAGACTTTTTATGAGGGTGAGACAACATCTTTCCATATATTCCCATTTTGGAATGTACACATTTTCCACTGTGCTGATGAAGACATAATTTAGTAATTCTCTAAGATGCTGCTACTTATAAATAAATTGTAGTTATTAACTTTGTGATAAATACTGAAGTCCAAAGTGAGAATAAAGCCATCTAGAAAAATCATTATTTGTCATAAGTGAAAACAATAATGCTATTGCAGTTAGTAATTTCTTCACGTAAATACAGTTTCATAAAAAAACAAAAAAAAAAACAAAGATGATTATACTGAAAGGTTGAAATGATATGACATATAGAATAGAGCAACCCCTGTACAGCTTGAATAACATCAGCATCTGTGTTGAATGTTGCACCACGGAACTCCTTCATTGCTGGAAACAACCAGAAATCACACGGGGCGAGGCCAGGACTGTAGGCAGGCTATGGCTTGATTTCAATACTGCATTTTGTAAGAAACTGAACAGGAGCAGCCACATGTGGACGGGCATTATCATGGTGTAGGGTCCACTTGCCCACCAATTCCGATCTCTTAATTGATATGTGTCATCGCAGACACTTCAAGACTGAAATGTAATACTCAACATTGACAGTAATTTGTGGAGGAATGGCATGCTGGTAGACTACAACTTTATGATCAAAGAAAACTATCATCATCATCTTCCCAGCTGATTTGGTTTGGCGGACTTTTTCGGAGGAGGCAAGCCTGTGTGTTTCCAGACACTTGTTGCGCGCTTCGTGAGGGGGTTGAAATAGTAGACCCGTGTTTCATCAGCAGTTATTACTGTGTTTAGAAAGTTTGGTTCCTTTGCAATCATTTGTTTCCGCTCATGACACACCTGAATTCTGGCTAACAATTATTGTTCTCTTGTCAGGTGATGAGGTACCCATCTGGAACACACACGATGCAGAAGTAATTTGTCGCATAGAATGCGGAATGCCAACGTATTTTAAATATTAGTTGACACCACTATGTCTTCACATATCATTCATCGATCTTCTTGCAAGATTGCCCAAACAGTGTTAAGAATACACTCAACAACACTTTCAGGTCGACCAGGCCTAGGGGCGAGTTCTGCTGACAAACATCCTTTTTTTGAAATCATGGTGCCATCTAAAAATCATTGACTCATCCAAACATTTATCTTTGTAAGCTTTTTACATTAAATCAACTGTGTCCGGAGCCATTTTACCCAAATGATAGCAAAATTTTATCGCATAAAGCATTTCACTTCTTAACTCTGAATCATTCACCTCCATAGCTGTGTTGCAAAATGCAGACATACCTTAAACAACTGCGCAATAAAAAAACAAAATTGTCTGCCACAGCTAATGGCTGTTGCCATAGATACTTCCTTAATTTAGTTAGTCGTCTGCGTGCATATTTTTTCTCTTCGCACTGTTGCCAACTCAGAAAAAAATGCTCTCAGTTTTTATGGAACGGCCTTTGTAAAAATTGCCAAAAAAATACTCTCAGGTTTTATGGAACAGCCTTTGTGTTCATTGAGCTCAGGGTTTCCAAGTTTTTTTTACTTCACAACTATCCCTGCTTTTAAGAGAAGCATGAAGTGTCAAAAAAAAAACTCAGGAGGATAAAGACTCAACATTTAAGGTGAGTAATGAATATTAGTTTTCAATGGAGAAAAGAAATATTTGAATGAAATCTCTGCTGGTCTTTATGAGAACATATAGTTTTTAGTAAGAAACTTAAATTTGTATTCTGTTTTCTTTTTTAACTTGATGGCGTTAGTGTACTTAACAAGAACGCAAATAGGGAAGTCGAGGTTTTTTTTTTTTTTTTTTTTTTTTTCAAGTAGTTAGGTTTGTATAAAGAGGCAGTATATTTGATAAAATGGAAGAAAAGATATACCCATGGTTCGTATGTGTCCTGGAAATCCTGGAAAAGTCCTGGAAATGTCCTAAAATTCTGTTACACGTCCTGGAATTTTATCCATTCCTGCGCGATGTTTTGTAGTTGAGGATTTTTCTACTGATATAACTCATGTCTGACAAATTTCCCTCCCCATCCCCTGAAAAACGGTAGGGCGTTGTTGGTTTTCTTGTTTGTTAGGAGGACTGAAGCTGCGTTATTAGCATCTTTTGCATCATGCTTATGTTATCACTTTGTCTGTCTGGCCAGGGAGACTAATCTCTGCAATTATTAGTTCGATTTGTAAAATTATTTTTGTGTTGAGAAGCTTAAAATGTGAAAACTATGATCCACGCATTCCGGTTTTTTTTTTCCGAGGCACAACTTCGCTGCTAGAGGGCACAAATGGAGATCGTATTGAATTTAAAATGCATTTTACTTCATGTATTTGCTTCTAAATATCCAATTGAAAAAATCTTTTTCCTTTCGATGACATTTATATCGCAGACTATTTTAGTTACAGCCCCTTTTTCAAATAATACATAAATTTACCACTTGGGGGGCGTAACGGTAAATCGTGATTTTTCCCAATATCTCCGCTTCTAAAAGTCTGATTTGAAAAGTTCTTCCTGCGTCGGATACAGCTCTTGGGGCAAATGTTTTGCACATAATTTCTCATTTTTGGTAAAGAATGGTTTGGGCACCAGGGGGCGTAAGCATTTATTTTTTGCTTCTGGTGTATTTGCAGTAAAGTCAGAGCTGGAAACTCTATTGAAAAATTCCTCCGTCAACCGATACCGCTCTCCTCGGAAAACTTTTTGAGAATACCTCCTGCTTAAAATAGTGCATAATTTTTCCACCACGGGACGTACACATATATCTTATTTTTGTCCATATATCTGTTTCTAGGAGTCTGATTTGAAAAATTCTTTGTTTGTTGGAGAACATTTTTGGTGCAAAATGTTTCTCATATAATTTCAAATATTTCTTAATGCACAAGTGTGCCACTAGAGGGCATAAGTTCACGTTTCCGTTTACAGCAATATCTGCAGGACTAAAAACCCGATTGAAAAATATTCTCTTTCAATCAGATACTATTATTAATTATGAAAACTCCTTGTGTGTATTTTCTTCCCAAAATAATGCACAATTTTGCCGCAAGGGGGCGCAAATATTTAATCTATTTTTCTCAATATCTGTACTTCTAAATGTCCGATTTAAAAAAATTCTTGTAACACCAGATACCATGTACCTTATGGAACACTTTAGGTTTGTATGTAAGGAGGTTTGTGGTTTACAATTCTGCCACTAGATGGTGTTCGCGTTCTTCCGTTTGCAGCCTGTCTCTAAAAACCCTATTGAGAATTTTTTTTTCCTGTATGCCATTCGCTGTAATAAAGATGGAGAGTGAATAAAATGTTTGCTGCAATAAGAAGATCCACTTCAAATAATGTACAACTTTTCTCCTAGGGGTTGTTAAGGTCAAAACGTTTTTCTTGCTATCTCTGCTGCCAGGAGACGTATTTGAAAAGTTATTTTTCCTTTGCATAGCTTTGCTATGAAAAATACTTTTCGCCTGTTTTCAACTTTTTCATTATGCAAAATTCTTCCGCTAAAAGGCATAGAGTTATATCATGTTTCCCTTCTATCTCTTCTTTTAACTGTTAAATTTAAAAATCTTTTTGTCTCTAATACCTTCCTTCTACTATGGGAAACATTTTTTTGCACCATTTGTTAATTTTCATAACATACTTTTTAGCCACTAGTAGAAGTAAGTAGCCGATTTTATTTTATTTTTATTTTTTTTGTGGGTTATTTGACCTTTACTGAAATTTGCTAATGAGTGCTTTATATAAAAATTTGCCATAAAATCAGATTGCTTTCTGATATCAGGAACTTAAATCTAGTTGTTTCTTGGTATTTTCTGAGCTAAGTAATTACTTTGCATATTCTATAATTAGTTTTCTAATCATTCCCAGTTAAATTGCCTTGATCACTAATGAATGCAGTTGTACACAGCTCTCGGATTCAAGGTTTTCTTGTTGTTCTGTTTCATTTCATGTTGGAGATTTTTGTGCATACTTTGTTTGCTGGCGAGTACAAATTTAAAACATAGCTACATCATCTATATCATGTTGAAAATTCCTTCCCTAAATAAAATGTAACACAAATACTTGCTCCCATGATAATGCATTTAAGAAATAAAAATTCCTTTGAAAAAGTTCCAAATATTTCACCTTTCCTTACCCTTAAATTTCCAATGTAAGAATTATTTTAGAATAATTAAATATAAATAGTATTTTATGTATTGATTGTGTGGTAAGATTTATATGAAAGCATTTCAAGAGTAATGCCATATACCTATGTATTCTTGAGTTTTATGGGTTTTATTTTTATTCTGTAATTTGCTTCATTAATTGAACTAAAGCCAAAGTAGAAAAACAAATTTTCCTCAAAATCAGTGTAGTATACTGTATATAAAAGTTTAGTAGATATTAAACCTGGTTACATTTTCAGTGACAGTTTTGGTATTTTAGTATTTATCTGTGATTCTAAGTTTCTGATTAGCTGCAGCGGACATCATTTTTCACTACGAAATGCATATAGCGTATGAAATCCGTTTATTTTCGTGGTGTAGTCGACATTTTTGTGCCTATCATTGCCTTGAAAAAGCCTCCCAGTGGAGTGCGATAGCTTGGCAAATATTTGTACTGACTACACCACGAAAATAAACGGATTTCATACGCTATATGCGTTTCGTAATTATTCAACTCTGGTGTATTTAAAATTTAGTTATCATTTTTAACATTCCGCATTTTGTATTAAGTTTGCCCAAGCATGTAGGAAGTCGTTTGTTGTAGATTACAGGTTGAGCAGACCTATGGTTTCATTATATTTTAAGTAAGAGTGTTTGGATTGTATGTCCTGGGAAAAAATCCATAAGTCCTGGAATTTTGTGATTGAAAAAGCGTATGAACCATGTATACCTCCAAGAAAGGTTTTTTGCATTTCTTTTTTTAGAAAATTTACTAACAAAACTTTTTGAGAAGTTCAGTTGTGTTTTTAAAAGTTGGCAGTGAGAGTCTGATTAAAAAAAAAAAATCATTTTTTTTTTTTCATCAAGAGCTGTTATCCAGAAATCTAGGGTAACCAAATGTATCAGCTTTACATATTGCAATGCTATGGTTTTCAATGAATGATCCAATGACTTTTAGTTGAGCTGAATATTTGTAGCATGTGTTGTTCTTAGTTCTATTGAAAATTATAGCCGATTTGATTCTAATGAGAGGTTGGCGCTCAGGGGAAGTGTAAAAAATAGTGGATTCATGAGAAGAAATTGTAACTGATAAGTCTAATGGTAAGCAGAGGAGAATTTTAGGTCTTCTAACTAAAAAAAAAAAACTGGCTATCTTTGGAGATAATGGAATGTTGCTTCGCTTTGAGAAAGTAGAGTGTCTTGATCCAAGGAAGCAGTAATGGACTGATGAATTTTAATTGCAAAACTGTTCAAGAGAAAAGAATGAGTGTTGTACACTAGAGGCTGATACTAAATGTAGAAAATCCTTCCTTTGTTATTAATTTTGTCTCTAAAGGTCATGAATTGCTACATTAATTTCCTATATAGGTTCTCACAGAAGAGTGTAGAATGACATCTTCCTTTGAAAGCAAGCATTCTTAGTTGGAAGGCTTATGGAATGACTTTAAAAGATTTACACATTGGATGAGGAAACTCAGTTGGCACAAGATACTTGAATTCTTATTTTTCTAAATGAACTCTATTCATAACTTCATTTAAATTGAGCTCATTGGTAGCATAACTTAAAAATGTCATCAAAACAATTGTTTTCATAATTTAAAAAATATGAAAACAACTCTAGTTGCACATTATGGTATTAACCGAATCGTGCCATTATACGTGTAGCATATATAGTATCTGAAACATCAAATGATTGTTTCAGATACTATGAAAATAACTGTTTTACATATGATAAGTTTTGCTTTTTCCCACCCTCATAGGACAAGATAGTACATATACTATGCTGTTAGTGCTGGGATTTTTTCTGTTGTTTTGTTTCAATAGATACACTGTGGGCACCATTTTTTGTGAAGTTGATTTGAATAGCTTTTGTTCTTGAGAGTGGTATCCTTTATTCTTGAATTGTGGTCCCGTTTTAATAAAATAAATTAATTCATCATTGTATCTACGAACACTCGAAAGCTGAAGTTAGGAATTTTTACTGGAGAATCATTATGAAAAAACAATGAAAAAGGAAATTGGCAAACTGACTTTTGGTATAATGCCAGTGGAACAAGTTAATATTCAAAAAGCATTATCAGCAGCTACATGTCAAAAATAAGTAACCTGCAAAATTCGAGCGAATACGGGTAACCATTCCATTTACATTACATACAGAATTAAAACATGTTTTGTCACTTTGCAGAATATTAATTATGCTTTTGGGTGGTTTAATTGTATAAGATGAGAGAGTTACAGATAATTAATCGGCTTTTGATAACAGTTCTAAATCAGATGTAATATGTTTGAAATTATTTTTCCAAAAGAAAATCAAAAGCTCAATTTTTAATTGTGCAAATTCTGAGTTTTCTGTGTGCTCACATATTCACGTTTTTAAATAAATTGTTATGCATGTGTTTTTATAGCCCAAACACACACACAGTTTTGTAATTGTTCACATGTGACACGAAAATATTGCTTCGTGTTTTCTATGGTCCTCAGTGAAGTTACTAAAGATTCTTTAGTCCAAATTATTTAATTTTGAAAAAAAAAAAAAAAATCAGGTGCATTTTTCTCATCTTTAAAATAAACTTGTATCATTAACATTTTATTTTCTCTCTCTCTCTTCTACAGATATGTAATATTCCTCAATGAAAAAAGAAAAATATTCAAAGAAACACACCCTGATCTTCCATTTGGTCAGGTCACAAAAATTATTGGCAACCAGTGGTCTTCATTATCAGCAGAAGAAAAGCAGGTAGTTAAAACTAGTTTATTTTAGAGTGAAATTTTTGAATCAATAATATATTACACTGTGTGTCCACCTAAACATGCTCACAATTTAGCTTTGCCTTATAGTTTGGCATATAATGGGGTAAGCTTAAATTAAATTGAGTATCTCAGCTATTAAAATCTGACAGCACATTTGATAGTGCTGCATGCTTTTACTTCATATTTTCTCTTTTTTTCTTACTTTTATTCGTTTGTTTTTCCAAAAAAAAGAAAATCTTTGAGTGTGGGGGGATGTAAGGTAATGACAAAGTAATGTGTTTGTTGTATTTCAAAAGGAAAAGATGTGAAATATAGTGTAATCTTTTGATGGGAGCAACCATATTTGGTGTCAGTTATTGTTGATGAAGTATTATATCTCCAGTCTCTAAACATAATACATACTAAACTCCAATGTTATATAAACGTTACAAAGAAACAAAGATTTTATTAGCAGGAAATGTATAAATTTTATTTGATGTTTTTATAATAGTTGTTGATATTAAAAATGCAATATTTCATCACTTATTTTTAGCTGTTCTTTAATGTAATATTTCTATAAATATCCAAGAGAAAATCCCCCAGTAAGACAACGAATAGGGAAGTAATTAATGCAGACATTTGACATGGACTAGGAACATCAAACAGAAGTCATCGCTCTCTCCACATTTATAAGTGAGTCGCGGAAAACTTCTCATTGGCAGGCCACCAGGATCGAACCCAGGTTCTTCCAGTTACGCGCCGGGTATGCTTCCACTGCACCACAGCAGCCTCGAATTCCTCCAGACTCGCATACACTAACTGCCAAGCCAATTGGCAGATTGCTTCTTGGAGCTCCGCACAATGCTGGGAATTCACCAAAGATGGTAAGCAGCAAGTGAACAAATAACTAGAAGGCGAATGAATAATTATTACAGACATTTGATGTGGACTAGGAACATCAAACAGAAGTCATCCCTCTTTCCACGTCTATAAGTGAGTCATGGAAAAATTCTCATTGTTTGATGTTCCTAGTCCATGTCAAATGCAACAGGAGGACCGCATGCCTGTTGCCAAATCATTGGTAGTTCAGTAGAGACCGTAACATTGCATGCTACTTTGCTGGGAGAGGATTTCGACTGTTTCCCTGATGGCAGTCTCTTTAAATTTCGTGTCAGGGGCAATTCTTCTAATTCTATTCCATACAGGAGCAGCTGATGAATGCATGCCTTCCCTGGCAAGGGCTTTACATCTAGTGTCCAAGCATTGCTTTGTCACATGCAAAGTGTCAACCATGACATGCAGAATACAGCCCTCACCAGAGAAGTCATGCATTCATCGGCCACTCCTGTATGGAATAGTATTAGAAGAGTTGCCCCCTTACACAAACTTTAAAGAGACTGCCATCAAAGAAACAGTCAAAATCCTATCCAGAAAACCAGCATGCAATGATATGGTCTCTATTAAACTACCAACGTTTTGGCATATGTTATTGAAAGATGGAAACACATCACAGCGTGTCGTATAATTGTGTGATAAAGAATTCATGTAATATGCTCATGATGTTGTCCACATTATTTTCAAAAAGCATCTTTGTTCCTTATGTGGTCCAATTCCCTGCATTTTTATGTCTACCATTGTCTTGAAAAAGCCTCCCAGTGGAGTGCGAAAGCTTGGCCAAATCTTTGAGCTTATTTCCCAACAAAAATAAATGGATTTGATGCGCAGTATGCGTTTCTTGAGTATTCACAGTAAGGTGTCTTTAAAATAACGTTCAATTGTTTTCAACCATAGTGCTGATCACTTGGCTATATGAGCCAATTCTTACTTGTTTTGTGCTTATCATAACTGCTGTCTTAAATTATTTTCAACTTCCTATGTGCTGTGACAAGCGCTACTGTTCAGTCATTTGTCATTATTTTTTAATCATTTGCATATTCGGCCCTATGGTACTAGCATGCAGAGTTTCGTCAGGATGGAATGACTTTCTTGAGGTGTTTCAGCTTACAATGCCTGCAACATTGGGTGCAGGTGGTCCCCAAGAATGGATTCGTATGTTGCCAATGTGGCACTGCCCTGCAGAATAGCTAATGGAACACCATGATATTGCACCTCTCAGCTTCAGCAATCCATCTCCATGCTTCACAGCCAGAACCAAACAGTCGGGGTGGTATGCTTCTGCAGGTTTTCACCAGACATACACTTTACCAGTGGTGAAAAGCCATATGAAGCACAATCCATCAAACCAGATGACACGTAGCCAGTCTTTAGCATCCCCGTTTTCATGTGCTTTACACCACCTCACACATTTTATTGCATTGATGTTGGTAACCAAAGGTTTGTGAATTGCAGCGTGGCCATAAATACCAACATGATGGAGTTCCCGATGAACTGTTATGACTGAAATGGGATCATTCCAACTGGTGTTCCACTCTGCTGCTATTTGTGGTGCTGTGATCTTGTGCTTCCATTGTATAATCTGTGCCGGCGTTCACCTGTTCCTATCTGACATCTTGCTATGGCATCCACAATTTGCATGTTTGGAGGCAATGCAGTGTCCTTATTGATAGGTAGTCATAATCTTCAATATGGTTCCTTGTCTTACATCTACTATTTCTGCCTTTGTAGTTACTGAAGCTCCTGCAAGATGCTCCCAAATGATCATACTTTTTTTTTTTTTTTTTTTTGAGGTCACTGAGATCTGATATTGTCAACACTTACTGTACAATGGCTGTTTCACTTGTGACTGTGGCACTGCTACTTGATAGCCAACATCACACTACACACCTTTATATACCTCACATTGTGGGTGACATCATGCCTGTGATTTGCATATAGTGCATTGGAAATACTCCAGTCACAGTTAGTGTTTCTATTATTTTGGCAAACCCCTGTAGGTACTGAAAAAATACAAGAAGGCATTTCCATCATCATGAAAAATACATTGATAATCTTGGTCATGATAATTTTAGGACCAATAAAAGAAACCTAAAAAGATCTTCAGCTACCAATATATCTCATGTGATTCTATCATAAAGTTCACATACCATTACGTGACTACAAGGTTCTTCACAAAGACGCTTTAACGTCTAAGTTTTCTTTACGTGTTATAAAGTGGTTGCAGTCTGCGGCAGTGCATTAAGTTGTTCAGTCAAGGTACAATTCAGTTAAAAGTCCTAAAAATGTTACTTACCGAAGTGTGTCTTCGGTCCCACATGGGTAGTTTATGGAGAGCCTTTTGGTCACAAATTGTATCCTGCTTCTGTGAAGTCCAATTGTTAGGGTTAACGTGGTTCTGGCACACTATGCTGTGTTGACTTCGTGTAGAGTAGGAAAGGTTTTCCAGATTACAATTAAAAATTCTTGAATTAAGAGTTACTATTTACATTATTTACATATCTTGTGCAATATTATATCCACAAGATATATATTATATGCACAAGTTATGTTAATAATGTAAATAGTGACTCTTAATTGAAGAATTTTTAATTGTAATCTGGAAAACCTTTCCCTACTCAATATGAAGTCAACACAGCATAGAGTGCCGGAACCGAGTTAACCCTAACGATTGGACATCATAGAAGCAGGATATAACTTTTGACCAAAAGGTTCTGGAGTCAACCCTAACAACTGACCATATAGTAGTAGGATACAACTTTTGACCAAAAGGCTCTGGAGTCAACCCTAATGACTGATCATATGGAAGTAGGATACAACTTTTGACCAAAAGGCTCTGGAGCCAACCCTAACGACTGACCATATAGAAGTAGGATACAACTTTTGACCAAAAGGCTCTGGAGCCAACCCTAACGACTGACCATATGGAAGTAGGATACAACTTTTGACCAAAAGGCTCTGGAGTCAACCCTAACGACTGACCATATAGAAGTAGGATACAACTTTTGACCAAAAGGCTCTCAATAAACTACCAATGTGGGACTGAACACGGACTTCGGTAAGTAACATTTTTAGGACTTTTAACTGAATTGTACCTTAATTGAATAACTTAAGGCACAGCCGCAGGCTGTAACCACTTTATATCATGTAAAACAGAAAACGTAGACGTTAAAGCGTCTTTGTGAAGAATTTTCACCTAAGTGTTACAAAGGATTAAAAGGTAATGTATTCAGGATGTGAATTGCTTAGGTGGATGTCCAGCATAAATTTTAAGCCATTAACTGACTGTTATTGAGAAATTAAAAGCATTACATAAGAAATAAAAGATCATTCATTGTTTTGACTGTGCATACATCTAGTTCATTTTGTAAAAATTTTGATTCATTTGTTTTTCTTTCTAGAAATACTTAGATCAGGCAGAAAAGGACAAGAAAAGGTATAGAGATGAGTTGAAAGCATACCAAAAATTGAATGGCCACCTGCCATTCATGACCAGGAAATACAACATCGGTAAAAATAAAATCTTATAAATCTTATTCATTAATATGAATTAAGCTGGAATGTGAATATTTCATGTATTTATGTTTTCCAATTTCAGGCTATTATGTACACAGCATTCAAAGACTAGGAAAATAAAAAATATAAATAACATACATTCTGTTTAAATGTACAGCATTCATTGTGATTATTTTGAAAGAATTTTGCTTGTAATTTCTGTTACTTGTCTGGGCTTCTTTTGAAAATGGCTAGGTTTTCTACTGTACACAGTCATATCAGAATAATATGACCACCAACTTAATAATGGGAATAACCACTCTTGGCCTGGATGACAGCAACAAGAAAGCATGGCATGAACGCAATGAGGCCCTGGAAGGTTGCCCAAGGCACACGTGCCTATTCGGACTGCAGCAGAGCACAGAGGTTCCAGAGATGGTGTGGTTGTCATCACATTGAACCTGTTGATCCAAATAGTCCCAGAAAGGCTCCATGGGATTGAGGATGGGTGATTTTGCCGGCCAAGGGAAGATGGAAACATCGCTGTCATGTTTCTGGAACCAGTCACGCACTCCCTTAAAGACATGCCATGGCGCATTGTCCTGTTAGTAGACACCATCACCACCAAGGTAGACATCCAACATGAGATGCGTGTGGTGGTCAACAAGGATGGACAGGTAGCTATTGGTGTTCAGGGACCCATCCAGTGGTACCAGCAGTCCCAGGTCATACCAGAAAAACATACCCCAGACATGCAGACTGCCACTGCCGGCCTGTACTTGACTGACAAGTATGTCTGATGCTGTATTCGCCACTGCTCACCACTTCTGTGGAATAGAAACCTCGATTCATCAGAGAAGGCAACCTTTTCCCACTCTTCCGATGATGGTAGTCCCATGCGAACTGCAGGCATTGTTGCCAATGGACCTGGGTTAACATGGCCGCCTTGATGCAGTGTTGACTCCAGAGACCTATGCGTAGCAGGGTTCGCTCTACTGTTATCAGGGACACATACCTAGCTGCCCCAGCGTTCATTTGTGTGGTCAATTGCTGCACTGTCACGCGTCGAAGGAGGCGATGTTCTCCGCTGAGGTCGATGGCCCTTGGGGCTTCACAGTGATGACGTCGGGAGGTACTCGGTGTGCCAGCAGTCCATTCCTGGTACACTCTTACTGCAACACCTCACAAACAGCCCAAGAAGTCTGCTTTTTCCGAAATAATTCCACCCTTGGCCATGGTAGCCAATGATCATTCCTTTTTGAATGTCCGTCAAATCACTACCTCTACCCATTGTGCTCACATTGCGCACTATGGCTCATGTGTCCTGGCCAGATGCTTATATCTCCGTGTGGTCGACCTTGTCACGTGCACTCTCTGACACTCCTGGGCAGGTATACTGTGATCCTGGGGGTTGTCATATTATTCTGATATGACTGTGTAAGTGCATTATATAACTATTGAGATACATAATGCAGAGGAACTTATTTCAAACAAATTATCACTTGGCCTGGTTCAAGCTATTATTGATTGTATTTATTGTCTAGATGAGGTATGTCTGAAAGATTTTGAAATTTCTTTCAATATACAATCGGATCATTAAACTTATGTTTTTTTATTTTGATCCTTAAAGTCGTTCATTTTGTGCTGTCAAATGACACTTTTTACTTCCAGAGGTATCTTTTTAAAATGTTTTTGTTACCTGATTCACTAAGGTGATGAGATGCCAGGGCCAGACTGGGTCCCAGGCTAAGATGTCTGAGTGAGTCCCCAAAGGTCTCATGATGGAGAATCTGTACAAAGTCAATTAAAACCCAAAACTAGCAATATGAGTTGAATTTGTGGTAATAAATACATAGTACATTCTTGAAACTTGTAAGTCATGTGCATAGTTTTCATACCAACAAGTTGTGTATTTTCCATTGTTCTTACAAGAACATGAGTTAAATGCATAAGATTTCTAAATTTCGTCTTGGATTTTTTAATGATTTAGCATTCTTTACATTTTTTGGTGCATCTCTTACCAGAATTTTGACTATCAGCTTTTTGCTTCATTTACATGATAGTTCAAGTCTAAAATGATGAAAAACTGCTGAATTTTTTAATAATTGAGAAACATACTTAACATGTTAGTTTGTAAACCTTAGTAACAGCAGCAGTAAAGCAGTCAATCAAACAAATATGTGCAAAATTGAATGTGTAAGTGGTCATAGCTGTGGAAAACTATACTTTGGAAAATTGGTGCATGTTTTTGCTTATGTATATTACATATGTTTATGATGTCTATCTATTTGCTGCTTTGATTCACTAGAACAACAGATCCAGCTTACTATACTTTTACAGTGGGCAGTGCTGTTCTCATGAGAACTGATTTGTTGTCAATTTTTCCAGTCTAAAAAACCATGATTTTCAAATTCAAAGAGTACCTTAGTGAATATTTTGTAAACAACAGATGGAGACTGATGGGCCTGCAGTTTGTGAGATCCTGAAGGTCTTTTATTGCATAGCAGGATGACTGTAGGAATCTTCCCTTCACTGAGCCATCTGGTGAAAACTTGGGAGAGTGTAGTTTCTGTTCCTCTACTGATTTCTTGTACAGTTCTCGTACAGAGAGAAAGAATGAGAGAGATTCTACGTATTATTTGTGTAGCAGAATGCCTCCTGGGCTCTTAGGCTATAATCCCCCCCCATCAGCCCCCTTCCCATTAATCCAACCCTGCTGAATGTAAGAACTGTGATGGTATCAGCCACATGAATGTGCCAGTGAAAGTGCCAATTGCTCCATCTCTCTTGTTTGGAGGGAGGGGTAATATTCTTTTATATTTTACATTTCTTTAAAAAAAAAAAAAGTATTTCTCTTTTTTGCGACCCTTAGCAGCAACAAGTCCGGTGCCCATGTGGAAGATAATCATTGGCACAACTGTTCCTATATCACTTGTGCTGTATCATTTCAATTTTGCTTTATTAAAAAATGTGCATGCAATAGACAAATAAATAAAGGTATTTGTGCATATAATGGAATGACGTTTCCATATACCAGCGAAAACAGAAGTTCAGAGAATTTACAACTACATCCATTTTCCAGGGGCAGGCTGAGCCCCTCAAACCCCATGCTAGTTATGGCCCTGATGTGCAGACAAGTTAAACTAGCATTTGCCTTGTGTGACACTAAAGAGCTGAAATGTCAAAATGCAAGTCACCCAGTTTGGCCCTTCACAGAAAAGCCATGTTATGTTCAACAGTCTATGGTTATATGAGGGTCATAACAAAATTGTGCACATGTTAATTTAAAACGGAAGCAGGTGATGCAATCGGGAAAATCATCGCGTCATGTCAAGGTCAGACTCTCAGCAACACAGTGGTGTCAGAATGATGTGCTATCGTTTGCTGTGTGGACGTGGAAGAGTTTGGAAATGGAAGCGTGCAGCTCCTCATGTCAAGTCACGGCGTTAGACCAGTTATCGTACGTGAAAATTGAAACTCTTTGGGGGTAAAACTCCAACACAGATCCACACTGCCTTTAAAGAAGTTTGTGGGGAAGGAATTTCTTTCTGAGGACAAAGTTGAGACCGAAAATTCGTCGAAATCGTCCCAACTTGTTGGAAGTGGGAGCGATCTTGCTGCATGACCATGCAACCGTGTCATGGACCAGCGTCAGCACGAGGACTTTTGTCGAAATATGTCTAGGAAACTTTATCTCGCCCACCATATAGCCCTGATCTCAATCTACCTGACTTTGATTTTTTTTTCCGAAGTTAAAAAATTGGCTCCGTGGCATCTGCTATGAATTGCTGGACCAACTGTCATTGGACATGACCCAAGTAATCCGACAGCTGAACAAAGATGGCGTACTACGGGGCATCCAGGACCTACCCTGTCGCTGGCAAGCTGTCGTTAGCAGCGGAGGGAGTACATTGAACAGCAATAAGGTAAGTTTTCTCTGTTAGTTCACACTTTTCTCAAAAATGGACAGTGTGCACAATTTTTGTTATCACCCCTGTAGTTGAAAAATTGCAGAAACCATTAACAGTATGATTTTCACTTAGCATGATTTCAGCCAACATGATTCTGTGGCTGTAACTCTTGCACAGTGGTGACATGGTATGGCTTCAGCTTCACTTTCTGTGCTGCTCTCTGACACTCAAATATGATCTTCCAGTCTCTTGAGAAAGCCTTCACAGAGACTTGTGTATGGACTGCTGCTTCACATCCTGTACTGTCTCCTCCACTATCATGGGCCATTCACAAGTATGTAGATCCACAAGTTTTCTGATACCACAAAAGAGAAGTGCTTTGATGGTGCCACTGTCCACTCTCAGCAATACTGTCATTCTTTTCACAAGACATCTTGGAGAAATGTCACTCCTTCCATCTATGTATTGGTTATACTATGTTATTAAAACAATTCAAACAGTTGATGTATAATCTAAAGCGTTATCATACTTCCCCTTTGGGAGCAATTAATTTCATGATCTCACGTTAAAACAGGATTCAGTTTCACACTCATCATATTATGACAACTATTCTGCCTTCTCTGTCTGTGTTTTGAAAATATGTTCTGAGTGCAAGTATTTTACATATTTTTTTTTATATTTTTAACTGACTTGCATATAAACTGACCCATTCACTTTAAAAAAAAATTTCTCTCAGCTTATACTCAAGTATATGGTACATACAATTTTGAAAAAATCTCATCCAAAAACTTTCATTTTATACTCGAGTATGCATATAGCTATGCATATATATTTTTGTGTGTGAGAGCACAGGAAATGTAAGATATGCATCACTACCTCATTATGCATGCTTGATTTACTCCAATATATTATATATGTTCTTCTTATCTGGAAAATCATTTCGAATTTTTCACACTTATTTTCTGTTCCTGATCATATATACATGTTTGTTATAGCACTGAAGTGCTGTGCAAACCATGCTGTTATGTCTATTTTTTTAAGCCATTATTATTACCCATCTGCACCAGAGACATGTGAATTAGACATAATAGCGAGATACTAGAATAAGAAACTGGACAGAATACAAGTGCCTGAATTACTTGCAGTTTTCTATCCCGTGTTGTTTAACGTGAAGGTTGATAACAGATGTAATTACATTGAGATCACTTGGTGAAAATTATTCAAACACAGTAAATAATGTAATGTTGTGAACTGTCTGTAGGACATTATCCAGTTAGATCAGCTGCCTGCTTTTGCTTATTATTAGTTATTTTGATGGACTCCAAGGCAGTATCTCAGTGTTGTCAGCTTTCTGACTAAATGTCAAAATGAGTACTGGAACAATGATTTTGAGTGAAAGCCACATTAGTAAGAAACATAACAAAATTAAGTTCATTTAGTGGAAATATATATGTTCTGTGAGTGAGAACTAGTAAAATGCTAGCTCATATGGAAAGTGATGAGTGTATATTTATTTCATTTCATATGCACAATATGACATATGCAGACAAAATAAAACCTAAATGTAACTCTTTTTGTCATCAGGAAACCTTGCAGAAACCAAGACGAAAAGCAAGGAACACTTTGTAGGTAGTAAAATTTCTGAGGTAATGAAAATCATTTTTACATTTCTTTCAGGTGAATAATGTAAGATGACATGTTATTTACAGTGCTGAAGTAAAAATAAAAGAAGTCCTGTGTTGTTAATTATGAACAGTGATGTAGTTTAATGACCTCTTTCTGTTATAAATTTGCAAGTATGCCCAAAATTTGATAGGTTTGTGAGGGGGGGGGGCCCATCATCGTCACGTCATGATAATAGTTTCCACTTCCTTAGTCCTTGTGGCTCTACTGGCACAAAATATTGTCTTTAATTTAATTAATGTGTACTGAAGGATATTTCAAACACAGTGAAAGAATACCAAATCCTATAAAATATATCATTAGGAGTATATGCATAGGTGTAACCACTGGGGGGGGTCGAGGTCATGACCCCCCCCCCCAGATTTTCAGAGTCAGAGATCCCCAATGTAAAGGACCCCAATTTTTTTGGGAATATAATGATATAATGCACACTTTTTTATGATGAGAACCAAATCAATTTATTAATATGAGATTGTAATTTTTCATAGAATGCAAACACCTGTATAACATGTACTACCCTATCTATGATAGTTTTACAGTTGTGTTCGCTAAGTTTCACAATTCGCCAACAGAGGCGCCTATGCCGTGCCCGTTAGATTGCGCCTCAGCAACTGCTTTGCTCCTGTGTGTGTGTGTGTGTGTGTGTGTGTGTAGGGGAGGGGGTCCCAAACTACATCTTATACAGTATGTATATAATATTGTATATATATGCATACATATAATGTGTGTATGTGTGATCGGACCCCCAGATTTTGAAACATGATTACACCACTGAGTATATGTTTGGAGTATCAGATGTGTCAGTAAGCAGTTATTCTTACTTTTGAACACCAGTTATAAATCAAAAGAAATATTCAGATGAAGTCATGATATACACTGAGTGATCACTAAATTATGTCCACCTACCTAATCCTTCATAGGTCCTTCTGACACATCTGATACTTCGCCCTCAGTACAGCAGCTATCTGACGTGGCATCAGTTTAATGAGATGCCGGAAGCAGTTGCAAGGTATGACCAACCAAGCTGTGTGATATGCCGCCTTCAATGGAGGTATGGAGGTGATTGATGCATCCAGACGCCTGATATGCCGTTCCATAGTGCCCCAAAAGTTTTCTGTGGGATTGATATCAGGGGAGTTCGGAGGCCAGTTGATATGCTGGAAGTCTGAACTGTGTTCCTCAAACCATTCCTGCACAACATTGGACCTGTGGCTTGGCGCATTTGTCATCTTGGAAGACACCATCACCATTCGGGGAAAACTGCAACATTGCTGGGTGTACAGTCTCAGGAAGCAATTCACGATAGTGGGCACCAGTCATGCATTGTTCCATATGCACCAGGGGTCCAAGTTCCTGCCAGGTAATCTTGCCCCACACCATACAACTGTCTCCACTGGCTTGCTCTGTGGAGATGACCCTGCTGGGTAGATAGACAACCCCATATTGTTTGTGCCAAATATGCACACAACCATCCATGGAGTGGAGTAAAAAACACAACTCATCAGACCAGCATACTTTTTTCCAGTCATCCAATGTCCAACTTGGATGATCTTTGCATCAGGCAAGTCTTTTCCACCGATGGACCGTAGTTAGAGTCGCCTGGGTCCTCTGCTGTGTTATAGCCCATATACACATGCGAGCATGCAATGCGTGGTCATGACAGATACTGTTCCAGGTTGACCTCTGTTGAATTGGGTAGTCAGCCGTAGAACAGTGCTGCATTTGTTTGCCTGTGCGAGGTGTCGGACCCGGCGCTCACCTCTCGCATCAACCTTTCACTGTCCTGGGCCGTTGTTGGATCATTTCCACACCAGTCCTGATACACTTTAACTATGGCGGCTCACAAACAGCTCACTAGTTCAGGCATTTGGGAAATCGAGGCATCCACTCCCAAAGCTCCAGCAATCTGTCCTTTCTCAAAGTCTGATAAATCCTTCTGTTTACCTATCATGTTCCGAATTTTACCACCTCCTGGTCCAATCACACCTTATATACAAGGGTTGTACCAAAAGTAATGCAACAGTGGGCATAATTTTTTATTAACTGACAGAGGTCATTCAAATTGCACAAGTTTTCCTCTATAGTAACCCTTGTTCTTCATTGCAGGTAAATAATGGATTCCAAGCAGAAACAACATGCCGCCATTTGAGAGTTCTTGACAAAGGAAGGGGGCAGGCTGTCCAACATCCACAGAAGGCTACAGAATGTTTATGGAGATGACACTATTGACAAGAGCAAGGTGCACAGATGGATGAAGTTTAAAGAAGGGGAAACCAGCATTGAAGACAAACCACACAGTGGAAAACCATCATCTGTGACCACTGACACACGAATCGTCAACAAGTGGATGAATTCATACACACAGAGAGACTAAATACAAGTCACAATCCATGAGCTTGTTGCACCACTGGACTGTGGTCACAATGCCATACAGAAAATGGTGGAAGACTTAGGGTATCGGAAAGTGTGTGCAAAGCGGGTACCTCTGTAGTTGACACCCAATTCGAAGGCGAGAAGAGTGAAAGTCTGCTCTGATCTTCTGGAAGCGTTTGAAACCAATGATAACACATTTTTTTTTTTTTTCTGATCTGGTGACAGGGAATGAAACGTGGGTGTATCTTTACGATCCGGAAATGAAGAATCAATCCATGGAATGTCATCACACCTCTTCACCAAAGCCTAAGAAGTTCAAGAGCCGGCAATCAGCACAGAAAGTCATGGTGACTGTTTTTTGGGATGGCAGGGGTGTAATTCTTGATTTTTGGGAACATGACTGTACCATAACCAGCGAGCGGTGGTACATTGAGACACTCAGGAAGCTTAGAGAAGCCATATGGAGCAAGAAATTGAACAAGAATCTGAAAACAATCCACATTCACCATGACAATGTGAAACCACACACAGCTTTGGCAACAAATCAGGCGGTCAGCAAATTAGGCTAGTCAGTTGTCCACCGTACAGCCCAGCTCTGGTGCCCTCTGACTTCCACCTGTTCAGTCCAATGAAGGACAGTCTCCAGGGACAAGGATTTGATGATGCAGACGAGGTGAACGTGGCTGTAAAGAAGTGGGTACAACAGTCCACACCTGAATTTTTTCAAAGAGGATTCAAGAGTTGGGTTCAGCAATGGTGCAAATGTATCGCTTGTGATGGAGACTATGTTGAGTAGTACCTTTGTATAGAGAAAGAGTTGCTCTACCAACATGTTCAATTTGAATGACCTCTGTCAGTTAATAAAAATGTTATGCCCACTTTTGCATTACTTTTGGTACAGCCCTCATATATATGCTATGTCAGTCGACTAATTTCGCCCTCTCAGAAATCATGTGGTGAATGGGCTACATCCACTTTTGATAGGGATAGTCATAATTCAGTGATACTTGGTGTATGTGCAAAAATCTCTTAATTGATACATCAATTTATGTGATATTGTTGTTGTTAGAATATGTTATTGCAAAATCTTCAATGAAAGACCCTTTTACCTGACATGCATGTTTTGATCAATGTACATGATTTGTGTACCTTGTGCTGAATGAGTTGTATATTCTGTCTCTTGCACTCCTGTCGTATGTGTACCATAATTTATACAGTTTAAGTTGATGTCTGCATATGCAACATAAAGTACATCTGTGTAGGAAAACCACGCCTGCTTATTTTTAAGGAAGATTACAATAATTGTTTTAAGTCTTTGTAGGTGCATCTGAGGCTATTTATCAGTGTTGATATGCATGTTCTTCAATGCATACCTGTTTGGCACAGGAATTTTTCTTTTCAGATCTTGATTTGTGGCACATTATTAAAAAGAAAAAAAATGTTCTTATGGTATTACTCTGTCTGTCTGCCTGTGTCTTCAGATGCAAAAACTCTGAATCTATGGGTCATATCCAAGAAGTTATTTTTGTGTTGGACATCTAGAACCATGAGAATGACAACAATCCTGGCATCTCCTATTTTTCCCAGTACACAGATTTATCACTAAGTGGTGAAATGTGGTTGCACTTTGTTTCTCTCTCTTAATTTTTAAAAAGTAGATTTGAAGAAACGTTTGCATGGGATGGCTGGACTATGAAAAAAAACCCTTGTAGTTCCATCAATGAAGGAGGAAATATTCCTCATAACACATGGGAAATCGATAGAATATTCGAAGCAAACAGAATATAAATTCTGAATTTGCTTGTACCACTTACTGGTCATCCACAGATAAATCAATTAAGGAATAAATATTCCTCATAATACATGGGAAATCGATAGAATATTCAAAGCAAACAGAATACAAATTCTGAATTTGCTTGTAATACTTACTGCTCATCCATGTAACACCTCTCAGAAAACTTTAAAATTTCATCGCCCTAGAGCGGGAATTGAACCCGCATCTCCTGATTTCCATTTGAGTATGCCTGAGTGGTGTAATGGTTAGCATGCTCGAACGGAAATAGAGAAATGCGGGTTCGATTCCCACTCCAGGGTGATGAAATTTTCAAGTTTTCTGAGAGGTGTTACATGGATGACGAGTAGTAAGTGTCAAAAGCAAATTCAGAATTTATGATCAGTTTGCTTTGAATATTCATGTAGTTCCTATATTACGCACGCATTTCTCGATGAATCATGATTTTAAAAAACATGTTTTCCATACGTTATTTTTTCAGGTAGAACCATTTAATGGTGGTTTTAACTTCTGTAACTTTTTACATGTTATATTTCCTTTGAGTAGAAAGCAATTTCTCGGTTGGAAGTTATTAATATTCGCTGCGAATATATATCGTGGTAATCGAATGTTATTTAAGGAAAAATCTTTCACGTACCTCTCGGTTGTAGGTGGCTGATGTTCAAACCTTTGCACTGTTGTTCTCATCAGGTTCTTGGGTGTAGGCTTTTTTTCCTTCAAAAAGTCCGCACGTTTCTTGAGTAAGATATGCTTTTTTAGTTGAACTACGGGAGGCACATGAAGACAAAGGAGATGTGAAAATTACATTGGAGAACTTGAAAAACGGAAAAATGAATCACTCGTAAAAACATTCGCATGAGGAATTGCAATCACCAAATAACTTCGTCAGACTTCTTGAATGTATTTTCCGATGCATTTTGGCAGATTTGTCTGCCATCTTCTGGGACCTCCGGTCATCCGTTCTCTCTGCAGTTTACACTGAATATGCGACGTTCTCAGTTTGGGAATCTTTGTGTGTCATACGTCATTGGATGTGTTGCGTTGCCACTTCTGTGATTTGAAGACTCAAGAATTTTTTTTTTTTTTATATCTGCATGCTTACATTGTTTCTGTTCTGTTTGCCTTCCCATTTTTTATTCTCTTCTATCAGTATCTTCCATGGAATTGACATTTCTACTCCACTACTAATGTTGCAGTTTTTTTTCAATTACGATTGCTAGAAAAAAAAAACTGCAATATTAGTAGTGGAGTAGAAATGCCAATTCCATGGAAGATACTGACAGAAGAAGAGAACAAAAAATGGGAAGGCAAACAGAACAGAAACAATGTAAAAACGCAGACATGAAAAAAAAAATCCTGAATCTTCAAATCACAGGAGTGGCAACGCAACACATCCGATGATGTATAACCCACAAAGATTCCCGAACTGAGCATGTCGCATATTCAACATAAACTGCAGAGAGAACGAACGACCAGAGGTCCCAGAAGATGGCAGACAGATCTGCCGAAATGCATCGGACAATACATTCAAGGACTCTGACGAAGTTTTTTTGGTGATTGCAATTCCTCATGCGAATGTTTTTACGAATGATTCATTTTTCCGTTTTTCAAGTTCTCCAACGTAATTTTCACATCTCCTTTGTCTTCATGTGCCTCCCGTAGTTCAACTAAAAAAGCATATCCTACTCAAGAAACGTGCAGACTTTTGAAGTTAGTCAAAAAGCCTACACCCAAGAACCTGAAGAGAACAACAGTGCAAAGATTTGAACATCAACCACCTACAACTGAGAGGTACATGAAAGATTTTTCCTTGAATCACATTCGATTACCGTGATATATATTCACAGCGAATATTTATAACTTCCAACCGAGAAATTGCTTTCCACTAAAAGGAAATATAACATGTAAAAAGTTACAGCAGTTAAAACCACCATTAAATGGTTCTACCTGAAAAATAATGGGTAGTTCCTATTACTATTGTGAATAGATTTCTTTGTTAGGTCACGTAAATGAATGCAGTAGATCACTGATTAAATATTTTTTGTAGGTTTTTTTTTATTTAGAAAATTGGTGTGGCTATCCATCATTAAAAGATGATGTCCATGTGATTTATTTTATTTTTTTTAATTTGTTTTTGTATTTTGGGGTTTAACAACCCCCTTAGCATCTTAGGCTTATTATAAGGACGACCACTTGTTCCAACTGGAAAGACTAACTTAACATCCACATCTTAGACCAGGAATTCAATGCAGGCCAAGAAATTACTTTTAAAAAAGGAAAAGTGCAAAATGATGGGTGTTTTATTTTACTTTCAATTGTGCACTCTTTTTTGAGTTGCTTTTCTTTTTGATTTGTAGAAAATCTGCAGAAGTTTCTTAGAAACCACATTTTATGTTTTTGTCATTAAGTGTTTGAACAACATCACTTACCTGCTTCATTGTTTCAGCATTCTGTTGGTTCTATATTGGTGAAGTCTTTTTTATCCCTACCTGGGAATTTGAACTGAAATAATAATTAAAAAGCACATAGTGTTATATGTAGGAAAGCTAATCAAGGAACTAGGCAGAGTTTAAAACCAATATTTACTACACATTTTGTTTTATTGTTGTTATTTGGTAATAAAAGATTCCAGCTATACTTGTACCTATACTGCTTGTTATCGGACTATTATACACTTGAAAATGTATGCATGCTTTATAAACCCCAATTCAGAAGTTAGTTATGTATGACTTTCAATGGTAATCCCTGGGGAAATTTAATTCCCTTCCATCCCAAATGATCAGAAAGTTTTGTTAGTTGGGTGTTTATTTTCAGGCTGGATGTTAAAGATTCCTGGTTCATTGACATCTCAGCATCTGCAAGTTGGATTTATCTATCTGAAAGATCATATCAGAAGAAATATCTGTATGATCTGGAAGTATGCAGATAGTATTGATTATGGCTACAAGTAGTCAGTGTAGAAAGGATTTTTCTGATAACATTGGCTGCTTGTAATGATGATCATATTGTCTGTTTAAATCACTTACCCAAGGCTTTATTCAGATACATTTATTTAAGTTCTAGTTCCAGTTGAAGAATTTTTATTTAATCTTCCTTTCCTCTGAGTTCTTTGTTTTTTTACAGACGTTTCTGACCTCTAGATTTTAATCAAGGCCTGTTGTTCTCAGTGTATAGAAGGAAAATCAAAAGTTTTGTTTACTCCTGAAGAATTTAAATTTTGTTGCCAGTTCCTCATACTGTTGCCAGTTATTAAACTGAAATGTTTTCATTGTGTATTTTGTAATTCTGTTGTTGTTGTAATTAAGTTGTTTAAAACTCCACATATTAGTTTTGAAGGCTCATTGATGGCACTGTTCTTTTTTTTTTTTTTTTTTTTTATGTAATAACTTTCTTTAATTAGTCTTGTTTTTATGAGATTACATCCAAAATACGGTGCCATCATTGAGCCTTCAAAACTAATAAGTGGTTGTTTTTTTTTTTTTTTTTTTATGTAATAACTTTCTTTAATTAGTCTTGTTTTTATGAGATTACATCCAAAATACGGTGCCATCATTGAGCCTTCAAAACTAATAAGTGGTGTTTTAAACAACTTAATTACGACAACAAGGATTACAAAATACACAGTGAAACCATTTCAGTTCAGTTACTGGCAACAGGATGAGGAACCTGGCAACAAAATTAAAATTCTTCAGGAGTAAACAAAACTTTTGATATTCCTTCTATACATTGAGAACAGGCCTTGACTAAACTCTAGAGGCCAGAAACATCTGTGAAAAACCAAAGAACTCAGAGGAAAGGAAGATTAAATAAAAATTCTTCAATTGGGACTAGAATTTAAATTGTCTGTTTACTTTCAGATATCCAAAAAGTGTATTTAAGGTTAGGAAATGGTAAGTTTATACTACGTACGCAACATATTTTTAACTCTTGCATATCTCCTATTTATCATCACTGGTGTTCAGTGATGAAGCAACTTTTCATTTAAGTGGCAAGGCAAACAGTCACAACATTTGTGTATGGGATATGGAAAATCCACATGCAACAATAAAGCATGAGCGCAACTCACCTAAAGTTAACGTCTTCTGTGCCGTTGCCTGAGCAAAAAGTTTATGGCCCTTTCTTTTTCATGGAAAACACATTGACTGGTAACTCCTGTTTGGAAATGCTACAGAACTGGCTACTTCCACAATTGAACGAAGATTCCAGCATCTACATTTTCCAGCAAGGTGGGAAGTCACCTCACTGGCATTGCACTGTTTGTTGTTTCTTCAACAAAGTGCTCTCTTGCTGTTGGATTGGTCGCAGTGGACCCCATGACTTGGGGCTCTACAGCTGGCCACTTAGGTCATCGGATCTTATGCCATGTGATTTCTTCTTTTGGGGTTCATTAAGGATACTGTGTATGTGCCACTATTGCCTATAACCCTGAATGGCTCAAAAACGCATTGTTACTACTGTGGAGTCGGTGACAATGGACATACTGGAATGAGTATGGGAGAAAATAGACCACTGTCTTGACGTTGCTCATGTAACTAAGGGAAGTCACGTAGAGCACTTATAAGGTGAGAGATGAAACTCGGACAGTTTTTCTATTGGCTGATGTATCATTACTCACTTTGCATTTGTAAACTTTGAAAATATAGTCATTTAAAATCAGATGAATCATTTTGAATAACCCTGTATTTATAATGACTTTATAACGAGGAACAGTACACCAATTAAGTAGTAAATAGTAATGCTGTACTAGTGATCCGATTTATTGGCGTAGGAAATAAACACATAAGCGTTTCCAAGCTTTCACACATCAACCAGATGGCTTTTTCAAGGAAGTTAGACAGACCCTGTATTATCTGCTTCTTCTGTGCAAAAGTGCAATGTCTCGTGGGAAGCAGTAAATTAGCTCTTGTGGTAAGCAGTAATAAGACATCAGTGTATTTGTTTTACCAGCTTTGTTGTTTATGTGGAAGACCAAATTTGTATTTAGTTATCACCCTCCCTTTTTTCTTGTAAACAAGAAATAGACAAAGAGTTCTACAAATTTCATTTATTTTTTATACTGTAATATCATGGGAAATATATGTTTAAGGTTATCCAGTCAAATGTCAGAAGCTTTTGAGCATTTGTAACTTGAAAATCAAATTTTACTGTGACTCTAATAGATACTTTAAAAGAGAATTCCCACTTGCCTACTTATAATATACGAAACCTCGTGTAAATATCAGGAAAGGGAGTTCCAAATGGCATACCTATTTCTGTTTGGGGAACTCAGTTACTCCCTATTTTGAAATATAGGCCAGTTTTTCTTCTTCTAATGGGGCATGAAAGAAGAATCTAGAATGAATGTCTGTGCAGTACTCGTTATGTAGGTTGTCACTGCAAAAACAGAATTTTTATAGCTTTGTGTTTCTGTGTACTCCTTTAATGAAATTCACTTTTAGGGCATTAAACACAAACCCATTTCATGGAAAATGATGTACTGTGTGATTTACATTTGTGGATGGAACTGCAGTCAGTTTTCTACATTTTTTTAATGCCCCATCATCAGTGGTATTAGCAAAACTATCAGCTTGGCTTGCCTGTATATTTCAACATTGCCATAGATAAATTATGAAATAATTTCCCTGGTGTTAACATGATGAGTAATAAATTTTATGATGTTGCTTTTCATAAACTAGGTGCTCAGGTGTACATCTGTGTGTGTGTGTGTGTGTGTGTGTGTGTCCATTGTACTTTTTTCCAAATTCAATGTTGTTTATTGTTTATATTACATCCTTATTCTTCCACTTGTCTTTTTATTTACTCTGACAGGACGATGAAATGTCTGACTTGTATTGCAAAGTATGTGATCAGTTGTTTGTCTCTTTACACAATAAAAAGAACATCTTCATGGAAAACATCATCTGGAAGCTGTAGCAGGTAGGACTACTTTTTTTTTTTTTTTTTTTTGCTGTGTGTGTGTGTGTGTGTGTGAGAGAGAGAGAGAGAGAGAGAGAGAGATGTACATGCATACATATATATGCATGTGCTTTTTTCATGTGAATGTGCACAACTGTGACTTTTAAAACCAAGATGACAGAACCATATCAATAGGATATGAAATCCCTTCCTGTATAGAACTATAAATAAATAAAATGAAATAAATATATATATTGTTACGACTTTGGGGTATGGTAATCAATTCGATTAGCTGGTTTTGTGAGAGGCGGGATTAGCGTTAATTGTTGGTTGAAAAATTAACCGCTAGTGGTTTCTCCCCAAGTGAAATAAGAAAAGAGATAAGAGTCCCTTTTCTTGGAAGGGAGAAATCTGAAGCCTGGGTCATTCAGTGTGGGGAATGCAATGCATCCCCCCTACATGCAGCGGTCAAGTTGGGTGGCCGTATAAGTGTGAGATGGTGGGATGTTTGGAGAAACCGTTAGTGTCACCAGATCGGAAAACTTATGGCATTTGCTAATCTGAATGTTGGCAGGACAAAGAAGTCTGGTAAAGTTATGTGTTTGCCTACTTATCGGTGGGTTGCCAACTCAGTCTTTCCGAAAGTCTCCAAATTAGCCATAAAAAGTCTCCAAAAGTGGAAAAAAGTCCCTAAAAATAAGATTTTTTTTATTATGTTAAATTTTCGTACTTATCTATGCGCCATTTAAAATTAAATGACGCATTGCTATTATTATTATTATCTATTTGATACTTTTTTTTTTTACTTTAGGTTTAACGACCACCGTGAGCAACTCAATGGGCTATAAGCAATCGCCCGTCCCCAATTTAGGGTCACTGGTTCCAGGGAAGGGAGAGAGCCAGTGCCGCAAGACAAACACAACATCCATGCCTCACCGGGATTCGAACCTGGGCCCATTTCGAACGAATGATCAGAGGCCATCGCTTAGACCACTGCGCCACCTTTGATACTTAAATTAATGGGCGACTTTCATACTTTAATAATAATGTAAAAAGAAGTGAATGTGACGCCTTTGTTACTTAATATGGCTGTGTGGGGATAACGAACACCATGAGCAACACAATAGGCTGTAAGAAGTCACCCATCTCTAATTTAAGTCCACTGTTCCCAGGGAAGGAAGAGAACCAGTGCTGAAAGACAAACACAACATTTATGCCTCGCCACGATTCGAACCTGGACCCAACTCAGGTGAATGGTAATATGGCTTCAATTTTACACAGAATTAGGGGGTGAGGATACAGAAACAAGTTTTAAATGGCTAAGAAGACCAGCTAGAAATACTTAATGTAAAGCATGGTCGACCAATATATTATAGCGTTGAAGAAGAAATTTCTTGCAAAAGCAAACGTTTTATCCAGTTTCGTGTTACTGTTACTTTGATTCATATTAAACAAAACTTTTGTTTTAATGAAGAATAAAACAAAAGTTTTGTATAATGATCGAATATTTCTGCAAGTGGGTACACTGTAGTAAGTCCCACCACCATCACACTCGCTGTCTAAGGGATCCCAGGCAAACTCATCAAGCATCGCCAAGCTTTTGTGACTGATGGAAACAAAGGCGGGAAGCATTAAAATTCACTGTTCTGGCTATTAGATCTGCGGAAAGTGAAGAAGACATTCTCCTGATTCAAAAACCGTATTTAAAATGCAAAACAAAATCCCCTAAAAAAGTCGCTAATCCCAAACTACTGTTTTTATCGTTAACGCCAATCCAGAATCCCCTAAATTTAGCGACTTTTCCCCCAAATTGGCAACACTGGGGCTGACCCACCACATATTCTGAACGCAGAGGCATGCATTTCCTAACATCTTCATCGTGCCGAATGCTTTTTGGGGAGCAATAAGATTGACCAAAGAGTTGAAACAGACCCCTAGCAACAGAGCAAAGAAGTCTTTGGAAAAATAAAAATGACCTTAAAAGATTAGTCTGGTGAAAATCCATGAAGGAAAAGGACTGGACTCGGATAGCGGGACCAAGAGAGATCCTGTGGTGCAGTAGTTTTGTGGGGGTAGAAAAGATTCTGAGACCTGAAGGAGTCTGCCAGCTAAGCTAAGAGCGCTTGACGTTACCACGAGGAAATAGGAGGGATGGAGATACCTCTCTTCCTCGTGCTAGCTTGCACATAAGTCCTGGATGTAATTTTCTACCGAGATAGCAAGCACTATCCCGGAGGTCGGATGAAGTGATGGAATTGCAACCCCGAGTGGCTGGGACAAACGGATGGATCCTGCTATCAAGTCGGCAGCCTTGTTTCACCTAGATGTTAGTGCGCATAGATGCGTACATGGCTTCGTACGGGTGAATGCTGTATGCGAGAGTAAGTGGGAGATTGGGTTCGACTCCCTCTCGGTCGGTCATAGTGCGCGCTTCGAAATGGACGTGGCGTCACACAGGTGCGCTGCAGAGTCAAAATAACCGAGTGGGTCATCAAATATATAAGTGAGTGTATCATATATGAATACACGTAGAAAAGCTGTAAGTACTGTCTTTATTTATGCATGCTAGGTACATCAATTTTGTTTTCTTTATTTATGCATGCTGGATGTGAATAAATTGGCTCTGGTCAGCCAATAGACTTTTCTCGGCTGAGAACTGTTTAAAGCTGGACTGTATATGCCAATGAATAATTATAATATCATCATCATTGTCAACCATTATCAATCTACTGCAGGATGAAGATCTCCCCAAGTTTCTTCCACAACAATTTGTTTTGAGCCAGTCTCCTCCATATCATTCCCACATGCATTCGAATTGCATCCACTCATCTCCCATGTGGTCTTCTGGGTCTTTTCCTGTCCCTTGGAATCCAGTCTAAAATTTCGGTTGTCCATCGGTGGTCCGTCTTTCTGGCAATATGTCCAGTCAATTGCCATTTCAGGTATTTTACTCTGATCATGATGTCTTCCACTCTTGTCATTTTCCTTATCCACAAGTTCCTGTTCTTATTTTCCCTGGTTACCCCCAAGCATGCATCTCTCCATGCTTCTTTCAGTTGTATTCAGTCTTTGGATGCCTTTTTAGTTAAGGTAAAGATGTGCATTGATTAAACACTTTTCTTTTAAGCCATAATGGTGTATTGCTCTTTAAAATTGTATTGTTTCTTCCAAAAGCTCTCCAAACAAATTTTATATGCTGATTAATTTCTTCCTCAGTGGGGCCAGTCCCTTGGTATCCAGTCTAAAATTTCTGTTATTCAGTAATATTTAGTTAAAGCAGTATGTCCAGTCCATTGCCACTTGTGGGCCTTTACTTTGATCATGTTGTCATCCAATCCTGTCATTTTCCTGATCTATGGTTTCCTTTTTCTATCTTTCTTGGTTACACCAAGCATTCACCTCTGTATGATTCTTTGAGCTGTCCAGAGTCTGTCTTTTTAGTTAAGGTCCATGTATTTGACCCATAAGTAAGAACTGAAATGATTCATTCATCAAATACCTTTCTTTTAAGACATAATGGGAAATTGCTATTGTGCAAAATTGTAGTTTTTTTCACTCTAGCCAAGTTTTACATACTTATTATTTCTTCTTTGATGTGGCCTTCACTTTATAGCTGTTGCACAAGGTAAATGAAGGCATCAGTTACTTCTCAATTTGGCCTGTGAATCTTTAAATCTTCAGTTTCTGTAAAAGCATGGTACATCAATTTTGTTTTCTTTAAGTTCATCTTTAATTGCACTTCTTTACTTCTATCTGCAAGTTCCTGAACCATACACTGCAGTTCAGAGAGGTTATTTGCAAAAACGACTGTCTTCAACAAAATGAGGGTGGTTGAAATGATTTCCATTAATCTTTATCACCTTGTCTTCCCAGTTCAATGATTGAAAAACATTCTGTAATGTGGCACTGAAGAGCTTGGGAGATATGGTGCCACTTTACTTCACTGCCTTTTCGATTTTTATACAACCTGCATCCTCTTGCACTTGAACCTTTGCACTTGTATTTCAGTGGATGTTGTATGCAATCAAGTATCCAGTGGTTTTTCAGTCAGGATAAATAATAAATGAAGAGATTTATTTGCATCCTTATTCCACATTAGTTCCTTGAAACATAAGATGTTTTACTTATTTGTTTGATTTTTAAAATGCATGCAATTGTTTATTTATTTTGCTGTTATGTAAACAGTTTAATCTACTCACCACAGCTTCCATTGTATATCATGAATAGGTTGGAGCCAAAGTTTGATGTACAATTTTATATCTACTTGTTGTTGTTGTTTTTTTTTTTGCATCCAATATGATTCACTTCACCATTTTTATGCTCATATTAAACTGATGCATCTCACAGAGTGTACTGTCTGCTGCACTGCGTACAGTCCTTCAGTTTTGAATTCATTACTGTATTGCTGTGCAGTTTTTCTAGGTATTGCAGTTGTATATGTGCAGTTGAACAAAAAAAAAAAATTAGGTAATGAACCTCTGAATTGTTATAATTCTATATGCTTGCATCTTTATTTCATATTTCTGACTGTGTGTAAGTATTAACATTTTGGTATAATTTTTTTATGTAAAAGTAAAATGTTAGTGTTTGACCTAAAAGTTTTGTAATCATTAGTGTCATTGTCATATTGTTGTAGAATGGGTCGTCAGTTACTTTATTGTGATAAAACATTTGTGTAAGATTTTACATCTGTTTTTACAGTTGTGAAATGTTCACTGTTTTGCTCTCTTTCTCCAGGGGATGCTGTAAAAAGTCAGAATGAAAATTCTGCAGAAAGCTCAATTAAAGAAGATGGTTATTGTTTACAAAATAAGAATACTTTTACTTTCTCGAGGCTTATACCAGAAGAAGAAAATGAAGATGCAAATATGACCTCTAGTAGCCGCATTGCTCCTACAAACATGAATCATGCTATTCAGGATATTATATCCTTAAACTTGAGTATGTTTTCATTTGATATTTCTTTTAACTACTATCACAGTTGTTTCTCATTTGCCATTACACAAACACACATATATGTACACTATATTGACAAAAGTCACTGGACACCTAGAAGAGAAACACAACATAGCATTTATTGTACGGTGTCAGTCCACCTTTGGCCTTAATGCATGCACTGACCCTTCAAGACATGCTTTCGACAAGGTTTTGGAACACAGCGATAGGTGTGCACTTCCATTCAGTGCATAATACTGCCGCTAACTGTTGCTTAGTAGTAGGCCTTGGTTCCAAACTTCTTATGTGGCACTCTAATTTATCCCATATAGGTGTTCTATGGGATTAAGATCAGAGCTCTGTGCTGGCCAGTCCACACACGATACGGAATTATCATCAAACCACGCCGTAGCCGTCCTTGCTTTTTATGGTTCGGTGCCTTATCCTGCTGGTACCAACAGTGCTTGGCTCCATAGTATTGCCACAGAGTTGGTAGGACATAATTGTCCTGATTATCGAGGTAAACGTGCTGGTTAACAGTGTTGTCCATGATAACCAATGGGTTGGAACCATACCACGAAAAACACCCCCACACAAGTACACTGCCAGCTCCAAACTTGACCGTAAAAACAGTACACTGTGGTAAATAGCATTCCCCCGGCTGCTGCTATACCCACACACGGCCACCAGACTGATGGATCGTGTATCTGGATTCATCAGTCCATAGGACCCGTTTCCATGGATCTACGGTCCACAATAAATGTTCTTTACACCATGCTAAACGACAAGTAGCATTCTGAGTGGAGATGTAAGGCTTATGAGCAGCCACACGACTGTGGTAACCCATGGAATGAAGTTCTCTGCGAATGGTACATGTACATACCGAGGTTCCAGCATTTTTACTCACCTGTACACTGAGGTCCTGTGCAGTACTTCGTCAATTAGCTGTAATGACTTTCCTGAGGCTTCGACGTCCTCTACCACTGATTTTCTTTGGTCTTCCAGTACGTTTTGCTGCTTCAGGCATGCCATGTGTCTTCCACTTATTCAGTACATCCAAAACAGTTGACTTGGGTATTATGAAATATGTAATTCATGAGACAACCTTAAGGGCGGTCTTATGTTATAAATGTGCTTTAGATTAAATATACATAATATGCAAGGTATTATTTACCTGATATTGGCAAAGTATTTCTCACGTTGTTGCTCCATGAGGCACGTGCTTCCAGCCTGAGAGAGGTCAATCATGTTACGGGTTTTTTGGTTAGTTAAATTTTTTTTATAAATAAAACAATTAGGTTATACAGTACAATTCCGAAAATCCGCACTCCTAAAATCCGCAATTGCCTAAAATCTGCATAGATTCGAACACCGGTCACAGTTAAGCAATGGGTAAAAAAAAAAAAAAAAAAAAAAAGTTTCAGAAATCAAATTTTTTATTTTCCAGCTGACATAAAAAATGTTTAAGATCTTTTTAAAGGTTTTTAAAATCTTTTTTATGTGTTTTCTCTATTTGAAAAATATTACTAATATATAAATTTTTTTTTGGTCAGAAATGATGGTACAGTATTGAGAGATCGAAGTTCAAATAAAGCACATATCAAGCGGGCAATCTGGCAACTTAGCATTGCGTGCTTACATTTTTTTCCGGTACACGTGCTGTGAGAATCTGTTTTTCTATGTCTTGTTTCACGTCTTAAGGTGAAAAGTTTTGTATAATTGTTTGGAAATTTGAGAAAATGGCAGGAGTGAAGAGAAAGCACAGCTCTTTAATGATTCAGCAGAAAGTGGACTTGTTGCAAAAACTTGATAATGGCAGTGCACCAAAGTATGTTGCGGAGATTTTTGGTATTGCTGTTCGGACTGTGTACGATATTAAGAAAAACTAAGACAAGATATTGCAATTCTATGCAATTAGTGATAGCAATTCTGAAATTGCTGATCGCAAAACGATGCATGAAGCTAGAAGCTCCACCCTCGGTGCTGTTGTTTACGAGTGGTTTCGGCAAAGGCGTAACGATGGTATGCCAATTACAGGTCCACTCTTATGCGAAAAAGCCAAGCTATTTCATCAGCAACTGAAGATTGATGAGCCTTGTAAGTTTTCAGTTGGATGGCTATCCCGCTTCAAACAAAGACATTGAATTCATTACTTGAAATCCTGAGGGGGAGCAAGAATCGGCAGATAAGGTAGCTGCAGTGGATGTGTTTGTCAATTTTGTCCAGGAAGAAGCTCTTTCTCCTGATCAAATTTATAACATGGATGAAACTGGACTTGTCTCTCATTGTCTACCAAGACATACTCTAGTGTATGCTGATGAAGTAGGACCTTCCGGTGTTAAGGAAGGCAAAGAAAGAGCAACAGTTGCTCTTTGTTCCAATGCCTCTGGAAATCATAAATGTATGCCATTTGTGATTGGAAAAAGTGCTTGTCCTAGGGTTTTGAAGGGCTTAAAGGCCTTACCTGTGATCTAAGGCAGTAATAAAAAATCATGGATGACCAAAGAACTCGCTACAGACTGGTTCAATAATCACTTTGTTAAAGACGCCAGAAAGCACTGTGTGGAGGTCGGACTTGCTCCAGACTGTAAAATTTTGTTTGTATGGGACTACAGGGCACATCCTGAAGATTTAACTTCAAATAATGTTACAGTTATGTTCTTACCCCCAAACACAACTTCATTCATTCAACCCATGGAACAGGGTATAGTTAACAGTTGGAAGTGTTACTACAAAGGAGAATTCCTAAGGAAACTGTTGAACTCTGATAAATCGTTTCAAACAATCAAAATGTTCATTAAAGATTTCACAATGAAGGACTGCCTGTACTCAATAGCAGGTTTATGGAACAATATGAAACGTTTTACTCTGATAAATGTATGGCATAAGTTATGGCCAGCATTAATATTTATTGACTCTGAACCCGAGGATTATGAGTTTAGGCCAAATCAAAGGCTACGGAGCTTCTAGCATATGCCAAACAAGCAAATGTGTCAATGATGAATGCATTTAGAGAAGAAGATATAGTTGAATGGATGGAATCTTCAGACAAGAGTGAAGTCCAAATGATGACGGATGATGAAATCATAGCTAGTGTGATTAATCCTGATGCAGGCGATTCAGACACTGACAGCGAGGATTCTACTACCAAAAAAAAATCCTTAGGTGATGGAATTTTGTTGGGAGAACAATACATTAAGTTTTTAGAATAGCAGACATGTGTTTCAGCACAGGAAATAATGATGATTTATAGACTTCAGGAAAAACTTCAATGAGAGAAACCAAATTCAAAACAATTGACTATTGATGGATGTTTGCTAGCCAGAATAATAGATTGACATATACAGTATTTGGTAAATAAAAATTCAATTAATTAATATAGTATTGTATTATGAATTTTTCCCTATATTTTACTTACTTATTAAATACTGTATATATCTATATAAATTCCAAATACTACTAATTACAGTATGAAATACATATTACTAATTAATTTTACTAATTATTAAACAAATGAAAGCCTATAATTCGTACATATATACCATCCTATTTGAACTAGTATTATACAGTACGTATGTACTAGTAAACACACACAAGTTCTCTAAAATCTGCAAAACTCTACAATCTGCACAACCTCTGGAACCAAGTTGTGCAGATTTTCGGAATTGTACTGTATTATTATCAGTTCAGCATTCATTCATTCGCACAATCAAACGTTTTAAATTTACTATTAATTAAAAGATTGTATTAGAAAAAGTTATACTCATCAGGTCGGGAGACATCTCTCAAGAGGCTCTTTTTGTCATGTTACGGCGAGCGCTTTCGGCACTTCCTTAGTGCCATCGTCGGGCTTTCTTCTACCTACTTGAGGGTTTCTCGTGTGTGTGTGTAGCCGCTGGAGTTGCTTGTCGGAAAGAAAACGAAGGGAAAGTTTTGCGGCCTGTATGTGTTAGGTGATTGTTTCCCATGTGTCGCCAATCAGTTGGTATGTATATCAGTCATAAGTACAATTTTTTCCCTTTTTAGTGTAGATATTTTTGAGCTATTATTATTTATTTGTAGAAACAGGTGTATTACTTTTAGTCCTTTATTAAATGGTGACTTTTGGTAATGGTTTTTTTTTTTTTTTTTTTTTTTTTATGGATTTTTTCACTTTTTATAAGTGACTTCCAGGCTGTATCTAGAGGGTGAGGGGTCTTGTAAGTTGCATATTTTATTTATTTATTTATTTTTTTTTTCAATTATAACGCTTTCAAAAATCCTTAATTCTTTTTTGTTTGTGTGGGTGGTTAGTAATTTAATATTTTCAAAATCAGGATATTGTTTATGATTAATGCAGTGTTGAATAAGTGCAGTTTTTTTTCCCAGTTTTTTATATGTTGATGTAATCTTTTTATTAATCTATTTTTTGTGCTACCAGTGTAAGAGATGTGGTCTCCAGAACTCTGTGAAGCAATAGGAATTTCATACACGCCTGCTGATTGTTGTAGTATATTATTGTTATGTTTTTTTCTTTATAACTAAGTCACCAATATTTTGAACCAGAATGACCAAAAATAATGTGTTTCTTCATTATTCTTAAAAAAATTCACTTAATCCTCTAATGAAAAGAAAAGAACCTGAAAATTTGTATTTCTTTTTTGAAATGTTTTGACTAGATTCCTTTTAATTCTTTTTTTATTCAAAAATCAACTTTTTAGCAGTTTTTGTGTCATACCTATATTGTTTGGTTGTGTTAATAATCCATTGGATTTCTTCTTCTCTGTACTTTCTATTTGAGGAATGTGTGCAGACTTGTTTCACCCGATTCCTAATTTGGGTGTTCAGATTGATATGGGATCATTTATAGGTACATATCTTGGTTTTCTAAAAACTCTGTATTCAAAATTTAAGTCTTTTTTTATTAGTTCAATATATAAAAAGGAAATTTTTTCATCTTGTTCAAATTCCAAAGTTAATTCAACCTCAGGGTAACAAGTAGTATATTTATTCTTCAATATTTCTAGTTCTTCTTGTTTTAATTTAGACAAAATAAAAATGTCATCAACGTACCTACAATAAATGACAGGTGGGTCTGGAAGTTTTTTAATAATTTTGTTTTCGATATCACACGTGATTATTTCTGAAAATAAAGAAGATCATGGGGATCCCATTGGAGCTCCTACTTCTTGTCTGTAGATTTTTTTTGTCAAACTCAAAGTAATTGTTATTAGAAATATAGGTTAAAATATTAAATAACTCTTGTAATTGTACATTATTAAATTGAGATTTATTTTTTAACTCTTTAATGAAAATGTCCATGGCTTTTGGTACAGGGCTACTCGGGAATAGTGATTTAACGTCTAAACTTTACATAAACATACCAGATAATGGAACATTAATAGATTTTATTTTCTCAATGAACTCTAAACTGTTTTTTATACTGTATTCATTATTCATGAAAAAAGGGGCCAAAAATTTGTATAATTTCCTTTCTAGATTTATTAGTGGGGACTTTGATTTTGGAATGATAACTCAAAATGGTCTATCGGGTTTATGGGTTTTTATTTTTCCAAAAATACTTGGAACTACAGTACCTACTGGTGCATAGCCTCAGGTAATTTCTGAAGGTAGTGAACTATGATTTCTAATTTTAGACAAAAAGTTTATCTGAGAGTCAATGGGGACTTTTTAATTATCTCACATTTTAGTTCCTCAATAGTTGCATTCATTTTAACGATATATTCATTTTTATCCAGTATTATTAACTGATTTGATTTATCTGCTTCACAAATTAAAATATTAGGGTTTTTTTTTTAAGCCTAGTAGTTGTTGTCTTTCAATGTCATCTTTCCAATTTTAATTTCTTCTTTAGACTGCAGATTATATCCATCCATTATATTTCTATATAACTTAAATTTGGTTAGTGTGAATATGGGGCACTTTGAATGATGGTTTTTGGAATACACTTTTCAATTGGGGGAATAGTCTGCGGGTATGCAAATGTTTTACCCTTCTGTAATGCTGCCCATCGTACTTCTGAGAGTTCGAGGTTAAAGTAATTTTGAAACGTTTCAAAATTACTTTGGAATGACGTCGTAACGTTTGCAGTCCAGTGAGAGATGTCATCTGAACTTCCTTATGCAACGGAAACTTTACGACGTCATTCTAAAGTTCCTCCGCTTCAAAACTGAAGTGAGCAACCAGTGGTTTCTCAGAAGAAAACTGAACTTCCAGTGCCAGACTCTGTCCCATCTTGTACAGCTTAAAAGAAAATGCGTTATGTCCCTGAAGCACCGTTTATTTCACCTACACCTGAAGCTGGCTGTCGAATCCATACCTCTGATTTTGGATGTTTTCCTTCGCCGGCTCAGCATGATGGTCGACCGCCAGAATAGATCGCTTGTATTCACCCACAATGAAAAGTTCTCCCGTCTCAGGGAATCAAGAGATATGCCTTCACGGAAGTTTACCATCCTAGTAATCAATGTCTTGTCAGAAATCTTGTTGCAGAAGGAACTAGGCATACTGGAAAAGGGTCCAAAGTTCTGCCTGAACACCCAGCCTTCCGTCCATGAGCTAATCCCAGCAATTGAAAGCCTTCTCTACAAGGTACCAACCGCACAGAGAGACTCAATCCGTCTTCAATGCTTCCAGCGCCTGAACAAATCGAATAAGCTTCCCAAGACTCGAAACTCTAGGCCACATGACCTAACAGCTGTCCCAAGGTTAAAGGGCAACCCATCAATTGTCTTCGCACTCGCTGATAAATCAGGCCAGATTGCAATAATGGACTCCAATGAATACAACCGTAAAATCATGGAGTTCATACAACAGTCGAATTCAATCCAAATTAGCTCTAACCCATTAAATAGGTGGATTGCGAAAGTTAAGAGAGTGGCGAAAATGCCCGTTATCCCAGACACCCTCAGATCAGCCGCATGGCTTCCTCCAGGGCCAAAGATACCCTCGCTATTTGCAAGAATTAAACATCAAAAGCAAGGACTTCCGCTTAGGCCTATTGTTTCATGGAGGACAGCCCCATGAATCAATATCGAGCGTCAACTTGCAACATTCCTAACAGCTTTCCTGCCTGCCTCCACAACAGTCCTGTTGTCATCGGGTGACTTCGTCACAAGGCTGAAGAACTTCACTGTGGCTCCGCACCACATCATCGGTAGTTTTGATGTGGTATCACTTTATCCATCAGTACCTGTCGATGAAGCAGTGGACACTTTGAAGCGAGCACTTGCTGATTCTTCAGTGTTCTCGCGGGACTCACTACTGGATATCTCCTGTGCGATAGAAGTTGTGACGGAATCAAATTTTTTCTGTTTTCTGTTTTAATAACCTAATTTACAAGCAGTCCAAAGGGGTTGCCATGGGCTCACCACTATCTGCTGTACTTGCTGAGGCCATCCTCAGACTGCTGGAATCAAAAATTCTTAATGGAGCTAAGCTCGCTCCTCTTATATGGCTCAGATACGCCGACAATGTATTTTTTATCTGGCAGCATGGAGTTGATGAACTGAACGCTTTTTTCGCTTTCATTAATTCCCTCCACTGGAACATATGTTTCACCATGGAGTATGAGGACAATGGCAGTCTCCTGTTTTTGGACGTCCTAGTCAAGAAATCTCGTTCTGGATCTCTCGAAACAAAAGTTTATTACAAGCCAACATATGTCCCGAATGTAATCCTACCCACCTCTATGGGACCCGTTACGCCCAAATTAGCCATTTTCAGACACAGGGCTTAAACGTGCCTTTATTATCTTCTCGGTTACTGCATCCAGACTTGAAGAAGTCGACAACCTAAGAGATCTGGCCTCTTCCTCCTGCTACAGTGTGCAAGTGATCGAGGACATTATCAAGAACGCTGACGCTGTTTTCTCCAACCCGGGTAGCCGCCATACCAAGCCTTTCTGCAATAAATTGGGGCTTGTCCTTATGTACCCGGCCTGACCTACTTCTTGCAGAACACCTTAAAGAAACTCGGGCTTAGCTTTGGGATACGCTCACCGAGATCGATATCACGCCAGCTGCTATCATCCCGGAACACACATACTTCTCTGACTGATGTGGGAGTGTACTCCATACCATTGGAATACATGGATGGTACCACCAAGCATTACATCGGAATGACAAAACGCTCTTCGACTAGTCGAACACAAGCGGAACGTCTCGCGTGAAAGATTGACAACCGCCTTATCCAGGGAAGTGGTTACCCATTCCGCCATCCCGAAGTGGGACCAGATAAAGCAAATTGCTCCTTATACTACCGCCAGGAGCACTGCCATCAGGGAAACCATGGAGATTTTGAGTAACCCTGTGGTTTGCAACGATGTCGTCTCACTTGAGCTTCCCCAAATATGGCGCACATTTCTTCACGCTTTGCACGCTTCTCTTGACATCTCTCGTTGTCGCATGCACCCGACGCACCATATCACGTTCTCAAATTCTGTTAGTGTTTATTTTAAAATTTTCTATTGTTTATTTCTCTTGTCTTGCCTAACCACGAACAAGTCTGAAGAAGGCATGCGCTGGTGTTGAAAGCTCACTCTTTATTAATAATATTTATATGTCAATAAATGGATATCTTATTTCCTTTTCATACAAATGCTTTTCATTACACACTATTTAATCTCAGTCATAATGTAAGCTTAATTTAATTAAATTAATTATGCACGAGTTCACTTTATGATTCCAATGTTCATTATTACTCTTTATAAATATAAAATTTAGATTTTTTTAAAATGAAGTCAATAATTTAGTTCACAAATGTCTTAGTTCCCCACATAGACTAAAAGTAATTTTTTTTAAGCCATTTATATATGTTCAAATTCTTTCTAGCTCTTGTACCAAAGGCACATCATATATAGTACAAATACAAAAAACTATAAATACACAATTTCCACTGAAATCCTTGAACGAACGTTTAAGAAAGTGAAAAAAAAAATGTTTTTCCTGTCACTCGGTTTGCCTCAAAAATGAAATTAAAAAAAAAATTAATGAGAGGAAAAATTTAAGGGAACATTCTTGGAGACAAGAATGCATGGATGTGTGATTTTTTTCGCATAGTGGAACCAAAGATCGGGTCCTAACCTCCGAAACCATTAATAGAAAAATATCAACACATCAAGTAGGAGCCCCAATGAGATCCCCATTATCTTCTTTATTTTCAGAAATAATCGTGTGATATCGAAAACAAAATTATTAAAAAACTTCCAGACCCACCTGTCATTTATTGTAGGTATGTTGACGACATTTTTATTTTGTCTAAATTAAAACAAGAAGAACTAGAAATATTGAAGAATAAATATACTACTTGTTACCCTGAGGTTGAATTAACTTTGGAATTTGAACAAGATGAAAAAATTACCTTTTTAGATATCGAACTAATAAAAAAAGACTTAAATTTTGAATACAGAGTTTTTAGAAAACCAAGATATGTACCTATAATGATCCCATATCAATCTGAACACCCTAAAACTCATAAAGTAAATAGTATTAGGAATTGGGTAAAACGAGCCTTCGCACATTCCTCAAATAGAAAGTACAGAGAAGAAGAAATCCAATGGATTATTAACACAATCAAACAATATGGGTATGACACAAAAACTGTTAAAAAGTTGATTTTTGAATAAAAAAGAATTTAAAGGAGTCCAGTCAAAACATTCCAAAAAGAAATACAAATTTTCAGGTTCTTTTCCTTTTATTATAGGAGTAAGTGAAATTTTTTTTAAGAATAATGAAGAAACAACATTATTTTTGGTCATTTTGTTCAGAATATTGGTGACTTAGTTATAAAGAAAAATATAACAATAATATAATACAATCAGCAGGTGTATATGAAATTCCTATTGCTTCACAGAGTTCTGGAGACCACATCATTACATTGGTAGCAAAAAATATAGAATAATAAAAAGATTACCTCAATATATAAATAACTGGAACAAAAAGAAGAAGAAAATGCACTTATTCAACACTGCATTAGTCATAAACAATATCCTGATTTTGAAAATATTAAATTAACCACCCACACAAATGAAAAAGAATTAAGGATTTCTGAAAGCGTTATAATTGAACAAAAAAAAAAAAAAAGAAGATAAAATATGCAACTTACAAGACCCCACCACCCTAGATACAGCCTGGAAGTCACTTATAAAAAGCAAAGAAATCCATAAAAAAAGACAAAAAAAAAAAAAAAAACATTAAAAAATGTCACACCATTTAATAAAGGACTAAAAATAATACACCTGTTTCTACAAATAAATAATAATAGCTCAAAAATATCTACACCAAAAAGGGAATAAAATTGTACTTATGACTGATATACCTACCAACTCATCCAATAGATGGTGACACATGAGAAACAATCACCTAACACATACAGGCCAGAAAACTTTCCCTTCGTTTCCCGCCATGCTACTCCAGCGGCTACACACACACACACGAGAAACCCTCATGTAGGTAGTAGAAAGCCTGACGATGGCACTCAGGAAGTGCCGAAAGCGCTCGCCGTAACATGACAAAAAGAGCCTCTTGAGAGACGTCTTCTGACCTGATGAGTATAACTTTTTCTAATACAATCTTTTAATTAATAGTAAATTTAAAACGTTTGATTGTGCCAATGAATGAATGTTGAACTGATAATAATATAACCTAATTGTTTTATTTACGAACAATTTTTAACTAACCAAAAAACCCATAACATAATTGACCTCTCTCGGGCTGGGAGCACGTGCCTCACGGAGCAACAATGTGCGAAATACTTTGCCAATATCAGGTACATAATACCTTAGATATTATGTATGTTTGACTTGGGTATGTTTAAATGCCTCTCGGTTTCTCTTATGGACAACTCACTAATATAACACCCAGCTGTAGGCTTGTTTTTATACCATTTGCAGCTGTACAGCACATCTTAACCTTGCAGCCGATCAGTTCATTTTTTGAAGGGGTGTCCGGTGACTTTTGTCAGTATAGCGTATATATGCCCATTCATGCGTTTCGCTGCATTTTATGTCTTCAATGTCACAGAGAACCAAAAATTGCTGTTATTTTAGTGTAAATCTGTTAGATAATAATTAGCTTTAAACACTGAATGTTGTATCTTTGTCATTTGAGTGACCTGTTATAACATCAACAAGGCTTCAAATCCTGGAATGAATAAAGGTAACAAATTGTCAATGCATCAGATATAACAGAACTTAAGGTGGGTAGGCACTCTGAGAAAGTCACTTTTGGTAAGAAAAAATGGACCCCCCCCCCCTGTATATCCCATATTACACTGCTGGACAATTGCTAAGGACGGGTCATAAACGGCTATATAGCGCATAAAAAAGTAAGTGTGGTTGGATGCCAAGGGAAATAAAATGTCAGAATGCCAGGACATTACAAGAAAGACAATTTATTGTGCTCTGAAATCCAGAAGGCTTTGGAACGTGTTCAAGGGACAAACAGGTCATTTTGTGCAGAATACGTAAACGTGAAAAAAAATGCAATTACCGTCCGCAGGCGTTCCGGCGTAAGATGTCAATACGGGATATGGCCACCATGGAGGGCGATGCAAGATTCTACACGTCGTGTCATGCTTTGCACAACATTATCAAGCAGCTGTTGGGGTAATTAATCCCATTCCTCTGTCAATGCACGGATGAGGGTGTCCTTGTTTATTGGAGGGCATTGGCGACCAGCAAGACTCCTCCCCAAAGCATCCCACACATTTTCAATGGGATTCAGATCTGGAGAACGTGCTGGCCATACGAGGCGTTGAATATCCTCGCTCTCAAGACACTCCTGGACAGCGACTGTTCGATGACATGTTGCGTTGTCGTCCATGAAAATGAATCTATCACCGACAGCACCACGGAACATGCAAACATGAGGTAGCAGAACATCATTAATGTATCGTTGGCCAGTCATAGTCCCAGTTGGAAGCACATAGAGGGACGTACGGCCATTGATCATGATGCCAGCCCATACCATGACACTACATGTCGAATATCGGTCCCTTTCCTGTATGTTTGCTGGACAATATGCAGTACCACTATCACGCCAGATCAGTTGTCGTCGACAATCAGACGATAGACTGTATCTACTCTCATCTGAGAAGAGGACAGTAGACCAGTCGTTATCAGTCCAATTGCGATGTTGATGGCACCATTGCAAACGGGCGGTATGGTGACGTCTGGACAATAGGATGCACACAACAGGACAGCGGGCGTATAGTCCTCCTTCATGCAAACGTCTGGCGACAGTTTTTCGGGAGATCCGCTTGCCAGTAGCAGCCATAAACTGATTTGCTACCTCACTAGCTGTGCTGCACCGGTGTCTTTTTGTTGATAGCACTATGTACCAATGTTCTGCAGGTGTGGTACTGCGAACACGACCTCCCCCGTGACGTTTGCTACACTCTCCATTTGTTTGAAATGATTTCCAAAGCCTTAAAACAACACTGTGGCTGACGTCGAACTCCCTGGCAACATCTGTTATTTTTCGCCCTTCTTCAATCTTGCCAATAATACGGCCACGCGTAAGATCATCTAGGTGATGTCGGGAAGACATACTGAAACTTGCAAGTTCGTCCACTGATTCTTTCCCTTTCAACTTTGCGTTTGAACAACAATGGTCAATATGCGTCAAATCCTTTATATCTCTTATCAGCGCTATGACGTCACGAACAAGTTCAGCAATCCAAAATTTGCATACGCACAACACGTCTTACTGTATCCCGCACTTATGCTAATTTCCACATTTTCCTGCCTTCCATTTTATGGTTGCTATCGTTGCTATTGTCATCCGTCCTTAGCAATTGTCTGCTTCTCAAAAATGTTAAAATTTATACAAAAGTACCAAGCGGACCATAAAATATGATTTTTTGAAAGTTTGTGTTTCAATATTTTCACTGGAAGTGGTCTTCCATTTTTGCCAGAAGTTATGCAGTTTCAAATTCAGTTATGGTTTTGCTTTTAACTTTAATCAAATTCATTATGGTTTTGCTTTTAACTTTAATTTCTCTTTTATTTAATATTAATTAAATGTTATTGTTTTTCCTAAAGTAGCAAATGGCATTTCTAACTGAAAACTGAGCTTCATTTACAGAAAAGAGGTGGGAGATGTCTTTGCAACCTGAAGACAAAAAGCGAAAGCCTCGTGTGAAAAAGGCAGGTTTGCAGATGCTATGATTGCCAAATTCAAAATTATTATGGTATTTCAAATAGGAAAAATGGGAATAATTTAAAAATAAATTTACAAATTTTACGGATTAAAAGATTGCATTGAAGACATAAATTCCTGGGGAATTTATCAGATAACTTGTGAATGTGGACTTTTATATATAGGACAGACCCGCAGGACCTTAAGTTTCTGTTTGAAGGAACAAGACTTACATACGGAAATATGAACTGAAGAAGTCATCAACAGCTCAGCATTAACACAAAAATAATCACAAATTTTTATTTGGAAATGCTATGCTTATTGATAAACCTGATTCGGCTATCAAGCTTAACACATTAGAAGCTTTCTACATATACCGGAATTCTTCACGGCTTGTCAGCGACATGACGTCGACTCCATTTCTTTGAAGCACATGGAAACAACTCATCAAAATTTGTGACTGTCAGAATTCTGATGATGTCACAATGATTTGAGTGTTTACACTTCATTCATCCTGGTGATGCTGACCCAAACAGTCTGTGAAACTAAAGTCAATGTTAATAAAACATTTAATTGTGAATAAATAATAATTTATTCTTTCTCAACATCACAAGTGTGTAGTCTTAAATAATATATAAAGCTACATACATTGAACTGCAGTGAAAAGCTTGTAACAAAGTGGTTCCATGGGATAACTTAAAGTGCTAATGAGTGCTTTAGTAGCCTTATATGATTTATTTAAGATTTATTTCATTGGCCTATATACATTGTATTTTGATGCTACTGCTGCTATCCCCTTCAATAAGGGGGTTACAAAGGACTCCAAGAAGTGTCTACAATATTTGGTTGCATTGCAAGTCATTATACAATTAAGGTGATGAGGTCCCTTGTTATTTGGTATTTATTCCAAGCTACTGTTGCTGCAACACCAAACGCAAAAAAAAAAAAAATGGCTGTAAAAATCTTATGGGCTAAAAGAATGGTAAAATAGACATACCAAAGACAGATTAAGGGAAAAGGTACAAATATGGTGGATTTTTTAATTTCATCCACATTTATTCATTGTTTTCAATGAAAATTACTTTTCTTATACTATTTTCTCAAATGTGAAAATGGTCATAATGTTTTGGAATACAATAACAGTGATGTCTTAATACCTAATGGTTCAATCTTAATTTTTTTTTCTTTGGGGGAAAGAGGGGCCATTTTTATTATGTCTATTGTGCAGTGATGTAAAAGAGGTTTTGTTTTAGAACATGACATTTCTTTCATTATTTTTGTTAGGTTTCCATAAAAAAAAATATATCAGTTAGAAGAATTGTGTAAGAAATATGGCTGTAGTTCACTGCATAGTAAATTTCTTTATTTATTGTTTAAAAAAAAAAAAAAAAAAAAAGAATGATCATCCTGCATTTAAAATTTCTCAAGTTAGTGTTGTAAATTACAGGGCTGCCAGTGGCGACTATTGCTACTATTTTTGATGACAGGCGACTATGGCTAATATTTCCTACAAAAAACAGCCAAAAGCAACTATTTTGAGAAAAACCCTGAACTATTTTAATTGTAAGGCTACTATTTTTTAAAAACATAATTTGTGTTGCATATATCGATGTGCTTGTATAAATCAAGATATTCCGCCGAAAAAGTTTCCCCATTTTTCTGTTTGTAATACGGCAGAGATTGATTATTCGAATGAGATTCTTGATGTACCTCATATCAGATAACTACGATTATGTCTATAGAACAAAACAAGTGATAATCATAACACTGAATGAGCACAGCTATGGCCTTTGAAAGAAGAAATACACATTTTTTCAACACAGTGCCTGAAGCCCACTTGGGAAATCTTATATTTTTTTACCAACCACAAAAGCAGAAGAAAGCTCTCTGTACTGACTTGATACAGATGAGAACTTCTGACCTACAGAACAATGACAAAGAAGGAAGTGTTTTCTAATTCCAAAGTTTGAATCAGGTTAGTTTATGTGAGTAGTTTTTGATATCTAATTGAATAGAGTGTTTTTTGGGTGTAATTTCCATAGCCTTCATAGTTTTGAGTGCCTTGAATAGCATTATATCGAAACTTAGATGCCCTTTTTGTAATGTGTATATATATACAGGGGTCACGCTGGCTGTTTTAAAGTTTTCGCCAACTTATACGCCAAATTCAATTTTTTTTTATTATTATTATAACAGTACAAAAAAGGTAATCACTAAAATGATTTTTTTTTTCCGAATTGCGAAGGATGCGATCGGCAGTGTGACCCCTGTAATATATATATGTTGTCGTTTTTTTCACCAAAACGTGAACATGTGCTAATTTCTCACCATGGTTTGAAATAAATCAAAAAAATTAACACCAAAATTCTTTTTTAATGTGGAGCACTTACATTCTGAAACTCATACACTTTTTTGGGGAACTGTTTTAGTCATTAACATAAGTTGTTAAAGCTACTATTTAGGCTACTATTTTTACCATTAGTGGCTACTAAAGCAACTATTTTCTTGGGTCTGATAGGCTGGCAGCCCTGAAATTACCATTTAATTAATTAATAGAAAAATAATAATCTGCACATTTCTTAACTTTTTTTTTGGCAAGATTCACTAACTGCTAAGCTTCTTGTATTCCAAATTTTGAATTAATACACTACTGGTCACCCAAATGCAACACCAAGCAGGAAGAATCTGATTGGCCTGAAATTCGCAGCACGTGTCGCCCGCGGCGTGACATGCAAATGATTAGCACTGCAGGGCATATGCAAATCATGTGTGCCCGGCACGCCACCAAGAAGCACTATAAGAAGAGTGCACAGAAGGCAGGGTGTAAGTAGTGGAAGTGTGTGGTGCTGCCGGACCTGTGTGTGGGAAACTTCCGATGCCTCATCGCAGAATACGGCAGTCATTCCAGCACGTTTCGGAGTTCGACAGAGGACGAATAGTGGCTTATCGCGACAACGGTTTATCGTACCGAGACATCGGCTCCGGTGTGGGATGACATTCAGCCACAGTGAGGTGAGTATGGATTCAGTTGGTGCAGGAGGGACAGACGGACCGACGTGAGCGATTGCCGCGGCACACCACCGAATGAGAGGACCGGCATGTTGTGCGGCAGGCATTGACGGCTTGCACCGCCATATCACGAATGTTAGCGCAGAAATTAGGGTGTATTACGCAACAACCTGTCTCAGCACGTACCGTTCGACGTCGTCTGCAGGAGTGGGGACTTGTCGCACGCCCGTTCCTCCGATTACCATTGATGTTACACCACTGGCGAGTGCGACGGCAGTGGGCCGTTGAACATTGCACCTGGACTACAGAATGGCATGACATTGTCTTCTCCGACGAATCCCGCTTCTGCCTGCAACACCACGATGGTTGGATCCACGTGTGGCTGCACCGCGGCGAGAGACTGTATGATGCCTGCATTATGCATCGCCATACCGGTCCGTCGCGTGGCGTTATGGTTTGGGACGCAATTGGATATGACACCCGCACCCCTCTGGTATGCATCGCCTGTACACTCAACAGCCACCGCACCATTCCGACGTTTTGGAGCCTGTAGTCCTCCCTTACCTGCAAGACCTGCCAGCGGCCATGTTTCAACAGGACAATGCGTGCCCGCACGTGGCACGCATCATGCAACAATTCTTCACGGCCCACCAGGTGTCACTGCTGCCGTGGCCCGTCTGTTCTCCCGATATGTCGCCCATCGAACACGTCTGGTCGCTGATCGGCAACCGAGTGGCCCGGCAAGCACCACCTGCGGCTACGCCTGATGAACTGTGGCAACATGTGGAAGCAGCCTGGACCGACATACCCCAATCCCACATCCAAAGCCTCTTTCGTTCGATGCTGCGGTGTGTAGCGGCTGTTATTGTCAGCCATGGGGGCCACACGAACTATTGATGTCTGTGTGTTCCGCAAGTCGCACGGGCCTGTAAGCTCAATCGTTTCATCTTTGTATCTGTTATTATGTGTCCAGTAAATCTGGCTTTGCTATCTCGTGTCCTTCTTGGTGTTGCATTTTGGGTGGCCAGCAGTGTAGTTTAACAAATAAGCAAAAATAAATAAATTAGGGTGTCTACCCATCTTAAGAAAGAAATAATTCTTCACACAAATTGGAAATTTTGAAGTATGTTACGTTAAGCAATCAGATTCCTGATGTAACATCTGAGAAAACTTAAAAATGACATCACTGTAGAATGGGAATCTAACCCATATCTCCCTATTTCCATTTGAAATTTGTAACCTATATCCATTCCTGGATTTGAAAGGGTTGTCAAAGCTACAAGAAAATTCTGGATTGCTTCAACTAGTGGAAATGTAATGTTGGTTCTGATCCGAAGGTACAATTGCTTTGCTTCAGTTTCTGGAACTTCATTGCTTTGGGTGGTGTAATGGTAGCATGCTCAAATAGAAATCGATCTAAAGCTTACTCATAGCATCGACAACCCTTTTGATATCTAGAAATGGATAGGCTTCAGAAATCTCGAACAGCAGTTGGGAGGAGATGCACCAGTTCTTTTCCCACTACAAGGGTGATGTCATTCCAAAGATATTTTGCCTTTATGTTATAACTGGTGCACCAGTTAATCGGGTGTTGGTATTCTGTCATGCCCATGGACCTAGTTTAACTGTTTTGAATTACCTTTATGCTGTTGATCCTTTTCCAAACTAGCCTGTTTAATTAATTAGAGATCTGTAGGTGTAATTAGACCATTGTGTGATTTAGTACTATTTTTCAGTCACTCACATTATTATGATTACATCATTTAATCTTTTGCAGCACGGGAGGAGGAAATTGATGTACTTTCAGAAAGACTGATGGATGCAAAGAGTGAAAATGCTAAGCTCAATGAACAGTTGCAGCAATTGAAGGTAAACTAGTAGTTTCTGTTTTCAAATTAGCATATTTCAGTAATAAATTTTCCTTATCAGTTGTCAGGCATTAATTAAATCTGCGAATCATATTTACATTTAAAAAGCTTTCAGCAGCTGACAGCCAGTGAGCTTTGTGATTTGAAAATGTGATATGATACCATAATTTCTATACAAGAAAAATGCAGAGCTTCTAATCATACTGTCCTCTTGTCCCTTCATGTTGCAGCTTGAACCAGTATCCAATGATTATACCAGTCTAAATAAACAAGATAAAGAACTAACAATGTGGCAAAATTGTATTGGGTTAAGAAATAAGTAATGTCGTTTTTTCAAACGTTGGAAAACTTTATTTTGCAACAACAAAAAATAACAATTTAATCAATAATGTATTTGCCACTAGTATTTACAACTGCTTCCCATCGTTCAACAAGTTGTCCGATGCCTCAGCAATAGAAATCTGCCGGTCGTGAACCGAAGAAGTCGTCCAACCACGTCCCCAATTCCACGTCATTATTGAATGACACGCTGCACAAATTGTTGGAAAGCGATCGAAACAGATGAAATTCAGATGGAGCCAAGTCCGGAGAATAGGGCGGGTGTGTCTGAACTTCCGAATTGAGTGCTTGAATGACGGTTTTGGTCATATTGGCGATGTGGGACCTAGCGTTGTCGTGTTGCAGCAGAACACTGTATCGCCGATCGGGTCGCTTTTGTTGCGTAGCGTCGTGGAGTCGATGCAGTTGTTGAACATGGAGGTCCGCGTTGACCGTCGCATTGTTCGGAAGAAGTTTGTAGTGGATGATGCCCTGCCAATCTCACCAGACACACAACATCGTCTTCCGAGGATGCAACTCTCGTTTTGCTCGCAGCGTTCCGTGTTTCGTGGGACTGATTCTTTTCGCTGCTTCATGTTGACGTACAGACACCATTTTTTGTTGCTGGTAACGATGCGGTACAGAAATCTTTCCTTGTGACCATGAGTAGCCCTGTGATGAGCAAGCAAACCGGCAGCAATTGTGGAACATTGATTTCTGTTGTTGTCGTTCAAAACGTGCGGAACCCAAGCGCTGAGCTTTTGAACTTTTCCTATCGCATGAAGGTGATTCGTGACTGTCTTCTGATCACAGTTCATTTGCTCAGTCAATTCTCTGGTCGATTGACATGGGTTTTCGTGCAGCATCTGGTTCAATTGCTCTTCGTCGAACTCAACCGGGTGACCCATGTCCTTAAGGTCGAAATTGCCGGATTTAAAGCGTGAAAACCACCGTTGAGCCATCTTTTCAGTTATAGCATCTTCACCGTAGACAGCACAAATCTCGCGAGCAGCTTTCGTGGCTTTGGTCCCTTGATTAAAGGCGAAGAACAGCAGATGTCGGTAATGCTCCTTTTTGTCCACTTGACATTCCATTTTAATGACCTGAAAACCAAATAAAATTAAATCAAATCACACACACACACTGGCATGTAGAGCGAACACATATCTATCGCATAGTATATCACATGTCGCCACAATATTTTATTTTGGCACACAAATGGAACTGTGGAAAAAAATGACATTACTTATTCCTCAACCCAATAATTTAACTACACTACTGTTTGTGAAATTTGCAACACCATGAAGAACTGCTGGTACTACCTTGAAACTTACAGGATATGTACAACAGGTTGGTACGTGCTAATGATTAAAATGTCAGTGAAAATGTGCATCTCTGAACTGTCCGGTCTTTGGTATAAAGAGCTGGCTCAAATGAGATGTTATAATCATTGAAGAGCTGACATTAATCGAAAGGTTATTTCTTGTGTCTCACTATGTCCCATCGGCGAAGAAAGTCGAATTATGAATGACTGACACTCTTTGAGCGAGAAAGGATTGTTGGGATGAGAGAAGCTGAACTTTCCTCCCGCGAAATTGCCACTCGTACAGGGCAAAATACCAGTACAGTGATGCGAACGTGGCTTAAATGGATGAACGAGGCTCAGCTGCACAGAAATCCAGGAAATGGACTGCAAAATTGCATGAATGCACTGGATAGCAGCACCTCACCACATGGCAGTGACCCATCGCACAGCGACATCCACAGTGTTAGCACAGCACAGAGCACTGCCACGGGTCAAGCTTTGTCCTCCAGCAGAGTTCGATGTCTGCTTAACAGGGAACTGGTCATTAGCAGCCCATGGCTGTGCATTCCTTTGACCCTCAACCACAGATGGCTGAGGTGCCGATGAGGTCTCAAACACAGACTGATTGGCAACAGGTCATGTTTTCTGATGAGTCACGATTCGACTTGATGCACCAAGTTAATCGCATACATGTTCCAAGACATTGTGGTGAACTGCACCTTGCAGCATGTGTTTTCCAGCGTCATACCAACCCATAGCCAAGCATCATGGTTTGAGGCACCATTGGGTTTAATTCGCGATTTCACCTGATACAAATTGAGGGAACTCTCAACAGCCAGGAAGCAATACATCAGGGATGTATTAGAGGCAGAAGTGATACCCTTCCTTCAGAGTTGTCCTGGCATTATATTCCAGCAGGACAATACTCAGCTGCTTAAGACAAAAGAAAATTTTCAAGACCTATTCCTGGCAGATACCGATTCAACCCTGGCCTGCACATCCGACAGATATGTCCCCGATTGAACATGTCTAGGACATGGTAGCTAAGCGACTGAGCCATCAAGTACTTCTGCCAGTCACCACAAATGAACTCTGGTCTTGCGTAGAAACAGCCTGGTAGGCTATTCCCCAGGACGATATCAAAAACCTGTTCCATTCAATGCCATGCTATGTAGAGGCTGTTATTGTTGCTCAAGGTGGCTTCACACAATACTGAGTTTTGAAGCGAAAAAAATTTGTATGGCTCTACAAATGTAAGCAGTCTTCTGCTGTAACATGAGGAATCTGTGATATAAATTTGATTTGAATAGTGTGGTTCTTGGTGTTACAATTTTTATTAACAGTGGTAGCCTCCCAACATAGGTAAGCAGATGTGTATATTGGAGAATTAAGGCAATTACTTGTGTGGATCATCAGAGTAATACTGATGATAATCAAATACAGCAAAACTTCCATAACTAAAATCTTCAAGAGAACTACGATTAACTTCTAGTTGTAGAAAATTCAAGTTGTAGAATTAATCCACCAGTAGCATCTGTTGTTAAATTTTCTAAATTTGCCTAAGAAAGTAGTACATAGCTCTTGGACATAGGGTTATCGTAATTACTGTATTTATTTAAAAACAATTACAAATGTTTTTAATACTGCCGTGAATATCTATGGCATCATCAACATGTTTCAACAGATTTCCACGATTTTTTAAGATGGTAGAAAGAGCACTAGCTGGTATTCCACATTTTTTCAGCAATATCTTTTTCTTTATTCCCCTAGTATCCACTTCTTGCATTAGCTTTATTTTTAGGATAACACTTTAAGCTTCCTTTCAGACATCACAAAAATTTCCACTACCATGATAGACTTGGATTTTTCTAAAACTGGGTGCACAGCACTCACTGCCTGAAATGGGCCCAAAAGAATGCAAACTTATGTAAGAAAGAATTTGCAAAAGAATTCTATTCATGTGCTACTGGACAAGCCTTGTACTTAAGGGCTAAATCCCCGAAAATGGTCCACCTGCAAGGGATTAAAATACTCCCTTCACAGAGTGGATGGGAGAGGGGATCACTTGTCCATCAGACCTTGTTTTCAAACAGAAGTCATCACTCTTTTCACGTTTATAAGTGAGTCATGGAAAAATTCTCATTGGCCACCACTGGGAATCGAACCCAGGGTCTTCCAGTTACACGCCGGATATCCTTCTACTGCACCACAGTGGCCTCTAATTCCTCCAGACTCACATATGACTAACTGCCAAGCTACTTGGCAGGTTGCTTCTTGGAGCCCCGCACAATGCTGGGGATTCACCAAAGATGGTAAGCAGCAACTGAACAAATAACTAGGAGGCGAATGAATAATTAATACACACAATTGATGTGGATTGGGAACATCAAATAGACGTCATTGGCAGTTAGTCGTATGTGTCTGGAGAATTTAAGGCCGCTGTGGTGCAGTGGTAGTATGTCCGGCGCGTAACTGGAAGACCCTGGGTTCGATTCCCGGTGGCAGCCGATGATAATTTTTCCGTGGCTCACTTATAAAACGTGGAAAGAGTGATTACTTCTGTTTGATGTTCCTAATCCATGTCAATTGTCTGTATTAATTATTCATTCACCTTCTAGTTATTTGTTCATTTTCTGTTTACCATCTTTGGTAAATCCCCAGCATTGTGCGGGGCTCCAAGAAGCAACCTGCCAAGTGGCTTGGCAGTTAGTCGTATGTGAGTCTGGAGGAATTCGAGGCCGCTGTGTTGCAGTGGTAGCATGTTCAGCGTGTAACTGGAAGCCTGGGTTTGATTCCTGGTGGCGGTCGGTGAGAGTTTTTCCGTGACTCACTTATAAACGTGGAAAGAGCGATGGCTTCTGTTTGATGTTCCTAATCCACATCAATTGGCTGTATTAAAGACCTTGTTTGATCTCTAGCACCTACAAGACTAGCAACAGGTGTGGGTTTTTTTTTTTTTTTTTTTTTGCTTTTGTTTTGTTTTTTAATTCGAGTTTTAGTATATGATTTTCACTAATTTTATTTTTTTCACAAAACACGAAATAACAGAAAAATTTGAGTTTAAGAAATTCGACTTATAGGAGAAAAGATGTATGAAAACAGAGAAATTTTTTATGCAAAATGCCGAAATTCCTTGAGATATGGAAAAATTAGACTCATAGAAGTTCAAGTTTTAGAAGTTTTACTGTAACTTACTTTGATTTACTCAAAAGAAAGAAAATTTATGTGTGTATTGGAGAATTAAGGTGATTACTTGTGTAGACCATCAGAGCAACACTAACAATCATCAAATGATTTACTTGGCTTTACTCAGAAGAATTATATAGGATTTAAAAAAATAAGAAATAACACTGTATTCTTTACCACTCTAAGTTTATAATTTTTTTATTACATCACACATTTGTGATTTGTGGCCCCTTGATAACTTGCAAGGTGTGTGTGTGTGTGTCACAAAACACGAAATAACATTTAATTAATGTTATGGAAGTTTAATTAAATTAATAACACTTAATTAAACTTCCACAACAGACACACACACACACACACACACACACACACACACACACACACACACACACATGCTCGTGTGTATTATGGAAGTTTAATGTCCATTTTGAGTAACTCAATGGGTTATAAGCAGTCACCCATCCCTAATTTAGTTTCACTTGGCCTTTACCTTACTGGATCAATCCCTGGCCTCTAGAGTGAGAAACTAGCATTCTTGCAGCTTAGCTACCAGGTCGCAAAAGTAATGTGATGGTACAAAAGTTAATCATAATCATTAAGATTTCCATGTATAATGAAACCTCTGGATAATGATCACTACTCAGAATGGGAAAAAAGTGACTAGTTGGGAGGTGGTCATTGTTCAGAGGTTGGGCTTAAATTAATACAGTCGAACCAATATGTAATGAAGTTGAAGGGAGAGTCGAGAACATTCAATATATGCAAACTGCGTTATCACTGGACATATAAAAAAGCAAGGCTATATTTGGCATATTACAATATTTCAGGTTAAAAGTAGTCAATCACATAGATGCCAACCTCTAAAAGTAGTTTTCAGTAACCAACATGTTCATTTTTCAGTAATTTTCAGTAACAATTTTTTTTTTCAGTAATTTTCAGTAATCCAGTCTACAGCGGCAAATTTGGGTATTTAACACTGCAACAAATTTTAATCTGTCAAAACTATTAACAAAACAATAATAATAATAATAATAATAATAATACAATAAAAAATAATTTACTAGTGGGAAAATTTAAAATACTGTCTACCAGAAAAAAATAATAAATTACCTCCAGACATGAAGAAAAATTATTCCTTGGAATGCTGGCCAAATTATTATGATAAACTGGCTGTATGCCATTGCCTTCCTTAGTTCAATTTGCGAAAACTTCTTCTGATAGCATAGTTCACTGTGTGCAATGCTGTTTATTTTTTCTACTAATAAAGAAGACAGCACATGAGTACTTAAATTAGGTCTGAATTCATTCATGTTTTTTTCACAATACAGAAAATTCTTTCTGTACTGGCATTGCTATGAGGGACTATTAAAATCATTTTCATAATTTTGCTTAATGATTCATACTTCAACTGGCCACTTTCATTTTTCATTAAAGAAATTCTGTGCCACACTTCATCCATTCTCTCAGAAGGAACAGCACAGTTAAAATTTTCAAACTGGTAGTGAGCAAATACAGATTCCACCTTGTCAGATTCTTCTGGTTTCAAAACTGGAAACAGGGAACACATATATTGGACTGATGCAAAAGAAACACTTTGCCTTAATGCTACATCTACAATTTCAGCATGACTCGGAAATTCATCATTAAGTGGAAATTTTCTTAAAATGTAATTGCAGCCTGCCTTGTAAAATTCCCTTACTTCAGAATAAAAAGTAGCCACTGTGTCTTCACTCAGATCTACAATTGTGCCTATAAAGATCTCGCTTTTGACCCAATTACGAGATCACAGTTTTCTTTTTGATTTCTCCTTCTTCCAAAATTTCCATCTGCAAGAGATGTTGCTGTCACATCAAATGCTGATGGCTTGATAAATCGTACAAGTAATTCACATAACAGACTATGAAGTTTTCTTTTTAATACATGCACAAGCGGAGCTTCTTGCTACAAGGACACGTTAACAGATGTAAACAAAGGAAGAGTAGCAGATAAAAAAAGACAATAAAGTTTAGATGAAGGATTTCCAATCATACTTGCAAGGTTCTTATACTGTGAATTAGCTTCTTCATTGTCACTGAAATAATGTTCTAGAGCCTCCCACTGTTCTAAAATTCTGTCAATGGATTCCAAAAATGATAACCAGCGAGTATTGACATGCTTTGGAATTTTGTGTGGTTTAGTACCACAAACAGCTTGACTCAGTTTTAGATTGTGTTTCCTCTTTGAATTTTTCTCCAAAAAAAGTACAACTGTATCAGAAACTGCTCAACATTAAATCCTTTCAGTTGAGTAGCAGATTTCTGCGCAGCTAAATTTACTAAATGGCATGAACATCGCTGCACTATGATTGCAGGCTGAACCTTTTTTATGTGAGAAACAACATCTTTTACTTGACCTATCATAGCGTTAGCATTGTCACAGGAAAATGACACACAGTTGCTCCACGAGATATTTTTTTAACAAACTTGTTGTTCAAAACGTTGAATATTCCTTCACCTGTATTATTACTTGATTCAACTAATGATAACAAATCAGTTGAACTTTTCCCTATTTTTTCGTCAAAATATGTTATTGTAATGGGATACAGTTTATTTGCTTGAGCATCATTACTTCCGTCCGTAGATAGAGTAAAAGGATTTTTTTTACTTCAGATACGATGTTACTTGTAGAAACGCTGGCCTTGTGCTGAATTAGTGCAGTAGCCTTGGTTATTCCACACGAATATTTTTTGCGATCGCTGAATTGGGAAACATGGCTTGAAATAACGGTTTTTCAAGCCTTCAGTTTTCGGAAATTTGTCCAACATTTTTAAGCTGAAATACAAATATTTATGGAATAAAATGATATCTAACAATACTGGGTAGAGGAAACATCGCCAGAAAAAAAATTTACGATTACCAGAGAAATCTTACCTCCGTCTACTTTCAGTTTTCAAAGGATGAAATTCCGTCCTCCGACGGAGAAAACGACCCCCCCCCTCCGTCGCCACCAATCCTCCCAAAATTTAAGTTCAGTTATGCATTGATTTCGTACATGGTCCAAATGATAACAAAAAAAAGGAGGAATTCCTCGAATCAGTGCGAGAATCTCGTCGCAGAAGATTACGGGAAAATTTTCGGGCGGCCTAACTTCCGTTTTCGGAAATCGTTGCCTACGATTAGGGAAAAATCTGCACTTCGTTTAACTTCCGTTTCCGAGCGTTTAAAAAGACAAAACAACTTCCCCAGACGGAATACGATATCCCGAAAATTTCTTCACTTTATCCCGAAATAATATCCCAAAAATTTCTTCACTTTTGCATCGATCTCGAAAGTGACAAAAAAAAAAAAAAAAAAAAAGAATGGAGGGGAATCCGCCGAAGAATCTCACGTACGAATTAACCGCTGAATCGATTTCGAATGCCGTAAGATAACGCTAAAATATCGATGACCTGTAAATTTTAACTTTTGGTCCAAAATTGGCGCAGATTTCGTAGAAATGGAGATTTTTTTAGCAGAATGGCGCACGAACAACGTTCTGGCGCGGGCTGCCGCAATTGGCGCAGGTCTGGCAGCCCTGAATGTAGCATTTAATTTTTTCCCCCAGAAAAACTTGAACAAACAAAAATTTTTAAGTTGATGAAAATTTGCTTTTTATCTCAGAAAATTAAATCAACTGGCGATTTTCTGTAATTTCAGCGGTGTTTCCGTAAAATTACGGAAAATCCGTACTAGTTGGCATCTATGCAATCATAAACTATTTATCAAGTAATTGAAGTAAATAGTAGTTGTTAAGGGAAAACTATAGCTAGCAAAATAATATGAGTGAGATGTGCAATAATCAAAACATTTAACGAATGTAAAAATTAAAGTAACTGCCAAAAAAATTTAATTTTGCCTGTTAGATGTGTGTTGGATATATGATTCAATTCTTGCTTTTGTGCTTATCATGAGCACTGTTTTAAATGTTTTTCAACTTTCTCTGGTGCAGTGGTTAAAATGTTTCTAGATGCAAAACACTCTTAGATTTTCTAAACAGAGATTAAGTGATTGAAAGGTGGCAAGGTGAAGGCATTTGCCCAGGAGATGTATGTTTGAGGTAGTAAAAAAGCAACTGAAACACATTCTTGTTATCATGCAAACTACAGATATATCTGTAAGGGGAGCAAATACCTGCTTGTCAACAGCAGGTAATTAGAAAAAAAATACCTGCTTATCAACAGCAGGTAATTCCTTGTTTTCCAATGAAAGAGAAGGATTTAAAAACTGGTTGAGAATACCACTTATTTTGTTTGCTGATAACCACGCTGAACTTTGATATATGTGTTTATCCAAAAATTATTGTTTGTAATATGCAGTTAAAATAACGAGGGAGAATATTACCAAGTTCAAGGGATCTATAAAGACTTCAGTTTGTGTGGAACTTCATGTTATGCGAGCTTGCCATGTGTGGGTTTCACTGTATTGTTTGTTTGTCGTGTGTGGGCTGAGCTAATCCTGGAAGTCAGTGTGGAATTAGAGACAGATGAGGTCAGTGATTGTAGTAATGCAAAGCTCAGAATGCAGGTTGCATAGTGTTAGCCTGCAGAAACTTGAGCTTTGCTCAAGAGTGAAAATGTCCAGATTTAGAACAGTAAATATACCTAAGGTGTGCAGCTGAATTTTTCAACCAGTAATAGCACTTTAAATGGTTCTCTCATTATCTCCACTTCTTGTTCACTAGAACTGGATAACCTGCAGCTTAACTTTAACAATTAATCATAGTGTAGAGGACTTTTAGGAAGACTGTCTCACACTTAGTCTTAAATAGCCTTTAGAAATAGCAGGCTAGTAGATTAGGCTTAGAGTACTCTACAGGAAAGAAAAACATAATTTTAGAGACAGTGAATTGTTGCTGCACAGTTAGGTGATCATGCATGGGAGAGCAGGAACATATAACACACAGGAACCAAACCAAGAGACACTGTAGCAAACAGGAACCATCTCCAACCCCCAACTCCTGTGTATGTCTCAGTTCTTGGTGTGAGACTGAGCCATTACATTATGACCGCCTACCTAATAAGCGGTGGGACCCTCTTTAGCCCGCAAAATAGTGGCCACTCGCCGAGACATTGATTCGATGAGGTGGCGAAAGGTATCCTGGGGTATCTGGTACCATAATGTCAACAGCTGGTCCCCCAGTTGCCATACATTTCAGGGTGGTGGTGATTTAGCATGAACCTGCTTTTCCAAGTCAAACCACAAAAGTTCAATTGGGTTTATGTCAGGGGAATTTGGAGGCCAGGACATTAACAGAAAGTCACCAGCATGTTCCTCAAACCACTCCTTTACGATTCTGACAGTGTGGCATGGCGAATTATCCTGTTGGTAATGGCCATCACTAGCAGGAAACACAGTTGCCATGAATGAATGAACTTGGTCAGCAACGATGTTCAGATACTTGACAGCTGTCGGGGATTGTGCTATTGGGATAATGGGGTCTAAAGTGTCCCAAGAAAGCATTGCCCACAGCATAACACCATTGCCGCCAGCCTGTTTCCACCCAACAGGGCATCCAGTTACAGTCACCCATCCCTAAGTAGTTGGTAATCGGCGCATCCACGCTCTGCTGTATATGTTATGCACCGGGAATCTTGATTCGTTTGACCAAGCCACTTTCTTTCAATCATCCACGGTTCAATCTCTATGATCTTGGGCCCATTTCATCTGTTCTTGGCGATGATGTGGAGTGAGCATGGGGACCCGGCTGGGTCTTCGGCTACGCAGGCTCATACGCAGAAGGCTGCTGTGTGCTGCGATACATTGCCCTGATCACCACTGTTGTAGCTGTGGATGATTTGTCGCACTGTGGCGCTGCGGTCAATGCGCGACAGTCTCCGCTCCCCTCTGGCATCAACGAGTTGCGGACGATACACGGCTGGACGACGGTTCATCGTTTGGCCACATGTGCACCACTTTTGATATATACGTACTCACTACAGCGGCACATGAACACACAAACCGCACCATTTCTGAGATCGTAGTTCCAAGGTGCCGTGACATCACAATTTGTCCTTTATCAAACTCCGAAAAATCAGCAGCTTTTCCCATTCTGACTCTGAACACTACTAACCAAAAGCCGGTCCTCGGGTTGTATATATACTGCTCCGTGAATTTCACCTGCACCACCGTTCGGTCTCTAGGCTGGGGTTGGTCGTAATGTAATGGCTCATTGGTGTGTACAGAAGCTGTAGCTCATACATCAAACTAATCTTTAACTCCTTTTTTTACACTTAAGCACTTCATCGTGCTCACTGTAATGCAAACCAACCAGCCCAAGGCACAGTTCCTTTAGCAACATTATCTGTTCCTGTCTTAACTCATCTACCAAGGAGCTAGACTGACTGGGGTTTCCATTGTTCAAAGGCTATCGCTAATGTTAATCCTACTGCAGTGGTTCTGGACCAATCAAAACTTGCCATTGTTTGGAGGTGTCCATTAATATAGGTTTCACAGTACATGGATTTGGGAGGGGGAGGCCCTGAAACTGGTACAGCGTTGTTCATAACACTTTATAAATGTCACTGCTGTTGGCATCAGCAAATTTCCAGCTGCAGGAATGGGAGCAACTGTGTAAAACCCATAACATTTTGAAAGGAGGTTGTCCCTTAGGGTGTAGAATTATGCACACATCCATATTCAGCTGCACCAGCTTGAATACTCAAGCTGTACATATGCACATTATTGAAATTATTTTTTCACCAGCATTTTGCATATGATGCAGACTCTGAAAGAATGTTACTGTGCTCATATAGATATCTGTCATTTGCTTTGTAAATGTCTTGTTCAGGACAACTCTTCATTCATCAAAGCACAGCTACTTTAGGAAAAGCCGCCCAGGTGGCGCAGTGGTCTAAGGCGTTGGCCTCTGATCATTCGTCCGTAAGGGGTCCAGGTTCGAATCCCGGTCAGGCATGGATGTTGTGTTTGTCTTACGGCACTGGCTCTCTCCCTTCCCTGGAACCAGTGACCCTAAATTAGGGACGGGCGACTGCTTATAGCCCATTGAGTTGCTCACGGTGGTCGTTAAACCTACAATAAAAAAAAAATACTTTAGGAAAATGCTTTCTTTTGGCTTTACTCAGAAACACAATTGATATTCATTTGAAGAAGTCATTGACTCTCATTTTGTCTTTGAGTTTTTGTTTATTAGCAGACATTTTTGGCCTTTTGTTGAATGTCAGGGCATGTTCTGAATTCAGTTCTTAAAGTTTGTGGAATTTTCAAATTGCATTCATTAGCAGTGAACTTTAAGAACTGAATTCAAAGCACCTTGTCAGTCAACAAAAGGCATAAACATCTACTGATAAATAAAAACTCAAGAGGAAAAAAAAAGGAGAATTTAGGGAACAAATGAAAGTGAATATAACACAGCTACATGTTTGACATGTAAATACCACAGGTTAGTTAGGGATTTCTGTGGTACATTTTCAGTGTACTCATGAAATTCAGGTAATGCGAGAACATTGATTTTAACTATGTTTAGTTGTTTTTGTTTTTTAATTTGGTTTCATTCTTGCTGACCAAATTAAATGTTTATCTTATCCATGCAACACTTTTTTTTTTATCTAAAAGAATTAATTGGACAGTTTCATTATTGAAATAATATAATGATTTTTCATGTGCATCATTGATATTCATTATTTTTATAATCAGCCTTATTTTTTCTTTTCAAAAGTTGTGTTGTTAACCACCACCAGTAATATAATTACTCTTAATATATATATTTACTTCTTAACATCAACCATCTTCCTTTAACCCAGGAGCAAGAACAGAAAGTAATCAAAGAACAAGAAAATTCAAAGGATTCCACTTCTTTATTAACCAAGCAAATAGACACTTTTAAAATGATTGCATCTATGTTTGGAAAATGATTATACTCGCACGTTACCAAGGTATGAAAATTTATTGTGTTTACTATTTTTATAGAATTACATAAATTTAACTAAGCCGTGTGACAAAAAGTGATATGATTTTGAAAGTGTTAACATTTCTGATTTTTAGCTTTTGATTTCGTTATAAATTGGTGTAGGTATAAAGTTCAATATAAATAGGTCACTCAGAGAATGTTAATCATTGATAAATATGAGGAATACACAGATTGTGCGTGCTGAATGCTTGATTGTTTAGGGAAAGCTTGATGTAAAAATAAGTTTCAAAGTATGGATGCATGCTGGAGTCTGAAGCCTTTCTTTAATCCCCTGCTGCATGACTTAACAGCCAAATTAAAAAAAGGACTTATTCGTATGTATGTGTAAAGAAAAATCTATATTTATACTATTTATGCTTTTTTTAACACACATGCAGACATGAATAAATGATTTTTAGTTTTGCATTTTGTCAATAAAAATCTGACGTATTTCATCCATAAAAGAAGAGAACTGCGTGCAGTTCGTTTTACATTTGAAATAACTAGTATTATTGTGTGAGCTCTATGTCTTGCCATTTTGTTTCATAATTTATACTAATTTATATACCAAAGAGCCAATCCTCCACATGCCACCAAAACAGCTGTTGCCTGGCGAGCGATGGACGCTACAAGATTTCTAAAGGTGTCTTGTGATATCTGCTACCAACATGTTACTAGCATATCCTTAAACTCTTGCAAGTTACATGGTTGAGCTGCTGCAGACCGGATTTGCTGTTCCAACACAAACCACAGATGCTCAATTGGATTGATGTCTGGGGAATTTGGAGGCCAGGAATTCTTCCTCATGTTCCACAATCCGGGCAGTGTGACATGGCACATTATCCTGTTGAAAGAAGCCACTACTAGGGTGGAATACTGTTGTCATGAATGAATGCATTTTGTCTGCAGTGATGTTTAGGCAGGTGGTAGACGTCATAATTTCTTACACATGAATGACTGGACCCAGGGTTTCCCAGTTGAACATTGGCCAAAGCATTACAATTCCTCCACCGGACTCTTGCCGTGAAAGGATGTAGCTGGTCTGCTTTGATGTTTAGGCAGGATGTAGACATCATAGTTTCCTGCACATGAATGACTGGACCCAGTGTTTCCCAGCAGAACATTGTCCAAAGCATTTCACTTCCTCCACCGGACCCTTGCCATGAAAGGATGTACCTGGTCTCAATGATGTTTAGGCAGGTGGTAGATGTCATAGTTTCCTGCACATGAATGACTGGACCCAGGGTCTCCCAGCAGAACACTGCCCAAAACATTACACTTCCTCCACCGGACTCTTGCCGTGAAAGGATGTAGCTGGTCTGCATTGGTGTTTAGGCAGGACGTAGACATCATTGTTTCCTGCACATGAATGACTGCACCCAGGGTGTCCCAGCAGAACATTGTCCAAAGTATTTCACTTCCTCCTCTGGACCCTTGCCATGAAAGGATGTACCTGGTCTCAATGATGTGTAGGCAGGTGGTAGATGTCATAGTTTCCTGCACATGAATGACTGGACCCAGGGTTTCCCAGCAGAACATTGCCCAAAACATTACACTTGCTCAAACAAATGATGCACACGTACCTGGCCGTCTACATGGTACAACAGGAAATGAGATTCATCACCACAGGAAATGAGATTGTCGGACCAGATGCCCTTTTTCCAATCATTCAAGTTCCAGTTTTGATGCTTGCATGCTCATTGTTGGCACTTTCAACGGGGAACCCAGGTTAGCAGAGGCACTTGGTGCAGCCTGCAGCTACGCAGCCCCATTTTCAGCAAGGTTTGATGTACTGTTGTGACACATTACTCCCATCACCAGCATTCAAATTACCAGCAAGTTGCGCTACAGTATCCCTTCTGTAGGCTCATACCACACAGAAATAGCCTTCGCTCACCTCTATCATCAATGCACAGTAGTTAATTCGCATCATGCGAGGGGGCTCGTGGTTTCTCTCCTCGGACCTCTTTTTGAAGGTATTAACCAGGGCTAACCATAAGCACCCTATATAAGCCTTGCCATCTCAAAAATGCCCTGACCCAGTCGTCTGGCCATTACAATTTGGCCTTTGTCAAACTCGCTTAAGTCCACTGCCTTTCACATTTGAAGAACAAGAATAACACTTATTAATAGAGCTCGGTATCAGATGTTATTTATACCATTTCATGACCTTCACATTCACTGTGATTTACCTGCAGTTGCTTTGATTTGCATAAAGATGTGCTGTTTGTGTTTTGGTTCTGTATGTGCATATGATCTTGTTTGTTTGGCAGGCTACATGAACTCAGCCAACTCTTACCAGAAGGCAAATTAGTATGTAAAGTAATCATTTCTCAAAGTTTTAGTTGTAAATTTGCATCAGGTATTGCAACCTTATCCACTGTTACTGTCTTATTGTTTTTGCCATAGAAGAAACAGAATTTGAGAAAAGACAAAAACATGAAAATGACAGTTCACTCAACTGGAGGCTGTTGCATGTTTCTTGTGCTGAGGGCATAGTTTGAGACAATTGCTATTGTGTTTGTTTGTTCCTACCCTTAGAATCAGTAATCATGCACTAGGTGTGAGTAACCTTTCCTAGTCTTGTTTGTTCATTAGGCATTATTTAAAAATAAATGAAGGAAAAAGTTCTGGTTGCTTTTATTTTATTATCTGTGGTGGTGGTGATGAAAGGTTTCAGGTTATTAAATCAACACTTTAGTTTGATTTGTAATGCAATGCCATGCTTGTAAGTAAACTGAGTTATTGGAATAAAATCAGACATACACTTTCACATTTTGATTAGATTATAGAGAAATTTTAATTGAATTAAAAAAAACATTGTATTTGAAGATTTTGATGAAATCTTAGACATGGAATTCTTGCCAAATGCAATCACACTTTTACATTTGACCATTGTATGTAGCTGTAGCCCTACATATAGACAGAATTTGATGATACAGTACATTAGGAAATTTTTCTGAGCTTCCACAATTTACACATATCACTAAGCGGTTCTCTGAATTTCAGACGTTAGCTCCTCAAACAAGATCAGCTTTCAATTGAAGTTGCCGATGATATAGATTTTACTTGCTGTTGCTGCATCAAACATCTTCAGCAATCTTGGCATACAATTGGATAACTGGCAGCATCCTTCACATGCCCCCCCCCACCACACACACACACAACCTTTTGTACTTCATACTCATTATCTTTTTCTCTTTCAGGGATTCCTGGATCTGGTTCTTCCTGTACCTTTCTTTCTGGTCATTTAGGTGGAATAAATTCTCTTAGTTATCACCTCAACACTCATTCTTTCAACATGGACAAACCACCTCAAAATATTTGTCTCCACCCTACTAACAACATTTTGCCTCACTCTACAAAGTGGGAGATAGATTTGTATTTGAGGGGCTATACTGTTGTACATGAGAGCTAAACTTGATTCTTTGAGTCTGGCAAACTGATATAAAATTAGGTATCAGTATAAATATTGTTAAGGTACCAACTGCTTAGAAGCATGACATTGGCCAAAAGACTCCAACTCATTGGGTTTTGTTCCAGAATGCTTAGGTGAAATGATCAACAGGAACAAGTTTCTGTAACAGTTTTAGCTGTGGGCTGATCCCTACAATAAGGTATTTTCATTAATCAGAGCAAGATACTCAAGTGCAGAATATATTATATACCTTATACACTATCTACCAACAAGTAATTGGACACCCCTGCAATCGACGATATCTGCGGTCCTGATGCACGTCACGGCCGCCACCGTTAAATTTCATGTGGGAAGCAACAACGCAACCAGTCGCATGCAAGATGCCACCCAGTTCGGAGCTCTCTGATTTCGAGAAAGGTGTAATCGTCGGGTATCACAGAAATGGCCGATCCATACGTGACATATCCAGCGAGTTGAAGTACCCAAAATCGACAGTGGCCTACGTGATTGGCAAGTGGAAAATGAGAGGTGACTGTCGGAATGTGCCCCGACCCGGCAGACCCACAAAACTAGGAGTTAGAGACCGACAGATGCTGGCCAGAGAAATTCGGAAGAACCACACCAAATCGATGGGCCACATCCGCGAGGAGTTTCAACAGACATCCAAGAGTGTTTTTTCGATGAATACCATCCGTAAGGAAGCCGATCTGCTCGGTTATCATGGACGTGCTGCCACCCACAAGCCTTTGATCACCAAGTCCAATAGCTCTGCTAACGTGGTGCAAAGAATGTCGACAGTGCACTGTTGAACAGTGGAAACAGGTTCTCTGGAGCGACGAATCAAGGTTCACCCTCTACCGTTCGGATGGCAGGGTCTGGGTTTGGCGTCTGCCTGGAAAACGCCTCCTGTCTGAATGTATTGTGCCAACTGTGAAGTTCAGCGGCGGTGGAATTATGCTATGGGGGTGTTTCTCCTGGTACGGCACGGGACCCTTGGTCGCAATTCCTGGTAGACCCAACGGCGAGACCTACTGCACCATTTTCGATGACCATGTGCTCCCTACGTTGTGGCAGTTTTACGGGGTGGACCCATGTTACTTTCAGGATGACAATGCCACCTGTCATGTTGCGAGGTCCACCATGGCTTGGTATAGTGACAATGGGGTTGATCGAATGGACTGGCCTGCGCAGAGCCCAGACCTTAACCCTATCGAGCACCTCTGGGACGAGCTGGAGCGTTGACTTAAGGGGTGCCCCCACCGTCTGAAATTGGTGAAGGAACTGACCTGTCTTCTTCAAGCCGAGTGGAAGAAAATATCGCTAGCCGTCGTACAACGCCTGGTTGAGAGTATGCCCCGGAGGGTCGCAGCTGTAATCGCCGCTCGTGGAGGCTCCACCAACTGTTGAAAGTGAATAAACTTCGTTTTCCTTTGCTATCACAGGTGTCCAATTGCTTGTTGGTAGATAGTGTAATTCAAATTGATGTTTTTAAACCAAACCGTCACTGTAAGTTTTTTAACTATTATGCACAATTCATTGATTACAATTACAGCCCAGCCCTGCCAATTTCAGATTTGCTAACTAATAGGAAAGCCACTTTGTTTTCAACTATAAGAAATGAATACCCGTGGTTCATAAGGCACATCTGCATATTCTCTATCATTCTGTTATATGTGTCACTCCCTACACCCTCTTAAAGGGACCTAAGCAGAATTTCATTTCAACACATTTGGGTGAGAACAGTCTTGTGGGTGGAGATTGGCACAGGAAAGGGTGTAAAAATTAGACTGAAAAATCTAATTGGAATATACAGAATCTGTTGTATGCTCTGATGGGCATGTTATATGAACTTATAAATTTCCTTAGGCAGTAATACCTTTGTTGTATCTTGAAGAAATTGTTTGTACTGTGTGATAGATGTGCACACATTTTTTTAAATAAGTGACAGTTCAAAAAATGAACTTTAAAATGTTACGAAGTTTGTAACTAACTCTCTCAGTTGATTCAAATTATACTGATATTTCCCAGATCTTCTAGTTATTTATTAGGATCCATTATCAAATTTTTAGATAAACACAACAGAAGTTCCAGCAGGAGAAATAAATGAGAACATATCTAGATGGTGGATTCCAATGATGAATGTATTTCTTAAAATTTATTGCCACGTTCCACAGAAATTTTTTGTTTTGCTGGCTTCAAATTACCACTGAACCGAGCATTAAAAACAGGTCCAAGACTTAATTCTTGTAAGTCCGTCATCATGCATAAGTATATTAGCTTCTGGAATTGAAAAAGTAACTCTCACCCTCAGTTGTTAATTCATGTCAAGGTCTGTGTTATCTGCAAGTATTTATTACAATTAATTCTCAGTGACTCAAAAATTTCCACCCACTAGGTAATCAGTTTGTCAAAGCTGAAAGCAGCAATGAAAAGTAATCCTATTTTTACAGTGTATGTATTTTTGTCTTCACATTCTGGGAATATAAGAAATTTGCAGAAGTTACATAAGCAGAACACCCAAGAAATTACAGGTAACACCACTGTCTTACAGCCTGACTTTTGCATAGAAACTACAGAATTATGTTAAAAGATTTGTACACTTTCAGAAACTACAGAATTATGTTAAAAGATTTGTACACTTGAAGCAGTTCATTTTATTACAGATGGCCAAACAGATCACTTTCTTCTCCATGAAATTTTAATTTGTGCTCCACATATAAAACGATATCGAGATGTTCACAGTGTTGTGAAAACATAACTCCTGATTATTATATATTTGTTTACCTGGTTAATGCTTCTGAAATTTGAAGTAACTACGCGTATGAATAAAAATCTTATATAAATACATTAACACCAACCCTAATAATGTGGTGGACCACCTTTTGTCTTTGAAACAGCCTCAGTTTGATGTGGCATGGATTGAACAATGTGCTGGTATTATTCTACAGGTATGTTCAGCCTTGTATGGGGGCAAGTTTGATAGCAACTTTATTTATGAAAAATGGAAAAAAATAATTTTTAATGCTGCTTACTGTAGGCTGCAAAGGAATTTGTGCAATCCCCACTTCCTTGGATACATACTCATTAATTTTGGAACTGTCTTGAAGTTTTTGCACTTCTTGGAAAACAAAAGAATCGAAGGCTTGGGGTCCTTTTTTATTAGTTTTCTGTCCATCCATTTTTAATAAAATTAGTAAAACCTGATGAGTTGCATACCGTATAACAAACATGACACACTGCCACCAGCACAAACTGATTAAAAGAAAATTTTATGCCCTGGGTGAAGAGTCTGAAAGCAAATGTTTTCCTGGATTAGGGTTCAAAGGAAGTAAGAACACGCAGACACAATACCTTTCCCCTCCTTAACTCCTTTCCTTCAAGCCAGCAACCTTGTTTTGCACTCATCTCTTCCAAAGCCGTAGTCAGCCACATTTTGTTTCCTCACTGCCCCGGGGCAGGCTTAAGATCACTGGTTTAGCTTTAGACACCACTTTCTGTGTTGGAATCTGCTACTTAGTAGCACAAACAAACTGCAGAGCAATTAGTAATGGCCTTCTTCAGTGAATTCCTAACTATCCTCCTCATTCGCTCTTGGCCATACTGATATGAAAAACAACTTAAACTAGGGATGTGGAAGAATGGAGAACAATAAAATTTTCATGGCCCTGCAGATGCTATTTTGATAACCTTCCTATGGAGAAGTAAAAAACACTTTGTAGGGGGAAATACATAGGGCTACAAGACGAAAAACATTAGACTCGTCATTACTTGGCAAAGTCCAGATTATATTTTAAAGTTTAAAAAAATTGAAAAATGGCATATCTTAAACTGGGTAGGCAAGAAAATTTTCAGGGTGAATCGCACGCCCTTGGCAACTACCCTGGTTACAATTGGCTTTCTCAGTCTCATCATACACGAGACTGGCAAAGAAGAAAAAAAAAAAGCTGAACATGCAGCGAAACATTGTGAATATAATGCAGAATAAGCAAGACAGAACTGTCCACTTTAATTTATTTTATGTAAATATTAAACTGGAGCAGATCACTCTTATTCAAAACATAAATAAAATTACTGATATTTAACAACACAGGATAGAAGAAATTCTGCAGGAAGGAGGATTACAGTTATGGGCAAAATTTTTGCTCTGTCTGACTACTGTTTTTGGAAATCATCCCTCCCTCCACTTTCAAGGTAAAATACAAATATTTATACAATAAAATGATATTTCTTAACCCTGGGCAGAAGGAACATACTGAGAAAGGAAAAAATGACAATCACAGGAAAGGAAAATCTTCACTCAATCTAACTTCCGATTTCGAAGATAAGAATACCATCATCTGAAAGCAAATGACCCCCCCCCATGTTCAGTTATGCATCTACCTCAAGAACCACACAAACAAAAGAATCTTCGGCCTGAATACTGCAGAGAAATTTTCGTGCCGTTTAACTTCTGTTTTTGGAAAAAAATTCCCCACTTTCAAGCTTAAATACAAATATTTATGGAATAAAATGATCTTTAACAATACTGGGCAAGGGAACATCATGAGAAAGAAAAATTACGATCTTTGTTCCATTTATTTTCCGTTTTCAAAGATGAAATACAGTCTCCTGACAGAAAACAACCAATCCCCCTGAAGTTTCGTCTCTAGAACGACCCAAATGATGACGATAAAAAGCGGGGGGGGGGGTCTGCGGAAAAATCCTCATGTATGTTGCATGTAACAGGTGCCCAATTGGTTGAGATCTGGGAGGCTGTGGAGGCCATTTTAGCACTTTGAAGTCACTATTGTGCTCCTGGAACCACTGTGTGACAATCCAAACCTTGTGGCATGGCATATTATCCTGCTGGAAGAATCCCTCTTCATCAGTACCTCATGGTATCCAAGAGATATTAAAGAGCCAAATGCCCACTGTACAGACAGACCTCAGACTGTTACATCGCCTCCATCAGCTTGTACAGTTAAATACTAGGCAGCTGGGATCCATCGATTTCTTGCTGTTGACGCCATGTTCTGTACCAACCATTAGCAGTGTGTATTAACTGAAAATGTAATTCATTGGAACAGGAGTCCCTCTTTCAGTCTTCAAGGGTCTAGTTTTGATGCTTTCCTGTCCACTGAAAAAGAATTTGTCTGTTTTTAGCACAGACAAGTGGTACATGAAGGGGATGTCTGCTGTTGTATCCCATTCACACCAATATGCAGCTTGGCTGTGTATGCTGAAATTCTCCTCTCAACACTGCCATTGTACTGTACAATTACTTGGTGCAATGGAGCTGGTCTGTTACCTCATACAATCCTCTCCAGCCATGGTTGACCTTGAAATGTCGACCAGCCATTTCTCCTCACAGGAAGGAAGACTCAGAGTAGCAGAATGTAGACATACGCTATACATGGATAATTTCCAAATTATTAGTGGATTTTGCATAGTTTTTGCTTGTAGATTTTTAAAAATGCTATTTACAGCAATTAAAACACTTACCAAGGCCTTGCCGAGATTAATTATATTTTAACTTGAACTTGCAAGTACTTTTCACATCTTCCGAGTTCTTTTGTTGTTATAGACGTTTCTGGCCTCTAGATTTTACGAAGGCATGTTCTCAATGTATAGGAACTGTATCAAAAATTTCGTTTACACAGAAATAATTTAAATTTTACTGCCAGGTTCCTCTTGCAGTTGCCAGTTATTAAATTAAAATGTTTTCTTTATGTATTTTGTAAGTCTACTATATTTAAATTAACTTGTTGAAAATGCTGTTTATAATTTTTGAAGGTTCATTAATGGAACTGCTTCCTCGGGTTTGCAGCAAGTTTTCTGTTTCAATGGTTGGGTACGCAGATACATTTTATTTTTATACAATATACACCCTTGATACAAATGTTCTTGCATAGCCTATAAGGTTTGCAGTTTCTGATATGCTTATTACCCCCCCCCCCCCATCTTGTACCCATAAGCATGCCTTTTTTCAAAATCGCCTAAATCCAAAGTCCCTCTCATATTGTTGCAATTGTATGCTCCATACACGTCTGAATCCTTCGCAGTCAGCTGTACATAAAGCCATCTTTTTTTCTTTTTTTTTTTGGATTCGAGGTTTAACGACTATCGTGAGTAAAGCCATTTCAACACCGTATTTGCCTAAGTAAGTGAAGATGGCACCTGCCCAATTGCTGTTGGGTGTCCCGAATAATTTGCTGTTAAGTGTTATAGTACAAATACATAGTTACATTTTCTACTTTAAAAGCTATGCTTCTAATGGGTTCATTTGGTTCTGAAGTATTCTTTAAATTTTATGTAGGAGCTTGTAACTTAGAATATTCCTTTTCAATTTGCTTGTCCTGCCATGTATGAGTATTAAATTTCAGTAACAAAAAAAAATCAGAATTATCTTTTAGGTTTTAAAATAAAACTTTTTCTGCAAAGCTTAATTAAACACATTATAATTATTTTGTCTTATATTCCTATCAAGCTCTAATGGGAACTTGATATACAGGGTGATTCAAAAGTCCCTGAACCCTATATTTTAAAACGTATTTGCTGTAAAACCATAAAAGATATCCGAGTATTGCTGCTTGTGGCTGTTGTGTGTGACCTTGAGGAACGAGCTGCACCACGTGATAGCACCGCTTGACAGTACGCTTACGCGGCCGCTGGGAAGCAGTCCACCACGAGTCTCGCGCAAGGACAAAGAGTCGCTTTGTTAGAAGTTTATTTTGCGGAAAAATCTTGCCAACGTTGCATCCAGCTCTTTCAAAGGAAGTTTCCTGATGCTCCTATAAGGAGGAAAATGACTGTATATGACCTTGTGAACCGGTTTCGCAAGACAGGCAGTGTTCAGGATAAGTCTAAAAGCGACTGTCCGTCCGTCCGTCCACGGTAACGACCACGTTTCTGGAGAAAATTTACGTTTTCCTGAAGCGCTCTCCCGGGAAGTCGCTTCTGCGGCTGTCTCAAGAGTTACGGGCATCGTATTCATCCTGCCAGAGGGCTACTAAACGTCTAACGCTACGGCCACACATAATTCGAGTAGTGCATGAGCTACGTCCTTTGGACTTGGAAAAGCGCATTGCCTACTGCCAATGGTTTAAGTGTTTCACGCGCAGCAGTGTTACTAACCAGCTTAACAACACTTTTTTCAGTGACGAGGCATGGTTTCATTTGAATGGATATGTTAATAGCCAAAACACTCACATATGGGCTGTGGAGGATCCACATGCATTGCATGAGGTTGGATTTCACTGTCAGAAAGTTGGAGTGTGGTGCGCCATGTCTAGATGGCGAATTGTAGCGCCATTTTTTTTTTTTTCTGACACAACTGTAAATTCCGCTGTGTATGCAGACATCATGGTCCATCAACTTGTAGAGATGCTGGAAGAACACGAATGTTACTGTTAGTTTCAACAAGATGGAGCAACATGCTACACATCAAACGACACAATGGAGATGCTCCGCGAAATCTTCCACGATCGATTAATCTCCAAAAAACTTTGGCCGCCTCACTCACCAGACTTTTATTTGTGGGGCTATCTGAAAAACACAGTTTACCACAACAACCCTAAGACGGACAGGACCTGCGGAACATCATTACAGCCGTGAGAGACATGCCAGCCAATATGCTGAAAAGAGTGTCCGCCAACATGTGTCGTAGGGTGAATTTGTGTCTTCAACAGAATGGTGGACAATTTCAGCATCTATTGTAAAGTGGTTTTCATTACCTGTAAGTATGAGTGTCAATATAACAGTATGTAAAAATAGTTTTACATCACTATATTCGTGGTAGAAATATTTGAATTCAGAGTTTGGGGGCTTTTAAATCACCGTGTATATATATACCGTATATCATCATCATCATTGTCAACCATTATCAATCCACTGCTGGACGAAGGTCTCCCCAAGTTTCCTCCACAACGGTCTGTCTTGTGCCAGTCTCCTCCATGTCACCCCTGCATACTTTCGAATTTCATCCACCCATCTCCTATGTGGTCTTCTTCTGGGTCTTTTCCTGTCCCTTGGAATCCAATCTAAAATTTCGGCTGTCCATCGATGATCTGTCCTTCTGGCAGTATGTCCAGCCCATTGCCATATGTCCAGTATGTCCAGCCCATACCGTATATACTCACGTATAAGTCGAGAAATTTGGGACAAAATGAGAGCTTCAAAGTAATGGGGTCGACTTATACGCGGGGTCTAAAAAAATCGTAAGTCCAAAAGTTCTTCCCGTGAGGCAAAAGGCAATCCATCCCAAAAGAAATAAAAATGCTGATGCGGTATTAATTACGGAATCGCAACCCTCCGAAAGAAAAAAATGAAAGAAAGAAAAAAACACCGATGTGGTAGAATTACGAAATTGCGACCCTCCGAATTTCTCCGCGCTTTGAAAAGTCTCCTCTCTCCTGGTTTTGCGTATCCACAGCGCAGTCACAGCCGCGCATAGAAAGCTCTGCCCTTCCGACTACCAGTTGATTGCGCTGACCTTCGACGTAACGGACCCAGGCGACAGCCAGTGTTAGGTGTTGTTTGTTCTTAACCGCACGTGTCTCGCTTCTCCTATTATGGGTGACACGGATTGTGTAAAGAAACGGATGTCCTATAATGCAGGATTCAAGTTGAAAGTGGTTTCTTTTGCAGGAAATACTAACAACTGTGCTGCTTCACGTCAATTTGACATTAACAAAAAACTGATTCAAGATTGGCGTAAAAAAAAACGGACTTGGTGAAAATCGCAAAAGGCGCTGCGCCGTGGAACGACATCTTTCCCAGAGCTGGAAAGTGTCTTGAATGATTGGATTGTGGGCTGCAGACAAAATGGTTACATTGAACGCGAACTGGTATACATTTGCGAGCAATGAAGCTCGCAAAAGATTAATAGTTTGCAGCCACAAATAACACTTTTCGTGCCTCACCAGGTTGGTGCACAAGGTTCATGAACCGCTATGGGTTGTGTCTACGCCAGCGCACCAAAATTGCACAAAAGTTACCTCGTGACCTCGAAGCAAAGATAATGGAATTTCAAAAGTATGTAATTCAAAAGAGAAAAGAGACTGCTTTTGAACTTTCCCAAATAGGGAACATGGATGAAACTGCCATGTGTTTTGACCTTCCTGGAAATAAGACGGTGAACCAAATGGGCGAAAAAAATATCTTGATTAAAACGACTGGCCACGAAAAATCCAGTTTCACGGTTGTTCTTTCCTGTTTGGCCGACGGCAGTAAGCTACCTCCGGTAATTATTTTCAAACGCAAAACTCTGCCGAAAAGTGTTGTCTTTCCGTCTGGTGTGCTCGTTCGTGCCCATGAAAATGGATGAATGAACGAATCCGGAACATTTTTTTTTTTTTTATTGGAGGTTTAACGACCACCGTGAGCAACTCAATGGGCTATAAGCAGTCGCCCGTCCCTAATTTTGGGTCACTGGTTCCAGGGAAGGGAGAGAGCCAGTGCCGTAAGACAAACACAACATCCATGCCTCACCGGGATTCGAACCCGGACCCCTTTCAGACGAGCGATCAGAGGCCATCGCTTAGACCACTGCGCCACCGGGGCGGCCCGGAACAATTGACTGGTTAAAGAATGTGTGGAACAAAAGGCCAGGTGCACTTTTGAGGAAACCTTCTCTTTTGGTGTGGGATATGCTTGTTGCACATCATTGTGCAGAAATGAAAAAACTGCAGAAAATTCAAAAACAACTCTTGCTGTAATCCCAGGTGGGTTGACATCTGTTCTTCAACCACTAGATGTCTGCCTTAATAAGCCCTTCAAGGACAATGTGCAGAGGTATTGGGCAGATTGGATAAGTCCCGATTTGCCGACTGAAACCAAGGGCGGAAATCTAAAGAAGCCGGATATCATTTTGATTGCGCGATGGGTCAAGGATGCTTGGGATGCAATACCTGCGAAAATGGTCGTGAAATCATTCAAGAAATGTTGCATTAGTAACAAACTTGATGGCACAGAGGATGATGAGATTTTTATGAGTGATGATGACAGTGATTCTGATGACACAGGCATAGATGGGAATACTGATGTTTATGATGACGCGCCGATGACGGAGAAAGACTTTTTTGAACTGTTTGGAGAGTCTGACTCTGAATCGGATTTTGAAGGGTTCCGATAAGTTTTTGGGTATGCAAATTAAATTTAGTATTATATATATAATTTTTTTCGTTTTCAAATGTTTTTGAATAAATTCATTGAATTTTTTTTTTTTTCTCATTCCGGGATCGACTTATACGCGAGTTTCTGATTTCTTACAATTTTTTCCTCTTAAAGTGGGGGGTTGACTTATACGAGAAGTCGACTTATACGCGAGTATATACGGTACATTTTATTTCTTAGAAATGCATATCCAGTATCTTGGGAGCTTATTAGTGAGTTACAAACAAGAAATGCTGAGTTTATGAAGATGGCAGTATGTAAAATTAGCTCTAGAGGCAAATGATGGTTCAGATACTAAGTTTTCATATTGTTTGAATGCATGTATAAAATACTTATGTTCCCCCTTCCCTATGTTTGATGTGGTATTTTGACATGATTAATGTTTCTCTTCTCTTTTCAGGTTTAAAACTCTGGTGCACTTATTAAACCTGGTGAATGTATAAATACTGGTTTTTATTCATATTTTGTGATTGGTTACGTGATTCAAGTAAACAAGTTTTGAATTATTAAATTATTCATTGTTGCAGAGTGTTTTCTATGAGTTTCAAATGGAAATACAAGTCTCCATAAAAGTATAAAAGAGTTTGGGAAAGTAACTTAAAACAGACAACTCAAAATTAATGTCAATTGAAGTGACATATATACGTATGACAGATTTGTGAAAATCATCCTACAGTGTTAAAGGAAAAGAAGATTCTATTCTCAGACTGCAGTAAAATTTATAAGGAATAACCATGTTTATGCACAAGAAATATTCACATATAATTGTGAGCGACTGAACTTGTGCATTTCAGCGAGTCAATTTTTATATTAGAAAAATCATCCAACAAATTTCCTGCGGCAGAGATTTATTTTTCAGGTGTGGGAGCTACACAGCCAATAAATATGCAAGCTTTCACTACTAAATGCCACTTTCTCTACTTTTGAACAGTATATCATTTTGCACAAAATACCATTGATTGAAGTCATAGTATTTGATCTGCAACAAATTTGGTTTGAGCACTGTTAAATTGTACAGTAAAACCTAATAAAGTGATGACTAGTATATTATATTCAGTAATTAGATTGCATTACTAAATTGCTTTTAGTTTACTGTTCACCATGTAAAATCTCATTAGAAAACTTGAAAATTACATCATCCTGGAGTGGAAATTGAATTCGCCGCCCCGGTGGCGCAGTGGTCTAAGGCGTTGGCCTCTGATCATTCGTCCGAAGGGGTCCGGGTTCGAATCCCGGTGAGGCATGGATGTTGTGTTTGTCTTACGGCACTGGCTCTCTCCCTTCCCTGGAACCAGTTACCCTAAATTAGGGACGGGCGACTGCTTATAGCCCATTGAGTTGCTCACGGTGGTCGTTAAACCTCCAATCAAAAAAAAAAAAAAAAAAAAAAAAAAAAAGAAATTGAATTCACATCTTCTAATTTCCACTTAAGCATGCTACTGTTGCTCCACACAGGACAATAAACTTCCAAGCAACTAAAGCTAAGCAACTGTAGCATAGGAACTGGAACAACTTCAGATGTGTACAAAGCTTCCTCATAGCATTGTACCCTTTGAAATACAAGAATAGGTAATGGTTGTAGGCTATCTATACAGTATATTGCCTAGGTCATTCTTAGGCTCTCACTGCTATATCTTCACCGACTTTGTTATGTTCCTTATTTTTGGTTACCAATCGTATTTATCAATGGCAAGCAGTTTGAAATCATAATTCTCTGATATAAAATATACATATAGGTAATACAACACATTTTTATTTTAAGATCACCCTTCCAATAGCATACATTTCAGTTTTACCAACAGGGAACTCGTTCCCTACGTCAAGCCACAGGGCTTGAAAAATATCTGAAAAGTTTCATACTCAGCTGGGCATGTGGAGGAATTATTTACTTGCCCAGGTAGTAAAAGCTGGATGCCCAGGAAAATTTATCTTTTAAGATAAAAAAAAAAAAAAAAAAAATGAGGGTTCTGATTTGTTAAGTTAAAAAATATGAATTTTTTTTTTTTACATGTTCTGTATTTCAGTTTTAAGGGTCTGGGTTGAAAATGTTCATTCCATAAAAGCGTATATCTCAAGTTTTACGATGATAATGCTGAAATCGGTGTGAAATGATATGATGATGAAATTGGTATTTGAGAAATTTAGTGATTCTGCAACGTTTCTTTCGTTCAAGTTTTCGCCTATTGTCACTAAATACCGCTGGTTAGTTCCATCAGGGCATGTATCCCGTTGCTGATGATAAATAACATTTGGGGCAAAACTACATATGGTTCCAATTTCTGGACCTACAGCATAATATAATTAAAGAAGTGATATTTTTCTGCCTTTAAGACTTCGTAACAATAATACAACTTCCAGTGATAGCAGTAAAATGAAACATGGCATGCGATGAGTGTCATTTTTCTTGTGTGGTAGGAAATTCTTTTCCTAACCTGTCTATTTTAAAATTTAGTTGCCCAGACTGGGCAACTACATTTTATTTACCTTCCCAGGCCACTAATTTACATGCCTTGGGCATGGTATTTTTCAAGCCCTGAGCCATTAACAGCCACTCATTTTCTTCTTCAAATTTTGTAGATCAGAAAAACAGGACTCCAGTCACTAATAATCCAATGTTTTTAAATTAGCACATGACTACCTCGACATCTGAAAGTGATCTCGTGTTATTATATTGCAGGCAATTATTTTGACATTGCGAGAGCACACACGAATTGATTTATCGACAAGTGATGATGCAACAGTGCAAACTTTGGTGTGACGTCAAGCGTTCCAGAGAGATGGATCTGGGTGTTTGTATTATTAATAAAGAGTTAGTCTACTATGTCTGTAATTTATGTTTCTTATGTAGTCACTAGTAAACTGGTCCCATTAGTAGCCACTTCACTCAGTTGTACTGTTTAAAGAAATACAACTGCAGTAGAAATTGACATTAGGATTGAAGGCTGTTAGAGATCACTTTATGCTGTTGCCAATGCTGATAAGGGGTTAGCATCAATAAAAACATCGCAAAAAAACGGATGTGGTGGAACTGTTCACTTAAAAATTAACTTAACATTTTGCATTGTTCGTTGGAAGACAGAAGCACAGTTTAACATATAAATTACAGTGAAGGTTGTTACCTACCTTCACTGTAATTAGTTTTGTTTTTTCATGTTGTTCCATCCCTACTACTGTTTCCTTTATCCCTTCAGGGAAAACTAAATTTGGCCAAGACCCTCGTTCTCTGGAATGCAGCTGCCATGTAAGTCAATAGGTAACTGTAATATTAAATAGGTGTTCAAGAAAAAAAAATTACCTGCTGTATAGAACATGATCAAGTGCTATATGGAAATTTTTTCTTATGTGGCTCCTGGAGCACATTCATTGGGAATTTTATCCTACTCAAACAGGTATGTAAATAGTATAATTAAGTTTTTATACATTTTCCATTGTTATTTTATGTAACTATTCAACTATCCATCACTCGTCTTTCACAATACATAAAGTGGATTTCTCTGCACAAATAAGTTGGTAGTAGCATTTTCAAACTGTGTTCCTTAAATTTTTAAATTTATTACAAGTTAAAAAATGACGCTTTTATTCCTTGATGTAGCCAGAGGTAACTAAGGAATGGTGAAGTATGCATTTTAAGCAAAATAATTCTGAAAATTGGAACTTCCATTGCTCACATTGCCATGAAAACAATTTGACAGGTCATGGAAACGGTTCCATCATAGACAGATTAAGCACCCAGTTTGAAATTTAAATTTTCTGAAAAACAATGGGGGGGGGGAATGCAAGCTCCATTGATTGATTTTGTAAGGAATAGGAAAACATGCATTTGTTATGAAAAAATCCTTAAGAAATGTAGTCACTCTTTTGCACCATTATGAAAAAGTAAGAAATGCAAGTACATTATCAGAAAACAACTGAAAATGAGAAATACAATCTGGAAGAAAAATAAAAAAGAAGGGAACTTTGTCAGGAAAATTCAAAACACAGAAAATCGTGGAACATTCTCATCCCTGCTAGAACAGACATTTCCACCATCCCAAATATTTTCGGCTTGCAGGCAAATATCTTACAAGCTTCGCTGACTTTCCGACAAACAAAAATCCCATCCTTTTTTCTGGTTTTTGTGATCACTAGTCACACTGGGTTCATATCCTTCCAGAAAAGTGTGATTTTTTTCTCTTAAACTTCAATGGGGGGGGGCTCATCTCTGTTCTCACGAGACTTTTGCTCCTACCACAAAGTCATATAACAATGATTGCAGAAGTTGGGGCATAAGATTTTCATTTTGGTGCAGACTTGTATATAATTCCCATCCCTGGAAATATAATTGTGCAAGTATGGGTGGTGGTAGTCTATGCTAAGGAAAAAAAAATTAGCACTAGTATGAACGTGAAAATATCTGGCCCTGGGGGCCAAACTACCCATTTTTTCAAACCCAGCTCCTGGAGTAATCAGAATCTCCCCTGGAAAAAAAATCTATAAATGAATTTCTTTTATTTATTTATTTTTTTCAAATGAAGAAATGTGGTGAAAACTGGTAGATATGATTATATGTAGCAAAATTTGGTCTTTGACCAACTTGTTTCGTCACATAGGTAATAACACTGTTCCTGTGTTATTACCTATGTGAGGAAACAAGATACAGTATTTTTAATAATGGTTTATCATTAACAGTACTCTGAAGAGTATTGTTAATGAAATACCATTCTTTACCAGTTCACACTTGTATATCAGGCATTTAGAATAGACATAGTTGAATAATTTCTAATCACAGCAAAGATTCTGCACAACTGCAATATTTTTCCCCTTCCAGAAAAAAATCCTTAACTACCAACATCAGGTTTTACACAATCATCATCCCATTAAATTTTAGATCTTCTGTAAGATCAATATTTTAGAATGCAACATCTACCATTAAAAAGAAAGAAAGATGCCTCAAAATGCTTTTATCTATAAATTCGTTTATTTTAGTTATAGTGCTCATTAATCTGGACATTTGAGAGGTACTGAAATTAAGTTGCACACATTGCAGTACCCACAATTTTTCATGTAAAAATTGATTTTGAAATAATTGTGCTGCTTTGTATCATAGGTTTCACAATATTAGGAATCCATTACTTTCAGTTTATATACCTATAACTCAACTCAAATATTGAGTGTCTGAGTTAGATTTCGTTGTGTGAAAAAACTGTGAGATTTTGGTTTCTTTGGTGCAGAAGCTTTGTCCTTTTTAAGAAATGTCAGCAGCATTTGTTTCTTTCCATCCACTGGTGTTTCTTCTTCTGCTTCTTCTTCATCCCTAGAAAGTATGATTGCTTACAATTCACAGTTATGTAATTTTTCTGAATCAATACTACTAAATTTTTTAGCACATAATATCAGCATTATTTTTTTTTCATACATTTTTAGAAATGCAGTGATTGTGTTGTTATTATTCACTTTATGTCAATGATTTTCAGATTGTATTGTACCGAACCCTACGATTCCACAAAGGCTCTTCAAATCAGTTTCTGTAATGAATTTTATAATCACTAATCTATGTAGAAACAACTTTCTGTAATCATTTAATTCTTTACTGCTGTTCAGCCAAGCAATTAGCCTGATCCACAGGATGCATTCAGCTCTTGGGTAAGACATGGGTATCAAGTTTATTTGCTTTTATTCCAATTATTTCATTTTCCTAGAGTAAGTAATTCAAATTAGGTTATGGGCAACTCCTGCTAGTTGTCAAGACATTCACCAAGGAGTCATTCCATTATGACCACCCCCACCTTAGAGAAATGAGCGTGCCTGGAGACCGAACGGTGGTGCAGGTGAAGTTCACAGACCGGTATATATACAACCTGAGGACCAGCTTTCAGTTAGTAGAGTGTTTGGTGGTTTGGTGTCAGAATGGTAAAAGCTGCCATTTTTATCTGAGTTTGATAAAGGACAAATTGTGAAGGCACAGTGCCTCGGACCTATGATTTCGGAAACAGCTTGGCTTGTTCACGTGCCGCTATCGTGAGTAAGTATCAAAAGTGGTGCACAGATGGCCAAACGACGAACTGTCATCCTGCCATGTGTCTTCCACGGCTCGTTGATGCCAGAGGGGAGCGGAGACTGTCATGCATTGTTCAGAGTGCAACAAATCACCCTGCAGCTACAACAGTGGTAATCAGGGCAATGTGTCACAGCATACAGTTCACCGCAGCCTTCTGCACATGGGCTTGCGTAGCTGAAGACCCAGCCAGGTCCCCCAAGCTCACTGCTAGTCATCGCCAACAACGCGTGAAATGGGCCAAAGATCATCGAGATTGGACTGTGGATGATTGGAAGAAAGTGGCCTGGTCTGACAAATCAAGATTCCCGGTGTGTTATGTAGGCGGCTGAGTGCGGATAAGCTGATTACCAATGGAGGCTATGGCACCTGGATGCACTGTTGGACGGAAACATACCAGCGGCAGCATGCTGTGGGCCCCATTATCTCAATAGCACAATCCCCGACAGCTGTCATGTATCTGAACATCATTGCGAACCAAGTTCACTCATTCATGGCAACTGTGTTCCCTGCTGGTGATGGCCATTACCAACAGCATAATGCCACACTGTCAGAATCGTTAAGGAGTGGTTCGAGGAACATGCTGGTGACTTTCTGTTAATGCCCTGGACTCCAAATTCACCTGACATGAACACAATCGAACATTTGTGGTTTGACTTGGAAAAGCGGGTTCGCGCATATTACCACCATCCCAAAATGAACGGGAACTGGAGAACCTGCTGTTGACACTATGGTACTAGATACCCCAGAATACCTATCACCACCTTATCGAATCGATGCCTCGCCAAGTGGCCACTGTTTTGCTGGCTAAAGGGGTCCTAGAGCTTATTAGGTAGGTGGTCATAATGGCTCATTGGTGTTTATTAATTTATTTCTCTCTCTTGCATACACTTATGAGTCATAACATTATAACTGTCCCCTAATAGTATGTTGGGCCAACTTTTGCTATAACAACTGCTTTTACCCAGCATGGCATAGACTCCACTAGACCACAGAAGTGTTTTTAGATATTTTGTGCTAGCTGGACAGAATTTAGCAATGGCACAAGGCATTGTCAACTGGCAAATGTTCCATAGGAATCAGGTCAGGCTGGTGAGTATGTGAAATGCATGGACACAAACCTCAAACTATTCCTAAGCAATGTGGGCCTTGTGACCCAGGGTCTTTCTGAAAGAGTTCTGTGTGATCTGACACAGTGTCACCATGTAGGTCTGAAACAGTGCTTATGTAGGATCTGGCAATGCTGGTGTGTGTGTTTAACGAGGATAAGGGATTCTAATGGCATCAGATATTCCATCCATCAGTATGCAGGAGCTGAAACTTGGAATGATCAGATCAGAAGATTCTCCAGTTGTCCAGCAATGATGCTGCTGTGCTTACTTCAGGGAGAACTGTTGATGACAAACCAATATGGGCACATGAACGGGCTGCGAATTCCTCTGGGCATCCAGGTTGTAGTCTGCTGTTAACTGAGAAATCGTAAGCAGTGTGTCGTCCCAGGAAGTGCATGCCATCCAGCATTCTCCTTGCCTATCAAGAAGTGGTGGTGTCCCCTTTGTGACACATTGGGTGAATGTGTTCCTCTATAGACTATTCCAGCCACACTTTCAGTACAGCGACCTTCAAATGGCCAACAATACCCATAGTTGCCAAGATCCTGCCCTCCCCGTCTGTGTGCTGAAAATCATTCCCCATTCAAACTCCAACATGTCCTACCCTTTTCCCATTGTACAGGCTTTGTACCAGCAAAGGTGCTATCTATATACAATGTATATTCTGTACACATCAGAACATGCTGAGGGACATCTTCAGGAGACTGGGGTGAGTGCATGCCAATTTATGCAAATAAAAGCATTTTATAACTCTTAAAAAACTTTGTCAACATTTGAGGTGGAGAGAGCAGAATGACATCTCACACTGGCAGGTCACTGATTTTCAATCAGGTACAACATATTTTGTACTTTAATAAGAGTAGTTTGAAGACTTTTTTTTTTTTTGTAGTTAAATAATAGAGTATTCTCAGTGTAACAATCTTTATGTATGTTTTAGATATTCCCATTTGTATTCACTTTTCGTGCATCAAGATCTTGAAGAAATCAGTCTGTCAACTCTGCAAATTATAATGAAATTAATCTGAAGTTGTCCAAGCATAATCAATGTACAGGTGCTTTTGTGCTGCACAGAATCACTAAGGTGACGTGACAAACTGGTACAATTATTGAGTTCTGGAACTTGACAGGAAGAACGGTAATAACTACATTAATATTTCTTGCAAAGTTTACTGAAGCAGTTTGAGTGATAAGCTTACAAAAATGGATGAAATCAGCTCACTGAAAAACACTGTGGCATCTAGAGTGGCAGGGAAAGCCAGAATAATAGCTTTATGCCCACACAGATTTCTAAAAAGTCTTATGATGTCAGTGACATTTAAAATTTGGCATCATTTTGGAAAGGCTTTTGACTGGGTATCTAGAAGTAAATTATTCAGTGTGTTAAAAAAAGTTAGTGAAATCAGTCTTTATATGAAGAGCCTTGAGGAAGTTGGGATGAAAGGAAATAATGGTAAGTGGTTTGAAATTAATTCTGGAGTAAGACAGGGATGTGGACTGTTTCCACTTTTGTTTGTGATCTGTAAACTACTCAACAAAAGTTAGCTACTGAGTAACCAAAAAAGTCCTTGGTGTTTTGTGTGTGCAAGGAGAGAAGGTGATGTTTGTGCATAACGAAGGGTAGGAGGCCCTGCTGTTTCATGAGGCTGCAAGATATAGCCTTTCCAGACAGTAATAAAGGGTGTATGCTTTATGAGAATAAACATGGAACAAAACAGCACAGTATTTGAGGCCATGCATGGTAAGTGAAAGAGTCACCAGAAATTTTGTTATGGTGATGAATCCTTGGACAATATCTCATGCAGTGGGTGACCATAGACACTTGATGATGGCCATCTGAGCACCACCATTGAAGAAGACCACGCAATGGTATTGCCAACTTTCCACAAGCTTCAGTGTGAGTGGTGAAACCATTTGCTTAGCTTTACATGGCTTGGAAAAATGTACAAACTAAGTCCTACATCATTTGTCAGGTGGCAACATGTAGCAGTGGTTGGTGAGCTGAGTATCACACTTCAAAAAGTGAACCTCACATGGCTGTCATGAAATGGACCACTACCACAAAGCCACTTCTGCACCCACGTAAGGTTTTGTTGTGTGTGTGTGTGTGTGTGTGTTAGGCTATCATAGGCATAAATGAATTATGAGCCACTCCCACATGGATAAATCATCACAATGAACCTGTACTCCTGCTAGCTACGACAGGTTTAGGATACACTGATTTGCAAGTATTCTGCATTAGTTAGTCGGAAATGTGTGCTGTTCCTTCAGGACAATGCCAGACTCCACTTAGCAAACAAGACTGGAAACTAAAACTTTTTAGCTGCAAATGTGCCATCTAGCATATTCCCCAGACATATCTTCCTTAGACTACCACCTTGGAGGAGATTATTTCGAAAATGAACAGCAAATCTAGTGTACACTGGATTCCTTTTCTGCATCAAAGAACACTGCATTTCCATGAAGGCATTGGCATATTATATTGGTTTCCCACTGGGGAAAAGGTTGTGGCCAAACATGGAGACTACTCTGCAGATTAAATGCATTTTTTCTATGTTGTGTTATCTATAGTATGTCGGCACAAACTTGTTTCCTCACTCAATAGTTTCAGATGTTGAAGGTTACAGCATCAGTAGTTTATGCTAAGCAGGTTTCTCTAGAGTGTACATAAATTTTCAGCATAACCAAAAAGCTCAGTGCAACACATTTTGGATAAGTTTTAATTAATGGTTGGAAGTCAAACTGCAGGGGGTATTAATTGTAATAAATTTAATTAATTATTTAGGTGTGAGCGTTGATGAGACTAGAAAGCTTGGAAAAGAGCTTTACAACAGAATAGGCAAAGCAGGACAATTTTTTTATCAGCTGCATAAAAATATTTCCCCTAAGAAAAAGGTTACCCAGAGAACTCAACTTTATACAGTGCAGTATTTAAATCTACCTTTATTATGTGGCAGTAAGAGTTGGGTGTAAAGTAAAGTGGTGTGCAGCAGGTTATACGGTACAGACATGAGAGTGGTAAAAGGAATATCTGGAAAGAAATGGGTGGAATCCATTACCAAATCAGAGTTAGTAATGCACCCAAAACTGAGCTAGATACTTCTGGAAGGGAAGGGTGGGGTGCATGTTGAAATGGTATGAACGTATGTGCTAAATATGAGAGATGAAAGACTGCCCAGAATGGTGGTTAAATTTGTGTGTTACTTGGTTATAAACAAAGAGGTAGACGTAGAACAAAGGTGGACTGAAGGTGTAAAATTGGCCATGGCAAAAAATTGTGTAATGGAAATGTGGGAAGTATTAGTGAGACCAAATCTACATGTCAGAAAGTGTAACCTTGGTGGCAGTGTGATAAGAAGTGTCAAGTACAATTTATTGGTATTTGATAATATAATAGTAATCATTGTTTCCTAGCTGGGAGCAAATTTGGAAAAATCTACTATAATAAATGAAGGTAGTAATTTACTTAAGTCTGAGCAACAAAATCACAATTTTTAAGCATGTTTACTATGTGGGAAAAGGCATAAAGAAGAAATATGTAACTCACTATGGCATGTTGTTCTTTAACATAGAAATACTATATTAACAAGATTCCTGTCATGTATTTGCAACGATTTACAAGGGGTGTCTGATAAGTATCCGGATTTTTATTCCTATCGATACAAAACCATGTGTATGATCGTATGTATGTGTGAAACTATTACAACTACTTTCAGTGAAGTGCCGTAAAAGCGGAGCAGATTGGTACTAATGTTAGGTGGCACTGTCGATCAAAAACAATGGCGGCTACAAAAGTGTTCAGTTCGAGCTGTAGTGACATTTTTAACAAAAGAAGGCGCAAAGGCCGTGGACATTACGAGAAGACTTCTTGCGGTGTATAGTGATGCGGCTATGTCTCATTCCAGTGTTTATGAATAGGTTACGAAGTTCAAAGCTGGTACGAGCCTTGAAAATGAGGCACAGTCAGGTAGGCCTAAAATGGCAGTATATGATGAAATGAGTTGTCGACTTGATCAAAGGTGACAGACGCAATCGTGTTCGAGATATCAGCAAGGATTCTGTTGGACGAATTATTCATGAACATCTCAATTATAGAAAGATCTGTGCCAGATGGGTACCCCAAATGCTTACAGTGGTGCATAAATGCCAAAGGCTACACATTTGCAATGAACAGGTACAGCACTACGATGAGGATGGTAATGCATTCCTGGGATGCATAATCGCAGGCGATGAAACGTGGATTCATCAGTTCGAACCAGAGACAAAATGGCAAAGTATGCAATGGCATGATCCGAATTCGCCCCCATCAAAGAAGTTCAAAGTTGGTTCTTCGGCATCCAATGCCATGGCTACTGTCTTCTGGGACAAACACAGTATCCTTCTGGTTGAGTATTTGGCAAAAAAATGAATGCGAAGGCTTATGTGAAGACACTGAGAAAACTTGTGCAGCATATCCAGACCAAACGGGTAACATTGAAAAACAAAGTGTTGCTTCAGCATGATAAATGCTTGCCCACATATTGCTAAACCAGTGCAAGCAGAAATCACAAAACAAAGGTGGACCATTCTTCTACACTCTGCTTACAGTCTGGACTTGGCACCTTCTGATTTTCATGTTTTCAGTCCCTTGAGGATGGTCTTCATGGACGACGTGCAAGCGGCTGTTCATCAATGGGTTTGCAACATCCCTGCTGATTTCTTCGCTACCAGAATGAATTGACTTGTTGATCAATGGAGAAAATGCATCGTACTGAATGGAGAATATGTGGAAAAGTGATTTTCACTGTTCCAACCACTGTATTACATATGTGAGTATCATATTTATGCATCCTGTATTTTTTATTCCTCTCCCGTGGTAGGAATAAAAATCTAGATACTTATTATTGGACACCCCTCGTATAAGTATGGGAGACGAGGTACCCCATAAGCACATAAGGCTATGAGGAATCACCTGTCCATAATTTATGATAGCTCTGGTTGTAGGGAAGAGACAGAATCAATGCTGTGTGTGTGGACAAACATACTATACCTGCTTGAACTCTGACCCAATGCAGAAGACTAGCTGGCAGCCTGCAGACCACTAAAGTGGTCTTTAATCTGTTACCATGTCGTGCTACATGATATTTAAAGATAGACAGAGGTTTTAAAATCAGCAGTAATCATTTTCTAAAGATATACACTCTTTAACATTCAATTGACAGGTGCCCAGGTAGTTAAGCCATCAATGATATTACAGAACATTAGGGATGATAAATTAAATAATCTTAACAGGAAGGAAGTACTTTCATAGTAGAATATCACCACCCCTGTTGTGTTAAAATTCAAACTCCACTGTTCAGAAGCATTAAAGTTAAGTGCAATAGTACTAAATTGGTGTGCCTGTGGCTACAGTTAAGGCATTTGGTGTAACATTATCTAAAAGGAGAAAATAATAACAAGAGTAAATGAAATCATTACAAAAAGAAAACTGCAGGAAGTTGTACGTTACAGTAAAATTAAGTTATGAAAAAAAACTCGCAGGAAGAAATTTTTAAGAAGTTTCCTCCACGTAATCCCTGAAGCTTTCCACAATTTACTTTTATCCTTCCCTCAACACTTAAATCTGTTGTGAAGACATATTAAGCTTTAGAGAAAGAGCATTGAGCTTTTCCATTAGCAATCGGGCATGGATGGTGTAATTGTCTTAATGGCACTGGCTCTCTAGGGTCTTCAGAGCTAGTGTCCCTAAATTCCTAAATTAAGAATGGGTGACAGCTTACAAGTCTTAAAGTTGCTCAAGGTGATTATTAAACCATGATACAAAAAAAAAGTACATTAAGTATGCAGGTTGCAGTTTACATGGTTCTGCTACCATAGGACATTGTGTACGTGGATTAAACATTTTGGAATTCATATAGATAGCGGCAAAATGTGAATATATGTTGAGAGAAGGAAAGTATAGTTTTTTGGGTAGTGGGACAGAAGCAGTTAAAAATGTTGACTGTGGATTTTGAAAATGTTTCTGGTGTGAAAGGAAAGTTGTTGATGCCAACTGAAAACTTTTCAAAAGTAAGGAAAATATTGTCAAGTGGTAAAAGATCAACTCTGGACCTCAAATTGTTTTAAATTGTAAAAACTAGTTAAAGAAAGAATTTACAGTAGGTAGTTCTAACATAAGCTGATGATATTAATTCCTACAAATTTTAGTGCTTTGAAATATAATCTTAATCAGCTGAGTATGAAGTGAAGGTTACTGGTGTAAAGTCCTACCAGTTGTTCCTAGTTAAAATATTGAATGTATGATTCAGGTAAAGGCATACAATTTTTATTAATAGTTACAAAAAGAAATACCAAGGTGAAATTGATTCATAGTGGCATGAGATAATTAGCAGAGAAAATATTAGTTCTTTGTTGACTTGTGTATATAATATGGGAGATGAAATGTTAGCCCCTGTGGATTTTTCACTGCAAGATAGCAAGATGCTAAAGCAGAACCTAGAATATTAGATAGGTGGTCAGTGAAAGGTCACAGAATTACCTGTATGTCAGTTGTAAAAAAATCTAGCAATGGTTGTCACAAGATTGACAGAATAGCAAACCAAGTATTAATTTCAATTTACTTCTACATTCTCTCAAATTATTGCAATGTGCAGATTCAACCTGAACACAATCTTGGTATTCAAACATATACACTGCACTGCCATTGAATTAGAGATACCTGCTTAGTATAGTGTCTGACCACCTCTTTTCCTAATGACATGACCATACGATTAGGCATGGACTTCACGAGCTTCAAAAATGTTCTGCAGCTATTATTGCCAGCCATGCCTCTTCCAAAGCTGTCCGTAGCTGATGGGACACGTGCCCAAACAGACTGTTGACAGTATCCTAAAGACATTCAATGGACTTTAAATCGGAGTTTCTAGGAGCCCACTAAAGTGTTTCAAATTCACTACAATGGTCTTGTAACCATGCAGTAGCAAGGTGGGACCTGTGGGATGGGCAATTATTTTGCTAGAATATATGCTGAACATGAATGGTTGTAAATCTGTTCACACAAATTTTGGGACACTCAAAGTTGACTGTATATGTGTCAAAGTTAACTGTTTGACACATATACAGTAATAACGTTAACACATACAGGGATTGTCCAAAATAATGGAAACACCTTGAAACAATAGGTGTTATGCACCTAATATGGTGTGGGAGCACCCTTGGCATTTAAAACTGCTTGAATCCTCCTTGGAATGGATGCATACAAGTCCTGGATGGTGGTATGTTGTACCATTCTTCCTGCAGAAACTGCTCCAATTCCTTGATAGACGCTGGAGAAAGATAACGGGATCACACTCTGTTTTCCAACACAGACCACAGGGCCTCAATGATGTTTAAGTCTGGTGATTGTGCAGGTCAGGGAAGGTGTGGAACTTCATCCTCATGTTCCTCAAACTGTGAATTGGGGCATTATCATCTTGAAAGGTGCAATTACCTAATGGAAACAATGTCTGCACCATTGAATGCACATGGTCGGCCAAAAGAGTGACATAGTCACCGCTAGTGATTCGTCCATGTAAGGTGATCATGGGACCTGCTGCAAACCAATTACAGAATCACCCCCATGCTTCACTGTAGGAAGGAGACAGTCTGGGTTGTAGGCTTCTGTGGGGGTTCTCCACACGTAAACCTGTCTTGTGGTAGGGAATAGTGAGAAACTTGATTAATCGGAAAACAAGACATGTTTCCATTGATCTGCAGTCCACGTTTTATGTTCCTAGCACCACTGTAGTCTCCGTTTCATATTCACCTGTGACACCAGAGGTTTTGCAATTGCAGCTCTGCCATAAATATTGTGCTTATGCAATTCCCTTCACATGGTATGGGTCGACATTGGGTTTTGGAGATGTGCATTAAGCTCAGCAGCCACAATTCTCTTTTAATGTCCTCCTGTCTCTCGCAGTGAGTTTGGTTTTCCTTCCACAGTTGTGTCTCGCAGACGATGTTGTGCTGCAAACATTGTATGCTGTTGTTATGGTACCTCTCCATATCCCCAATACCTGTGCCACTGTGGTTACTGATGCACCAACCAGACGGGCTCCTACAATCTGCCCTCTTTGTAACTCCAACAGGTCACTCATTGTGCCTTCACCTGGAACGAAATTAGGCAAACACCGATTTACAATGCAATCACACAGACCCTTAAGACTATAAAACACTTTTTTACAAAAAAAAAAAAAAAATTGTAGCTACATGTTTGTTTTACTCAAAAAGCAACACATACCAAAGTCACTGTTTTCAGCGAGGTGTTTCCATTATTTTGGACAACCTTTGTATTAATGTGTTAAAGCAATCCAGATGAAGATATCCCAGACCATCACTGAGCCACCACTACCATGTGTGTTCCAACTTGATATGAAGGGTGCATGGCTTCATGATGAGGTGGATGTCAGATCTATACTTTCCCCTCAGCTCAATGCAGTTTAAATCTGGATTCATTACTTCAGGTTATCCGCTTCTACTCCACTGAAGTCCAGAGTCGGTGAGCTTTTGCCCAAGCAAGGTGTTGAATTTAGGTCATATCATTAACAGTGGGACCCTTGTGGGCCATTGGCTTCTGAACTCTAGAAGTTTAAGCATACATTGCACTAACATGATGACTTGTTCCACTGTTCAAACCGGTGATGTCTTGCGCCTATCAGCTCAAATAATGCAGCCCAACCGGCATACACCAGGAGCAGTCAAGGCTGGTACATCTCTGTAAGTCATTCAGGAGCTTGTTCTTTTTGCCAGGATTTTTGTATTACTGGAACACTGTAGCATGGGAAAACCCCAGTGTGTTGAAGACTTCCAAAATAGAGTGACCCATTCTATAGGCACCCACAATCTGCCTTTTGTCAAAAGCATTCAAATCATGCATCTTACTCATCACACATAATCAATCACTATTGGGAAGCTGTGGGTAGTGGCTGTATTTAACCACAACTTCAGCTGGGCATGCACAATAATATGGTAGTAGCAGCTAAGTATTTACATAACTTCTCCTATCTCTAATTCAGTGGCACTTCAGTGTATGAGCTATGTGTTCAGTTCCATGTTATGACTGATACTCCTTAAAACTCTGCCATGTATACTTCTTAGTGTACATGTCACAGCTCAAGAGACAGTATAATCTCTGAATTGGGCTGCTTGAATAGGGTAAATAAAAAAATTCTACTTTAGTGTTATTTCCTTGCATCCTCACCCATACTTGTTCAGTATTGGACAAAATGCCATCTATGTTGATTGGCTTTTTTTCATGTTGATTCATCACTCCATATCATCCTCTGTATACTGTTTTTCCATATGGTCAATTTATACATTCAGACAGTGTGTTCTGCCCTAACCACTTTTCATTCTTTAAATAGAACTACACATTTTGAACTTTGGTTAGTTTCTGATCAATGTTTTGTCACTGTAATTCCCATTGATGAAAATTTTCCTTTCCCATGTCGTAGTGTTTTTTCACAGTCATAATCACTTTCAAAATAAGCTGAAATGTTTAATATAATATACATACCATTCAACTTTTATGGCTTTTTCATCAAGTATATTGCTTGCTGTTGACCAACTGAAGCGAACCAGTTGCGGAAAACCAAAAACAGGATCAATATTCTCAGCTAAAAATCTTTTCGTCACAGGGTCTGTAAATTAATACAAAATACTTTTTGTAAAGTCTGTGATACAAAGAATGCACATTATACATATGTTTTCATAAAAATAACATTCAGTAAAGGCAGTTACAGTGTGTTCATGTACATGTAAAGTAGGCTCTTTTAACGTGGACATTTAGTGGACTGAAAAATTTGCATGACAGAAGTTAAAAGTTGCTTCTGAACTACTATGGGAATGCCGAATGGTCATTAATGCTTATATATATAACTACAAACATGCTTAAATATATTTTAACATAAAGAAATAACATTTATACATGCAGTTATAAATTTATAACTTATGGTATAGTTTCACTTGGAACTATGATCCAGTTTCATCAGGACTATGGCATGTTGATTTCTTGCTTGTGACACATCACGTGGTGGTTATTGGTTTTGATCAGTGCTTTTCAAGTGCTCAAAATATATGGTGGTGATGATGAATTGTTCACCAGAAAAGGATGGTTTTGAGAAATATGATATGCTTCTAAAAAGTCGAGAACAGACACTGATCTAGGTCTTTTCTAACAATTTTGGGTCATCAAAAAAAAAATTTGTGGTTATTTTTGCCAATAGTGCTGGGCTATGATAGAAGATTTATTAAGCTCCCCCTTTTAACATATGGCTGGTGTTCTTTCAACCTGAATCTAAGGGATCTTCATGTCAGACCTATGTATAACAGGCTACACTGAATGCAATAGATTACCCCAAGAGTTTTTGTCAGGAATTGAGCAGACAATTTGCCCTACAAAAAAAAGGACCTAATTCCTAACAAAAACTCTTGGGGAATCTATCACATCCATTGTCGCCTGTCATACATTGGCCAGACATGAAAATCCCTTAGACTCAGCTTGAAAGAACACCAGTCATATGTTAAAAAGTGAGCTCAATAAATCTTCTATCACAGCCCAACACTGTTTATAACAATTTTGCATCAACAAACAAAAACTGGTGGTTATTTGCTAAAGACCCAGGGGTGCAGAAAATTTTCAGGGCCCAATATTTCCCCAGAACGCAATTTTTTTTCCGTTCGAAATTTCCCCCAAAACTGTAGCAGACTTTCATACAAGTTTAAGCGAGTATTAGATCTATATGTTGATGATTAAGAACTAATCCCTTAAAAGACTTTTACTTAAAAATTTGAAAAAAAAAAAAAGCAACCTAATATTTATTTTAGATTCAAAATGTCTGAAACATTTTTGGGTCTAGGTGAAAACAGTGGTGGGGCAGAGAGGCTGAAAAATAAACAGCTAAAAAATTCTGCAATTAACAATAATTTATTTCATTCTAGCATTTCAGGCGTCTAATTGTGTCAGATAATTTTACTGAATGAAATTTAAATTAGACTTAAATCCTTTGAAAAATGCATGGGTCATTCGCTTTCAAATGTGCGGAACCCCTAATAATTTTTCAGATCGGCGCCTATGACACGTAAGCTGCCATTAGTTTCGGAAAATTTTTATTAGCATGACTAGTGGTTGCGCTGTATACTTATTACTCGTGCCACGCTGTCTATGCCTGGGCATTAGTAAAGTCGTTTGGGCTCGGTGAATCATTTGCCAGCGGCAGTCTGCAGTACGTCACTGAGCTCATAACCTCTTGTATTTATAACGACATGACATTTTTCAAAATGATTACCTGATTACCGTGCAGTAAATTACTCTTATCTTTCGCGTTATACTAGTTGTTAATAAGTCAATTTTTCATTTTATTATTTTTACTACTGTTATTATTTTTCCCGCGGGCAAAAATTTTCCCAGAGCTACTTTAATTTCCCCGAACCTCGTTCGCGGGTTCGGACAAATTCTGCACCCCTGTAAAGACCTAAATCTTTTTTTTAGAAGCATTTCACATTTTTGAAAAATGTCCTTCCCTGGTGAATAATTCATCATCACCATATCTATTGAACACTTGGAAAGCACTTATCAAAACTGATAACTGCCATGTAAAAAGAACACAAGAAATCAACAAGCCATACTACTGAGAAAGCTGGATCATAGTTTCAGGCGAAACTATAGTAGACATTAAGTTACAAATAACTGCATTTATAAAAGTCAACCTTCTAAACTTTCAGAAATAATATGGTGAAATGGACCCACATCTTCCTGTTTTCATTTGAATATGTTACCATTACACACACTATATATTTCCAAGTAACTGAGGTCCGTGAAACTGAATAAACGTGCACAAAGGCCCCTCCTCATACCACAATTTTTCCATTCTTATAACACTTATTCAGGTCACAAATATTGTGAAAATTAATGATTTAATTTAGTAAAGTTTTCTGAGAAAACTGCCACATGGATTACAGCATTTGTGTACTATTATATCTTGGAGACCAAACTAAAGTTTGTAGAATAGTTTTATAAGCACAGTTACATTAAACTCTATGGAATTTTATCCTTTGTGACTGGTATAATCAATAACTGTACTCCATAAAAAGATATAATCAGTAATTTTCTAGGGACAGCATTTAATTTGTTTACATATTTTCACTCTGTCTTAGAGCAATTTGATGGCATTTGAATTTAATCCAGCCTTCTTTCTTTAAAAAATCTGCATTATACACTGTAAATAATTATTTCAGCAATAATTCTTTTGGGTCAGCTGCACAATGATAGTAATGTATTTCAACTGATGGCAGAGCAACTCTGATTTCTAGACGTAATAGAATTATTGATTCTACGCGATATTTTCAATGAGCCAGTGCAATGACATGAAATTCAGCATTTCATGGTGGTGGAAGCAATCAAAAGAACGGCTTTATGGGAAAGAAAAGTATCAGTCACAATTTTCTACTCCTTTTCTCTGACAGAAGTATTTCTTAGGTGGGAGAGAATTTTTTTTCAATCAAAGAAATGTTGATGAATATCAATTTTACTGATAGAAGAAAATTTATTTAAAACACCAGTCTTTGGTCAGCTGTGGGTGGGCTTTACCAAGATTCAAAGTAAAAAGCATGCAAAGCAAAGCTCTGTATTTTTATGATTAAGACGATCGGGAACATCAAGGGATCGGTTTGAGGGAACTTCCAACATTTATTAATAGGCACTACAAAACTGTATGTTATTATAGCTAATGTTATTTATCTGTTTGTTTGTTTTATTGTACTTCATTTAAATTTCTTCCTTGATATCTTTTCGTATAATGATGGGCATCATAATTTAACGAAAATTTGATTTTTAAGTATTACAAATACATCCAAATGGCATAAAAAAATACATTGTAGCCTTTGTATAAACAAATTGTTTTGCAATTTTGCACTATCATTTTGATAGCATTATAATGTTCATGCTGTCTTGGTCATTCTAATAACGAGATTTCTCTGAATAGTTATAATCTGTGTAGTCATTTTCTTTGAAAAAAAAAAAAGTATATATATATGATTTTCTCTGCCTGATCTTCAGCAACAAAAATATGAAAATATTTAGTCATGGTTCATACACATTTACAGAAAATAAATTCCTGGAGCTAAAACTTTTTCTAGAATCTTAGAGGTGTGTTTTATATTTTGCAACAGGGACAAAATTTACTATGAATTCTTATGAAGTGCTATGGGTCACACAGTTACAGCGTGTTCTTTCGTGTGCGTTACATCTTCGATGAAGTGGCAAAATTTTGCCATATGAAAATTGTTCTGTATAAAATTTATATGAAGCAATTTGGAACTTAACATGATGATCATAATACAGAAAATTTTTGCCATGGCTCTGAAGATGTAGCAAATGTGCAAAAAACGGTGGAACTATGTTACCCTTAAAACTTCAGAAGAGCTCCAAGACATGCGTCATACATGCAAACTAATTCATATCAATTTTTGTTTTTTTCCTCCCTGGAGAACTTACTGTCATAAATTTATACAATCACTATGATGCATTCAATGGGCTCAATTGCATATAAAAAATGTATCTGCAGCCATCAAAACAAAAAATTGTTGCGAATCATGATAACGGAATTAGGTGATTAAAAGAAAATTTAATAAAACAGTAAGTAATTGGAGATTTCAATGATGGCAAAAGCATCATGTTGTGATTGAATGCACTACAATGAAATGGCTAAATTCATACTCTGCCTTCTGCTACAAATAAGGTGGTAACAGATGAAATTTTATTTCATGTAAAATGCATGTTTTTCCATCCCTCAATCACTACTTGCTATATAAAAAACAAAAAGGACATGCATTTTTCCTTTTGTTTGAAAAGACATTCAAACTCAAAACTCTCAATTGCGCATAAAATGGTTTTCTGTGCAAATGAGCCAAGCAGTACAATTTTCGGAACTTTAATTTCACTTTAAACAAAAAAAAATCTTGCTGTTTCTTGATATTGTAAGAAAGGGCCATGATATGGAAAAAACATGAATTTATGTGAAATTACATTTTAATAATAGATACTTCCATAACAGAAAATTACAGGTCACGGAAAACCTGGTACCGATTTCATCCTGGTGGACATACTTTTTGAAGTTCAGTTTCACTTAAAAAGGAGGGAAGTACAGAAATGCTTGATCTGCTGATAATTTTTGAAAATACTGGTAGTAATAGGAAAATATGCATTCATTAGCAAAAAATTCTTAAAAACATGGTCACTCTCTTGCACAATTGCAGATAAAAAAACAGAGGAGCATGATAACAAAATGAAAAAGCAGAATTCTGTCAGAAAATCACATCCCAGTTAGAACCATGACCTACAACTGTAATTCAATGACATTTTCCTCATCTCACACCTTTCAATGACCTGGTACGCACCCTAAAAATTTAAAGCAAAAATAAAATTTTGAATCATTTATTTTATTTTTTAAATCTACAAACATAATTTATCTGCAAAACCTGCTAATAATTTGGAAACTATCTACATTCTACAACACTGCCAATCAAATTCACCAGAAATAATGGCATTGGTTGTTCATGTGAGTATCAGTAGCAGGCTATTTTCTGCCATAAATCTGTACAACGGCAGCTAAACTACCAGCAGCACATGACCAAATTTGCCAACAAGCCTGACATGGACTATTCCCGTACACAGTATTAGGTAGATGTGGATGTTAAATAAAATTCCACTCAACAATAAATATCGTGAAGATAATTTAAAAAACAAGTCACACTTCATCAAAAAAAATCAAATTTGTGCTTAAGTTTCTAAAAAAAAAAAAATCCAAATATGGTACCTTTTGACATCTCACTCTTTTTCAGCCAAAGTGCTGGATGGAAATGTTTAGGCTGTTGCCAGATCTCTATCTGTGTGTTTCTGTAAATTATTGCCAGAATCAGATTCATTATATATTTTCAGACTGAAAACTGATTTCCAGATCAAGGTGATGATTATTCATATCAGCATTGGTTTATATATATATACACAGTGTGGCAAAGAATTTTTAAGACTGAGTCTGTAAAATGAAATAGAAACAAGAAATTATAATTTGTTTTGGTTTGCTATTTAAAATAAGTCCCTCCGGCTTCAATAAACTTGTTACAGCGATTTAATAGTGATTCGAATGCTTGTTCCAGTTCACTTTGCGGAATTGCCTCCAATGCACGCGTTGAAGCTGTTTGTATGGTTGAAATATCATCAAAATAACACCCTTTTAACATCATTTTTAGTTTTGGGAATAAAGAAAATTCGCAGGGTGCTAAATCAGGCGAATACGGTGGATGATTCAACACACAGACGTTATTTTTCGCCAAAAATCTACGAACAAGAAGTGAGGTGTGACTGGGTGCATTATCGTGCAACAAACACCAACTGTTTTCATCCCGATATTCTGGACGAATGCGACGAATTCTGTCCATCAAATGCCTCAAAACATTTAAATAAAACTCACCAGTAATTGTTTGTCCACTTGGAACAAATTCTTTGTGGATAATAACCCTTACTATCGAAGAATGTAATGAGCATTGTTTTGATTTTTGATGGAACTTTTCTTGTTTTTTTTTTGGCTTGTGGTGAGGTTTTTGACTTCCATTCCGCACTTTGTCGCTTTGTTTTAGGATCATATTGAAAACACCATGTTTCATCACCTGTAACAATCGATTTTAAGAAGTTTGGTTCATTTTCAGCGGCTGAAATGATGTCTCTGCAATGTGCACTTCTCCTTGATTTTTGTTCATTGGTTAACATGCGTTTAACAAATTTAGCACAGACTTTTGTTGTGCCCAAATCTTCATGCATGATGGTTCGAATCGTTTCTTTGTTGATGTTTAAAGACTCATCCATCATTCTTAGTGACTCACATCGATTGTTTGCCACAAAATCACGCACTTTTTCAATAATCTCAGGTGTCCTACATGAACTTGGTCTTCCGGTATGCTTATCATCTTCTAGCGTATCTCTTCCATCTAAAAAACGTTTGTGCCACAGGAAAACATTTGTTCTACTAAAACAAAACTCACCGTAAACTTGTTTCATCATTTGGTACGTTTCCGAGGCACTTTTACCAAGTTTTGCATTAAATTTAATAACAGCCCTTTGTTTCATCTTAATAATTCAACATGAAAAACATTTTACTTCTCTAATGAACGGCCGTTTCGTTTGAGTTACTTTAACAACTGCGCAGTACTTTTGGCAGAAAGCAAGCAGATGGTCACGGTTTATAATGCATTCGCGATTACACTGGTGGCGCCAACGTAGGCTGAAATCTAGCGCCAGTCTTAAAAATTCTTTGACGCACTGTGTATATATATAAGCATTGGTTTTATCTACCCATACCTTGATAATGGCTCTCAAATAATCAGTTTGTCTGAAAAAACATAATGAATCTGAAAAGAGTAACTATACTAGTAATCCGAATTTCTTGGCGTAGAATAGAAAATCAAAGTTTCCAAGGTTTCGCACATCAACCAGATAGCTTTCTCGAGGAAGGTAGTTTGCCATCTGGTTGATATGCGAAACACTTTGATTTTCTATTCTATGCCAAGAAATTCGGATTACTAGTAGTTATACTATTCGGAGTATAGTTGGTGTATGGTTCCTGTTTATTAATTAAATAATGAATATGATTTTGGCAACCATCTACAAGAACACAAGAATAGAGATCTGGCAACAGCCTAAACATTTCCAACAAACCTTTTTCAACTACCCCTTCAGAGCTGCTGAGTATGATCTAGGAACTTGCTAACAAGCGTAAAGAACTGGGATTAAACGTGAACTCTCAGAAGACAAAACTGCTGTACAGTGAGTGCTTTTTTATAAGAAATGAAAATTTTTCATCAAGCAAGGGTCACATTGATGAAGAAATTAATTGGCATATAAAACTGGGGTGGAGAGCTTGTGGTAGAAACAGTGCAATTTTCAAGAGCAATATGCCATTATGTCTTAAAAGAAAAGTATTTAACCAATGCTCTTCCTTCCACATGGAGCAGAGACGTGGACCTTAACTAAAAAAAGATATTCAAAGACTGCAGACAACTGAAAGAAGCATGCTTGGTGTAACCAGGTAACATAAGAAGAGGATCTCGTGGATAAGGAAAATGACAACAGTGGAAGACATCATGATCAGAGTAAAATCCCTGAAATGGCAATGGGTTGGACATGTTGCCAGAAGTAGCTGAACTGACCACCGATGGATAACTGAAATTTTAGACTGGATACCAAGGGACCAAAGAATACCACATGGGAGATGGATGGATGAAATTTGAAAGCATGCCGGGGACTGGCTCAAAACAGACAGTTGTGAAGAAACTTGGGGAGACCTTCATCTTGCAGTGGATTGTAATGGTTAACAATTACGATAATGATAGATATATATATATACACTGCTGGCCACCCAAACTGCAACACCAAGAAGAACACGAGATAGCAAAGCCAGGTTTACTAGACACATAACAACAGCTACAAAGATGAAACGATTGAGCTTACAGGCCCTTGCGACTTGCAGAACACGCAGACATCAATAGTTCGTGTGGCCCCCATGGCTGGCAATAACGGACGCTACATGCCGCAGCATTGAACGAAAGAGACTTTGGATGTGGGCTTGGGGTATGTCGGTCCAGGCTGCTGCCACACGTTGCCACAGTTCATCAGGCGTAGCCGCGGGTGGAGCTTGCCACTCGGTTGCCGATCAGCAACCAGACATGTTCAAATGGGCGAAATATCGAGAGAACATGCGGGCCACGGCAGCAGTGACACCTGGTGGGCCGTGAAGAATTGTTGCACGATGTGTGCCACGTGCGGGCGCGCAGTCCTGTTGAAACGTGGCTGCTGGCAGGTCCTGCAGGAAAGTGAGGACTACAGGCTCCAAAACGTCAGAGATGTAGCAGTAGCCGTTGAGTATACCGGCAATGCGTACCAGAGGGGTGCAGGTGTCATATCCAATTGCGCCCCAAATCATAACGCCAAGCGACGAACTGGTATGGCGATGCATAATGCAGGCGTCATAGTCTCTCGTCACGGTGCTGCCACACGCGGATCCGACCATCGTGGTGTTGCAGGCAGAAGCGGGATTCGTTGGAGAAGACAATGTCGTGCCATTTCATAATCCAGGTGCAGCGTTTAACGGCCCACTGCCGCCGCACTCGCCGGTGGTGTGACGTCAATGGTAATCAGAGCAATGGCCGCCGTGAGACAAGTCCCCGCCAAACGGTACGTGCTAAACACAGGTTGTTGCGCTAACATTCGTGATGTGGCGGTGCGAGCAGTCAAAGCCCGCCGCACAACATGCCGGTCCTTTCGTTCGGTGGTGTGCCGCGGCTGCAGCAATCGCTCACGTCGGTCCGTCCGTCCCTCCTGCCTCCACCGAATCCATACTTTCCTCACTGTGACTGGATGTCGTCCCACACGGGCGCCAATGTCTCGGCACAATAAACCGCTGTCGCAATAAACCACTATTCGTCCTCTGTCAAACTCCGAAACATGCTGGAATGACTGCCGTATTCTGCGACGAGGCATCAGGAAGCTTCCCCGCACAGGTCTGGCAACACAACACACTTCCACTACTTACACCTCACCTTCTTATAGTGTTTCTCGGTGGCGTGCCGGGCACACATGATTTGCATATGCCCTGCAATGCTAATCGTTTGTATGTCCTCTCGCAGGTGACGCGTGCTGCAAATTTCAGGACAATCGGATGCTTCTTTCTTGGTGTTGCATTTTGGGTGGCTAGCAGTGTATAAGTTTACTACACACATTAAAATTAAACTATTACATAACATATTTTCAAGCATACAGTACAGAAGCAGATTGGAAAATAACAAGTTTGACAAAGATATCAGTTATGGGAACAATTTTTAACAACAAAGATGACACTGGATCCTCGGGTGTAGTGAACACACGTTTTGAATCCTTCCTACATGAAAATATATTTCAAGGCAGATTTTTAAAAGAAAAAATTCAATGGAAAAAAAGATTGCATTTATGTTTCCAAGAGAAAATCTGCACATTGTTTAATGTGAGCAGTGTTATAGTGCATTGAACTGTTTACAAAAGAAAAAATATCAACCAGATTTCTACACAATTGGTAAAACATCTACTTTGGGCCACTAGTGGCTGAAATGTGTTCAATGAAAAATCACAAATTCTGCACAAAGCATTTCTCACAATGGAAGATATCCACGGCCAAAGGGATTTTTCAAATTGAGAAATGAAAGTTTCCAAGCATGGTACAAATAGAAATTAACACTTACACCTCCTAGTAGCAAAACTGTGTAGAACAAATATTGCCAAATATATGAAAATCATTCCTTAGCAGTAAATATAATTTTTTAACTTAACTTTTAGAAGCAGAGATATCATTATAGGGATTTATGTTAATGTCATTTAGCCGAAAAACTATGCTTAAATGTTTTCTGTGATGAGTGGCATCATACTGAAAAAACATTTTTTTTTTTTCAGTTAGATCCTATTAAAAACAAATATGCATCCTAGTGGCAAAATATTATGAGATGCATGCAAAATATCCATTGTGAACACAAAAATAATTTTTAAAATCCAATACACAGATACATTCTCTGGTGGGACCACCATGCATTATTTCAAATAGAAACTGTATGTAAAATGGTCTTCATGGTGAAAGGTATCGGAAAGTAAAAGTTTCTGAATCAGTTCTCTTAAAGCAACTGTATAGAGTTGAATACATTTTGGAAAAAAGATCGAAACATCTGGATGGTCATTCTCACAGTTCAAGTTTTTTACTACAAAAAGAATTTTTCAAATCAGACTAACAGTTGCAGAGATATGGTGTCCACAGACACACGTAGTATCACTATGTTGATTTGTCTGTGGACACCGTAAGTGCTGTGGTACTACAAAAAGCACAGTTGTTTTCTTTTCAAAAGGTGTGCAACAAAGGGAAGGGGAACCGCTATACACAAAGAGTTTTTTAACTATACTTACATTATGATTGAATATATAGTGTGGAAGAAATATTCTTCTCATAAAACGTCATGATAATTAACACAGCAATCAAACATCTCTGAATTGACTGTATTTTTACTGTTCTCATGTAATATCAATCTCTCAGAAAACTTGAAAATTTCATCGCCCTGGAGCGGGAATTGAACCCGCATCTCTCAAATACTGTTCAAGCATGCTAACCGTTACACCACCCAGGACGATCAAGTCCCAAGTATCTGAGTGTTAAGAGCATCTGAATATTCTCCGACCACATTCTTAATTGAAGCAAACTGTGCTGCCATCTAGCATTGTTAAGCATATCACCAGTCTCATCATCATCATCATCATCATCATTGTCAACCATTATCAATCCACTGCTGGACGAAGGTCTCCCCAAGTTTCCTCCACAACGGTCTGTCTTGTGCCAGTCTCCTCCATGTCACTCCCGCATACTTTCGAATTTCATCCACCCATCTTCACTTCAGTGATAATTTATATATATATATACATTATCACTGAAGACGTAAGGAAATTCAACTGTGAACTAGTGAGGAAAGCAATTGAAAACAACCAAAGCCTAAAGATAGCAAAGGAACATCTCAGTAAGGGAAGAAAACAGATTATGGCACTGAGAAAAGATGCTTCTGTAACAAGAAATAGAGGCGAAATTTTGACAAGAGTGAAAGATTTCTACTCAAAATTATATGAAAGGGATGATACATGCACTCCAGACATCATGAAAGGTACCAGTACCAGAGTTCCTCCAGTCCTTCCAGCAGAAGTTGCACATGCAATCAAGAACATGAAGCGAGGAAAAGCTCCAGGAGAAGATGGAATTACTGTAGACATCATACAAGAAGCAAGTGGAGAAATCGAAACAGTACTCGCCCAAATTTTCACTTGATGCCTTAATGAAGGGAAAATTCCTGAGGATTGGAACACCGCTACAATGATCCTGCTACATAAGAAAGGTGACATTGAGGATCTCGGAAACTACAGACCTATCAGCCTCCTATCAGTAGTTTATAAAATCTTCACTAAAGTTCTTTCACACCGCTTGAAGGTGACACTGGACATGGCTCAACCGAGAGAACAAGCTGGATTCAGGAGTGGCTACAGCACAATAGATCATATCCACGTACTGAGAGAACTAATTGAAAGAGCGAGGGAATATGAGCTTCCATTGTGCATGGCTTTTATCGATTATGAAAAAGCCTTTGATTCGGTGAAACCATCAGCAGTTACAATGGCTCTGAAATCCTGCGGTATTGAAGATGCATACATTAATATTATTAATAACATCTATGAAAATGGAAGTGCAAAGATTCTGCTATTTGAAAATACAATACACATAAAAATTGGAAAAGGAGTGAGACAAGGTGACACCATATCTCCGAAGCTCTTTAATGCCACATTGGAAAATGTCTTTCAATCACTGAACTGGGAAAACAAAGGGATAAAGATTAATGGAGATTATCTAACCCACCTTCGTTTTGCTGATGATGTAGACCTTTTTGGAACTACCCCATCAGAGCTGCAAAGTATGATCCAGGAACTTGCTGACAAGAGTAAAGAAGTGGGATTAAAAATGAACTTTCAGAAGACAAAAGTGATGTTCAATGCTTTTACAAGAAATGAAGATTTCTCGATTGATGGAGAAAAGCTGGAGATAACAGACACGTACGTTTATCTTGGACAGCAGATATCAAGTGAGGGTCACATTGATGAAGAAATTAATCGGCGTACAAAACTTGCCTGGAGAGCTTTTGGAAGAAACAGCCTAATTTTCAAGAGCAATATGCCATTATGTCTTAAAAGAAAAGTGTTTGATCAATGCATCCTTCCAGTGCTTACGTATGGTGCAGAGACGTGGACCTTAACTAAAAGAGACGTACAAAAGCTGCAGGCAACTCAAAGAAGCATGGATAGGTGCATGCTTGGTGTAACCAGGAGAGGTAAGAAGAGGAACTCGTGGATCCGAAAAATGACAAGAGTGGAAGACATCATGATCAGAGTTAAATCCCTGAAATGGCAATGGGCTGGACATACTGCCAGAAGGACAGACCATCGATGGACAGCCGAAATTTTAGATTGGATTCAAAGGGACAGGAAAAAACCCAGAAGAAAACCACATGGGAGATGGGTGGATGAAATTCGAAAGTATGCAGGGGTGACATGGAGGAGACTGGCACAAGACAGACCGTTGTGGAGGAAACTTGGGGAGACCTTCGTCCAGCAGTGGATTGATAATGGTTGACGATGATATATATATATATATATATATATATATATTGTGGAAGAAATATTCTTCTCATAATAAGTGGAAAATACATCATGATAATTAACACAGCAATTGGGCATCTCTGAATTGACTGTATCTTTACTGTTCTCACGTAATACCAATCGCTCAGAATTTCAAGTTTTCTGAGTGATTGATATTACATGAGAACAGTAAAAATATAGTCAATTCAGAGATGTCTGATTGCTGTGTTAATTATCATTACGGATGAAATTGGTATTTATTATATCATAATTATAATTGGTGCTGACAAAGCCTGAAAAAAATTAAGCTTGTCAAACATCACCAAAACTGTGATTTGATGCAACATACACAAGATAATCACCTCAAATGGAAAAACTCGCATTTTTTTGAATTTCAAAGAACTATCTAGTGGCATCATGGCTTCCTCTTATTACTTTTAGTATTATAAATATTTAGCGGTAATTATGGAGGATAAATTTATTAAGGTACGTTACCTCTCAAATTTTTTATCTATACACTAGATCATCTTCAGGAGTCTTACTACTTCCACAGGTCTGTGGAAGTAGTAAGACGCAAAACTCCTGAAGATGATCTAGTGTATAGATCAAAAATTTGAGAGGTAACGTACCTTAATAAATTTATCCTCCATAATTCCTGTTAAATATTTATAATATCTAGTGGCAGTTGAAGTGTCAAGATGGGGAAACGCTACACCTCATTTCGGGTAACTTATTTGTGCCACAAAAGTACAACTTTATTCATCAGCAGCACTATCTCCCAGGAACATTTTTCTGTGCAGCATCCTAGTTAGTCCCTGTCACTTAAGTATGTATAAAAGTTATAACGATCTGGTAAATCTTTAAATGTGTTCATGATCAAAAACACATGTAGCAGCCTAACTTTTGATACCTGCAGCTCAACTGTTTTCCTATGATCCCTGTGAAAATCATTGCATAAGTTATGCCAATATTAACAGGTCATACACAAAGCCTCTGCACCTTTGGGACTGTGTTATTGTAGTTCAGGGGTTACCAAAGCATGCAAGTATAGTAAAGGATTCTTGCCTCCCCCCCTCCCCTGTTCCATCCAATATATCCTAGTGCAGCCATCTGGAGAAATTGTGTGCTTTGGGCAACCCAGATATGTGAGTGATTTAATCAAAGCCTGCATTTAAGAAATTTCTCATGAGCTGTGTCACAGATATTGTAACATATTACACAGTATGCCCATTAAGTAATGAGACAAAAATTATTATATCAAAGCAACAAACTATAGTTTGAATTGTTACACACAGATTCAAAATAATCTCTCTCCAACTCCACACAACAGTAAGGTCTTTCGTTAAGGTGTTTGAAGGCACAGTGGAAGTCCTCACCTGGAACCTCCGTTGGTCACACATCATTGGATATCCTCAATGTTACTGAAGTGTTCCCCTTTCAAGGCACACTTCTCTTTTGGGAAGAGGTCTGCCAGAGCCAAATCTGGTGAGTCTGGTGGATGCAGCCAGAAACTACTTCACAGGCAGCTCATATTGTGCAACAGAAACCAGTTGTTTTTATGGAACAGTTATTTCCGTATTCGGGCATATAGACTCTACATTACTCCTAATCCTGACAGTTCACTGTGGTGCCCTCAGGAACAAATTCGCAGTGGATAATTCCAGGAGAGTTGAAAAAGAAAACAATAACCATTGTCATGACACAAGTGATTTTTGTAACTGGACTTTTTCTGCTAAGACGTTCCATGCTCTGGCATTTTCTTTCAGGATCAAACTGAAAACACAAACTTTCATCACTGGCGACAATTCTTTGCAACAAATCATGATCTTGATCAATTGCATGGATGAAATTTTGACAACATGGTGCTCCCTCTCTGTTCAATGTGTGCGGCACAAACCTTGTGCAGATCTTTTTCTAAGATTACCCTGGCCGTTTCTTTACAGGCACCAACCTGTTTAGTGAATAAGCCTAGTGGTTATTCACCTGTTCAACAAGTAGCCTAATGGTTATTCACCTGTCATAGGGAACAATTTCGCTAGCCTTCACCACATTTTCATTTGCCCATGCAGAAACTGAACATCCTGTGAATGGTTCATTCTTAAGGGACTCCCTCTCATCTTTAAACATTGAAAACCAGGCAGAACACCCGTGCATGGCTCAGACCGTCATCGCCATAAACTTTTTTGGGGTTTTGGTACACTTCCGTGGCAATTTTTCCTAATTTATAGTAAAATTTTATCACAGTTATCTGCTCCATTATGCAACTTCTGACACATTCCACTCAGTCTTACTTCAACGATTGCCGCACAAAAACTGCTCAATCATCCAACTAGAAAGTTGCTCATGAGATCACAGCGCACTCCAGCGGTCATAACTATATAACAGGGTTCATATACTTTTGGAGAAAAAAAATTCAAGGACTTTCCCAGGTGATATACTAAAAAATTCCAGGATGATTATTACACTTTACAGTATCATGGTCAAATTATTTTTTAAAGGTAATTTCAGTTTTAAGTAATAAAAATGATATATATTACATATCACTAAGCTGTTCTCTGAGATTCAGAGGTTAGCTCCACAAAGAAATACAAACTACCATATAATTTTTATTTACTGTTGCAGTATCAAACTTCTCCATTTACAGTGATCTTAACATACAACTTGGGTTTCACTAACATCCATCACACGCCATACACAAGATCTATACCTCATGCAGACACTCCTGAATCTGATCCTCCCATGACTGCCTTTCCTTCCCACCACTTGGGCTAAAAAAATTTCTTAGTAAGCATCTCATCACTCATTCTTTCAACATGTTCAAACCACCGAAGCTCATTTGACTCCACCTTACTAACAACATTCTGCTTCACATTCTTAACTAATTTTCCAACAATATTCACTTTTTGCCGCTACCTTCATTCTATGTGAATTGCAAAATATTTAATCCACCTACACAATATGTCCTATGGTAGCAGAACCATGTAAACTGCAACCTACATACTTAATGTGCTTTAATAAACTACCATGAGCAACTTTAAGGCCTGTAAGCTGTCACCCATCCCTAATTTAGGGGCACTGGCTCTAAGGAAGGAGAGAGCCAGTGCCATTAAGACAATTACACCATCCATGTTATTTTTTGGAATTTGGGCACACGCTCACCTTACAAGACTAGCCAGAAAACTATGCTGCCGAGCACTTAATTAATGGAGTAGCTTAATGCTCATTCCGAAAAGCTTAATATGTTTTCTCAACAGATTTAAGTGTTCAGGGAATAATAAAATTAAATCGTTAAAAGCTTCAGGGATTACATGGAGGAAACTTCTTGAAAATTTCCTTCTGTGAGCTCTTTTTATAACTTAATTTTACTGTAACCTACAATTGAAATATTTCCTGTAATGGTTATGAAAATGGATGAGTGTGCTTTTTTACTCATTACATTTCTTTTTAATGTTTCTAGTTAGAGAATTACCCAATAATTATGCTAAATTTAATCATGGTGTTGCAATTACCACAAGGCCTATCAGATAATCCTTTCCCTCAATCTGAAAATGATTAATTCAATCAGACATTTTAGCTGCATCACTATTCTGCACTATCTTTCCACATAATCAGTCTATTATTAATAACAAGTGAAATTATTATAAAATAAAGCAAGGGCAAATCCAGAATTTAAGAATGAGGAAGACACACATCTAACAGAGGACTGGTAAAAAAATCCCTGAAATTTATATCCTCCAGAAAACACAGGGTGGTAAAGCATGGGGGACCCATAAGGGGAGAGATGCAGCAGTGCCCCCCCCTTCCCCCACCAAAGCACAGCAGGATGGGTGATTGCCTGCCAGTCTATTACAAACAGCAGTTATAAAGTACTGCATTGGTATCACTGAGAAGTCCAGGCCAAGGTAAAACAAAACAGAGTTATAAATCCATAAGTGAAAAAGTGTGATGTCTGAAAACAACAAAAGGCAAAGCAAAACACTTGCGTACTTATTCTTCGGTCACCTTTCTTTTTTGAATGGAGGGAAGTAGCCGAAGTCTCTTGATACAAAACACAGTGGGGGAAGGGGGAGCAAGTGTCCCCACATGCACATGAAAAACAAGGAGCAGATGAATGTGCTGTACAGGCACACTCCTAGCTGGTCGATGCCAGCTGAAATAAATCTCTCCCTCCAAACCACAGTAGTTGAATTGATTTTTTTATAACTAACCAAAGATCCGTAATGAAGGGACCTCTCGGGCCAGGAGCACGTGCCTCACAGAGCAAACAACGTGTGAAATACTTTGACAATATCAGGTAAAATACCTTAGATATTATGTATATATCAATCAAAAGCATGTTTATAACATAAGACAACCCATAAGGTTGCCTCATGAATTGGAATTTTCGTGATTAAAACTTTGTACATAGTCAACCTCCCTGTTCCCTTGCAAATGCTAACTGCCTTCTCTTCCCCATTCCCTTCTCAGTTGTCTGACCTTCAAGCTCCCCTTCCTAACAGACCTACCAGTGAACACTCTATTTTTCCTGTGTGGTATTGCACTGGAAGTAGTGCCTTTTTTTTTTTTGTTGTTGTTGTTTTAGCCAAATTAGAATTCGGGGCACATCTGAAACATTGTGATCTATGGTTTCTTTGAGAACAGTGGAGAGAAAAATAGGTGGGGGGAGGGCAGCGGCACTGATTTCCAAAATGGAATTTAAATATATTTTAAGCACTAATTTCAAGGCTTTTCAAGAAAACTTTAAAAAAAAAAAAAACTTTTCCAGGATATTCCAGGCCTTGAAAATTTAATCATAATTTTCAAGGACTTTCCAGGTTTTCAAGAACACATACACACCCTGCATAAACATGTTTGTTATTTTTATTCAAAGTGATGTTCCATTGAAAAAAAAAAATGGTCTCATTCTTAATAGGCACACTCTGTATGTAGTGGGAGAATTGTCAGGCACACTGTGGTGGATATTTTCACCAGCTACTATGAGGTATATTCTGATAAGGTGATGATAGGTAAAGGAATATTGTAACACTTTTTTTCACATACATGTCAGTAAGCTGTTCTCTGATATTCACACGTTAGCTCTACAAAGAAATACAAACCACCAGATAAATTTTAACTGATTGTTTACTTACTGTTGCTGCATCAAACTTCTCCATTTACAGCGATCTTGACGCACAACTCGGGCTTTATTGACATCCATCACACAATGTACATGCAACCTTTTTACTTCATACCCATAATCTTTTTCTCATGCAGACACTCCTGAATCTGATCCTCCCATAACTTCCTTCTGCCTTCCTTTTGCCACTTGGGCTGAAATTTTTTTCTTAGTAAGCATCTCATCACTCATTCTTTCAGCATGGCCAAACCACCAAAGCATGTCTCCACCTTGCTAACAACATTTTGCTTCACATTACACAACTGCAACACATTTTCATTTCTCACACGATCAGAACGAGTCTTGCCCCCCCCTATGTAACTAATTTTTCTAGCACACAAATGACTCCTATGTTTCTTCTGTAGTACCCAGGTTTTCCTGCCATACATCAGAGTAGAAACAATTACACTTTCATACACAGCCACGCAGGACTGTCTTGAGAACCCATCATTCCTGTGAAAATCTCCTAAGGGAGCTATGACTTTTAAAGACTAATTCACTTGCCTGCTAATTTGGATATCTAATTTGTTCTCTCTGTCAAACATACTTTCTAAATACACAAACTCATTCACCTGGTCAATCTCCGTGCCATTAAGACTTATCTTGCATTTAGTACTAACAGTACCTCACTCAAACACCATAACTTTGGTTTTCCCCTTATTTATACTCAGTTTGAATTTCATACAAACTTCTTACATCTGGGACAACATACCCTGCAACTCCCTTTTGTTCTCTGCCAACAGGACTGTGTCATCAGCATACAGCAAACTGCACACTTTTTTTTTTTTAGGGATGTGCATAACACACAACTGTGAATACCTGTAATACACTGCTGGACAATTGCTAAGGACGGGTCATAAACGGCTATATAGCGCATAAAAAAGTAAGTGTGGTTGGATGCCAAGTGAAATAAAATAATGTCAGAATGCCAAGACATTACAAGAAAGATAATTTATTGGGCTCTGAAATCCAGAAGGCTTTGGAACGTGTTCAAGGGACAAACAGGCCATTTTGTGCAGAATACGTAAACGTGTAAAAAAATGCAATTACCGTCCGCAGGCGTTCCGGCGTAAGATGTCAATACGGGATATGGCCACCATGGAGGGCGATGCAAGATTCCACACGTCGTGTCATGCTTTGCACAACATTATCAAGCAGCTGTTGGGGTAATTAATCCCATTCCTCTGTCAGTGCACGGATGAGGGTGTCCTTGTTTATTGGAGGGAATTGGCGACCAGCAAGACTCCTCCCCAAAGCATCCCACACATTTTCAATGGGATTCAGATCTGGAGAACGTGCTGGCCATACGAGGCGTTGAATATCCTCGCTCTCAAGACACTCCTGGACAGCGACTGTTCGATGATATGTTGCGTTGTCGTCCATGAAAATGAATCTATCACCGACAGCACCACGGAACATGCGAGCATGAGGTAGCAGAACATAATTAATGTATCGTTGGCCAGTCATAGTCCCAGTTGGAAGCACATAGAGGGACGTACAGCCATTAATCATGATGCCAGCCCATACCATGACACTACATGTCGGATATCGGCCCCTTTCCTGTATGTTTGCTGGACAATATGCAGTACCACTATCACGCCAGATCAGTTGTCGTCGACAATCAGACGATAGACTGTATCTACTCTCATCTGAGAAGAGTACAGCAGACCAGTCGTTATCAGTCCAATTGCGATGTTGATGGCACCATTGCAAACGGGCGGTACGGTGACGTCTGGACAATGGGATGCACACAACAGGACGGCGGGCGTATAGTCCTCCTTCTGGCAAACGTCTGGCGACAGTTTTTCGGGAGATCAGCTTGCCAGTAGCAGCCATAAACTGATTTGCTACCACACTAGCTGTGCTGCGCCGGTGTCTTTTTGGTGATAGCACTATGTACCGATCTTCTGCACGTGTCGTACTGCGAACACGACCTCCCTCGTGACGTTTGCTACACTCTCCATTTGTTTGAAATGACTTCCAAAGCCTTGAAACAACACTATGGCTGACGTCGAACTCCCTGGCAACATCTGTTATTTTTCGCCCTTCTTCAATCTTGCCAATAATACGGCCACGCGTAAAATCATCTAGGTGATGTCGGGAAGACATACTGAAAATTGCAAGTTCGTCAATTGATTCTTTCCCTTTCAACTTTGCGTTTGCACAACAACAGTCAACACGCGTCAAATCCTTTATATCTCTTAGCAGCGCTATGACGTCACGAACAAGTTCGGCAATCCAAAATTTGCATACGCTCAACACGTCTTACTGTATCCCGCACTTATGCTAATTTCCACATTTTCCTGCCTTCCATTTCATGGTTGCTATCGTTGCTATTGTCATCCGTCCTTAGCAATTGTCCGGCAGTGTACAAATACTGCACAATATGATGGTTTTACCCTACAGTACAAGTCTTTTTAGCATATTTTAGATTATATTCATCACACATAATTTTTGCATTTCCCAAAATACACTCAGAATAGCTGACACCTAAATTTCACTTTAAGTTTTGTATTAACATTCTCATTCACATGCACAAGCTCCACAATTTTACATAAAACAGAAAAAGGAAATTATACCCAATCTTTGGTAGAGCAAAGTAGATGCTTTTTCTGAAGGTTTCATTTCACCATTATAAAACCAGAAATTTTCAGATTCTTACCATTTGGATATCCAGATCCATATTTCTTTCCACTGAAATCATCTCCTTCAGTGAACTTCCAATTTTTTAAAGCACGGTCTCTTCCAACCTTTAACAAATGTAAAATATAACAGATTAAAAGGGACTAATAGAAAATGTGGGGGGGGGGGTCACATCTATGCAGCACAACAAAAATACAATCTTGCACTCATGCAGCTGAACTCAACACAGTGATTGTTTTCAACAGTATCAGCAACTGAAATAGTTCATCAGAACTAATTCAAAGGCTCCCTAAACGACAAGCACAAAAAACAAGGGAGATACAGTCGATTCTGATTTATTGAGACATATCAAATGGCTAGAACACTTTGGCCCAATTAAGCAGCTTTCCCAATAATGTGAAGCTTCACCCAAAGGGTTAAAACAAATATACCTTTCATCTCGAGTAAGCATTGCAAAGAGTTTACAATTAAAGACAAACTAGTATTTACCAAACAGCAAAGTTGGGCAGTTTAATGGATTTCCATTTTCCAGCACTGTCCTGCCAGCCATGTTGTGCTTTCTTAAATTTAATTTTATGCCTGGATCTCCTTCAAGGCATAACCAACCATTTTTTGCTTTAAAACTCACACAACACAGCTTTAATCTAACTCTACCAATTTAGTTTTCAACACTGGATTATTGATGTCCCTATCCTGTCCAGTTACAAAGGAGAACTACTGATTGAGGGCCTCCTCAACATCTGGATCTTTCTCACTATTTGCCTTGCTGGCATATCTCACGCAAAATTGTGGATTTTGGCATTCCAGTTATCTCTGCCAGCTGGCGATAGCTGATATTAGACATTTAGCTTTTGATTTGGCCAAGTAAGGCACTTTATTAATTAAGACCTTTTCATGGCATCTTGGTAGAAATCGTACAAAAGCAAAGAAAAACACAAAACACTGTTTGTTACCTGTTTTAGTAAACAATAATGTTAATGCACACAACACACACCAGTAGTGATCAAAACCACACTATCTAGCAGAATTGTTACACTCAAAATATGCGCTGCTTCTTTATTGTGCAATTCGGTACTGACTAACTCGAGCAATTATCTCTACACTAGAGATGAGCTCGGGTCCGGGAGGGCTCATAATTCATTAACTACTGAAAAACCCAGGACCAGGCTCGGAATTACACGTCTTGAATTTCATTACTGTAATTAATTCAACACGTGTAATTTGGAGCCCGGTTGAATTACACGTGTTTATTCTTCATTGTGGATTTGTTACCATGGTGGAAGGATTTTCAATTTCTTAAGCCAGCTGCCATTACAAGAAAAATTTTGCTTAGCAAGACTTGCATTGTCCAAAGCTATGGCCCAAGCAAGGATTAGTTTAAGGAGGTCTGGTATAAAAAAACTGGGAAAAAGTCACATTCCCATTTTATGTATTTTATTAAAAATCAAGAATCTTATCTTTAAAATGATGTATTAATTTCCAAAATTGTGCAGTTAGAAGTATTGTTATTTATTTTTTAAAATTTCCTCACCCGCGATTTTTGGGGTGGCGTTTGTTTTTAGTGCAGCAGGCCGAGTTTTAGAGAAAAGAAGATCAAGTTGAAGCGCTGAGGCATTAGATGCAATTCTCTCTCTCTCTCTCTCTCTCTCTCTCTCTCTCTCTCTCTCTATGATGAACTTGATCTGGAAACTGCACAAACATATGATAATATTGTGATTATTATACTAAAAAGTACAAAGCTTTGTTAATGTTACAAAATGCAAATAATCTGGTCTGGAATGCTTTTACATTCTTTTTTTAAAATACTTGCAACTGTCTGTATGGCGTTGTGTGTTTTATAATGCAATTTATTCAAAATAAAAGTAAATTTAGAAATCAAAAAGAAATAATGAATGGAATTTTTTGTTTCTAAACAATTTGCTTTACTTCAGCTTTTACCAAAATTACTGATTCCCCTGATACGGTCAAAGGGCACATTGATTATTTATTTTGAAATCCACATATTAGAACATTTGGCTTTATGCGTAGTATTTCTAAAAACATATTAAGATTGTGAAGTGGATTAACTGAACTGAACTTTTTAAACTAATGGTTTTTAAACTAATCCTTGCTTGGGCCCTATCTTTGGCCAGTGTATAATGCATAAATGCAAACCTTGATAAGCAAATTGTTCCAAGAATCTGGGCCCGGGCTCAGCAAACACATGTAATCAAAGAAAATGGGCCGGGCCCGGGCTCTAGGCCTTTGGACCCGGGGTTCTAAAATTGAGCCCAAACTAATCTCTACTCTACACCACTAACTACAAGTGTGCCATCTATGGTCTCTGTCCTGATATACCATTGTGGCCCAAATAATGAAAAAAAAAATGTAGGTTATGTTCTGGATTTGTTTTTCAAAAACTGTCCCACACAAATGGCTACTCCAATTAATCAATCACCCAATTAAATTTCTTCAGAAAAAAAAAAACTTGTGTGGCTTTACTCAGAAAATAACATTACATTTCAGTTTAAGCAGTCCCTTATTCAGAGATGCCAACATCTGAAGGTAGTCATCAGTAGTCCACTAGCGTGGCGCCCGTAATTACTCCATAGTAAAGCCAAGTCCCCGCATTAAAATTTGCAGGGTAGCATGCCTATTTCCCAGAAAGTACACTGTGACAGTTTTAGCAACATTTTAATCTGGATGGGCGGACGATACTTGGATAAATTTTGCAACATAACTAAGTACCTTTAAAATGAAACAAAAAGAATTGTCAACATACATTGTAACACTACCTCTGGCTCGAACACAAGCGGTTACTCGGCATGACATAGTCACATACAGTTCACAGATACTGTCCTGAGGTATAGCATGCTAAATGGTATCCAAATTGTGTGCCAGTTTGCCAATATTCTGGGATGAGCATAGGTGGGGTCCCATCATGTCCCAAACATGTTTAATCAGTGAGAGGTCAGGCAATCGGGATGGAAATGGAAGGGTGTCGACATTATGGAGGCAGGCCTGGGAGAGCTATGCCGCATGTAGCCGGGCTTATCCTGTTGAAAAATTGCTCAGTGATGCTGCAGCAGGAATGGTAACACAACAGGTCATAGAATGCCGTCGATGTATCGTTGAACTCTAAGGGTGGTACAGAAGACTACCAAGGGTATCTGGCTATCATAGGAAATGGTACCCCAGACAATCGCTCCCAGTGTGCAAGTGCCATTGCACAGTAACGGCAGGATCCATGCACTGGCTGGTTTGTCTCCAGACACGTATGCACTGGTCATCAGTGCCAAATGCAAACCATGACTCATCACTGAAGACAACATGATGTATGTCACTGGACACTATTCCACGTTGATCGGGCACAACACTACTGCAGGCGATGGTCAACGGCAGGGGAAATGTGACCTCCTCGAATGCAGTCCCTATGCCCAAGTCATCTGGCAACAGTCACGTCCATACCTGTAGACGACACAACATGGACACAGATGGTGGAGAGTGACAAATTTAGTTCTGTTCATGTGACTCTCACAATCACTCAATCCTCAGGTTCTGTTGTTGTCCTCCTTAACCCATTGGGCCAACATCGTCCAATTAGCCCATAGCTCTGACCCAAATGCTTGGTGATATGGCAACTTGACCAACCAGTCTCACTCAGGCTAATTATAAGTCCTCTCTCAAACTCACTCAACTGCTCTTATTGTGCATGGATCCAACTTCGAGACATCTTCACAGTTCGTGGAGGTTAAAAGCAACCGCAATCTGCTGTCACAATTGTCCCTGCAAGCTCTCCTCGATGCGTGGTTTCCATATGCTGCAGCAGGCCACTATTTCGCCATTGGTTGTTATTTTTTAATCATTTGCATATTCGGCCTCAAGGTACTTGCATGCGGAGTTTCATCAGGTCAAATTACTTTCTCGTGGCACTTCTTTTTTTTTTTTTTTTTTTTGGCAAATGGTGTATATTGGCAATATAGCTTCTTTTTCAAGGCTTTTTAACACATTGTACAGCTTTTTCATAATAACTCTACAAAAGGATTTCTCAGCATTTATGAAATGAAAATTTTTCGAGACCCTTCTGTGAGAACAAATGTTATCACAACAACCCCTAGCTAGATAAAACCACAATTATTTTGACCCGGCTGACATTCTACAACATTTCCAAGTTTTTAATTTTATATATTTGCATGAACTTGGTAAGTTACTTGCAAGAAATGCAGTGGTAGTTAATTGCAACCCTTTTTGTTTTCCATTGAGCGAAATGCCACGTTTCTTTACTTCTGCTAGTTATCAGAAACTCTGCTAGTATTCCAAACCACTCAGTTATTCTGCACTGGTTACAAAAAGTTAAAGATGTTGTTGTCCTAACTTTTGTTCCATACATAAGAACTGGAAAGATGCATTGGTTAAACACTTTTTTAAGACATAATACCGGGTGATTCAAAAGTCCCTGAACTCTATATTTTGAAACGTATTTGCTGTTAAACCATAAAAGATATCCAAGTATTGCTGCTTGTGGCTGTTGTGTGTGACCTTGGGGAACAGCCTGCGCCACGTGGCGCTGGCAAGCAGTAACGTTCAGTCAGCCACGAGTCTCACGCAAGAACAGAGAGTAGCTTTGTTAGAAGTTTATTTTACGGAAAAATCTTACCAACGTTTCATTCAGCACTTTCAAAGGAAGTTTCCTGATGCTCCTATACCAGGGAAAACAATTGTGTATGACTTTGTGAACCGGTTTCGCGAGACAGGCAGTGTTCAGGATAAGCCTAAAAGCGGCCGGCCGTCCGTCCGTGGTGACGACCATGTTTCTGGAGAAAATTCATGTTTCCCTGCAGCACTCTCCCCGGAAGTCACTTCGGCAGCTGTCTCAAGAGTTAGGGGCATCGTATTCAGACTGCCAGAGGGCTACTAAACATCTAAAGCTACGGCCGTACAGAATTCGAGTAGTGCAAGAGCTACGTCCTTTGAACTCGGAAAAGCGCATTGCCTACTGCCAATGGTTTAAGAGTTTCACACACAACAATGTGACTAACCAGCTTAACAAAACTTTTTTCAGTGACGAGGTGTGGCTTCATTTGAATAGATATGTCAGTAGCCAAAACACTTGCATATGGGCTGCGGAGAATCCACACGCATTGAATGAGGTTGGACTTCACAATCAGAAAGTTGGAGTGTGGTGCGCCATGTCTAGACGGCGAATTGTAGGGCCATTATTTTTCGACACAACTGTAAATTCTGCTGTGTATGCAGACATCATCCATCAACTTGTAGTGATGCTGTAAGAACACGAACTTTACTGTTGGTTTCAACAAGATGGAGCAACGTGCCACACATCAAACAACACACTGGAGATGCTCCGCGAGTTCTTCCACGATCGATAAATCTCGAAAAAACTTTAGCTGCCTCGCTCACCAGACTTTTATTTGTGGGACTATCTGAAAGACACAGTTTACCACAAGAACCCTAAGATGGTACAGGACCTGCAGAACAACATCTGAGGGACATACCAGACAACACCCTGAAAAGAGTGTCAGCCAACAAGTGTTGTCAGGTGAATTTGTGTCTTCAACAGAATGGTGGACAATTTCAGCATCTATTGTAAAGTGGTTTTCATTATGTAAGTATGAGTATAACAGTATGTAAAAATAGTTATACATCACTATATTTGTGGTAGAAATATTTGAATTCATAGTTTGGGGACTTTTGAATCACCCTGTAGTATATTGCTCTTGAAAATTGTACTGTTTTTTCCAAAAGCTCTCCAACAAAGTCTTATACACCGTACAATATGTACTGTATACACTGGCCCCAAAAAGTTGAGGATGTTGAAGTTTCGAAGGGAAAACAACGTGATATGCAAACTTAGTGACTAGTGGAGATTGGTTATCAGCCTGGGTAGCTATGTCATATGTAAATTAGCATCATGACAACACATAATATGGTGTGAAAGCTGCGATAAAAGTACCCTGCAAGATGTGGAAAATGGGTCGTTTCACCGCTTGGTCTATAATTTTGCTGAATGCATTGCCTTCAGTGTGGGATTAACCTGGAATAATGTCCAGGCGATGTTTAAGTATTGACAACAGAAACTGAGCTATTGGCACAATACAGGCAAGGTACGGCAGATCAATGTGGCTGCTGTTTTAGGAGTTTTGGAAAGTGTAGTAAGTCAGCTACACAAAAGATTTCTATGGCATGGAAATGTTGCAGATCAACCCAAGAGTGGTTGCCCAAGGATAACCACCAGGAGGCAAGATCACTACCCGATAGTAAATGCTTGGAGAAGGCCTAGTATCACCTGTAGCCAACTCTGGAAATCACTTCGAGCTGCTTTTTGTGTCACATCACAGTACGTACTCAAACAGTATGAAACAGTCTACTTGAGTATGTATTGTTTTATTGAACTCATACATTTAGATATCCCAACACCAATATCTTGAGTTTTCCTTATTTGAACACTTCACTTTCTTCTCAGTGTTTTATTTTCTTGCAAACATTTGGGGCTTTCAGGGGGATTACCAAGCCTGTTATCAATGCTTCACTTCACTCCACCTTTTTTTTTTTTTTTTTTTTTGAGATGTAAAACCAATAAATCTAACTTTTTAATTTACCAATGTCTTCATTACCTACTCACAACTGGAGGCAATTCATTATCCTGTTCCATTCAGCCTCAAAAATTTTTGCAGTAATGTCTTGAGGTTGAACAGAATGAGCATAAGAACTAATTACACTGTAACAAGAGCATGTGATCAGAAGTATATGTAGATACAGTAAAATCAAAAAATAAAACAGTAACCACTTTTTATGCTTGATGGATAAATCATGCAAAGTATCACACTTCAGTGTCATACTGCTATGCAAAATTGTAAAAATAAAATGGTATGGCATGTCATTCCTGGCTCTATAGCTCTCTAAAAGATAAATTCCTTTAATAATGCAACTGAAAATTTAGAATATTCAGCCCATCTGAGCACAATTCACTTCTTAAACGACTTCATGACCTGATCTCTGAGAAGTTTAAAATGATGTACAAAAAATGAGGAACCACAACATACGTCTTTGCACAAAATTATGCTCATTGTGGATTCAGTGTGTGAAATACTTATCTTAGCTCAACATTTTGCAGCAACTCTAACTGGAAGAACTTGCAAAACTTTGAAAAAACCATTAGGAAGAACCACTCACTCACCATAAAGATCATGGTAACCTCCAATGACCACACACTTCCAACACGTCATTCATCGTGATGTAACTGGGCTTCCACAGGTTTACAGACTTCTTGCTTACGCTTCTTATTTTCAAGTGTGAAACATCGTTTTTTTTTCTTTTTTGTTTTTTTTTCTTTTTCTTTTGCCTTATAAGATGTTACTATAATGCTTGTCAATTCAATAAAAATCACACATACAACTCATTCATACGATTCAAGTAAAAACTATGTACATAACCTTACATTCACAGGTGATTAAACCTTGGTCAACTCTAATTATCAAACTCCTCCTTCTGTTTCACAACCTCTGCTACTCCCACTGCAAGTGTCACACCCCTCTGCTACTCCCACTGCAAGTGTCACACCCATTCATTGAATGGGTGTGACACTTGCAGCCATTCATTGAATGTGGTGTGACACTTACCCCTCTGCTACTCCCACTGCAAGTGTCACACCCATTCATTGAATGGGTGTGACACTTGCAGTGGGAGTAGCAGAGGTTGTGAAACAGAAGGAGGAGTTTGATAATTAGAGTTGACCAAGGTTTAATCACCTGTGAATGTAAGGTTATGTACATAGTTTTTACTTGAATCGTATGAATGAGTTGTATGTGTGATTTTATTGAATTGACAAGCATTATAGTAACATCTTATAAGGCAAAAGAAAAAGGAAGGAAAAAAAAAAACGATGTTTCACACCCGAAAATAAGAAGCGTAAGCAAGAAGTCTGTAAACCTGTGGAAGCCCAGTTACATCACGATGAATGATGTGTTGGAAGTGTGTGGTCATTGAGGTTACCATGATCTTTATGGTGAGTGAGTGGTTCTTCCTAATGGTTTTTCATTTATGAATTACACGTAAACTATGCGCACTTTGCAAGAGGTTAATACCTTAAAAGTGCAAATATAATAATTGCAAAACTTTGTTTATTTAAACCTTTAAAGGGTTATGGTCTCTACCCTTATATCTATCAAGGGGGATTTTAAAGACCACCACCAATAAATTGAACAAAAATCACAGAGCTCCAGTTTCTTGATTATTACTGCCATCATCACATCATTTTACTAGCCTGTGAATTATAGAAAAAGATACTTTTGTCAGAGAAAAAACAAAGTTATTTAGTTAAGTATGCCTTCTCGTGGTGCATCCTGTTCCCACTAAAGGGGCTCTGACGACCGCCAATAGCGGTATAACTATACCATCGGGATTAGAGGAAATGCTATCCTACACTCGCCAACCTGCTCGGCCAGCGTGGTGAGTTATGGCCAAACCCCTCCAAAATGACTCCACAACTTAAATCTTGGCCCTCAGTCTCCGGCAGCTGGAATGTACCTGACCAAGGCAGCGGCCAGTGCGACATGAAGGCAGAGGGTGCTAAGAATCCCCGGAGGACCGGACTAGGCTGCCATCTGATGCTGACCTTGGCTACGTACAATGGACGCTCCCTATCTTCTGATTCAAGGCTTCTTGAATTGGAAGAGGAACTACAAAGGATCAAGTGGGACATCGTCGGGCTAAGTGAGGTAAGGAGAAAAGGAGAAGATCTCATTGAACTGAAAAGTGGACATCTCTTCTACTATCGTGGGACAGATACTGGCAGAACTAGTGGTGTTGGATTTATAATAAACAAGAAACTGAAGGATAAAGTTGTAGAAGTTGAAAGTTCCTCTGACAGAGCTGCGCGACTTGTTATCCAACTCTCGGAAAGATACCAGGCTCAGATTATTCAAACTTATGCACCCACCACAAGTCATCCTGAAGAAGAAATTGAAGAATTTTACGAGGAAATTTGTCATCTAAATAATAAAGGTAAGCAGTACTTGAAAATAATTATGGGAGATTCCAATGCAAAAATAGGGCAACGGCAACAGAATGAAACTTCAGTAGGTAAATTCGGTCACGGCAACAGAAACCAGCGTGGAAATACTCTCGTTGAGTTTGCAGAGGCAGAAGGGTTTTTCATCTTGAACTCCTTCTTCAAGAAAAAGCCACACAGGAAATGGACATGGAGACATCCAAATGGGACGACAAGTGAAATTGATTTTATTATGTGTAACAAAAAATTCGTCATGGAAGACTGCAGTGTGCTAAACAAGTTCAACACAGGCAGTGACCATAGATTGGTGAGATGTAAGATGCACCTCAACACTAAACTTGAACGTGGCAAGCTCATAAGACAAACAAAATCTATTGACATAACCAACCTTAAAAAACACCATAATACCTTCAAGTTGGAACTGAAGAACAGGTTCTCTGCTTTAGAAGGCCTAACATCGGAAGAAGTGGACATCTCTGAAGTTAATAGAAAAGTAACCAAAGCTCTTATGGAAACAGCAACAAAATTAGCTGGGTCTAAGGACAAGTTGCATGTAAATAAATTATCAGGAAAAACGAAAATGTTGATGCAAAAAAGAAGAGAGATGAGGACAACTAAAGAAGATGTGACTTCCAAAGTGGAATATATAGAGCTATGCAAGACAGTAAGAAAAAGTATCACTGAAGACGTAAGAAAATTCAACTGTGAACTAGTGAGGAAAGCAATTGAAAACAACCAAAGCCTAAAGATAGCAAAGGGACATCTCAGTAAGGGAAAAAAACAGATTAAGCACTGAGAAAAGAAGATGGTTCTGTAACAAGAAATAGAGGCGAAATTCTGACAAGAGTGAAAGATTTCTACTCCAAATTATAAGAAAGGGATGATGCATGTACTCCAGACATCATGAAAGGTACCAGTACCAGAGTTCTTCCAGTCCTCCCAGCAGAAGTTGCACATGCAATCAAGAACATGAAGTGGGGAAAAGCTCCAGGAGAAGATGGAATTACTGTAGACACATACAAGAAGCAAGTGGAGAAATCGAAACAGTACTCGCCCAAATTTTCACTCGATGCCTTAATGAAGGGAAGATTCCTGAGGATTGGAACAACGCTACAATGATCCTGCTACATAAAAAAGGTGACATTGAGGATCTCAGGAACTACAGACCTATCAGCCTCCTATCAGTGATTTATAAAATCTTCACTAAAGTTCTTTCACACCGTTTGAAGGTGACACTGGACATGGCTCAACCGAGAGAACAAGCTGGATTCAGGAGTGGCTACAGCACAATAGATCATATCCACGTACTGAGAGAACTAATTGAAAGAGCGAGGGAATATGAACTTCCATTGTGCATGGCTTTTATTGATTATGAAAAAGCCTTTGATTCGGTGAAACCATCAGCAGTTACAATGGCTCTGAAATCCTGTGGTATTGAAGATGCATACATTAATATTATTAATAGCATCTATGAAAATGCAAGTGCAAAGATTCGGCTGTTTGAGAATACAACGCACATAAAAATTGGAAAGGGGTGAGACAAGGTGACACCATATCTCCGAAGCTCTTTAATGCCACATTGGAAAATGTCTTTCAATCACTGAACTGGGAAAACAAAGGGATAAAGATGAATGGAGATTTTCTAACCCACCTTCATTTTGCTGATGACGTAGTCATTTTTGCAACTACCCCATCAGAGCTGCAGAGTATGATCCAGGAACTTGCTGACAAGAGTAAAGAAGTGGGATTAAAAGTGAACTTTCAGAAGACAAAAGTGATGTTCAATGCTTTTACAAGAAATGAAGATTTATCGATTGATGGAGAAAAGCTGGAGATAACAGACACGTACGTTTATCTTCGACAGCAGGTATCAAGTGAGGGTCACATTGATGAAGAAATTAATCGGCGCACAAAACTTGCCTGGAGAGCTTTTGGAAGAAACAGCATAATTTTCAAGAGCAATATGCCATTATGTTGTAAAAGAAAAGTGTTTGATCAATGCATCCTTCCAGTGCTTACGTATGGTGCAGAGACGTGGACCTTAACTAAAAGAGACATACAAAGGCTGCAGACAACTCAAAGAAACATGGAGAGGTGTATGCTTGGTGTAACCAGGAGAGATAAGAAGAGGAACTCGTGGATCCGAAAAATGACAAGAGTGGAAGACATCATGATCAGAGTTAAATCCCTGAAATGGCAATGGGCTGGGCATACTGTCAGAAGGACAGACCATCGATGGACAGCCGAAATTTTAGATTGGATTCCAAGGGACAGGAAAAGACCCAGAAGAAGACCACATGGGAGATGGGTAGATGAAATTCGAAAGTATGCAGGAGGGACATGGAGGAGACTGGCACAAGACAGACTGTTGTGGAGGAAACTTGGGGAGACCTTCATCCAGCAGTGGATTGATAATGGTTGATGATGATGATGATGATGATGATATATATACACTGAAGAGCAATTGAATTAGAGATACCTGTCTAGTAACGTGTAGCACCACCTTTCACCCTGATGACGGCGGCGATTCGTCTCGGCATGGACTCGACAAGACACCGGAAGCGTTGGAAAGACATACGGATCCACGACCCCTGAACAAGCTCCCACAATTCACGAAGATTTGATGTAGGAGGGTCAGAGCCTCGAACAACTCTCCCGATGGCATCCCAGATGTGCACGATGGGATCGAGGTCAGGTGACCTAGCTGGCCAAGGAAGCGAGGCAGTGGAGTGTTCATCCAACCATTCGGATACAATTCGGGAGTGATGGAACGGTGCATTGTCTTGTTGCAGGATGAGGTCCCCAGTGGGATGTTGAAGACGCACAAACGGGAGCAAATTGTCATTCAGGATATCCCGGTAACGTTGACCTGTGAGGGACAATGTCACACGTACCAGGGGTCCCATTTCAGTCCACGTAAACAATCCCCAGGCGAAAATGCCACCCCCACCAGCTTGAAGAGTACCCTGCTGGCAAGAAGGATCCATCACTTCATGTGGTTTGCGCCGTACTCGTATCCTGCCATCCGCATGTACCAATGTGAATCAACTCATCAGTCCAGGCAACATTTTTCCACATGTCTAGGGTCCAGTGGCGATGTTCCCGCGCCCATGCTAATCTTTGCACCCTGTGATGTGCGGTCAGCAGCGGTACCCTCGTGGGACGATGGCTTCTGTACCCCATAGCAAGGAGATGGTTCTGGATAGTGTGGCTGCTTACACGTTTTTGTGCACCAGCGTTTAATTGCAGAGTGATTTCTTGCACTGTGGCCCGTCTATCCGCTGTTACAATGCGAGCTAGCCAACGATGACCCTGCTCATCCACACGCTGTTGTCCAAGGCAGTTGGCCCTTGCAGGGGTGGTTTTACCGGATTCAATGTACTCACGGTGCACCCATGACACAGTGGCTCATGAAAATCCCAGTGCCTGCACGACTTCCGAGATGGAGTGACCCATTCGTCAGGTCCCAACAATTTGCCCACGATCAAATGCGCTTAGATCCTTCGTCTTATCCATACTGCGTCTGACTCTTACTGATTTCAGTCGCATCATCCCTTATATTGTCGGATCACTGCATACGTCATGTCATTTCCGTTTACAGGGCCACCCACAGAGCCACATTTGCATAATACCAGTTGTCTCTAATTCAATTGCTCTTCAGTGTATATATATACACAGGGTGCATAGGAAAGTCCCTTTAGCCTGGAATAACTTGCGAACGAAGAGAGGTACAGTTATGCAAGTGAAATAATGGTATAGTAAAGCGACTACGCCCGATCAAATGCAACTGATAACAGCGCCCCTAGTGGCGAAATGCGGAAGTTAGTTATTTCAAATCGAAAACGAAAAGAGATAGAGCACAATTTTCAATTAGAAAGTTGTAGAGCATCAATTAATTAGTACAAAACGACATTTGTTTCACACGGATAAGATACATTGTCGCCTGAATATCCTAAAATGTCCGAAATCGATGCGCGACGATTCGAATCTGCATATTCACATTTCGCAAATGTAGCTGTATGCAAATGCAGATTGTGACGTTGTACCATACCTAGGATATAAAAACCAGTAGCAGGATGTACCCTGATCAGAAGTTTAGGTCTACATGCGCTGTGTGAGAATGGCGAGCTTGGATTTCTAGGGGTTACGTAAAAAATCAGGTGTATACAACAGCGCCTACAAGTCTGCTGGATCTACGTCATCGTGTTACAGATGCTTGCAATAGTGTGACACCTTCCATGCTGAGGAATGTGCATGCAAAGTTACTTTCACGAATACAAATGTGTATCGTGGGCAATGGTGAACTCTTCAAACATACTAGACATTAACTTTTTATCACTGTGTGTCAGTTTGCCTTTTTTGTTTTGTCTGACGTCATCAAACTGTATTGACATAAAAACGATGACGACAACCTGTTCTTTGTTTTCACTTGTTTTGAAGTTTCTGTTTTTAAATTTAGTATTTTTGTTCTATAATGTTTTCATTCTATATATATATTTATATTATATACTGTATATATATTAGAAATGAGAGTGGATTACCTAGAAAAAAGTTTTCTGACAATATAACCTCACCTTTGCACAAATACTAGCAGCACTAACTATAGGATATAAAGAATCTGCCTTATTAGCTACTGTGATCTTGATACCAGGAAATATTTCTGATAACTTAGCTTGGTACTTTGCGGCAACTCCAACGGTGTCTACATAAACCTATAAATAAAATAGTTTATCATCATTTAGGGAATTTTTTAGTTATTACATGTATTTCAGAATAACAGAACATGATTAGATCAAATGCATTATCAGCTCATAAAATCAGTTAGGGCAGTATCTAGACAAGCTAACCTTCAGAATAAATATTTGATAATAAAAAATACATGCAATTCTTAAGGGATATTTTTTGATTAAACGAAATAAAATGTTTTAACTTCAAGTAGCCTTTTTGGACAAAAATGACAGTGGATTACTGATTATTATTAAGTCCATTACATCATATTTAGTCAGATTTTTAAAGCAAATTTCGTGAAAAAAATAAAACACTTCCTTTTAATGGCATAAAACTAATACACAATTTAAGCCAAGCTTTCATGCTCTACCGGAAGGCTTCATCTGGGCTAAGCTTTCAAAGCCTTCTTAGAGACAGCAACTTACAATGTATTATCTCTAAGAACAAAGTACTATCTCTAAGAAGGCTTCGAAAACTTAGCCCAGACGAAGCCTCCCGGTGGTGCGCGAAAGCCAGGCTTAAATTGTGTATTAGTTTTACACCATTAAAAGGAAGTGTTCTAGTTTATAAACGGTGTTAAGTATTCGATAATTGCAAATTTAATAGATTACTGAGGTGGTGCAGAAAGCAGAATTTTGCAGTTGCATCCTACAGAAATGAATTTCAAAACTCTTTCAAGAGTTTTAAAATTCATTTGAGGGGCATGAAAAATCAGCTGGCACAGAGAGTGAAATTTTTTTTTTTTTTTTTCAAATCAAACTTTGCTGAGGTAGGATCTCACTTTTCGTATTTTATTTTTAATGGAAGGCTATAAATCTCAACTAATCATAACTCAGTAGAGCCTTACCTGATCGTAAATTCCTTAATAAAGCAGCCAGAAAATGCCTGTATTGCTGAGCTCTTATTTATATTTTTGCAATTTTCTCCTCAGAAAGAATACTGGGAAATCTCGGAAATATTATTCTAACTGGGGTTTGTTTTAGCATAATACAGGCTAATCAAACACAATAAAAAAAAATCATTTTCTGGCTCCATCCATCTCACGCTTATAAGGTCAAGAAAATTTTCACAAGTTGTGGTTTTCCTACTGGCTTCAAACTCAGCCACTCTATAGTAAACTCACCTAAGAATGAGACAAACTACTTAAGTCATCCACGAGTCAGCCCATCAGTCTTAATTTCAAAGCCTTCTGAGAACTTAACTACCATGATTAGAGAGAATCTTCCATTTCCCCTAAACAGTACAATTTTCATTTTTATCTCTATACCCCCAAAACTTGAAAAACCCAACTTCCTTCGTACATATGTACATACCTACATACACACCTATTGGGTTGTCGGAAAAGTCATGACGTATTTTGGCACCCGATGGCGGTTGGGCGGTTTTGGAAGCACTAGCGGCATGCGCAGCTCTGTTATCGCTATGTCATTTGGCACGTGGCAGTTCTAGCTGCACTATAAAAGGAATAGTGAGCGATTTGGTTGATTTGCGGAGATTTTACATCAAGTTGAAGATGGAAGATCAAACTCTGCATTTTCACCATATTTTACTGTTTTACTTCCGTAAAGGGAAGAACGTGCATCAAGCTTGTGAAAAGTTGCATAAAATGTACGGTGATAATGCTCTACAAGAACGTCAGTGCCAGCGGTGGTTTGGAAAATTCTGTGCTGGTGATTTTGACCTCAACGATGCTCCTTGGTCCGGGAGGCCCACCGAGGTTGATGATGACCAAATCAAGGCATTGATCGAGTCAAATTCACGTTACACGACACGAGATATTGCAGACACATTGCACATCCATCATTCAAGCATTCAGGACCACCTGAAGAAGCTGAGATACGTAAGCAAGCTCGATGTGTGGGTTCCTCATGAACTCAAAGAAGTTCAATTGACGGCGCGTATAAACATCTGCGATATGCTCGTTAAATGTGAGGAAAAGGATCCTTTTTTGAAGCGACTGATAACTGGTGACGAAGAGTGGATTGTGTACAACAATGTGCTACGCAAACGGTCTTGGTCCCGACATGCTGCTTCGCCTCAAACAACAGCCAAAGCAGACATTCATCAGCAGAAGGTTCCGGTCTCAGTGTGGTGGGATTTTAAAGGTGTCGTGTTTTTCGAGCTCCTACCACGAAACCAAACAATCAATTAAAATGTGTACTGTCCACAATTGGTCAGTTTGAACAAATCCATCATCCAGAAACGTCCAGAGCTCGTTCATCGTAAAGGTGTAGTGTTCCATCACGACAACGCGAGACCACACACTAGTTTGATCACCCGCCAAAAATTATTAGAGCTTGGGTAGGATGTGCTGCCACACCCAGCATACTCGCCTGACCTTATGCCATCAGACTTCTACTTGTTTCGCTCTCTTCAACAGTCCTTGCATGGTATAACGTTCAATTCAGATGAGACTGTAAATCACCACCTTGTACAGTTTTTCACAACGAAAGACAGGTCATTCTATAAATGAGGCATTCTGCAGCTCACTGAGAGATGGCAAAAGGTTATCGAACAAAACGGGCATTATATCACTGATTGATCTTTGTTCTTTCTATCAATAAATGACCATTGCAAAATATGGCTAAAATACGTCATGACTTTTCCGACAACCCATTACATACATATCCACACACACACACACACACACACACACACACGTTCTGAGATTCAGAGGTTGGCTCCTCAAAGAAAGACTATGTGCCAAGTACACATTTAAAAGATAGAACTAGAATTTACTTACTGTTGGTGTATTAAATGTCTCAATTTACAATGATCTCGACACACCACTCGAGCTTCATTGACATCCATCACATGACACACACAATACCTTTTGTACTTCATTACTCATAATCTTTTTCTCCAGCAGACATTCCCGAATCTGGTCCTCCGATGATTTCCTTGGCCTTCCTCTACCTTTCTTCCCTGCCACTTGGGCTGAAAAAATTCTCTTAGTCAGCACCTCATCACTCATTCTTTCAACATGGCCAAACCACCTAAGAATATTAGTCTCCACCTTACTAACAACATTTTGCCTCACATTACACATCTGCAACACATTTTCATTCCTCGCATGATCGAGCGGTCGTAGTGAAGCGGGCAGTCGTAGTGAGCGATGGGTTTGCCTCCTTGGAGCGCTCCGTGGTAACAATGGCACACACAACAGCAACTAGGGCCTCTGTGAATTTTGGAGAGGTGCAAGCTAGTTCTGTGTGACATTGGCGAAAAGACCCCAACTCGCTGGGTTTTGTTCCAGAATCCTTAGGTTGAATGACCAACTGGAACCCTCAGCTGTGGGCTAATCCCACGCACTGATGTACTTACCTGATTAAAAAGACAAAAAGAAATATTAAGAATGACTCAAGTGTGGGATATGGTGGACCTACCACACTTGAGAAGGACGGTCCACCACGGAATCGACCTGGAATTTCTAAACAGCGTATGAGAAAGCGATCTCGGCTGAGTGAATGTAAGATTGGTGTATGGAATACTAGAGCTATAAATGGCAAGATGAGTGAGGTGATTGAGGAGATGAATAAGTATAGACTGGATGTGCTGTGTGTAAGTGAAACCAAAAAGAAGGAAATTGGGGTAGAAGAAGTGAATGGCACAGTGAGTGTGTGGTCTGGAGTATTGGATAATATGAGAGGACAGGCTGGTGTAGGTGTGATTTTAAGTGAAAAGATGAAGAACAACTTGATTCACTATAGTTGCGCAAGTGAGAGAATTCTCTGGATTCGTTTGAAAGTGAAACTTCAGAGAATTGTAATTGTTGTAGTGTATGCTCCTTGTGACTCGGAACCTTCTGATAAGAAGGAATATTTCTGGAATGAGCTAAAAGCTGTTTTGAGCCAGTTTGGTGCTAAAGAAAAAGTTATAATAGCAGGGGATTTCAATGCTAGAGTAGGTGTGCAGAATGCAATTTATGACAATGTTCTGCTTAAGTTTAATGATCCTGTGTGAATAATAATGGTGAAAGATTAATTGAACTCTGCATTGAGAATGGTTTGTGTGTATCCAATACATTTTTCAACCACAAGTATATCCACACATATACTTGGGAAAATCGTACTCTTGGTCAAAATAGTGTGATAGATTTTTATGTCTACAATCAGCACTTGAAACACTTAGTTGTTGACACCAGTGTGATGAGAGATGCGGATGTTGGTTCTGATCATTACTTGGTAGTGTCACGAGTGAAACTTAATGTTGGTTGGAGGAAAAGGAATAGGAAGAGACCCAGGATAGAAAGAATAAAGGTTGATAGGCTCCTTGAAGATCATCAGCGGTATTCTGACCTACTCAGAGAACGACTGAAGGATCTGAAGTCTGGTGAGAGGGATGTAGAAAAGAAGTGGGAATGTTTTAAGAACTGTGTTGTCACTGCTGCTAAAGAGGTTTGTGGCACCACAATAGTGGGTAACAATAGAGGTGATGCTTGGTGGAATAGTGAGATTGAAGAAGCAGTAAAGAGAAAGAAGGAAGCTTATTTGGGGATGTTGCAAGGTAGAGTTTCTGTGGATGAATATCGCTGTAAGAAGTGTGAAACTGCTAAGCTGGTTCGCCACAGTAAGGCAAAAGATAGGAAGGAGAAAGTGGAAAGGCATGAACTGGCTTTTTGGAAAGATAGGAAGTCCTTCTGGAAGTACATGAGACTCAGGAAAAATAGGGGAAACAAAGTTGTAAGTTGTGTGAAGAATGAGATTGGAGAAATGATATGGGAGCCCAATGAGTTAAATGAGAGATGGGGTGAATACTTCTGTGAGTTATTAGATCAGGAAAGCAAAGATGATTCTGAGACAGACGCAGATGATGTCACAATGAGGCATGAAAGCACAGGAGGGATCTAAAGAGAAGAAGTGTGTAAAGCTCTAAAATCCCTTCAGAATGGTAAGGCTCCGGGAGTTGATGGCATAACTGCAGAGATGTTGAAATATGGTGGTGACTCTATAATTGACTGGTTAACTGAAATTTGCCAGTTGTGCTGGGAGTTAGGAATGGTCCATCGGGATTGGAAGGATGCTATCATTGTTCCCTTGTATAAGGGAAAAGGTGATCAGACTGAATGCAAGAACTATTGTGGTATTAGCCTACTGAGTGTGCCAGCAAAAGTGTTTGGTAAGGTTGTTATTGAAAAAGTACGGGGTCTTACATCATTGAAAGTGTGGGATGTTCAGAGTGGTTTTATGCCTGGAAAAGGCTGCACTAACCAGATTTTTGCATTAGGCACAATGATTGAAAAGTATCTGGCTGTTGGGAAGAAAGTTTTTACTGCCTTCATAGATTTAGAGAAAGCTTACGACCGAGTGAATAGGACACTTTTGTGGAAGGTATTGAATGAATATGGTGTTACTGGGAATCTACTTAATAGTACAAAAGCCATGTATGCTGGTAGCAGAGCTTGTGTACGAGTGAATGGTGTTTTATTGAAATGGTTTTCCATTGGTGCAGGAGTTAGACAAGGTTGTGTAATGTCACCATGGCTGTTTAATATATTTATGGATGCATGCATGCGTGATGCCAAAATAGATAATAGTGGTTTATGTCTTGGTGATATCCTTGTGTGCAGATTGCTGTATGCTGATGACACTGTCCTGTTGGCAGAGAGCAAAAGTGAGTTGCAGAGTATGTTAACTCGGATGCACAAAGTTGCACGGAATTCAAACTGAGTATAAATAAGGGAAAAACCAAAGTTATAGTGTTTGAGAGAGGAACGGGTAGCACTGAATGTAATGTAAGTATAAATGGCACTGTGATTGACCAGGTGAGTGAGTTTGTGTATTTAGGAAGCATGTTTGACAGAGAGAACAAGTTGGATGGTGAAATCAGTAGGCGAGTGAATTATTCTTTGAAAGTCATAGCTGCTCTGGGAAGTTTTCACAGGAATGATGGGTTCTCTAGAGTCCCGCATGGCTGTGTATGAAACTGTAATTGTTCCTACTCTGATGTATGGCAGTGAAACCTGGGTACTGCAGAAGAAACATAGGAGTCGTTTGTGTGCTGGAGAAATGAGTTACTTACGTGGGGTTTGTGGCAAGACACGATATGATTGTGTGGGGAATGAAGATGTATTGCAGTTGTGTGATGTGAAGCAAAATGTTGTTAGCAAGGTGGAGACCAATATGCTTCGGTGGTTTGGTCATGTTGAAAGAATGAGTGATGAAATGCTTACTAAGAAAATCTTTTCAGCCCAAGTGGCAGGAAGGAAAGGCAGAGGAAGGCCAAGGAAGACATGGGTGGATCAGATTCAGGAGTGTCTGCATGAGAAAAAGATTATGAGTATGAAGTATAAAAGATCTTGTGTACGACGTGTAATTGATATTAGTGAAGCACGAGTTGTATGTCAAGATCACTGTAAATGGAGAAGTTTGATACGACAACAATAAGTACAAATATCTGGAAGTTTGTATTTCTTTTTGGAGCTAACCTCTGAATCTCAGAGAACAGCTTAGTGATATGTATGTATATACATGATCAGTGCGTGTCTTACCTAAAATCCCCTGTAGGTAACACTTCCCCAGCACACAAACAACTCCTATGTCTTTTCTGCAATACCCAGGTTTCCCTGTCATACATCAGAGTAGGAGCAAATTACACTTTCATAAACAGCGATTCGGGACTTCCTTGAGAACTCATCATTCCTGTGAAATCATCCTAAGGCAGCTATGACTTTCAATGAACAATTCACTCACCTGTTAATTTCACCATCCAATTTGTTCTCTCTGTCAAACATGCTTCCTAAATACACAAACTCATTCACCTGGCCAATCTATGTGCCATCAAGACATACCTTGCATTCAGTAGAAACAGTTCCTCAATCAAAAACCATAACTTTAGTTTTTTTCCTTATTTATACTCAGTTTGAATTTCATGCAAACTTCGTACATCCGGGACAACATACTCTGCAACTCACTTTTGCTCTCAGCCAACAGGACTGTGTCGTCAGCATACAGCAATCTGCACACACACATATTACAAAGACATAAACCAGAATTATCCATTTTGGCATCATGCATGCATGCATCCATAAATATATTAAACAGCCAGGGTGACATTACACAACCTTGCCTGACTCCTGCACCAACAGAAAAACATGAAAGAAATACTTGGTCGTTCTGGGTGGTGTAGTGGTTAGCATACCTGGGTGTATTTTGGGAGACGCGGGTTCGGGTCCCGCTCCAGGACGATGAAAATTTTCAAGTTTTTGGATATTATCTGACTTACCATCCTTGTCACATTTATGCCAAAAATCGGATTGTCATCTTCCAAATTTGTAACAGAAAAACATTTCAATAAAACACCATTCACTTGTACACAAGCTCTATTGCCAACGTACATGGCTTTCACACTATTAAGTAGATTCCCAGTAATACCGTATTTGTTCAGAACCTTCCACAGAAGAGTCCTATTTACTTTGTCATAAGCTTTCTCTAAATCTATGAAGGCCGTAAACACTTTTTTACCAACAGACAGATACTTTTCAATCATCATGCATAAAGCAAAAATTTGATTAGTGCAGCCCTTATCAGGCATAAAGCCACTCGGTACATCCCACACTTTCTCTGATGTAAGTCCTCATACCTTATCAATAATGACCCTCCCAAACACTTTTTCTGGCACACTCAGCAAACTGATACAACGATAGTTCTTGCATTCAGTCTGATCACCTTTTCCCTTGTACAAGGGAACAATGATAGTATCCTTCCAATCCTGAGGGACCATTCCTAACTCCCAACATAACTGACATTTCAGTTAAACAGTCAATCACAGAGTCACCACCATATTTTAGCTTCTCAGCAGATATGCCATCTACTCCCGAAGCCTTACCATTCTGAAGAGATTTTAGAGCTTTACACACCTCTTCTCTCAAGATCCCACCAGTGCTTCCATCTCTCACTATGACATCATCTGCTTCTGCCTCAGAATCATCTTTGCTTTCATGACCTAATAAATCACAGAAGTACTCACTCCATCTTTCACTTAATTCACTGGGCTAATTTATCCAACCCTATTCTTTACACAAATTAGAATTTTATTTCCCCTCTTTTTGCTGTCTTATGTACTTCCAGAATGTTTTTCTAACTTTCCAAAAAGCCAAATTATGTGCTTCCTCCTTTTCATTCCTATCTTTTGACTTACTCTGGCAAGCCAGCTTTGCTGCCTCACGCTTCTTACAGTGATATTCATCCTCAGAAACTTTACCTTGCAACATCCCCAAGTATACTTCCTTCTTTCTCTTTACTGCTTCTTTAACCTCAGTGTTCCACCAAGCATCACCTTTAAAATTACCCACTGTTGCAGTACCACAGACTTCTTCAGCGGCAGTGACAACACAGTTCTTAAAACAAATCCACTTCTTTTCTACATCCCTCTCGCATGCTTTCAACTCATTCAGACATTCACTGCGTAAATCAGATTAACACTGATATTCTTCAGACAGCCTTTCAACCCTTATTCTTTTCACCACAGGCATCTTCTTACACCTCCTTCTCCAACCAACATTCAGTTTCACCTGTGACTCTAACAGGTGATGATCAGAGCCAACATCTGCACCTTTCATTACATGAGAATCAGCAACTAAGTGTTTCAGATGCTGATCACAAACAACAAAATCTAGTATACTCTTTAATCCGAGAGTACGATTTTTCTGTATGTATGGATATACTTGTGGTTGAAAAACGTATTAGATACCCACAATCCATTTTTGATGCAGAGTTCAATAAATCTTTTACCAATATCACTCACACCAGGACCATTAAACTTACCCAGAACGTTATCAGAAATCCCATTTTGAACACCTACTCTAGCACTGAAATCCCTAGCTATTATAACTTTTTTTTAGCACCAAACTGGCTCAAAACAGCTTTTAGCTCATTCCAAAAATATTCCTTTTTATCAGAGGGATCTGAATTACAAGGAGCATACACTACAACAATTACTATTCTCTGGAGTTTCACTTTCAAATGAATCCAGAGAATTATTTCACTTATGCAGCTGTAATGAATCAAATTGTTCTTCATCTTTTCACTTAAAATCACACCTACACTAGCCTGTCCTCTCACACTATCCAATACTCCAGACCACACACTCACCATTCCATTCATTTCTTCTACACCAATTTCTTTCTTTTTGGTTTCACTTACACACAGCACATCCGATCTATACTTATTCATTTCTTGAATCACCTCATTTATTCTTTCCATTTATACCTCTAGTATTCCATACTCCAATCTTATACTCACTCAGCTGCGATATCTTTCTCATATGCCATGTAGAAGGTCCAGGTTGATTCTGTGATGGACCATCCTTCTCAAGTGTGGTAGGTTCACCATATCCCACACTCAAGTCCTTTTTTAAATATTTTTGAGTCTTTGTAATGAGGGAAGTACATCATTGTGGGGGATTAGCCCACAGCTGATGGTTCCAGTTGGTCATTCCATCTAAGGATTCTAGAACGTAACCCAGTGAGTTGGGGGTCTTTCGGCCAATGTCACACAGAACTAGCTGGCACCTCTCCAAGATTCCCAGATATCTTTGTTGCTGTTCTGTGTGTCACTGTTGCCGATGGAGCATCCCAAGGAGGCAAACACATCCCTCACTAAGTCGCAAACTTCATCCAGTACAATAAACTTCAGTATTTGTCACAATGCTGCAATAAACAATATTTATATGAAAAAAGAAATTACTTTTACACTGGCAATCCTTCCCTGCAGTGTAGACCAAATTGCTACAACAGATTTAATTTTGAGTGTATAGCTTTCTGCTGCCCTATAGGTGGATACTTCTGGTTTGCAAAAACATTCATTTAATTCAATGTATTTGTTTAGTTATTTATTTACAAGTTAGATTCTTTCTTTTACTGTTTCACTGATGTTTGGAAGTCATTTTAAAGCAGAAGAAATTTAAGAAAAGAAAGAAGAGCCTACAGGGAGCTGCACTTTGCTAAAGGCCAACAAAATTACAGTTTGGGACAAGTAATAATGCCTCCGTTATGCATTCTAACCATGATATCCACCATAAAATAAAATAAAATTTATTACGAATGTCCAAATTTGACCTGGACTTTTGTTTCTAATACATTAGTTTGAAAAATTGTGCATATTATTATTGTGCATTTGGTAGCACTGTTATCTCACCCTACCAGAACGGCACTTGTTTCGTTAATTTTCATTGCCACGACAACTCCTGCATTGCAGAAAGAGAAATGGCGAGTGAAGGTGTTTCGACTTCGGTGCAGCAGAGAATAATTACCAAATTTGTTTGCAATGAATGTTCGAGTGTCAGTGAAACTCACCAGAGACTAGTTGTAAATGAATTTATGGCACCTCTATTCACAGTGTACTGTGGAATTAACTTTTTTACTCGCCTTATAGAGGTTATTATTCAAAAAATAACCTGTATAAAATATGTAACAAAGTTAATTCCACAGTTCACCAGAGACTTCAATCAAACACAGTTTGGTAATTTGTGCCTGTCTTGTCCATCTGTCTTCAAATGGTGTAAAGCGTTCAAGGAAGGCAGACAAAGCATCGGCAATGAACCACACAAGGCACGACCGGCAACTGCTGTTACCAATGCCATGACTGCGCACGTAAATGAGCTCATATGGAACAACAGGAGGATTACTGTTAGTGATCTGAGCTCTGCACTAAACATCAGCGTGCATACCATCGTCCACAATAAGCTGCAATTCAGCAAAGTATGTGCCAGATGGGTACCAAAGCAGCTGTCTGATGAGCAGAAAGCCAGCAGGTTGCAAATTGTGAACATGTTGTTCCGAGACATCACAGAGAAAGAGATAACTTTTTCACACATGTGGTGACAGTAGACAAGACATGGATTTATTGCCATACACTGGAAAACAAACATGCAAGCTTGGAATGGAGACACAGGGCATCAGCCACAAAGGTAATGGCTATGGTGTTTTGGGGCATTAACAGCATTATTCTTATGGATTTCCTGGAAGATCGTCTAATAATCAATGCCACCTATTACAGTGATTTCCTCAAGAACTCCCTTAAGGCAGTACTGAGAAAGAAGAGACCACGACTTCTGAACAGCGGAGTATGCCTTCTCCAAGACAATGTCAGGCGCCACACCGCTAAAGTGACTACGGAAACATCGGAGGAATTGGGATGGGACATTGTACCACATCCTCCGTACAGCCCAGATATGTCACCATGTGACTACCACCTGTTTGGCCCATTAATGGAGTTTTGGGGAGGACAGAAGTTCAGATCAAATGAAGAGATGAAAAGTGTCGTCCTGAGATGGTTTAAACAACAGAGTAAAGAATTCTATGAAACTGGGATCCGGAAGCTTCCAGAACGCTGGAAAAAAATGCATGGACCACGACGGAGATTACTTCGAAAAGTAAGTGATGTAACATCAGCTGTATGGTAAATAAATATCTGCTTAAAAAAAAATCCAGGTCAAATTTGAATCCTCCTCGTAACTGCAAAAAAATTCCTCTTTCAAGTTCCAAAACGGAAAGAAAATGGTAAGAAAAGAAAAAGAAATGCCACGTGGAAATTGGAAAATGAAGATAAATGCTTAAAAAAACGCATGAAAATTACACCTTTGCCCTTCGAAATTGGAAAAAACAGTAAATCTCGTTGAGATTAGGTATATGAAACATAGATTTAAAAAAATTGTATTCATGAGCTCTAATAGTCATAATGACTACAGTGGCTGATACTGAAGTTCCATTACACAGCTTTTCAATCGGCGATTTTTGTCTTTGACGGAAAAAAATGTAAAAAAAATGCATATTATTTTATTTCCATTATCTTATTTCAAGAGAATATCATTACTGCACTTGTTTATTAATGAATAACTTTTCCTTCTGCAGAAATATCAAAAGGTGAATTTTTGCAATTTCACCATATCCATAATGTCATCCAGGAAAAAACAAAAATGAATATTTATGAGAAATCTGCACGGTTTCATTATCTTTCTGTTGTTAAGAGGTTCATCAGCTGCTTTCAATTTTATTCCACAAAATGCAGTTGTTGTAGTTTTTCTTTTTACAACATCTGAGACAAAGAAAAATTCATGTGCAGCTCTGGCAAAGAAAAAAAAAGTAGGAATCTCTTAGCTGTCCATTGATCATCACAAATTTATCATCATTCTGAATTGTTCACCTGTAATCCTCAATTCATTGTGACTATAAAGTTGAAGCCACATATAACAATTCGTAACCCCCAGCACAACTGGCAAATTTCAGTTAACCAGTCAATTACAGGGTCACCACCATATTTCAACATCTCGGCAGTTATGCCATCTAATCCTGGAGCCTTACCATTCTGAAGAGATTTTAGAGCTTTACAAACTTCTTCTCTTGAGATCCCTCCTGTGCTTCCAATCCTTCACTGTGACATTTTTTTTTTTTTTTTTTGATTGGAGGTTTAACGACCACCGTGAGCAACTCAATGGGCTATAAGCAGTCGCCCGTCCCTAATTTAGGGTCACTGGTTCCAGGGAAGGGAGAGAGCCAGTGCCGTAAGACAAACACAACATCCATGCCTCACCAGGATTCGAACCCGGACCCCTTACGGACGAATGATCAGAGGCCAACGCCTTAGACCACTGCGCCACCGGGGCGGCTCACTGTGACATCATCTGCTTCTCTATCTGAAACACCTTTGCTTTCCTGATCTAATAACTCACAGAAGTAATGACCCCATCTTTCACTTTACTCATTGGGCTCCCATATCATTTCCCCCAATCCTATTCTTTACACAGCTTACAACTTTGTTTCCCCTATTTTTCTTGATTCTCATGTACTTCCAGAAAGTCGGCTGGGAAAAAGAGTTGTTTTAGATAAGCTTTTAATAAAAAATAAAAAATAAAAATGTTTTATATGCAAGCATACTTTTATCTTAACTGAATGTTTGTATAACAATGATGAGACTAAACAGTTGGATCCCACACTAGAGCTTCCTATAACGTCAACTCTTTTGTGCAGACATATATAAAGTTGAAAGTATAAAGTTATAGGAGGTGGCTTTCCCCATTTGCTAAGATTACACCACTCAACAGGAAAAACAGCAGAGTTAGAATATGCTGGCATGAAGGCTGAGTGACAAGAGTTTTATGTAATAGTTTCGAAACACATTTCTATAAACAACTCGCCACTGGCTATCGATTCCAATAAAAAGAATCCCCGTAGCTCATTCTCTGATTTCTTATATGGGGAACACAAAATAAATTTCTTACATGCACTTCATAATCTTAAACAAACTGGTGCATTATTCACACTGAACAGATGTGAGTATATTATTCACACTTATTCAGCACGACTAAAACATATTATTCACATTTGAATATCTGGAATCGTGTAGAATGTCAGGGCAGTATTTGAATAAAACTTCTTTGCATGTGACACCTTCATAACATCCTATTTAAAATTGCTCAAATTAGGCAATTTTGATAAAAAAATTGACAACGATAATTAATAATAAAAAACACTTAAAATTTTGAGGGACTTTCCTCCATGTTGTTTTAATCTAATTCCTGTGCACCACTAAGACAATATTTCACTTAGAGCTACATCACTGTAAAAGACACCGGCATAATTAAGTCTAGACTGCCCTTCTACTACCATATCATTGTAAAGACAAGCACTGAAATACCTGAAATCAAAGCCTGATTTCTGTGTCACCACTAAACACAACCAATGAAAATGCGAACTAGAGATAATTTTCTATCAAATATGGCACAAAACTTACACCATGTATTCTACAGAATTATTTAGAAATAATTCTGTATTCTACAGAATTATTCCGGTTAACAGAAACATATTGGGGCTAGAACATTTTGGCCCAATTAAGTGGCTGCCTCAATTTTGAGAAACTTTATGATCGCAAAGATCTAATTTGGAATATTTTTCAAGAAATGTCCCAAATAAATGACTACCCCAATTAACCAGAATCTACAGTACTTCTGTTTTCTTTTTAAGAACTACTTAAAATATTTAAGTGAACTTCTTGAGGTGACAGTATTTGACATAAAGAATCAAATCATGATTTCCTGTCGCACATAAAATGTGGTAACTATTACATCACAGTATATACTTCTGTGAGAGGTACCTAGTCGTTTCTTTCATCAGGTGTTTCTATTATGTGGTATATTGGTTTTAATATTGTGACAAAAACTGTCAAATTATTCTGTTCATCATGTTTTTTTTAAGCCATTGTTACAGGAGCCTTACACATTTGTTAGTTCTTATTGCTTTTATGTTATTATTTGGTTCAAATAAAGAAGTTTGTTTACCTTGAGTCGTGCTTCTTATTGTCCTTAATTTCCCATACACATCACTAATCCGATGGATGATTTACATTTTTCTGATCACAGATATTACATCACAGTGCAGAATGAACTTCAAATCAAATATAGTAACTTTGCAGCTATACAGAAGAGTTCTGTTAACTAGAGATGAGTTCAGGCTCAATTTTAGGAGACCGGCCCGCTTTTTTTATTACATGTGTTTGCTGAGCCCAGACCCGCCCGGGCCCAGATTCTTGGAAAATTTTGCTTATGAAGGCTTGCATTTATGCATTATACACTGGCCAAAGATATGGCCCAAGCAAGGATTAGTTTAAAAATCATTAGTTTAAAAAGTTTAGTTCAGTTAATCCACTTCACAATATTAATATGTTTTTGGAAATACTACGTATAAAGCCAAATGTTCTAAAATGTGGATTTGAAAATAAATAAATAATCAATGTGCCCTTCGACCGTATCAGGGGAAACAGTAATTTTGTTAAAAGCTGAAGAAAAGAAAATCATTTGGAAACAAAAAATTCCATTCGTTATTTCTTTTTGATTTCTAAATTTACTATTATTTTGAATAAATTGTATTGTAAAACGTGTAACGCCGTACAGAAAGTTGGAAGTGTTTGAAATTTTGGCTCTAGAAAACTAATCTTTGCAATATAATTTACATATATGCTAATTGGTAAAGGTAGTTTAGAGTGATGTAGTAGAATATAAAAAAAGGCATGTAGAGAAATTTCCAAAATAAAAAAAAAAAAAAAAAAAGAACGTAAAAGCATTCCAGACCAGATTATTCTGCATTTTGTAACATTAACAAAGCTTTGCGCTTAATAGTATAATAATCACAATATTATCAAATATATGTGTGTGGTTTCCAGATCAAGTTCATCATGAAAACAGAGAGAGAGAGAGAGAGAGAGAGAGAGAGAGAGAGAGAGATTGCATCTAATGCCTCAGCGCTTCAACTTGATCTTCTTTTCTCTAAAACTCGACCTGCTGCACTAAAATCCAACGTCAAACAAATAAATAACAATACTTCTAACTGCACAATTTTGGAAATTAATACATCATTTTAAAAATACGATTCTTGATTTTTAATAAAATGCAAAAAATGGGAATGTGATTTTTTCCCAGTTTTTCGATACCAGACCTCCTTAAACTAATCCTTGCTTGAGTCATAGCTTTGGACAATGCATAATGCAAGCGCAAAATTTGTCTTGCAATGGCAGCTAGCTTAGGAAATTGAAAATCCTTCCACCATGGTAACAAATCCACAATGAAATTCAACACGTGCAATTAAACCAGGTCGGAATTACATGTGTTGAATTAATTACAGTAATGAAATTCAAGACGTGTAATTCCGGGTTTTTTGGTAGTTAATGAATTCTGAGCCCACCTGGACCCGAGCTCATCTCTACTGTTAACACCATGTCACTTGTGATTGCATTATTTTTTAAATGCATAAACATAGAAGAGTGAGAAACAATGAAAAATTAGATGTGAGATCTTGACCATCATGAGTTGTCCTTACCTCTGCAACATTCACACCAGAGTCCAAAGCTCTTTTAATCAGCAAAATAGCTGTGTCATGAGACAAAGCATTAAGGTTATATTTGCACCTGAAACAGAACAAACTATGTTCATGTACATATGTTAAGAATGAAAGACAATACTATTTTACAATAACCAAGAAAAATCATGCAATGCAAAAATTAAGTCCAACACCAAAACTAAGAAAATACAGCTACTTTGTTTATTTGTAGTGAGGTAAAAGGAACTGTAATCTTTGTTTTATGTAGGTGGTTCAGAGTTGACCTGGATAACGATGATGGGCAAAATATGTAACAAGAAATAATAAATAAAGGTAAGTAGATCACGCTAGTTACATTAAGAGATCAGAACTTTTACAAAGAAAGTTCGTAAGTTGGGAGCTTTCAACCTTGTCTTAAGACTTCATCATGTCAATGGAGAATGGAGAATTTGGAAACAATCTTATTTCTCCATTGGCATGATGAAGACCTAACACAAGGTCGAAAGCTCCCAACTTACGAACTTTCTTAGTAAAAGTTTTAATCTCTTAACATAACTAGCGTGATCTACTTACCTTTATTTGTTAGTTGATCCGGATGTTTTTTATTTTGTTTTGTACAAAAGAAACAGATCAGAATACACTTACCAAATTAAGGGATGTCCTTTAACATTAACACACTTGTCCCATCTCCATAGAAGGCTGTGTATCCCTGCCATGCAGAAAGATTTGAGTTGTTGCCATTACAACTGTAAGACATGCTTCCACAATTGTTCATCTGTAGTGAATTTCTTTCCTGTTAAATACTCCTTAAATGAGCCAAATGGATAGAAATTCTTTAGAACCAAGACTATAGTAAAGGATGGCTTAGTATTTCCCAGATCACTGATGTCACAGCTGCCATTGTCATGTGAGCCATATGTTGCCTGACATTATCATGCAACAGGATGACCTGTTTTAAACATTTTCCTGGCCTCGTTTTAGGGTTTGCAGACCAAAGCTTTTCTTTTACGAGGATAGCATAATAGTGAACATTCATTGTTGCTTCCTTTGCAAAAAATTCTCCCAGAAATACTACATTTGCATCCCAGAACAAAGCAGTAATTGAGACACTGCCTTGAATTTCTTTGGCCATGGGTAACCCTAATGGTGCCATTCACAGCTAGCTTGCTTGGTTTCTGCAGCAAAATAATTTAACCGAATGTCATCACTGCCCACGATCTATAGCAGAAATGCACCTCCCTGAGACTTAAAGTGATTCACAAGCTGTGTGCAGATGGAGATACAAAAAGACCTCTGATCAAATGTGAACATTCTTTGGTACCCAATGTGCACACCCTTTTTTGAACACTTGTTGCTTTATTAAAGAGATGGAAGCTTTATAATAAAAATACAAATTTTGAAAAAATAAAGATTAACAGAAGGGAATTCAAAAACTCAGGCATCAAGTGAATATTTTCAGATGCCATGGTGACAGCGCACCTTGGATTTGTCTACTGCTGCCCTTACCCGGGCTAGAAAATTCTCAAAATTGTGGACAGGTTATCCAAGAAAACACATGCCCAAACCAAAATTTTAAATGACCACCCGCACGCACGCACACACACACACATTATGCATGTAGCACATATTTCTTCTAAACATTTGAGAAACAATATACAAATCAAAATACTTATACTGCATTTCCTAAATTGTCCCCCAACAATGAAATTTGAACTCACCTATATTTCACTGCATTTCATAAATTACCTCCAGCAGTGAAATATGAACTCACCTATGGATCTTCTTATGTCAAATTGCAAAATAAAAGTAACATTTCTGACCAGAACCCTTTTGATTTTCATGAAACTTGGTGAACTTTCAGGCCATGTACAGAAACCAATCAGTGCAAAATTTCAGCTTCCTACATACAATGCTTCTACTTGAAATAATAAAAAAAAAGGCTTTGAAATAATTAAAAAAGGCGTTTTTGTCTACTATATCTACCACAAATGACAATAACTATAGACCTAACTGGTCGACAGAGCTCACACTGGGCTCATTTGAAAGCTTATTACATGAGGGAAATTTAGCCTTCAAGGTCTTCCATTTGACACATTTAATCTCTCAGAACATACCCCATTAATTTTATCATATAAAGCAGCCACTGAGTAGTAAGAAAATTATCTGGGAAATAAAAATACATTACTTGTTTTCTAAATTTTTTAATCTTGTAAAGAGGATAAAAAGCTTATCTTTTCTTACATACCCACTCAGGCATGAAGAGAAAAAAAGTATATGACCAAACAGAACTTTTACGTGCCACGGGTATGTCAGGCAATACAATTTCTGAGACCTTGCTCTTTTACCCTCCTGTTTTCCAAAACAATGTGTTGCACATGATTAACATTCACTTCGGTCACAGTCGTACTCAACACATATCCATGTGGTTCACCTGCTACTCCTTCTCACCTCTCAAAAAACTTGTTGCAACCATGGTCACTTGCTTTAGACATTGTTTTATCCCCAAACTGTGTTGCAATCTTCATAAAATGTCATCAGGTTTCATCTTCTCCTTCAGAATAAATCTATTCAACATTGCTCCACTCTCACTGACAGCTGTACAAACTTCATGCCTCCCACAATTTACTTCATACGTGGACGAAACCACTAGTGGCATGAAAGGAAGGCTTCCATTTCGTCTGACACTAAAAGTAAAAAAGCATTCAAACAACGACCTCTTAGCAACTGACATGCTTTCTGAGATGAGATTGGAGGTTTAACGACCACCGTGAGCAACTCAATGGGCTATAAGCAGTCGCCCGTCCCTAATTTAGGGTCACTGGTTCCAGGGAAGGGAGAGAACCAGTGCCGTAAGACAAGTACAACATCCATGCCTCACCGGGATTTGAACCCGGACCCCGTTCGGACGAATGATCAGAGGCCATCGCTTAGACCACTGCGCCACCGGGGCGGCGACATGCTTTCTGTGTTATAGATCAAGTTATTTTGCTTATTCACTGACATATTTTAGTTCAAAGACTTGGAAGATTTCACACAGTTTTACAAGAATTCTACTGCCTAATATATGGGTTATTTCACGTGAAATCATCACAGAAAAATATGTTCGTCTTTAGTTAATATCCATTTAATGTAATGGTTTAACTGCTGCAACTTTTTACATGTTATCTTTCTTTTATGTCAAATGTACTTCTCGATTGGAAATTATTATAATTATTGCAAGAAATTAGATAGGCGAAGTTCGTTACGTACCTTTTTGGTTGTAATAGTTGTTGGGCTAGTTGTCGTTGCGTTATTCTTCACTCAATTCTTGAGTTTAAACATTCTAAAAACAGTTGTTATATTCTTCATGGAGGTGCACGTACTCCTTAGTCGCGAAGTTAAAAAAGAGATTATGCTATGGAGGAGCTTTCTTCAAGATTATTTTGGACGGCTCAGTGAAGAATGTAACAACTGCTTTTAGAATGTTTAAACTCAAGAATTGAGTGAACGACAACTAGCCCAACAACTATTACAACCAAAAAGGTACTAACGAACTTCGCCTATCTAATTTCTTGTAATAATTATAATAATTTCCAATCGAGAAGTGCATTTGACAAAAAAAAGATAACATGCAAAAAGTTGCAGCAGTTAAACCATTACATTAAATGGATATTAACTAAAGATAAAAATGTTTTAAACATGTTCCTTCATTCCGATATATCAAGAAATATACATTTATTTACGGAAAAATATGATTTTGAACCTTGCGTCTTTTGATTTTATTTAAATTTGGTACGCAGTTAGATGGCTATAAGAAAAAAATTCTGTTAAAATTTTGACGCAAAGGAGTCATTAGTTCTTTCTCTGTGAGGCTCTAAACTTAGAAAAAAAAAGTACAATTTTGGGACTACCATCATGTTTAAAATTATTATTTCTCAGTTTGTTTTCAACTTACAGAGTTAAAACTGGTCTTGTTGGAAAGCTATATTTATGAGTTTTAATTTGATATGTAACAGATTAATCTTATTGAAAATAATATTTTCAATAAAATAATATTTTCAATATCATTAAAATTAACCTTTGACCTTGAATTGCATAAAACCTCATTTTTTAAAACAAATTTAAAAATTATTTTTTTATTGCTGAATTTTTGCTTACATATTGTTAAAATTTTATAATGGGACAGCAAAGGGTTCTCGACTTATAGAATCTTGAAACACTGAAATAAATTTAAATTTACATTTATTTCAGCTTTGAACACTGAGATACTCTTTAAACATGTACAATAGACATAGATGCAGAGTTGTATAAAAATATAATGTATCTACGTACACAACCACTAAAACAGAAAACTTACTGCAAACCCACGAAGAAGCGAACCACGAAATAAAATAAGATAATGCAAAGAAAAATTAATGAAACAAGAAATAATTATTACAATATTACAGATTCCAATGAGGACAAAATAAGTACATTACAACTGAATGTGCAGCAACATGTGTGAAATGGATCTCTTTATTGCAAAATATTAAAGTATTGGACTATGAACCTCATAAAAACAAGAGATTAATTAGAGAAAGTTTTTATATCCAGAAAAACAGTTCCATCAATGAACCTTCAAAAATTATAAATAGCATTTTCAACAACTTAATTCAAAAATAGTAGACTTACAAAATACATAATGAAAAGATTTTAATTTAATAACTGGCAACTGCAAAAGGAACCTGACTATAAACGTCTGTAAAAACAAAAGAACTCAGGATATGTAAAAAGTCATTGGAAGTTCTTCAAGTTAAAATAAAATGAAGTATATTAAATCTGAGTAAAACAACCTTGAGTAAGTGTTTTAATTCCCGTAAATAATTTTTTTTTAATCTACAAGTAAAACTATCTGCAAAATCTGCTAATTTGGAAAATATCCATGTACAGCGTATGCGCTTAGGTCTGCATTCTGATTCTCTGCATAAATGTATGGATACTTTCTAGAAAGAATGTATTTTATAGCATACACAATAAACTAGACTACTGTTTTAATACGTACTTTAACTAAATTTTGATTTAATATGAAACTTAAACATATTTTTAAAAAAATCCTTTAAAGAATGCAACTCAGCAGCAGCAGATTTCCATTTTTGTAATCATGCTAACAAATTTGTTCTGATTCACTTTTCTTTCCGAGTTTTATTTTTGATTGACATCTAATAATTTAAATTGATAAAAACTGTGTGCAATGTATTTAAAACCACTACAGATTTGAATAATGTAATTTGGTGAATGTATAAAGTCTAGGGGGAGGAAAATTTGTAGGTTAAAAATGTTATACTTTTCCTTTGTAGTTTATGCTTAATTTTGGTTTCAAATTTCTCAGTGGATAATCACTTTTGGTTGTTCATCCATCACTGGGTAGTTGCTTTTTTTAGTTTCGTATTCCTGAGTGGATGGTTACTTTTAGTTTTCGTTCAGTGAACCCTGGAAATTCTAGGCATGAAGAGTACTTAAGGGAATTGTTCGACAAGAATGGCATAGATGAAATCACATAGAAACAATGGATAGTGACTGATAGAAAAAAATCTAGAATGTATAAAAAAATTAAGTAATTTTATCAGCATTTTTATTGAAGAACTAAATATTCTATTGGAACATTCCTTTGTAGCCACTGAGCAGTCAAAGTTTCAGAGTAACCTAAAGACAGAGCTTGAAAAATATCTGAAAAGTTTTATGCCCAGTTGGGCATAGACAGAAAGTATTTACTTGCGCAGGTAGTAAAAGCTGGATGCCCAGGAAAATTTGTCTTTTAGGATAAATCAGAACCCTCATTTTTTTAATTAAAAAATATGAACTTTTTTTTAAGTTTTGCATTTCTGTCTTATGAGTCTATATTCAAAATGTCCAATGAACAAATAATTATACCAGTTGTCTTGACTTGTCTATTGTCACGTTAGTTTTGGACACCAGTTTATATTATAAAGTTTAAATTCAAAGGAAGTTAGTGGTCATCATTACCTGAAATGTAATAAATATGATTAATCAAGAATTACTGTACCTTCTTAGCATACTGTTACTTATCACAGTGGGGGACAGAACTTCCAAAAGCCAACCCATTATATCATCAGCTTCAGTTATAGTACCTAGCAAGTGTTCTCTTTTTTCTTCAGTGAGAGTTTTGGAATCTGCAGAAAAATTTTTTAATACAGATCACAAATTTAACACAAAAACAATTGGCATAAACACATAGGCACATGAAAATTATGGCTTCACAATTTTTTTCTACACAATGAAAGTGCAGATATAATGTGTTCTTCCTACAATACTTGAATGAACAATTGTGTTGAAAACGATTCTACTGCTACAGGTCAAAAACCCATGACTCAATCAAAATGAAGAAAACATTTGTTTCAGAACAGTGCATTACATCGGTAATGTTAGTTCAAAATACACCAGACTGTGCACAATCAAAAAGTGCTTATAGTGTAGTAAAATCTGCATATTAAAATATGTTAATAATGGAATCCGTTTATTAAAATATGTTAATAATAAAATCCGTTTATTAAAATACATTAATAATGGAATCCATTTATTAAAATAATACATGGATTTTACTGTTTATTAAATCAATAAAATATTGAAATGGATTATACGTAGTAAAATCCATTTTATATCTCTACCTATTGCCTTGAAAAAGCCTCCCTGTGGAGAATGAATCTTCGAGAATCTATATACATCATACACCAGTTAATATACACATTTTACTACACTATAAGTGCCTTTTGACAGTGCATTACAGTTAAGTTGTGCACAACATAAACATTACACAGGTGAGAAGAATTGACAGGGAAACACGTAACACACAAAACATTAGAAGAATTCTTGAAATCGTCAAATCACATGAAAGTTACGTTGAAAATTATAAGCGGGATGTTTCAGTAGCGACTGTTACCTTCATAAGCCGTGGAATGAGACACGTGGTAAAAGAAACAGTTGTTGCCAGATTTCAAAATGGCTTTCCAAATAATAGGGATGTTAAAAGGTTTGTTAGTATCACAGGTGTTAGGGATAAGGTGTTGGGTTGTCGGAAAAGTCATGACGTATTTTGGCACCCAATGGCAGTTGGGCAGTTTTGGAAGTACTAGGGGCATGCGCAGCTCTGTTTATCGCTATGACATTCGACAGGTGCCAGTTCTAGCTGCAGTCTAAAAGGAATAGTGAGCGATTTAGTTGATTTGCGGAGATTTGACATCAAGTTGAAGATGGAAGACCAAACTGTGCATTTTCGCCATATTTTACTGTTTTACTTCCGTAAAGGGAAGAACGCGCATCAAGCTTGTGAAAGGTTGCATAAAGTGTACGGTGATAATGCTCTACAAGAATGTCAGTGCCAGCGGTGGTTCACAAAATTCCGTGCTGGTGATTTTGACCTCAACGATGCTCCTCAGTCCGGGAGACCCACCGAAGTTGATGACGACCAAATCAAGGCATTGATCGAGTCAAACCCACGTTTCACGACACGAGAGATTTCAGACACATTGCACATCCATCATTTAAGCATTCACGAACACCTGAAGAAGCAGGGATACGTAAGCAAGCTCGATGTGTGGGTTCCTCATGAACTCAAAGAAGCTCAATTGATGGCGCGTATAAACATCTGCAATATGCTCATTAAACGTGAGGAAAACGATCCTTTTTTGAAGCAACTGATAACTGGTGACGAAAAGTGGATTGTGTACAACAATGTGCTGCACAAACGGTCTTGGTCCCGACGTGCTGCTTCGCCTCAAACGACATCCAAAGCAGACATTCATCAGCGGAAGGTTCTGGTCTCAGTGTGGTGGGATTTTAAAGGTGTCGTGTTTTTCGACCTCCTACCACGAAACCAAACAATCAATTAAAATGTGTACTGTCCACAATTGGTCAGTTTGAACAAATCCATCATCCAGAAACGTCTAGAGCTTGTTCATCATAAAGGTGTGGTGTTCCATCATGACAATGCGAGACCACACACAAGTTTGATCACCTGCCACAAATTATTGGAGCTTTGGTGGGATGTGTTGTCACACCCAGCATACTCGCCTGACCTTGCGCCGTCAGACTTCCACTTGTTTCGCTCTCTTCAACAGTCCTTGCGTGGTATAACGTTCAATTCAGATGAGGCTGTAAATCAGCACCTTGTATAGTTTTTCCCCACGAAAGATACGTCCTTCTACGAACGAGGCATTCTGCAGTTCACTGAAAGATGGCAAAAGGTTATCGAACAAAATGGGCATTATATCATTGATTGATCTTTGTATCAATAAATGACCTTTGCAAAACATGGCTAAAATACGTCATGTCTTTTCCGACAACCCAATAGATTTCAATGCTTTCGCGGTACCTGAGAGCCTACCGATTGCTGAATGGGGCGATCCGCTTAGCATTTTGCCAATTGGGAATCGCGGACTTATCGCTGATGGTTAAAGCTGAAAGGGAGATGGAAGGGCTGCCTTTCTTAACATCAGCGGTATGTTCCATCAATCGCCAGTTTATGCTGTGGAAAGTACTACCAATATAGTGGGTAACGCCTGTGGAAGTGCTGATAGGGATAGAGTAGACACATTGTAACTCTAGGGGTTTACTGGGATCTCTGTCTTCAAGGATGAGGTTGAGAAGATGTGGAGGTGGTTTGACTGCAATCCTGTAGCCAAAATATTTGAAAATAGATCAAATTTTATGAGTGAAGGACAGGCTAAAGGGCAAAGTGCCAACAAACTGATGGGTGGTGGAAGGTTCAGGCAGTAAACTAGATCTATTCTGTGATTCAAAACTATTAATTAGTCTATGTACTAAGAGGGGTGGAAAGCCATGCAATTTGCCAATGTTGATGATGTTCTGATATTCTTTTTGAAGAGCAGAATGGCTGTTGCAAATAAGTTTGGCTCGGTGAATGTATGACTTTAGAGCAGACAATTTGTATTTTTTGAATGCGCAAGAATGGTAAGGGATGATATTATTGGTGGCAGAAGGTTTCCTGTAAACAGAGAGGCCAAGTGAGAAGTCTGGGTTTATGTTGATGTTAACATCCAGAAAACTAATATTGTTGTTGATCTGTTCTTGAGAAGAAAATTTATATGTGGGAATTTTGAAGTTATGGAGGACATGAGTTCAAACAGAGAGTGTTTCTGGTGTGGTCAAATAATGAAAATGTCGTCCACATACCGTAACCAAATGGTGGGTTTTAAGAGGGATGGAGCAACAATTATTGCTTCAATATTCTGCAATCATTGCTGAATATTGAAACATTAATATTCTCAATATGGCTGATGAAGGTAGAAGTTGCTACCAAAACGTCCTGCTTATAATTTTCAACGTAACTTACGCGTGATATGAAGATTTCAAGAATTACACAGGTCCCAATTCCTCAGCAAATACAATGCTAAAATGTGTTATAAGATTTTATAAGACCCAACAGCAAAACATAAAACAGCAAAAACAATGGGCAACTTATGTGCTGGAGTCGACCCAAGTTTTTAAATATGATACCTATTTTGGTGAAATTCTACCTATTTTTGGCAATTTTACCAAAAATGTTACAAAAAGCCCTCAAAAGTACACAAAAGTTCAAGGTGACATAGATTCATATATTGAATTATCACTATAAGATCAGGAATAGCAACCTGCCATTACCCAGGTGCAAGGATCATCAAAATGATTGGGCTGGACATGTAAATAAGAAACCCAGTGTCCTAACCAGGTACATATAATTTTTTTTTTAATCGTGAGTACCTTGGTACTCTTTGTAGATAATTTATGCCATGCATCTTTTGCATGCCAAGATCTTCATAGGTGTGGGGGAAAAAATGAGTGATTCAATGGTACACATTTATTTACGTACAAGACTTATTATTAGGTACAACATTTATTTGCATCACTCACGACCACACCGAGCCACAATCCGGTACATATTATGTGAAAAATTAAATCATAGCAACAAACAATAAGGTTTACTACATTATGCGCTACTTAGGCAGGTGGATTAATGAACATTATTGTTGTAAAACAAATCAAAGAAGATATGAGTTGTTAAACTAAATATTTATTAAACTATGGCAGCAGCAATAGTATTTTGACTGTTTAGTTTTTCAATATATTTATTTTTATCATTATATATTATTCAGATTTAGACGAACGTAAGAAAAGGTCCTGGCACCCATGAAATAAATGCTAGGAAAGTCCATCTGTACAAGCTATGATCTGACCTCAAGATAGAAAAAAAGCTGAATCACAAGTGTGTTAGTGAAGGGGATACGTAACTTTTGGTCTAGGATATCTATAGGTTATAATACATCATGTTATACATTTTAAATCTCTCGTCAATAGCAGATAACTCCCTCCCCCTCTGGGGGAGTCAAGTGGAAGTCAAATTTCACAATGACACATACATTACTACTGTAGGGATAGGTGCATAGCATCAAAATGCATTTTTGTAATGTTGTTTACCATGGCATAATGCTCTTATAATTTAGCAGATTGCAATGAGATATTGTTGCATTTATGTGAAATGTAAATATAAGAAAACAGACAATTTTCTTACATTTTTAAGAAAGAAAGTAAAATTTCAACCTAGATTTAAAGTGTCAAAAGATAAAGTGACACTTTTATTAGGAGGTAATGCTTCAAGGGATTTAAAATCAAAGCCAATACTTGTACATCATTCAGAGAACCAAAGCCAAGGCGCTTAAATGCTATAAGCAAAAATCACATAAGAAATGTGGCGTGCTAATGAAAAAGGCATCGATGCCCAAAGCACTATCTGAAGATTGCTTTCCAACCTATTTTTCTCCTATGGTTGAAAAACACTAAGAATAATAATCTTGATTTTGAAGCCTTATTGATTTTAGATAATGCCTCCTGGTCATAGCAACGCACTTGGTGACATGTGAGACAATGTCAAGGTTGATACCTTTACTAGTGAATACATCATCATTATTGCAACCCTTGGATTAAGGGACAGTTGCAGCTTCTAAGGATTGCTATCTAAGAACACGGTTCATATACTGTTATTCAATCACAGAATTCCAAGACTTTTGAATTTCTTCCCAGGACATGTAATCAAAATATACTGTACCTACTTAAAATATTATGAAAACCCACAGGTCTGTTCAACCTGCAACAAATTATTCCTACAGTGTTGAGCAAACTTACATACATATCACTAAGCTGTTCTCTGAGATTCAGAGGTTAGCTCCAAAAAGAAATACAAACTACCAGATATTTTTACATACTGTTGTCATATCAAACTTCTCCATTTACAGCGATCTTGACATACAACTCGGACTTCACTGATAACCATTACATGCTGTACACAAGATCTTTTATACTTCATACTCATAATCTTTTTCTCATGCAGACACTCCTGAATCGGATCCACCCATGTCTTCCTTGGCCTTCCTCTGCCTTTCCTTCCTGCCACTTGAGCAAAAAAGGTTTTCTTAGTGAGAATCTCATCACTCATTCTTTCAATATGGCCAAACCACCGAAGCATATTGGTCTCCACCTTGCTAACAACATTTTGCTTCACATCACAAAACCGCAACACATCTTCATTCCTCACACAATCAGACAGTGTCTTGCCACAAACCCACCATAAGTAACGCATTTCTTCAGCACACAAACAACTTCTATGTTTCTTCTGTAGTACCCAGGTTTCACTGCCATACATCAGAGTAGGAACAATTACACTTTCATACACAGCCATGTAGGACTCTTTAAAGAACCCATCATCCCTGTGAAAACCTCCCAGAACCAGAGTTTGCCAAAAAAAATTTTAAAGGAGTATTTTTACTCCTTTGAAAAAATTTAGGGAGTAATTATCAAAAGTCGGGAGTATTTTAGAAAAATTAACAGATGAAATAAAATACTTACAAAAATGCTAGGCAATTATGAAAAATCAAAACAGATTTTTTCATATAAAAATACTTCACTACTGCTCAATGTATTTAGAATTTGGATCCGTTTTGTTTCTTGTTTCAGAAATAAATATAATATTCGTATTTTAAAATAATAACATTAAATTTATCATGTTTTGTAATGACCACATGGAACAGCAATATGTTCAAGAAGTGAAAACATTGCACTTTTGAGGTTTTTATAGGCATCTAACAATATCTAATAAATTTCTCAGCAAGTTCCACAGCCACATTTGTTGTTCTGCAGCTGCACAACATCCAGTGCTTAAATTTTCATTTTGCTGATATCTTTGTTTCCCTTCCCATTTCTTTATTGCCATTTTTCTTTTAATGCCTTTGGATGACAATTTTATCCATCATGAATGCATGATAGCTTTCACTATTTTAGATAAAAGATGAATAGTGTAACTTTGAAATTATAAATAATACTTTTGGACACCGTGCATCAATTCTTACAAATTTTTCGGCATCGTCACTTTCGTTTTCAGACCCCCTACATGTTCTGATCATCGTTAGGAAAAAACATTACAATTACGGGAGAAATCTTTGTTATGTCCGATTTCTGTTTTCGGACATTTCCCCACCATTTTCAAGTTGAAATACAAATATTTATTAAATAAAATGATATTTAACAACAATACTAGGCCGAGGGAACATCACGTGAAAAATAAAATTACGATTACGAGAGAAATCTTCACTGCATCTAACTTCCGTTTTCGAAACTTTTGAGAGACGAAACTTACGCTTTCGAAAGTTTCAGGCGGAAAACATCCTCCACCACTACTAATTGCCCCAAAATTTATGTTCATTTATGCATCGATCTCGAGGATAACCCAAATTATGACGGAAAAGGAGAAATTCCTCGAAGCCGTCGCACTCTCATGCCTAAAGATTACAGCAAAATTTTTTTGCCGTTGAATTTCCGTTTTCTGAAATGATTCCTCTATTTTCAAACTGGAACATAAATATTTATGGAATAAAATGATATATAACAACAACACAGGATAGAGGCAACATCACAGGAAAAAGAAATAACAATTACGGAAAAAATCTTTATTTTGTTTACTTCCGTTTCTGAAAGACGAAATACTGTCCCGATGCCTAGTTTTACGCGTCAAGAAAAGTTCCTGATGAGTATTTTTACATGTCGAGAAAAATTCTAGATGCACATTTTTACGCGTCAATAAAAATTCTCATTGCGTATATTTACGCATTGGTAAAATTTCTATGTGTATTTTTACGCATTGGTAAAATTTTGATGCATACTAGACGCATAATTGCGCATTTTGGCGAACTCTGCCCAGAGCAGCTATGACTTTCAATGAAGAATTCACTCGCCCACTAATTTCACCATCCAATTTGTTTTCTCTGTCAAACATGCTTCCTAAATACACAAACTCACTCACCTGGTCAATCACAGTGCCATTTATACTTACATTACATTCAGTGCTACCAGTTCATTTCTCAAACACCATAACTTTATTTTTTCTCTTATTTATCCTCAGTTTGAATTTCATGCAAACTTCATACATCCGTGACAATATACTCTACAAATCACTTTTGCTCTCTGCCAACAGGACAGTGTCATCAGCATACAGCAATCTGCGCACACGGATATCACCAAGACATAAACCACTATTATCTATTTTGGCATCACGCATGCACGCGTCCATAAATATATTAAACAGCCATGGTGACATTACACAACCTTGTCTGACTCCTGCACCAATACAAACCCATTTTGATAAAACACCATTCACTCGTACACAAGCTCTACTACCAGCATGCATGGCTTTTACACTATTAAGTAGATTCCCAGTAACATCATATTCATTCAATACCTTCCACAAAAGTGTCCTATTTACTCGGTCGTAAGCTTTCTCTAAATCTATAAAGGCAGCAAAACATTTCTTACCAACATCCAGATACTTTTCAATCATCACACGTAATGCAAAAATTTGGTTAGTGCAGCCTTTACCAGGCATAAAACCACTCTGAATATCCCACACTTTCTCTGATGTAAGACCCCATACTTTTTCAATAACAACCTTACCAAACACTTTCCCTGGCACACTTAGTAGACTAATACCACGATAGTTCTTGCATTCAGTCTGATCACCTTTTCCCTTATACAAGGGAACAATGATAGCATCCTTCCAATCCGGAGCGACCATTCCTAACTCCCAGCACAACTGGCAAATTTCAGTTAACCAGTCAATTACAGAGTCACCACCATATTTCAACATCTCGGCAGTTATGCCATCAACTCTCGGAACCTTACCATTCTGATGAGATTTTAGAGCTTTACACACTACTTCTCTTGAGATCCCTCCTGTGCTTCCATCCCTCACTGTGACATCATCTGCGTCTGTCTCAGAATTATCTTTGCTTTCCTGATCTAATAACTCACCAAAGTATTTACCCCATCTTTCACTTAACTCATTGGGCCCCCATATCATTTCCCCGATCTTATTCTTCACACAACTTACAACTTTGTTTCCCCTATTTTTCCTGAGTCTCATGTACTTCCAGAAAGACTTCCTATCTTTCCAAAAAGCCAGTTCATGCCTTTCCACCTTCTCCTTCTTATCTTTTGCCTTACTCTGGCAAACCAGCTTAGTAGCTTCACACTTCTTACAGCGATATTCATCCACAGAAACTCAACCTTGCAACATCCCCAAATAAGCTACCTTCTTTCTCTTTCCTGCCTCTTCAATCTCACTATTCCACCAAACATCACCTCTATAGTTACTCACTATTGTGGTGCCACAGACCTCTTTAGCTGCAGTGACAACACAGTTCTTAAAACATTCCCACTTCTTTTCTACATCTCTCTCGCCAGACTTCAGCTCCTTCAGTCGTTCTCTGAGTAAGTCAGAATAATGCTGATGATCTTCAAGGAGCCTATCAACCTTTATTCTTTCTATCCTGAGCCTCTTCCTATTATTTTCTTTTTCCTCCAACCAACATTAAGTTTTACTCGTGACACTCCCAAGTAATGATCAGAACCAACATCTGCACCTCTCATCACACGGGTGTCAACAACTAAGTGTTTCAGATGTTGATCGTAGACAACAAAATCTATCACACTCTTTTGACCAAGAGTACGATTTTCGCAAGTATATGTGTGGATATACCTGTGGTTGAAAAATGTATTAGATACACACAAACCATTCTCAATGCAAAGTTCAATTAATCTTTCACCATTATCATTCACACAAGGATCATTAAACTTAAGCAGAACATTGTCATAAATTGCATTCTGCACACCTACTCTAGCATTGAAATCCTCTGCTATTATAACTTTTTCTTTAGCACCAAACTGGCTCAAAACAGTTTTTAGCTCATTCCAGAAATCGTCCTTCTTATCAGAAGATTCCAAGTCACAAGGAGCATACACTACAACAATTACAATTCTCTGAAGTTTCACTTTCAAACGAATCCAGAGAATTCTCTCACTTATTCAACTATAGTGAATCAAGTTGTTCTTCATCTTTTTTACTTAAAATCACACCTACACCAGCCTGTCCTCTCACATTATCCAACACTCCAGACCACACACTCACTGTGTCATTCACTTCTTCTACCCCAATTTCCTTCTTTTTGGTTTCACTTACACACAGCACATCGAATCTATACTTATTCATCTCCTCAATCACCTCATTCATCTTGTCTTTAAACCCCTAGTATTCCATACACCAATCTTACATTCGCTCAGCAGAGATATTATTTTCATATGTCGTTTTGAAAGTCCAGGTCGATTCTGTGGTGGACCATCCTTCTCAAGTGTGGTAGGTCCACCAAATCCCACATTTGAGTCCATTTTTGCATTTCTTTTTGTCTTTTTAATCAGGTAAGTGCATCAGTGTGGGGGATTAGCCTACAGCTGACGGTTCCAGTTGGTCATTTAACCTAAGGACTGGAACAAAACCCAGTGAGTTGGGGTCTTTTTGCCAATGTCACGCAGAACATAATACAGAATTTTAAAAGTGATGTTTGCTGCTCCTAAGAAACTTAGAATCAAATAAAAATTTAAATACCAAAACTGTAACTAAAAATGTAATCAGGTTTAATTTCTATAAAACTTAGGCATACTATGCTATGTTTTTCAAACAAATTTATTTCTACTTTGGACTTAATTCAATTATTGAAGCAACTTTTAGAATTAAAGAGTAAAACTCAAAATATATAGGTATAAAATCTACAGTGGAACTATAAATGTGTCATATTACTGTTGAAATGCTTTTGTATGCAACAATCAATGTATAAACTAAATAATATTAATATTTTTGAATATTTTGAAATAATTCTTACACTGTTGAAAATTCAAGGATAAGGGAAGGCAAAATATGGAGTAGGCATTTATTTTTTATTAAAGAAAAATTCAAATGGTTACTTCATTTGTTAGAAATCGAACCATTTCTGTGACCTGTACAGTTCTTTTTCATGATAACAGTGAGGAGTGTCATTATCACTTTTTAAAGTTTAATTTCTCTGAAACTGAATGTTTTCATATTGCTTAGTAATTTCTTGCTATATCAACAGGCAAAATGAGCACACAGTTCTCCTTTTGTTTACAAAAAAAAAACTGTAATTGTTGGCACAAATGTGCCATATTTTCACTGTTTCCATGTAGCAACTCTTTCGGTATATATGACACATTTGTGCCAACAATTACATTTGTATTGTCTTCCCTGTATTTGTGAAGATTTGTTTGTTTGTTTTTCTGGGAGATATGTTTCCCACTTATATGTATAAAAAAATCTAAGCTCAAAATCGGAGCTCCAACTCTTCATTGCCACATTCTCCCATATAGTTGTTTTTACTGTACAGTGATTTTGGAGTACTATTTTTGAACATAATTTTACATTTAAAGAAAGAAAACATTCTTGCTAACGTGTTTTAAGTGAAATTGAACATCAAAAGTCATTACTGCATCATTAACCCTGGCATGAAAATAATTTTATGGGTCATGGAAATGGCTGAGATTCCACCACCAACAGATTAAGTAGGCTACATACTTTGACATTTAATTTCACCTTTAAAAAAATGAATGGTTCAAAAACGCTTGCTCTACTGATTGGTTTTGAAGAAGATGCTGTCAAAAAATAGGAAATTATGCATTTCATTAGAAAAATTTCTTAAAAAATATGAACCCACTTTTTCTCATTGTTTACAAAGATATTAAAAACAAAAGAACATAATCAAAAAATTATAAAAACTAAGAATATGATCACGAAGACAAATGAAAGGGAGATAAAGCACAGCTTAATCAGAAACATTTGAAATTCCGAAAAACACAGAACACTCCCATCCGTAATAGCAACTGAAAATCAAACATTCTCATCCCTAAGAACAACTGAAAATCACAGAACATTCTCATCCTTAAGAACAACTGAAAATTACAGAATATTATCATCCCTAAAAACTGAAAATTACAGAACATTCTCATCCCTAAGAACTGAAAATCACAGAGCATTCTCATCCCTAAGAACAACTGAAAATCACAGAACATTCTCATCCCTGAGAACAATCATTTCCAGTGGTTCAGAACATTCTTGGCCAGCAGAGGGAAAAGAACACATCCAAAAAATATTTAAAAAAACATTTAAGAAATGTTTAATAAACATATGAATCTTGAAAACATGAAAATAAACTTTACACAGATTTTGAATATTTCTTCACTGAGACTCAATTTCCATAGTATATATATATATATATATATATATATATATATATATAGACGATTTCATCGCTCTTTCCACATTATTTTTTAAACAACGCATAGCGACTGAAAAATTGTATTCCGGCACCGCTGGGATCGAACCCCAGAACTCTCAATAACTAGTCGAGAGTTATTTTGCTTTAAAAAAGAGGAAGGGGGCCAAATAGAAAGGAATGTAAGAAATCCATGTAACACAATGACAATTGCCTTTACAAGTACTTTAAAGAATCGACACTAAGGTTATGTAGAAAAGGGATAAAATTGTGAAATAGGGATGTTTCGGCAGCTACTTCTACATTTGTCAGCAATGGAATAAATGAAATAACATCAGGTGTTAACACATGGTGAATCAAATATTGCCAGATTTTAAAGTAGATTTCCAAATAATAGGAATTCAATGAGATGATTCCACATTACAGATATTACAAGAAAGAAAAATTTGTATACTTTCACAATACCGAAAAGATTTCCCATTAATGAATGGAGTAATGGTTTTTGTATTTTTTCAAACAGGAGCAGTAAGAGTTCCACTTTAACATTAGTTTAGTGTCAGTTCTTTAACAATACTTGTAATGTATTTGTCACTAGGATGGGGACAACATAAAATGTTGTGTAGTGGCAGAAACCAAGAATAGATAAAATACCAGGACATGTAACAGGATTTTAGGACATCTCCAGGACAACATGGAATTCCAGAATTTTTCCAGAGCCAAGTAAAACCCATGTGAGAACTTTTACATGGGCAATTCAAACTACAACAAGAGGAAATGCAATTTCATTACTTGGAAGAAATATAATGTAAAAGATGACATTGAAAGTATTCATGAGTCATGGGTGGCTCAAAGTGAAGCAAGCAACATGAGAGCTGTGTGGAAACACATTGTATCACATTTTGCAAATGATTTTGGTGGTTTTCTGGTTCAAGTGCAAATTATTATTGAAGAAATAACCGACAGTGGAAGGAAGCTAAATTTACATAGATTAATTAGACACTGCAAATGTTTCTGAATTGCTTGAATTTCATACAGAAGAATTCAGTAATAAAAACCTTATTGATTTACAAGAACAGCAGGCATTTATTCCCTTTAAGAGTCTGACGTACCTGAATCAAATGGCGCTCAAAATTTTTTACTCTCCCCAAATAGAAATGTTCACACAGCAAGATTTTATGAAAGCCACTGCAAAACAATTCCTTTCTCCCTCTCATCTTAGAAGTACTGACCATAAACCTATCAATGATGATAAGCACTTGTTTCTGGTCCTTTATTTTATGCTCCATGACCCAAGATTAACGGGGAATGGCCACTCCTAATGACACAGACATTATGCCACAGAAACAAGTGACTCAAACATCTCTCTTTTCTTTGGTTCGTCTCCACCCGGGAGTAGAAACAGCGTGACGCTGTGGCGCCTGTCGCAGATTCTCGGAAAGGTGTGCAGACTGTATTTCTATTTTCGTAACATTAATTGTTTTTAAGATTTCTTTAAATTTCAAAATAAAAAAGAGGAAATTCTGAAGCTCTATGTCTGGAACGGGAGCCCACGTTAAAATCACAGTTGGCTCTCGTTCCAGACATAAAGCTGTAATCGATGGATCGTCAGGCAACTGTTCCCCCCACTTTATTTTAGCTTTCATTCTTCCACGTTCTCAAACAGATAACTTCAACTTGATGAGATATAATTGCTTTTTTTCAGCTTTGAATCTAGGAAGCGATATTTTTGTGAACTTTTAACACACCATGCACATTTGGTGTGGTACTTCGGAAGCTAATGGTCGCAATTTTCCTTTTTTTTTTTTTTTTTTTTTGTGCATGGGGGCTTAAATGTTCATCTAACTGAAAGTTAGATTGAGGTGATTTTTTTTTTACATGGGCCATATTTTTAGAAAGTTTTCTCCATTTTCCCGGCCATTGGCATTATTCTGTAAGTTGACATCCCAACCTTTTTTGTTTCCAGGTAGCTTCACTTTAGTCAGACTGATAGAAAGAAAGAAAACAAAAAAAGAACACCCTTTCTTCTTCAGTCAGATTGATAAGGTGTTCCTTTTTTATTTTCTTTCTTTCTTTCTTTTTCAAAAACCATATTTTTACACATTTTTATGGCCCGTCTTCCACGGTTGCATTCTGAAAGCTGATGTTCCAAATTTCGCCTTGGGGGCTTTCAGTTAGAAGTTAGATTAGCACTGATTTCTTTTCTTTTTTTTTTCCTTTTTTTTTTACAGAATTCATATTTGTTAAGCATTTGCAACATTTTTTTCCATTTACGCATCCATATAGCATTTTGGAAGTTGATAGTCACATTTATTTATTTTATTTTTTCACTTCCAGATAGCTTTATCTTAAGATTTTTTTTACTGAAATCATATTTTTATGCATTTTTAACACCCCCATTTCGTTTCCAAGACTGCATTACCGAGTATTCCAGAAGCTGACAGGCACAATTTTTTTTAATTATTATTTTTATCCAGATAATTTCATCTCAGATTGATGAGGTAAAAAGTTTTTTCTCTACAAGAACTGTTGCTGTTTTTCTCACTTTAAGTTTATGGAGTTTAATTATCAATGAAAATACTCCCAAATGTTTTACAAATCAAGTTAAATGTGACAAAATTACTATTTCCAAAGATGACATATTCCCCCTTCCCCCAAAAAAACACAGTCACCTAAGTAGTAACCTGGTGAGTCCTAGTAAAACATAATTGCTGCAGGAAATATTAAAAGCAGATTGTCTAACACAAAACATTCTTCGAAGGACGGAGTTAAAATTTAATCAATTAACTAAATACAAAATAAACAAACAAATTGGATTTCAAATTATTTATTATTCTTTATGCCCTTTCTGACCGCTATTTTTTAAAAATCCAAAAGTATTTAAAGAATGATGTTTAAGTCCTGAATGAAATAAAACTGTTCTAGTTTCTTCTGCATTTCTTATCATGGACAAGCTAGTTTGACTATTGCAACTTAAATACGTACTAATTTGCACTATTAGCAAAATCTCAAATTGACTCATTTTTTAAAACTCCGCTTCATCACAGTGCAGAACTATAAATTGTATGGCAAAATCAACATCCAAACATCGCTTTACCTTGCAGACAATTTTTCGTTTTTCCTTTCTGTGTTGCAGACTTCTGAAAAAGATTCTGCCCCTGGGCGTCTCCATTGTTAAATCTCTTTTAGCAGGTAATCAACCAGAAAGGATTAGTTTCACTAATCACTCTAAATTACCAGTTTTAATAACAAAGAAACCCTATTTTATGAACAGGTTCAGTCATTCCAACCGCGTTTGGCCCACATCTTAGACAGTGAATATATTTGTTCAAGCTGATTTCCGCTCATTTTGCTAACCCCGATTTAATTCATTCCTGCTGGCTGAAGCATTAAAGATGAGGACAATTGTGAAGCAGGTGAAAATGAACCATCATGGGAGAAAACCTTAGAAGAATTCAATGAAATGTGAAAGCAAAAACTTGAAAGCAAAAAAATTATGAACCATGATCCCAACAAGGAATGAAAACATACAAGTTTGCCAAAACCAGCAAAAACTTGAAAGCAAAAAATTATGAACCGTGATCCCAACAACGAATGAAAACATACAAGTTTGCCAAAACCAGCAAAAACTTGAAAGCAAAAAATTATGAACTGTGATCCCAACAACGAATGAAAACATACAAGTTTGCCAAAACCTGCAACAGAAAAATGTATGCCTGAGCAAAAGAAGAAAAACAGCACAGTTCAAACTTTGCTATTGAAATACTTTTCCAAAATATAAATTACATATGTACATAATTTTTCACACTTTTTCTCATGCATAAGTATTTGTTTCAAATAAACTTATGACTGAGGAAAACATTATTATCCTTTGCAATCATAATACAATAAACAATATTTAAAAAAAACATTTCCAATAATTTAATACATAGTTTGAAAATCTTAACCAATTACTTTATTTTTTATTCAATAATGTTTTCAATTAATGTGGCATATTTCAAGAATACATTTAACAGCTGTAATCCAGGGATTGCTGTATTACTCTCCCACGAATGGTAAAAAGTGACCAAAAATTGCATTATTTCACAGCTTCTTCATCAGCTTTATTTTTCAGATTCTGATGAAGAGCAAGTAAAAAAATATACAGTAGCATGAAATATAATATATATCCCACAGCAAATGTATTCCATGTCATTAAATGAAAAGAAAAGAAAAAAACTGTATATACTCGAGTATAAGCCAGTCCGCCTACTTCGAAGACTAAAAATTTGTGAAAAACCTTGACTTGCACATAAGCCAATGTTAAATTTTACATGTTTGGGAAACATATCTATTGAAATGAAATTATGCCGATTTCTGAGATTACCTTCTGCAAAAACCTTCCAAGTACGATTCACTATCAGGGTTTTCAAATACATAACTCCAGTAGCATCTATTGCATTACTTACGTACAGTGTTTTTCGAGAGACTTTATAACCATTTTTGGTGACATAGGTTTTTTATTTATTTATTTTTTATTGGAGGTTTAACGATTACTGTGAGCAACTCAATGGGCTATAAGCAGTCGCCTGTCCCTAGTTTAGGGTCACTGGTTCCAGGGAAGGGAGAGAGCCAGTGCCATAAGACAAACACAACAGCCATGCCTCAGCGGGATTCGAAACCGGACCTCTTTCAGACGAATGATCAGAAGCCATCGCTTAGACCACTGCGCCACTGGGGCGGCGGTGACATAGAGTCCTATAATTCTTTTATCCGAGAGGAAAGAAGGCCATGCCGGCCTTTTCCTTTTTAAGTTACCACCTTTAGTTTTGATGTTGTGTCGTCACAAGTGAAGTTTTTTTACTTATCATATTAGCAGCACCTATTTCCGTAGGAATCCTATTCTGGGCGGGATAATATTTCATATATATATATTTTTTTTTTTTTTTTTTTTTTTTTTTTTTTTGGAAGTATTTACAAAGAGCACACTAAAAGTGGCAGTTGAAAACAGATTTGTTCACGTTTTTGACACTCCAAAACCCATGGTCTAAAGTGTAAACAAATCCATTGGTAAATTCCATGGGAGAATTCACAGGGGTCCAGCCCTATTTTTTACAGACCTGCGTATAAACCGACTCCCCACCTTTGAAAGTAGGATTTCTTCCACAAACTTTTGTCTTATATGCAAACATATGGTATGTAATTTGTTCAGAGTTCATCAGGGTGAGTCAAAAGTTCATTCCATTTTAAGCTAAACATAATATTCAGTCTTTATTCTTGTGTAAAATGCGTGCCAGTGTTGAACTGGGTACTGTGATGACATAGAACACACAAGGCTGATGACTTGCATTTGGCACGCAGCCACATTGCAATATCAGGTAAACAGAGGATGGAGGTCGATAGATCTGCTGTTTGTACACCATTATTTTAAAAAAGGATTAAATGTGGTAGCAGCGTGAGAGAAATTTGTGTAGTTGAAGAAACAGAGTGTATGTGTGTGCACGCACACACGCAGCAGCACTTCACGAAAATGGTTCCGTCGTTGCAATGCTGGGGACACCAATCTCGAAGACAAGCCGAAGTCTAGATGTCCAACAACCAACAACAATGGCACCCTGGTCAAAGATGTGACAGTGAACCCTAGTACCAGTGCACAACAATAGGTAGCTAAGGTGGGATCTTCCCAATCCACCACAGTCTGCCACCTGCACCAGCTTAGTTTCTTCTCTAAGCACCATAGAATGGTTCCCCGTGAACTAACACTCCAACAGGCAGAAAAACACATTGTTCCCTGTCGCACATTGCTATCAAACCCATAGGGCGATCAATTTTGGCATTGTAATGTCACAAGTGATGAAACATGGATATTCCTACATTATGGTACTATTGGGAGCCAGTGGCTAAGGCCAAGCCAGGAGGCACAGCCAGTGGTGCAAAGAGGGAGGTTCGAGAGGACAGTCATGCAGTGCATTTGGTGGAATTGCGAGGGTACTCTGCACTGGGATGTCATGCTGGATGGTCATGCTATCAATGCTGAACAACCAAAACGAGGCCACGATGCCCTGAGACAATGCTACCCAGTGCTCGTCAATAAGAAGCAGGTGTTACAGCATGTGGATTATATGCCCCAAATCCCACCTCCAAAGTGGTCTGCCAAAAACGAAAGGGATTGAGGTTCTACCCCATCCGCCATACAGTCTAGAACTCACCCTTTCTTATTACCACCTGTTTTACTACATAGTCTATTTCCTACAAGGACAGCACTTCATTTCAGTAGTCGATGTGGAATCTGGCATCAGAGAGTTTCTGTTCTCAAAACCTGCCAGGTGGTACCATCGTGGGATTGTGGCTCTGGTGCAATGTTGGCAAAGGACTATAGAAAACAATGGCTTGTACTTTGCATAATGAAAGCCTGTATGGCTTGACTGAACTCGAAACTTTTCAGCTGGTGGAATGTTGGCAAAGGACTATAGAAAACAATGGCCTGTACTTTGCATAATGAAAGCCTGTATGGCTTGATTGAACTCAAACTTTTCAGCTGGTGGAATGTTGGCAAAGGACTATAGAAAACAACGGCCTGTACTTTGATAATGAAAGCCTGTATGGCTTGACTGAACTCAAACTTTTTAGCTGGTGGAATGTTGGCAAAGGACTATAGAAAACAATGGCCTGTACTTTGCATAATGAAAGCCTGTATGACTTGACTGAACTCGAACTTTTCAGCTGCAAATGGGACAAACTTTTGACTGACCTTCGTAAGCACATGTGAAAAAGAGAAATTGCAACAGCACAAACTGCTCAGCCTGAAAATGTCAAAGCACACTTAAGAAAGATAGTTACCTGCAAAACCCATTTCAGTAAGCTTAGGGAGACATGAAAGCGGACAATATGCAGCAGCATAAACCATTGGACCTGAAAACAACATATAAAATCATACATTAGAAAATACTAGAGCTAATTTTACAATTTAGTAATGCTGACAAGTAAATCATCTAATAATTAGTAAATAAACTCACACATAAATCATCATATCCAGAGTTTGCCAAAATGCATAATTACACGTCTAGTATGCATTGGAAATTGTATTTACACATCAAAATTTTACCAACGCGTAAAATACACATCAAGAAATGCATAAAACACACGTCAACATGTAAAAATATGCATCAAGAAATGCGTAAAGTACACATCACCGTGTAATAATATGCATCGGGATGGTACTTCATTTTTTAAAAACGGAAGTAAATGAAATAAAGATTTTTTCCGTAATCGTAATTTCATTTTTCTGCGTTGTTGCCTCTGTCCAGTATTGTTGTTATATATCGTTTTATTCCATAAATATTTGCATTTCAGTTTGAAAATGGAGGAAAATTTTCGAAAAATGGAAAATTCAACGGCACGAAAATCTTCCTGTAATCTTCAGGCATGAGAGTGATACGGCTTTGAGGAATTTCTCCTTTTCCATCAGAATTTGGGTTATCCTTGAGATCAATGCATAACTGAATAGAAATTTTGGGGCAATTGGTAACGGTGAAGGATGCTTTATGCCTGAAACTTTCTAAACTTTCGAAAGTGAAAATTTCGTCTTTCAAAACTTTCGAAAACGAAAGTTAGATGCAGTGAAGATTTCTCTGGCAATAGTAATTTTATTTTTCATGTGATGTTTTCTCTGCCTAGTATTGTTCTTAAATATCATTTTATTTTATAAGTATTTGTATTTCACCTTGAAAATGGAGGGAAAATGTCCAAAAACAGAAATCGGACGTAACAAAGATTTTTTCTCATAACTGTAATTTTTCCCCCAACGATGTTCCTAACATACATCCTGTGTTCTTAAACATTCTCCCAAAAATGGTTTGCATTTCAGCTTGATAAGAGGAGGAGAGGGTCCAAAAACAAAAGTGACAAAGCTGAAAAATTTGTACGAATTGATGCATGGTGTTCAAAAGCATTCATATTCTCAGATTCTCTAGCCCTGGTCCCGACAGACACAGTGAGGATGCAGGATTTGTCATTTTTATGTAGGACTTCCGTCCACAGGGAGTAGAGTTTAGGTCCCAGCCACCTACAGCGAGATCGCCTTTTGGGCAGGACACAGAAACGGAAGGAATGAGAGCAAGTCTAGCGACTTTGACAGAACAGTTTGTAGTGAGATTAGAGTACAGTAGATGGCGCCACCGTACAAGTACGATATTGCACATAGATGGGTGAGAGAATTTCAGGGGGGACATAGGAAAGGATACCCATTTTACCAGTGGGTCCAGCCTGGGGGCCGTCACTTTACGTGCTCGTCCGATGCACGGCGGATATTCAGTGATTGTTAGTAAATCACACCATCTCTGAAAGATCAGCCCAGGCTTGAACCTGGGGACCCAGCATCGACAGTCTGAAACACTAACCACTTAGCCATCCGCGGCTTTCATATTCTCAGTTACACTATTTTATCTTTTATCTAAAACAGTGAAAGCTATCATGCATTCATGGTCCTCATAGACTGAAAGTTCTTTCAACATGATGGATAAAACTGTCATCCAAGGACATAAAAAAACATAAAGAAATGGGAAAGGAAACAGAGATATAAGCAAAATGGAAATTTAAGCACTAGATGCTATGCAGCTGCAGAGTCAACAAAAGGCCTATGTGGCTGTGGAACTTGCTGAGAAGTTTATTAGATATTTTTAGATGTCTATAAGAACCTCAAAAGTGCTATGTGTTCATTTCTTGACCACATTGCTGTTGCATGTGGTCATTACAAAGCATGATAAATTTAATGTTATTGTTTTAAAATACAAATATTATATTTATTACCAAAAACAAGAAGCAAAATGCATCCAAATTCTAAATACATTGAGTGATAGTGAATAATTTTTAATATGAAAAAATTTAGATTGATTTTTCATAATTGCCCAGCATTTTTGTAAGTTTTTTTTTTTATTTCATCTGTTAATTTTTCTAAAATACTCCCCACTGTTAAAAATTTCTCCCTAAATTTTTTCAAAGGAGTAAAAATACTAGTTTATTTATTTATTTATTTATTTTGGCAAACTCTGATCACATCACATCATCTGCTATGTAACAGTCAAACCTGCATGGGTTAATATCAACTAAGAGCAGGAGTAGACAAATCCAAGGTGCCTAGGCACCAAAAAATGTTCACTGGCACCTGAGTTTTTAAATTCTATACTGAAAATTCCATTTTTCAAAAATTTAATTTTTATTATGAAGCAGCTTCTACCTCTTCAATGCAGTAACAAGTATGCTTTTCTGTTTGCATATTTTCCTGTAGACTTCTTACTACAAAATCAGAGCATTAAAGATGCCAATATTAATTTTTGGCACTATCGTCAGCAAAGTATGTATTCAACAGAGATACTGGCAGTGAAGTTCTGCAGTGCAATACAAGAGAGACATGTAATCAGAGATATTCATGGCATTAATTTTGTGTGTGGTGCCTATGAGAATATTTATTCATATGTGTTTTTAAGTAATATGGTAACATACCAGAAGGCACAGCTGAGCTTCCCAAAATGAAAACCTATTTTGAAATGCAACTAGTAATACAAGTGCATAATATGCTCCTTAATATTAATTGTGCATTTGCACTGAATTATTGAACAATATTTAAAATAATGCATTTTGACTGTTGAGAGATTTAGAGATTTATGTAGAGGATTTTAGGGAGTGTCTAATGTCAGGTTTTGAACAACCTTTAGAAGTAGGAAGCTAGGAGATTTAGGCCAAAGTGCCCGACAGGAAGTCGCACAGAAGCAAGGCAGAAAGAGGTAGGAAGACACCCTTAATTATAGCCTGGGGTAAGGGCTGTGCCAAAGGTCTGACAGCTTAATGTGCCCATCCAATGTGTGATGGATATTTAGTGGTTTGCATCTGCCTGGAATCAATCCTGAGCAGACCTTGCAAAACTGCTGAAATTTCTACTAGCCAAAGTGGCTAGTGGAATAAAAATTTTACAAGCCAAATGACAAAATCTACTGGCCATGCAAAGTTAGAATAATAATAATAATAATAATAATTCAGTAACTTCTCTACCCTACATTTCTATGAAATTAAATGGGTGAATGTTTTTTTTTTTTATTTCTGATGAGGCCCCTCTCTCATTAACTTCATAAAAATAGATACAGAGCAGTTACCGCATAGGAACATTAGATTGACTTCAAATATTGCATATGCTTTTGTTCCAAAATGATTGATTTTTTGACAATTTATTTTCAGTGCTGTAATATCATTACTCTTACTAACTTAATTTACACATACATAATTTATTTTTGAGAGGCCATTGAAGTTAGATGTCTAATTTCTTTAATAATATTTAAAATGAAGAGACAAAAGCTAGGATATATATAGTAAGTCCCTTTAGCCTGAAATATATAGGAAAGTCCCTTTAGCCTGAAATAACTTGCGAACGGAGAGAGGTACAGCTATGCAAGTGAGATAGTGGTATAGTAAAGCGACTACGCCCGATTGAATGTAACTGATAGCAGCGCCCCTAGTGGCAAAATGCGGAAGTTAGCCATTGCAAATCGAAAACAAAAAGAGATAGAGCAAAATTTCCAATTACAAAGTTGTAGAGCATCAACTAATTAGTACAAAACGACATTTGTTTTACATGGATAAGATAAATTGTCGCCTGAATACCCTAAAATGTCCAAAATCGATACGCGACCTTTCGTGTGGACGTTTGAAGGGAACAGGCATAGGTATGAGCAAATACACATAATTTATTGCATAAATGCGTACTTATGTCAATACAGTTTGATGACATCAGACAAAACAAAAATAAAAAAGGCAAACTGGCGCACAGTGATAAAAAGTTAATGTTGAATATGTTCTAAGAGTTCGCCATTGCCCACGAGCCGTCTCACTACACTTGCGATAGCAACCGCACTTGGATGTGGTCCAGCTGGAAAACGAACGGCATATTCCCGTGCAGCTAATGCAGCGTTTCATTTGCATTCGCTGTAAATAAGCACCATCTCGCAATATTGGGAGTGAGTGAAGCTCGCCATTCTCACAGAGCGTACATACACCTAAACTTCTGATCAGGGTACATCCTGCTACTGGTTTTTATATCATAGGTACGGTACAACGTCATAATCTGCATTTGCATATGGCTACATTTGCGAAATGTGAATATGCAGATTCGAATCATCGCGCATCGATTTTGAACATTTTAGGGTATTTAGGTGACAATTTATCTTATCAGTGTGAAACAAATGTCGTTTTGTACTAATTAATTGATGCTCCACAACTTCGCAATTGGAAATTTCGCTCGATCTCTTTTCGTTTTCAATTTGCAATGGCTAACTTCCACATTTTGCCACTAGGTGCACTGCTATCAGTTGCATTCGATCAGGCGTAGTCGCTTTATTGTACCGTTATCTCACTTGCATAACTGTATCTCTCTCCGTTCGGAAGTTATTTCAAGCTAAAGGAACTTTCCTAAGCACCCAGTATTATACAGGGCTTGGAAAATATCTGAAAAGTTGAATGCCCAGCTGGGCAAGTGCAGAAAATATTAACTTGCCCAGAAGTAAAATCTACATGCCCAGAAAATTAACCTTTTAAGATAACAAAACAGAAGCTTCATTTTTTTAAAGTTAAAAATTATGCTAAACTTTTTATACATCTTTTGAATCGCCATTTTAAAATTCTGTGTTCAAAGTGCACAAAAGCATATATCTTAAGTTTTAAGAAAGGTAATCGATGGCATTTGAGAAATTTAGTGATTATGCCATGTTCAAAAACTTTTAATATACATCCTGTGTTTCGCAAAAAAAACAGTCACAGTTAACTGTACAATAGTTTAAGTAAGTTTCAACAACTTTGAATGTAAAAATTATTTACCTTTTTCTCTTATGCAAAGAGAAATATCCGAAGAATTGTTTAGAAACAAAGGCAATCCTTACGTTTTCGACTACTGTTGTGTGCACTTATAGTTATTAAATTATATTATCACCTGGACAACCCCCCCCCCAACACACACACATTCCTTGAAAAAATTGCTGGTGGTATTGGCAATTTTAGGATGGTTTTGGCAAGAAGTGCACCACATAATAGTCTTGTCGTCATTTGACTTTAGCCAATTAAATGTTTTTATCCAAGATTCCTGAACTGTCCGACGGCGTTTTTTGCGTACACTTTATCATAGTCCGCTTGCGTAAGTTTCAATTTTGCCAACGATGCAGATTCCGATTCTGAAATAACATCACTCAACAATGCAGAAGACAAATTTGTAACAACTGCTGACAGATCAGGAATTTCACATAATTGCTTACTATGAGATATACTCCCATTGTTGGATTTTTTTCAAAAAAAAAAAAAAAGTCATTCATTACTAAATACAATCCGCAGCTAACACAAACTACTGTTGTTCTCTTAAACACACTAGGTAAGTTATCGGCATCAGTAATTTTTGCTCTTCTCCCACCTAAGTGTACAGACTCGTTCTTAAATCTTAAACGAAACTTAGGCTTTGTTTCAGTAGTACCGCTGTTGTTCGTGTGTGTGAGGGGGTGCGCGCAGGAGGAAGCTTCAATTTCCCCTCCCTCACTCGCACAAGTTCTATCAGAGACCCAACCCTACCCAGGCCTGTGCAATAAATATTCCGTTGTCACTCCCTCCTCATAAAGCACGGCTTTTTTGCCCATCAGTCTGTGTCCTCCTGTTTCATAGCAGTTTATGCATTTTGTCACTAAACACCAGAGGCTAGTTTCATCCAAGGCAAGCATCCTGTCGTTGACTGTAAACGGCATCTCGAGCAAAACTATGTATGGCCCCAATTTCTGGATGTAGAGCATAATATAATTGAAGAAGCATTATCCTCATGGCCTTGGCATTCATTCCGTAACAATAATACAACTTCTGGTGATTTGCAGTAAAATGAAAACACGTGACAACAGTCTTTTTTTTCTAGAGTAGAAAATTCTCCATTCCAAACTTTTTTTTTATTTTCTTTAAACCTAGGTGCCCGACCGGGCAACTAGGTTTCATTTTTACTTGCCCAGGCCAATAATTTACATGCCCCGGGCATCTCGGGCATGGTATTTTTCAAGCCCATATATATATATATATGGAAAGGGAGTGAGACAAGGTGACACCATACCTCCTAAGCTCTTCAATGCCACATTGGAGGGTGTCTTTCAGTCGCTGAACTGGGAAAACAAGGGGATAAAGATTAATGGAGATTATCTAACCCACCTTCATTTTGCTGATGATGTAGTCATTTTTGCAACTACCCCATCAGAGCTGCAGAGTATGATTCAGGAACTTGCTGACAAGAATAAAGAAGTGGGATTAAAAGTGAACTTTCAGAAGACAAAAGTGATATTCAATGCTTTTTCAAGTAATGAAGATTTATCGATTGATGGAGAAAAGCTGGAGATAACAGACACGTACGTTTATCTTGGACAGCAGATATCAAGTGAGGGTCACATTGATGAAGAAATTAATCGGCGTGCAAAACTTGCCTGGAGAGCTTTTGGAAGAAACAGCATAGTTTTCAAGAGCAATATGCCATTATGTCTTAAAAGAAAAGTGTTTGATCAATGCATCCTTCCAGTGCTTACGTATGGTGCAGAGACGTGGACCTTAACTAAAAGAGACATACAAAGGCTGCAGACAACTCAAAGCAGCATGGAGAGGTGCATGCTTGATGTAACCAGGAGAGATTAGAGGAGGAACTCGTGGATCCGAAAAATGACAAGAGTGGAAGACATCATGATCAGAGTTAAATCCCTGAAATGGCAATGGGCTGGACATACTACCAGAAGGACAGACCATCGATGGACAGCCGAAGTTTTAGATTGGATTCCAAGGGACAGGAAAAGACCCAGAAGAAGACCACATGGGAGATGGGTGGATGAAATTCGAAAGTATGCAGGAGTGACATGGAAGAGACTGGCACAAGACAGACCGTTGTGGAGGAAACTTGGGGAGACCTTCGTCCAGCAGTGGATTGATAATGGTTGACAATGATTATGATGATGACATATATAAAGCGGCACTAATAACGTTGATACAGTTACTGCTGATATATACTGTGTCTGATCTTCCCATCAATGGTATCTGCCCACCACAATTGAATAGCATCTTGAGGATCAAAATCTTTAATTGAAGAGCCATTGTTTAATCATTAAGTCATTTAAATTGTCACTATTCAGACATTTAAATTGTCACTATTCAGACATTTAAATTGTCACTATTCAGACATGCCTGATTACTCATTTTTATGATGTTCATTGCTAAAAAAAGACACTCACAAGGAGCAGTACCACATGGCATTACATGTAGCAGCTGCATGATCTTAAAAACATTGCCACAACAGTTTGTTTCATTTTGTTCTGTATATATGCGGCTAAAGAGAGATTCAAAGATAATTCTTTTACCTGTCAATGGCATTATACTTTGTACAAGGTATACCATGGCAATTTCTCTTGAAGCCCACCTTCTCTTCCATTCATTTTTGAACCAGCTGCAGGAACACGGGCAAGGAAACTGAACTTGATATTCACTCACAAGTGGGGGAGGGGGCGACAAAATAGTTGCTCATTTGGGAAAAAATATATATACTGGCCATTGTTGGTTACTATATTAAAAAAAAAATTACTAACCACTACAAAATACACTATATTAACAAAAATGACCGGACACCCCTTCAAAAGCACATGAACGGATCCGCTGTGTTGTTAAGATGAGCAGTACAGCTGCAAATGGTATAAAAACAAGCCTGCAGCTGACCGCGATCATATCGCACTGTGAGGTTGAGTGAAAATATCGCGGCGGGAGAAAACTGACTTTGAGAAAGGAAAGATTATTGGGTGCTATATTAGTGGGCTGTCCGTAAGAGAAACCGAGAAGCATTTAATCCTACCCAAGTCAACTGTTTTGGATGTACTGAATAAGTGGAAGATCCAAGACGAGCCTGACGCAGCAGAACATACTGGGGTCAGACCAAAGAAAATCAGTAAGAGAGGACGTCGAAGCCTCAGGAGAGTCGTTACAGCTAATCGATGGAGTACTGCACAAGACCTTAGTGTACAGGTAAATAAAAATTCTGGAACCTCGGTATGTACACGTACCATTCGCAGAGAACTTCATTCCATGGGTTACCGTGGTCGTGCGGCTGCTCATAAGCCTTTGCCTGTTTTTAGAAACTAAAAATGCAGGTCATTATCAACTCATTTCAATGCAATTTATTTTTTCAAACATGCCTTATTAAACCTTGTGTGTGACCAGGACGTTAGAAATCAAATAAATTCCCCGTGCACATGCCATTACCATGCACAATCATAACAATCTATTTCGAATATCGCAGAGATGGAACTATTTCGCAGCAAAAGACTGAATTTATTACAGCACTGCAAAGCAATATCGGAATAAATTGACGTTTAGGAAATGAAATATTAAGTGTTCCATAAAACTACTGCAAGTTTCTAAACACTTTGCACCAACATTCAATAAATATCCCAAAACTTAATTTTACCTAAAACAGGTCCTCTACCAGCTTCATCGATTCCCAATAAACAAGGCTCCGCTTTACACAACTGAGGTACCGCAGATTCTAGCTTGAGGTTTTTCGTGTTGTCCTCTTCATACGCAGACAGATCCATTTCGTGCTTATCTTCGTAAGTATCGCTTAGAAAACAATTTGAGTATGAATTCTAGAAAACAAAATTTAAATAACGCGGCACCATGGATAAATACATCCACTAATTGCGCGCTGATTGTTTTTATTTGTGATTTTTTAGCGATCTGCGGTTACGGTGATTTATCGCATCTTACAATATGCATGAGTGTTATTGTTACAATTTAAGGTGATTCCACCTAAAATCTTTGCCTTGTATTTGCAACCAGCAAATTTCTGTAGCCATTTTCTTTATATATAACGCGTTTCCAAAAACTAAACTTTGAATAACGATAAACATATCTTCATATTATAGCCTAGTAAAGTTAATATTTTCTAAAAGTTAATCATAATTAGGCAATCCAACATTTGTTTGTCTACTGACGTCAGGATGGTACAGGTCGCGCCATCTATTTTGGTCTGCATACCACCAAAGCAAAAGATATTGCCTTTTAATATAATTATGGTACAATTTTAGAAAACATTTAGTATATATACAAGGCATGGAGGTGGGAAATATAGGAGACGCTTTAATCGCAGATTTCTGAAGCCGACCTGTTAACTGCTATGATATCCCTCCGAGTGCTTGTTTACCCTCTTGGTCGTGTCTGCCCCAGGAAAGCATTGAAAATTTGTGATTTTCAGAAGCTCATATTTTTCGTTAAACGGATTTGTCAGCGTAGATTTTTTTCTGTGTTTGAACACATACTTTAGCTTGTTCATATTTAGTTTCCATGGGATCCTGCGTGGTATTCAGCTGTGCAAATAAATTTAAAAAGAAAATACCAGGTATCTCATTCCACCGGTTAGTATCACTTTATTTTCCGTTTACTAGATTTAATTAAGTTCTTTGGGATTCAATCGTCGATTGCAGTTTACTGTGAATGACAACTGTATATTTTGCTGTGATGTGCTTGCTTTTAGCATATTATACAATGTTCTAAATTTGTTGTAAGATTAAAGAAGTCGCTAGGTTTACGTAGGCTATTTTTTTTTTTGATTGGAGGTTTAACGACCACCGTGAGCAACTCAATGAGCTATAAGCAGTCGCCCGTCCCTAATTTAGGGTCACTGGTTCCAGGGAAGGGAGAGAGCCAGTGCCGTAAGACAAACACAACATCCATGCCTGACCGGGATTCGAACCCGGACCCCTTACGGACGAATGATTATAGGCCAGCGCCTTAGACCACTGAGCCACGTAGGCTATACAGATCTGTTTACGAAAGTTGTAGCAAATTTTTCTGGAATAATGCAGGTTATGTAATCGGAGAGGTTTTCACAACTGAACCACGTTTCAAAGGATGTTCAATATAACTTCATTATTAAGATAATCGTCTGATTTATTAATAACCCACCTATAATTATGACAGTATTCTTTTTTTTTTTTTTTGATTGAAGGTTTAACGACCACAGTGAGCAACTCAATTGGCTATAAGCAGTCGCCCGTCCCTAATTTAGGGCCACTGGTTCCAGGGAAGGGAGTGAGCCAGTGCCGTAAGACAAACACAACATCCATGCCTCACCGGGATTCGAATCCGGACCCCGTTCGGACGAATGATCAGAGGCCATCGCTTAGACCACTGCGCCACAGGGGCGGCTATGACAGTATTCATATCCAAAAACGTTACACTATAAACAACAACGATAGGGGTTAGAAATTAGCTACATTTACCAAAAGTTCATCTATTTCTTTTTTCCTGTTTTAGGGCTTGATCAGTATACCAAATTGCAGATTTGACCATTGCTTCTAAATACTCATTTTAAACTAATAGACAAGGTGTTTTAATAGCGTGCTGCAAGAACAGTTAATAGAATTGGAGCTCCTTTATTTAAAACTGAACTTCACAGTACAAATACAGATTCTCTGGATTAGCAGACGACATTAAAACAGTAACTTTTGCATGTGAGACACTGCACTAACCATTTCTTGGAATTGTATGACAATGCAAAACATCACTGTTAATATCTCCTGATTCACAACAAAACCACTTTGTATGTGCAGCATAAAATGATGGTGATGCTAAACACCGTAGATGAGAAAAGTGAAAGTTGAAACACAAAATGTGCACAGATATTTAAAAGATTAAAAAAAAAAAAGAATAGAAGTAAGAGACAAATCAACAAGAAAACATTTGAAAGTGGCTGAACATGAGTACCTTGCCGCCCCGGTGGCGCAGTGGTCTAAGGCGTTGGCCTCTGATCATTCGTCCGTAAGGGTCCGGGTTCGAATCCCGGTCAGGCATGGATGTTGTGTTTGTCTTACGGCACTGGCTCTCTCCCTTCCCTGGAAATAGTGACCCTAAATTAGGGACGGGCGACTGCTTATAGCGCATTGAGTTGCTCACGGTGGTCGTTAAACCTCCAATCAAAAAAAAAAAAAAAAAAAAGAACATGAGTACCTTACAGTGAAGATTTGCACTTCTGGCTCCAATCAAGCTATGACCCAATAAATATGTATGCACATTTTGATTTTTTGAAGAAATATTTTCATAATACATGGAAATACATTATAATTATTAACACAGCAATCATACATCTCTAAATTGCCTGTATTTCCTGTTCATTCTAAAATTAGATTTGATTCTCTTCGGCCACCCTATTTCTAATCACTGCACATTTTTGGTATTCTAAAACTTCATGTTCTCTTATTCATTTTACAGAGCAGTAAACATTTTAGGATCATCAGTTACTTTGATATTCCATAAATAAGCTATCAGTCATATATTTCATTCACTTCTAGTACCAAATGTTTTCTTTACCTGATTTAGTTGCTATTCTGTAATGCATGAATATGTTCTGAGATTAAACATTGTTTTCATGCATTTTAACTTTCTCATGGATAATCTGCTTTTTCTGTCTAATATTAATTACAGCATTAATGCTCTACAGCATATATGCTCTAATTAAACTTTCCCCTTTTGGTTCTCTGTTGATATTTAAAGTCCTTCTTGTTACCTTTTCTTCCTTTACATCATATCTTACTTTTTTTGGTAAACTCAGTGAGATGTAGCTAAAAGGTCATTCCTTGCACAGTGGGTGTGGCATGTTGTTTTGTCTATCAAGCTTATGATCTGTCTCTGTTTTATCAGCATATTGTAATTTCTTCGAAGCCGAAGTATTTGTGGCAGCTGAAACATTCAAATATTTATTGTGGTTTATTTGCTCACAGTTCATGTTCTGATTAGCTCAGTGTAATTAGCCTGTCCAGTTTCGCACATCGATGTAAATCTCTTGTACCCAATATTTTGATAGTTGTTACAGATTTCCTGTATTGTATATCTATATTTTATATTCTTTGGTATTCTTGTTGTGTATCCATGCATCCCCCACAATTCATTTTTTGTTTTCCCATTAGGACTGAAGGACTGAGCCTTTTAATAGAAAGGACACTCATACCTAGTGTGGCACCCATTGTATGTGAAGGAAAGCATTTTGCTGCTGCTAGTGAAGGTTACTGAAGATGAGATTTAACTATTTGAGATAAGTGTTTTGTATTGGATCTACATATAAATTCCAATACAAATATTTGTCTTTAATGGTCAGAATTGCGGCAGTAAGCTAAGTTCCAGCTACAAATACTGTTGGGTAAGCTTTTCTTTTCTTGCATATATAAATAGGACTTCAAGAAGTTTAATGTGTGTGTGGGCATCAACTCATAATAATATTTCTTAATGTTCTAACTAGCTCCTTCTCTTTTGTCTTGTGTAAAGTCTAGAGGTATATTGAATCCCCATTAGGAAATGATAGTACTGATATATTTTCTATAGCTTACAATGTACGCAATAAGTGTGAAATGCAGCTCACAGCTAGGCTTTTTGATGACAGAAATGGGGGGGGATATTGAATTCAGCTGAAGTAAAAATATAACAGCATAAAATTATAAAGATATTAATTGCAATACATGAAAATGTATAGTTCTGATAAACAAATAAATTACTTGAGTGAAAACTGTATTACTTAACTAATCAGATGAAATAGGCGGTTGTAAGAAGTTCTAGCTTAAAAGGTCAGCATAATTTTTGGAAATCAGATTTTGGTACTGGAGATGTTACATGGATAACAGTAACCTAAAAATGATTTAGCATTTGATGGCAGAAAATTTGCATTTCTATATTTCCCATGCACTTCTGATTAGTTATCCATTTTGCCGCCCCGGTGGCGCAGTGGTCTAAGCGATGGCCTATGATCATTCGTCCAAAAGGGGTCCGGTTACAAATCCCGGTGAGGCATGGATGTGGTGTTCGTCTTACGGCACTGGCTCTCTCCCTTACCTGGAACCAGTGACCCTAAATTACAGACGGGCGACTGCTTTAGCATATTGAGTTGCTCACGGTGGTCGTTGAACCTCCAATCAAAAAAAAAAAAGTTATCCATTATTTTTTTTTGATTGGAAGTTTAACGACCACCGTGAGCAACTCTATGGGCTATAAGCAGTCGCCCGTCCCTAATTTAGGGTCACTGGTTCCAGGGAAGGGAGAGAGCCAGTGCCGTAAGACAAACACAACATCCATGCCTCACCCGGATTCGAACCCGGACCCCGTTCGGACGAATGATCAGATGCCATCGTTTAAACCACTGCGCCACCGGGGCGCCCCATTAGTTTTTGTAGCCATAAAATGTAGGTTAAATGTGCATTAGCATATGGGCTGCTGTTAGCAATGCTCTCTGTCATTAGAGCTAAAATGAATCACCTTGTTGTGTTGATTAACCACACCTTATGTGTTCAGATATTCCTATTCTTGAACATATGTTGTGCTAGCAACAAACTGCAGGATTTATTCTCAATGAATTCTTTATTAATAAATATAACCTTTCTCATAAATGGTATACGTACATTTCAAAAACCAAATTAAAAATCCTTATTATATACACAGGTCTGTTTCATTTACTACTTAAAAGCTATTAACTTATTACATTATGAATGTGCCTCTCTTAATAGTATCTGAAGGCAGCAAATTAGAAGTACAATATTTTGAATGCAGGTCGATTTATTTTAAAAGAGATCTTACAGTTGGAATTATTTCTGCTGTTTATGTAAATCTGACTTTATCAAGTCAGATTTCCTTTACTATCAGCAGGACCTGTAAATCCTATTTTCACAAACTAATAATTTGTATATTTTCTTGCTATATTTTGAAACTGCACTCTTTAAAAATGTACCCCCCTAGAAAAAAGTTTCCATCCTATTAAGGCCTGTAGTTTTAAAATTATTTACATTCATACCTTTGAAGCCCACCATAGTTCTAACCAAACCAGCCGGAATTCATTAGAAGGAACTAAAATCAGTCAAGTGCTTAAATCAATTATAAAAAATAAAATGAAGACACAGTGACGTCATATTTTGAGTCTGATTTTTAAAAGTCTTTGAACTAGCTCGCAGATTCCCCATTTTTTCTATAAAGGCTTGGAAATAAAATCCAGATATTTCATGAATTTTTGTTTTTTTAAATAATAATGTTCAATGGGAATATTGTTTCCCCTCCCCTTTTTTATTTGCTTAAGAACAATCATGTTTGTTCTTCAAGTAAAACATAAGTGGAATGTTGTTGTTTACTTTAATTTTCCTCCTGATAATATGGCAGAAGTGTTGCCGGCCACCCCGGTGGCGCAGTGGTCTAAGGCGCTGGCCTCTGATCATTCGTCCGTAAGGGGTCCGGGTTCGAATCCCGGTCAGGCTTGGATGTTGTGTTTGTCTTACGGCACGGGCTCTCTCCCTTCCCTGGAGCCAGTGACCCTAAATTAGGGACGGGCGACTGCTTATAGCCCATATAGCCCATTGTGTTGCTCACGGTGGTCTTTAAACCTCCAATCAAAAAAAAAAAAAGTGTTGCCTCACTTTAAAGTGCGATGTTTTGAAAATTTCACTCATAATACAAATTTTCTGAAGCTCGACCGTTGCAATTTTTATGATAAACAATATTTTACGATAATCCGCTTAGACAGAGAAAGATTTTAAATGCTTTATAAAATTATGTTTAGTATAAACACATTTTAAATCGTCATTTCATATGTCTCAGTCGTTACGAAGACGCTTTTTTAGATCTCTTTTTCCCCATGAAAATCTAAGTTTTTGTACTGAAATTCCTTTCATGTAAACCTAAGAGTCTCTTAAACCTATTCCACTGCTTTTCCATTTTAAGAAAACGAACAGGGTCTCACTAATGCTTTCCTACGGAAAATCGTCTGCTTTTGCATCTTGAGGGTAACCACGCAATGCTGGCGGTACTACTTTCACCACGGAAGCGTACAAACCCGGCTTCACTTTGCTAGCATGGGAAGAGTTGGCGACAGCACCTCCTCCTATGCCTACCTCCTTGATACTAGCATGGAGGTAGGAATAAGAGGAGGTGCTGTTGCCAACTCTTCCCATGCTAGCAGTTTGAAGCCGTGTTTGTACGCTTCCGCGGTGAAAGTAGTTCCGCCAGCTTTGGCGTGGTTACCCTCAAGATGCAAAAGCAGACAATTTTCCGTAGGAAAGCATTAGCGAGACACTGTTCGTTTTCTTACGATTTTACATTGTCTTAAATTATAAGCGAAATGGAAACGCAGTGGAATAGGTTAAAGCAACTCTTAGGTTTACATGAAAGGAATTTCAGTACAGAAACTTAGATTTTAGTAGAGAAAATTAGATCTAAAAAAGCGTCTTCGTAACGACCGAGACGTATATGAACTGACGATTTAAAATGTGTTTATACTAAACATAATTTTATAAAACGTTTAAAATCTTTCTCTGTCTTAGCGGATTATCGTAAAATATTCTTTATCATAGAAATTGTAACGATCGAGCTTCACAGAATGTGTATTATGAGGCATTTTTCAAAAGATCGCACTTTAAAGGGAGGGAACATTTCTGCCATGTTGTCAGGAGGAAAATTAAAATAAACAACGACGTTCCACGTATGTTTTACTTAAAGAACACTTATGATTGTTCGTAAGCAAATAAGCAAAGGGAGGGGGGATAATATTCTCATTGAACATTATTATTTAAAAAAAAAATTCATGAAATATCTAGATTTTATTTCCAAGCCTTTATAGAAAAAAATTGGGAATCTGCGAGCTTGTTTAAATAAATTAAAAAAATCAGACTCAAAATATGATGTTACTGTGTCTATATTTTATTTTTTGTAATTGCTTTAAGCACTTGACTGATTTTAGTTTCTTCTAATGAAGGTAGGAAATTCCAACTGGTTTGGTTAGAACTGTGGTGAGCTTCTTTTTTTTTTTTTTTTTTTTGAGATTTAACGACCACCGTGAGCAACTCAATGGGTTATCAAAGGTATGAATGCAAATAATTTTAAAACTACCGGCCTTAATAGGAAGGAAACTTTTTTCGGGGGGGGGGGTAACTTTTTATCTTTTTAAAGGGTGCAGTTTCAAAATATAGCAAGAAAATACACGATTTATTAGTTTGTGGAAATATGATTTACAAGTCCTGTTGGTAGTAAAGGAAATCTGACTTGATAAAATGTCTTGATAAAAATAGATTTAAATAAGCGGCAGAAATAATTCCTACTGTAAGATCTCTTTTAAAAGAATTCCAACTGCATTCAAAATATTATACTTCTAATACACATCACTATTAACAGAGGCACATTCATAATGTAATAAGTTAATAGCTTTTAAGTAGTAAATGAAACAGACCTGTGCATATAATAAGGATTTTTAATTTGGTTTTTGAAACATACGTATACCATTTATGAGCAAGGTTATATTTATTAATAAAGAATTCATTGAGAATAAATCCTGCAGTTTGTTGCTAGCACAACATATGTTCAAGAATAGGAAAATCTAATCACATAAGGTGTGGTTAATCAACACAACAAGGTGATTCATTTTAGCTCTAATGACAGAGAGCATTGCTAACAGCAGCCCACATGCTAATGCACATTTAACCTGCCTTTTCTGGCCACAAAAATTAACGGATAACTAATTAGAAGTGCATGGGAAATATAGAAGTGCAAATTTTCTGCCATCAAATGCTAAATCATTTTTAGGTTACTGTTATCCATGTAACATCTCCAGTACCAAAATCTGATTTCCAAAAATTATGCTGACCTTTTAAGCTAGAACTTCTTACAACCGCCTATTTCATCTGATTAGTTAAGTAATAAAGTTTTCACTCAAGTAATTTATTTGTTTATCAGAACTATACATTTTCATGTATTGCAATTAATATCTTTATAATTTTATGCTGTTATATTTTTACTTCAGCTGAATTCAATATCCCCCCCCCATTTCTGTCATCAAAAAGCCTAGCTGTGAGCTGCATTTCACACTTATTGCGTACATTGTAAGCTGTAGAAAATATATCAGTACTATCATTTCCTAATGGGGATTCAATATACCTCTAGACTTTACACAAGACAAAAGAGAAGGAGCTAGTTAGAACATTAAGAAATATTATTATGAGTTGATGCCCACACACACATTAAACTTCTTGAAGTCCTATTTATATATGCAAGAAAAGAAAAGCTTACCCAACAGTATTTGTAGCTGGAATTTAGCTTACTGCCGCAATTCTGACCATTAAAGACAAATATTTGTATTGGAATTTATATGTAGATCCAATACAAAACACTTATCTCAAATAGTTAAATCTCATCTTCAGTAACCTTCACTAGCAGCAGCAAAATGCTTTCCTTCACATACAATGGGTGCCACACTAGGTATGAGTGTCCTTTCTATTAAAAGGCTCAGTCCTTCAGTCCTAATGGGAAAACAAAAAATGAATTGTGGGGGATGCATGGATACACAACAAGAATACCAAAGAATATAAAATATAGATATACAATACAGGAAATCTGTAACAACTATCAAAATATTGGGTACAAGAGATTTACATCGATGTGCGAAACAGGACAGGCTAATTACACTGAGCTAATCAAAACATGAACTGTGAGCAAATAAACCACAATAAATATTTGAATGCATCTCACTGAGTTTACCAAAAAAAAGTAAGATATGATGTAAAGGAAGAAAAGGTAACAAGAAGGACTTTAAATATCAACAGAGAACCAAAAGGGGAAAGTTTAATTAGAGCATTAATGCTGTAATTAATATTAGACAGAAAAAGCAGATTATCCATGAGAAAGTTAAAATGCATGAAAACAATGTTTAATCTCAGAACATATACATGCATTACAGAATAGCAACTAAATCAGGTAAAGAAAACATTTGGTACCAGAAGTGAATGAAATATATGACTGATAGCTTATTTATGGAATATCAAAGTAACTGATGATCCTAAAATGTCTACTGCTCTGTAAAATGAATAAGAGAACATGAAGTTTTAGAATACCAAAAATGTGCAGTGACTAGAAATGGGGTGGCCGAAGAGGATCAAATCTAATTTTGGAATGAACAGGAAATACAGGCAATTTAGAGATGTATGATTGATGTTTTAATAATGATAATGTATTTCAATGCATTATGAGAATATTTCTTCAAAAATCAAAATGTGCATACATGTTTATTGGGTCATAGCTTGATTGGAGCCAGAAGTGCAAATCTTCACTGTAAGGTACTCATGTTCAGTTACTTTCAAATGTTTCCTTGTTGATTTGTCTCTCACTCCTATTCTTTTTTTTTTTTTAATCTTTTAAATATCTGTGCACCCTTTGTGTTTCAACTTTCACTTTTCTCATCTACTGTGTTTAGTATAACCATTATTTTATGTTTCACATACAAAGTGGTTTTGTTGTGAATCAGGAGATATTAACAGTGATGTTTTGCATTGTCATATAATTCCAAGAAATGGTTAGTGCAGTGTCTCACATGCAAAAGTTACTGTTTTAATGTCCTCTGCTAATCCAGAGAATCTGCATTTGTACTGTGAAGTTCAGTTTTAAATAAAGGAGCTCCAGTTCTATTAACTGATCTTGTAGCACGCTATTTAAAACATCTTGTCTATTAGTTTAAAATGATTATTTACTAGCAATGGTCAAATCTGCAATTTGGTGTACTGGTCAAGCCCTAAAACAGGAAAAAGAAATAGATGAACTTTTGGTAAATGTAGCTAATTCCTAACCACTATCGTTGTTTTTTATATAGGGCAAAGATTTTGGATATGAACACTGTCATAATTATAGGTGGGTTATTAATAATTCAAAGACGATTATGTTAATAATGTAGTTATATTGAACATCCTTTTATACGTGGTTTAATTATGAATATCCCTCCGATTACATAACCTGCACTATTCCAGAAAAATTTGCTACAACTTTCGTAAACAGATCTGTATAACCTACGTAAACCTAGCGACTTCTTTAATTTTGCTACAAATTTAGAACATTACATAATATGCTAAAAGCAAGCACATCACAGCAAAATATACAGTTGTCATTCACAGTAAACTGCAATCGACGATTGAATCCCAAAGAACTTAATTAAACCTAGTAAACGGAAAATAAAGTGATACTAACCGGTGGAATGACATACCTGGTATTTTCTTTTTAAATTTATTTGCACAGCTGAATGCCACGCAGGATCCCATGGAAACTAAATATGACCAAGCTAAGGTATCTTGTCAAACACAGAAAAAAATCTACGCTGACAAACCCGTTTAACGAAAAATATGAGCTTCTAAGTATCACATATTTTCAATGCTTTCCTATGGAAGACACGACCAAGAGAGTAACCAAGAACGCGGAGGCATATCATAGCAGTTAACAGGTCGGCTTCAGAAATCTGCGGTTACAGCGTCTCCTTTATTTCCTACCTCCATGGATACTAGGCTATAATAAAAAGTCATTTTTATTGATGTTCAAATTTTCATCTTTGTGAACGCATTAATTGTAAAGAAAATATCTACAGCAGTTTGCCCATTGGAAATAAAAGCAAAGATTTTTTTCGTTCATTTGTTTGGAGGTTTAACGACCATTTTGAGCAACTCAATGGGCTATAAGTAGTCGTCTGTCCCTAATTTAGGGAAACTGGTTCCAGGGAAGGGAGAGAGCCAGTGCCGTAAGACAAACACAACACAAATGCCTCATCGGGATTCGAACTCAGATCCGTCTCAGACGAAGTTTAGAAGCTATCGCTTAGACCACGGCACTACCGGTGTGGCATTTACCATAATGCGTCAAATGCTATCCTCAATTATGTCCGCATTTTTAAAACGAAATTGTCCTCAATTTCGCATTAAAATTGAGGACAAATGTCATTTTGTCCTCAATTGCATTCTCAAAAATCTAGTCACCTTAATATAGCTGAACTGAGATATTTCTTGCTATATTATGCCGTCACAACCAGTGACCCTAAATTAGGGACTGGCGACTGCTTATAGCCCATTGAGTTGCTCACGGTGGTCGTTAAACCTCCAATCAAACTAAAAAAAAACCCCCAAAAAAACACTTTTGTTTCTGTTTTTTTTTTTTTTTGAATGAAGGTTTAACGCCCACCGTGAGCAACTCAATGAGCTTTAAGCAGTCGCCCGTCCCTAATTTAGGGTCACTGGTTCCTGGGAAGGGAGAGAGAGCCAGTGCCGTAAGACAAACACAATATCCATGCCTCACGGGATTCGAACCCGGACTACTTTCGGACGAATGATCAGAGGCCATCGCTTAGACCACTGCGCCACCGGGGCGGCTTTCTGTTTGTAGGGTGACGTCATAGATCGCAGCGTATCGCAGTTGCAGTAGCAGTGAGCAAGACACCTTGAATACACGCGTAGTCAGTCAAGACTTGTTTGGGCAGTCAAATACAAGTTATGGTGGTTGAGCTGAGTAATAGGCGTGAGACGTGAGTGTAGTTCATGAAGTCGTCTTCCTTTCGAAGATATATATTGGTTTTTGTACGATACCTCAGTTCAGTGTTGTGTTTATTTAACTTTGTTTTGATGTGAAGGATAACAGGCCATTATGCATTCTCTTCGGAAATGGTTTTACAAACCCAAGGTGAGTTTTTTTTTGTTCAGAAAGACTTGTGGTGACTGCTCGATTTCCTCTTGAAACGGATTTAAATGTCCTTATTAGTATAAGCAGATGAGTACATTTTTCGTGCTGCGCTGTCATTGGGTTCGCAATAACTACTGCGTGTACTGCTTTTGTAAGGTAATTTTGGCTGTATATTGTATATGAATGCAAAAAATCAGTTTATTGGTTCGTGGTTTCATTTGCGATATATGTGCAGTTATGACCGACCTATTGGTATGTTCAACGTAAGTCAACATGTGCTCAGGACATTTATCACGCTCCAGCGGAAAATAGAATGGGTAATCTTTAAAAAGATGTTATGTTCAGTCTTTCATATGAAGTGAGTGTACGGCGAAAAGAAATGGATGAAAATGTGCATAACTTCTACATTTGATCGCCGTGTTTATTTCCGTAAGATTAACCGCATCACCGATATATGCTGAACTTCATTTATTTTAAGAAAGCCACGTATTCTTTGTTGTACGAAGGAATGCGTTGAAAAAATTTTTTTGGTAAAGTTTAAATTCTGAGCTAAGTATAAAAACCAATAATTCCTGAAGTTGAGAAAATGTCCCGTAATGTGATTAATAGTCGCCCCAACCTGGTCGTATTGAGCGAAAGAAATAATATATCAGTATATTTGTGATGTTTTCTTGCAACTAGTAGCAAAGTATAATGGTTAAAAGGCAAAACATGGAATCTTGAATGATTTTAATTGATATCTGTGCACAGGACAAAAATTCAAGAATTTAATTTTTCCTTTTCTCCTTTAGTCTTTCACTTGTGCCTAGCATTTGAGCTTAATGACATCTTCATTTTCTTGTTTTTGTGAACACCAGAATCTCTTCTGCAATGTTTTTGATCAATGAGGTGTGCAATTGAGATGTTAACTAGTAACAATTGCATATGCAGCCCCGGTGGTACAGTAGTATAAGCACTGGCTTATGACCATTCATCAGAAAAGGGTCTAGGTTTGAATCCTGAAGAGGCGTGGATGTTGTATTTTGTCTTACGGCACTGGTTCTACTTCCTTCCCTGAAACCAGTGGTCCTAAATTTGGGACTGGTGACTGTTTATAGCCCATTGAGCGGGTTGGCAAGTTTTTGCCACAGGTGGAAAAAAACGGGGTAAAAACCGTCTAGGCAAAAATAAGATTTTGCCAAAGTGGCAAAAATTAAGATTTACTGTGTTTACTTACGGGGCATATAATCAAGTTTTTTTTTTCTACAAATGTTTTTAAAGGAAAATGAAGTAATTTTGAATTTTTTAAACCTTTGATTTAAAGGTTAAGTATTATTTTTTGACATAAAATACATTTTTATCACTTTGAAACTGATTTAAGGAAATAAGAGTACAAAATACAAATTGTGTTTATAAAGGTATAATTTTGTTTACCCAATTCATAGGGATGAAAATCATTCCCTCATTCAAAACAATGATCAAAAGCTATTAACAAACTGCTCGTGTTTATACTGAGAAATTAATTAACAATATTTCAAAACCCAAAAAATATACACCTAATTTGATGAAGATGACCTAACAAATCTTACAGCCCATGCACAAATAAGAAATGTAAATAAAAAATATATAAAATTGAAATAAATGAAATAGATTCTACTTTGTAAATTAAAATTTCATATTAAGGATACAAAGGCACATTTCATACTTCGGTAATCAGTTTCATCATCTAATTCAGCAATATCTCGTACATCAAAGTTAAATTTTTGTTGTTTCAGCATTGCATAACAAACAAGTTTTGAAACAATTTCTGTTGAAAGCTTTTTCCGGATTTTGGAGTGCAAAAATGAAAAATTTGAAAATATTATTTCTACTGCAGACTTGATGGACATGTTTGAAGGTGAGCGATTAACATACAAGTCTTTAGAAATTTTTCTGCCACCCCGGTGGCGCAGTGGTCTAAGCGATGGCCTCTGATCATTCGTCCGACCGGGGTCCGGGTTCGAATCCCGGTGAGGCATGGATGTTGTGTTTGTCTTACGGCACTGGCTCTCTCCCTTCCCTGGAACCAGTGACCCTAAATGAGGGATGGGCGACTGCTTATAGCCCATTGAGTTGCTCACGGTGGTCGTTAAACCTACAATTAAAAAAAAAAAAAATTCTTGATTTTGCCATATTTTTCCACTACCTATGAGAATTGATTGTTGTTGTCACATGTTTTGTAAAATATGTACTAGGAAAAGGTTTTTCCTTAAGCTTCAAAATTAATAGTGCATGATACATAGTCAGGATTAATTTTTCCCAACCATGCTTTTGCATCTTCCTTTTGTACAAAATTTAGGTGTTCACCTCTATATTTAGGGTGCAACAAAATGACATGCTGGCAAAATTGCTTGTGCAAACCATTTTTTTTACTGTAGGAAAATGTGGCTTCAAATTATCATTTTTCAATTGATTGCACCATGTATGGCACACATCTGCTAATGTTGTTGAATCATACTGAAGAATATCTAAGGCACTTGATACAGGTTTCAAATGTTTAATAAGATCCTTGACTTGATGATAAAGATTAAAATCACATATACGAGTTACAATGTTTTGATCCATCTCTTCAAAATGTCCATTTGCTATTCTTATGTATGAGCTGTGGTTTTGCACAAAAGTTTCTAGACAAGTGAATTGGCTGTTCCACCTAGTTTTTCCTGGTAACTGAGGAGAAACATGACCACTACATTCTCAGAGCCATGATCCAGGAGCATGATGATTTCGGAAATATTTATGCACCTCCACTACATGCATTTTAGGTGTTATATCTTCACCTAGAAGGCTCAACCAGTGAGCTCCGCATCCGTATGATATCAATGTAGAATTTTCATCTTGTTTTTCAAGTTCAGATCTAATTTTTTCCATGTTCTTAGCATTATCGGTAACGATGCTTTTAATTTCACAGTCATACTTAGTTTTAACAGTCAAAATGACCTTACTGCATTTCTCAATCAAGAATCTGGCTGTCTTTTTAATTGTGCCTGTAGCTTCTACATCCAAAATATATGATGTTCCACAAACTTGAATACATGAACCTGTTATCGGTTCATTATGAATGTTAGTCCATTCATCAATCACAAGAGTTCCTTCTTTTCCTTTCAGATTTTCTTTAAGTGATTGTTCCATTTCATTATAAACAGTATCTAAAAGGCCATCTGCCAGTTCTTTACGTGAAGGTAATTTAAAGCCTGGCCTCAAGATGTGAATTAAGTTTTTAAATGCTTCACTTTTCACAGCAGCAAATGGAATATTGCAGGCATAGAATAGTTTAGCAACCATCAAATCAATTTTTACTTTATCACATACTGATGTTTTTGAGACAAACTTGTTGATACTGCCTCCTAAACACAGTATCTTTGGAGGTGGCTCATCAACTTCTTCCCCACACCCTGTCACCGAATTACTAAGGTAAACCTTGTTCTTGGTCACATCTGTTAATATGCATAAAGGAAGTACTTTCACACATTCACTTGAAACCTTTTTCTCACAGTTCTTAGAAGCATGTATTCATGTCCACATCTTTTGCACTTTGCAGCAGTTTTTCCATTGGTAGATACTTCAAAAGATTCCCAAATAGGGTCTTTTCTTCTGCCTTTTTGTACCTTATTTGCTTAAAAATGTTTTTCTTTTCAATAAGTTGAGAAGCCCTTGGTAAAATAAAATTGCAGAAGTTGCTTTCCAGGTTGCTTATGATGATTAATTTTTAAATATTACAGGCATTTTTGATAATAAAATGCAGAATTGGTACTTATGTTTGTGGTGGTAACTTTTACAATAATTTAGAGATAATGTTGCCAAAATAATTAATAATACTGTCGCAATATTTTAGCAATAATACCATTCTCTTCCTGCAACGATGTGCACGAAACTGGCTGTAAATCGCTAACATGTGACATCAATGATTCATGCACACTTCGTAAAGCACAAATTGCAAGATCCCCGATGTTGCCCTCCCTTGTACAGTGCTGAAGCGAATGGTAATTCGAACTAACTCTTGCTTTGTTTGAGTGAGAAATCATGAGATCATCCGGTGTTTTGGCGATCTGTTCAACATAACTCCCTGAAACCTCGTGATGTAACGTCTTGAACAAAACATCACGAGATCATTCGATATTTCGCCGCCAATGCAGCTATGCGCAGACCGGATTGGCTGATGAGAGATCAAAGCTATAAATTGTCACGTGCGTACCTCACATCGCTGGCTGCATCAGCGATTCCCGGGGTTTCTTCACGGAATATCGTAACCCTCACATCGCTGGCAGAATCGGTGATTCTTCATGGAACATCATATCATGGTTGCGATGTTCTCAGAGCTTAACATTGATTCATCGATGTTAGAAGTACATCGGGTTTTTTTTTTTTTTTTCAATGTATCCCCAGCACTACTGCCCTCCATACAAAATCTTGAATTTCAAGTTCTGACTATGTTACTTAGGCTAAAATCTTCCTTTCTGCAAAAAAATAGTATAAAAGCATATCAAAACTCAAGTCTAGTAAACCTAAGATTTAAAAAAACTTACATTAAATTAATCAATGTAGAAGTCAATTCATAATTCATATAAACCCTTGTATCTCTTAAAAAATTGATGACTGACAAAAATTTGCATTTTTTTTTATTTTAATGAAATGGAAACCCTAGCATAAATTATAATGAATTCCCCAAATAATTTATTTTAATCAACTACTAATATGGTTTCTTATTAATTTCTAAGCAATCTTAATTTCTAAGAATCAGTTTCATTCACCGATGAAACAGATTCATTTTAAATTGTTTTTATTCAACAAAATTAATAAATGATACTGCGTGATATATAAAAAATATTTCACTGTTGATATGACTTTAAATCATTGTGTTTAGTCAAACTATTTTCCAGTTTGCCATTTTTGCAGATTTTTGCCTGGTTTGTACCAGTTTTTGCCACTGTCCCTGCGAAAATACCTTTTTGCCGGCAAAATGACCAACCCTGCCACTGAGTTGCACAAGGTGGTCGTTAACTTTCAATAAAAAAAATACATACACTACTAAATGAAGTAGTGAACAGAAAAACAATATGTTGGACACCTCAGCGGTGCAGTATGACCATTCATCTGAGAAAGGGCCTAAGTTTGAATTCCTGTGAGGCATGGATGTTCTGTTTGTCTTGCGGCACTGACTCTGTCCCTTCCCTGGAACCAGTAACCTTAAATTAGTGAATGGCAACTGCTTTATAGACCATTGAGTTGCTCACAGCAGGTTTCATCCTAGGACTAAATAAAGAGGAGGGGGCTTGTTATGGAAAAAAGGACAGTTTACACTTTCAAAGGGCGTTAGAATATACACCGATGAGCCATTACATTATGACCCCCCCCTCAGCCTAGAGAAATGAGCCCCTGCCTGAAGACCAAATGGTTGTGCAGGTGAAGTCACAAAGCAGTATATATACAATCTGAGAACCGGATTTCGGTTAGTAGAGTGTTCGGAGTCAGAATAGGAAAGGTTGCCGATTTATTGAAGTTTGATCAAGGCCTAATTGTGATGGCATGGCGCCTCGGAACTACAATCTCAGAAACGGCATGGCTCGTGGCTTATTCACGTGCCGCTGTAGCGAGTACGTACCAAAAGTGGTGCACAGATGGCCAAACGACAAACTGTCGTCCAGCCGTGCGTAGTCTCCGTAGCTCATTGATGCCAGAGGGGAGTGGAGTGTAGAGACTGTCGCGCCTTGCTCACAGGGCCACAGTGCGACAAATCACCCACATCTACAACAGTGGTGATCAGGGCAATGTGTCGCAGCAGACAGTTCACTGCAGACTTCTATTTATGAGCCTGCATTGCCAAAGACCCAGCTGGGTCCCCATGCTCACTGCACGGCATCTCCAACAACGCATGAAATGGGCCCAAAATCATTGAGATTGGACCATGGATGATTGGAAGAAAGTGGCCTGGTCTGATGAATCAAGATTCCTCGGTGCATCACATAGACAACCAAGCAGGGATGCGGAGGTTATGCACTGTTGGGTGTAAAAAGGCAGGCAGCAGCGATGTTTCCTTGGGACACTTTAGGCCTCATTATTCCAATAGCACAATCCCTGTCTGGTGTCTGAACCTCATTGCGGACCAAGTTCACCCATTCATGACAACTGTGCTTCCTGCTGGTGATATCCATTACCAACAGGATAATGTGCCATGCCACACTGCCAGAATCATCAAGAAGTGGTTCGAGGAACATTCTGGTGACTTTCTGTTAATGTCCTGGCCACCAAATTCACCCGACATGAACCCAATCGAACATTTGTAGTTCAACTTGGAAAAGCAGGTTCGCGCTAAGTCACCACCACCCCAAAATGTACGAGAACTGGAGGACCTGCTGTTAACATTATGGTACCAGATACCCCAGGATACCTATTGCCACCTCATCGAATTGATGCCTTGCCAAGTGGCGCTGTTTTGCAGACTAAAGGGGGTCCTACTGCTTATTAGGTCAATGATCATAATGTAATTGCTCATCAGTGTACATCCAGCCTTACAAAACCATGACCGTACAGGCATTATTAATTCACTGAAAAAGTTCCACAGTAATTCACTGTGAATATTAAGATATTATCATACAGGGTGTTTCCAAAAGTCAAGGCTCACTTTAATAACTCGAAAATGAAATTGGAACAGAAAAACAGTCAGCAGGTATTAATAAGAGATATGTGAATGATCCCCAAGGCCCCCCTAAATGGGTGGCCCGGCGAGCTATCTTGTAAACATGGCAAGTTAGAAAAAATATTACAAAGTTGTACATTGTTCTCACAGCGTAAATCCGCAGAAAAATTTCCAATAACTTAAAGTTAGGGCTGTGCCCTTCTGAGCTATAACATATTTACAAGGAAAGTTATTTTCCTCACAAGCCTTCAAATGTTGCTGTCTTTCCCTGAGATTCGGTGGAAGAGGCATCCGAGGCGACGATTTTCGTTGATGAAGTTAAGGTACCAAAGCATCCCTCACTGAAATAAGCCCCCCCCCCCTCTTCTGCAGGTTAAACTTTACTCAGTTTTCACTGAGAATCTATACTCTCACCTAAGCTTTGCACAGAATCCCATTGTGCAGTAAATTTAGGGTTTCAATTCATGTATCTACTATCTAGAACTTTAAAAGGAAATCTTAAAAATTATGGCCCTAAGCTCTGCCCAAAACTCCGAAATAAAATATTGTCTATGGTTACCTCTTCAAGAGCTCAACAAATACAAAAATTGACTGATGTTTAATATATCCATTCTAGCTGTCTGTAGTTTTAGGCAATCATTTGGAGAGTGTTGCCCTTGTTTCAGGGGCGTATATGTGGAATTTTTTGGGGGGAGATGACAAAAAATAAGTTTTAAAAATCCACAAGAATAAAATAAAGGTTAATCGGGGGGGGGGATTAAAGCATGTTTTTCGTAAGTTGAGGAGGCCAAGGGGAGAATGCCCCTTTTGCCCCACCTCTAAATATGCCCCTGCCTTGTTACATAGTCCACGATAGCTGTAGCATTAGGACATGAAAAGACTTGTACCGTGTTGTGTTGTTATTGGCATTTCTTGTCCTCTGACCAGGAAATATGGATGCTTCAATTAGACATTTATGAAATATGGCAGAGTTAAAATTTACTGTAGCAGACCATTCTCTTTCATTAACCTCGTAACCTTATCGAGAAAAACTTTTGTGCTGAAGTTGAATTATGTCTTGTCTCTTATGGCGATTCCAATACTGCATACAATGGATCAAGTGCTTTTATTCCTGAGTGCGTTCAATGGGCCAAGTACCCACCTTATATCAGACACCTGGGAAGCGTTGATGTATAAGGGTTTTTAAAAAACAATAGTGTACATGTGCATTTCCCTCTATAGTGTTTTAGCAGAATGTGTATCAGTAATAAAGGAATGAGAAAACAAAAGAAATATGTGTTCACTTGCACACATGAATTCCATACCGTGATGGACCGTAATGAATAAATAATAGTGGCTGCAAATTAACGCAAAAATATCAGTGTTTCAAACAGGATTGCAGAAATGTTTGGATCTGAAAAATATGCTTATCGGAATAATAAGACTCGTATGTGTATATTTGTTCAGTTAAACCTTATAAGAACACAGGATCCTGCCAGTGCCATCAATTTCTCCTAGAACTGGTGTCTTTTGTGGATAACGTGTGACTTACTTATGCAAATGCTTGTTAATTTGTGCCCACTATATGACCATGGCAATATACAAAGTTACTGTTTATTCTGAGAATGAGGTTTGCAGAAGTAAAAGGCCATTTGCAAAGTGCCTTAATCAATGAAGCACAGTTCATCTTTTGATGTCATTCGTGTCGTAAGTCTGCAAGCATTTTAAGTGGTTTCTCCCTTTTGTTAAGAACACTGCCTCGGAACACTCTTTGCTCTGCCTGGCTTATGAAAAGGTGAAAATGTTAGTTAATTCTAAGTTGTATGCGGCCAACACACCCTAATAGTGGAAAGGTGTACACTCTCTGAATATTATGAAATGATATTAAACTTGGAGGATGTCGATGAAACACTCGCGCTGCTAGAGAATTATAAGCAGAATTTTCCCCCTGATTTGCTGTGTCCAAGTTCTACCATAAGACGTGTTGCTCCATGTGTTTACGAACAACAGACACTGTGAGTTCTCAACCACACACTGGAAGACCTGAAGGATCTGTTGCATGATGAAGATGTCACTTATGCTCTTTTAAACCCCCAGATCAGTACCAGAGAAATTAGCTTAGCATGCAGCCTTTCCAATGCCAGAATTTGGAAAATTTTGAATCAGCCTGGTTTGCAACCATACCACATCCATTTACAGCAGGCTTTATATGAAGGTGATAGGAAATGACTGCTGGATTGATGCAATTTCATTCTAGAAAAAAATAATGGTGCTTAACTTTTTTTTTCTGCATGACATGTTGTGGGCTGATGAGGCTAGTTTCTTTCGAGGGTGTAACAAACAAGCGCAATTCTCATTTTTGGCAAAGATAATCCTCAACAGACGAGATGCTTGTCATCAAAGAAAAGGATATGTTACAGTAGAATATGAAGGAACACAGTTATTGGTCCTGTATTATTTGAAGGTGCACTTACTGGAGGATGCTATTTTGTGACCTTCTGAAAGAAGTACTTTATGATTTTTTAACGATCTTCCGCTTCAAAGTAGTTTTCTCGTGTAGTTTCAACACGATGGAGCCCCAGCACAAAAATTATTGTCCGTTCAAGATTTCCTCAAACGAACATTCAAGGAAAGGATTATAGGCGGTGGCATATATTTGAGGCTAGCTAGGCTATCTGTGAAGCCAAGAAAATGCGCAAATAAAAGTCAATTAAATATACACATAAAAATCAATTATCAACGGTATTAAGATATGTCGATGCTTTTGGTGTGAAAAAAAAACACTAGGGGATTCGCTTCTTTCGATTATGAGAATCAGTCTGGCGAGCGATGATCAACAGCATAACGCAGTAGGTCTTCGATCGCCTTCGTGGTTCTGATGCGAAGAGCTTCCAGCGTTTCCGTGACAACATGAATGAACTACGGAGGTGAGTAGAGAACATGAATGAACTACGGAGGTGCAAAGGGTTTGCTCCAAAAAATGAAGCTTTCGGACTACCTCAGTCCCTCAATGCTTCCAGCGCATGTTTCGCGAGAGTTGTTTCAGTTTGTCTGAAGTGTCAATGAATTTAAAATCAGTGATATTATATCTTAAATTCGTGGCTTTGTTGGATTCGAACTGTTTTGATAAATTTTGTGAAAGCATCTATTATCAGAACTTAAAGAACTCTATGCTTCAAATTTTGAAACAGCTCAATTAAAAAATGAACTGAAGGTGTTTTATTCCCTTGATGAATACAAAACAAATCAGTAAGAAACATTACTTGTTACATAAAGTTGAATAATTGGACATAGTGTTTATTGAGGTGTACAAATTGGCAGATCTAATATTAAACTTTCCATCAACAACTGCAACTGCCGAAAGAAGGTTTTCCGTAGTAAAAAGAATTAAAATGTGTCTTAGAGCAACATAAGGACATGCACATTCGAGCAACTTGGCTGGTTATTTAATAGAGGAAAACATCTTTAAATATGAAAAAGTACTTGTAAGAAACATTTTTGTGAAAACGTAACACTCAAGTTCAGACAAGGAAAGAAGAATGGAATTCATGTACAAATAAGTCTTCAAATCCTAATCCTCATAATTATTTGGTATCATGTTAGCAATAACACGTACCTAAAATTTAGAAAAAATGTTACTTCTATTACTTGACAATTAAAAAATAAACTTCACAATAAAAAAAAACAGTAGTGTGTGTGTGTGTGTGTGTGGGGGGGGGGGGGGGTTGAGATAGCACAGGTCCTGGACCCAAGATACGCCACTGATTATAGGATATGGTAGGAATGTAGAATGGCCACCTAGATCACCAGACTTTTAACACCGAAGGATTTTTATTTTGGGGGCCATTTGAAATACCAAGTTTATGAAACAAGCTTGGTGTATTTCAAATGGCAACACCACCTCATGATAGCAATGATCTGAAACAGCAAATTATTGATGCTTGTAGGAGTCTTCTTTCGCGTAAGTTACCAGAAACTGTACTTCGTAAAATTCAAATATGTGTTTTAGCTGATGGACATTTTGAATTTTGTAAATAATTTGCATAACATCTTTTCCCCACCATTACTGTTATGAGAATGAGTTACTATATTAAGACTAAAAGTTTAAGCAGTTCAGTGTTATTTTTGACAACAAGCCACCCTGACAAGTGAGGACAACTGCTTTGTTGAATCTAGCTGTCAGGTTGGCATTAAAAAAATGTGTTCATCTTTTTTTGTTTTGTTCTGATGTATCAGTCACTATTGCCAGGGTCTCTTAGTTTGAGTTGCTTTCCCCCTAAATATCTGACTTTTGTAGTTATTGAGCTCCTGATGGGGTATACCATAGGCAATTTTTTTTGGGGGGGGGGAGGGATATTGGGGAGAGCGTAGAGACATAATTTCCAAGATTTCCTTCTAAAGTTCTAGATACATGAACCAAAACCCTAAATTTATTGCGCAGTTTGATTTTATGTAAAGCTTAGGTGAGTTAACAGATTCTTGGTGAAATATGGGAAAAGTCAGATGGGCGGGGAGCTTATTTCAGCGAGGGGTGCTTTCGAATCCTTAACTTTGCCAATAAATCATCTCCTCAGATGCCTTTTTCACCGAAGCTCAGGAAAAGGCAGAACATTTAAAGATTTGCAGGGAAAACAATTTTTCCTTGTAAATATGTTGTAGCTCAAGAGTCCAAACTTTGAGAGTTATGGACATTTTTCTGCAGATTTACACTAAGGTAAGAACACTGTACAACTTTATAATTGGAATTTTTTTTTAACTTGTTTCCTTTATGAGATAACTTGCTGGGACCCAAATTAGTGGGCCTTGGAGATCATTCACATATCCCTTAAAGAGATAATCTCTCTTATTAATACCCGTTGACTGTTTTTCTGTTCCAGTTCATTTTTGAATTATTAAAGTGAGCCACGACTTTTGGAAACATCCTGTATGTTATTGTTATCAGTAAGTACTAGTTTAATTTGAGAAAATATTCTTTCAGCTTAAGCATTTGAAATTGTTAAGGTATCCTACACCATCCGACTGATGATGCTAATATCCAAAAAGAGTGAGAAAATTCAAATACCTGGGATCAGTGTTTAAGAAAGATGGAAGAAGTGAACAGCAGAGTGCATAAAGTATGGAATAACAAGAAAAACATTTATACCAGTGGTCTCAAACTTGCAGGCCGCATGGGGTCTGTTGCCAACTGTTTTGCGGCCCGCATGAATGATTACAAAATAAAAATAAATCACCCTTTTTTCAAGTGTATTATAATATATTAAATATAATATAAACATAGTAATGCTTGGCAAAGCCATTCGCTTTAAGTTCATTTACAAAGAATGTGGTCAAATTTAACTGTATGTGACAAGTTCATGTACGAAGAATTTAACTGTATGGCGGTCTGAATGCTTCAAAGACGTGGAAAATATTTGGAATATATTCAAGTCTCCATTTTCTTTAATGCTGACAATGCTCACCTGAGTAACATTAGCGTGAATTAATATACTTTCAGTATGATTCTTTCCTAAAAAAAATTCAATAGCTGCAGTCTAACATATTTTTACCAGCTAGTTTCAAAGGACAAGTACGTAAACATTCATAACTTAGCTGCACGTTTTCTGTCTATATTCGGAACAACATGCTCATGTGAACTGTTGTTTTCAAGAATGAACCAAGTAAAATGTCTTGAAAGAAATAGGTTAAGTGACAGTCACTTATGATCACTTACAAGTAGCATGTTTAAACAACATTATTCCAAATATTGATAAGTTAGTGACAGAGAAGCGAGCCCAAGTTTCTGGTCAGAACATGCAATATTTTCTGTACTGTGTACCGTGTTCAGTTGGTAAAATGTGATTGTTTTAAGATTTAAGTGAAAAATAATTGTTACGTAAAAGTGATTTTTTTCAGTGATTGACGAAGCATTTGTTTCTACTATTTACCAATAATTACAAATAATATTCCACTCTAGTGTTAAGTCATTAGTGTAGTTTTGTAAAGTTGATATTTATTTATAAGAAATTTATTAATATTCATGTGGCCCCCCTGCATTCCTCCAAAAATGGAAAGTGGCTCTCTCATGGGTCTAAGTTTGAGACCACTGATCTATACTGTGTGATGTAAAGGATGCACAGGGATGAGATGTTGAGAGAAAAAGCTAAATGTTACTGAAATGAAGATGGTATGGGCTAACAGGAAAGGTAAAGTTTTAAATGAAAGGATAAGGGTAAATAAGCTTAAGTTCTTAAGAGGCAAGGCAGCAGAGATCGCGATAACGCCTCTACACGCGTATTTCACGCCTTAAAAACGCCGAATGCGCTTTAAAATTTAGAAATGCGTATTTTTACGCATTGTTTTTCCATAAGAAATTTCCTTTTATAATCGGTGATTACAAAGCGATTTTGTCATAAAAATGACCATTTTTTCTTATCAAGAAATTATGTGTTAACTTTTATGTCACAGTTTATGAAAAAATCATGATTTGGTTCCCATTGCCAAGCCACGGCCCGAAGCAAAGCGTTACCGCTCGCTCAATCGAGTAGGGCCGTAGAGCAGCTCAACCGATGAACATGAGCATTACAGGGAAGGAGGTATCAGCGGTGTCTGGATTGAAACGCTAGTGTATCGGTGCAGCGTTGTGCAGTAATGCAGTTAAGCCTTGGCGTGGAGGGAGGGAAAAGCCAAGGAAGGAGGAGAGGTAGGTCCGTCGTAACAGAGCCGTCTTCCCGCTTCTCTTTGCTGCGCTGTGACGTCACGGTGGCCATAAGCGAAACTGTAATGCGCACGGAGCCATACCGAGAAAGTGTCGTGTGCTCTGTGAATTTTCAATCGAAATAACAGAGCTAGTTTTCAGTAAATAATTTTTAAGTAAAAATTGTACAAACATCCAACTATTTTTTAAAATAGAGTAAAAAAAAATATATATATACATACTGGGAAAAAACGGGAATATGACATGAATACTGTTCGATGCTTTTTTGCTGAATATCTTTTTTTTTTTTTTTTTTTTTTTCCAAAAGCACACTGCAATGGCTCTTTGGAGCTGGGAAAACTACATTTCATTACGTCGAATCAGTCATTTACCAATTTTATAAAATTAGCAATTTTTTTTCTTTCAAGAAAAAAATACTCTACAGCTTTGCTTACGTTGTAAGATTGCATCTAGGGCTCTAAAACTAATTCTCTGTCTCATGGGGGCCTCTTGCATTTGTGTGGATCCATTTTATTTTATGAAACACCTTTAATTCTGAGTTATTACGTTCCAGAAAAAGGTCAAATATCTGGCGAGTGATGGTTCCACACTACAGCGTGTTCCGCGATCAAATATATGATTTCGAAGAAGTTTATTTAGATGGGGCACATCGGCAAACATCCATATTTTTCGATTTTCATTTACTGGATTTGGAAAAGAAGACAATATTGGGGTTATTCCAAGCTGCCTCCAAACCTTGATATCCCCCCCGCCCCCAACCCCCGCCTTTAGAAATACCTTGGGAAAAGCGACGTGTTTTGAAGTTCTTTTAATTGCCATTTCAGGGCGGAATTCCCGCCGAAACAAAGCTGTTAAACGGGAGTCTCCCGCCTTCAGAAATTTTAAGAAAAAACATATTATAAATATAAAATTTGGGTCCATTTTTGGATCGTAAAAATACGTGCTTTAGAAACGGGCCGTTCAGAGTTAAATTGCAATCGAACATAATTAGTTTATGGACCCGTGAATCGGCTTCCATGCGTAGCCGTATGAGCAGTTCATTTTGCATATCGCAGACTGCTACGAATCAGGCATGAGATTGCTCTTCGGATTCGCGGAATTCCACATTTCGGTTATACTTGAGAGCGATGAAAAAAAAATGTTTTATTTTCGGATGGTTTGTGGGGAGGCTCGTTTTCCGCCTGGGGAGCGGTATTCCGTTTTTCAGAACTTACGAAAGCTAAACGGAGTGAATTTTTTTCCCGCAATTGTAATTTTTTTCTCGCGAAGTTTCCTCTGTCCAGTATTGTTATTAAATATCAATTTATTGTATACATGTTTGCATTTCAGCTTGAAAGTGTAGACAATAGTTTCCGATAACGGAAGTTCGACGGAGCAAAAATTTCCTTGTAAACTTTAGGAACGAGTTTCTTTCGCGGATTCGAAGAGTAACTCTGACTTTGTTGTCATCAAAACTGAAGATAATTTGGAAGGGGGGGGGGACGGAATTTCGTCTTTCAAAACTTTTCGGAAACGGAAGTTAGACGAACTGCAGATTTAATCTGTAATCGTGATTTTTTTTTCCCTCGCAATATTTCCTCTGCTCATTTTTATTGTAAATTATAATTTTGTTTGATAAGTGATTGTGTTTCAGCTGAAAACGGAGGAAAAATTTCCGAAAACGGAAGTCTGACTGAGCGAAGATTTTTTCGTAATCGTAATTTTTTTTTTTTCGCGATGTTTCCACTGTCCTGAATTATTGTTAAATGTTATTTTCCCTCTATAAATAGTTGCAAAGGGAGAAACTGAACATTCCTCATGTATCAGAAGAATGGTTGAATCAACCAAATCTCAATTATGTGAACTGTAAACATCTCATACATAGTATTCAAGGAGATTTTTTTTTTTTTCAGAGCTGAAGGAACAAAAATAATAAATTAGTTGACCTTTGTAATACCAAACTTGCACATTACAATGTCCAATGAAGGTTTATTTTATCTTTTGTAATTGAGATAAACTGTAGATTTCCTTCCTCCACAATAGAACTCCTTGTGGAGTTTGAGTGTGCAGAATCTGAATCTGTGAAGCAACACTTACGCACAAGTTTTGGTAGTATCTCAAAAGAAAAAAAAAAAAAAAAAAAAAAAAAAAAAAAAAAAATTTGCAGCCTCATGGATAAAACAAGACAAGTATGCAAGATTCTGATAAATTACAATTTACTTATTTTATATAAAAGAAATTCAATTACATGCTAATTCATGTTGACATGTTTACATATAGATATAATTAGTTGTTTTTATATTAAATATTATTTAGCTAAAAATTTAATGTGATAATTGTTCGTTCTCTAAAATTACTCCTTCAAAATGTGAAGGAGTATTTTTACTCTTTTGAAAAAATCCTAGCACGATCTCTGTAAGGCAGTATGGACAAGCTTTGAGAAGAGGCAGTGAGTGAGTGGGATGTAGATTTCTGAGTACGCAGCTGTCTGGAAAGTGAACTAGCAGAGGACCTAAGGTGAACTGGAAGAACTGTTAGCAACAGCGTGAAGTTTAATGTGTTGACATGAGACATAAGACAGTAAAGGATCTACAATGGCAAAAAATACCTGTTACTAATAATGATAATCATGATGCAGAGGAAAAAAGATCCTATAATAATTTCTTAGTTTCTAAAGATAATTTTCAGTTCACCAATGAGAACTGAAATCATTGGTAAATTTATCAAAATTGATAGTATTAGATCTATACGAGGTTAGAGTTATTTAGAGCTAAATGCCAGTTGTCGAAGTAAAAGAAAATTATTAGTGTGCTGCAGTTACAGAAAAACGCAATAATACCATATTGTTTTGAAGCACATCATTTGTATACTTTAAGAGATTAGTTTTAAAATCCTGAAAGTACAGTGTAGTATTGATTTATCTAGTGAATGCTTGAGTTAAAATGTGTAACTAAAGAAAAAAATGGTTTTCTTTTTTTAAAAGTTTTTTTTCTTTTACAGTTCAGGAAAAACTTAATACATATTATTGGGTGGACTTCTTAATTTAAGCACTTTCAAGTAGTCCCATTTATTACTTAAGCCTGCCATTACAGGGCAAAGAAACTAGCTCTACTGCCAAAGAAAGACAGAATCACTAGGAAAAAAGATTCAAGAGTTGTTTTTTTTTTTCCCAAGTAAAATACACTGGCGGAAAGGGAAAAAAGAACACCAAGAAGGAATTGGCGGACGATCATGAAATTTACATATGTTAATGGGGTTGAGTTTATGTAGGGGGGATGTTAATTTAGGGACCAAACGGTGAGCGCTTACGCCACAGCCCGGCATAATATGCAAATTATCATCGGTGGTATTTAAGGAGTGCGGCAAAGTGAATGTAATCAGTCCTCGGCGTACAGACATGTGCAAAGACCCTGAAGAAGCTGCAATGCCTGGACATGGAAGACGTTTACGATTTCAGCAGCTATCGGACTTTGAGCGAGGTCGTCTAGTCGGACTCCGCGAGGCCGGGTGGTCGTATTGTCGTATTGCGGAGCGAATTGGACGGGAAGTATAGGTGGTGGTACGATGGTGGCGTAGATGGTCCGAGGAACATTCCCATATGAGAAGACATGGAACCGGGAGTCACAGATAGACTGATGAGCAGACCGATCAACGCATAAGAAGAGCGGTGTTGTCAAGCAGAACATCCACTGCGACGCAAATCCGAGCTGCCGTTGCACCTGAGGTGAGTGTGCGAACAATCCGCAACCGTCTACTGGATGCAGGACTACGTGCACGTGTGCCTCTGGCATGTGTACCTCTGACTCCAGCCCACCGTCAGGAACGGCTGCAGTGATGTCGCCAACGTCTGCACTGGAGAACGCAATGGCGATCTGTCGTGTTCAGCGATGAAAGCAGATTCTGTTTTGGAGCCTTCGATGGCTGTATGCGTGTTCGCAGACGCACAGGGGAGCGTCTCCACCCTTCTTCCATCCGCCAGCGACCCACAGGGCCTACACCTGGTCTCCTGGTGTGGGGAGCGATCAGGTATCACTCCCGTACACAACTAGTGTTTGTACCGGGTACGTTAAACAGCACCTCCTACATCAACAACATCATTGAGCCCGTTGCTGTGCCATTTGTAAGGTCGGTCCATCGTGGTGTTTTCCAGCAAGATAACGCACGCCCACACACGGCACGTGCAACGCAACATGCACTTCAGGGTGTGAGACAACTTCCATGGCCTGCACGTTCACCGGATTTGTCCCCCATTGAGCACGTGTGGGATTTTATGGGACAACGACTTATCCGGTCTCCACGGCCAGCCACGACCATCCCCGATTTACGCGTCCAAGTTGAGGATGCTTGGAACTTAATACCCCAAACTTACATCCAACATCTGTACGACAGACTCCATGCCAGAATTGCAAAGTGTGACGCAGTTCATGGCGGTTCAACCTCGTACTAACCATGTTACATGGAAATGTTATTTTTCAGTTTACCAGCAAATACAGCTGTATTTTGCCATAATGTTTTGATCACGTTATCCTCTGTATTCCGTTATTATGCTGTATAAATTTCGTTGGTATCAGACGTCTCCTGAGGTGTTCTTTTTTCACTTTCCGCCAGTGTATATTCACAACATGAAATGGCTTTCCAAGGTTTGTTTGCGTCGCTACTGCGCATATATCTGTTCAAAAGAGGATTCTGCTCAGGGGTACGTTGGAAAGTCCTTATACATGTATATACAATAAAATCTTTAAATTCAGCCGATGAATTTAAATTTGTATTGTAAGTGATTCTTCTTATCAAGATCATGCATAGAAGTCAACTACCTCGATTACTTTTGACTATTTCTGCAGGAATTTGAATCTCCTAATAGTATATGATGTACTTTGATCACTGGAATTTGTGACCTACATCTGACCCTGAATGTGAGAAAAGGTCGTAAGATGCTACGATGGAGCAGGAATAGCTTCTTCTAGCGCAAATCTGAAGGTTCTCAAATATCTATGTTCAGTTGCTTGGAATTTCTTTGTCCTGGGTAGGTAGCGTCTAGCATGCTAGACTGGAAATTGGGAGGTGCGAGTTCGATTCCTGCTCCAGGACAATGTAATTTTCAAGTTTTCTGAAGGAAGTGGTTACATGTAATACAGTGAAAATATGCCAATAATAGCATTAGTAAGCTAGATAGTTAAGTGTTGGAAATACACTGCTTCTTTTAGGGAAGCAGTATTTTTCTGAGAAGCTTGCAAGACAGATATGCCAGTCAGTGTGGTGCTGGGGAGGGGTGTTCTTTGGTAGTATTGTCAACTGTAATATTTTTGCACTAATATATTCAGTATTTTGTTTTCAGTTTTTGTTAATTTACACCACTAGCATGTAGTTTTTTTTTTGCTTGTACCAAGAAAAAGTTGAAACATTTCTCCATGCGGAGAAGTTAAGTTTTGATTTATACAAGACTACTGGGGTAGCCAAAAATTATGAATTTGATGTAGAAATTTAAGTTTTTTTTTTTAAAGTAACCAAAAGTTTTATGATCTAACTGCAATGTTTTCTTTTGTGAATTAGCTTTGCAGACAGATTTCTATGCAAAATAATAAAAGCTGTTTGGTAAGATGTTGAAGTACAGAGACTGTCTACACATGAAAATAAGTACTTACAATTTTTTTCTCTAAACATCCACTAGTTATATAATAAATCGGAGCAAAAATTGCTAATGACATTTCATTATACTTAGATTTTAAATAAAAAATTATACTTATTAAAATGCCAGTGAAGAAACTATTATGAGACCATGGTTTCAATTTCAGCTGCTAGGGCTCTCCATCTGATGGCTGATGAGAGTGCTGGTGGCCGAAACCGTGGTCCCATAATAGTTTCTTCACTGGCATTTTAATAAGTATAATCTTTGATTTAAAATCTATCTAATCATCCACTATGGAACAGTGAACAAATGTTCCATATTGGCAATTAATTTGCTGGAAGTTATATGACAGCAGTATAGCATTTTGTAGTTTTCAAAGGAAAACTGTTGCATATTTAGTCTTCAGCACAACTCCCCTCCTCACTTCTTTTTAGTTGTTGTTTGAAATTGTTTCCTTTTGGGGGGGGGGGGGGATTGGTTTCTTGCCTCCCTAACCCTTAGTACCTGCCAGGGCCCAACTTAGACACAACAAGGTTCTGTAAATCAATAGCTGAACAACTATTGTTATTACTGTTTCACACGTTATAAAGTATCTTCGAGCTGAGTGTGCTATGCTTCGTTAATTCTGCTATTTTACAAGTTTGCTGGGAGTTAAAAATATAAACAATTCAATAGTTGCTATTTCTCCTGAAAATGTTGCACTTAACTAATACTGTAGAATGTTTTGCAAGGCTATTGTTGGCAGATTTATTTTTCAGAAGTTCAGGTTGAAAAATCCTTGAGGAGTTGGTTTGTAAAACTAAAGATATTCACAGGTACGTTTGAGAATATACAACCAAGGTCCAGAGTATGAAAAAAATGGTGAAGTTTAAAAGTATACCAGAAATAAAAAGATAAAAGATTATTTGCTGTACTTTGTATAAAAGTATTAACCTTTAGAGACGTCATGAGTTGATAGCCCAAACAAGGTTCTGTGCTGTATTTTTACCTAGGTACATCTGGGGGCCTCTACTTTTGAGTAAAACCCATACAGTTGTATATTTTTGTCTAACACAGTGTATTTTAATAAATTTGGAAACCTCACTGTGGGGCCCTGTGGGCTGTCCTGACACCACGTGTTACAACTTTTAGGCAGAGGGAGAGATTAATTGATATAACCACCCCTCATGTTTGACCTGAGTTCTCCATCCATCCTTTGTACTTGAATCACTTGAATTTTTTCTTTGAAAAAATGAGTGCTAAGCTTGGGCCCAATTTCCAAATAAGGTAAATATTGATATTTATAATGAAGAACTAAAGCAATGAACTGCAGAAAGTAAATATTCAGTGTTTTTATAACATCCGTTTTTTTACGCAATGGTTGGAAAGCTTTCCAACCGTTGGTTGAAGCACATATATGCTCCAGCTTTGTCCGTCCGCACAATAACTTGCGTAAAAATGGTTCGATTTTGATGAAATTTTAGTATGTGATAGGGGACCACCTTGGGGACAAACCCTATTGAAAATGGGCAAAATGGAGTCAAAGGTCAGGACATAGTTGTGAGATCCATTCCATTGCCCTTATGCATCATAACATGCATAAAAATGCTTCGATTGTGACAAAACTTTAACATGTTGTTCTGGAGATGTACTGAACCGGTTCTGTTGAATATCATCAAAATGGGGTTAAAGGTCAGGAGATGAGAGAGATTTATTCCACAGCCAATATCCTCATAACTTGACTAAAAATGCCTCTATTGCGACAAAACTTTAGTATGTTGTTCTGGAGGTATGCTGTACTGGTTATGTTGAATATCATTGAAATGGGGTCAAAGGTCAGGGCACAGGAGCCAGATTTATTCCACTGCCATTATCCTCATAACTAGAGTAATGATTTCTGGTATGTTGGAAAGTATCATAATCAATACATTGCATGATTTTACTAACTTGTTCTTCTTGGAGGAACTGAGCAGCTTATCTCCCCCTCCTCCCTCAAAACTATGCTGAAAATAGAAAATTGAAGCATCCGTTTAATATGCTACACATGCGTGGAACAGTGCTAAGTTCAGGCTCAATTTTAAGAGCTCTAGCCTGACTTTTATACTGAACTTGATTCCGGTCCCAAATGAGTGTGAAACCTGTTTAGACAGTATTAAAAATACAAAAACCTTGTTTTTTTAGACTTTCCCTCTTTTATCCTCCTGATATTAACCAATGTTTTTCTCAGTTGGGAAGGGACCTCTCTCTGTTTTTATAGTAGAGCCATGCAATTTTCTTTAACTGTTTGTTTCATCCTAAAATGCTTTGGGGGGCAGTGCTTATGGAAAATTAGGCTGAGCTGCAACCTATGTACATTGCTCAATAAAATTAACAAGGAAGTGCGGTACAGGGGAGGGGATGACATTTTGATGGTGTAGTGTCTAATACACTGCTGGACAGTTGCTAAGGACGGATCATAAACGGCTATATAGCGCATAAAAAAGTAAGTGCGGTTGGATGCCAAGTGAAATAAAATAATGTCAGAATGCCAGGACATTACAAGAAAGACAATTTATTGTGCTCTGAAATCCAGAAAGCTTTGAAACGTGTTCAAGGGACAAACAGGCCATTTTGTGCAGAATACGTAAACGTGAAAAAAATTCAATTGCTGTCCGCAGGCGTTCCGGCGTAAGATGTCAATACGGGATATGGCCACCATGGAGGGCGATGCAAGATTCCACACGTCGTGTCATGCTTTGCACAACATTATCAAGCAGCTGTTGGGGTAATTTATCCCATTCCTCTGTCAGTGCACGGATGAGGGTGTCCTTGTTTATTGGAGGGCATTGGCGACCAGCAAGACTCCTCCCCAAAGCATCCCACACATTTTCAATGGGATTCAGATCTGGAGAACGTGCTACCCATAAGAGGCGTTGAATATCTTCGCTCTCAAGACACTCCTGGACAGCGACTGTTCGATGACATGTTGCGTTGTCGTCCATGAAAATGAATCTATCACCGACAGCACCACGGAACATGCGAACATGAGGTAGCAGAACATCATTAATGTATCGTTGGCCAGTCATAGTCCCAGTTGGAAGCACATAGAGGAGCGTACGGCCATTGATCATGATGCCAGCCCATACCATGACACCACATGTCGGATATCGGTCCCTTTCCTGTATGTTTGCTGGACAATATGCAGTACCACTATCACGCCAGATCAGTTGTCGTCGACAATCAGGCGATAAACTGTATCTACTCTCATCTGAGAAGAGGACAGCAGACCAGTCGTTATCAGTCCAATTGCGATGTTGATGGCACCACTGCAAACGGGCGGTACGGTGACGTCTGGACAATGGGATGCACACAACAGGACGGCGGGCGTATAGTCCTCCTTCATGCAAACGTCTGGCGACAGTTTTTCGGGAGATCCGCTTGACAGTAGCAGCCATAAACCGATTTGCTACCTCACTAGCTGTGCTGCGCCGGTGTCTTTTTGTTGGTAGCACTATGTACCGATCTTCTGCAGGTGTCGTACTGCGAACACGACCTCCCCGTGACGTTTGCTACACTCTCCATTTGTTTGAAATGATTTCCAAAGCCTTGAAACAACACTGTGGCTGACGTCGAACACCCTGGCAACATCTGTTATTTTTCGCTCTTCTTCAATCTTGCTAATAATACGGCCACGCGTAAAATCATCTAGGTGATGTCGGGAAGACATACTGAAACTTGCAAGTTCGTCAATTGATTCTTTCCCTTTCAACTTTGCGTTTGAACAACAACTGTCAATACGAGTCAAATCCTTTATCTCTTATCAGCGCTATGACGTCACGAAGAAGTTCGGCAATCCAAAATTTGCATACGCACAACACGTCTTACTGTATCCCGCACTTATGCTAATTTCCACATTTTCCTACCTTCCATTTTATGGTTTCTATTGTCATCCGTCCTTAGCAATTGTCCGGCAGTGTATCTACAGTTCTTGAAGCTTTTACTTCACAGAAATCTTCTAATGTGTGGCCTATGGAATTTGCTCCCAAAGCCCAGAATAAAATAGCACTCTCCCACTCCCCACCCAAACCCATTTGTTGATTAATTCTCTTTACCAGTTAGGAAGCTTTTTAAAAAAAAATCTCGTATGAAAAATCAGTTTGTTAAAAATAAAAATTTAGAGCCTGATCCATGATAAGTATTGTGCAGCTCAATCCCCGATTTGAGCTCTGAGTATCTCAGTGTTGGCATGCAATTGTGACCAAATAGGCAATTTTTGCTACTGAGAATCCTTGTAGTTATCCTTATTGCAGCGTAAAGGGGAATGTCGACTTTTAAAAAATTGACCATGGTTTGTTTTTTTGCCATCATTGAAGAACATAGTAGATTATCACATGTATAGCTTGGTGCAAAAGTTCTGCAACACTTCATGTAAACGTGTATTTTACACATTTGACCGCATTTTGAAAAGTAACACAAATTCCAGATATAATAAATATTACACCATTTTAAAGATTATTTCGTAAGGAATAAAATTTTTTTTACAGAATTAAAATATCTCTGCATTTATATATATATAGTGGATTAGAAGACGAAGAAACTTAAAACTAACAAACACTTTTTTTTTGTAAACTACAAGAAACTGTTTAAACCACAAGAAAGAAAAAATTGAAACTCAAAGCTTTTTCATTTAGTTAATGTTAAATATGTTTCAAGACATATAGACAATTAATTAATTGGTAAGCCTTAAGCCTCTGTTTTTAATTTTTAAGACACATCTCCTGAGCATACCGCCCGCAAAGTGTTCAAGCTCATCCATTGATGTTAGATGATACCAGCATGAAGTTATAGTTTTAATTAACTGTACTTTATTTGTAGGATTCTTTGCACTCAGCTTCTGTTTCAGTTTCACCAAAAGTTTTCGACTGGATCACGATCCGGCGATTGTGGTGGCCACTGCTATCCCTGGACCAATTTAGAAACCTGCCATCAGATGTGTGTGAGCTATATATATATACACTCATATGCTATATATATGCTTATGAGTGTATATATATATAGCTTACACAGATGTGTGTAAGCTATACACTCAATTGTCATAAAAATCCGCGCACCAAGGAGGAGGTGTCGGATTGAAATGATATTTTAGTAGTGAGATGGTACATGCCAAGGACAGAAGTGAATACAATATCACAGCAGTAGGACGATTTCCCGCGGACATACGGTACACATTCCGGTCAGCGTCATTACCGCGTCGCACTGCCTCGTGCTCGGATACATGCGGTGATACGGTCCGGCATGGAGTTAAAGAGACGTCGTATGTTATCCTGGGACAGATTGTCCCACACTTCTTGCAACTGACGCTCAAAAACACGAACACTAGGACATGGAGAAAGCTGGGGTCCCATCTGGTCCCACACGTGCTCGATGGGCGAGAGATCAGGCGATCTGGCAGGCCACGGAAGCGTCGAAGCATGACGTAGACAGTACTGGAAAACCTAAGCCTTGTGCGGATGGGCGTTATCTTGTTGGAAAACGACTCCCGGCCACCCCGCCAGGAAAGGCAGCACGTGGGGCCGCAGGATGTCAATGTCCCTTGGATCACTGCGAATGAAGTCCGGCTGTCAAACGCGATGGCTCCCCAGACCATCACGCCGGCAGTTCGGGACGCGTGCCGCTGTACAGTGAGGTTGGAATTGTAGCGCTCACCTGAGGTCCACTGCACTCTGACACGGTGATCGTCCATTGCCATACAAAAGCTGGATTCGTCGCTGAACACTAAACGTCGCCAGTTCGTAGCATTCCACGTTGCTCGCTGCTGATACTACTGCAATCGGCGCCGACGATGGTCAGGTGTGAATGGCAGAAAACGTAAGGGCCATCGAGAGTGCAGATTCGCTTCCTCCAGGTATCTGGAAATGGTTCTGGCTGACACAGAAGTCCCTTGTACAGCCGCTACATGTCTCTGGATATTGGACAAGGACGTCGTTGCATCTGTGCGTGCCGCTCTCACGATCCTATGGTCCTACCTGCTGGTTGGTGTGTCTGGGTCGTCCAGAGCCAGTCCGCCGTGTCTGGGTGTCTTCCAGTGTCCATTGCTCCCAACACGATCGCACCGTACTGTTCGACCGTCCCAAATGGCGGCCGATTCAGCCCGCCGGCCACCCTGCCTCTCTCATGCGCATAAGCCTTTCAGTCGGGAGAACATCCTCTCCAGAGTTGGAAGACGTGGGCTTGAATTCCACCTCTGGCAAAAAGATTATGTAGTGTACCCTCATTAAAAGAAAAAAGAAAGTTGAAATGTGGGCATGTCACATGCTAGATTTCCCACGCAATTAATTTCTTATATTAATTTGGCCACTGATCGCCTACTTCGCAATGGTACTGGTATCTCATCCTTGACCAGACTCAAGAAAGAGTGTACTTATTATTTGACCAATGATTCACCAGTTTGTTCCATCAACCAGTACTGGTAAGTTGTTGTTTCTTTCAAGATAAGTGTGCATGGGACTCAGATTGCGAAATACCTCTGCCGGAGAATCATTTTGTGCACTCTGTTAGTCTGTGGAAATGGGTGTGGGGGGATGGACCATCACAAGGGATGCTAGTGTCTCCTTCGAGATTGCAACAAAAGGATAGGGCCTACCAATGACCCTGGGCTGAAAGTCCAACGACTTACTTCTAATTTTAGTTAGCTGTAGCTTAATTAATTTATAATGGCGTGTTTGGTCCAGCGGCAGTTTTCTCACATAAGTACAAAAAAGTTTGCTGCCAACATATAGATGGGACTTTCTCTCTCTCTCTCAAAGAAATAATTTTATGACAGGTATAAAGTTCAAATGAAATTAACGATTATTGACCAGTACCAAATTAATTCTTTTCGGCCCTAAATGTTACACGGCACTAGCAGTGTTCCTGCCGAGTCGGCCGGTAACGGTGCTTGAGACCTGAAGTACAATTTAGTTGGCCACGGCACCAGGTGAGAATCTCAGGTGCACTGCTGCACTCAAAGATTCACACCAGAACATAAAAAATGAAAAGTTGAAGAATGACCCGAAGCATAAGGCTTGGGTGAATCCACCTTGTGAACAAAATAACAACAAATAAAAAATAAAATAATCTAAAAAAAATGATACTTTGGGATCAGAGTTGTGATGAGGTTCACCCGCAATCACCAATTCGTGACTGAGTGTAGTGGTCCGGATCTTACTCCGGTACATTCAATCCCCAACCAGCCAGTACAACACTCACTTTCGCAAATAACACATGATTCTCAAATACACAACACAACATTTAATAACGTTCTGCGAGATTTAAACAGATACGGCGCTCTCTAGGCGTATAGACAATTGCCCCTCATATGTGGGCAGCATACGGTGTCACACTTTACTGTCGGAAGACGCAAGCCGACTGAGTCTCCACCGGACTATCTGAACAAGAGATACTACTCGTTAACACACTAAATAGAGCTGCAGGTGATATTCATATACAATTGCTTAGAGAATGAAAAAAAAAATTATATGCAAACGATCACATTAAAAATACTCGCGACACAAAATACACAAGCACGTTAATTTGCGGTATAAGATTATAGGTGCGAAATACTGCCAAAGTTAATTAACTAAATCTAATAAGCATGCACATGCAGATCCCTTCCCTGCTAGCTTTGGCCCTGAACCAAAGTTAAAAGAAACTGTCCCGCCCAGCGGAATTTGTGGCCACACCTTCTCCCTTATTCATGTAAAAAAAGTAATCAGGAAATGGGCCCTGTAAGAAATTGAAATCTGTATGTGCAGGTATTTCCTCTGAGGTTCAGTCACTCAGCATTACTGCATCTATGTCCATGCAGCTTTGGGTGTCGGGATGGCACAAGTTCGCAGATGTGCGAAGAAAGAAAAAGGAAATATTCATCTACTTACAGTTACGTGACTTTGCTGTGCAAATCCGTTGTGCATCACATAATATCACACGACAAAAAAAAAAAAACACGCACACACACACACAGACACTTGCACCATGTGGCAGCACCGATGATTCAACACTTCACTTTGATGCTTGATGTAAATGAAGCACACAATTAAAATGGTAATATCACGCCGTACTTTGTTGCGATGATTAGAGTGCACACTGATCTATTCTCGTGACGATTTGAAGGTGGCCGTTAAGCAAAATAGGCCCTCTCACATCTGATGTTGCGGTTTCCAAGATTGATTTTCTGTGTTCCTGGGAAATGATTTTTGTTGTCGTGAAGAAATAATTGTGAACGTCGACTGCTGGGAGAGTGGGACACATTCAATTCCGCTGCTGCTATAGTTGATTCCGTCCGTCGCTACCTTCCGTCCTTTTTGACCGTTCATTCCCAATTCAGTCAGTTCCTTTCCGTTAGCAAACCATCTACCCTGCCTGAGTACGCAGTTCAAATATGCCACTCGCAGGTTTTGTTTCCATTTTTTTATCGAGTTGCGACCGCTAGCCCTGAGATTAATTTTCTCGGCCGAGCGAAATCAGACGTGCTTTTACCTTAAGCGTATATCGGCAACTCAACATTTCACCTGTATATTTGTTAGGTATCGAAGCCACCGCTCTTACGCTCATATTTTTCTTTCTCCATGTTTTTATCCCGTCGCACTTACACGTAGTGGCTTCGCTGCTTACGTGACCACACACACGCACACATGGGGCCTCGCTTCGCCCCGTAAGACAAGCGCATCTCTTCACTTCCTCCACAGTAGGGGATGAATGGGGGTGACGATTCCACACTGCAGTGGTTGGCATCCGAACCCGACTTTGCTTGGCTTCGCTTCTCATTGGAATGACCACTGTCCACTCGCAGACTTCTTAATTCCCCTGTAACTTGGCTTTCGTTAGTCCAAACAGTCGCTGATTTCCATTATGCTCCAGCCTAGAAATTTCTGCTTTATCCCGCGGATTTAGGCATTCTGCTGTCTTTATGGCAAACTGGCATCTCCAGCTGCCTCGAGTTGTCTCCATTTCTTACCAAATGCGGGGAGGTTTGCTGCTTCATTTTTCCCAATTCATTTTTTGCAGAACCAAGGCATCCAGCCTTTCACATCGGAGAGCATACAGACAACTGAACTTTCTTCCTTATTTTCACGCTAAGTGCGAACTCTTATTTTTCTGCACGGACCACACAGAGAGCAATTGTTCTCGAAAATGCCCCAAACAATCGACGAATTTACGATTATTCGCTAAACCTTTTGTCCCCATCTTCATTCATTTACTCAAGTGGACCCCTCTTCGAAAGGTACCATTCCGTGTTGCTTAGTTTCCCGTCAGCTGCGCCCTGATATTTATGACCTAACAGAGCTATTCTGAGACCACCCAGCCAGAGAGAGAATTCTTCGCCTCTTTTCTTTCCAAACCCCCAGATAAAATTTTATCTGCTGTTTACACTTTTAAACTCCAATCAAGCCTCGAACATAATTAATACTTAATTAATTTCACACATCAACCACGCCCATTAATTACTAAATTAATGGCGGGGGTGGGTCGTAACATCTGCCCCTCCTCAAGAAATCCAGAAGTCCTCTTCTGGGCCTATCGCTTTGCTCTTATCAATTTCCAGAGCAACCATTGAGTGCTAAATTTTCCCACAGGTAGAAACAATTCAAAATGGCAAAAATATTGCGTTTCTTGCCTTCAAAAGCATTGGAGCGACTTCCCAATTATCCCGCAATTTTGTTAATTAATTTAGAGAACATCCCAAAGAAAAAACAACGTAAATGAGAAATAAATAAAAAAACTGAACTGTAAAAGAACATGTGAGCCTGCCGAACTGTGATTCCTAGCTGCCTCATACAATACGCGACATGGCGGACAAATTTTAAAGTTTTCTTCAGGTTTTAGGAGGGGGGGTCCACTGTAACATAAAAGAGTAGGAGAAAAAGGGCTACTTCTCGAGTGGTCCACAGGCAAATGTCCCGATGTTCGGTATGCCAATCCGCCCCTGTTATAGATCTAAATATTTTAGATATGGTGCATCAAACAGAAATCATGATTTCGGTTTGATGTTCCTAATCCACGTCAGTTGTCTGTATTAATTAGATCATATGGTGATTTAGTACAAAAATTATTTTGCCGCCCCGGTGGCGCAGTGGTCTAAGCGATGGCTTCTGATCATTCGTCCGAAAGGGATCCGGGTTCGAATCCCGGTAAGGCATGGACGTTGTGTTTGTCTTACGGCACTGCCTCCTTTTTCCCTGGAACCAGTGCCCCTAAATTAGGGACGGGCGATTATTTGTAGCCCATTGAGTTGCTCACGGTGGTCGTTAAACCTCCAATAAAAAATAAAATAAAATAAAAAAAATTCGGCGGCTTGTTTAGGTTAGTTTTCGTAAAGCGGGATTAGATAGAGTTTTCAACTTTTGAGTCCGTGAACTCACAAGACCGGAAAATGTCCACGGAAGAACGGTGTTCGAGAGTGCTGTCACGGAAAACTTTCTGGACTGTTGGTTGAAGGATTTTTTGCTGCCACGCCCAAAACATACATCTTATGTTCGCAAGTACGTCTGGTTGGTTTTCCAAGGAAAAAGCGGAGAAAAAAAGGTGATAATAGCAGCAGCAGCTTAATCAAATTTCATCAAAATCTTCTGGATTCGCTGTGACGTAGTTGGTTGGGACGTTTAAAGATCTTTCTGTGCATGAAGTTAAAAAAAATCTTTTTTGGTGGTTACAAAAGACAAAGGCCATTCTTCTGTTTGTAAGGCACCGTTTCACCGAATCGACGGATGACCTAGAAAGTTACGATGGGAACATTTGGTGCGTGTTTTTCTTTACGCCTAACGTGACCAGCATCTTGAGCCCAGTGGACCAAGGCGTGTAATTGCCCGGGTGAGCAGAATAACTGCTCAAAATTGTTGCAACCAGTGGTGCATGATGATAAATATTTGCAATTCTGGAAACGAATTATCTGTGAAAGACTTGACTTGGCGACGGAGCGACGGCGAGATGCGTCACTTTCACTTCTTAGGGAGATCCGAAGCCACCACCGTATGTTTCATAAGAAGAAATGGCACCTGCAAACCCTTTGCCAGAAAGACTGGTTGAGTAGTTTGTACAGTAAAAAGACTACGAATTGCATGTCTACTCGTGGCCGTCGACAATGTTTGCTACAAGGTTTCGGGGCATTCAGAAGAAAAAACTTGTGATGGAAATTGCTTTTCGAAGGATATATACGATTCGATAATACCGCGAGTAAAAGCTTCCAGGGGATGAAGTATAGAAATCGTCAATAGCTAAACATTGTCACGAAAACAATCGTACATTTCTGTTTGAAGGAGCTAAACTTATCGACAAATCAGATTCAACCCTCAAGCTTAATATTTTGGAAGCTTTTCATATATATATCAAAATTCTTCGCAACTTGTCAAGTCAATGACATCCACTCCATTTCTGTCAAGCGCATGGAAGCACCTGACAAGAATCGAGACTCATCCAGGGCTCGATTTCGACCGGTAGTTAGTAGCAAATTGCTAGCATGCAAATGCAGTTAGTGATAAAAAGTGGTTCTAAAAGAAGTTGCTAGTGGAAAATTTTTGAATGTTTTAGTGTGAACTGTAAAGCGCCACTGCATTGCGCGTGTGGACTATTTTAGACACATACAAAATGGAACAACTGCTTTCTGGAAATGAATGTTCAAACATTATAAAATCCTTTTGAAACGAAAGTACAAACATTATAAAAACATATTTTGGCACTAGTAGAAATATCCAGTATATTTCCCTTATCTACTTCTGCATGTGAAGTTGGGTTCCGTTTCATGAAGAGAATCCAGGGTGGTTGGAGGGACAGTTTAAACTTACAAACATTGAATTGCTCTCATGAGTATTGAGGTTGAAGGTCCGTCCAAAGACAAGTTTGGCCCCAGTTTTAAAGTGGTATGATGAAAAGACCCGAAACCCAGATCATAAACCATACGGAAAATAACTTAAGATTTTGAATAGCGTTCTTGAATTTTGTGAATAAGTCAAATTAAAAAAAAAAATTTCTTAAATATTTGCGTTCGAGTTAAATTGTTAGAATTAAATTGCTGGAATTAATCTGTCAGGTAATGAAAAGGTGAGTTTATATCTGAATATTTGTAATCCTTTCAGCATTACAAAGTGACAGTTACAGGGGTGAAATCAAAATTTGTCATGATTGACTAATAGAGGGGGACATGTTGAAGTTCATTTTGTATGTTAATAAACTTTCGCTGGTAGATAATGCAATTTGCTAGTAAAAAATAAGGCCACTAGCAAGTATTGCTACTGCTAAAAAAAAAAAAAAAAACGAAATCAAGGCCTGCTGTCAACACTATTGATGATGTCACGGCGATTAAATGGGGATAGGACGACAGCACAATTAAGCATCGTTTTTACGAAATAACAAGACAGAATAGCAGAGGGGTAACTAGGGCGGGGCGTCTGCCCCGGGCGCAGCTCAAGATAGGGCACAAAAATCACTGCGTACACTCTGATTAAAATCTGAATTGAAGCCTTTGCATCAGTTTCTGGTACATAATTTATCTATAATTTCTTTCGCCAATTGCGGTAGCTTGGCGGCTAAAAATTCGCATTTCTTCCTCAAAATGTGTAGGGGATGTAAGTTGTTCGCAATCAGAAATGGCGGCGCGGTTGCTCGTATGTTACAAGATAAGGATGCGTTCATATTTTCGAAGATTCTCGGGGGCAATTCGATCATTTGCATTCTGTACATTTCATGTGGTACAAAAGGTCGTAACTCCGGAGCAGTTGGGAATCTCACCGCTCTCTTCACATTTTGTATTTTACATCCCTAAATGGCGTTCCGCGTCCAGTTCAGCTTCACTATTCAGAACATCCTTGATGTAAGTAAGGGTAAGAGAAATGCACGAAACCCTTCCGATGAGTGCTGTTCCCCATTTCCTAATGCCTTTTCATTTTGGGATAAGAAATGACACCTAGTTTCCTCATACACTATTTACAGTGTCATAGCCTAATAAAAATATTTAAAAGTTAGGTTGAGAAACTAGAATTAAATTAGCAGTTACTTCACAAAGGTCATCCTCTGGTCCGCCAAAAAACTAACCCGTTCGTGTAAAATTTGTTGCACAACCGTTAGTTATCAATTAACTACAAGTACAAAAGAATATGACAAAACAACAACAACATGCAATTCAGTGTTAAGCGAAATGTCAGAAGCAACTCTCTCTGACCAGTCTCATTTATTTTGACAAATTGTAATTGCGTGTGAGTACTAAATAATACAAATCTGTGCGTAATCAACACACAAGATCAGTTTTTTATATTTCAGGCAGTAAAGCTTTTATTTACTGTCTTAACGACTTCGGCGGTGTGGAAGGTGGGGGTGCAATATTGTGAGGTTTGGGTGCAGAAAAGGCTAGTTACGCCTCCACAGAATAGTAGGGTTTGCTGGCGAACATACATAGCAATAGAACGATTTTTGAAGTTACCCGAACGATTAAGTTTTAACAACACTTACCGTTTTTTCTAGCACAACGCTTACCTTTTTGTTAACTCAATTATCTTTTTCCTAGCACAATAGAAATCCGAAACTCCATTACAAAGAACCGAACAAATACCGCTAAATAAACGCAAGAAAACTATTTCCTTAAACAGCTACGACATGCGCGAGTCGCCCCAAAATGCCTTCAGTACTACACATCGAAATGGGACTCCCTCTGGTGCATTCGTCTTGAGGACTCCCTCTGGTGCATTCGTCTTGAGGACTCCCTCTGGTGTATTCGTCCTGAAACTGTGTTAAATCACAGCGAAACCTTGGTCGACAAGAAAAACAAAATTGTGACCAAACTTTTATTTTGGTCAACCTTATAAGTATAGATTTAATATTTTATGTCAATTCATTGTGTAAAGAAAGAAGTCTAGAGTAGGTATTTCATGTTACGCAACTTACTGTGAGGTGAGACTGATTTTTTTCGACTATGTGCTGGCTATAGTCAGGTTTTTCTTCGTCTGTATAATTTTTGGGGGCGCACTTTGTGTATATGTCAGGTACATTAATGGTGAATGATTTAATTCTGTGCACACCGTAAGGCAGGTGTTCCTTAAGATTTTAATAAACCGCGCTTCTTTTTCCTACGCTTTAGAATCGTGCAGTACAAATAAAGCCTCCTTTGTACCGGCAGTTTTGTTTGATATTTAGAGAAAAAATATGTATCTGGGCCTCCCCGATTTTTTTCTATTACATCAAAGGGTTAGTACCGACATGAGGATGATTAAATTTCTCTCCTGTGAAGTGTCGATGATGAAGTACAACATAGATCAGTTTCAACGGGAAACTTGTAGCGTTACATTGGTTTTTGTAACTCGAGTTCGTTTTTTTAATTTTCGCGAATGCACCTACCATGTCTTGTGTTTAGGCATTATTGCACCATTGCTTTTACACGCAGCCTCCAGCAGCTTCAGCGCTCTTAACACATCTTTGTTCCAGCTGTGTTAGTTCTTAGTAAATAATGTCTTGATCGCGTCGCGCAAACCATGTCGCTGTGGATTGCTGGAACTCCTCTATGTCTCCAAAACGCATTTGCTGGAGTGCCACTTCATCAATTTCCATAACAAACAAAATCACTAGCTGCCAGAGATCTGAAGCTTCGGAAACTCCAGAAATGATAAACAGAGCTACTGAAAATAGCTCTAGAAATTCATTCAACTGGGGTTTTCAAAATTTCTAGCGTCAACATCCTTGAGACCCACCACACATACACTTTAAACACTCCCGGTGGCATTTAAGCAAACCCTTCTCCTGTTAATACTTTGTTTGCAGGTCAGTTTCTATCTCACTGATATGTACATTTTGCAAAACAAAGAGGTTGTTTTGCCGGTTTGTCCTGCCAACAACGTACAGGATGCAACAAAATAAAGGGTCAATAATCTGGACAATTTTTCTGTAGCGTATCACTACAACATTTATCGCTCTCCTCCCAACAACGTAACCACTTTTTCTTATACTCTTCCGCCTGTCATTTCGGTACAGCAACGAACCATCCTTTTAACGGAGCACAGCTTGACATCGTCGCGGTAGCTATGTGTTAGGCCTACCGCAGCGTCTTTTCACAGCATCGCACTTACAGGTAAATGTTACGATAAAAATCTTTAAAAGACATTTAAAATATGAAATTTCTGCTCTATTTGCCATTAATTTCCATAATCTAAAAATCTGTACGTCGCACTTTTCCCAGGTACCAATATTTTTCCGACGAAATAATTTAGGACGCTAATCTACACATTTACCCATTCTACATTTCACATCGTTACCTAAGATAAGAAATAACCGTTACGGAATTTCAAAAAAAAAATATATATATATATATATTACCTTACCACTTATCTTTATATTTTTGTATTTATATATTTATTCATTTGTTTGTGTGTCTTTATTATGTTTATAAGTAAATTTCTTTTATTTTTCAATCCGAAAGGCAGCGAACGTGAAAATTACATGAAATGACATAAACCAAAGCCGCTCAGCTCAGAAGTAATCCCATGTGTGCAGTTGTCTAAGCGATGGCTTCTGATCATTCGTTCGAAAGGGGTCAGGGTTCGAATCCCGTGAGGAATGAGTATTGTGTTTGTCTTACGGTACTGGCTCTTTCCCTTTCCTGGAACCAGTGTTCCTAAATTAGGGACGGTCGACTGCTTATAGCCCATTGAGTTGCTCACGGTAGTCGTTAAACCTCCAACCCCCTCCCCCCAAAAAAAATCCCATGTGACACATAAAGATAAGCCCCATCCATATGTGTCGTCACTGAAGCTGAATACCACCCTCTGATTGGCCGAGATTTCAGTGGCATAACTTGTGGGTAATCGTCCAAGTTGATCCCGGATTACGAGGCATAGGTGGTGTTTGTGCCGCACTGGCTTGTATCCCTTCCCCGGATCCCTTGACCCTGAATAAGGGGCAGAAGACTTCTTATAGTCTTAGATAATCACGGGTAGGGGACCTTGAAACAGTGGCGCACTCAGGAATTCCTGTTCGGGGGGCTATATGTGTGGTAAAAGGAAGGCTGCTTTAATGTGTATACGCACACATATAGCGATTAAAACTGCCTTTCCAGATTCATTCGATAGGGTAAGAGTTAACGTACATCGTTCTTAATCTCTTTGGGGCTTTGAGGTTCTTAAGCTGCAAAGCCCTCCCTCCCCCCCGTGGGTGCGGTCGGTGCTGAATCCCTGTAGACTTGTACCACATGTCTGTATGAATATTTACCTGCGCAATTCCGTCTTTCATCAAAAGTCGAATGACTGCTATTTGTATCTCATTGTGCAGTTTTCCTAGTCCTTACCAGGCCTGTTTCAGCCCGGAATTCCGGGTTTTTGTAATATCATAAACCCGGGAAACCGGGTTTTCAAGTTTTGTGCAGGAATTTGGGAATCCTCTATCATGTGATTTCTGACAATGCTATGAAGTGGTAATTAAAAGTGCCTTTCCAAATTCAATTTTGTGCATGCTGAAAGGAAGGCTGCTTTAATCATTTTGGCGGCTTGTATCTAAAACAAATAATTTCGTTTGATAAGATTCAATGAGTTAATTGCAGAATTGACAAAAATCACTTTAGGATGTTATGGTAGCAGGACTTAAGCATTTGGAGCTGAACTGATCTCCATAATTTGCCTAAATGTTCTGAAGTGCAAAATTTTACTTCAAAAATTGCATTTATGCACGTTTTGAAGTCGAATTTTATAATTTTTAAGAGATCTCCAAAACTACTAACATCACATATAAAGATCAAAACTACAAGTTTCCAAGTTTTGAATGATTTCTAATACATTTGGGGGAAGGGGGGGTATTGGTACAAAAGAGATACGAGGTTAAATTTCACATCGGCAGAAAAGCCACATTTATTTCACATTAATAGAATTAATTCAATAATAAAAGGAAATTTCACGCTTATGATTGATTTGTTACGTAATTTGTTAAAATTCAATATATATATATACAGTATAATATGTATAATGTAGTGAAAATATGTACAGTGTAATATATAAATGCATTATTTTATATATGCAACGCTGAGGTCAGAATTAAAGGGGTTTTTTTTTCATCTCACAACCCCCTGCTTAGCATTCCTATGAGGAGCGTATCTCAAAAAAATTCGACGGGGGGGGGGGGGCGAAGAAAAATTAAAGTTTTTGAATCCCCTGGAATAAAACAAAAAAAAAGTTAATGAAAAATAGAAGAAAAAAAGCATTTTTTTCTTATGTAAGTTGATGCACTTTTTATTAATTTAAGGCATTGTTTTTCTAATGTAAGGCGCATTTTAACCAAAAAAAAAACTGGGGGGGGGGGCTCGATTGGCCCCCGATTCCTATACTAGTGACAAATACACGTCAGCCAGGGGCGTATTTGTAAGTTGATGCATTTTTTCTAAACACTTTGTCCCCCCGAATTACTTCAATAAATGAAAGAAAATACATTAGAAAACGTATTTATTTATTGAATTAGTTCCCTTACATTAGAAAATAATGCTTTATTATTTTTCTTCTAGTTTTCATAACTTTTTTTTTTCGTCCTGATGTATTTCAAAACACCCATTTTCGGTCGATCTCCCCCCCCCCTACGGAAAAAATCTATATACGCTCCATCTGTGTTTTTGTATTGTACTTAACAGATAACGTTCTTTAATTGAGTAGAAGAATAAGAAATCTTGGCCTCTAAAATGTCTTGTTGGTAAATTGCTGCGAGAGACATGGGTGGTCTCCAACCCCATAGGCAAATTGCGATTCTAGAGTCTAAGAAAAGGGTAGATGACAGCGCTTAGGATTTACATGCGACTCCATAGGTAAATTACGGCTAAAGCTTTATGGGAAGGGAAGACAACACAAAACATATCCTACATCTTTATTGGAATGAAAATCAACTAATATTTCAAGTTAAATAACTTTATATAGTTGCTATAAGAGGAATAAAAACAACTTTTGCCAAACTGACATTGAAGAGAGAAAGATGAAGTAACACTGTTATCACATATACAAAACTTAAACATGCATACCGTATTTTGGCTTTTGAGGACCGTTGAATATAGATAATTTCATTTCTCTTTTGATTCAACCTCAACTTACCCATTAATGAATATTTTGAAAAATATGATGCAAATTTCACCAATTCAAGTCTGGTTATATATACATCCACCTGTATAATAGCTCTTTTTCTTAGACAACATTTCTTTCCTTTGCATGGCAGTTTTGGATTTCCTTCTCCGAGTGACATCACTTGAGCTTTGGATTTTAATATATGTTTGAATTTGAAAAAGTTTCAGAACTTCTATAAAGTTATATAGGCTTGGATGGGAATGATACAAGTGAGTATTAAACCGAGCATGAAAAGACGCGCATGCATTCGTCGTTGATGCCTGGTATTCAGCATTTTTGCTTTTTCTTCTTTTTTAACGCAGGAAAATATCCTTTTCTGTGAGCGTCGCCAAAGCGTTAGAATTTTCTTCCACAGCAAGGTTTTATTTGTCTTGGATGGACGTTCAGAAATATCGTCCTCTTCAGCTTTTCGTCCCAATTTTCTCGTGGATTTGCAATGACCTTGAACGTCTTTCCGCTCGACTGTTGGGTGACACCCGACATTACGAAATCGCCGAACAGACCCGCCACGCTGATGACGCCTCTATAGCTCGTATTTTGGGGCTGGCGAGATTTCTTTTTTGCCGATTAGGTTGGGTGTCAACCGCCACGCCGATGACGCACCAATAGCTCGTATGTCGGGGCTCGCAAGACAATTTTTTTCGTAGAAAAAGAAATGTCGGGTGTCACCCGCTATGCCGCTTCTGTAGCTCGCATGTCGGCGCTCGCGAGACATTTCTTTTTTCGCCGAATAGGTCGGGTGTCACCCGCCATTCTGATGACGCCTCTATAGCTCGCATGTCGGCGCTTGAGAGACATTTCTTTTTCGCCGAATAGCTCGGATATCACCCGCCACGCCGATGATGCCTTTATAGCAGAGTTGGACAAAATCGTAATTGAATTAATCGGTAATGCATTACAGCGTAATGGGAACAAGAACTTAGTGTTACCATCACATGGTAATGATGAACTGGTCATTAGAATTACATGGTAATTGTATTGGCATGTAGCAGTTACCCGTTATAATCGTAATGGTTACTGATTAACTATATGTTGGTAATTAACCACTAACTTATAGGTAACAATACAACGTGAATAAACCAGTACACCCTTACACGTTGTGTAGGTTATTTGACAATTGTTCCATCCCTCGAACCTCAAATGCATGCATGTATTGCAGATTGTACGTGTATGACATGATAGTTGCCTCATCTTTCGCCGCAAGTAAAGTGATTTGAACGAAATAATACATGTGAAGTAAGTACGAATGGGATATTTATTTCGGTTAGAGATACTCACTTTGTCCATCTCCAGTACAGTATTCTCGTCCGTTACATACGTTTCACTGTCCAAAATAATTAACCCACTATAGTCACAAGCACTACACGCACATTTGAGCAACTCAAGGTGCACTGCCGAATATTACAGAAATTTGCGAATTCTTGACATTTTTGCCGTACTTCTCAAGTGTTGTTGTCCGATACGAACACTGGACTAGCGAGCGACTGACTCCTTTATATATACTTCACGACAGGACCTGAACCTTCTGGAATATTCTTGATTTACATAAAGCTTTCCAACTTCCGTCTAACACATTCTTGCCGCTTGTAGAATATTCTATACGACACCTCGGTTTCTGTCTGCTATGTTACACGGCCGACTTTTCTAGACATAGCTTTTGGCACACGTACATTTCTATGAACTATTATTATGTAATTATTATTTGCAAATTGTGTAATTGCATTACCAAATAATTCCATTGCGTTTGAATGGCATTACTAAATAATTGAATTATATCCTCTTCATTGTAATGCATTACAGATTAATTCCATTACCTTGTGCAAACCATACTTGAAATTACCTTGTAATGCATTACCTGTTACTGCATTACCTTGCAATGTATTACACGTTAATTGTAATCTGTACTTCCATTACTTGGTAATGCGTTCCTGCCCAACTCTGCTCTATAGCTCATATGTCGGAACTGGCGAGCTTTATAGCTAAAGCTGAACTTTCACTGCTAAGTTGTGGCCTCTACTGCAGAAAAAATAAAAAAAAAAGTACGCGTGCTGGGTGAGTATGGGTGAAAAGTTATTCGAGTGGAAAGGGTTAAAGGGAATTATGTACCCGCAACTTACCTACACCCAAAATGTCATGTTGAATTTTTCCAAAATCCATCTTTGAAAATAAGAATTACCCATCGTGATTCAGTTGAAAGGGTTGTCATCTCTGGTGTGTCACACCCCTGCCAGTGACCGAGTAATATGAGGCGCTGTCTTCTGGCCATTCGTTCGAAATGGTCCTAGATGAGGCATGGGTCGCGTGTTTGTAGGATGACGTTAGCTTTGTTCCTTCCCTGGAGCCAGTTGCCCTAAATTAGGGACGGGCGACTGCCTTCAGAATCGCTCGTGGCGGTCGTTAAACTTCCAAACAAAACTATCTAAAATTAATCACCAGGTCAACAGAGCTTATTCAAGAAGCAGTGTCTCAAAATGTGCTCTGTAGGTTTCATATCGTTGTAAAGCTGTTTAATCCGCAACTGGAATTTCGCCTGGGGTAATCGACAGCAACGGTGTTGAAATGGAGATAAAAGCGATCTTACGTTTTCGAAAATCTTGAAATCTAGAACTAAATTCTAGTAACAAATTCACTACTAGAATTAAAAGCCTACCCCCGCCATCGTGTCTGTTAGCTTTTTGTTCTCAGAGCTGGGAATTGTGCCGAATTATTCCGTAGTAATTGGAACTTCCCTCAGCCGAGAAGCTTATTCCCGAATGCATTTATTTTGGCGCTCATTTCTTTAATGGGTTGGCTTGTCTCTTCGGAGACTGCTGCGCAGTTCATTGAAGCGTTGTAGCGCAGAATGCGAAGTGGTACAGCATTCATCTTGCAAGCGGTGGAAGACTTTCCCAATTCACATCATATTCAGAAATAGATTAATTTTCAATCATGCACACGTTCAGGGTTGGATTGGGACGACCAAACCAGACAGGAAACTTGTCTTCGCGGTCAACTATAAATGCATACCTACAGAAAAACACATCATAAATTTCTTCACACATACACAAAAGAAGCAAAAAAATCTGTTATATTCTGGATGAAAGAGAACTGTTGAAATACGCATTGTAAAACGAATTCAGTCGCGAACAAATTTTAGCAATTTAACGGTGAAAGAATTCCAAAAATCCACTTATGGCTGAGGTAGAATTAAAGCAGGCTCAAAATGAAGTTAAATAAAAAATTTGGTGTTGACGAGAGAGAAAAAAATCTTAGTCTCTTGAATACCCATTTCCAACTTCACCATTGAGATCATTCTGAAAGTTAAAATATGCACATCGCAATTTTCTATCGTAGTTTGTTTTTATGATTATTCGGTCACTATATATATATATACTGAAGAGCAAAGCTGAAAACTAAGGAAAAACTTTTGAATTTAAAACGAAAGTTGCAAAATAACCTGAAGATCAAAACGCGCAACGCAGCAGTTATAAAAATTCAGAATTCACATTCTATTAAGAAGAGACCTAAGCAAAAAAAAAATATTTTTGACTCATACCAAGTACAACATAGAAAAGGTTATGTATCTACCGGTGTGAGTGAAAAAATAAAAAATAAAATAAAACAACTGAATGTAGAAAGTGTCGAGAATACCGAGCCTTGGTTTTATCAAGGACCAGCAAACACTCTGCATTTTCTCACTTCCACAAAGACCTAGTTGGAAATGGGTTTCTGCAAAGCCATAGATGCAAGTAATAAGCCCACCAAAATTTTTTTTTTAAATATATATATATGTCATGACCTCCGCAGAGTTGTATGACCTAACTTTAGTTAACAATTTAGCTTGCATCCATAACTTTCATGGCCCGACCCATGCTCTTCATCTGTTACTATTAAACAGAAGAAAGAAGAAGATTAAAGAAAACTCAAGTTGTGAGAGTGACATAATAATTAGAAATAATGTTCAGCAATAACGAAATGCCAAGTTCGCCTGAGAGAGAATTTAAACCTGAATAGCAATGCAAAAGTATTCCAAATTCTTACACCTGCAGAAGATCGATACATAGTGCTACCAACAAAAAGACACCGGCGCAGCACAGCTAGTGAGATAGCAAATCAGTTTTTGGCTGGTACTGGCAAGCGATCTCCCGAAAAACTGTCGCCAGACGTTTGCATGAAGGGAGGACTATACGCCCGCCGTCCTGTTGTGTGCATCCCATTGTCCAGACGTCACCGTACCGCCCGTTTGCAATGGTGCCATCAACATCGCAATTGGGCTGATAACGACTGGTCTACTGTCCTCTTCTCAGATGAGGGTAGATACAGTCTATCGTCTGATTGTCGACGACAACTGATCTGGCGTGATAGTGGTACTGCATATTGTCCAGCAAACATACCCTGCACGGGGATAACTGGTTTTCCAGTTATTTGGGGAGCGGCGCCCCCACGGCCCGAGCTGACCTTGTGACTGGTCAACATCTGATGTCATGCCACAGCTTGTTTTTTTCTTATTTTGGTGCTGTTGGTGTTTGCAGGGACGGCTGTTCATCCAGCTGTTGGGGAGTCGCGGCCCCACGTTCCCGAGCTGGTCTTGTGTCTCGCTTTTTCGTTTTTATTTATTTTCTCCACTGGCTAGTTGCCCGTGTTGTATTCTCTACCTAATCGCTACCACGTTATGTACTAACACCCCGGTCTTGTGGTTTTGTTACCCTCCACCACTAACTGATTTATATTAACCGCTCAGTTCGTAGGTTGCTGAGATTCAGTTTAGGTTCCCTGCCAGGATTTGTCTTCTTTAGATTTCTTTTTTTCCTTTTAGTTGGCTTGGGTACTAGACCTACCTGCATGTTTGCCGCGTGCGGAGACCCGTGAGGCGGAAATGGGATGTCTGGCGGCTGAGGTAGCAGGAGACCGGATAAAGTGCCTCCTGTGTACCAACACTCCTCTTCGACCCCGGCTTCGCTGTAAACGGGAGGCTAGAGACTAACCCACCTCTAGTCAGAAGTCATGTACCAAGTTGTGTACCGGGCTTTAGCGGCTTTTTTGTCGTATGGCACGGCAGGGTGAGCCCGGGGCTGTGGGATCATGCCAAAGGCGTTGGCATGACGGTACCAGGAGGCCGAAGTGTCCGCCGAGTGCGTGTGATCACAGCCAACGGACTATATCTGCAACGTATAAGCTCCAGAACTGTGTCTAGCGTCATTTTCTTGGCTTGCGGACCTCCAGTTCTCCCTTGTAGGGCTCGGTGGTGGGTGGAGTAGTCTGCAGACGAATCTTCCTTCTTTTTTCCATGGGTAAACCCAAACATAAACACTCCAAATTTAAGTCACCTGAAAAAAATGATAGTTGCAACCGACTCTCCGTCTTCTCAACCTACCAAGTCTCATACCCTTAAACGGTCTTTAGACCTTGACCAAGATTGTGGAACCTCTTCTTCGGCTGCTGTACCAGTCGCTCCGAAGCGTCGTCTCCCCTCGATTGCTGTGACTACGCATGCTACACACTTACTTGTAGAATCCATCGATCCGAATGAGAGACTGTCCACCAGATCTCCATTTTTTATTTCTAAAGCTTTGGACGCTGCGGTTGGCCCCTTTGAAGTCTGTGAGGAAGCTTCGCTCTGGGGACCTGCTTGTTCAAACTTGCAGTGTTTCTCAGAGTAACGCTTTTCTGCTCCTCTCTAGTCTTCAAGGCATTCCTGTCAAAGTGACACCTCACCTGTTTCTTAACACCTCTCGGGGTGTTATTTCGGAGTTTGATCTCTTGCCATGCAGTGAAGAAGAATTAGTGACTGAACTTGCAGACCAAGGTGTTATTGCTGCACGTCGTATGATGTTCCGGCGTGATGGTTCTTTAATTAAGTCTAAAAATGTTATCTTGACTTTTAACTCCCTGAAAGTTCCGACCGAAATCAAGGCTGGCTACTTGGTCTGTGGAGTTCGCCCGTACATTCCCAGTCCTCTGCGATGTTTCAAGTGCCAGAGGTACGGGCATTCACAACGATTCTGTAAGAGTTCCGCTCGTTGCGCTAATTGTGGCTCCGGTGAACATGACGGGGAAGGCTGCACTTCTGCGGCCTCCTGTGTTAACTGTGGTGAGGCCCATGCTGCTTACTCCCGCAACTGTATGAAATGGAAGGACGAGATGGCGATCCAGCGCCTCAAGACCCTGGAAGGCCTCTCGTACCCTGCTGCCAAGGCCAAGTTGGGTATACCAACCACCCGACAGCGTACTTTTGCCGCAGTAGTTCAGTCTCTGCCGCAACCCGTGCAGCCCTTTGTTCCGCGCCCTGTAGCTCTCGCCGCACTTGCCAAGCGATCTACAGTTGAACAGGCGACACAGGTGGATTTCACCGAGCTCCAGCTTATTCGACCAGCTGAGTCTGCGCTTCTCTTTTGAAGACGCCCGCCTCTTCCGGTTTCCAGCAGACAGCCTGCACGTGCGGAAGACCCGGCCCTCAATCCGCAAAGGTGTGCAGTGTCCATCAAACTGTCTCGGCCTCAGCGAGGTCCCCACCCTCACCCGACATTATAGGGGAACACGGGGGGGAGGAGAGTGACAGTTCGTCCCCAGCCTCAACCAGCATTGCAGAGGAACATGGGGGGAGGAGAGTGACAGTTCGTCCCCGCCCTCTGCCAGCATTGCAGAGGAGTGTGGGGGGAGGAGAGTGACGGTTCCTCCTTTTCCATTAGTAAATTTATGACTTGTAATAAACTTCATTAACTACCTTTTTCTTCACTGCTTTCTTCGTGCTCTTTTTCGGCTTTTACCGGGCCTGTCTGCTTTTGCTCATTTTCCACGTTTTTAAAATTCTGTGGCTGATAGTTCTTTGTCTGGCGCTCTTTGGCCAGGCCTGCCCTTGCGCCACTAAAATCCACTAACCAACCAACCAACCAGCAAACATACAGGAAAGGGACCGATATCCGACATGTGGTGTCATGGTATGGGCTGGCATCATGATCAATGGCCGTACGTCCCTCTATGTGCTTCCAACTGGGACTATGACTGGCCAACGATACATTAATGTTGTTCTGCTACCTCATGTTCGCATGTTCCGTGGTGCTGTCGGTGATAGATTCATTTTCATGGACGACAACGCAACATGTCATCGAACAGTCGCTGTCCAGGAGTGTCTTGAGAGCGAGGATATTCAACGCGTCCTATGGCCAGCACGTTCTCCAGATCTGAATCCCATTGAAAATGTGTGGGATGCTTTGGGGAGGAGTCTTGCTGGTCGCCAATGCCCTCCAATAAACAAGGACACCCTCATCCGTGCACTGACAGAGGAATGGGATAAATTACCCCAACAGCTGCTTGATAATGTTGTGCAAAGCATTACACGACGTGTGGAATCTTGCATCGCCCTCCATGGTGGCCATATCCCGTATTGACATCTTACGCCGGAACGCCTGCGGACGGTAATTGCATTTTTTTCACGTTTACGTATTCTGCACAAAATGGCCTATTTGTCCCTTGAACACGTTCCAAAGCCTTCTGGATTTCAGAGCACAATAAATTGTCTTTCTTGTAACGTCCTGGCATTCTGACATTATTTTATTCCACTTGGCATCCAACCAAACTTACTTTTTTATGCGCTATGTAGCCGTTTATGATCCGTCCTTAGCAATTGTCGAGCAGTGTATATATATGCAATAGTACATATTAGTATCTCCTAGAGGTCTGCCCGGGCCGGGTTGGGCCTTTGTTCAATTCCAAGTTGGGGAAACGGGCCGGGCCCATGCCTTCAATATTTAATGTAAAACAGACATGGGCCGAGCAGGGTTTTTTTTTTTTTTTTTATGATCAAAACAATAGCTGTACGGTGCCTTTCTCGTTTGGAAATCTCACAACATGCAGCAGCAGGATAAGATTGAATAATTTCCGCTGTTGGAAAAAATAGAAGTGTTACGACATCCTCCTTTCTTACAAAACAATTGGGGTGGGTCAGCTCCCTTAGTTTTTCAATGTGAATCTGTCCCCCCCCTCTCTCTCTCTCTCTCTCTCTCTCTCTCTCTCTCTCTCATTGTAATGCATTACAGAATAATTCCATTACCTTGTTCAAACCATAACCGACGATCTTTTTTATTGTTCTGGTCGGCGGTACTTTGTTCTCTAGATGTGTGAAAAGCTTTTAAGTTGTCTTAAATGGCACGGGAGAAATGAGCTGGGAGAAACTTCTGTGTATAAATCTGTGCCGTATTTTTCCTATTTGTACTCTCAGGGAGTCAGCAGCTGGCAAATGAACCCTTAGGTATCTCAGCCCAGCCGTTTTCAAAACTTCTGTGACACTGGTTAGCTGTGCAGTGTGTCGTTGTTTTCCCTAGCATCATATGATCAGTTCAGTGTTGCTGATACTCTTCCATACTTAGCATGGAGTTTAAGAAAGCGAAAGATTTTCGCGAAAAAATCGCTTTCGAAGAATATATGCTTGTAGACACAATGTAAAGTAGAACGATCTGACTCATAATTCTGGATATTTCGTACTTTTCGAATTACCCCCCCCCCCCCCGCTATCCCCAAGGATATTCAGGGTCCGGCGGTAGGCAATTATAATTTGAAAACCCAGAAAAATTGAAAGGAGGCATGGAAATTGTCGTTTACACATGTTCCGAATTAACGTTTATTGCAATAGAATACGTGTAGCAATTAAGAAAAAGAAAACTCTTCAGGAGTCGAATGACCGAGTGCACCAGGTGTCAAATTCGTGTTTTAGTAATTGTTGAAATTTTACGGGCCGGGCCGGGCCGGGCTTTAATTTAAAAGTTTGAAATGGGCCTGCCCGGGCCTCGGGAACAGGAGAAATATACGGGCCGAGCCTGGCCTGGCTGGGCTTTAATTTAAAAATTTTTAAACGGGCCGGGCAGCGTAATCACAAGTGAATGTACGGGATTGTGATTAAGGTCATTTCCACCACGCGATTGGTTCAGAGTTACTTTGGAGATTGCGAGTAGGCGGGGCCTATGATGAGAGTCATGTGACAGGAACACTGTCTTTGATCGGGGGAAGTTCTGCTTGCTAAGAAATTCATTGTGAGGTTACTTAACATATGTGACAAATGATCATATTGAATTATATCGTGGGCCCCGGTGGCGCAGTGGTCTAAGCGATGGCTTCTGATCATTCGTCCGAAAGGGGTCCGGGTTCGAATCCCGCTGAGGTATGGGTGTTGTGTGTGTCTTACGGCACTGGCTCTCTCCCTTCCCTGGAACAATTGACCCTAAATTAGGGATGGGCAACTGCTTATAGCCCATTGAGTTGCTCACGGTGGTCGTTAAACCTCCAATAAAAAAAAAATTCTATCGTGGAAAGTTCTGCTTCCTAAGAAATTCACTGTGAGGTTACTTAATATATGTGACAAATGATCATATTGAATAATACGGTAAAGTAATTTTGTGCACGATATCATAAGGAATATCAGCAGTTTCTCAGATGAATACAAGTCGAAATCTATCTTGATATTAAAATTGAGGACGACTTCAATAAATAGCTAGTTGAATACCATACTCGGTATCGGCCAATAGATGGCAGCACGTCAACCTAGTACCCATCACGATTTGTGCTGTTGTGAAAGTGCGTATATAAGGATACTAAAAAGTACCCTTTTAAAGCTCCTTTTTATTATCCTTAAAAGGACTTTTAACGATGACAAGTATGTCTCCACACCGAAATATTTATTCTGACGATCAAGTTTTTTCCTCATGAATGTGAAGAGGTTTAGCTAGAAAAAGAAAAAAAAATCAAATTGAAAGATTTTTTATTAGCAAAGAACTACCTAATGACACGAAGTAAGACCCCAAAATAATGTTCTGTTGAAATAAGACAGTTCCGTTGGAATAAATACTCCAGAATGTTGTTGGCCGTATATTGTGTCTGATAAAATATTAAGTGATCTGTCAGATATATATTTTTTCTAATATTTAGCAAATTCCTCATATTTTTGTCTTTCCAAACTTCATCAAAAATGCCTTCAATTCCACATTTCAACCCCCTCCTCCCCGAAAATTAAAAAAAAGAAACGAAAAAAAAAAAAAAAACGTTTAACAACTCATGGGTTCTCCATACAAAACACATCAGTACTAACTAATCCTAATCTGAAGGAGTGAGCGCTGACGTGCTGACATCTCTCGGCTCTGTGAGAACTATATAGAATGAAGGTACTTCGGAAGATAAGTCCATGAAGTCATGTTGATATAAAAACTCAAAAGTTCCCCTACCGATAAAGTATACTCTCTGTTTACCTCCTGTCGTATTCCGACTGTACGGGTAAAACAACTGAAGGTAACTATTGTCGCAAAGAAAACACCCGAACATTAAAATGGCTTATGGCGAGTGCAGCAAAGCCTTACATGTCTTCGTCACATGACTCTCCTCATAGGCTCCGCTTACTCGCAATCTCCAAAGTAGCTCTGAACCAACCGCGTGGCGGAAATGGCCTTAATCGGAATTCCGTACATTCACGTGTGAAATACGCAGCCGGGCCTTGGACGTGCGGACTTGGGACGGGCCGTGCTTTCCAAATTAAGGCCCGTTCAGACCTCTAGTATCTCCTCTATCAGTTGCCGGCACCCATTCTAAGTGTATCGATTATTTTGAAGCAGGAACCAGTTTTGGTAAATTGTTTCTTTTAAGATAAATGGGAGGGGGACACTGATTTTGAAATATCTCTGCGGGAGAATTGGGATGTGCTTTGATTCATTCTGTGGATTAGTGTGTGGGGATGATGTGCCAACACAAATGGATACTAGTCTCCGACATGTGTAGAAGATTTTCGGAAGAGAATCTCTGATCCCAGGCCTTTAAACAACCCGTAGAAGTAGGAAGCTAGGAGATTTGGGCTTGAGTACCCGACAGGAAAGCTACGGTGAAGGGAGGAAGACTCCCGTATTTATAACCGGGGGGGGGGGGAGGCTACCCGTGGTCCTACGGCTCAACGTGCTCATCCGACGCGCGGCGGATATTTAGTGATTCGAGTGTTCGTACTTTTCCGGGATGCACTTCAATGTTCAGGCCCAGTCGTCTGCTTTAGCTAACGCGCCGCTGGAATGATGGGAGAAACGTTTCGCGATAGGTGGCGCTGCAGCTGCGTTTTTTTGCTCCTTTGCTGCGCGCATTACGTAATCGGTGTGTGTGTTGTTGCGGGAGGAGTGTTAAGGACGCGAAATATGCGGCGGCAGGGGGGGGGGGGTATTTTTGAAAGGAAGGGGTTTATTTTGTAATATGGCTGGCCCTGAAAAGGGCCTTTATGGAATGTGAGTAGTTCAGGTGTTGTTAAATATTTATAACGACGGAAAAGAAGTGTTTGCTCCTCAGTGAGAACCTGTCTATCTAGTACGAATATTTAAGTGGAAAATATTACGTACTAGGGAAGAACTGTTTGATGATAGCAGTCATCACCTCAAAACAGTATTCAGAGGAAAGACTACAATTTCGTCGGAATAAATATTCGAGAATGTAGTCTGCTAAGTAGTCTTCGTGAATTCCATTAGATAGTGTGCGTTTGAGGGGCCGCCAATTGCTCTCAACACCTTGCGTATGCTCCCCAGTATAGACGGATCGAGCCGCCCCGGTGGCGCAGTGGTCTAAGGCGCTGGCCTCTGATCATTCGTCCGTAAGGGGTCCGGGTTCGAATCCCGGTCAGGCATGGATGTTGTGTTTGTCTTACGGCACTGGCTCTCTCCCTTCCCTGGAACCAGTGACCCTAAATTAGGGACGGGCGACTGCTTATAGCCCATTGAGTTGCTCACGGTGGTCGTTAAACCTCCAATCAAAAAAAAAAAAAAAATAGACGGATCGACGAAATTGAGCGAGTGGTTTACTGACAGATGTTGAAAACCACAGCATGGGAGATTGCGATACGCAGCCCACTGATCCGTCATTGCAGTACTTCCAGGTTGAACATGTTTCTGGATGATCGGCAGCAATGTGTGAGCAGAGCGGTTTTTCTCCGGGCAGATCTCAACCCTGAATCGTTTCGAATCTCGTTCAAAGATGCCAACGATCCAGGTGCCCTCAACAAGACGACCACGATTATACTTCCGCTTCCCAACCTTCGCCTCATCCACTTCTACGATTACACCAGGGCCTCCAAGCTGTCCTTCGCCTTGTTCGTAGGTTACCATAAACTCTGCGACTAGTTCTCTGCAGGACTGATAATAGTCACTGACTGTCGCAGAGGATGTGGAAACCCCACCCTGGGAAGATTCCTCAATTACATCATCGCAGGGCAATCCTTTGGCGAAACAATATAAAAGAGTCATCACTTTATCAAGAGGAATACAAGCAGCTTCAAACCACGTCCCAAGTAAATGGGAACACTGCTCACTTTTTCCTGTAACGCGATTCTTCCTACACCTGAATTGTTCTACACGATGACACATATCCATTCGCAAACTCATTGGATGACCTGCGGAACATCTTCGTTCGGTTGGAAGCAATCCTTTCCGCTCACACCATTCAATACATGTTTCTTCATCCTTCCCAACTTCGTCGAAGAAACGCCTCCAGTTTCACATGGCGACTGACAGAGCTACAACGCACGCTGTGAAAAACAAGCCACGTATCGCCTAGAACAGGGCGAACATAAGTACACGGGATTCACAGCTCACGCACTCAGCAAACAGCGATTTCGTAACACACACAGCGCGGGAGAATACGCCGACGCAGCTGCAGCGCCACCTATCGCGAAACGTTTCCCCCGTCATTCCAGCGGCGCGTTTGCTTAAGCAGACGACAGGTGCCGAAGTCTAAAATGTAGCCCTTTTCCGTAGCAGTCACTAACGTTGACCAGCAGGCCCCTTCGACATTACAAAAGGAGGCTAGGTCGTACCATTGACCCTGGTCACCAAATTCCAACGAGCTACGTCGTTTAGCCGTAGTGTAATTGATTTGGTCCGGCGACTCTTTTCTTACAATAAGTACAGAGAATCTCGCTTTGTCGTTTCAAAGAAAGCGCCCATCATATCGATGGAAGAAATGTTTTTTTTTTTTTAATTATAAAGAAAAATTTATAGGTACTAATGTAATTATTCGTTCCTCCCATGTCCACCGGGACATTACTGGAAAATGTCTCGGTGGAATCCGATGTGCACACGTTTAATAAGCATTCCGACCTTGCACACGTTTAATAAACATTCTGACCTTGCAACACGTTGAATAAGCATTCGCCTTCGGCCCAGCTAGTGTATTTCCGTGTAGTAAATTAAAATACATCGCCATTCTCAGACTCCATATCATTTGGGTTATTGAAACTGACTGTGGTTCAGTCTTTCTGACTTGATGTAGTTAACGTTTTTTGTGTCAGCTGTTTTGATAATAATTTGTACATATTTGGAGCACAGATTTTTTTGATGCGTCAAGCAGCTGTTGCTCCTTGTTCCAGTATTTCGTTATAAGACAATGCACTTTTCTTCATCCAGTGCGCAACTCTTGACTGATTTATGAATTGGAGCATTTAAGCTTCGATGGATTTCATCGTTTAGATCTTTACCTGTAGTCGCCACCCTTTGCCAGTAACTAAACCATTAAATTCCGCTCTAACATTAAACTCCTATTATCTGTAAGTGTGACGTACAATATGAGTGTAATAATATTCTTATGGGAATATAATTGGTCGACCTTAGCTTTCTGATCCTGAAATTAGATTGCGTGTAACAGGATGATCTAATTTGTTGTCCTTAATAAAAACAAGGAACTACCTAAAAACGGTGTGTTTGTTTTCGCACCTTTGTTAAAAGTTGCTGGTAATAAATATATCGGGTGGTTGTACAATAAAATAAGTATCTATTGTCGGGTGTCTGTAAAAAATCGAGAAATGGAGAAATCGCGACAAAATTTGGTAGGTAGCTTACTAAGAGCATATCATGGGAAGACGATTTAGCGGGGGATAGTTCAGAATTGCTTCGCAAGGGAAACAGTTGCGCTACAGATGCAAGGAAAGAACAGACACGTGCGTGAAGTTGCTCTTTATTGAGAGCACAAATGCTTCAGGACAAAATCTGCTCAATATCCTGTCCATCACAAGAGATGGCATGCTGTTAGCGAAGAACAGCATGTCGCGGTCGATGTTGACCACTTTGTCTGATACTCGTTTTCAGATCTGAGAGAGAGCGTATGCCGTCCTGATAAACTCGGTCTTTCAGGTATCCCCAAAGCCAGGAATCACAAGGAGGGTGGGGGTAAGTAAGGTCCGGTGACCGGGCTGGTCAGGATCTTTCAGTTATCCCCAAAGCCAGGAATCACAAGGAGGTAAGATCCGGTGACCGGGCTGGTCAGGATGCACTTAAACAGGACCTTGAGGGAGGTTCTAAACAAAGCTATTACAACCAAAAAAGTGACTTTTAATGCAGCTGCGTACGTCACAATACCTTTGCGTATTGTGACGTACGCAGCTGCATTAAAAGTCACGTCTCTGAGCGTGGTGTTCACTTTATTCTGTCCAGCCCCTGTAACTATTGAGGTAATAGTTGGCTAGGGAGTTAAAGCTGCCTTGTGGACACCCCAGTTAATGGTAGGTGCTGGCTGGAGTTTCGATGCGCTTGCGTCACACCATCTGCGCCGAAGGCCATCGCGAACTTTCTGTACCACCTTTCCTTTATAAGACTATTTTGTGTACTCTGCTGAAACGACCTCGTACGGTGAGAATTGCTCGTGAAGCCAGGCATGAGTAGTTAATGCAAAACGTCTTGATTTCGTGTGGCTGCTTTTTTTTTTTTTTTTTTTTAGGGTCAAGGACTGTGCTGTGTAGTAGAGTGTAACCTTCATTGTCTTCCAACCGAAACGAGCTAACGGCCACACCATATGCTGTTATGAAATATTAACTAGTTCGTTTTATAACTTTCTTTCCTTAAAAGATATTGAATAAATAGAAACATTGTTCTTATGCAAAGTCAGGGAAAGAATGGATGGAAAATTTTCTGTGGTTCAGGAGTAGAGCCCAGGCAGAGCATTGCTATATGATGCTGCCAATTTTTGGCAGTCTATTGCTAAAAAAAAATTCCAAATCTGATAAAAAAAATCCCAGATTATTTGTTTATGTACATATTAGAAATGCTTTGTGTGTGTGCGTGCGCGTGTTTATAGTTCATTGCTTTTATTACGTATTTCTTGTTATACTCCGATCACAATTTTATCAAATGTAGAGAACTAGAAAAATAGCAATGTAAAACAGGCAGATATTAACTGAATAAGATTAGCTATATTTACTCAGTATGTGATTAGATGCCAACTGGCAAACAACTGGGTTTTTTTGTTTTTGTTTTTTCAGTTTTTGTACCAATAACATACAGAAACAAAGTACGCGATATTTATGTTCTGATATGTAATTACTTTCGTAAATTCTCTGTTTTTAGATATTAAAGATTTTGTTGACAAATATTTCATAATGGCAAAAGCGCGCGCAAACTATTTACAGAAAATCACATCGAATTTTTATTGTATACCTTAACTCTCACGCTAGGTCATGACTCCTCAGTAGAAATGTAATCATGACGGTTAGGTTGTGCAGGAGAACAGGACGTGACCGGAAGGGGTAAAAGACACGCGATAATGTTGGCCAACGTTATCACATGACTTCTAAAAAGAACGACTTGATGATGCAACTTCCTTCTTCGGGCTTAAAAGTCGGAAGTGGCGGCGTTTTTTTTTTTTTTTTTTTTTGATTGGAGGTTTAACGACCACCGTGAGCAACTCAATGGGCTATAAGCAGTCGCCCGTCCCTAATTTAGGGTCACTGGTTCCAGGGAAGGGAGAGAGCCAGTGCCGTAAGACAAACACAACATCCATGCCTCACCGGGATTCGAACCCGGACCCCTTACGGACGAATGATCAGAGGCCAGCGCCTTAGACCACTGCGCCACCGGGGCGGCGAAGTGGCGGAGTATACTACAGGAACTCTTGGGGGAGGGGGTTGGCAAACGTTAAAAATGGCTCCATACGTCCAAGCAGGGACGTTATTTAGAGGGGGCCAAAGGGCTTTGCCTCCCCCAAAGTGTTTCATTTTTGGGAGGGGGGTTAAATGCGACATGCATTAAAAAAAGAGCCCCGGCCTAATCTATTAAAAATGCATCAACTTACAAGGAAAAAAATGCTTTCATTTATTCTTTAGCTTTAGTTTGTTCTGGTGGATTTCAAAATTTTCCGTTTTTCGTCCCCCCCCCAAAGAAATTCTATTTACGTCCCTGCGCTTAAGGACGATTTTAGGAATCCATTCACGGAAACCCGAAAACCGCGAATTCGATGGTCAGCGACGGGATTTGAACTCGCAACGTGCCGTCTTGCTCACAACTGCGAGGCATGCACTTTTTACCCAACTGCGCCACGCCGGTTCTCATTCCAAAGGAAAGACAAAATTGACAAACTTAAATTTCATTGAAAATTCCCCACTATTTAATATACGTATATGTAGCCTATATACACTATCTACCAATAAGTAATTGGACACCCCTGCAATCGACGATATCTGCGGTCCTCATACACGTTACGGCCGCCGCCGTTAAATATCGTGTGGGAAACAACAACGCAACAAGTCGCATGCAAGATGCTACGCAGTTCGGAGCTCTCTGATTTCGAGAAAGGTGTAATCGTCGAGTATCACAGAAATGGCCTATCCATACGTGACATATCCAGCGAGTTAAGTACCCAAAATCGACAGTGGCCTACGTGATTGGCAAGTGGAAGATGAGAGGTGACTGTCGGAATGTGCCCCGACCCGGCAGACCCACAAAACTGGGAGTTAGAGACCGACGGGTGCTGGCCAGAGAAATTCGGAAGAACCGCACCAAATCGATGGGCCACATCCGCGAGGAGTTTCAACAGGCAACCAGGAGTGTTCTTTCGATGAATACTATCTGTAAGAAAGCCCATCTGCTCGGTTATCATGGGCGTGCTGCCGCCCACAAGCCTTTGATCACAAAGTCCAATAGCGCTGCTCGGCTAACGTGGTGCAAAAGACGTTGACAGTGGACCGGGGAACAGTGGAAACAGGTTATCTGGAGCGACGATTCAAGGTTCACCATCTACCGTTCGGATTTTAGGGTCTGGGTTTGGCGTCTGCCTGGAGAACGCTTCCTGCCGGAATTTATTTTGCCAACTGTGTAGTTCTGCGGCGGTGGAATTATGCTATGGGGGTGTTTCTTTTGGTTTGGCACGGGACCCTTGGTCGCAATTCCTGGTAGACTCAAGGCCGAGACCTACTGCACCATTTTGGATGTCCATGCGCTTCCTACGTTGTGGCAGTTTTACGGGGTGGAGCCATGTTACTTTCAGGATGACAATGCCACCTGTCATGTTGCGAGGTCCACCATGGCTTGGTATGGTGACCATGGGGTTAATCGAATGGACTGGCCTGCGCAGAGCCCGGACCTTAACCCTATCGAGCACCTCTGGGACGAGTTGGAGCGTCGACTTAAGGGGTGCCCCCACCGTCCGAAATCGGTGAAGGAACTGACCTGTCTTCTCCAAGCCGAGTGGAAGAAAATACCGCTAGCCGTCGTACAACGCCTGGTTGAGAGTATGCCCCGGAGGGTCGCAGCTGTATTCGCCGCTCGTGGAGGCTCCACCAGCTATTGAAGGTGAATAAACTTTGTTTTCCTTTGCTATCACAGGTGTCCAATTACTTGTTGGTAAATAGTGTGTATAAAAAGAAAGAAATACTATTTCGATACATTATATTCAATAAGATTCTCTAGGATATAGAAGTATGGGGGAGGGGGTTGTTCAGAGTTTTTAAACTGAAGCTTTTTTCCACAAAATATGGTTAGTGTTTTATTTCGTTTTTATTAATTTATTTCACTTGGGTGTAATTTTGGACGAAATTGCAGCAACGTTAGGGAATTCTTTTGTGCTAGTGGAAGAATGTTGGTAAAACAGCAATGGGGAGTTGGGGGGGGGCATCAAATTCTCAACAAGTGTAGACTCCGCTATCCACTTCAAAGGATTATTTATGCCTTGGGAGTATCGCGTCAGCAGAGTTGAAAACAGGCGGCCTACATCTAGTCAAAAAGACGATGGGTAGAGCAAAGCATATGTAAGTGGATTTCTGGGTGGCAACTGCCGAAGAGGGATGTAGGAGAGTAGTGGAATGAGGATGTCATCTGAAGGGAAACAGGATTGTTAACAATTCCCGAAATTGTGTCCATTGCCCTTTTCACCCTTCAAGTGAGCTTTACATTGGAGGGATCGGTGCTAATTTTGCCTTTTATGGAGGGATTGGTGTTGCTTTTGCCTTTTATGTGTAGTTAAACAGCAGTCAGTCTCACGTTGCCGTCAAGTAGAATATTTTTGAAAGATTTAAGTTAGTTATCATCTTCATTAGTGTTCTGTCTCTTGACAGTTCTAGCGGTAACTCAACAAGTTTTCTTCCTCCAGTTTCCTCTGTCCCTTGCTTCCTCCTTCAATTTTTGATAACTTCCTGTGCCCATGATAACATCAAGCATCATTAGTCGTCGGTTTCCTTCAATTTTCCCTTCTATCATTCTTTTCAATAGGCTGTCTCCTCTTAACACATGTCCTACCCAGTTATATATTTTTTTCTTACGGTCTTTAGTATATTCCTTTCTTTTTCAACTGTTTGCAATACTTCATTATTGGCAATTTTTTCAATCTACTTTGTTTCCCATTCTTTTCCATAACCACATTTCAGATGCTTCCAACATTTTAGCTTCTTTCTTCCCGATTGTCCACGTTTCTGCCCCGTATAAAGTTATACTCCAAATATAGCTTTCAAATAAGCCTTTACTTTAAATTTTTATATAAACAAATTTTTCTTCTTATTTATAAAATGCATATTTTCCTTTATTAGTTCTTTCTTTTATTTCCATGTCACATTTTCCATTTTCTTGGATTATGCTACCGGCGTATTTGTATAGTCTCACTTTCTAATTAACTATATATGTAGTTAATTAAGTCTTTCAAATGTATCCAAATTGTTATGGGTGTATACAATAATATAAACGTATATGCATATTGTCTGGTATGTATATTTTTACATTGTGGGAATTTTCACACGGGATTGGATTTAGCGAGCGCCCGAATGTAACAATGGTTTTCGTTGGTCTCGAGCTCCTCGTTATAAGCGGGTTTTGCTGTATTTTGTTATACTTATATATATTTATATATATATATATCTTTTTTTTTTTTTTCTGTGTTATTTTGTGTTTCGGTAATTCTCTCGAAAACCGATTAAGGCCCCTCGCAAAAGTTTTGACACAAACAAATATCGACGCTAAAACGTAAACAAGTTAGTAAAATCATGCAATGCATTGATTATGATGCACTTTCCAACATACCAGAAATCGCGCGCAGACAAACCCTCCTTCCTACCCTGACTATTGATCCGTTCAGTATATCTCCGGAACAACATGCTGAAGTTTTGTCGCAATAGAAGCATTTTTAGTCAAGTTATGAGGATAATAGCTGTGGAATAAATCTCACTCCTGTGACCTGACCTTTGACCCATTTCGATGGTATTAAATAGATTTGGTTTGGCATACCTCCGGAAGAACATGATATAAAATTTTGTCGTAATCGAAGTATTTTTACGTAAGTTATGACGCATAAGGGCGATAAAATGGATCCCGCTCTTATGTCCTGACCTTTGACCCCGTTTCGCCCATTTTCAATAGGGTTCATCCCCAGGTTGTCCCCTACCACATACTAAAATTTCATCGAAATCGAACTATTTTTACGCGAGTAATCTTGCGGGCAGACAGACAGACAGACAGACGGACAGACAGACAGACGGACAGACAGACAGACAGACAGACGGACAGACAAAGCTGGAGCATATATTCTTCTTCTGCCTATGGTTGGGAAGCGTAAAAAGGTGAAGCCAAAGGTTCCGTGACGTTAGTGGACGTGCATGAAATCGTGGCATTAGCGGACGGTTATGCAGTGAGTGAGAAACACCCACCCCTTCCCGGAATTACTTTCACATCTCACTGTTCAAATGTGTACATATTCCAGACTGGACACTGGGCCTGTAGAGGGTTGGAATTCAAAGTTAAATAAGATTATAAGCCAAAAACAACTAAATCTGCAGTTGCTAGTGAATATTTTAAAGCAAGAAGCAACCAGTGTTTCACAGAGTTCGAAAGCTAAAGAACTGGGACAAGTAGGGAATACACTTAGTTGAACAGAAGAATCGAAAATATTATTACGGAGTTCGAGCGCTCAAACGACTTGGGGAAAATGCACGGAAAGCCTTAAGCTACGTTACCAAAATGCATTGGAAATATATTCATTTATTCTTAAGGGGTGGGTATTTCTTACTCATGGCATATTTCTTACTATGGGTATTTCTTACTCATGGCTTACTCTACGATTTCCTACCCTACCACGATTAATGCTACGATTTCCTACCCGTCCACAAACGCCACGACACCAAGCAAAGGAGCATTATTAGTCAGCGCGAAATGCATGTGAAACACTTCAGGCCGCGTCACACTGCGCAATGGGATGTATAATACATGCAGTCGAGAAAAGTATATGTAGTTATGTCGGAAAAAAAAAAAAATCTCTTGTCTCAAAAGTTCAGGCACAACAGAAAGATAATCCAAACCGATACAGGAATGAGGATATGAACGCATAGACCGTTAGCAGTCACTCATTGCCGGCAAATCGCGTTTAATACTCGTATATGCGATGCCGAAAGCAGAGTACGACGTGCGAGGAAGTTGCGTCAGCGTTTCAAGCTCAAGGCGGCGGGAAAGAATACCTCCGAAATAGCTACGGCACTGACCGTTCCACCCGGGAAATATATCGATTAACTGCAAAACATGGATATTATAAGTCAAAACATTGATCCGGACGACCGAAATGCTCTTCAAGTCGCGATGGACGAAATATTTGGAGATTTGACTCCGTACGGCAAATACAAAAGAAATAGTATATGGGCTGATATCAAATGATAGCATCACATGCGTCTTAAGGCGAATAGAACGGAACGTTTGTTCCGTTTGTGTACTTAAGATGGTACGTAAGCTGCCTTGAACAGCTATTCACAGAACTGAAAGATTGCGAGAAGCAAGAGAACGTATGTCATATAAAGACGAATGGTTGCGAGTCATATACAGTGAAGAAAGAAAGTGGAATTTAGATGGAGCAGATGGCTTGGTTTATTACAAGCTTGAGCTAAGCAAAGAACCTCGATCATCCTTTAGCAAATAGAAAGGCGGTGGTTCTGTCTATAGGTGTGGACAGGCTTTGGCTTTAATGGGTAGTGTTATATTCAATTACGGAACAAATTTATTATAAGAATAATCATATGTTATAAACAAATATTTAGCTCATACCAATTCACCATAGTTATATACTTTATGAAACAATTCACCATAAATCTTCAAACGTTAATCTGTACCAACGTTACATTCTAATACAAAACACGTGTTAAAGTTATGAACAATGGAACACGTGTTGATGCTATTCATTGGAACACGTGTTACTGTCATCAATGTTAAATACAAGGTGTTAATTTTATTGTTATATTTATTATTATGAACAAATTATAGGTGCATCAGTTACAGATCATTTACCGATTAAATTTACTTTATTGTGCCTTTTTATAACTATGGGACTTTTGTTCTACAGTGATCGTATATGGACAAAAACGTGCCCCTTATATGTACTGGCATATAATAAAGCACGGCGTTGTGATTCACCTTTATCCCGTCACTGGAATGGTGGGGGAATAAAGGTGCCGCTCGTGAAAGAAATTAGAAACATAAACACATATTTTTTAACTTACACATACCTTAACTTATGTCTTGTGTGGTTATAAGGAAAACAAACAGGAGTCTTATGTGGAAGTAATAAAAATGGTTTAATACGTGAGATTTAGGAACACTAAGGTACCACGTGCGTGGGTGCAGCCGGTAGCAATACCTTACACATAAAATTTACTATTATTACGATTTTTCTCTATAACGTCTCCGATCATTTCTGCATACATCTATCTATATATATAAGTGCAAAGCTTAGTGATTCATTTTACTTCTAGTTCCTTTTCTCCTATGCTTTACCTAAATGTTTTACCTAGCTAACTGGGTTTTCATTGTTTTATCATGACCAATACACACGCCACGTGCTCTAAGTAGGTTTATGAATAAATTTAAGCAAGTACATGCAATAACAGGGAAAAGGAAAAATCACTTAACTGGTATTTCCATATGTCTTTCAGGTTTTCAATCCAAATCTTTATCCAATTGTCAGCGCGGGCAGTACTTCATCTATCTCTCGTCACATCGCTCGACGATCCGCTATCCACGTCTGTGTTTCGCTGCTCCTCGAACTCAACTCCTCGTGACCAGTGAAGACCTTCTGACCTTCACCTTGTCCGCGGATGCCAAGGTCACTTGACCAGTCTGGAATTCATCTAATCCGTCCGGGGAACGTCACTTCGCTCCCTCCTTGGGAACTGACCCTTCAACTTTTCCGACCCCCTATATCCCCTGGGGCTATCTATGCACGTGCATGTTGGACTAAATTTATTTTAAATAATTTTATTTCCAACAGTAGACCAATATGGCATTTTTGAATATGAAACTGAACTCTCATGACTATCAAGGTACCCTGCAGTTCAATTTATTGCCCTTTGGTGAATTTCTGGGGATTCGCAGTAGGTTTTTTAGTACGACAATGCATCTGTCCACACATCGCCTATAAAAAAGAAATAGAAATACTATAGAAATACAGAAAAAAATGCTATAGAAATACTAGAGAAATACAGCCTAGGGTGGGAGGCAATTTGTAGCATTCGCGGAACTGAAGGCAACAACTAAAATAGCTTAGTATGCCATTGAACCGGAAACTGCAGACTTTAATTTATTTCATGGGGAATCGTGTGTTTGAACTGACGCAGGTGTCGGGAAATACCATATATAATAATGGTATGTTTCGCATTACTTTTCTGTTGTGTCTAGACTTTCTGAGACTTGTAGAATATTATTTTCTTTCACACCGTAATTATGTGTAATTATACCCATTTATACATGTATTGATTTCGCGTTGCGTGTTGTGACGCAGTTTGAAGCGTTTCGCTTGCTTTCCAATATGTCTTATTTTGCTTCATTTTTCAGCGTGGATATCTTTTCCTAAACTTTTGCGACGGACGTTATCAGATGCTTTTTATTTGAAGATTTCGTAATAGATAGTTCAGGAAACGCTCTATATTTTACGTTAAAAAGCATGATTTCATCGAACGTCGACGAACCTCCGTATTTTGTTCATCGTGCTAAAGTGGCGGTAAGCGAGGGTGGCGGTTTAAAGAGGTTCATATTAAAAGTTAGTAATATCGTGCAATACATTGATTATGATACTCTTTCCAACATACCAGAAATCATTACTTAAGTTATTACTCAAGTTATGAGGATAATGGCTGTGGAATAAATATGCCTCCTGTGCCCTGACCTTTGACCCCATTTCGATTATATTCAACATTGTTCTCCCTAGAGCTTTTTTTACAGCTGGGTGGCACGAAATTTTAGCTCGATGGTACTTTAAACAACCCCTTCTACAATCAAAAAAAAAAAAAAGGATCTTGTTTTGCTTAACATGATTGTACTTATTAAATACTTACTGATAAATCATGTTCAACACAGATTTCAGTCATTTTCACCAATATTTATGGTGTATGTGGGAGTAAGTTTTCCACTCTTACTATTATGTGTGTTGTGAAAACATTCATTAAAGAAAATTTAGCTGGGCGGTAGAGGAGAAAATTAGCTGGGTGGACCGCCCAGTAAAAAGGCTCTAGGGAGAACACTACAACATAACCGGTTCAGTATACCTCCGGTACAACATAATAAAGTTTTGTCGCAATAGAAGCATTTTTACGTAAGTTATGGCGCATAAGGGCGATGGAATGGATCCTGCTCTTAAGTCCTGACCTTTGACCCCATTTCGCCCATTTTCTATAGGATTCGTCCCCATACATACTAAAATTTCATCGAAATCGAACCATTTTTGCGCGAGTTATCTTGAGGACAACAGACAAAGCTGGAGCATATACGCTTCTTCAACCTATGGTTGAAGAAGCGTAAAAAAAGAGGTAGAACAGGCGGATTTATAAGAGGCCAATGCGGGGCCTCAAGAAAAATTTTATAATTTTTTTTTTTTAATTTTGCTTTCAAAAAAAAAAAAGTAGTCGAGCGAAGGATAAATTTACTGTTCTGGGTTTGGGAAGATTTTGGGAGCATAATTTCGCCCGAAATCGTAGTATGATACAAATATGAACTTACTAGCTTAAATGCAGGCTCACTAAATACGTTTTGAAAGTAATATAGTATTTTTACGTTGGTCGTTAAACCTCCAATCAAGAAAAAAAATGTAATATTACTTAATGCTGCACTACAACTGAACTTAGAAATTGGAGTGTTATTTCTGGCCAATTTTCTTAGAACGAATGAACATTTAGCTCTTCATTTCGGTGTTTTGTACGATTCCCCATCGTTTCCTTAAAATCCCCCTCCCCATTAAGTTTAGTTTAAGAGGTAATCAATCATAAGACTGTTGTCGTACGAGTAAAATGGCATTCGAAAACGTGTTTTACCACGCTCAAGAATAGATTTCATCCATGTGCGGACCAAGGTACTTAGAAAGAGTACCTCCTTCTAAGTACCTTGGTGCGGACTGTCTGTAAGGGAACTAACTGTCAGTGGGGTGGAATCTGACTACACGCAGCAGCAGATCCCACACCGCGTCTCGTATAAATGTCAATTAAAGCAGTACCATAAATTAACTTTACGTAACATGTTTAAAACACTGTGGTTCAGTGGTCATCTTTAGAAAAGTTCCTCCGACCTTACTTCCTTAACAAAAGGCTTTCCACTTTTAACTTCATCAAGCTGAAATGCAGTTTTTTTTTGGGGGGGGGGGGGGTGTTTAAGAATGCAGGATACATGTTCTGATCATCGTTGGGGGGGGATTACAGTTACGGAGGAAATATTTGCTACGTCCGATTTCCGTTTTCGGACATTTTCCCTCCATTTTCAAGTTGAAATACAAATCTTTTTGAAATAAAATGATATTTAACAACAATACCAGGCAGAGAAAATATCACGTGAAATATAAAATTACGATTACGGGAGAAATCTTCACTGCGTCTGACTTCCGTTTTCGAAAGTTTTGAAAGACGAAACTTCTGCTTTCGAAAGTTTAGAAAATTTCGGGCGGAAAACATCCTCCACCACTACTTAATTGCCCCAAAATTTCTGTTCAGTTATGCATGGATCTCGAGGATAACCCAAATGATGACTGAAAAGGAGATTTTCCTCGAAGGCGTCGCACTCTCATGCCTAAAGATTACAGCGAAATTCTTTCGCCGTCGAATTTCCGTGTTCGGAAATTTTTCCTCCATTTTAAAACTGAAATACAAATATTTATGGAATAAAAGGATATATAACAACAATGCTGGACAGAGGCAACATCACAGGAAAAAGAAATTGCGATTACGGAAAAAATCTTTATTTCGTTTACTTCCTTTTCTGAAAGAAGAAAACCGTCCCAATGCGTATTTTTACGAATTGGTAAAATTCTTCGATGCTAGAAAAATTCCCGATGCGTATTTTTACGCGTTGCTAAAATTTCGATGCGTGAACACTCTTCGATACGTACTAGACGCGTAATTACGTATTTTGGGGAACTCTGTTTGCGGCCAACCATTACTGTAGTTGAATTCTTGCAAGAATAACTTCGTCGTTAATAACTCCAATTCACAGAACTAGAGCTTTCTCTAAATTTCGTGCTTGGCCGTCCCGGTGGCGCAGTGGTCTAAGCGATGGTCTGTGATCATTCGTTCGAAAGGGTCAGAGTTCGAACCCCGGTGCGGCCTGGATGTTGTGTTTGTCTTACGGCACTAGCTCTTTCCCTTCCCTGGAACCAGTGATCCTAAATTAGGGACGGGCGACTGCTTATAGCCCATTGAGTTGCTCACGGTGGCCAATTAGACCTCAAAAAAAAAAAAAAAAAAATTCGTGCTTGCCACTTTTACATTATTATTATTATTATTATTTTTTTTTTTTTTAGCAGAGCGCAGTTGTTTTGCATATCCCACCTATTTATGTTTATCGTCTAATATGGCTCGTACTGTTCTTCTGTTAAATGACTTGTCGAAAAGGTTGGAAAAGCGATTTGTCAATATCGGATGGCTAGGTTCAGGATTACGATCTTTGAATTCGCGTATCAAAATTTTTTTCATGAACATTTTACCCGTTTCAAGATGCATTAAAATAAACAAAAACTGATGAATGAAAACAGCGCACACAACAAGCAGTCCATGCGAGAAATTGAGTGTGTAGGCATTAAAATCCAAAATGTGAATGTGAGATAGAAAATATCCCTTTTTGAGGAAGAAGTATGGCCTCGACGAAAGTGTGAGAGACAACGATTGAAAGTTAAGTGGTTTTGACAAATCCTAACGGGAACCGTATGAACAAGGTAATTAGTTCCTGTTTCTCCCTTTAGTAAGCTTCAATATTTAACAGGGCACACTCACACGCATACAACAGTAGTACTTCTGTCAGGTGCAATAAATCACAGAAAAGTCTGCCCTTGATTTTCTGCAGCTGACTATACATCTTTTTCAGAGGTGTGAGCGTGATAGTGGCTGCTATTTCACCCATTCTGCAAAACGTTTTTGAGGGGAACCCGTCTAACACGCTTTTGAGTCACATTAGATAAGATAAGCGATTCGGGGTGTCCGTTGCAAGTGAATATTTTGAGAGACTGTTCAGTGGGGTATTCTCTAATGAGAAACATCGAAACGTCGCTAGAATGACCTGGTAGATGGCGGTTTAAAGGGTGGGGGATTTGTATTTAGTAGAATAGGATAAGATTTGTAACCCGGGGGCGGTATCGAGGCGCGACTGTATATATCTATACATTTCAGAATCAAATCCGGCATACACAGTGGAATTTGAGTCCGGCGTTTGAGGATTATTTAAGGCCGCCGCCTCGGTAGTCGAGTGATAAGTCGTAGGCTTCTGCCTAGTCGTTCGAGCTTGGCCCGGGTGAGAGACATGGGTGGTGTGTTTGCCTCGCGGCGATGGCTCTATCACTTCCCCGGAACTAATGTTCCTAAATTAGGGACGGGGACAACCAGCATTTAGTCCTAAGAGCTGGTTGTCAAACCCCGAAACAAAGAGGAGGAAAAGAGTTAAAGCGGAGGTTTGGAAAATGACCTGCCCTGGCATACTCAACGCGTCGGGGTCTCGCTCGGCGAGGAAATAGATTTTTTTTTTTGTGCTTTTTTTCATGTAGACGAAGAATTACGGTTGCTAAGAAATACTATGTGTGGGAAATGTTGTTAAAGTTTATATAATTCCAAAAAAGAACTTTTCTTATCCATTTTCTGAAAATGGAAATACCCTGATAAATAAGATTGTATGTTTCTGTCACCGATCGAGGAAAGCTGAACATGATGAAGTCTAAAAAATATATATATATTGCGTTACGTGCCCTGGCTTACGTATGTATTCTCGAAAGAGAATTTTTACAGTTCGTGTATTTTACAGTTTAGTATCTTGCGAGATACCAGCTTCCAAGGGAACTTTGTGTATAAAGGAGAGAGGAAAATGTGTGGTTAATCTTCAGTGTGTATTTCTGTTTCAGGCTTATCTCTGGGAGTGAACCAAGAAGAAATTCTCGAGGTCATGCTGATAGAGACGGCGTGACAAACACAAACGCATGCTTTTAGCCACCTAGCAGAAAAACTGCGCTCCAAGAAAAGTGGAGAATGTGCTGATCATTGTAGTCAGGGTTGTATCTGTCCAATGGAGAGGAGGGGGGGATTCCAGTTCAACTTTTAGAAGGTCAGGTATGTTATGTACACAAATCGACAAAAGCCTCAGTTTTTGACAGACGTATGTATGTCACAAGACTTTTTTTGTGGAACGTAACGGCTCGCGGTCGGAGCTGCGTTGCCATATAAGTCAAAGCCCCAGCTGTGACGACATTAAACTCACCGTGGGATTTTAGCCTTGACATATAGGCAGATTGATTTCCTGCCGCGGTGTGGATAATTAATGTTTCTCCCTCTCTCTCCATCCGTCCGTTTAATCTTTCTCAGTCTGGGGCATCATGCATCCAGCGTTCTAACAGATTTTTGCATCAGCGAGTCACAAAGACCAACTGGAAAAAAAAAAAAAGAAAAATGTCCCAATTTTCTGGGAATTTCGTGGTTATCCATAGCAACAACGATTAGAAATTTCTTATACTACCATTTAATATTATGAAATAAAAAAGACGTTGATCATGTGAGTAGCGGGGTAAGGGGTGGGGTCTAGGGGCCTGACTCCTGAAATTTTTCACTTGCTTGCATACAGTCACTGCAAAACATTCTTTTTACGACATTAAGTAATTAATATACAGTTTGTGCATTGTTTTTCTCTTCAAAAACTGTAAGATTGATAAGGTTGTCTGTAGTTATTACAACTGAATTTGAAAACATGTACATTGTTACACGTTCAACATCTTTCTCTGGTCATGACACTTTTTATGTGTGTTAACTTCTCATCTCATATTCTCTCCTCCCCCCCTCCCTCCTTTTTCAGGAACAAACTGGACTCTGTTCGGCAGGGACTGTAAATTATCGCTGGACAAAGTTGATTTACCACATCACTTAAAGCAGGAGTCGGCAACCTTTTGGCACATGCCGGCCGCATTTGACTTTTAAGTTAGTTAGGGGCCCGCAAGTGCAGTATATAATGCACATTATATATTTATTATATACTAGTATATAATACACATTTATTATATATTTTGAGTGGAGCCCACTTCCGATTTTTAGCTGTTTTTATAGTAGCATAGATATCCACGCCCCCGATAGTGTTGTGGTCGCGGAATACTTATTTCTTCGTCTAACTGGATAAACAGTGAGGTTGCGTCCCCCTAAAGTTGAGGAACCCAATCTCAAAGTTTACAGACGTCGCGTTGTGTTTCATATAGGTTCGTTACAAAGTATTCGTAAAAAACCCATATGCCGCAAATCATGAATTAGAAAAATATACACAGCCTAGAAAAGTTTGCTACACCAGGTTAAGTAATTAACATGTTTATTATCAGAAAAGTATGTTGAATTAAGCAATTTCAGCCTTCAAGTGGAGGCCAAATAAAAGTTACGTTAAATTAAAAGGATAAAATTAGCCATGTTGACTGGTTCATTACTACGTAAGCCTGTTACACCCCTGAGCTTAAATTTAGAATAGATCCCTCAATCTATCTACGACGAGGCATAGCGACCATGCGTATGTATTTATACAGATAACATTGGAACTGGAATTGGGGAAAAAAACATCCTACCTTACATCTGGTGGGCCGGTGCTCGTCTCGATCCCTCACGTGACAGGGTAGGTTTCTTCGGTGTCTATCTAAAACTTTGCTGCCATAGCTGGAACCGCGTACTATCTATCCAAGGAAGCTGGAAGTTAAGAGGAGGTGGCAACAGCCCCCCTCTCCCTGTGCATCTGGCGTGACGCCACTTTTTATCAGCTGACTACGCCAATGCGTCCAACCTAAGAATCTCCTGTATATCTCTATGGGGAAATTTAGATTTTGAACGGGTTTTTCGGATCCTTACTATATACCCATACAGGCATGAAAAAAAAATTGAGGCTGAAATATTCATTCCCATAATAAAAAATTTCCAGAAAAAACAGGAAAATATGTGTTGGTATTTCTTTAAAAAATTGTACAAAATAATAATTTTTTAAGCGGAAGTGCATAGTGCGCATGGTTACTTACTGCCCATGTGCAAGTAACATGTTTAAAATATAACCAAAAGCCTAATTTTAAGAAATAAGTCCGAAATATTCCTTCTTTCTATTCTTGGTTTGCATGCGCTAAGCAAAACTGCTTAAGCCACAGGAAGTGACGTGATGATCCCGAACTCTCGCAGCGCAGACTCCCACCACATCAGAGAGAGGACAGAAACAACTGATCTGTTTTGGCTTCACTCAAAACGGGTCCCTTCACCTCCTCTTCTTCTAACCTTCTTGGTACTATCAGGCTGGACTTTCCCTATCTAGACTCTGGATATCTGTCTGCCCCTGACTACTTTATAAAGTTACATACTATACTTCTATATCTGACTCTCTGTTTCTCTTCGTGTATGTCTATATCTATCTGCGTGCTTACGCTATTTTTGTGTATATATCTGAGTCCCTTTAATTTCCCATGTGGTTGGGGCGTGCCCTCAGCCCTCTAGGAGTTTTTCTACTGGAGCCTAGATTGGTCAGTTGAGTTGACCAGTGCACCTTAGTGGTTATTGGTTGGCCCCTTGAGCCACTCAGCTATACTCTTTAGCAACAGCTGGCGTATTGGGCAGGTGATGTTTTCGCACTTTAAATGGGACATATTTTCTGGGGCCTGTTAAATAGCGAAAGGTTGCGGTGGCTTACCACTGACAAAGTTACGACTTTCTTGTGACACCGCAGTGTACTTTACGACTTTTGCTGGTGCCTACTTCTAGAGGAGATGGTCGTAAAACGTAAACTTGCCTATTCATCTGACCGAGGTTCGGACTTTGTATGCGCATTTCTGAAATACTGGGAAGTTTCGTCCTACCAGCAGCGCTAGTAGCACTGGGGCCATTTCATAAATTTCGCGAATGCCGTGCTTCTTCTCACAAGAGTGAAAAGAAGAGAAATTGGTCATTCCCACAGGTGTCTGAGGGAAACGCCATAAACCGCCTTGACCACCTGGCCTTTATTCTCCAATCGGGAAAAGGGGGTATGAGGCAGAAAAATGAAGCAAAGGAAAAATAATTTAGATTAAATAAAAAAAATTAAAAGTAAATTACACCTGGTCTTTGTAATTAATTAAACCGCAATACAATGTGGCCCGAAAAACGAAGTAGTTCCGCGGCAACAGATAGATCTTTAAAAAAAAAAAAATGTGATTGGTAAGGCGTCCGTGGGCTGCATAAAAAGACAGGGCGGTCCAGTGCTGGCCGCAGGTTGCCGACCCCTGACTTAGAGCATTATTTTGAAAATCTCTTGTGATTCGTACATCAATAAAATCAGAATATCGGATATGATGTGAAAGCGGAACTACGACGTTACTACAGCTCTTGTTGGCTGTGAAACAGCAATTCTTAAAGAGGCGGAAGTTTCAAAACAGAAACCCTAATTTTGAAAAATAAAATTTTCCGAACAGAATTTGAAAACTTAGACGCCAGCTGAAAAATTTTCTGGTGACTGGGCGCCTTGGATTTGTCTACTCCCCGAAGATGAGTATGACTGAGATACTTCTCATTTATTTATTTATTTTTCTGGAAGACGGTTTGAAAAAATTCTGTTTGATTCGGAAAACAGGAATCACCACCAAGATTTTTCGATTTATCGCAGAGTACAGTTTTCTCTAAGAGCAATAGTTGCCTACTTCATCATTAGGGGAAAATAAACATACATTATTTGTCTATGGGCACGATACTCCCGTTATATTGGACTTTTGCGGAACATTTACGTCCTTACTCCCTTTCGAAAGATGTGATCATTGCATCAGTGATTTAAGTAGCATGACTTCTGTTATTTCAGTTCCGTGGAGCACATAACATAGCATTTCATTCTTTTAAATAAGGGATATTTTTACTTGGAAAGGAGCCTAAAGTTTATTACTGAGTTGTTTGGGGGGGGGGGCAGCAAGCATAGAAACCACTTTCGTTGTCAGACTTCACTGCGCATAAGAAACTTTTTCTTTTGTTGGTTCCATGTTTATCCTTCAAGCGAAATCACGATAGTTCGTGAATCACGTTTAAATCGCTCTCGACTGAAGTCCTTTTCGAATCTCCAATAAATTGACGAAATACAGTAAATAAACTGTGTAATAACGCATTCTAATGTTACCCTCTTCTAAACGTATAAATTCGTACCGATCCCGACGAAAATAGGTTTTGTGTTTCGACTTTGCGAAACCAGAACTTCCACACACACGAAGCTTCAAAAAAGAAAAAAGGTTTGATGGAGAGTAATTCTTGATCTTTCATTCATTTATCGTGGAATTCTTTTTATTTTTTGTGGGTGGAAAGTTTTGGCACTCAGCCAAAGGCTTGAGAAAAATGAAATTTCCAGAATGAACGCGCTGCTGTAGGTGCTCGAGTAATAAACGTTTTTATTTCGAGGGTAAAGGCGGGTTTTCCTACAGACGGGTTTTATACGCAGCTGAGATCGGAAAATGCTACCGAATCACGTCGGGCAGTGCGTAACGTAATACGCTGGCGTGGAGTGTTTTCCTCCACGCCGGGCAGACGACGACGACGGAATAAGCCAGTCGTCGTAACCCAGCAGTGTGAGGACATCTACTCGTGTAACAATGCAGTGCGTTTCAAAAAGTATAAAAACGTGTTTCAAAGAAGAAACTATGTTTTTTATGGCTTGTCAAGTACTTGTAAGAAGAGCACTACATACTTGAACTGTTGCACAAACGAAAACCAATTAGTGCGATGTATTTATGTCGGGGAAAAAGGAATGTACAGAAGTTTGATAGAAAACCGTTTGCTCGGTGATGAATTTAAGTTTATTTAAGCATATTTCAGATTCACAAGGGAGCAGTTTAATTTCATTTTTGACTCTTATTGAAGATAAAATAGCCTGTAATTCATATAATCGAGTGAAGAAGCCAATAACACCTGCAGAAAAACTTGCCCTCACTCTGAGGAAGTAACTGGAGGAACATGTGTTATTAAAACAAATGTGTGTAATTGCGGATCATTTTTTATTAAATATGTATACACTAGAAATTTTTCTTCATTAAAAAATTATATGAAATAGAGCAATGAATAATTCTGAAATCATTTTTGACGGTGTAGGATCCACAAAAAACGCGCATTGAAATAGGATAAAAATTATGCCCAAAGTATTTATTTTTTTACTCATTACTGTCGCTGAGGGCTTATGCAAAAGCGTCTCTGTGGATGTTGCTTTCTTGAGTTGAATAGTGTTCCATAAAATAGGATTTCCACCAACCAGTTCTATCAACTGCTCATCCTCGGAAGCTGAGAAACGATCCAGTGGCATTGTTAAAATTTAATAGGTTGTTAATAATCGAAGAAAAACGAATTATCTTGGTGAATGAATTACACTAGCGCGCTGCGTGCCACGCAATTGGCTGCTCTGAAAGCAGTCGCCTTATCACGCCGGGCGTCTCAAGTCGGCGGAGAACCTGGTTCTTCCTTCAAGGAAACCAGTCTGGGTTCTTTCTGTTGTACAAGTGGGGAGAGTAATGCGCTCTGCGTTTTCCGTTCTCCGCTTCGTTTAAAACCCGTCGCTAGGAAAACCCGCTTAACCAATGATCACAGCAGTAATATGGACGCCTAAACTCGTTAAGTAGATTTTAACACCCGTCTCGATGCTCAGTATCGAAGGTTAGTTGTCTTTTCATTGCTGAGGAGAGTGGTATAGGAAGGACAAAAACGATGAAATCTTAGGAAAAGGAAAAACATGCTTTCTATTTCCACACGAAGCACAAAACTACTTATTTGTGTTCTTCCTGCAACATGCCTTGAATATTGTAAAAATATATGCCTCGAGTGTGCAAACTCAGTTTCCGAAAGCTAAACCTAATGTCAGTTGAATGCATTCAGTTTTCTAGAAGTTCTTGCTGGAGGGTTTTAATATTGAATTTTTATGAAGAACATTTCATTCACCGACGGCTTATGTACACACTCCTAGAAAGTGTACGTATTTTATTATTTTTAAAAAGAATTTAAAGCATTTTTTATTATCCAAGATTAAAACTTTTTCTGTCCAACAAATTTATCGGGATTTTCTACAACAGAATTTTGAATATTAAAATGTTCTTCATATTTTGGTGTCAGGGTGTTATTAAAACCCAAAACAGTAGTTAATGTCGTTCTCTCTGCAGTAAGTCTTCATCTTTGATACAGTAAATACAGCGAGCTGTCCTCTGGTCTCACGACACTACGTACCAAATATACACGACGCCACTTCCGGTTTAAAAGTGGGTGGGGAGATGCTTCCTGTAGGAGCAGCCCGGAAATCAAAGAACAGTGAGCATCGTCGATTTTTCATCGAGATATTACCGCCATATGGAAGTCTAACAATTACCTAGCATTTATGTTTAATAAATCAAATGTGTCGGTTTCATAAAAAACGTACTTTATAGGTTGTTACAGATGAAATGTCGGATTTTACAGGCTCGTGCCGTTGGAAGATAATTTAGGAATTAGCACATCACCTGATGTGACTTGTGATATGTAAACTTAAGGCTGTTGCCTGTAAATCACTGGTCATTCAAGATGCCCTTGAATGTTCGTGATCGAGCTTTTGAAAGTATCTTTAAGATATGTTACCAGTGTATAGTTTAGAGGGAGAGGTATTGTTGGTTGCCACGGTATCTGTCGTTTGCCCTCTGTTACTCTTCAGAAAAATATTAAGGGACCGTCATTATTACCTTTCGTAAGAAGCCCACATTCAGGGTCCATAGTTAATGTCCTTCGTAAGAAATCTATTTTTAAGGCTCATCATCGTTGACTTCTGCAAAAATCTAGATTGATTCAGTCCCATATTTCTTGTCTTTCTTAATATATTCAAAGTCCATAGTTGAATTATCCTTTTTTTTTTTTTTTTTTTGTCCATCGAAGAAATCTAGATGTGGGGCCTATCATTGTTAGGCTTTTGTCCTCCGTAAGAAATCTAGATTCAGGTCCCATAGTTGAATTGTTCTTTTATCCATCTAAGAAATGTATTTTGGGGCCTATCGTTATTTGCCTTTTGTCCGTCGTAAGAAATTTAGATTCAGGCCCGTCGTTGTTGTCCTGCGTAAGAAAGAAGCTCGTAGTTGTCAGTGCCGGACTAAGCTTTTTTGGGGGGCTGGGCTACTGAAGATTTTGGGGCCCCTATTTCTGGGCACAAGTGCTTGTAAAATACCTATACGAGAGATGTGTATGTAAGATACGTATGTCCTTTATATGTTAAGGCCTTGTAAAATACATTTTTTATGTGTTTGGAGACACGAAGAAATGCATTGGAATATTTTTAATATTTGTTACTAAAAAACAAACACTGAATCAAGTATAGACAACAAAAATTAGAAATGAACGCACACAAACCAAAGTTCACACATAATTCAGGAGTTTTAAGTTTGTCTTTAAAATGTCTGTTTTAAAGGTATTGAAGCATTTTTTCTACAAACCAACACATTGCAGAACTCTCGTGTGATCAGTGTGTATTCTCCATCTGTGGTAAGATGAGAATTTCTGAGAACCATTCAATTTCTTAAAAATTAGGTGTAATATGTCAGTACACGGGTATTTGTTCAGTGATACTTGCTTAACTGCCAGTGTTTTCTGTAAAATTACAAAAAAATGAGAGAAATATCCCCCAATGCGTAAATCGAGACATGTCAGATAAACTGCCAATGCTCTTAATAGCAGTAGCAATATATGTTTGTTGTTTCATTTATAAAATGAGTGCCACAAAAGGTGTCTTTCAGTGTAATAAGTTGTGTAGAAAGTTTTACAAACATGCCATTTACTGATGCTAGGCAATAATTTCATTCGAACTGCTAAGTGAGGCTAAGAAAAAATTCCTCAAAAGTATCTTCTGCATATAGGAAATAAACATTGCTAGTATACCTCAAAAGTGCCCCGACAGAAACATTGAATCAAGTATGGACAACAAAAATTAGAAAATTAACGTTTTTCGGAACTTTTTTTTCCCCGCACAAAGTTTTCGGCCCTCAATAAAACGGGTGTGTGCCACACTCGTTTTGTTGGGGACCAAAAAAATTCGAAAAACTCCCTTTTGCCAGACCCAGAGTGGGCTCCTGAACTAACTGGGTCTGTGGGCTGCAACTCCTTTGGCCCCTAATCCGGCTCTGATAGTTGTCCTTCATTAGAAAGATTCAAAGCCCATCGTTAAATAGTCTTTTAGACCCATCTAAGAATTTTATATTTGAGGCCCATCGTTGTTTTCCTTCGTAAGAAATCTAGATTTTGGGCCCCACCGTTTTGAGCATCTTTGAGGTTTGGGTTTGATAAAATGGTCTGGATAGACGTTAACGATGCGTTCAGGTCGTATTACTCACCCTCCCACCCTTTATTGTATGCAATGAACCCCACAGAATGTACTTTTGTTCGGTCTTGACGGCATGTCGTAATGAGCCACGCATGGTCTGTGTCATTTGGCTAGGCAGTATTTATCATATGGTAGAGAACAACCTAAAATTCGCCTCACGAAAATTTATAAAACAAACACACACACACACACACACAGAGAGAGAGAGAGAGAGAGACCTTCCTCCCTTTTCTTGATCGAATGTTTCCGAAACATGCGGACGGATAAGAGAAATTGAGGAGGCAAACAGGATGTTCTCGCATTTGAGGAATTAACAAAATTCGCCAGCAGGTCACCAAAGACGCAGTGCTGTGTTAACCATCCAAGATTGCTTGTGACATTATCAACAGGTCAACAACAGAAGTGTAGACGGTTTAGCTGCAAATTAAAGTGCTAATTTATGGTCCTCGTCGCCATTTCGTGGTGAAAACATGATAGCAACGCGCGATGTAGATAACGTTTTAGTTTTCAGCAGAACTCACATCACCGCTGACCTATTTGTTAACGATGAAGTAAACCTTGGGCCGGTGAAGACATCCCCTTATCTGATTCTCATTATTTATTTATTTGTGTAACCAGTGAATAAAAATAATGATGTTCTAATGTGTGCTGCTTTCTTTCTCTCCCTTCCATCCCGTTTGTTCCATGCGTGTGTGACAACATTGAGAGTTCCTGTTGTCGAAGAACAGATTGATGTTATTTAGTTTTTAATTGCCGAGAAAAAAAGAAGTGTTACGGTATATTGGGTGCGAATTGCACTGTCGTCTTTTAACGTGTTCGCTGTCTGCTAATATATCTTTTTTTTTTTTTACTAAGCCTGTTTGCCATAATTTAGAAGATATTTAAGGCTCAAGATTTCACCATAAAAAGTCTTTAATATTAAGGACAAATTTAATAACTCATTTGGTATATTCTTGTTTTGTGCTATCCGCAGTAGTTGAAGCGTGCTAGTAAACCCTTGGAGTTTTTCATATAAAATGTGTGCAAGTGTTTCGTATACAGCGCAGACGTGTAATAAATGTGGCTTTGTTTCTGAGGCTGTGTGCATGTGCGACGCGCGCAGACACACACACACACACACCTCTGTCATCTTTAAAAACTGAAATTAATATCAAACCGAATTTTTCTCCCTTACATTTCCCATATTTCAACGGACGGACTCTGATACGGCAGCTGGCCTACACCCAGGGCCGTAACTATAGGGTTATGATTATGGCCGGTGTCGTCGCTTTGGCGGCCACTTATCGCAATATGAGAACAGGACAGGTGTACATATAGACAGACAACGTTTTGTTTCTTGCTTCAAAAATTTAAACTTTACTTCATACTCTACTGAGGCTTAGAACTGGCAGCGTTTACACTCTGAGAAAGAGTTGGCGTGTTTTAAAAGTTAATTTTTTTAACTATTTATTTTTATATTTTTTGTTGGTTTATTTTTCGTTTTTCTGGTGTTTTTTATAATCAAGAATTCTGTGAATTCCTTTAATATAGTTTAGGCTGCTACATTTTTTGATCTGTTGCTATAAAACAAGCTTACCCACTCAAAACATTCGACCGTTACACCCCCACCCCCCGTTTTTTTTTTTCTCGAGCAGTTCTGTATTATCGAGCCATTTTGATTCTTAATTTTTAACATATATCGATAATCATTACATAAAGCACGCCGTTAATTTTTTGTTGCCTCAGTGACTTCAAATGATTCATTAAGCATGCGAAAGGGTGTGCACGCAAAACGAATTGTAATGAAATGGCAGTCCAAGTGTCCTGTCTGACTGGGTGATTTATATACCATTTTTTTTTATGTCTTGCCTCTCTGCTCGGCAATCGGTGGTGTGGAGGAACAACACAGAAGGCACGGACACTTGGTTCTTTGTCTTGAACTGATGGAGCCCAGACTTTGTTCAATCTCAGAAGGGGGAGTCAAAGTACAAATGGCCGCATAGGCTACGATTGGTTTCAACACTGGCCGCAAAAGCAACTACTTCTTTATGGCCAGTGTGGCCCCTGTCATAGGCGTCAATCAGACAAAACCGCCGTACGGGGTTTTAGAGGATTAAAAAAATAGCAATTAGTAACTTTAAGGTTTAACACAGCTGCAGGAGCGCGAACATGAGCTTTCTGTATATTTGAATATTTTTGTTGTTTGTTTATGTTTGAATTTTGCATTTTAACGGCGACATGAACTGTTATTTCTCCAGAAGCTGACCAAATGCCCGCAAAAATAAAATGTTGATTATTTTTTTGACCGTCGAACTAAGCTGACGTTCCCCTGGGTTATGATAGCGGCTTGAGCAGGGCCGGTTTCATGGGTGTGCGAATTGTGCAATGTCGCACAGGGCCCCGCGCCCTCGTTTGTGTGATGTTTTTCAATTTTTCATAATTTTTTTTATTGTATTAGAAATAAATTACAATGATGTAAAAATGGCATTTAAAATTTTTTTACATCATTTACTGCCTTAATGAACAGAATTCAAGCATCTTGGGTCCATCGGGATGATTCGTCGTATCACCAAAAGAGAATTTGCATTAATGACATCATATATATATATTCCCCAGATCTCTCTGGAACGCGGACGTCACAGCTACATCTGCATTCTGCTGCAATCACACACGGTCAGTTTTTCGCGTGCGTGGGCGGCGAATCTCTGGCAGATAGTTTATCAATAAAAAAAAGTGAAAAACGTATCTTTGCGAATTTTTTATGAAACTGGCTGAAATTTTAATTATAACTCTATACTGACAGATCGAATGCACCTGACGACGACGACGAGTGCCGGGAATTAATAAATTGCAACATAACGCCGATTCGGGATTATCAAGACACTAGACCACTGCTACCACTGGTTCCCAGAGACTCTTACAAGCAAGCCGCGGCCCAGTAAAATTTCGCAAAATGCTTCGCGGGCCGACTCGCACGAAGTTGCTTTTTTTTTTTTTTATGTACAAGGGCGTTTGTGCAGACCTGTTTTTACTGGTCAAATTCGGAAATCTGTACCATTTCTTAAATTTTCCTCCATTTCCGCGGACCGGTGATGTTTGGGAAACACTGCACTAGACTGCTATCGCACTCACCTCATTTGAGCTACAAAGCTGAAAGCTCCCACTAAAACAAATTACAATGAACTGTAGAACGTGGCCAACAAAAGAATCTTTCTTCCTTAGAAGTAAGGAGACAGTGAGAGTTTTCTGAAAATTGCATTACTCATTCAGTATTGTACGGACGGGTACGCCTTTTAGAACCTTAATATTCCAACCATGAATAATTGAAAATGACATTTCCTGTCATCCTATCTTATTTGTTTAAACTATAGCTATTTTTTTTTTAATTTTGGATGAATTACGTTAATTTTTGCCATCAGCACGTACTTCGACGAGGTGCGGGAATTATATTTTGTCGCTACAGTTCAATCAACTTCAATTTGATCTGGCAATGTAAATTAATATAGCGTAGTTTTAAAATGTCTCTTTTTATTTTTTAATGAGTAATAATAACAGCTTATTATAGCTCATGAATAAATGATAATATTCCTTAGTACCATCGTGCTTTATTAAGCATCATGAGAAAACGAAAAAAATGTAATTTCTCTACCTGACCCCGCCTTTCTTTCAAAAACGTTTCAACGTCCAAGCCCATTTAGTAGATGTAGAACTCGCTGGGAAAAGAGCACCGCATTTTCGTTTTGCACTGGGCCCCGCAAATTATGCAAGCCGGCCCTGGGCTTGAGCATGTGTTTTGTATTATTACCCAATAAAGGGGACTTGCCCGATGAAAAATCAAGCTCTGAGGGGGAGATCAACCCAAACGATTGGGTGAGCAGTTCGTTAGTTACGTACGTAGCAGAATGAATTTTCGGATAATTCTACAAAAAAAAAAAAAAAAAAAAAACTACAGTAATGGAACTTACACCTTTAGTATTATACAACTTAAAGTATTTTTCCGTATTAAATGGTGTAACAATTTATAAAAACACATAGCGACTAAGTGCCGAGCTTTCACACTCCGAACGGGAGGCTTTCTCAAGGCCAGTGAACACAAGAATATTTTTGAGAACGACTATAATTTGAAATCTTGAGCGCGTATCTACTACGTGTCTAGGTGATATTGCGTCTCGCGGAAGGTGGTGTCTCGCGACCTACCTTTCAAACATTGTCTCATTTTCCCCTTAATATCCTATTTCAGTAGAATCTTCCACGCAGCCGAGAGTTTGAGGGAAGGGCTCTCGTTGCAAGGGTTGGGGTGCATGAATATTTCGATGCTTTCTCTAGTCAGTGTTCCTCTGTAGTCAGTGTACGGAGCGATCCTCTTCATGTTTTTCCGCATCGGTACGGCGTCATATTGGGCTACTTCTTTGCATAGCGCTGTTTGTGTTTTGCCTGCTTTAATGTCTCTTATGTGTTCTTTTCCCCTAATTGTAAGGGATCTTTTGGTCATTCTGATGTATGATCGAGACAAGCCATCTGGATATTCTAATGGTATCTCATACACATCAGCTCCAGAATTCATGTCGGGGTCCTTATGCGTATTTGTTGCTGCTGTGGCAATGGACATTGGTGATTTTATTCCAATGCGTAATCCATGGCGCTTCATAAGGTTCTTGAACACAAACGAAAATTTCGGGATGTATGAAATGGATCCAGCAAACTGTAAGTTGTCGACTCCTGGGCGTGGTGTCTTGTGGTTCTTGGTTATCATCTTGTGTGAGATGGATCGCAGAGTCTGTTCCGATAATCCAGCAGTGACCCCTTTGTTGATGGTATTTGTTACTTCTCTGTCATGTGGATACATGGCGCAGGACGACACTCCTCATCGCAAGGCTTGCATTGTGCAGGAATGGCTCTGGGATCACGTCCAAGCACTTTGTGTGCGTTCCTCTGGCCGCCAGATTCTTCTGATTTGTATCGAACATTTGTGGGATGAGGGGGTCACGGCGTCCCACCTGGGATGCGGAACTCCGTGACGTCGTTTTGTTCCTGCTGGTTCAGTATAGACACCTTCCACGATCTGGTAGAGTTACTACCACGCTTAGTGCAAAGGGTTAACGTTGTTAAAGGCTGCCTAACGTGCTGTTAGGTAGATGATCGTAATACTTTCTTCAAGAGTGTATTTCATTAACTTTCGTTAGCAGGAAGTATGACAGTAATCGTGGCACTTGTATGATATGGTGATATATTTTGCTTAAAATTCGTATGACTGTTGAAAACATATCGTAACACTTATAAAAATGTTCACTAATGATAATTGCAGTAAAAAAGGTGACACCTACTACTGTTCATCTGAAGAAATTTTAGCAGTAGAACTTATTTTCCACGATTTTTTTTTTGGAGGTAGGACGTATTACTCCGCGGATAGTATGGGGCGACTTACGGCCGACCGCCTGTGCCAAAAATAGGTCCGAAATGAAATTATAGCGTTAAAAATACGTTAGTATTATTATATATTCGTGCAGACGTGAATTCGAAGATGATAGGGCAACCAATACCCATAGCACGATGTATCAAGTCCAGCTGAGAAGAAACACACATTCCATTTCGCTTGTTTAATATGCCTGTATAAATACAAGTTTTAAATTATGAGATCTTTCGGATCCACATTGGACCCATCCTCAGATAAATAAACGACTATATAGTGAGAATCTTTTAAATACATATACAGATTTAATGTGCGCGTGACATATCGCATGTGCAATTGCTGAATGAGTTAAGCATTAAATATTTAGCATATTCGTAAAAATACGTGCCGTATGCTAATTGTGTTAGCGTATTCGTTAACATGCATGCAGTCCAATTCGTGTATGCGCAATACATCGTGCGTGCGACGCTCCCTGTGCGCGGGGAAGATAATGTAATATTTCTGGGTGTGCCGCCTTTTTTGCCTCAGTCTATCTCGGTGAGCGCAACACGACTGTGCGTGGTATCGTTTTAAAGCTCTCTACGAGATCTATTCAAATGTACGAAGAACATTTCGCAGTGGTTTGAACTGAACATTTTAAAAATTGTTTTCTTGTGAATCGGTGAACACTTGTGACAATATCGCGGTTTATTTGGACAACCAAGTGCAAAACGGATGTGCGTTATATCGTTTCAAAGCTCTCGACGAGATCTATTCAAATATATAAAGAACATATCTCAGTGGTTTAAACTAAAATTTCAAAAAAAATGTTTTCGTGTGAAAGGGTTAACATTTTCGACAACTCTGTGGAATTCGGAGAATGAACGCCAGCAAAAGTGGAGAAAATCAAAACTTGAGGCAAGAGCAAGTGATGAGGAATGTAAGAAGTCCAGGAAGACAGAGCGCTACGTTGGGTAATTCGTGTATCGATTTTGCTTTGTGTTCGCAAGGTATCAAGCATTATTTGTAAAAATTATGTAAACTACTTTTCATATCATAGACCTCTGTTGGCTATAACAAATTAAATAAACGCTTTGAAACCATACTCAATCAGCTCATTTCATCAAACAGAAGTAATCGCTTTCCACGTTTATAAGCGAGTCACGGAAAATTCTCTTCGGCCGCCACTGGAAATCGAACCTAGGGTCTTCCAGTTACGCGCCGGACATGCTACCACTGCACCACAGCGGCCCTCGTATTCTCCAGACTCACATATGACTAACTGCCAAACCACATGGCAGGTTTCTTCTTGGAGCCCCCGCACAATGCTTGATGGTCTGAAGAATTCGAGGCCGTTGTGGTGCAGTGGTAGCATGACTGGAAGACCCTGGGTTCAATTCCCGGTGGCGACCGATGAGAATTTTTCCGTGACTCATTTATAAACGTGGAAAGGGCGATGACTTCTGTTTGATGTTTCTAGTTCACGTCATTAATTGTGTGTATTAATTAGCTCATTTCAGCTCTCCGATCTGCAAGTCGTAGTCCTTCGTTCCAAACTGACGGCTCAATCAGAACTGAGCCTACTTGTTTTTCGGTAGGCTCAGTTCTGATCGAGCCATCACTTGCCTTTTTTATGTGCAGTGTGAAAACTTGCTTTTATTGAAGTAGAAATTTCTTCTGAAAATGTTGAAACAGAAGGTTAATGTCGTTTTAAGATGCGATAACTGTGTGTTATACTAGTAGATTTTTTTTTTTTTTTTTTTTTTTGGCATATAAATATTTTGTTTGCTTTGGCTATTTCGTATGCTCGCACCGAATGGAACGTCAACATGGTTTACTTAATTCTCGTGATGCTATACCAAAACAACCATTTTTCCTACGTAGACGTACTCAGTTGTGAACCTAGAACTTAGACGCTCTCTCCTCCACGCGTCACAGGGTCGCATCTACCTGTGTGTCCTTGTGTATGCCTATACCCTCCTTATGTCCAGAAATTAATTATCCGTTTCGTAAACTGTCACTTTCGCCTACAACACTATGATAAACGACAACGGTAAATGTTTCTTTTTTCGCAGAGCGTAAGTCTCAGTCCGTTACATTAAGACTAAACAATGCCGCATGAAACGATCCTGTAAGTATCGTTAATTGTCTTACACGCGCCGCAGAAAAGAGTGCCATTCGTATGGTGATTTTTTTGTTTTTGTTTTTTTAATTTCATTATGGGAAGGATAGAATGTTTCAAGTTCGTTCTAACATTTCTGGGGAAGGATATATTAGGATGACCGTACACATCGGATGGAGATCTTGCAGTCACTCAAACCACTAAATAGAACTGAAAGCACTGCTTTACTTATTTCGGATTTCCCGTGTCATGCCGCAAATCTAAAAGCATGTGTTGTACACTTATTGAAATGGAATTGGGCGCTGTTGCCAGTACGTTGGTGTCACGAACTGTTCCTAGTAAAAGTATCTTCAGAAAAATCTTGTATTTTGTTCGTAATCCTTTCGGTAAGCTCTACACGTAATTACTGTATTTTAGAACACTTGATTTGTTCCTTTCCCTTGGTGAAGTATTAATTAAATAGCACAAACACTTGCTTTTGTAGCCGCAACATCCTCAAAATACTATAACATTAAATAAAAAGTACATTGAAGAACATTGTATGATTCCGATAAGACAGAGAAGATACCTACATTATTTTCATACAGCTGATCAGCACATGGGATAAAACATTTGAAATTTTACTTGATAAAACGGTATATATATATATATATATACTTAAGAGCAAAACTGAAGACCAAGGAAAAACTTTAGAATTTAAAACGAAGGTTGCAAAAAAACCTGAAAATCAAAACGCGCAACGCAGCAGTTTTGAAAATTCAGAATTCACATTCTATAAAGAAGATACCTAAGCAAAAAAATGCAAATATAATTTTTGACTCACACCTAGTACAACATAGAAAAGGTTATGTATCTACCTGTGTGAGTAAAAGGAGAAAAGACAAAAAAATAAAATAAAACAACTGAATGTAGAAGGTGTCGAGAATACTGAGCCTTGGCTTTATCAAGGACCAGCAAAAACTCTGCATTTTCTCACTTCCACAAAGACCTAGTTGGAAATGGGTTTCTGCAAGGCCATAGATGCAAGTAACATTCCCACCTAAAATAGTTTAAAACATATATATATAAGTCATGTCCTCCGTAGAGTTGCATGACCTAGCACTAGTTAACAATTTCGCTTGCATCCATTAACCTTCATGGCCCGACCCATGCTCTTCATCTGTTACTATTAAACAGAGAGAAGAAGATCAAAGAGAACTCAAGCTGTGAGAGCGACACAATAATCAGAAATGATTTTCAGCCATAACGAAACTCCAAGTTCGTCCGAGAGAGAATTTAAACCCGAAAATCAATGCAAAAGAAATCCAAATTCTACACCGCAATTAAAAAAGGAAATGTTAATTTTTAACGAACAGATTTTTGAAAGAAAACTTCAGTCTAAAACCCCCCACTCCACAACTCATGACAGCACGAAAACGAGAACAAGTCAAAGACAATAATTAACCAAAGAAAAACTCTGTGAAAGTTATATACCTTAAACAGTTAGTTGCAACATGTCATTTGTCTTTATCTTCCCTTACAAACAGATCTCTAAGCTTTTCCTGTGATTTTGTCTATATTATTTAATTCCCTGTTTCAATAGGACCGTCACATCCATAGCACCAAGGTTCCTTAGGTAGTCAATAGGCATCCTCCAGCCAACCTCCCCACGGCCCCGATTGGTCAGAATCACACTATTAACCGTGTAGAAAATTAAAGCAGATCCGCCAACCCTACTCTACCATTCAGAATAATTTTTCTCAAAGTTCCCTTGATGAAAGAAGAAGGAATCCCGCTCTCTAGAAAACTCTCATTTTAGTATGTTTTGGATGCAGCTTTTTGGAGTGTAGTTTATACTCGAGTATGGTCTTTTCTTGGACTGCTTATTTCTAAAAAGTTTTTCCTAGTTGGTTTGCTCAGAATTTGTATGTTTTGGCCCAAGTGGAGTTCTAAGGACGATGAAAGGATTGGAGGTCAGCTCAGATATTTTAAGTCCTCCCGCTCGGTTAGGCTAGCACCCTTTCCCATAGTGTATGAACTCGCTGGCAAAGGTTATCTAAAGTTATGAAATGACAAACGTTGTTTGACATGTAAATCTGCAGATCCTAACCTGTATTCTTCTGTTGAGGATAATTGCTCCAACAAGTTTTGCAAAGCCTACAATACCATCTATAAGCTCACCTGTACTGTCTGCAACCTTAGCTATATTGGCCAAAGTAAAAATCCTCTTCATCTTAGGATTAATGGTTACAGGTCTCTAGTAAACAAGTTCTCTAATTCAGGAGTGTACCCCTCCACAAACGCCAACCAGTACTCTACCTTTGAATTAGAGCATTTCCATACTCATGGTTTTGACAAAGTGAAAATAGAGGTACTACATATTATCCCTGACCTCTATGCTCGGCTAGAAACTGAATCCCTTGAAATTTTGCAGCATCAGTCTCTTTATCCCTATGGCCTTAATTCCACTCTATCTGACAATAAGCATAATCAGCATAAATTTTCAATTCGTGAACTCTTCTTCTTGTTAATAATAAGAGCTGCTCTAGAGGTAATAGAGGACAGAGGTTATTTCGCACATCAAGCAAAGTTGATTTTGCTAACTTGCTAAAAACTCTGGAAAGCTTTAAAACTGGCACTAATTTTGTTAAAATACTTACAAAAATTCTCAAGTCCTTCAAGCACTCTGTCCTTAAAAGTTTTTTCAAATTCTGGAATGAAACTGCTGACCATGTTGATAAGCATGTTTTTGCTTTGGTTCTGGACATTCTTAAACATATTCTTAAAGATAAAATTTCTCTTAAAGAATTTTCCAGTAATTTTGTTACCATCAGGTTCCTAAATAAAGCCTACGATAATCTCAATGTTAGGAAGCTGTTCTACAATAATGCAATTTTTTTTCCCATCCACAGGCACCAGTCTATTGTAAGTTTTAAATATGTTAAGACCTTAGGGTCAATAGTTAAAAACTACAAACTTAACTCTTCGAGCTACATTCCTGTAATTACTACATGTTCTTGTGATGAACATAAAGAAACAGTTCACTATGATAAGAATTACAACCATATTATCACCGGAAACTTGAGTTTTGTTGAAAATGAAAAGCTTAGGAATTTATTAGAGTATGGCTCTAAATTCAGACCTTCCTTCACAATTTCCAAAGAAAGGATTCTTGAGAGCTTCACTCAAGATGTAAATAGGTACATCGTAAAAACCAGTTTAACGTACAATCAGCCTATTGAGGCCTTCGCAGAATGGAAATATAATATAATCAATAGCTTCACCGGTGAGTTGGCAGGTCTGGACTTTTGTTTCGACAGAAATCTCTTTTCTCTGGAGAAGCTAAAAGGTCACTCTCCAAACTACAAGACCAATTTATTTTTACCACTACGGATAAAGCTAGCAATAATTTTGCAATTATCTGTAAGAAGTTCTATTTTGAATTGTTAACTATGGAACTCAATACTAGAGTAACATACGAGCCCGTAAGTTATTCTACCAAGCAGTTAGAAAATCGGTTTAAGGCATTCTTCAAGAAACTTAAAATTCCACAAACTAGAAGATATGAGCCTGAATTTCCATTTCTTTTTGCAACGGTTAAGTTTCATAGGGATCCTGTGAAGTTCAGGTTCATAGCTAGTGGAGTAAGGAGTCATAAAAAGAAAATAGATCTTGCTTTTGAAGATGTCTTAAAGAAGGTTTTGAAACACATTAGAAACTGTTCTAACTTGATGAACAGAGATTTTTGGATAATTAATAATAATGCAGAAGTAATTTCTACTATACTCAAAGTTTGTCCCCTAGATATTAATAGTTATGATTTTGAAAACCTATATACTAATCTGCCTCTATCAGATATAATCACTACCTTTAAAGAGCTGTATGCAGAATTTAAACTTAACCAATTTGTTGATGTAGGAACTTGGAACTCTTATCTCAATTGCTGCATAAAAATAACCATATCTTATATAATAATACTCTATAAGCAAGGAACGGTATTCCAATGGGGACATCAACGTCCACGAATATCGCTAATCTATTCCTGTTCTTTAAGGAATATAAATTCATTAAAAATCACCCCACCTGCTCAGATAACTACCTTTACACTTTTAGATATATTGATGATCTGCTGTGTATCAATAATTCAGAAGTTATAGAGAGTGATTTTGATAATATCTATCCTAGCTCTCTTAACTTATGTAAAACCAACCACAGTAATCGGGAACTTGAGTTCCTAGACTTAAGCATTAAGCTCAACAGAGGTAACCCATCTATTGGCCTCTTTGGTAGGAGAGTTAATTTTCCTTTCGGGGTAATTGAATGTCTACACTGGAATAGTAACATTTCAACCAAAGTAATTGAGAATGTACTAATTTCTCAGGTCCTAAGAATTTCAAGAATTTGCAGCAACAATTTGTACTTCAATTGCCACATTGATATACTATTGGAGAGTTTTCTAGAGAGCGGGATTCCTTCTTCTTTCATCAAGGGAACTTTGAGAAAAATTATTCTGAATGGTAGAGTAGGGTTGGCGGATCTGCTTTAATTTTCTACACGGTTAATAGTGTGATTCTGACCAATCGGGGCCGTGGGGAGGTTGGCTGGAGGATGCCTATTGACTACCTAAGGGAACCTTGGTGCTATGGATGTGACGGTCCTATTGAAACAGGGAATTAAATAATATAGACAAAATCACAGGAAAAGCTTAGAGATCTGTTTGTAAGGGAAGATAAAGACAAATGACATGTTGCAACTAACTGTTTAAGGTATATAACTTTCACAGAGTTTTCTTTGGTTAATTATTGTCTTGACTTGTTCGTTTTCGTGCTGTCATGAGTTGTGGAGTGGGGGTTTTAGACTGAAGTTTTCTTTCAAAAATCTGTTCGTTAAAAATTAACATTTCCTTTTTAATTGCGGTGTAGAATTTGGATTTCTTTGCATTGATTTCGGGTTTAAATTCTCTCTCGGACGAACTTGGAGTTTCGTTATGGCTGAAAATCATTTCTGATTATTGTGTCGCTCTCACAGCTTGAGTTCTCTTTGATCTTCTTCTCTCTGTTTAATAGTAACAGATGAAGAGCATGGGTCGGGCCATGAAGGTTAATGGATGCAAGCGAAATTGTTAACTAGTGCTAGGTCATGCAACTCTACGGAGGACATGACTTATATATATATGTTTTAAACTATTTTAGGTGGGAATGTTACTTGCATCTATGGCCTTGCAGAAACCCATTTCCAACTAGGTCTTTGTGGAAGTGAGAAATGCAGAGTTTTTGTTTGGTCCTTCCAAGGCTCAGTATTCTCGACACCTTCTACATTCAGTTGTTTTATTTTATTTTTTTGTCTTTTCTCCTTTTACTCACACAGGTAGATACATAACCTTTTCTATGTTGTACTAGGTGTGAGTCAAAATTATATTTGCATTTTTTTGCTTAGGTATCTTCTTTATAGAATATATATATATATATATATATATATATATATATATATATATATATATATATATATACTAAAGAGCAAAGCCGAAAACATAAGAAAACTTTAGAATTTAAAACGAAAGTTGCAAAATAACCTGAAGATCAAAACGCGCAACGCAGCAGTTATGAAAATTCAGAATTCACATTCTATTAAGAAGAGACTGAAGAAAAAACATTTTTTGACTCATACCAAGTACAACATAGAAAAGGTTATGTATTGACCGGTGTGAGTAAAAAGAGAAAAAAAATAGAACAACTGAATGTAGAAAGTGTCGAGAATACTGAGCCTTGGCTTTATCAAGGACCAGCAAAAACTCTGCATTTTCTCACTTCCACAAAGACCTATTTGGAAATGGGTTTCTGCAAAGTCATAGATGCAAGTAAATAAGCCCACCAAAAAAAATTTAAATATATATATATATGTCATGACCTCCGCAGAGTTGTATGACCAAAGCTTTAGTTAACAATTTAGCTTGCATCCATAACTTTCCTGGCCCGACCCATGCTCTTCATCTGTTACTATTAAACAGAAAGAAGATGATTATAGAAAACTCAAGTTGTAAGAGTGACATAATGAATCAGAAATAATGTTCAGCAATAACAAATTACTAAGTTCGCCTGAGAGAGAATTTAAACCTGAAGAGCAATACAAAAGTATTACAAATTCTTAACATTGCAATAAAAGAGGAAATATTAATTTTTTTCTAAAGCACAGATTCTTGAAAGAAAACTGGATTATAAAAACCCCCTACTCCACAACTTCTGACAACACAAAAACGAGGATAAAATAAAGACAATAATAAATTAAAGAAATGCTTTGTGAAGGTTATGTGACATAAACAATTAGTTGCAATATGTACAAAGTATTTCAGAAGTGCTTTAAGTGCATAATTAAGTAGTTATTAAGACCTTAACTACATTGAAAACACAGCGCAGACTACAAGAACAATGAAACGGCCGGCTGCTTGGCCTTAGTTCCCTAAAAACGCGCAAAGTTACCAAGAAAAGAAAGAGTTAAAATCCGCAAAAAAGTTAATAGACTTGCTAGTGCCTAAATGCTTAAAGCAAAAAAAAAAAAAAAAAAAAAAAAAAAAAAATGTTCAAGAAGTTCAAACATTGAACTTGGAAAACCTAAAATCCAAAGACAATGAAGAGAGCTTACCTCTTATGCAATTTAACTTCTTCCACTCTTGAGGAAACATGTCCGACCTTTTAACCCAAACTTCCAAACACCCCTGCCACTCCCTAGTCGCTGGGGGCAGTGTGGGTGGGGCTGAAGGCCTCCACACACTGAAAAATCCTACTCGCAGAGATTTAACTAGAGAAAAAAATATAATTAAGATTGTGGACCTGTATGATCAGAAAGAGCAGAATTAACTCTCCAGAATACATGAGAAATATTATGAAATACACAAGTAGTGTATTTAATAAACTTTGCATGTATTTAATCACCTTAGTGAGCTTCTGTAGACTATTCAGAATCCTATTAATTTTAATGTTAGTTTTACTATTTTTAGTATAGCTATTCTAGTGAGTGAATAACTAGTTTTCTTTTATATTTATTTTTATTTTATTTTATAAACACATTTTAAGTTTTTTTTGTGATTTTGTCTATATTATTTAATTTTTTATTTTTAATAGGACCTTCTTATCCATAGCACTAAGGTTCTTTTTTGTAGTTAATATGCATCCTCTAGCCAACTTCCAAAAGGCTTTCATTGGTCAGAATCATATTATTAACTGTGTAGAAAATTAAAGCAGATCTGCCAACCTTACTCTATTATTCAGAATAATTTTTCTTATAGTTCTTTTGATGAAAGAAGTAGGAATTTTGTTCTCTAGAAAACTGTCTAATAGTATATTAATGTGGTAATTGAAATCCAAATTGTTGCTGCAAATTCTTGAAATTCTAAGCACCTGAGAAATTAGTACATTCTCAATTACTTTGGTTGATATGTTATTATTCCAGTGTAGATATTTAATTACTTTGAAAGGAAAATTAACTCTTTTATCAAAGAGGCTAATAGATGGGTTACCTCTGTTAAGTTTAATGCTTAAGTCTAGGAACTCTAGTTCCTGATTACTGTGGTTGGTTTTACATAAGTTAAGAGAGCTAGGATAGATATTATCAAAATCACTCTCTATAACTTCTGAATTATTTATACACAGCAGATCGTCAATATATCTAAATGTGTAAAGGTAGTTATCTGAGCAAGTGGAGTGATTTTTAATGAATTTATATTCCTTAAAGAACAGGAATAGATTTTCAATACTCGTGGATGTTGACGTTCCCATAGGGATACCGTTTACTTGCTTATAGAGAGTATTATTATATAAGATATGGTTATTTTTTGTTCAGCAATTGAGATAAGAGTTCCAGGCTCCTACATTAACAAATTGGTTAAGTTTAAATTCTGCATAATCATCATCATTGTCAACCATTATCAATCCACTGCTGGACGAAGGTCTCCCCACGTTTCCTCCACAACGGTCTTGTGCCAGTCTCCTCCATGTCACTCCCGCATACTTTCGAATTTCATCCACCCATCTCCCATGTGGTCTTCTTCTGGGTCTTTTCCTGTCCCTTGGAATCCAATCTAAAATTTCGGCTGTCCATCGATGGTCTGTCATTCTGGCAGTATGCCCAGCCCATTGCCATTTCAGGAATTTAACTCTGATCATAATATGATGTCTTCCACTCTTGTCATTTCTCGGATCCACGAATTCCTCTTCTTTTCTCTCCTGGTTACACCAAGCATGCACCTCTCCATGGTACTTTGAGTTATCTGCAGCCTTTGTATGTCTCTTTTAGTTAAGGTCCACGTCTCTGCACCATACGTAAGCACAGGAACGATGCATTGATCAAACACTTTTCTTTTAAGACATAATGTCATATTGCTCTCGAAAATTATGCTGTTTCTTCCAAAAGCTCTGCAGGCAAGTTTTGTACGCCGATTAATTTCTTCATCAATGTGACCCTCACTTGATATCTGCTGTCCAAGATAAACGTACGTGTCTGTTATCTCCAGCTTTTCTCCATCAATCAATAAATCTTCATTTCTTGTAAAAGCATTGAACATCACTTTTGTCTTCTGAAAGTTCATTTTTAATCCCACTTCTTTACTCTTGTCAGCAAGTTCCTGGATCATACTCTGTAGCTCTGATGGGGAAGTTGCAATAATGGCTATGTCATCAGCAAAACGGAGGTGGGTTAGATAATCTCCATTAATCTTTATCCCTTTGTTTTCCCAGTTCAGTGATTGAAAGACATTTTCTAATTGGCATTAAAGAGCTTCGGATATACATACATACATACATACATACATACATACATACATACATACATACATACATACACAGAATTGTATTTGTATCCAGACATTGCTGAATACATATATCATTGTATCAACTATGAACACATAATTTCTTATAAATCGGAAAATAAAATTGCTGTATATATACATATATTAAAAAAACCTCTTCAATAAACCAATAAGCAAAAGTACAATAAAGAGAACAAAGCAACAACAACTCTCAAATAAATAATACGTGAAGCGCAAACCCTCAAACAGAAAAGAAAAAAGGAATTTTTGCTAATATACCCAAGTTGCCTAATATACACTATCTACCAACAAGTAATTAGACACCCCTGCAATCGACGATATCTGCGGTCCTGATACACGTCACGGCCGCCGCCGTTAAATATCGTGTGGGAAACAACAACGCAACCAGTCGCAGGCTAGATGCCACGCAGTTAGGAACTCTCTGATTTCGAGAAAGGTGTAATCGTCGGGTATCACAGAAATGGCCGATCCATACGTGACATATCCAGCGAGTTGAAGTACCCAAAATCGACAGCGGCCTACGTGATTGGCAAGTGGAAGATGAGAGGTGACTGTCGGAATGTGCCCCGACCCGCCAGACCCACAAAACTGGGAGTTAGAGACCGACGGGTGCTGGCCAGAGAAATTCGGAAGAACCGCACCAAATCGATGGGCCACATCCGCCAGGAGTTTCAACAGGCATCCGGGAGTGTTCTTTCCATGAATACCATCCATAAGAAAGCCCATCTGCTCGGTTATCATGGGCGTTCTGCCGCCCACAAGCCTTTGATCACCAAGTCCAATAGCGCTGCTCGGCTAACGTGGTGCAAAGAACGTCGACAGTGGACCGTTGAACAGTGGAAACAGGTTCTCTGGAGCGACGAATCAAGGTTCACCCTCTACCTTTCGGATGGCAGGGTCTGGGTTTGGCGTCTGCCTGGAGAACGCCTCCTGCTTGAATGTATTGTGCCAACTGTGAAGTTCGGCGGCGGTGGAATTATGCTATGGGGGTGTTTCTCCTGGTATGGCACGGGACCCTTGGTCGCAATTCCTGGTAGACTCAACTCCGAGACCTACTGCACCATTTTGGAAGACCATGCGCTTCGTACGTTGTGGCAGTTTTGCGGGGTGGACTCATGTTACTTTCAGGATGACAATGCCACCTGTCATGTTGCGAGGTCCACCATGGCTTGGTATGGTGACAATGGGGTTAATCGAATGGACTGGCCTGCGCATAGCCCGGACCTTAACCCTATCGAGCACCTCTGGGACGAGTTGGAGCGTCGACTTAAGGGGTGCCCCCACCGTCCGAAATCAGTGAAGGAACTGACCTTTCTTCTCCAAGCCGAGTGGAAGAAAATACCGCTAGCCGTCGTACAACGCCTGGTTGTGAGTATGCCCCGGAGGGTCGCAGATGTAATCGCCTCTCGTGGAGGCTCCACCAACTATTGAAGTTGAATAAACTTCGTTTTCATTTGCTATCACAGGTGTCCAATTACTTGTTGGTAGATAGTGTATATATAACTGTAAACAAACATCAGAAACGAATACAAATGATTTAATAAATTTGAGACCTGAAAACCCAAATGTGAAAAAGCAGCAAAGAAGAATTCTCAGAAAAACAACCACAACAAGAAGCAGCAGCACTTTTAACCGGAGCCAAAAACAGGAGAAAAAAATGCAATGCAAAAAAGCAGGGAAAAACAAGCAAAAATGGAGAAAATTTTGAAAATGCTGAGCTTTTAGCTTTATCAAGGACCAGCAAAACATGACATTAACTCATCTCTACAAAGGCCTAGTTGAATGTGGGTTTCTGCTATGTCATGTATGTATTTCAGGTTAATGACCCCACAAAATCAAAAAACACCTTCTGAACCAAGAAAAGGTAAAAATTAAATTTAGCAATACATATGACATACTTGGACTCAGCATTTTCAAAATGTTCTGTATCTTTGCTTGTTTGCATTGCATTTTTCTCTCCTGTTTTTGGCTCCAGTTAAAAGTGTTTCTTTTTGTTGTGGTGTGTGTGTGTGTGTGTGTGTGTGTGTGTGTGTATATATATATATATATATATATATTACTTAAGAGCAAAACTGAAGACTAAGGAAAAAATTTTAGAATTTAAAACGAAGGGTGCTTAGGTATCTTCTTTATAGAATATATATATATATATATATATATATATATATATATATATATATATATATATATTCTATAAAGAAGATACCTAAGCAAAAAAAATACATATATAATTTTGACTCACACCTAATACAACATAGAAAAGGTTATGTATCTACCTGTGTGAGTAAAAGGAGAAAAGATAAAAAAATAAAATAAAACAACTGAATGTAGAAGGTGTCGAGAATACTGAGCCTTGGCTTTATCAAGGACCAGCAAAAACTCTGCATTTTCTCACTTCCACAAAGACCTAGTTGGAAATGGGTTTCTGCAAGGCCATAGATGCAAGTAACATTCCCACCTAAAATAGTTAAAAAATATATATATATAAGTCATGTCCTCCGTAGAGTAGCATGACCTAGCACTAGTTAACAATTTCGCTTGCATCCATTAACCTTCATGGCCCGACCCATGCTCTTCATCTGTTACTATTAAACAGAGAGAAGAAGATTAAAGAGAACTCAAGCTGTGAGAGTGACATAATAAATGGAAATGATTTTCAGCTATAACGAAATTCCAAGTTCGTTTGAGAGAGAATTTAAACCTGAAAAACAATGCAAAAGAAATCCAAATTTTACATTGCAATTAAAAAAAGGAAATGTTAATTTATAACGAACAGATTTTTGAAAGAAAACTTGAGTCTAAAACCCCTACTTTACAACTTATGACAGCACGAAAACGAGAATAAGTTAAAGATAAATATTAACTAAAGAAAACTTTGTGAAAGTTATATACCTTAAACAGTTAGTTGCAATATGTACAAAGTATTTCAGCAGTGCTTTAAGTGCATAATTAATTAGTTATTAAGAACTTAACTACTTTGAAAAAACAGCGCATAGACAGCGCATAGAAAAGGAACAGGCTTAGCCTTCTTCTGTTCCTAGGTACCCCAAAAGACGCTCAAAGTTACAAAGAAAAGTAAGAGTTAAAACCATAAAAATGTTAACAGACAAACCAATGCTTAAAAGCTGAAAAGCTAAAAAACGACAGAGAAAAGGTACATAAAGTACAAACATTGAACTTATAAAACCTAGAACCCAAAAACAAGGAAGAGAGCTTACCTCTTGTGTGACAAAAACTTTTCTCCACACAAGAGGAGAACATGGCTGACCCCTTCCGCCACTCCCTAGACGCTGGGGGGTTATGAGTTACAAGCATCACAGGATAAAATAAAATTACTGCTTAGACAACCCTAGTAGGGATGCAGGTTGGCACATTTACCCACCTGAAAAGTATTTTTCTTAAAAAAAAATAATAAATTTGGGGATAATATATATATATATATATATATATATATATATATATATATATATATATACTTAAGAGCAAAACTGAAGACTAAGGAAAAAATTTTAGAATTTAAAACGAAGGGTGCAAAATAACCTGAAAATCAAAACGCGCAACGCAGCAGTTTTGAAAATTCAGAATTCACATTCTATAAAGAAGATACCTAAGCAAAAAAATACATATATAATTTTGACTCACACCTAATACAACATAGAAAAGGTTATGTATCTACCTGTGTGAGTAAAAGGGAGAAAAGATAAAAAAATAAAATAAAACAACTGAATGTAGAAGGTGTCGAGAATACTGAGCCTTGGCTTTATCAAGGACCAGCAAAAACTCTGCATTTTCTCACCTCCACAAAGACCTAGTTGGAAATGGGTTTCTGCAAGGCCATAGATGCAAGTAACATTCCCACCTAAAATAGTTTAAAAAATATATATATAAGTCATGTCCTCCGTAGAGTAGCATGACCTAGCACTAGTTAACAATTTCGCTTGCATCCATTAACCTTCATGGCCCGACCCATGCTCTTCATCTGTTACTATTAAACAGAGAGAAGATTAAAAGAGAACTCAAGCTGTGAGAGTGACATAATAAATAGAAATGATTTTCAGCTATAACGAAATTCCAAGTTCGTTTGAGAGAGAATTTAAACCTGAAAAACATTGCAAAAGAAATCCAAATTTTACATTGCAATTAAAAAGGAAATGTTAATTTATAACGAACAGATTTTTGAAAGAAAACTTGAGTCTAAAAACCCCTACTCTACAACTTATGACAGCACGAAAACGAGAATAAGTTAAAGATAATAATTAACTAAAGAAAACTTTGTGAATATATATATATATATATATATATATATATATATATATATATATATGATTCTGGAAAAAAAGTACTGGATTCTGAAAAAAAAAATTCCGTGAAGGTTGTTCATGCTACTTTTATTTTAGTATATAGAATAAGAATAATAATATAAGAATAATTGCTAATTTTCACGAGCTTTACATTTATTTACATATAATACTCAACTCGTGCATGTATTCCGCATAAATTAACTGACGCTGGACTTTCTTCGTATAGCTGCTCCCAAAGACTCCTGACAGTTAATTTATTTCCCTTGCGATTTTTTTTATGGGGTTTGAAAAGAGAGCTGAATAACCTCCCTCTTGTATAAAGAAAGGTGTGTGAGACATTACATTGATTATTAATGTAGATCTTTAAACATGATTACCGTTGATATTGACTGTGCAATTATTGTGGCGTTTTTGTTTTGTTCACTCGATACCTGTAAAACAGATGAACAGCTAATGATTGCAAGTTCAGACTGAATCAGGAACTACGTTCTGCTGTTTTTGTTTTTCGTGCCGAAAATGTGGTTTTGTTGCCGTTGGGCGATGAGAATCCTCGAGCCAGCTTTCTCATCGGTTGAATCCGATTCCTCTGGAGCTTGAAAAATATGCGTCCATGCGTTGCGAGTAACGCCAAGCTGTTGCCCTAAGGTCATCTAGTTGTACCAGTTTTGCGACCAATTTAATTATCCCAGATTTGATGCAAAAACTGGGTCAGCATTGTCTGCAAATTCAAGCTTTACACACATACACACTTCCGTATTCGCAACAGCGGATTCATCGCGAGCCGATGTACTTCGGAGATTTTTCGAAATTACGCCTCCTTTACTGGGCATTCGGTCCATCTGGAAACCTGAAATAAGATTACATGGAGGTCCTGGAGAAGCGTGTACATGCTGTAATAAATGCAGATGCTTAACTTTAACCTGCAAGCCTAGAAAATTTCCGTGCAGATATCCGCAGTTAGTGCGAGGAAAAACTTTCTTTTAAAATGGTTAACGTTGCTATGCATGTAATCCGGGCTAGATATATTCGTGCGTATTTTTTTTTTTTTTTTTAACCCTTGAAAAAGAGAAATTCTAAACTGGCCCAATTGGTTCGTCCATTTTGCTGCTACTGTAACATAGCTTAATGCTGTCGTGCATTTTTTTTTTAAGGTCTTTGGAATTTCCAAATTCCGCCATGATGTTGCGAATGCGTTCGTCTACTTGTTCATACATTTTCTTCCCTTTTTGGACCAAGTTCTCCTAATTCCATATTCCACATTTGAATAGGAACATTAGGATTATCCATCCATTGGTTAACAAAAATAGTCAAGAAATAAATTTAACCTTTCATTCTGTGGAGCGTCTTCAACATTTCCAGAGGTACATAGGTGGGCCGAAAGCAGCGCACATTTTACATATTCTTCTTACTACTTCGTTGGTTTTATATAGGTAAGTCCCAGATCTTAAATATTCCGCCATGGACTTTGACTGAAGTGAAAATTGCAACCTAAGACAGTTGCATCAGGGAATACTTCTTTAAAACAGTTTCTTTTATATATAATGAGCGCTGCTTCGAAGTTCGTCTTCAACTTTGGAACCCAATGTGGATACAAAGTATTATAGTTCCTTAAACAATGAGCGGTATTGTTCCTTCTCGTTGATCTGGTAGTAAACAGAACACTGCTGAATATTCTCGATTTTCAAGTGCAGTACTCCGTAAATCAGCGTGAACACTTAAGGTGGACGTCTAGTGATTTTGCTTCCTATACTTCCAATGGGCAAACTTCTGTACACATTTTCTTCATAAATAATGCGTCCCCAAGGATGAAAATTTGAACATCGATTAAAATAACTTCATATTATAACTTGGAACACCTAATATTTTCTAAAACATAACCATTATTAAGCAATCCAACATTTGTTTGTCTACTGGCGTCATCAGTGTACAGGTTGCGCCATCTTTTTTCTGGTCTCGACACCACCAAAGGAAAAGTTATTGATTTTTAATATAATTATGGTTATATTTTAGAAAATATTAAGTATTCCAATATGAAGTTATTTTAATCGATGTTCAAATTTTCATCCTTGGGAACGCATCAATTGTGAAAAAAATGTGTACAGAAGTTTGCTCATTGGAAATATAGGAAGCAAAATCCACTAGAGGTCCACCTTAAGAGTTGATAGAACTGTCTCGGGCAACTTTTGAAAGTCCCATCCAAGAAGAAATTGTCATTCTTTAATAAATCTTTGTAGCCCTCGCCGGCAAACACAAGAATTCTTTTGCCAACATCGTTAACAAACTAAACTCTAAGCGAAGGATTAGATTAGCAGGGTTACTTCGCCCACGATGAAATATAACAGGGTCGCTTCGCCCACGATTTCCAACAGGGTCGCTTCGCCCACGATTTTTCACAGGGTTGCTTAGCCCACGATTTTCCACAGGGTCGCTTGGCCCACCTAACCGTATGAACAAGCTATGCCATAAATTTGACACCCGTGACCTCAGCTACAGTACAGAAATTGAAGTAGGATTTTTAGCTTGCTTTCTAGTTTGATTGAAAAAAATCGTTTTATTGTAACCATGGAAATGATAAGCAAATTTCCAAGATGTGCAGTGTTCGCTGCTAGGTTACGAAAATTTGTTCTCGGTACATTCGTGAGTCTTAACAGTCGCTACTGCAGTAGATATTTTAACCATGATTACCAAGGTGTTCCACAAATTTTTGGGCTTTGCTGCTCCGGTGACCGAATAGTCACGTGCGCGGGTCTCTGGCTGATCCTACGAGTTGGGCTCGTATGTTTTGTCGACGGCGGTGGGTTCTATCCCTTTTCTGGAATCCGTTACCCTACATAAATTAGAGACTTGAGATGGCTTTAGATACTGACGGGTGTCGTTAAATCTCGAAACATTTTTTTTTTTTTTTGGCATTTCCTCATTTACGATCTCCCACCCCCCTCCCCAGGTGACATAAATATGTTTTCATAGGCGGTGTTAATGCTCATGCATTTGTGTATTTGGCGCTGCAGCATCTGACAGCAAAATAAAGTAGATCTGATTAATCTTCAATTTATCGGCTGCAGTTCCTAAAGTTTCTTTAGGGTACGATTGTAAGATTTTGTCGCGGTACTTGCTCATTACACTGGAGAACACAGCAGCTTCCTTCATGTTTCCCTGCGTCTTTGCTCATAAGGATATTAATTGTCTCAAAAACAAAAAAACAAACAAATGTGTAGCGATTGATCTGTGTGAGAGAACGCAACCTCGTGATTTTCCGAGACCGATTTTCATCTTCGGTCAGGTTGTTTTGCGACGTTGCGGAAAGCCAGCCTGAGGCGTTTTCGACTCGGAAAATAATCGCGTCATTTCAGCGTTATTAGCATTCTAAAAGCCTGGTTATTAGTGTGTCTCTTCACAAAAAAGTGCGTGCTTTTAACAGTATATTCTTCATAGTTGAGTACATCTTTTCGTAGGCTCAGTGTCTCGGCATCAAATCGGTTTTGAAAAATCCTTTCTGCTATGGATAGTTCTAACCGTGGGTGATGCATTTTCGAAATTTTGTGCTGCATAGTTTTCCCTCTAGATGGCGTAAGCATATTTTTGCATATAGTATATCTACAAGACCTTCCGTGCGTTCTTTGTTCTTCACGATTGCTGTTTTCTACCTAGGTGTTTGTAAATTTGTTTCTGCTAGCTGACATGGATGCATTTGGCAAAGGCCGTCGTCAGTAAATTACAAGGCCATGACATTAGAGAGATGAGTTTCCATTTCTATTGGCCCCACGCAAAAACCAGGGGCGGATCCAGAAGTTTACTCGGGGCGGGGGGTGGGGGGATATAAAAATACGGACAGAAGCCATTATGAAAGGGTTTTTTTAACGTTAGTATACATATATGTCATCATTGTCAACCATTATCAGTCCACTGCTGAATGAAGATCTCCCCAAATTTCTTCCATATCATCATCATCATCATCATCATTGTCAACCATTATCAATCCACTGCTGGACGAAGGTCTCCCCAAGTTTCCTCCACAACGGTCTGTCTTGTGCCAGTCTCCTCCATGTCACCCCTGCATACTTTCGAATTTCATCCACCCATCTCCCATGTGGTCTTCTTCTGGGTCTTTTCCTGTCCCTTGGAATCCAATCTAAAATTTCGGCTGTCCATCGATGATCTGTCCTTCTGGCAGTATGTCCAGCCCATTGCCATTTCAGGGATTTAACTCTGATCATGATGTCTTCCACTCTTGTCATTTTTCGGATCCACGAGTTCCTCTTCTTATCTCTCCTGGTTACACCAAGTATGCACCTCTCCATGATTCTTTGAGTTGTCTGCAGCCTTTGTATGTCTCTTTTAGTTAAGGTCCACGTCTCTGCACCATACGTAAGCACTGGAAGGATGCATTGATCAAACACTTTTCTTTTAAGACATAATGGCATATTGCTCTTGAAAATTATGCTGTTTCTTCCAAAAGCTCTCCAGGCAAGTTTTGTACGCCGATTAATTTCTTCATCAATGTGACCCTCACTTGATATCTGCTGTCCAAGATAAACATACGTGTCTGTTATCTCCAGCTTTTCTCCATCAATCGATAAATCTTCATTTCTTGTAAAAGCATTGAACATCACTTTTGTCTTCTGAAAGTTCATTTTTAATCCCACTTCTTTACTCTTGTCAGCAAGTTCCTGGATCATACTCTGCAGCTCTGACGGGGTAGTTGCAAAAATGACTACGTCATCAGCAAAACGAAGGTGGGTTAGATAATCTCCATTATATATATATATATATATATATATTCTATAAAGAAGATACCTAAGCAAAAAAATACATATATAATTTTGACTCACACCTAATACAACATAGAAAAGGTTATGTATCTACCTGTGTGAGTAAAAGGAGAAAAGATAAAAAAATAAAATAAAACAACTGAATGTAGAAGGTGTCGAGAATACTGAGCCTTGGCTTTATCAAGGACCAGCAAAAACTCTGCATTTTCTCACTTCCACAAAGACCTAGTTGGAAATGGGTTTCTGCAAGGCCATAGATGCAAGTAACATTCCCACCTAAAATAGTTTAAAAAATATATATATAAGTCATGTCCTCCGTAGAGTAGCATGACCTAGCACTAGTTAACAATTTCGCTTGCATCCATTAACCTTCATGGCCCGACCCATGCTCTTCATCTGTTACTATTAAACAGAGAGAAGAAGATTAAAGAGAACTCAAGCTGTGAGAGTGACATAATAAATAGAAATGATTTTCAGCTATAACGAAATTCCAAGTTCGTTTGAGAGAGAATTTAAACCTGAAAAACAATGCAAAAGAAATCCAAATTTTACATTGCAATTAAAAAAGGAAATGTTAATTTATAACGAACAGATTTTTGAAAGAAAACTTGAGTCTAAAACCCCTACTCTACAACTTATGACAGCACGAAAACGAGAATAAGTTAAAGATAATAATTAACTAAAGAAAACTTTGTGAAAGTTATATACCTTAAACAGTTAGTTGCAAAATGTACAAAGTATTTCAGCAGTGCTTTAAGTGCATAATTAATTAGTTATATAAGAACTTAACTACTTTGAAAAAACAGCGCATAGACAGCGCATAGAAAAGGAACAAGCTTAGCCTTCCTCTGTTCCTAGGTACCCCAAAAGACGCTCAAAGTTACAAAGAAAAGTAAGAGTTAAAACCCGCATAAATGTTAACAGACAAACCAATGCTTAAAAGCTGAAAAGCTAAAAAACGACAGAGAAAAGGTACATAAAGTACAAACATTGAACTTATAAAACCTAGAACCCAAAACAAGGAAGAGAGCTTACCTCTTGTGTGACAAAAACTTTTCTCCTTACAAGAGGAGAACATGGCTGACCCCTTCCGTCACTCCCTAGACGCTGGGGGGCTTCTGGTTTCAAATAAAATCCTTGTAATTGATGATTTTTTTTTTTTTTGTTATTCTGTTTATTCTTGTAGTCTTACAAGTTGGACGTTTTTTGTAATGAGGTGTTCCTCCATTTTTTTGTAATGAGGTATTCCTGTATTTTTTTCATTTATTTTTTCCCTCATTTTTTGGGTCTTAATTCTTAGCCTTTTCCACAGTATTTGTGAGCTCTGTACAGAAGTTTTCCTGTTTTTTGTGGGCGATGATGAGTATGAGTCGGGCCAGTTAAGTTATTGATGTATGCTAAAAAAATTTTTTTTTATTTTATGCTTAATTTTAAAGTTTCCGCAGGTTCTGTTAATGTGGTAATTTTTGAGGACTTATATTTTGCATCTGTGACTTAGCAGAAACCCATTTTCAACTAGGTCTTTGTGGAAGTAAGTTCTGCTGGTCCTTGAGAAAGCCAAGGCTCAGCATTTTCGACACTTTCTGCATCCCGCTTTTGTTTTTCTCCCTGCCTGTCGGCTTTGGAGTTTTATTTTAATTTTATTTTTGTTGAAGTTTCTACTTTGTTTGTTGTTAATGAGAATTTTTCACTGCTACTTTTCCGCGTTTTGGTCTTAAGAATGTAAGTTTGTAAAAAAAAATTAATAATTTTTTTTTATTTTTTAAATTGTTTAAAGTTTATTTTAAGTATACATATATATATATCATCATTGTCAACCATTATCAATCCACTGCTGGACGAAGGTATCCCCAAGTTTCCTCCACAACGATCTGTCTTGTGCCAGTCTCCTCCATGTCACTCCCGCATACTTTCGAATTTCATCCACCCATCTCCCATGTGGTCTTCTTCTGGGTCTTTTCCTGTCCCTGGGAATCCAATCTAAAATTTCGGCTGTCCATCGATGGTCTGTCCTACTGGCAGTAAGTCCAGCCCATTGCCATTTCAGGGATTTAACTCTGATCACAATATGATGTCTTCCACTCTTGTCATTTTTCGGATCCACGAGTTCCTCTTCTTATCTCTCCTGGTTACACCAAGCATGCACCTCTCCATGGTACTTTGAGTTATCTGCAGCCTTTGTATGTCTCTTTTAGTTAAGGTCCACGTCTCTGCACCATACGTAAGCACAGGAAGGATGCATTGATCAAACACTTTTCTTTTAAGACATAATGGCATATTGCTCTCGAAAATTATGCTGTTTCTTCCAAAAGCTCTGCAGGCAAGTTTTGTACGCCGATTAATTTCTTCATCAATGTGACCCTCACTTGATATCTGCTGTCCAAGATAAACATACGTGTCTGTTATCTCCAGCTTTTCTCCATCAATCGATAAATCTTCATTTCTTGTAAAAGCATTGAACATCACTTTTGTCTTCTGAAAGTTCATTTTTAATCCCACTTCTTTACTCTTGTCAGCAAGTTCCTGGATCATACTCTGCAGCTCTGACGGGGTAGTTGCAAAAATGACTACGTCATCAGCAAAACGAAGGTGGGTTAGATAATCTCCATTATATATATATATATAGAACTTCTGGTTTCAAATAAAATCCTTGTAATTGATGATTTTTTTTTTTTTGTTATTCTGTTTATTCTTGTAGTCTTACAAGTTGGACGTTTTTTGTAATGAGGTGTTCCTCCATTTTTTTGTAATGAGGTATTCCTGTATTTTTTTCATTTATTTTTTCCCTCATTTTTTGGGTCTTAATTCTTAGCCTTTTCCACAGTATTTGTGAGCTCTGTACAGAAGTTTTCCTGTTTTTTGTGGGCGATGATGAGTATGAGTCGGGCCAGTTAAGTTATTGATGTATGCTAAAAAAATTTTTTTTTTTATTTTATGCTTAATTTTAAAGTTTCCGCAGGTTCTGTTAATGTGGTAATTTTTGAGGACTTATATTTTGCATCTGTGACTTAGCAGAAACCCATTTTCAACTAGGTCTTTGTGGAAGTAAGTTCTGCTGGTCCTTGAGAAAGCCAAGGCTCAGCATTTTCGACACTTTCTGCATCCCGCTTTTGTTTTTCTCCCTGCCTGTCGGCTTTGGAGTTTTATTTTAATTTTATTTTTGTTGAAGTTTCTACTTTGTTTGTTGTTAATGAGAATTTTTCACTGCTACTTTTCCGCGTTTTGGTCTTAAGAATGTAAGTTTGTAAAAAAAATTAATAATTTTTTTTTATTTTTTAAATTGTTTAAAGTTTATTTTAAGTATACATATATATATATATCATCATTGTCAACCATTATCAATCCACTGCTGGACGAAGGTATCCCCAAGTTTCCTCCACAACGATCTGTCTTGTGCCAGTCTCCTCCATGTCACTCCCGCATACTTTCGAATTTCATCCACCCATCTCCCATGTGGTCTTCTTCTGGGTCTTTTCCTGTCCCTGGGAATCCAATCTAAAATTTCGGCTGTCCATCGATGGTCTGTCCTACTGGCAGTAAGTCCAGCCCATTGCCATTTCAGGGATTTAACTCTGATCACAATATGATGTCTTCCACTCTTGTCATTTTTCGGATCCACGAGTTCCTCTTCTTATCTCTCCTGGTTACACCAAGCATGCACCTCTCCATGGTACTTTGAGTTATCTGCAGCCTTTGTATGTCTCTTTTAGTTAAGGTCCACGTCTCTGCACCATACGTAAGCACAGGAAGGATGCATTGATCAAACACTTTTCTTTTAAGACATAATGGCATATTGCTCTCGAAAATTATGCTGTTTCTTCCAAAAGCTCTCCAGGCAAGTTTTGTACGCCGATTAATTTCTTCATCAATGTGACCCTCACTTGATATCTGCTGTCCAAGATAAACATACGTGTCTGTTATCTCCAGCTTTTCTCCATCAATCGATAAATCTTCATTTCTTGTAAAAGCATTGAACATCACTTTTGTCTTCTGAAAGTTCATTTTTAATCCCACTTCTTTACTCTTGTCAGCAAGTTCCTGGATCATACTCTGTAGCTCTGACGGGGTAGTTGCAAAAATGACTACGTCATCAGCAAAACGAAGGTGGGTTAGATAATCTCCATTATATATATATATATAGAACTTCTGGTTTCAAATAAAATCCTTGTAATTGATGATTTTTTTTTTTGTTATTCTGTTTATTCTTGTAGTCTTACAAGTTGGACGTTTTTTGTAATGAGGTGTTCCTCCATTTTTTTGTAATGAGGTATTCCTGTATTTTTTTCATTTATTTTTTCCCTCATTTTTTGGGTCTTAATTCTTAGCCTTTTCCACAGTATTTGTGAGCTCTGTACAGAAGTTTTCCTGTTTTTTGTGGGCGATGATGAGTATGAGTCGGGCCAGTTAAGTTATTGATGTATGCTAAAAAAATTTTTTTTTTTATTTTATGCTTAATTTTAAAGTTTCCGCAGGTTCTGTTAATGTGGTAATTTTTGAGGACTTATATTTTGCATCTGTGACTTAGCAGAAACCCATTTTCAACTAGGTCTTTGTGGAAGTAAGTTCTGCTGGTCCTTGAGAAAGCCAAGGCTCAGCATTTTCGACACTTTCTGCATCCCGCTTTTGTTTTTCTCCCTGCCTGTCGGCTTTGGAGTTTTATTTTAATTTTATTTTTGTTGAAGTTTCTACTTTGTTTGTTGTTAATGAGAATTTTTCACTGCTACTTTTCCGCGTTTTGGTCTTAAGAATGTAAGTTTGTAAAAAAAAATTAATAATTTTTTTTATTTTTTAAATTGTTTAAAGTTTATTTTAAGTATACATATATATATATCATCATTGTCAACCATTATCAATCCACTGCTGGACGAAGGTATCCCCAAGTTTCCTCCACAACGATCTGTCTTGTGCCAGTCTCCTCCATGTCACTCCCGCATACTTTCGAATTTCATCCACCCATCTCCCATGTGGTCTTCTTCTGGGTCTTTTCCTGTCCCTGGGAATCCAATCTAAAATTTCGGCTGTCCATCGATGGTCTGTCCTACTGGCAGTAAGTCCAGCCCATTGCCATTTCAGGGATTTAACTCTGATCACAATATGATGTCTTCCACTCTTGTCATTTTTCGGATCCACGAGTTCCTCTTCTTATCTCTCCTGGTTACACCAAGCATGCACCTCTCCATGGTACTTTGAGTTATCTGCAGCCTTTGTATGTCTCTTTTAGTTAAGGTCCACGTCTCTGCACCATACGTAAGCACAGGAAGGATGCATTGATCAAACACTTTTCTTTTAAGACATAATGGCATATTGCTCTCGAAAATTATGCTGTTTCTTCCAAAAGCTCTCCAGGCAAGTTTTGTACGCCGATTAATTTCTTCATCAATGTGACCTTCACTTGATATCTGCTGTCCAAGATAAACGTACGTGTCTGTTATCTCCAGCTTTTCTCCATCAATCGATAAATCTTCGTTTCTTGTAAAAGCATTGAACATCACTTTTGTCTTCTGAAAGTTCATTTTTAATCCCACTTCTTTACTCTTGTCAGCAAGTTCCTGAATCATACTCTGCAGCTCTGATGGGGTAGTTGCAAAAATGACTACGTCATCAGCAAAACGAAGGTGGATTAGATAATCTCCATTAATCTTTATCCCTTTGTTTTCCCAGTTCAGTGATTAAAAGACATTTTCCAATGTGGCATTAAAGAACTTCGGAGATATGATGTCACCTTATCTCACTCCCTTTCCAATTTTTGTGTGTGTTGTATTTTCAAACAGCCGAATCTTTGCACTTGCATTTTCATAATGTTATTAATAATATTAATGTATGCATCTTCAATACCGCAGGATTTCAGAGCCATTGTAACTGCTGATGGTTTCACTGAATCAAAGGCTTTTTCATAATCGATAAAAGCCATGCACAATGGAAGTTCATATTCCCTCGCTCTTTCAATTAGTTCTCTCAGTACGTGGATATGATCTATAGTGCTGTAGCCACTCCTGAATCCAGCTTGTTCTTTCGGTTGAGCCATGTCCAGTGTTACCTTCAAACGGTGTGAAAGAACGTTAGTGAAGATTTTATAAACCACTGATAGGAGGCTAATAGGTCTGTAGTTCCTGAGATCCTCAATGTCACCCTTTTTATGTAGCAGGATCATTGTGCATAAATTAACTGACGCTGGACTTTCTTCGTATAGCTGCCCCCAAAGACTCCTGACAGTTAATTTATTTCCCTTGCGATTTTTTTTATGGGGTGAGAAAAGAGAGCTGAATAACCTCCCTCTTGTATAAAGAAAGGTGTGTGAGACATTACATTGATTATTAATGTAGATCTTTAAACATGATTACCGTTGATATTTGTCAATTATTGTGGCGTTTTTGTTTTTGTTCACTATCGTGGGACAGATACTGGCAGAAAGAGTTTTTCATCTTGAACTCCTTTTTCAAGAAAAAGCTACACAGGAAATGGACATGGAGACATCCAAACGGGACGACAAGTGAAATTGATTTTATTATGTGTAACAAAAAATTCGTCATAGAAGACTGCAGTGTGCTAAACAAGTTCAACACAGGTAGTGACCATAGATTGGTGAGATGTAAGATGCACCTCAACACTAAACTCGAACGTGGCAAGCTCATAAGACAAACAAAATGTATTGACATAACCAACCTTAAAAAACACCATAATACCTTCAAGTTGGAACTGAAGAACAGATTCTCTACTTTAGAAGGCCTAACATCAGAAGAAGTGGATATTTCTGAAGTTAACGGAAAAGTAACCAAAGCTCTCATGGAAACAGCAACAAAATTAGCTGGGTCTAAGAACAAGTTGCATGTGAACAAATTATCAGGAAAAACCAAAATGTTGATGCAAAAAACAAGAGAGATGAGGACAACTAAAGAAGATGTGACTTCCAAAGTGTGGAAGTGGAATATATAGAGCTATGCAAGACAGTACGAAAAAGTATCGCTGGAGACGTAAGGAAATTCAACTGCGAACTAGTGAGGAAAGCAATTGAAAACAACCAAAGGGACATCTCAGTAAGGGAAGAAAACAGATTATGGCACTGAGAAAAGAAGATGGTTCTGTAACAAGAAATAGAGGCGAAATTTTGACAAGAGTGAAAGATTTCTACTCCAAATTATATGAAAGGGATGATACATGTACTCCAGACATCATGAAAGGTACCAGTACCAGAGTTCTTCCAGTCCTCCCAGCAGAAGTTGCACATGCAATCAAGAACATGAAGCGAGGAAAAGCTCCAGGAGAAGATGGAATTACTGTAGACATCATACAAGAAGTAAGTGGAGAAATCGTAACAATACTGGCCCAAATTTTCACTCGATGCCTTAATGAAGGGAAGATTCCTGAGGATTGGAACAACGCTATAATGATCCTGCTACATAAAAAAGGTGACATTGAGGATCTCAGGAACTACAGACCTATCAGCCTCCTATTAGTGGTTTATAAAATCTTCACTAAAGTTCTTTCACACCGCTTGAAGGTAACACCGGACATGGCTCAACGGAGAGAACAAGCTGGATTCAGGAGTGGCTGCAGCACAATAGATCATATCCACGTACTGAGAGAACTAATTGAAAGAGCGAGGGAATATGAACTTCCATTGTGCATGGCTTTTATCGATTATGAAAAAGCCTTTGATTCGGTGAAACCATCAGCAGTTACAATGGCTTTGAAATCCTGCGGTATTGAAGATGCATACATTAATATTATTAATAACATCTATGAAAATGCAAGTACAAAGATTCGGCTGTTTGAAAATACAACACACATGAAAATTGGAAAGGGAGTGAGACAAGGTGACACCACATCACCGAAGCTATTTAATGCCACGTTGGAAAATGTCTTTCAATCGCTGAACTGGGAAAACAAAGGGATAAAGATTAATGGGGATTATCTAATCCACCTTCGTTTTGCTGAGGACGTAGTAATTTTTGCAACTACCCCATCAGAGCTGCAGAGTACGATCCAGGAACTTGCTGACAAGAGTAAAGAAGTGGGATTAAAAATGAACTTTCAGAAGACAAAAGTGATGTTCAATGCTTTTACAAGAAATGAAGATTTATCGATTGATGGAGAAAAGCTGGAGATAAGACACGTACGTTTATCTTGGACAGCAGATTTCAAGTGAGGGTCAAATTGATGAAGAAATTAATCGGTGTATAAAACTTGCCTGGAGAGCTTTTGGAAGAAACAGCATAATTTTCAAGAGCAATATGCCATTATGTCTTAAAAGAAAAGTGTTTGATCAATGCATTCTTCCAGTGCTTACGTATGGTGCAGAGACGTGGACCTTAACTAAAAGTGACATGCAAAGGCTGCAGACAACTCAGAGAAGCATGGAGATGGGCATGCTTGGTGTAACCAGGAGAGAAAAGAAGAGGAACTCGTGGATCCGAAAAATGACAAGAGTGGAAGACATCATGATCAGAGTTAAATACCTGAAATGGCAATGGGCTGGACATACTGCCAGAAGGACAGACCATCGATGGAGAGCCGGAATTTTAGATTGGATTCCATGAGACAGGAAAAGACCCAGAAGAAGACCACATGGTAGATGGGTGGATGAAATTCGAAAGTATGCGGGAGTGACATGGAGAAGACTGGCACAAGACAGACCGTTGCGGAAGAAACTTGGGTAGACCTTCGTCCAGCAGAGGATTGATAATGGTTGACAATGATGATGATATAAGACGAAGGCCTCCCCAAGTTCCTTCCGCAACGGTCTGTCTTGTGCCAGTCTCCTCCATGTCACTCCCGCATACTTTCGAATTTCATCCACCCATCTCGCGAATGGTCTTCTGGGTTTTTTCCTGTTCCTTGGAATCCAGTCTAAAATTTCGACTATCCATCGATGGTCTGTCCTTCTGGCAATATGTCCAGCCCATTGCCATTTCAGGGATTTTACTCTGATCATGATGTCTTCCATTCTTGTCATCTTTCTGATCCACGAGTTCCTCTTTTCTCTCCTGGTTACACCAAGTATGCATCTCTCCATGCGACTTTGAGTTGTCTGCAGTCTTTGTATGTCTCTTTTAGTTAATGTCCACGTCTCTTTACCGTACGTAAGCACTGGAATGATGCATTGATCAAACACTTTTCTTTTTAGACATAATGGTATATTGCTCTTGAAAATTATACTGTTTTTCTTCCAAAAGCTCTCCAGCCAAGTTTTATTCGCCGATTATTTTCTTCATCAATGTGACCCTCAGTCGATATCTGTTGCCCAAGACAAATGTAGGAATCGGTTGTCTCAAGCTTTTCTCAATCAACCGCTAAATCTTCGTTTCTTGTACTCCTGTCATTTTCCGTATCCACAAGTTCTTATCTTTCCTGGTTACTCCAAACATGCATCTCTCCATTTATTTTTGAGTTGTCTGCAGTCTGTGTATGTACTTAAGTGTATATAAGATTCATTTAATATAATTATTGCCAGTGATAACACGAAACTTATTAGCTAACCTACGTCATAAGGTGTCATAATTTCATCCAGGAAGCAGTTTCCAGTCACGGAACATCTGCCCGAAAATAAGAAAAGCTAAGTGCATTGCAGGGTTCGCACGGGCCCTGGAATGCTGAAAAGTTCTTGAATTTGATTTTCCTGTTTTCCAGGCCTGGGAAGTACTACATTTTTTGTATTTTTGTGAAAGGTCCTGGGATAGTCATGAAAATTTTCTTGCAGTGCAGGGAAGGGGGTGTCGAAATATTCATATTGATTTATCCTTTTGTTCTACCTAGCTGTCTGCTCGCGATAACATCACTTCCTTCCATGGAGTGTGGAGATATTTCATGTCGTGGGACGCTGCGGTGCAAGATGTTTGAGTGCCATATTTCCAGCCACCTTAGTTTGTGGTGTATATTTTGTGTGCAGTTGAAATCACTACAGTATGTGGAAATCTTCCCGGTAGTCCAAGAGGGCCGTTCCTTCTGATCTCTTTGAGTGTGCGTTCGTCACTAAAGGAGGTTGATATTTGGCCTCTCTGCCGCCAGTGCGCGTGGGAATATATAATAATGGAATAGAGGGAATCTTCAGTGCTATGGCAAAATAGTTTTGTTGTATTATTGTGGTAATTTCGAGATTGCTTCATATAAGTTTTATACTGAGCTATTTTTATACGGGGAAATTTTACTTCATTAGAGATGTAACACACACACTGTAAAAAAAATTCTGAAATTCCCGGGCAAGTGTCCGTCATTTTTTTCGTTAATTAACGAAGCATGTTTCTGATACCTTTTCCGTGAAATGACGGGGAAAAACCTGAATTTAACTGACTTTTCGTGCCACGGGAAAATTCTGAATTTTCAGAAACCTTTCCGCAGTTTCTTTCTTATTTTAACGGTAAATTACCGTTTTATAGATATGTTAACAGAAAATTCTGAATTTCCAGAAACTTTTCCACAATTCCTTTCGTATATTAACGGAAAATCTCCGTTCTCACTTTTTCCGTATCCGTATGACGAGAAATTTCCTCTAATTGTAGCGATTCGTGGAAATACTGGAGGTTTGATTAACTTTCGAATTTCAATCGTCTGTCGAATTTTGAAGTTCCGTAGCGAGATCGGATATTGTGGATAGCATATCGCATAGATTTTGTTTATTGTGACCCAGGATATTTATCCTTTCCTCCATTTGGTGCACCAGCTACTTATTATATATTGTGTTACTGTAAGAAACCGGGTACTTATTGTACAGATGATTATACGATGTCTGTGTATCAGTCTTTGGACAATTTAAGACAAAAGCTATTATAGGAGCTATTCGAGAGTAAATTTTATATTTAGTTTGTGTGTGTGTGTGTGTGTGTGTGTGTGTGTGTGTGTGTGTGTGTGTGTGTGAAATAATACTATAAAAAGTACATTTCACCTTTTTTAAAGATAAATGAGTCATTGTCAGTTAAAAAAAATCATGTTGCAAAGCAATTTGTTGCTTCGAAAAACCACGATGAAAAATGCGTAATATTTGAAAAGTCCTCCTATAGGAAAAAAATAAATCACAAACCTATTCAGAAAAATAATAAGCTCCAACAGAAAATAAAATGACTAAATCACTCACATTAATGACAAAAAAAAAATTTCCTTGTCGTGGGATTCGTTTTATGACGTACGTGAGTCAGGTTGCCAAGCATTTGTGGCTCAGTTGGTAAAGGCACAAGTTGCCTGTCCGGCAAGCTATAACGTCTGGAGTTCGATCCTGACCTATGCGGGTAAGTGCTGTGCATGATTGTTGATTTTGCGAAATTTCAATTTAAGTATGGAAAACCAGGAATGGATTTTCTGAAATAAACGGAATTTCTGTCTACGGAAATATCTGTGAAAATACGGGTTAAAATGAACGGGCACTTTTACAAACAGAAATTTCTGAAAATAACGTACAGCAACGTTGCCAATAGGTATTTTCAGAAAATTTCCGTTAATTCACACCACTTATTTTTTACAGTGCACTGATGAACATCCTGTAACCGGGACGTCGCTAGACCTCGAAATCAGGATGGACGACGGGTGGGCGAGCATTATTTTTGGTGGGTCAAGCTTCATAGCAACTTTTTTTTTCTACGAAACACTGAAAGAATGAATTTTTAATGCTTTTCTTTACCAGCTGCAAAGGAATTCGTGCAATCCACACCGCCGTGCCGGTGGCGCAGTGGTCTAAGCGATAGCTTCTGATTATTCATCCGAAAGGTGTCCGGGTTCGAATCCCGGTGAGGCATGGGTGTTGTTTGTCTTACAGCCCTGGCTCTGTCCCTTCCCTGGAACCAGTGGCCCTAAATTAGGAACGGGCTACTGCTTTATAGCCCATTGAGTTACTCACGGTGGTCGTTAAACCTCCATTAAAAAAAAATCCCCTCCACTTGGAAATACATACATGCACGGATCTGACTAGTTACGCAACTGGTGTAAGATACAAGAGTTACTAGATTGTCGCCTTCAACTTTTTGCTTGCTGTGAATTCATTGTCTGAAATTGCTTTTCAAAATTTTGCATTTTTGCTTACGAAAAATAGAACTGTACTTGAACACAATTTATTTAAAGGAAAATGACGGGTTTTTTTAATCAGATTTTAACGTCGTGCCACACAGACACACACCTCTCCTTAACTCCCTTCCTTTAAACTAGAGACTTTGCCTTGCACTCCTCTCCTACAAAGCAGTCGTCAGCCACTTCCTGGATCCTGCATTTTCACTTTTCGAGAGCGCTAGTGTAGCTTTAGCCTTCACTTTTCAAGAGCGTTAGTGTAGCTTTAGACTCCACTTTTCGTGTTGGGATCCCCTATTTTGAAAAGAAAACAAACAGCAGAGCAATTAGTATAGTGAGCAGAGCAATTAGTAGCATACTGAAACATGGCCCATTTGGAACTGGGTGGGCAAAACAAATTTCAGAGTGGGCTCAAGCCCACGCTCGCACCCCTTAATTGGCGACGTAATAGCAAAACAGGGACGTCGCTAGACTTCGAAATCAGGATGGGCGACGGGTAGGGGAAACATTATTTTTGGTGGGGAAAACTTGATAGCAACTTTTTTTTTTTTTTTTACGAAGCGCCGAAAGAACGAATGTTTAACGGGGTTCCCCCCCCCTCATGTTGAAGGTTTAACGCCCACCGTGAGCAACTCAATTGACCATAAGCAGTCGCCCGTCCCTGATTTAAGGTCACTGCTTCCAGGGAAGGGAGAGAGCCCGTGTCGTAATACACATGCAAAGTGTACAACATCAGCCATGCCTCACCAGGATTCGAACGCGACCCTTCTCGGACGAATGGTCATAAACCAGCGCTTAGACCACTGCACCACCGGCTTTAGAGTTTTTCACTACCGGCTACAAAGGAATTGTGCATTCTCCACCTGGACACACATTCACGGATCTGACTAGTTACGCCACTGGTGTAAGATACAGTTGTTCGTAGAACGTTGCTTTCCACTTTTTGCTTGCTCTGAATGCATTGTCTTAAATTGCTTTGGAAAATTTTGCGTTTTTGCTTACGAAAGTTGTATTGTACTTGAACAATTTATTTAAAAGAAAATGTTTTTGTTTATCTAAATCGAATTTTAACGTCGTGCCACGCAGACACGACACTTCTTCCCCTCCTTAGCTCCCTTCCAGTTCCTTAAAGCCACCGTTTTTGTCTTGCACTCCTCTCCCACAAAACGGTCGTCAGCCACTTTCACTGTCCCGGGTCAGTTTTAAGAGAGCTAGTGTAGTTTTAGACTCCACTTTCCGTGTTGGAATTCCCTGTTTTGTGAAGGAAACAGAGCAATTAGTAGTGACCCCCCCCCACCGAAGGCAAAGTCCAGATTATATTTTAAAGTTAAATATACTGAAAAAGGGCACATTTTAAACTGTGTGGGCGGCAGGGTAGGCTCAAGCCCACCCTCGCATTCCCCTGGCGACGTCTCTATAGCGAAACCCATAGGATTCCATTAGAATTCTAAATGCATAATAAATTTCAGCCCAATCTGCAAAATATAAAACAAAGTACTACGATTTTAGCAAAAATTTCAGCTCCTGGAATTTTTTTATGAATTCCTAGGAAAGCTCCTTACCGTCTTACATCACTGGCTATCTCTCTGCCCTGTGACCAGTGGCCCAAAAGAAGCGACAGCCGACTGCTCGTAACCCATAGAGTTGCCTACGGTGGTCAGTAAATCCCAAACAAAACAACGAAAAAAAAATAGTACTATAATTTATTTTTCTTAAATGTGTACTAACCATGTGTGACGTCACAAATATTTGTCACTCTATTGCACGGAGGTTAGAATAAGATATTCTGGTGAAGCCTATAACCGCGAGAGACGGCCGTTAAAGTGTGGAAAAGCTGATGGTTTTCAAGGCTATTGCAATGCATTTTGCTTTGGCTGAATCGCCTTCTTTCGTTGTAAATGTTTCGAATTTCGCATCGTAACTTGCTGCCAATGTGTGAGAAGATGCTGAATTTATAAATTTCTTAATTATTTTGAGGCTCTTTCCGATTTTTATTTTAAATTGAAATACACGAACGTGTTAGTGCGAATTCTAAACAAAACATAACGTTAAAATTGAAAACTTCACTCAAATAAGAAGTATAATTCATTCCGGTTTGATATTAACACGGTATCTTCAACCAAAAATTACGCAATTCCAAAATACACACAGTTGAAATTACATAGGTATCATGTAAACAATGTCAAATTCCCACAGTTTGCGGCTTCACGGTTAAGAGACTCTGACATCTCCAGAAGTATTATTCTAACCTCCTTGCTCTATTGTCGCTAATAGTGGAGACGTATTATAAACCTGAACAAACGCACATTTACCAAAACAATATTTAAATTGAATTAATTTCATTGTATTTTATGCTCGTCATTGTTGACGGATTGTGTTTAGTTCAGAGCATAAAAATAAAAAGTAATTAAGTAAGAAAAAAAAATGTTTTATTTATTTTCGATTGATAACAAACCCTACACGTGTTGTTTCGGCACTACAAACAGGACATCTGTTTTGTGGAGTGTAAAAGTGCGCGATTTTGCCCAAGAATGTCAGTTGGTGCAGTACTTTGGTGTTACAAAAATCGCAAAACCCATCGTTGTTTTTGTGTCATGGACACAGCTGAAACCGAATGACGCAGCAGCATATGCAATTTTACCACCACCTATTGAGAAAAAAAAAAAACCCCGCTTGCAATTCATTTTGTATATTCATTTTCATCAAGTTGGTTGGGGGGAGTGTTGGTAAAAGCTATTATTTACCCTTCACATGATTATCTAATCTTAAATATTATGAAACGCAAATTGTGCTTCAAAGACAAAAGCATTTCGAAAACAATTTTGAATTAATTTGTGCAGAAATTGCGTTAGGACAAAGAAAGATTATTCCCTCAGAGTGTGACGACTGGTTAAAAAAAAAATCTTTCCGCGCCATTTTATCGTCCACCAGTTGTGTGGGTTGATTAGGCGGAGTCACCTGAACACTTCCCGGGATAGCTATGAGTCATCATGTGGTGGCTTATCGTCTTCAAGCGGTCTTCAAGGTGGTGACGTATCAAGAATTCTGGTAATAGCACTCTGGTTACGCTCGAATCGGTGCCACCATACTGACTCACTTGTTGGTAAACAGCGCTTTTAAGAGGGGGAAATGGGGACAACATTTCATTTTAAATCTTTCATCCTCCCCTCCTTTATATTACAAGGGGGGGCACAATGGTAACATAAATTCTTCAGCGTTTTTAAATCGAAGTAAAGCAACATTTTTGTGCAGCGCGGATTGCCTTCATGCCATTGAATTTAAGTTCATGAGTAGAATAACTTAGACACTTTTGATGCGTTATCGTATCCGTTTGCCTGTGAATACGGTATGGTATGTCTGGAGAATTTTCGTTGAAAAAATGTTGCGTTAGGCTGTTTAATTCGTTTCCCTATTTCCCGGTTTGCAGTTTTTCATTTGGTTTCTTAAGATAGTAACAATTTGTCACGCGTCTTTAATGGTAGCAGACGGATCATATGAAAAGACTTTTTATATCAGGTGTTTGTTCTAAGACCAAGATTTTCCAAATGGTAACCACTTCACCTGGTTCCCCGTTTTGCCATGGTCGTGATGTATATCGATACGAGCTGAATTGCTCGGCGTTGCTGGGGAGAATTTGGTGATAATTCACTGTCTAAATTTTGCACAAATCAAATGAAAACGATTAATTTTTCACGGCATGAACCGTACCAAATACTGTATTTCATTTCTTTATTGTTATATTATCCTCAGTGAAGTCTTCAGGCACTCAGTATTTTTAGTTTCTCCGTTTGATTTTTTATATATATATACATATAACAGGGGTACCCGGTATTTCCCGGGTAAACATTACTATTCGTAGAATCGCCAAGTTCAGCGGGTGAAAGTTTATGAATGAAGAAACTATTCCTGTAATTTCCAGTAAATTTATTTTAATTCATTTAGGTTATTGAGCCGGGATGGCTGCAAATATGAAAAATAAAAAAAAAATGATTTAGTTAAATTACTTTTACGAAACATAAACAAAGAAAGAGGAATGGAAATACTTACTTTCACTTCCGATGCTGAATGGTGTTGCAGTTCTTTGCTGGAAAGCATTTGTCACACAAAAAAAATCAATTCTTGCACTTATCACAACAAAAATGTATTAAATTCGAATTAATCAGCCACGTGTTTTAGTCCCAAAGCCAACGAAGTGAAATCAGATTTTGATTTTCAGCCTTAAAAGACATAAGCCATCCCATTTCAAACTCTCATCGTTTACTGCCCCGGACTTGTCGCTTTAAGCTGTAATTAATCAATGCATCCGCTGGCATATTCGTTTCACTCAGTGAACTTCGCCGTCTGCTTATTTAACAAGTTGGTCTTCATTGAGTACTATTTTTAATGCAGGAGTAAATGCTAAACCTTCCACTACAGGCCCGGCCCGAGCCCGGAATTGCTTATATAAGTGGTGAAAAAAAGGAGCCGAGACCGTGCAGGCTTCTACATTGGAGTACTATTTATCCGAAATCGAAAATTTTATATAGTAAGTGTTACTTATCGGCTATACTTAGGTAGCAGTCCATCTTTTACTTGGAGTGCCTGCTATTAGAGAGCCGAAAAATACCACTCCGCAGGTGTACAAAACTTTGGGAGCACTTATTTTCGATTTTAGAAAAGTGGTACTCCGAGTACACGTGTCTTGTAGTCTGACATTTATAGGGGTGCAAGGGACCTTCCCCCTGAAAGTGTCATGTTTTTGTTAAAATGCGACTTACATTAATTAAAAAATGTTTAATAAAACTGCAACATATTAGAAAGTAATGCTTTAATTTTTCTGCTATTTTTCATTAACTTTTATTTGCCGCCCCGTTGGCGCAGTGGTCTAAGCGATGGCCTCTTATCATTCGTCCGAAAGGGGTCCGGGTTCGAATCCCGGTGAAGCATGGATGTTGTTTTTGTCTTACGGCACTGGCTCTCTCCCTTCCCTGGAACCAGTGACCCTAAATTAGGGACGAGCGATTGCTTATAGCCCATTGAGGTGCTCACGGTGGTTGTTAAACCTCCAATCAAAAAAAAAAAAAACTTTTATTTTGTCCTGATGGATTTCAAAAATTTTCATTTGCCGTTCCCCATCCTCTCACTGAAAAAAATTCTATACTTATAGGCCCCTGCTTCGAGTTCGAGCGTTACTTGAACGCGGCTGAACGTATGCTTGTCAGCAGGATTGATTTTCTACTTTATAGCGTAAGAAAATGCTTAAAAAAAATAAATCACTGGATTCATTTGTTATAGATTTACACTACTAGATTTGCACATTTGACCCCCCCCCCATATTCTGCTTACTACTTTTGTTCTGCCAAGAACTATATGTATATACTCTATCTGCCAACAAGTAAATTGGACACCCCTGCAGTCGACGATATCTGCGGTCCTGATACACGTCACGACCGCCGCCGTTAAATCTCGTGTGGGAAACAACAACGCAACCAGTCGCATGCAAGATGCCACGCAGTTCGGAGCTCTCTGATTTCGGAAAAGGTGTAATCGTCGGGTATCACAGAAATGGCCGATCCATACGTGACATATCCAGCGAGTTGAAGTACCCAAAATCTACAGTGGCCTCCGTGATTGGCAAGTGGAAGATGAGAGGTGACTGTCGGAATGTGCCCCGACCCGGCAGACCCACAAAACTGGGAGTTAGAGACCGACGGGTGCTGGCCAGAGAAATTCGGAAGAACCGCACCAAATCGATGGCCCACATCCGCGAGGAGTTTCAACAGGCATCCGGGAGTGTTCTTTCGATGAATACCATCCGTAAGGAAGCCCATCTCCTCGGTTATCATGGACGTGCTGCCGCCCACAAGCCTTTGATCACCAAGTCCAATAGCGCTGCTCGGCTAACGTGGTGCAAAGAACGTCGACGAAGCCGCCCCGGTGGCGCAGTGGTCTAACCGATGGCCTATGATCATTCGTCCGAAAGGGGTCCGGGTTTGAATCCCGGTGAGGCATGGATATTGTGTTTGTCTTACGGCACTGGCTCTCTCCCTTCCCTGGAACCAGTGACCCTAAATTAGGGACGGGCGACTGCTTATAGCCCATTGAGTTGCTCACGGTGGTCGTTAAATCTTCAATCAAAAAAAAAAAACGTCGACAGTGGACCGTTGAACAGTAGAAACAGGTTCTCTGGAGCGACGAATCAAGGTTCACCCTCTACCGTTCGGATGGCAGGGTCTGGGTTTGGCGTCTGCCTGGAGAACGCTTCCTGCCGCAATGTATTGTGCCAACTGTGAAGTTCGGCGGCGGTGGAATTATGCTATGGGGGTGTTTCTCCTGGTATGGCACGGGACCCTTGGTCGCAATTCCTGGTAGACTCAACGCCGAGACCTACTGCACCATTTTGGATGACCATGCGCTTCCTACGCTGTGGCAGTTTTACGGGGTGGACCCATGTTGCGAGGTCCACCATGGCTTGGTATGGTGACAATGGGGTTAATCGAATGGACTGGCCTGCGCAGAGCTCGGACCTTAACCCTATCGAGCACCTCTGGGACGAGTTGGAGCGTCGACTTAAAGGGTGCCCCCACCGTCCGAAATCGGTGAAGGAACTGACCTGTCTTCTCCAAGCCGAGTGGAAGAAAATACCGCTAGCCGTCGTACAACGCCTGGTTGAGAGTATGCCCCAGAGGGTCGCAGCTGTAATCGCCGCTCGTGATGGCTCCGCCAACTATTGAAGGTGAATAAACGTCGTTTTCCTTTGCTATCAGAGGTGTCCAATTACTTGTTGGTAGATAGTGTATATATAAACATTTTGTTACGAATAGTTCAAGAAGCGCAAGATATTTTCTGTTTGGAAATCACAATAAATTTCAACCTCCTAAAATTAAATCCTGTAACCAGAGAAAGGACTCATAGATGACGACTGGGGGGGGGGGAAGCACGGTGAATCTTACCCCTCCAATAATTTATAATTTTACTGGAAACGCAGTGCCCACCCAATATTTTCCGGTTTTTTTTTTTTTTTTCGTCCACAAGTTTTTAAGGTGTGTATGTCATTTTCAAAATGCGTGAGTTGAAATATTTCTGTATAGAATTTTTTTTCTCTCATGCTACTCAAGGCTATCGTGTGCTGTGTTCAGTGCAAAAAAAAAAAAAAAAAGCGCATTTCTTTCCTTTATAGAAATGTAGTTACTTTATAAGATAGACCAAGCAAGCTCTACCTTATGAGGCCAAAGCTATTTATTTCCAAAAAAATGAATAACTTAAAAGTATATATAGAAACATATGATCTCTAGCGCTTTTATCTTTTTTTCCCCCCGTCTTTCGTTCTTTAGTAACCGCTACAATTTCTCATATTTTTATTAAATCACAGGCTGAATTTTATTCTTAAGAATTAATATTCATCAAAAGAATATTTGTTTCCTTGTTCATTTGCAGGTGTGCAATTACAATTGCGTTGTAAAACAATTGATCGTTTTGCTCTTTATTTATTAATATTATTTTCCTCCGGACAGTGGAAGAGACGTGTCCCTCCCACGTTTGATCCGAGGTTTCCCATTTTCCGCAAGAATACCGATTTTTATCCCCCCCCCTCCAAAACTGATGGCCCAATTCCGCACGAGTTTTGCGGAGCAATCCCCATGGTTTTTATAGCCTAATTCCGCGTGGGCTTTATAGCCAGAAGTATCTGTGAAAGTGCGTACTGTATATGTTCAGTCAATGAACAAGGATTTGCAAATGCAAAGTACTGTATATGTTGTGTCAATGAGAAAGTATTTGTTGTGTATTGTATATGTTGTGTCAATGAGAAGTTTGTGTGGAAGTGCGTACTGTGTATGTTCAGAAAGTGCATAACGGATAAATAATCCCTACTAGACATAATAAATTTTATTTCCAAGCTAGAGGTTGTGCGGAATTCAGCTATCAGATTGGGGGGGGGGGGGGGGGTAAAATCAGTATTCTTGCGAAAATGGGAGGACCTCCGTTTTATCTCGGCGCTCATGAAAGGACTCCTTTACACTTTTAACGCTTAAGATTTAAATTGTGCATCAAAGAATTTCAAGAATTAGTATGCCATTATCGTGGTTACCCACGAACAGGACAGACTTACGGAGACAACCGGGCTCGGGCTGCGTAATACTTACTGGGCTCGGGCTCTGAGAGAGGGAGAAAGTGTTCTTCCTTTTTCCTTTAATGTGATTTTACATGATCTATCACACGAGACTTTTCTACACTTTCAAGTTGTTAAAGAGAATTAATTCTTTGGCAACTGGGTCTAGATGGGGAGTAGGAATTCGGCAGGGCTATCCATTCCGGCCGGGCTTGGGTAACAAAATTCCATAGGCCATGAATTACAGAATTTCTGCGAAGGAAAAGTTTCTATAAGAACTGTACACAGTAGATAGCAAGCTGACGAAATTTTGCTCCCTACATCAAAGATGTAACTCCCTGCTATTCTATTGAGCAATGTACGACGTAGATGGCCATGCCTCCCGATTTTTCCTGATGCCCCCCCCGAAACATTTCAGGAAGAAATGAAGGGTCAAAGAAACTATAGAAATAGATAGAAATAAATAAATAGGATATCCTGATTACGTTTTTAACTGGACCCATTCCCGAGTTAAAAGTAAACTTGCTACTACATAACCGTTTTTGCCCACACCATTACGATTCATTACTTCCATCGATTACATCCTTTCAATCACTCAACCTCTTCGTAATATATGGAAAAAATTTGGATTGGATTTCGGCACTCGCTCCCTTAATATCCTGCCACTTGTCAGAAAGGACAGGACCCCGACGGATATTTCACAAAGATGGGGTGTCTATTGTATTTCGTTAAAAGACGTTTTTGGAACTACCCAATCTGTCTATATAGGATCGACCGGACGGAATTTGTCTTGCAGGGTAAAGGAACATAAATATAATATCCAGTCAGGAGATACCAACGCAGCTCTTGCTAAAAAAGTAACTGGAGGGATTTTATATCCGGACTGCGAAAATTTTAAAATTCTGGTTACTTCTAAAAATCGTAGTACGCTGCTGCTTACCGAGAGCATGTTCATTTTTCACTCACAAAGTGTTTGTTGTAATGACTCTATGCCTTATGAGCTCCCCAACGCCTGTAAGGTATTAATTAACTCTAATCCTAGGGACTTTGAATTACTCGTAACCGTGGGATGTGCCGGGAAGGAATGTCTTCCTTCTTTGCATATATGTACAACAACCGACTTTGACTGCGTTTCATGTGTGTGTATATATTATGCGGATCTTGTCCATTTTGTCGTTCCATCTGATGATGGGCCATGTGATGGCCCGAAAGTACTCATGTCTTTTAATCTGTTTTAAATAATCATAAGGTTTTATTAAATTGATGTCTCATAATGAGTTTATTTGATTTAAGCTAAACCGAGTTTTATTTTATTTTCAATTATCCGCACAAAGACTGCTTTTACTCCAGAGATCCTTTTCCTACTCCGCATTTGAGGAAAAACATCGGTTAATTGCACTGGTAGGAAAGACTGGATGTCTGGAAGAGAAGACTTTTTTTTTAATGCCTAAACAGGTTAATCATAGTTTTCGGGCTCGTTCGGGCCCGGGCTCTGTTTTGCAATATAAAATTCGGGCTCGGGAGGATATACTTCGGGCTCGGGATCTTAAAATTGAGCCTCTGTTACGGACGCACAAAGTTGTAAATGCGCCATTTAACCCACCCACCCCTCCTCATTCGTGAAGGTTTGCCCCGTTGAATTGGGGACTTGAGTGCTATCCCTCTTGTTCGATGTTGTCAAACTACTTAGGGAAGAGACTAGTGACTCCGAAAGGTCATCTCCGAGGTCGTTCAAGTAGAAGGGAAGAGTACTTCCGGAGAAAGGAGATTTTAAATGGCGTTGCGTGCTGTTAATATCCAAGGACTAGATACCTGTATCGTGTCCTTTGCTTCATGTCATCATGTGGTCTCATGTAACCACATTTTTGGCCTCTAGGTACTCGAAAATAAAATAAAAAAAAAAAAGTCGACATAGGCTATAAAGACTATTTTACAGTGACGAATTTCAAGATAAGTTCTCGCTCCATGGAGCTCGAGTTTTTAGGGCTAGGTGAAGGTGAGACATAGGCGTAGCGTGACCCCAATTATTGGAAGGGGAGGGGGGGGGGTGTTCTCGAAAATACACTCGCGGACAATGAAATTTGCGCACCAAGAAGGAAGCATCGGATTGAACTGAAATTTTATGGACGTAATGGTACAGATGAATCACACGCATGATGGCAAAAACAGAGCTGCAGGACAATTGCAGGGGGATCTGTGGCACGCAGTCCGGTCATCTTCAGTAGCGCCTCGTACGGCGATACATGCTGCAATACGGTCCGGCATGGAGGCGAACAGAAGCCTGATGTCCTGCGGCAGACTGTCCCACACGGGTTAGACGGTGTGCTCCAAATCCTGAATAGCGCGGCACGTCGGCAGTCGGCGACATGTCCGGGGAGCGGGCAGGCCATGAAAGTGTCTGGACATGACTTAGGCAGTCCTGGGCAACCCGAGCTGCGTGCGGGCGGGCATTATCCTGTTGGTATAGCGCACCTGGAATCCCGGCCAGGAATGGGAGCACATGGGGCCGTAGGATCTCTTCCACATACCGCTGGCCCGTCAATGATCCACGTACCACTACTAGAGCTGATTGGTGGATGTTGTGTTTGTCTTACGGCACTGGCTCTCTCCCTTCCCTGGAACCAGTGACCCTAAATCAGGGACGGGCGACTGCCCATTGAGTTGCTCACAGTGGTCGTTAAACCTCCAATCAAAAAAAAAAAAAAAAAAAAAAAAAGAGCTGATTGGCTATCGTAGGCAGTGGCTCCCCAGACCATAATGCTTGCCGTGGGGGGAGGGGGCTGGCGCTCGTTAGCGAGGTTGGGATTGTGTCGTTGACCTGGGACCTCCACACCCGGACACGATGATCATCTGTCCCCAAAACGAAGCCGCACTCATCTCAAAACATTATTACACGTCGCTAGTCTGTGGCGTTCCACAGCGCTCTGGCCTGGTACCACTGCACACGGAGCGGGCGATGTTCCGGTGTTAATGGCAGCACACGTAAAGGACGCTGGGATCGCATATTCACTTCCGCGAGGCGTCGGGAAATGGTTCGTGGGCACACAGGAGCCGCTACATCTGTTTGTATACTGGACCGGGTCCCCGAGGGATCCGTTCGTGCCAGGCGCACGTTCCGTCGGTTCTCTCTACCGGTGGTCATCCTGGTCCGTCCGGAACAGCTCCGCCGTGTGGCAGTGCCGTCATGTGTCCACTGCTCCCAACACAGTCGGACGGTATGGTCAGAACGATCCACGTGGCGGGCTATAGGCGCGCCGACCAACCTGCGGTTTTCAGGCTTCTCTCAAAGTCCATAAGTTTCGTAAATCGAAGTCTCTGGCTTCTACGCGGCATTTTTGTCACTCTGTATTCTTGCTTGCGTCGGCCGGTGCTTTTCGCTTTCATGGGGCATCGACTACACGCCAGTTTATAAAGCTACCGGTTCGTGCTTTCAGCGCCACCCCAGAGTGTGCGGTCTTGCGCACTTGCATCAAACGTCAATCATTTGCATACCAGCACGCACTTGCAAAGTTTCGCAGTTGTATGTTTTTTTCTAGGTGCGCAAATTTGATTGTCCGCGAGTGTAGTTCCTCTGAAAATGCTCCTTTTCAATTGCCATAACTTTGGATATGCATAATATATCCAAAACTACGAGGTGTACCAGGCTTGGTTGTTTCACCTAATGATGATGAAGGGGGGGGGGGGCATGCCTTTCAAAGCACCTCATGCGCCGCCCCGGTGGCGCAGTGGTCTAAGCGATGGCATCTGATCATTCGTCCGAAAAGGGTCCGGGTTCGAATCCCGGTGAGGCATGGATGTTGTGTTTGTCCTACGGCACTGGCTATTTCCTTTTCCTGGAACCAGTGGCCCTAAATTAGGGATGGACGACTGCTTATAGCCCATTGAGTTGCTCACGGTGGTCGTTAAACCTCCAATAAAAAAAAAAATAAGAAAAAGCACCTCATGCAGTCATCCATCATCAGGAATGACTGCTGGAAAGCAGTTATTTATATGACTGCTGGAAAGCACTTATTAGCAATGCTCGATATTGCGTAGCGTTGTTCCGTTGGCTATATGTCACACTTTCTAAAAACATTTAAAACGCAAACGACTAGTTATTGTTTTTTCCAATTTTAATTTGAGGGGGGGGGGTAGGGGGCGCTACGCCTGAGTGGTCAGATATGGGTAATTGAATTTGCATGCTTCTTGTGGTTCACTCATTCATTAAAGATGACAGATTATGGATGAGCAGTTTCTCTGTTAAGACACCTATGAAATGGGCGTCAATTATTGTGATGACCTAAAGTTCAGATTTGCGAAAATTGTTAACGCCGCCCCGGTGGCGCAGTGCTCTAAGCGATGGCCTCTGATCATTCGTCCGAACGGGGTCCGGGTTCGAATCCCGGTGAGGCATGGATGTTGTGTTTGTCTTACGGCACTGGCTCTCTCTCTTCCCTGGAACCAGTGACCCTAAATTAGGAACGGGCGACTGCTTATAGCCCATTGAGTTGCTCACGGTGGTCGTTAAACCTCCAATAAAAAAAAGCGTCCAAGGTGAGGCATAGCTGGTGTGTTTGTCCTACGTTGCTGGCTATCTCCCTTCTTTGGAGGCACTAGCCCTAAGTTAGGGACGGGCGACTGTTTATATACCATTTGGTAGCTCAGGGTGGTCATTATACCTCGCCCCACTCAAAAAATCAATCAAACAATGAGTATTTGTGCAGCTTTTCCCGACTGCTTCGAAGTTCGGACCTTCAGTACCACATCAAATTGGCCGAATGAAGCTGGTAGTCATGTCTCACAGTAATGATAGAATAGCCCCCAGAGAATCTGCAAGAATTTGAACGACATCTTTATCTTGCAATGTACGTACAATCGCGCCTTCAATTCTGAATGTGAGCTATCCCTTGAACATTTTGAGCTGCACTGGTGGCGCAGTGGTCTAAGCGATGGCCTCTGATCATTCGTCCGAAAGGGGTCCGGGTTCGAATCCCGATGAGGCATGGATGTTGTGTTTGTCTTTCCGCACTGGCTCTCTCCCTTCCCTGGAACCAGTGACCCTAAATTAGGGACGGGTGACTGCTTATAGCCAGTCCTTGTGAAATTGCTGAAATTTCTACTAACCAATGTGGCTAATGGAATCAAAAATTTACTAGCCAAATGAAAAAAATCAACTGGCCATGCAAAGTTAAAAAAAATAATAATTCAGTAACTTCTCTACTTAAGTTTCTATGAAATTAAATGGGTGATTTTGTTTTACTTTCTGATAGACCTCCTCCCCCATTAATTTCATAAAAACAGATGCAGAGCAATTACTGCGTAAGATCATTAGATTGACTGCAAATATTGCGTATGCTTTTGTTCCAAAATGATTGATTTTTTGACAATTTGTTTTCAGTGCTGTAATATCTTTACTTTTACTATCGTAATTTACGCCTACATAATTTATTTTCGAGAGGCCACTGAAGTTAGCTGTCTAATTTATTTAATAATATTTAAAACAAAGGGACAAAGTCTAGGATATACATATATGCATAAAATGGCACTAATAATGTTGATACACTTTACTGCTGATATCTACTGTGATCTTCTCATCAGAGGTATCTGCCCACCACAGTTGAATAGCATTTTAAGGGTCAAAATCTTCAATTGAAGGGCCATTGCACCTGATCATCATTAAGTCATTTAAATTGTCACTATTCAGACATGCCTGATTACTCGTTTTTATAAGGTCCATTACTAAAATGCCACGCTCACAAGGAGCAGTACTACATGGCGTTAGATGTACCAGCTGCATCATCTTAAAAACACTGTCATAACAGTTTCTTTTTGTTCAGTATATGCGGCTAAACAGAGATTCAAAGATAATTATACCTGTATAGATGGCATTATACTTTGTGCAAGGTATACCATGGGAAAGGTTGGCATGGCAAAGATAAATTATACCATGGCAAAGGTAGGTTGCTGTAGTAACATTGAATCTTATGTCGCACCAGGCTGATCAGTCAGTAGATTAAGTTTCTCTCGAAACTCATCTTCACTTCCATTCATTTTCGAAGCAGCTGCAGGAACATGACCGAGAAAACTGAACTCGATATTCATTCACAAGTGGGGGGGGGGGGGGGTCTACTGACCATTGTTGGCTACTATATCAGATCAGAAAATTTACTAGCCACTACAAATTATCTAGTCGCCATTTGACATTCGCAAGGGCTGCTTATAGCCCATTGAGTTGCTCATGGTGGTCGTTAAACTTCCAATAAAAAAAAATAAAAAAAATTGAGGAAGAAGTGCGAATATTAAGCTGTCAAGATCACCAAAACTGGCGACACATATAAGCAAATTCTGTAAATGGACAAATGAAGTGTGGCCCGAAAAATGTGTACCATAAACTCGCGCAAAAGCTTCGATTCAAATTATAATCATACTGGAAACAGCGAGTATTACGCCCTCTCTTAAGCTGCGCCCGAAGCAGACGCTCTGCCTGCCTCTCCTTAGTTGCGCCTTTGATGGTAATTACTTAATGTCATTAATGATTTTCGTTATCATAGAGATGAATTCCTTCAGTGACGTCACGCGGAAACAAAGGCTTCCGATTGGTGTCCAACGCTGTCATGTAGACGTCAAACACACCATCGCAACTGGCCGTGTAACATGAGTGACGTCACAAACGGAGGGAACTCGGAAAGGGACATTCTTGCGGGTGTTCAGGGACATTTGTCCAATTTAGAAAACTTTGAATTTTGCTTTCTTTTTGCGACCTTTCATAGTATTTTTTATCTTACTGATGTTTTGTTCAGCGTGCTTCAGAATGCTTCATTAGACATTGTTTACTGCAGAAGTAAGATAACGGAAGCACAATATGCTGTGAAATCTCTTAGAAGTCGTTTTCAGGAAGTGTACGAAGGAACCATTGCTGATGTTTGACTCCCAAGAAAACGAAACCGAAACCTTTCTGAAGACATTACGATTACCACTAAATACAGAATATTATATTTTGAAATTTTCGATAATGTCGAACAACACATTAATACAAGATTTCAGGATTATGTAAAGCTTACATTTTTGTGCTTACTGGATTCTTCGAAGTACAGCTCTTACGTTTACACTTTCCCAACTGATGGTTTGAAAAGTTTACTTGAAAATTGCGGTCGCTACTTCGATGAAGTACGTTTAAAAAACGAATTAATCGTAGTATACAGTTCACACAAATTTTTCTGACAAGTCACCTATACAGCTAATGAAGATGTTAGCGACTTCAGCACTTGGAAAATCCATGCCACAACTTTACCTATTGGCTTCACTTATAAGTGTGATGCCTGTGTCCATTTCACAGTTGAAAGATCGTTTTCTGCATTAAAGCGAATTAAGTCATTCGCCCGAAACAGAACACGAAAGAAACGACTCTCGCATCTTGGACTGATATCAATTGAAAGTGATCTGTTAAATACTCTGAAAGATGGAAATACTTTTGTCGATTCTGTAATAGGACATTTTGCTGCAAGTGATCGAAGAATGGAGTTTACTTTCAAATAGATAAGTATATTAAATGACTTCAGTCTATTCGGAAAACAGAAGTCTTTTGTTTTGGATTTTGCTGTGTTGTGCAAAAGAATAGATAAAGTAGTTATGGTATCTATATCGCACGCCATGTTTTTCCACTTTTATTATTTCAAAAATCTGAACCTAATGTCAATTGTAAGAAAGTGAAAAGTAATTGCCTTTGCGATTGCTTGGGTAATCTGTTGGGTCACCGCACGTCACTGTCTTTTATACGATGTTCAAAGCCATCCCCTTGAGAAACGTTTAACCGAGGTTCCACCACAAACACGCACGCGCGCGCACAGGGTGTTCCGTTTGGGTAGGGATAATTTAAAAATGCTGTGGTATAGCTTATCACTGATGGAATAAGTCGATATTTTTTGCCAGAAATTACCTTTATGGATGGGAGTTTGTCTAGAACTTTACATGGCCCCCTTTGCGGACATAGCAGAGTTCATACCGGGTGCTCAATTCTTGCTATGTGTTTTCTAACATCTAGTGATTTGTGCTAACGCTGCAGTTCGGAGATCAAATTCTACCGAAAGGCGAGGAAAGATGGGAGTTTCATGCAGATCTTCTCGAGACCACAACTGGATAGCGATGTTATTTTACAGAAAGGCGGAGTCCCGCCCCACTGGTCACTGAAAGTCAGGAACTTCCTCAACAACACATTCAATGACAACTGGTATGGCCGCGGTGCCCCTGTTCCTTGGCCTACAAACTCCCTGGATCTCACTCTCCAGATTTCTTCGTGTGGGGGTTTGTGAAGAACATCGTCTACGCACAACGACACCAAAGCGTGGCTGACTTGAAGGGAAAATTTCTACAGCGTTCGCACAAATCACTCCGCAGATGTTAGAAAACGCGTGGCAAGAATTGAGCACCTGGTATGAACTCTGCCGAGTCCGCAAAGGGGGTCATGTAGAGGCCTAGAGAAACTCCCATCCACAAAGATAATTGCTGCCAAATATTGACGTATTATATCTGTTCCAACCGTACCACAGCATTTTAAAATTATCCCTACCCAAACATTTTAAAATTATCCCTACCCTGTATGTATATAACTGCTCATAGCCGCAGATAACGCTGACCCTAAAACTGAAAATCAAAGCTGCATTCGGTGACTCACGCTCGGTTATTGACTCAGTTATCATTTCATTGTTGTTAGTTCGTTTCACATTCGAAACTTGTACCTTATTTTAGTCATCCGGCATGGAGATTTAGAGATATGATTCCTGTCAGCTTTGCTCTGTTTCGGTGTCCTCTGCTAGGGGAAGGGGGCTATAGGAGAATCATGCGTTGTACTGAAGTTGGACGTCGGTGATTAATTACTCTGTGAAGTAACGCCGGCAGGTTCGTGAAAACATCTATTTCTGAAAGGAAATCACGAACTGGGGTGGCTGTTTTTTTTATCTCCGGCATTTTACCGTCCACTTTCCTTTACCCCAACCCCCGCAGAACCAGGAACTGATTTATTAATGTAGTTAGGGCTGTTTCCTAACAGTAAACATCACATTTTATGACAGAAATTTCATAATGTGTGTCTGTCATTGTAATATCCGAATGTTGTTAAAAACATGACGGAATGATCAAGAAACGCATATAGCGTATTAAGTCCGTTTATTGTTGTGGTGTAGTTAGCGCAAAGAATCGCCAAGCTTTCGTACTCCACTTGGAGGCTTTTTCAAGGCCCAGTGGAGTGCGAAAGCTTGGCGAATCTTTGTGCTGACTACATCGCAAAAATAAACGGATTTAATGCGCTATATGCTTTTCATGATCATTCAAGTCTGATGTATTTAAAAATAAAATGACCGAATATTTTTTCTTCTCGCTATCGTTCCCTTTCACCTGAGGTGGGAGTTCGCTGCGCTAATTGCCTCACGTGTAATTTTATCTTAAATATCGATACATAAATTAATCTTAATTATTGAAACCGTGAAGCTATCAAGCTATCTACGACACAGCGTGAAAATTTGAAGGTCGTCGTAATGTACGCACAGAAGCACGGAAATGATGCAAGACTTAAATTCGCTGTACGTAAAGCGAACGTAACTGGTAGGATAAATTCGTCATTTGTGGTACCGAACAATAACATCGTTTCGTCACTGAGATTGCGTGCGAGCGGCGTGCCAATCGCGCACCAGGCAAAAGGAACTGAATTTGAAAGTTGCAAAGCATGAAGTTGATCTGTTGCGTTCATAAGACTGCCTTTAATGGCCCACATCTGTCGATCAAAACCTTCCGGCGGACGTTCAAGCTGGCTGCCGAGCTTACAGCTATACTCATTCGGTTTTAAACAGGAAAAGAAAGAGAAAAAAAGAATGGGGAAGGGGGTGGGGGTGAACATTTTCTAAAGAAATTCGAAATTTGATTATGGATTTTGTTCATTTTCTAGTGTTCATCAAAATTTCTTATTATTTTTATCATAGTTTCTTTGTTAAAAATTGCGCAATTTGAGCATTCTAAATTAAAGGGAAAATGTTAAATGGGTGTTGAAGTTTAACGTTTATATTTAAACCAGTTGAAACCTGTCAATGCCGCCCCGGGTGGCGCAGTGGTCTAAGCGATGGCCTCTGATCATTCCGAACGGGGTCCGGGTTCGAATCCCGGTGAGGCATGGATGTTGTGTTTGTCTTACGGCACTGGCTCTCTCCCTTCCCTGGAACCAGTGACCCTAAATTAGGAACGGGCGACTGCTTAATAGCCCATTGAGTTGCTCACGGTGGTCGTTAAACCTCCAATAAAAAAAAACCTGTCAATAATGACGGGGGGGGGATAAGAAGAGTAATTCTTTCATAAGGTTATGAATTATTTTTATTTGTGATGTCCAGATGTGAAAGTATGTTTCATGAACATTACAACAATAAAAAATATATATACAGTATATTGGTTGAGTCCAGGGCCGTAGCCAGGGGGCTGGTCGACCTGTGTTTCCTTTTGCCCGTCCTAGCGACTCATACAACAGTATAGTGCCCGACCTCTTTCACATCAGATCAGATCAGATGTAGAGGATTTTAGGAAGAGAGTATCTGACCCCTGGTCTTAAACAACCCTTAGAAATAGGAAGCTAGGAGATTTGGGCTAGAATGCCAGATAGGAAAGTGACACGGATGCGAAGTAGAAAGGGGGAGGAAGACGCCCTTATTTATTACCGGGGGCCAGTGCCCGGGGTCCGACGGCTTAACGTGGCCATCCGACGCACGGCGGGTATTTAGTGGTTCGAGCGTTCGTACCTGCCTGGGATCGAACCTGAGATCCTTTCCGTGGCAGTCACGAACGTTGCCCACTAGGCCACCCGCGGCCCTCTCTTTTACATCGTTTGTCCGACCACTTTATATCCTTCGCCCGATCTCAATCATCAGCCGCCCCTCCCAACTTGCTATTCTGGATACGGGCCTGGTTAAGTCAGGATTCGACAGTTAAAACAGGTAAGTGTTCGCATTTTCCCAGTGTTCGTTCGCCGCGCATCAGATGTTTTCAATAGGCAGCTGATGAAATTTCGAAAACAAATAATAGCAGCCAGTCGCAATATTTCGCGGCATTTTTTTTAATGAAATCGTTAGAAAACAAGCCTTGTCAGTGGTTTCCGTCCTTCAAAATCCCTCAAAAAATTCATAGTGGCCCTAAAAAAGCGCATTGTTTCATTTATTGTAAATAAAAAAAATCGCGCAGATGGCAAGTCACTGCGTTCACTTGTTCCTGCGATGACTGATTCTCTCCTTCAGGTCTTTGAGGTTAACTTATTAACAGCAATTAACCTTGAACAACTTCTGCCCGCCGAAACACTTTAAAAGGAAATCATCTTTGGGGGGAAAAAAGTAATATTGGCATTAGGGCCACAGCAACCACCATAAAAGTTCACTGAAGGTCAACGTAACGGGAGTTCAAATGAAATGTATCGCAGTGTATGTGAAGCAAAGTCATATCTGCGGAGAGATTCAGGTCGATTTGACTCGCAGTTTGCGATGCGATACCGTTATATCGAGCCCTAATTCTCTCATTATTTTTATTTTAAATTTTAATTTTTCTATTAATAACTTAAAGATTTAATAAATTAAGCAGAACATATTTATATTTACATCATCTTACATATATGTTAAAAGATATGCGTGGACCGGGCTTGCCATGCAATTCTTTTTAAAACCTTGGCCCGCGGCTCTCTTAAAGTTGAACAACGCTGATCTAAACAAATTCGTTTGCCCAGCCAGCTTCTCTTCTTTTTCGTATGAGGATTTTATGCCTTTCGGCTGGGTACGAGGTTCATTTCATTTTCGTTTTGGAGCTACAGTTCTGCGTGTGCGTGCGTAACTTAGGTATATACACTCTTGAGCATCTCATTTCAACAGCGGCAAGCAAGTTCGGTGACACCGATTCCGGTCGTCTTCGACTTTGATTGCTGTGATTTTCGCCTTAACGCTTCCGGAAATTGAGCGGCGAAATGTTACTTGCTTGTTTGAAAGAAAGAGTTTTCGTTTTTATTGTTGAAAAAAGATTTTTTTTCTTTCATTGTGTTTTTTAAGCGAAGGATGTGGTGGAGAAGGATGTAGCAACATTTCTACGAACTGAAATCTGATATCAAGGTCAATTCCACACCTCGGTGACAAAGAAGGAAGTTTTGAGTCACCGATATAGTTAGCTAGATGATGAATTTTGCGGCTCCAGAGATGGTCGGTTGTTTGTCTCTTTGTCTCTCGTCTGTTAAACACGTTGGCGAAAGCTCACGGGGAGCCATGAAATCACACTTTGTCAAAAAACCTAACCTCCTTCCAGTCGGGGGGGGGGGGGGAGTGGTGCAGCATAAGGAGAGTTAAGTACGGAGGCACAAAATATTCAGCCACAGTTCTTTTGCTCTGCGCATGCAATGGTTTTTTAAATACGGCAAGTCGCTCAGTACGACGGGAAGTCTGGTTCTAACAGGAAGTGCGGGTAGCGTGTTATCGCGTGTCGATAATTACGAGTGTGTGAAATAAAGATGAGCATGGGCCTGGGCCCTGACAAAAAAAAAAAAAAAAAGCTCGGAAACGGGCCCGGGCGAGCTCTTATATCAGATCTTTGACTAAAACTCGGACCCGTACGGGCCTGGGGCTCAAATTAATTTTCCCTTTCACTTTTTTAATTAATTTTATTTAACACTGCTAACCGAATTAAGGCAGTGCGAACGCACATCTGAATGGTTAGGCTGTTGTCTCTTTGTTCTCTGCCTAAAATTCTTAATTACTGTGTATCGCGTACAGTTCGTAACAAAAAAAACGTCTAAGAGTCTTAAGTAACAGCCATGTATTTTTTTCCCTAGATACGATGAAAACTGATGGTATAAAGTTTTGTGGCGACTAAAATTTAAAGTTCTGCTAGCTACAATATAAAAAATAGGAATTTTAGGTCATTCCGTGAAAACAAGGTGAGCCGACTGCATATGGCTCAAGGCTGGCAAAATATTCAGTTGTTGCGTGAATATGATGCACATAATTCTTTCTCTTGGGGGGGGGTCGACATTAACGGAAAGCACTGACATTCGTATCTGATGATGAAGATACACTCATCGTCAAAAAAATAGTTGCACCCAGAAGGAAGCAACCGACAGGAATGAAACTTCGGTGGGTAGGTTTGACATCGTGTGACATGTAAATGATTCAAGTATCACGCTCGACTGCGCATGTGACGCCAGCAAGGAGGGATCGTAGCGCTGTGCCTGACCGGTTATATAAGCTCGTCCCGTTGCGCGTGCTTGCCATTCTGACTCGTGCTGTTGTGTTGGTTGCATCCTTTGCAAGTGAAGTATGCTTCGGAGAAAAGTTCGGAAGCAGTTCGAGAGTTGCCGCATCGTAGGGCTTCGGGAAGCAGGATGGTCTTATCGCCGTATTGCGCGCCATACCGATCTGGCGGTTTGTTACCCGTATGTCCTCCGGAATATCGTGTAACATTGGAGGACCATGATTTCGTAGGTATGAATTTCGGAAAGGGGGCCTACAAATTAGTAAGTGTGGGAAAGCAATATATTCACCAAATAATTCCTACGGTATCGCATAGTACGAGGAAATAGTTAAACGAGGAAGAGTAGTTACCAAGTAAACAATTTAGAGAGCGCGGGAATTGGGAAAGAAAATCCGAGAAGCATAATGTGGACAGGCGTTCTAAGAGGATAATTATAATACCTATTTCATAATTTTTCTAAGACCTGGCTGAGCAGATTTCTTTCTTGAGGAGGAAATTCCTTATTTTTTTTTCATCATTCTTTTGAATTGTTTTTTTTATTTTATTTTGTGTTCCCCGAGCTCTCCGGAAATTCCAGTAAGAATACGCACGAAACACACCCCTAGGTTAGTAAAGAGAAAACTCGGAGGTTTTAGCAAGCAACGCTACGAGAATGAAATGCTCGCAATCACAGGTGGGGGCCAATTTACTGGACCTTTCGCTATTAACGAAGTCACGTTTTACGCACGCTAGCGGGCAACGAACAGGGCATATTTCTCGTAGTGGGCGTAACTGGTTGACACCAACAGAAAGAGTCATACAGGAAGCGTACGTGAAAATTCTAAGGCAGCGCGGACATCCCGCGGAGCAGTTGACAAGATAAAGGAATATTCATCTTCAAGAAAACTCGATGTTCTCAAGCCTTTGCCAACGAATCGGAGGGATTCCCATACAGGGATGTAAACCAATGCCGAAGCGAGGAAAAGCGGCCCAACCAATAAGGGGAGAACCATTTGGGTAGGACAGGAACACCCCCGAACCCCTTAAACATAGACGAGAGAAAAAGTTTTTTTTAGGCGGAGATGATTTGGAGAGAACACGGGATGGAATGATGACTGCTATTTCTGGGTGAACGCAGAGAGGAAAGATGGACTCTAGATGAATCCTGGGCAGAATATCGCAGAAAGAATTTAGTTAGGAGCTTTTCTCCTGAGAAGACGCTAAAAATTGAGCAAGTTGATTTCCAGGTGAAGGGAAGTATGATGTTTTTCCCTGAGAGGTTTTTACGCAAATTTTGGGTGAAGCATCGAGTGATCTTATGCGGGCAGTGTGCATTCAGCAGGACCGGATGAGGTCCCAACCATAGACTTTATACCTATAAGTAATACCGGACGACAACGAAATAGATGAAAAGAAAAGAATTTGGTGAGAAAAATTTCATAATTCCCAATATCTCGTTAGCATGATCATGATTTTGTCTCCTATACATCCTCGGTAGAAAAGATAATTTTAATCTCTTGCAAGTGCTGAATAACATAATGTGTCTTATATTTTGCGGAAGGTGAACTTTAAAATATGATTGCGAATATCAAAAAGCATAATGAACTTAAAATATATTTTGGTTTAAATTAATAGAAATCTCCACCGATCAGTGTAATAGATTTTAAGGAAACACAAATGAAAATAAATTCTGTATTTTATAATGAAATTTACCCGAGTTTCTCAAATCTTAGAAAATTCAAAATAAGTGAATCTTTGTTTATTTTAACCTGAATAATTAAGTAGAACAATCGTAAAGTTTTGGTAGAGTAACAACTCCAAGATTTTAAGAAGAAAATAACTTTTAACATTTAGCAAACCCAGTCGCAGGAAAATAAAAGGTCCAAATCTGACATGAGTTTATTAAATTTCAAGCGGCATATGGAGGAATATGGGTTTCCCATGTTCTCCCATATGAAACACAACGCAATGCACCCGTCAACCCTGAACTTGGAGACCCTCCATTAGGGAACCCAACTTCACGGTAGACACCCATAGGCGGAAGATAATAGAGAGTAAAGAGTTACGAAAATTAACGGCCTTCTTAATAATTAATCCCACTGCAGCGAATAGGACGCAGCAGATGGTTCGCCCTCACATCGAGTAGGGGGTGGTAATATAAAACTGGTGCCGTGTGACCAGGATTTTTCAGTTCTTTGGTTAATTAATATAAAATTTGTGCTAGGACCAGGATTTCTTTGATCCTGTGGTTAAAAAAAAAAAAAAGAATATTTGTTTTCGGTGGTCATGATAATTAATCAAGTATACAGAATTAGCAGAATAATGCGATGTGTTTCTATTATCTCCCTTCAATTCTGAGTAACAAGATGCAGGTTTTATAGAAAAATTAAGGAAATTGTAGCAAGATTTTAACTTCAAAAAAAAAATAGTGAAGGTGAAATGCAAGTAAATAAGTTGCAGGAAATCAGATTATGCTGAAATAAATTTAAATTTCTAAGGAAATAGGCAGAAAAACAAATAAGAGTGATACTGCTAATTTAGCAAATGAATAGATGAAATCTTACAGAAAATACATGAAAATTAATAGTACGGAGAAAATAAATTTATACAAGTGTAATTCATGAATAATTTTGATTTATCGTTGAAAATCAAGGGAAAATTCCTTGCAAATCAAAGTGAAATTATTTTTGATGTGTTGTTTATTTGTGCATTTGAGTGTTGTGATTTTAAATCGGTAACTAGGAGGAATAATAGGTTCATTGATAACTTGGGGAATGTATAATTTAACGGTGAGGCACTGATAGAAGAGTAGTGATGAGAAGTTGTGGTGATATATATTTTAAAATCAAAAGTGCATTATTATTGAAGTGTGATTTTATTATGTGTGTTGATGCATTGATAAGAAACTGATAATTTAAGAAGGAATAGGCAGGTTAATTATTGATAAGAGGAATTAATTTTTTTTTCTGCAAGATATAGGAGCTAATAGAAGGTTAAGCAGTAATCTTGATTTGTTTTGGAAGACTAAAAGGGAATGTAATATCTAAGTGTGTGTTTTATTGTGCATTTAAATGTGTAGAGGTACTTGGGAGTGTAGACAGAGAGTAGTTAAGTGGATTAATATTTGGGAAAGAGTAATAAAAAGGACTAGTGCAAGAAGAATTGGTAGGAGTAATAATTGGATAATGCTGGAACAAATTTTTGAAATGAAAATAGTGTTTATGGAAGTGTGATTTATTGTGCTTTAAATGTGGGATTGCATCCACCAAGGGAAGTAGACAGAGGTTATTGCTAGTATACTAAAATTTAATGAATTTAGGAAGTCAGCATAAGTATTTGAGGTGTGGTTCTAATTTCTTGAAAAAGTGGTTATCGTATTAATTTTGTTACAAGTGCATAATTTGATCTCAAATGTTTCTAGTGTATTTATATATATATTTAAGACGTTCAAATTTATTACATATCTTAGTGTGAAGTGCTGGTTGTATATGTGCATATTTTGAGGGAATTTTGTTTAGTGTGTCGCGAGTTAGGTAGAGTTAAGTTGAAAGCCGAATGCAATTTAGGAGTAAGCTAGGAACGTTAATCATCTTATTCGTAGACAATTGTTTTCTGATCATAAGTCAAGTGGGTTAGCAGACGAAGCAGCGAGTTACGTTAGAGTGAATTTTTTTTTTTTTATTTTTACGTGGTAGCTTCACCGGAATTTTTCTAATCTTAGTGACTTTACGAGATTACGAAGCATATAGTAGAAGCCGTGGGAATTTAATTTAGTAAGGTTAAAGAATAAATATATGGCTAACCAACAGAACGGAGAACAGAGCAACGGTGAACAGAATTTTGTTTCGGAAAATTGCATAGTTGATCAACAGAACCAGGAGAACGACCTTCAGGGCACTCTAGAAGGGGAAGCCGTGTCAGAAAATTGTGTAGTAGCCCCGCAGAACGTACCAATAATGGCGGGAATGTTGGCGTATATCCCCACATTCAGCGGATCGGATGAAAATCTGACCGCACGTCAATTTTTCGAAACGTTGGAGAGCACCGCCGAACTGTCAGGATGGAACGACGCCGTTAAAATTTTATCAGCTAAAGCAAAATTCAAAGGAGCCGCCAGTCACTTTCTTTCGGAGGCCGTCGATATTAGGAGGGAGACCGAGTACGAACGATTTAAGCAGGCGATAGTACAAAGATTCGACGCATTGCAACCGGTTACCGTGAGAATGCAGAAATTTACGACTTGCCGACAAAAACCAGGAGAACGGGTGGCCGAGTATGTAGCTCGTCTTAACGGCTTAGCTTATTCCTACATGGAGACGATGGATTTAGAAAATGAGCAAGTGCGAGGACTGGTAGACAGCACTAAAATGTCGCAGTTTTTGAATGGATTAAACCCCAAATTGAGGCGCACGGTTTTATCCTTCGCCCCGGAAAATTTTCAGGCAGCAGTTCAGAGAGCGCTGGCCGAAGAGTCTCACAATCTCTTATTAGACCGGGACGTTAACGCTTACGATGCACAGCAGGAATCGAGTTCGATCCCAGGGACTTCACAAGGGCAACAGAGCAATTCAACGGACCAGATAGCCGATTTGTGTTCTATGATGGCGAAGCAGCTAGCAACTCATGAGATGCAGGTGAACGCTCTGAAAAGTGAGGCAGAAAATTTGAGGGAAAGGCTAAGGAAAGCAGAGAATTCGCACCGGACGCACGTAAATCGCATTAGAAATTTCCAGAGCGCTAATTATGAATCTAGGGGAAATTTACCCGACGTAGACATTACTTCGGCCATCTGCTATAACTGCGGCGATTTTGGCCATATCAAGCGATTTTGTTATCGGAACAATCGGGAAGGAGCAGTTTATACGCAACCATCGCAGCAAGCTCAAAGAGGTTCGTGGGACAGGGCACCCAACCCTTCGTACCCGCGACAGCAGAATAACTTCTCCCCTGGCGACCGCCGCGGTAATCAGTATCGCTCCTACAGGAACTACAGCGCCACTTACCGACAGGACGCTCACGTCCCACAGAATCCAAGGAATTTGGGGAACAGAAGAGAAAACCGCGTTCGTTTTGAAGAGGATGCACCAGGAAGAGATTGCAATAGGTATTCCAGGCAAAATTCGCGTCCTTTAAACTAATTTCGGGTCAAGATAAGGGGACCGCCCTTGGCCGGAATTATAATAAGGTCCGTGGAGTTACTTTAACAAATTGTTACGTCCGAGGTGATGGAGCACTCCCGTTAGTGAAAGTTAGGATAGGAGATACTCACGCGTTTGCACTCATCGACAGCGGAGCATGTATCTCAATCTTTTGTGCTTCACTATTAGAGGAGATAAAGGGAAAGATTCGTATACGTGACTTAGGATCAGCAGTTTTAGTGAAAGGCATTACTGGAAGCACTTTACCTACATCTCAGTGCTATGAGATACCGGTAGAAATCGGAGGAGAAACCATTTTACATCCCTATCACGTTACTCAGCGGAAGTTGCATCAAGATTATTCTCTAATCTTAGGCTGGGATCTATTGAAGGAGCACGGATACCTATTCGACGCAGGAAAAGGAATTTTGAAACGGGAAAGCAGAGCAAATTTAGCTAGAGCAGAGTACGGTAGAGGAAGGAATAACCAGAAAAGAAATTTTAAAGGGAAAGCACGTCAGTCGAAAATTCGAACCCAGGTCTTGTCCGTGCCTTCAGCGGAAAGGACCAACCCCATTAACCCCGACGTAACCAAGATAGGAAGGACCGTCCATAAGGAGCTCATCAAACCGTATTCGGAAAGGGTTATTCGGATCCGATGTGGGAAATTTTCGGGATGTCAGGTTAACCAAGTGCTAGTACAGCCGTTAGAAAGATACGCCCAGGGAAAAGTACGCTTGGGTCGTTCAGTAAACACGCTGGACAAATCAGGCATCATACCCGTATTGATAGCTAACCTCACAAATCGTCCCATTCACTTCAATAAGAAGACCAGATTAGCGAAAATTCAACCAATTGTATACGGAAATTTGCAAGAAGCTGCGGCGAAACAAGAGAAGTATGCAGACAGGCACGCTGCGGAAAAGAATCTACATTTAGGCGACAGAGTATTTTTGCACACCCCTTTTTCACAGCCACATTTATCGCGTAAGCTAGCTCGAACTAACTGCGGAGATTGGGAGATAGTTTCGTTCCCCACCCCAGTAAATGTTCAGTTGAGGTCAGTCGAAAATCCGAACAAATATCAGACCGTGCATAAAAATCGAGTCTTCAAGCGGACTGAACGCCTACCCCAGCTTATAGCAGAGTCACCGGTACAGGACAATATAGAGGTACAAGTACCCAGACAATCGCAGGATTTCTCTGACGACGGATCGGAGAGCACACAGGACTACGACTATCTGGATTGGGTCGATTTTCCCAGAGTAGTCATGCCGCAACCGACAAGCAGTAGAGCAATGCCGCCCGTAAGTCAACCGCCCAACATCGGAGTACCGATAAATTCGCCGCCCGCTACGTCGAGTTCAGCGCGAAGGGAGACAAGCAGGGAAGTACCTCCGCCCTCGCAACATGTTGAAGAGCCGAGGCGCACACAGGCAATCGCGGAACCAACGGAGGAGACCATGCCGTCACAGGATTCCTATCAGGAAAGTAGCAGCCGACAAACACAAGAAGCAACGCGCCAAAGGGTTATTAGAGATCCATATCTACTACGTTCGCAGGACAGAATTCAGCAAACAGCAGCAATACACCCCACAGCAAATTCACAAGGGCCCAACACTTTGGAAATAGGCCTGAATCGCACGTACCCAAAAGAAATTGTGGTCAGCGACTCGACCGAAAGACCTGAGCAGCCGGAAGATACTAGCTTAGTAAATAGAATGTTGAAAAGTCTCAGTCAACCCAGTAATCCAGAGGGAACCTCTTGGTTCGATTTAGCCGACCGCTATTTGTCTCAGCGTATTCAAGAAAACCTAAGCACAGGGACACCAGAAGGAGCACCCGTAAATAATCTTTATCCACAGTGGAGGAAAATCGTAGCGAAACCTCAGGAATCGTGGGTTTAAGCCCGAGGAAGTAGGAAGAACGCTGGGCGAAGATTTAGTTTTTTTTGTGTGTGTAGAGAAAAAAAAATTTTGCGATCTGATCAGTAATCGAAAATAATTCGTAAAGAGAGCCTAGCTAGAAAATGGTGTAAAAACATGGAAGAATGTGCAGGAAGTAATTAGTAATATTCATAGGAGGACCGCAGCCTAGTACGTGCATCGCAATCTTTCCAGTTTTGAGCTCACGAACCACGGAAAACTAGAAAAAAATATTTTTTTTTTTTTTGGCTACGATAAGGGGAAAATTAATATTAAGTAAGGAAAAATACATTACGTAAGTAAAAAGAGAAAGAATGGGTCAGGGATTAAGCACCCAGCAAAAAAAAAAAAAAAAACCTGCGGAGGAAGCAATGTTTTTATTTCAGAGGAAAGACTGAACGGTAGCAATCATTCCTTTTAAAAAAAAAAAAAAAAAAAAAAAAAAAATATTTTGTAGGAAGAGGAAAAAAAGGAGGAAAAATAATAATTTTCCGCTCAAATTTTATTAATGATAGGCAGTAGGAGGATAAGCGAAGGTAATCGTAGGCAGAATGACGTCGCTCATGCACGGGGCTTGCAAGAGTAGAGGAACGGACGGACCGTGTTTCCAGTTTGAGAAACCCCGTACACAAACTGGCTGGCAAGGAGCAAAAGGAAGAATGGGAAGGCGCCATCTTGGGCCGCCATCTTGAAGCAAGAATGCAAAGAAGGAAAATTTATCGTTAAAAGAACGGGAACGCTCGGTAAGATATTTTGTACAGCAACGGCCGAGCATTTCAAAGGATGGAAACTATAAACGGGAGCACAGCACGACGAAGAAAAAAAAAATTAATTTTTTTCTCTCAAAACTTTCTGAAGCATAGGCCGGAGTAATATATCACTAGAGAAAAAAAAAAACGTAAGCACCTTCTGCGGAGAAATGGCCGTGCGGAAACACCGACGGAATGCAATGAGAATAGCAGCGTATCGGATAATGCAGTGGTTCAAAATTACTATCCATGGCAGGTATTCAAAGCAATTAAAATACGCGAACCTGAAACAAAACATGGTATAAGAAAGTAGCAACAAACATGATCGACGCGTAGCCTAAACGTCACCTAACATAGCCTAACCATAACCTATCGAAATGACAGTAAAAAGCACTTACCTTGAAGTGAAATATCCAAAGGTACTATATTTTTTTTGTTTTGTTTTGTGGATAGTAGGAAAATTCAGTTTTAATTGATAAGGAAGGCAAGTATAACGGAAGGAAAAGTATAGAAATGAAATCGAGGTAGAAATGCACTAGGTACATCGTGAGGTTAGAGGTTGAGTAAAGCAGAAGAGGAAATGTGAATGACAAATTCACCAGGCCCAGCTCCCCATCCTCTACCACCGCAGCACACGAGGAGCAGTTGCAGATTCTCCCAAACCACAACTGGCGTCGAGCATGCGAAAAATGCGACGAGGTGAGATGAGGATTAATACGTGCAGACATGGTGCAACGATACCAAAAAAAAAAAAAAAAAAAAAAGAGATAAAGCAGAAGAGGAAATTTGAATGACAAGTTCACCAGACCAAAAGAAGCGTGTTGTTTCAATGAAATCCGTCAGCGAACTGAGCACTGACCTGCAGAAATTAGAGGGGTAGTTTTAGCCCCAGGTAACAGAATACTAAGTGGATGCTTCTACATAGGCTAAACAAGAAGCCTCCGATGTAAGCAAAACATGCAAGAGGCTACGCTATTGTGCGCTCACTTACACCCACAGGCATCATCAGCGCAGGTGTTTCAGATTTCGAGCCGTGAGAGACGGTCAACACAGGAACGACCCAAAATTTTTGGAGCGACGAATTTGCAGGGGTGACATCGCCCAAAGGGGACCCTCGCAAGCATTTTCGAGGAAATCCCCTATTTTCCGAAATCATCGGCGTTCCTTAAATGGTCGCCGCACACCTGCGAATACACGAGAAAAGCATCTGGTCGTGAAATCAGAAATAGCCAGGAATGAGAATACAATTGTAATACGCGAGAAAAAAAAAAGAGAGAAGAAAAAAAAAAAAGAGTAAAGCACTAAAGATAAAATGGCAAGAAATAGTTCAGCAAAGAACTAACGATTAAGTTAAACAACGTAAAAGGAAATAAGCGACTATACGCGGGTAATATCTGGTAGACAATACGACAAACACGAAAAGGGAAATTAATAATTTTTCTTTTAGAAGTAGTAGACGCACCAGCGAATGGAAATAATAGCTGCAGAATAGATACATGGGAAGTAAATAACCGTTATTTAATTATAATTTAGTAAGCTTAAGAAACACGAGTGATGAGATTTTTTTTTATTTTTGTTGTTGTTGTTGTTGTTGGAGAAAACCTACAAGTAGGAAAAAAAATACAATTAGAGAAAAGGGAAGCCTGGGATGGAATGCGCTTCGAATTTCGAAAAAAAAATATATATATAAATAAATATGCACATAAAAACCCCTCGCTTCTCGTAGGTCAGAGTGAAACGAGCTTTTCGAAGGAAATATTACTAGTTCTTAATGTAAAGTGTATATAATGCATGTGCAAGAGAAATACCGAGGTGATAAGGAGTGATTTCATGTGTATGTTTGTTTTGAGATAATTATGGCCGACAAGTGTTGACAGAACCATTACCACTTTTAGGGTATTTGAAGAGAGTGACATTCGTCAATAAAATGGACAAGATGAACGTGATTGCGTTCGCCGTGGTAATCTGGACAGTTAGCGGAGTAGCTGCTAATCACGAACTTTGTCATTTCAAGGGAGATAAATATCAGTGCACTGTAGCATCTCGTGCCGAACTTTTGAAACTAGGAATGCCGCGGAGTGCTTGTCATGCACATTCATGCGACGAGTGCGTGAAAGCCTGGAGGACATTCATTACGCACAACCATGAGCTTATCGAACCGAGAAATTTCTTCGTTCAGCAGGAACCGAACCCACAAGGAGCCCTTTCATTAATGGAGTGCACAAGAGACGGTTTACACTGTGCCTGCACAGCCGATGCACCGTGCAGTGGAACGAGCGAATATTGTGCACTGGCGAGCTGTGTGAATAAATCCGTCACTACGTGCAACTGCCGCCTGACGCCAGCAGTATCTACACTGATACATGAAGCGGAAGGACTACGGATTTCGAACCCAGCGCTGATCTCTTTCACAGAGTGCGTTGGAAAACCGCGCACTAATATTTTACCTCGGCGCCGTCACCAGAGACATTTGCTGTCTGACGAAGAGGCAGTATTTCAAAGGGAAAATATCAAAGTATCATACAACGACCCAATCATCACCAGCTCACTTCCAGGAACCCTGGTGATTCGAGTTCGAGGTATGGAGCGGGTTATCACTTTAAGGAACGCTCCGTATCAGACATCATTGCCACCGGAACTACTAGAGCTTTCTGCGGAACTAACTTTGATTTTCGTTACCACGGATGGAAAAACCCTAAGGGGTGCTTTGCAAATCGTAGGTAGAACAACGTGTAGACCCCTACAGTGCATACTGTGTCGTGAGATGCTACGACAGCTAAAGTGTTTACCCCACGCAGTCACTTATGTAGTGTATATTGTGCTAGTTTTAATTTCAGCGGTAACCTTTCTATATGCCAGGAAAGTAGTAATTAGCATCTGGAAGCTGTTGTGTGGAGTCGGAATAATTCTTTGGAAGTCATATAGATTCCTCAGAGGAACAACGTTTGTGGCAGTAAAGACAGGAGCCCTAACAGGAAATGTTTTACGTAACGGAGTAAATCAGATGCACGAATATTTGGAGAGGCAAGTTGCCCGTCCAGCGGCGCAACCGCCTTTACACGGACTGGTACTTTTGAGCTTATTTCTGTTGGTAAACGGAACTTCCGCGGAATGTAACGCACATTCGATTGTTGCATCAAAGGTGAAGGAGTGCACGGACTCAGAGGTAGAGCACAACTGCCGTCTAACTACTAATGCGCAGGTAACCCTAATGAATTTGGGGCATGAACAATGCATATGGTTTACGGACCAGGAAAATGACCATACACTTTTTTCCTTGAAAGTAACCTACCAGCAGGCAAACTGTATCTGGCACACGACGAGAGACTATTTTACGCACGTGACTACAATGCGTTATCTCAGCCAATTGGTTTGTGCAAATCACGAGACTTGCAATTGGGGAAAAGGATGTGTGCGATCAAAACAATTTGACGCACTGACAAAACAATCGCTAGACTGGCCCGGCATCACAGGGTGTCAGCCGTCCGACAGTGGGTCCACGTCATGCTGGATCATTGACTCGCAACATTGCCATTTCTTTCGAATATGGCTGGAAGCAGATTTCCTGCGAGCATACGACGTACGCAGAATAGTATCGATGCAGTGTAGTTATCAGCTACTAATTCAACAGCACAACAACGACACCGTAGAGACTCTGACGGTTAAGAACCAAGCCACGACCTCTACGGGCATCACAGTGCAAGTAGTCGGATCACTGGACCAGCCTACACAAATCGTGAACACACATCTGATCTCTCGAGTGGGAAACCCTCAAGAGAGTTATATTGAAAGGGCAAGCTTACCTTCACGACCGATGAAAGGACATATCGGCGATACGCAGAGCAACGAATCGATGTCGAAAAATTTTATCTTCGACGAAAGCATGTTTTCTTGTAGCTATTATGAGGACTCTATGAAATGCCACCGACAACAGTCGTATTTACTGAGTATGATAGAACAAAAAAGAGCGCCTTACCAATGGCATCAGCATGGCATCAACTGAAGGTTGACGGAAATGGCCAACTTGTTTCGGAACTGTTACACTCAGCCCCTATAGTGGTAAATCTTCAATTCCAGAAGTACAAGTACTCGATCGAAACCAGAACTGTCTGCCCAAAATTCACGGAGGCAGAAATCAAGGTAACAGGCTGTTTTGCATGCGAGCCCTTGGCTACGGTAGAGATCGAAGCTTTCTCATCGTGCGCAGCCGGGATTGTGGACGTTCACTTCGAAAAACTCACGGTGCACTCTCGTTCGGTAAAACTACAGACGGAAAGACGAACGATCAAGATAAATCTAAAGACGGACGCTAAGTGCCACAGCGAAAAACTCTGCTTAAAGGCCCGAACCGTTACCGCTTGTACCACTTTAGACTTTTGCTTAGAACAACCTTCAGTTCAGCTGACTTATCCTAATATCTCCAGCGCATACTGGCAACCAGCAGGCCCACCCGAATGGAGCAGTGGGCTACTGTTCAACGCCTTCGGCACTTCCCTGTTCGGAGCTTTCAAAATAATCGCAGCCGGAGCCGCTGCGGTAATAATAATTTTGTTTATCGCTTCGTCGGTCATCACTTGCTGCAGGCGGTAAATGTTACCGGGAACTATTCCTCGGCGTAATGGTACGGCACCCTTATGAACTGAACGTGGAGATGGTGTTAGCCTACATCACTCCCGTCTGGGAGGCTGATCTCCAAAGGAACTCTGAGAAACTAGCTGAGTGCTTAAGAGATGGGAACGCCCAAAACCGAAACCATATCGCCCAACGGAGGCGCGTACCCGAGCAAATATTGTGTGTCGCCGAGAAGACGGCGGCTGAAGAAATCTGTCACTATCGGAAAGAATTCATATATATATATATATATATACAGTGCATATGTTATCTGTCAATGTCAAACTTAGAATTAGATTCGGTGGAGGAATTTAATATTTATTGAACATTGTTATAATAATCTTACTCGTAGTTTTATGCTTATTGTATGTGCTTATAATTACATTATGTATCATATATGCGCATAAGTTTTCGCAAATGATTGTAATTCATCGCATGTTGAAATGAGCGAAAACGAGCAGCCTTGCAAGAGAGGAAGGAATCCACAGCACCTAACTTTGGGGGACAAAGCTCTTCAACCCTATGGGAGAGGGAGATAATGTTACCCGTATGTCCTCCGGAATATCGTGTAACATTGGAGGACCATGATTTCGTAGGTATGAATTTCGGAAAGGGGGCCTACAAATTAGTAAGTGTGGGAAAGCAATATATTCACCAAATAATTCCTACGGTATCGCATAGTACGAGGAAATAGTTAAACGAGGAAGAGTAGTTACCAAGTAAACAATTTAGAGAGCGCGGGAATTGGGAAAGAAAATCCGAGAAGCATAATGTGGACAGGCGTTCTAAGAGGATAATTATAATACCTATTTCATAATTTTTCTAAGACCTGGCTGAGCAGATTTCTTTCTTGAGGAGGAAATTCCTTATTTTTTTTTTCATCATTCTTTTGAATTGTTTTTTTTATTTTATTTTGTGTTCCCCGAGCTCTCCGGAAATTCCAGTAAGAATACGCACGAAACACACCCCTAGGTTAGTAAAGAGAAAACTCGGAGGTTTTAGCAAGCAACGCTACGAGAATGAAATGCTCGCAATCACAGGTGGGGGCCAATTTACTGGACCTTTCGCTATTAACGAAGTCACGTTTACGCACGCTAGCGGGCAACGAACAGGGCATATTTCTCGTAGTGGGCGTAACTGGTTGACACCAACAGAAAGAGTCATACAGGAAGCGTACGTGAAAATTCTAAGGCAGCGCGGACATCCCGCGGAGCAGTTGACAAGATAAAGGAATATTCATCTTCAAGAAAACTCGATGTTCTCAAGCCTTTGCCAACGAATCGGAGGGATTCCCATACAGGGATGTAAACCAATGCCGAAGCGAGGAAAAGCGGCCCAACCAATAAGGGGAGAACCATTTGGGTAGGACAGGAACACCCCGAACCCCTTAAACATAGACGAGAGAAAAAGTTTTTTTTTAGGCGGAGATGATTTGGAGAGAACACGGGATGGAATGATGACTGCTATTTCTGGGTGAACGCAGAGAGGAAAGATGGACTCTAGATGAATCCTGGGCAGAATATCGCAGAAAGAATTTAGTTAGGAGCTTTTCTCCTGAGAAGACGCTAAAAATTGAGCAAGTTGATTTCCAGGTGAAGGGAAGTATGATGTTTTTCCCTGAGAGGTTTTTACGCAAATTTTGGGTGAAGCATCGAGTGATCTTATGCGGGCAGTGTGCATTCAGCAGGACCGGATGAGGTCCCAACCATAGACTTTATACCTATAAGTAATACCGGACGACAACGAAATAGATGAAAAGAAAAGAATTTGGTGAGAAAAATTTCATAATTCCCAATATCTCGTTAGCATGATCATGATTTTGTCTCCTATACATCCTCGGTAGAAAAGATAATTTTAATCTCTTGCAAGTGCTGAATAACATAATGTGTCTTATATTTTGCGGAAGGTGAACTTTAAAATATGATTGCGAATATCAAAAAGCATAATGAACTTAAAATATATTTTGGTTTAAATTAATAGAAATCTCCACCGATCAGTGTAATAGATTTTAAGGAAACACAAATGAAAATAAATTCTGTATTTTATAATGAAATTTACCCGAGTTTCTCAAATCTTAGAAAATTCAAAATAAGTGAATCTTTGTTTATTTTAACCTGAATAATTAAGTAGAACAATCGTAAAGTTTTGGTAGAGTAACAACTCCAAGATTTTAAGAAGAAAATAACTTTTAACATTTAGCAAACCCAGTCGCAGGAAAATAAAAGGTCCAAATCTGACATGAGTTTATTAAATTTCAAGCGGCATATGGAGGAATATGGGTTTCCCATGTTCTCCCATATGAAACACAACGCAATGCACCCGTCAACCCTGAACTTGGAGACCCTCCATTAGGGAACCCAACTTCACGGTAGACACCCATAGGCGGAAGATAATAGAGAGTAAAGAGTTACGAAAATTAACGGCCTTCTTAATAATTAATCCCACTGCAGCGAATAGGACGCAGCAGATGGTTCGCCCTCACATCGAGTAGGGGGTGGTAATAGGTTATCACCATAGCACGCTGTTGGCGGTAGTGAGTAGAAGAAGGGACGCAGCAGCGACAGGAAGGGTCTGGGAGACCTAGACGAACCACGGAGAGAGAGGACCGACGGGTTGTCCGACATGTGCGAAGTGACCCAACAGCCGCGACTGCGAGTATTCAGCGAGCAGTGGTGCCCTCCATGCATCGTCCTATTAGTGCCAGCACCATTGGCAAATGGCTACACAACATAGGACTACATGCACGCAGACTGTTACCACTGGCATTAACACCATTGAATCGTCGCCAAAGGCTGCGATGTTGTCGTGCCAGACTGTCATGGAGTCACTCAGAATGGCAGCGGGGGATCATCAGTGACGGGTCCCGCTTTTTGTCTTTAAGGACAACCTCATTGAATCGATGCCTCGTCGAGTGACCACTGTTTTGCAGGATAAAGTGAGTTCTACAGCTTATTAGGTAGGTGGTCATAATGTAATGGCTCATAGGTGTATATTCTTAGCGGTTTGGCTACATTGAAAGAATGAGTGATGTGATGCCTACTAAGAATTTTTTTCTACCCAGGTGGCAGGAAAGAAAGGTAGAGGAAGGCCAAGAAAATCATGGGAGGACCACATTCAGGAATGTCTGCTTGAGAAAGAGATTTAGTGATTTAGTACAAAGTACAAACGGTCTTGTGTGCGACGTGTGGGGGGTATCTCAGTGGAGCTCGAGCTGTGTGCTAAAATCACTATAAATGGAGATGTCTGATACGTACACCAATAGTAAATAAAATTTAGTTCCATCAGTTAAATGTTCATCTGGCAGATTATCTTTCTTTGAAGAACTAACCGCTGAATCTCAGAAAACAGCTTAATGATATGTATGTATGTAGCAAAACAATTGCTCATTTGTTCCAAAAAATCCAGACAAAATGAATTTGAGAGTGGTCCACCATGGCGAATTCGCCTTTGACAGCAGCAACACTTTCGTCATCAAATGTCTATTTCTGGGTATACAACTGAATGTGAATTAGTTTCTACTTCCATGTTGGTTGGTTGCAATGAATAGAAATAGCAAATTCTTTTTAAGGCAATGATAGTTTTGTCCTGCCTCACAGGAATAATCCAACATATTAATATTTTTAATTGTTAAAAATTGAATTAATCACTGATTAACTTCTTGCTTCCTATATGCATACCAAAACAGGGTTAAAAAAAGAAACAAAAATTGAAATAAAATTCAGAATGTACAGGGTGATCATAATTAAAGTATTCCTAATCAACACTCTGTGGAGAGATCTTGCATTCCAAATGTGGTATACTCACAATTGAGGACATGCGAAAGAGATTTCCGAAGAAAAAAGTTCCAAAAGTCACCACTAGGAGACTTCTGGCGCTGCAAGCTGCTATAATAAAGACAATTTTCGGCTCTACGTGGGAAACGACACAAAAATCGTAGTAGAAATCAACATACGTGTTGCAGTCAAGATGTTTTATTGCGCCCTTGCCCTGGTTGAACACGTAGACATCCAGTTTCCTCGAAACGAGCAATCATTCTTCTGAGAGCACATGGAGTCGATGTACCTCGGGGAAAATTCTCACGACGTCAGAATTCTCGAAGCGCAGCAGCCGCATTGCTCGCGTTTTCATAAAACAGCTTCACATGAAGAGCGCATACTGGCAAGGTGATACCCATTGCGGTTGATGGAAGACGAATGACATTCACCATGCCTTGGACAGTTTTATACCCTGGAGTCGCCCATAGCGTGTGTCTTATGCAAATTATACGCTTTCTTGTCGCTCGTAGCGCCACAAAGACTCATTTCCCTCGTAGAACCGAAAAATTTCTATATTATCGCAGCTTGCAGCGCCTGAAATCCCCTGGTGGCGACTTTTGGAACTTTTTTTTTGCGGAAATCTCTTCCGCATGTCCTGAAACGTCAGCATACCTAATTTGGTTGTGTTTGGACTGCTAGATATCTCTCCAGAGAGTGTTAAATAGGGATACTTTAATTGTGATCACTCGGTATATTAAAGTTTGTGCAGTATGCATTCTGATACCTTGCAGGTTTAAAAAAATATGGTAGCTGACAGCTACATGAAATAATTGAACTCGAGATGAGAAAAATGTATTCCAACTATATTAGTGCTGAGTAAAGCAGAATGTGTCTTTAATCATGAAAAGCAAATGCCACAGAAAACACAGAATTGCTTCAGTATATCATTGGTTTGAGATTATAACTGGTTAAGCATATTTTTCTAAAACTGTCTTAATGACAGTCTACTTTGTATCACTGTACAGGGCTTGAAAAATACCATGCCCGAGATGCCTGGGGCATGTAAATTATTGGCTTGGGCAAGTAAAAATGAAATTTATTGGGTTCTCAGAAAAGTCATGACGTATTTTAGCCATGTTTTGCAAAGGTCATTTATTGATAGAAAGAACAAAGATCAATCAATGATATAATGCCCGTTTTGTTCGATAACCTTTTGCCATCTTTCAGTGAACTGCAGAATGCCTCGTTCATAGAAGGACCTATCTTTTGTGGCGAAAAACTGTAAAAGTTGCTGATTTACTGCCTCATCTGAATTGAACGTTATACCACGCAAGGACTGTTGAAGAGAGCGAAACAAGTGGAAGTCTGACGGCGCAAGGTCAGGCGAGTATGCTGGGTGTGGCAACACATCCCACCCAAGCTCCAATAATTTTTGGAGGGTGATCAAACTTGTGTGTGGTCTCACGTTGTCGTGATGGAACAAAACACCTTTACGATGAACGAGCTGTGGACGTTTCTGGATGATGGATTCGTTCAAACTGTCCAATTGCCGACAGTACACATTTGAATTGATTGTTTGGTTCCGTGGTAGGACCTCGAAAAACAAGACACCTTTAAAATCCCACCACACTGAGACCAGAACCTTCCGCTGATGAATGTCTGCTTTGGATGTCGTTTGAGGCGAAGCAGCACATCGGGACCAATACTGTTTACGCAGCACATTGTTGTACACAATCCACTTTTCGTCACCAGTCTCTTCAAAAAAGGATCGTTTTCCTCACGTAAATGAGCATATCGCAGATGTTTATACGCGTCGTCAATTGAGTTTCTTTGAGTTCATGAGGAACCCACACATCGAGCTTGCTTATGTATCCTAGCTTCTTCAGGTGGTCGTGAACGCTTGAATGATGGATGTGCAATGTGTCTGCAATCTCTTATGTTGTGTAACGTGGGTTTGTTTCTCGATAAATGGCTTGATTTGGTCGTCATCAAACTTGGTTAGCCTCCCGGACAAAGGAGCATTGTTGAGGACAAAGTCACCAGCACAGAATTTTGCGAACCACCACTGGCACTGACGTTCTTGTAGAGCATTATCACCATACACTTTACGCAACTTTTCACAAGCTTGACAGAAGTAAAACAGTAAAATATGAAGAAAATGCACAGTTTGGTCTTCCATCTTCAACTTCATGTCAAATCACCCAAATCGCTCACTATTCCTTTTAGACTGCAGCTAGAACTGGCACCTGTCGAATGCCATAGTGATAACAGAGCTGTGCATGCCTCTAGTACTTCCAAAACCGCCCAACCGCCATCGGGTGCCAAAATACATCATGACTTTTCCAACTACCCAATAGTTGCCTGGTCGGGCAACTAGGTTTAAAGAAGAAAAAAAAGTTTGGAATGGAGAATTTTCTACTCTAGAGAGAGAGAGAGAAAGAGAGAGAGAGAGAGAAAGACTCGTGTGTTTTTTATTTTACTGCAAATCACCAGAATTGTATCATTATTACGGAATGAATGCTAAGGCCAGGAGGATAGCGCTTCTGCAATTATATTATGCTCTACATCCAGAAATTGGGGCCATATGTAGTTTTGCTCCAGATTTCGTTTACAGTTAATGACAGGATGCTTGCCTCGGATGAAACTAACCTCCAGTGTTTAGTGACAAAATGTGTGAACTGCCACGAAACAGGAGGACGCAGACTGATGGGCAAAAATGCCGTGCTTTATGGGGAGGGAGTGACAACAGAATATTTATTGCACAGCCCCAGTTGGGATTGAGTCTCTGATACAACTTGCGTGAGTGAGGGAAGGGGAATGGAAGCTTCAATACGCATGCAACCCCCCCCCCCCACACACACACACACGAACAAAAGCAGTTCTACTAAAACAAAGCTCAAGTTTCGTTTAAGATTTAAGAACGAGTCTGTACACTTAGCCGGGAGAAGAGCGAAAATTACCGACACCGGTAACTTACCTAGTTTGTCTGAGAGAACAGTAGTTTGTGTTAGCTGCGGATATAAGTTGTATTTAGTAATGGATACTTTTTTTATTTTATTTTTTTTGAAAAAAAAAAATCCAGCAATGAGAGTATATCTCATAGTAAGCAATTATGTGAAATTCCCGATCTGTCAGCAGTTGTAACAAATTCGCATTGTTGAGTGACGTAATTTCAGAATCGGAATCTGCGTCTTTGGCAGCATTGAAACTTACGCAAGCGGACTATGATAAAGTGTACACAAAAAAGCGCCGTCGGACAGTTCAGGAATCTTGGATAAAAACATTTAATTGGCTGAAGTCAAATGACGAGACTTATGTGGTGCACTGCTGCTTGCCAAAAACCATCCTAAAATTGCTGATACCACCAGCAAATTTTTCAAGGAATGTGTGGGGGGGGGGGTCCAAGTTCTAAACAATTCTTGGGATATTTTATGATGCAAAATCACTTCTGTTTGCACAAGAGAAAAAGGTAAATAATTTTTGCATTCAAAATTGTTGAAAACTACTTAAACTGCTGTACAGTTAACTATGACTATTTTTTTTTTTTGCAAAACACAGGATGTATATATTGAAAATTCTTGAACATGGCATAATCACTAAAATTCTCAAATGCCATCGATTACCTTTCTTAAAACTTAAGATATATGCTTTTGTACACTTTGAACACAGACACTTTTTAAAATGGCGATGCAAAAGGTGTATAAAAAGTTTAGCATAATTTTTAACTTTAAAAAAATCAAGCTTCTGTTTTGTTATGTTAAAAGGTAAATTTTTTGGGGCATGTATATTTGACTTCTGGGGAAGTAAATATTTTCTGCACTTGCCCAGCTGGGCATGTAACCTTTCAGATATTTTTCAAGCCCTGCTGTACTAACTTCCATGTTAAGCACAGTAATAAAGCATCTACATGCATGCCTATTCTTCACGTGTGTTTTTTTTTTTTTTTTTTTTTCAAGCTTTACATTTTTTAAATTGCATATGTTTATCAACATTCTATAGTAAAAATTTTATTTTATTTCAGAAGGAGGACAGCTCAAAATTGGCGATGTTTTATTGGGCCGACGAAGAGCTAACAATGGTTGCCACAGAACTGGATAGCTTTGATGGACGAACTGATCCAGAAAGATGCTCTCTGTTAGTCAGCCAGTTGCGTGTTTGCCAAGACAAAGTAAGTTTAGTTTTTAAAGAAAACTTGTACATATGAGGTTAACCATGTGTTGAGTATATACACTATCTACCAACAAGTAATTGGACACCCCTGCAATCGACGATATCTGCCGTCCTGATGCACGTCATGGCTGCTGCCGCTGTTAAATATCGTGTGGGAAACAACAACGCAACCATTCGCATGTAAGATGCCACGCAGTTCGGAGCTCTCTGATTTCGAGAAAGGTGTAATCGTCGGGTATCACAGAAATGGCCAATCCATACATGACATATCCAGCGAGTTGAAGTATCCAAACTCGACAAAAAAGGTAACTTGATCACGCTAGTTACGTTAGATGAAAACTTTTACAAAAAAGTTCGTAAGTTGGAAGCTTTCGACCTTATCTTAGGTCTTCATCACGCCAATGGAGGATGAAGATCTAAGCGTGATCAAGTTACCTTTATTTGTTAATATTGTTACGTGTTTTACCCATCATCATCATACCCAAAATCGACAGTAGCCTACGCGATTGGCAAGTGGAAGATGAGAGGTGACTGTCGGAATGTGCCCTGACACGGCAGATCCACAAAACTGGGAGTTAGAGAACGACGGGTGCTGGCTAGAGAAATTCGGAAGAACCGCACCAAATCGATGGGCCACATCCGCGAGGAGTTTCAACAGGCATCCAGGAGTGTTCTTATGATGAATACCATCCGTAAGGAAGCCCATCTGCTCGGTTATCATGGACGTGCTGCCGCCCACAAGCCTTTGATCACCAAGTCCAATAGCACTGCTCGGCTAATGTGGTGCAAAGAACGTCGACAGTGGACCGTTGAACAGTGGAAACAGGTTCTCTGGAGCAACGAATCAAGGTTCACCCTCTACCGTTCGGATGGCAGGGTCTGGGTTTGGCATCTGCCTGGAGAACGCCTCCTGCCGGAATGTATTGTGCCAACTGTGAAGTTTGGCAGTGGTGGAATTATGCTATGGGGGTGTTTCTCCTGGTGTGGCACTGGACCCTTGGTCGCAGTTCCTGGTAGACTCAAAGCAGAGACCTACTGCACCATTTTGGATGACCATGCGCTTCCTACGTTGTGGCAGTTTTACGGGGTGGACCCATGTTACTTTCAGGATGACAATGCCACCTGTCATGTTGCGAGGTCCACCCTGGCTTGGTATGGTGACAATGGGGTTAATTGAATGGACTGGCCTGCGCAGAGCCTGGACCTTAACCCTATCGAGCACTTCTGGGACGAGTTGGAGCGTCGACTTAAGGGGTGCCCCTACCGTCCGAAATCGGTGAAGGAACTGACCTGTCTTCTCCAAACCGAGTGAAGAAAATACCGCTAGCAGTCGTACAATGCCTGGTTGAGAGTATGCCCGGAGGGTCGCAGCTGTAATCGCCGCTCGTGGAGGCTCCACCAACTACTGAAGGTGAATAAACTTCGTTTTCCTTTGCTATCACAGGTGCCCAATTACTTGTTGGTAGATAGTGTATATTGCATCTTTTTGTTTCAACTGATATCTCTAAATACATTCAAACCTCAGTGTATAACGGAGTTGAAGAGAGAGTTAAAAACTTTTGATATATTAATATGCAAACTTTGTTGTAACCCAACAGATAGAAAAAGAGCTATTTTTGGCATATTACATCATGTTGGGTTAAAACTAGTCAGTCATAAGCTGTTTTATCAGTTAATTGAAGGTGATGAATACTTGTTAATTAAAACTGTAGCTGGCAATGAAAACGAATAGGATCGGTTGTAAGCAAAGTAATGTAAAAATTAAAGGCTGCCCCGGTGGCGCAATTGTCTAAGCAATAGTCTCTGATCATTCATTTGAGATGAGTCTGGATTCGAATCCCGGTGAGGCATGGGTGTTGTGTTTGTCTTACGGCACTGGCTCTCTCCCTTCCCTGGAACCAGTGACCCCAAATTAGGGATGAGCGACTGTTTATAGCCCATTGAGTTGCTCACAATAGTCGTTTAACCTCCAATAAAAAAAAATAAAAAATTAAACAACTGCCAAAAATCTTAAATGTTACATTTGATTTGCTGTTTGCATGTTACATCTTAATTATGAGTCAATTGTTTGTTCCGTGCTTGTCATGATAGCTGTTTTAAATGTTATTCAATTTCCTATTAACACACTGTGGCTGAAATGTTTCTAGAAGTAAAATAAACTCAAGGATTTTCTAATGGGAGATTAAGTGATAGAAAGGTGCCACCTGGTGGCTCAATGGTCTACTCGCTGGCCTATGATCGTTCATTCAAGTTGGGTCTGGGTTCGAACCCGTGATGCTCGGATGTTATGTTTGTCTTATGGCCCTAGCTCTCTCCCTTCCCTGGAACCAGTGGCTCTAAAAAGGGACGGACGACAGAGCTGAGCCTGAACCCAAAAGCCCGAAGCAGAGCACAGTCCTGAATCAGGCTTGGGCTATAGAATATTAACTGTGGTTTGGGCTTGGGCAGGCACAGGCTTTTAGAGAGAGGGGCAGCAAAATATTATTTTTTTATATATAGATGTGATTTTATATGATTTAGCAAATGAGACACTTTATAATTGGTAAAGGGAATTCTTCAGCAACTGGTTCTGGTTGAGGAGCGGGCGTTCGAGGTGGCTATTTATTCCAGGCTTTGTTAGAAAATGTCATAGGCCACGCATAAGTGTGTTTCTGCAGAAAAGAAAAAGCTTTTACAAGAACTACAGATATTGCATAGTTGATAGCATGCCGACGATAATTTACCTCTTATCTCCACTCGGTAGCTCCCTGCTAATTATTCTATTTAGCAACAACATGCATATTATGGCGTGATAATATTAGCATTATTTGAGCAGCATACTATTGCAGCACTGCTCAATCATTTTGGATGTCCCACCATCCAAAGCACTTCAGGTGGAAATGAACAGTCAAAGAAAATCTTACAGTTACACTGTAAAAATAGAGGTCGCTTCCCAACTCCCCATTTGAGAAAAATATTGGTTAATTGCAAGAGGAGGAGAGAGTGGAAGTGTGGAAAAAGAGATGTTTTTGTATTAATGGTTGAACAGGTTAGCCAGTTTCCGGGCTCGTTCGGCCGGGCCAGGGCTCTATCTTACAATATAAAATTTGGGCTTGGGTTGATATGCTATGGGCTCAGGCTCCGAAAATTGAGCCCGAACTCAGCTCTAACGGACGACTCCCTGTAGCCTAATGAGTTGCTCATTAAACCTCCAATAAAAATAAAAAGAAAGAAAGGTGTTAAGGGGAGGGAAATGAAAGATAATATTTGCGCAGTAGATGTACAGTATGTACGGGGAGGGGGCTAGTGGGAGGTGGAAAAGCAACTGAAACTTGTCTTTATGCAAACTGGCCACTTGTCTGTAAGGGGAATCATGGGGTTTTAGCAACAATGGGTAATATCTATTTTTCCAGTGAAAGAGAGTGGGGTAAAAACTTTATGAATATTATTTTTGTTTGCTAATAACTGTGTTCAGTATATAAAGTTTCTCCAAAAATTATTTTTTTTAATATGCGGTTAAAATAACAAGGGATAATGTTACAAGGCTCAATGGATCTATTTAAAAAAAAAAGAAAATTGTTAAGTTGAGGGGATGAAAGATAGCATTCGCTCAGATGTGAATCGGCGGGGGATCTTTGGTTCATGCTGAACTTTATATTCCATATCAACTATATTACAAGCCAAAAAATACAGTAGTTCTAAAATGCATAATATGAAGTTTTTAGTTTAAGAACTGGCCATGATAAATGAGGAACCTGGCAATAAAATTTAAATACTTTTTGAATAAACAAAGCCTTTGAGAGACTGACTTTGTGTGTGTGATTAGCATTATTTGAGCTCAGTTCTTTTGTATTTTCAGATCAGAAGCATCTGAAAATACAAAAGAACTGAGAAAATGTGAAGAATATTTAAAAGCTCTTTAAGTTAAAATTGAATTTTATTAGTTTAACCTGATTAAAGTCTGCAAGTGTTTTTAGTTCTTGCCTCAAGCAGCAAAAATTAAAATGAGGGCATTAAAAGTAATGTACTTCTCATAGCTTTCAGTCCCTGTGGCTGTTTTTAGTTCAGTGAGGTTCATTTTGAAGAAAATGTCTGTCACTTATTCTGAGAGAGAGAGAAAATCCTCCAACTACGTGGAGTCAGTAAATAAATAAAGACATCGCTCTTTACACGTTTTAGCAACACACAGCAACCGAAAAATTGTTATTCGGTCACCGGCGGGGAATTGAATCCCGGATCTCCCAATCATTGTTAGCCTTACACCACGGTGGCCAACAATCCACGGCGCTATGTGCGTTTTCTGTCGGCTTCTGACATCATAAATCCGTAAGATGGGCTCAGCTACTGAAATGTCTCCATCTGGTGGACATTAATGGCACTGGCTATATATTAATTCATTATTCTGAGAGAATTGTTACATTCAATTAACATTACACATGAGGAATTTCAAAAAAATTGCCTCATTTTAATTTTCAGATCTTATAATTCACAAAAGAGAATGAATGAGATGTAGTCACAAGTGTAAGCATAGCTTGGCTTATTCTTTTCGAGAAGTGGGATGGCAATCTTAACATATAATAAAAATATAATGACAAGGGGGGGACTATTGGAGAGGCAGTTGCCTTTCTCCCTTTCCCCCAAGTTACACCTATAGTTACAAGTAGAAATGTCAACTTTCATATTTTTGTTTTTCAGTCGGTGGAGAAATGTTTTGAAAAGTGTAATTGAATGTTCATATGTACAGCACAAAAAACATGTATGTATGTATGTGTATAATTTTTTTTTTCATTTTCATAGGTGCTTAGCATATGTAATGAAATTATGGATGAAGCCATACCTGATTTGCGAGCAAATAGAGATTTCCGAGCAAAATTTCCTGATGATGTTCTCCATGAGAATTTAGCAGGACAGCTCTGGTTTGGAGCAGAGGTAGCTATTTTTTTTTTTTTTTTTTTTTTTTCTGGTTTTATTCTCTTGCATTCTTAATGGAAAAGATTCAATTATTGACTCTTACTAAATTTGCTTCAACTTTGCTTAGAGTTTGTAATTAAACCAAGGGGGTGAAAGTAGAACACTATAAAATCTCTGGTTGTCTCTAGTGGTAATTCAATAGCAATATGTAAAATTTATCTTGTTTTTTTTTTTTTTTTTTTTACTTAATTACTAGTTTCTACTAACTTTTTTTTTTTTTTTTTTTTTTTGGGACAGCTTTTCCTTCATGATTTTATCGCTACAGTTCACTATCAACTTAATGGTAAACTTTTTCAGACCATACTTTCAAGTACCAACCAGCTCATATACTGTTTTGATATTGATCCTTTTTTTTTTTTTTTTTCTCTCAGTTTCAAGTACTTAGTTTCTTATGTTGCCTAGTTGGAGTGGTAACTAATTCATGGATTGTTGATTATGGGTCCTTCTCTTTCTCTGTTTTAAGTCCTTCATTTCATTTCTTTCTTATGTTCTCTTGTTGGAGTGATAACTAATTCACGTATTGTTGATGATGAGTCCTTCTTTTTCTCAGTTTTAAGTTCTTCATTTAATTTCTTATGTTCCCTTGTTGGAGAGATTAATTTTTTGTTTCTTTGTTGGAGTGATGACAAACTGATGTATTACAAATTTTGAAGATGACAATCCATTTTTTGGTGTAAATATGACAAGGATGCCGAGTCCAATAATATCCGAAAACTTGAAAATTACGTTGTCCTGGAGCGGGAATCGAACCCACATCTCCCAGATAGCACCTGGGTATGCTAACCACTACACCACCCAGAATGACCAAGTCTCAAGTTTCCAATTCATTTGAATATAACTCTTATTTTGAATATTAACCTCCAGATTCACTGAACATGAATGCCGGTTGCTTCGACTAGCGAATCCTGTGATGGTTATATTCAAATTAATTGGAAACTTGAGACTTGGTCGTTCAGGGTGGTGTAGTGGTTAGCATACCCGGGTGCTATCTGTCATCTTCAAAATTTGTATTGCATTGTGCAATCCCGTATTCCGTTCATGAAACTGATATATTATTTTGATGATGGGTTCTTCTTTTTCTCAGTTTCATATTCTTCATTTAATTTCTTTGTTGACTTGTTGGAGTGGTAACTAACTTGTGTATGGTTGAAGATAGGAGATAGACCTTTTTTTCAGTTTAGAGTCCTTCATTTAATCTCTTTATCATGTTACCTTGTTTAATTCCCAGTAATTATCTGGTTTTATTAGAAATGCCTTTTATTGTAAATTTGTGTTTCATTTAGTGAAGTGTCCCTCCAATTTAAGAAAGGTTGCAGCTTCTTTCTCTCTTCTTAATAACCCATAAGATATCATTTTCAAAATTTTCAATGTGTGGGAATTTCTTTTCAGTGTGTGATCTGGCTTAAGAGTCTCTGAAGAGATTCCAAACAGACTTTTGTGGTTGGTAATTATACTGCTCATTTTTATTTCATGATTTTTTTTTTTAGTTTGGTAATTTATCATTTAAGAACTTTGTCTGGGTAATCATTTTCTGAGAATTTCAGAACCTTTTACATAAACTTTATTTTTATTTTTTTATTCTTTTAGTTGAGTAAGATTTTTTTTTTTTCAATTGGACGTGACCGCCAATATTTATAAAGTTTGAATGATTTAAGCTTTTCCGTTTTCTGTAAAAGAGGTAAATCCAAGAACTTTATTCTTTCTTCAGACTGCATTTCTAATTTGAATTTCAAAGGGTTTTTTTTTTTTTAATCACTAAAACTCTAAAGAACTTTTTGGTAGATACTGTGTGTGTGTGTTATAAGAGTGTCATACATCTTATGCATGAAAATAAAAATAAGGTTTTTTTAATTAAGATTCTCTTGAAGTTACCGGTACCACATAACAATTTGGAAAACAGGTGAGAATTTAAGTCCCATATAATTAATACCAATACTCATAAAAGTAGAAGTAAGCTTGGGTAAGATTCTTCAATTATTTTGAATTATTTAATATCTCCTGACATTCTCACCATGTGATGAGTATCAATTTAAAAGAAAGTTTTTTGTCAACAGACTTTCCATACAGCTTGCTTGGGAGGTTACAAACTCTTTGACAGGTCTCAAGTGAACAAACAGAAACTTCACAAGATAATTAGTAATTCAGAGTGAAAAATGAATATTGCCAAATTTTTTTTCTTTGTCAACAGAAATGCTTTCTTCAAGAAGAATTAAATATGATGTCATGGTAATCTTTGATTGGTGTTTCTAATTCTACAATACAGGCCTTTTTGTGTAATTTTGTGATATAATGATTTTCAGTGTATTGTTAATGTCTTTTCAAAAAAGAAGGGGGTGCTTATCTTGTCACTATGTCCATCCATCCATTTGTAGACACTATTTATTAATAATAATAAATGTATCTACAAATGGAGACTTTTGTCTACAGGAATTTTTTCAAATCATTTATTTATGATAAATGAATTAAATATGATTTGAAAAATTCTTTTTGCAGTGAGAAGCCTGAATTGTGAGAATGATGATTCATTTTTTTTTTCCAATGCATAACTTCTCCACTAGGGAGTGTAAGTATAGATGCTATCTAATTTGAAGTACATCTCTATTCCTGTATCACTGTTTCTAAAATTCCAGTACCAACAAATCTTTCTTTCCTTCAATAACTTTTGCAATGAAGACCATTTTGCATTCAGCTTCTTCAAATAATGCATTGTTTTCCATACTAGAGGGCATGAATATATATTGTATTTCCTATATCTCTGCTTCTAAATGTCTAATTTGAAAAACACCTTTTGCATCTAATAGAGTGCATGGTGAAGAATATTTTGCATGTAATTTCTAATCTTTTACACAAGTTCATGGCGTTTTTTTCACCGCACTACAGGAATGATCCCCCCCCCCTGTTTACGATGGTGTCCCAACGTCTGGATAGGTCTGCCACGCCATTCTTGAAAATATGTGCAGGTTTTGCTGCGAAGAAATTTTCAAGGAAATTCTGGAGATCAACATATTCTGCCACAGAGTGCATTTGACAGAGATCAGAACAGGTGATAGTCTGAAGGGGGACGACATCTGGGTAATAAGCCGGATATGGAAGGATCTCCCATTTCATGTCCTGAATGGCCATTTCGGTCATGTTTGCACTCAGAGGGCATGCGTTATCATGTTGGAGAAGGACACCATGGTGCCAATGTGGCAGTTTCTGCTGAATCGCTCCCTTCACATGATGGAGTTGCTTACAATAGAGTGCAGCATTGATGGTCCAATTCCTTGGCAGCATTTCCCAGTGAATAATGCCTTCCATGTCCCACCAGACACAAAACATGATCTTCGCAAGATTTTCATGTTTTGGACATGGTGTGGGCATCATTTTTGGGCTTAACCATTCCGTCCAATTCCTGAAATTCACGTACAGGCACCACTTTTCATCTCCAGTAACAATGTGTGACAGAAAGGGTTTGTGTTGCTGAGAACATTCGTAATAACGGGCAAGCAAGGAAACCACATATGGTAACACACAGATTCTTGTTGTCCTCGGTGAGAGTGTAAGGCACCCAAGACCTCAATTTCTGGAAAAATTTTTCCATACATTCCAGGTGTCTCGCAACTGTGGCCTGATCACAGTCCATCTCAGTGGCCAATTCGTGTGTGGCTTGATGCATAACCAAGTGGATGAGATGGTTCAAACGATCCTCATCAAAGTGAGATGGATGACCCAAGCGTGGAGAGTCGTTGAGGTCAAAATTGCCACCTCGGAGCAATAGCATCCTTCCCATACACAGCACAAATTTGTCGAGTAGCCTCAGTGGCTGTGGATGTCAGAAATGTTCATTCCTCTGTACTTGACACTCCATACTTCCGGACCTGAAAACCAAAAAACCATTATCCACAACCGCACAGCGCAATGTGAATTAGGTACATGACATTACTGGTTACATTTTGATGTACAAACTGGCCATCTGCACCATCACTACTGACCTAGGAAACACTCGTGAAATAAAACAGCCTGAACTTATGCATCAACCCAATATATTATGCAATTTGTTCACAAGAGAAATAAACTGCTTGTTCCTCTTTATGATGTATTTTTAATATTTTCTGCACTGTTTAAAACATGATTTAAAAATTTTGTTTTTGGTCAGATGTGACTCGCAGAAGGAAAAAATATTTTGCGCTTATTTTCGACTCAGAATAAGTTTTCCTGGTGGGAGGATACAAATGTTTCTCATATTTTTTCAATATCTCTGCTTCTGATAGTCCAGTTTGAAAAATTCTTGTGTGTAGGACAGCATTTATGGTGAATATTTTATTTATAATTCCTAATTTTTCTTTTGCCACTGGAGTGTGTATGTACATTTTACTGTGTGCAGTGTATTGCTGCCATAAATCTGCTCGTCTAAAAACCCAAATGAAAGTATTCCTTTTCAGCCAGAAACTGCTCACTACAAAAATTTTTTATACCTAATTCCTCCTTAAAATAATGCACAATTTACCCACTAAAGGTTCAATTATTTATTAAAATTTTCACAGTAGCTCTGCTCCTAAAGGCCTGATTGGAAAAATTAATTTAATGTCTGAATATTATTTACTTCCTTCAACATTTTGCATAAATTTTTGGATTTTTCATTATGCAAAGTTCTGATGCTAGTTGGTATTAGTGTGCATTTATACTTATAACTGTATTTTCACTTTTAAAAATCATATTGAAAAAGATATTTTTTGCAACATTTGCCATTGATTATGGTGAAGGTTTTAAATGTTATTCTGTGTAAATAATTCAGTATTTCTCAATAGGGGACATATATGCAAAAAAAACTTCTTGATATCTCTGTGTGCAGAATTAATATTTAAAAAATTCTTTCTCGATCACAGTTTTCACCGTAAAGAATATTTCACTCATTCTTTGTACTTTTTCATAATTTATAGTTCTGTTGCCAGGTTGAATCAGTGGTATTGCAATGTGTGTGTGTGTGTGTGTGTGAGAGAGAGAGAGAGAGAGAGAGAGAGAGAGAGAGAGAGAGAGAGAGAGAGAGAATTAAAAAAATTCCTTGGAAAACCCCTTTCTTGGTGAGATACGCTTTGCCATGAAAAATATTTTACGTTCTTCAAATGATGCTCAGCATTTCCACTTACGAACATAAAATATTTCATATTTTCCTCCATATTTTTTCTTCTAATTGTTTGATTTGAAATGAATGTTTTGTGTACAATTTACAATTTTTCATGACACATTTATCCTGCTAGTGGACATAAGTAATTATTTCTACTTGTGGATGTTTTATGCATTTTAGGAATTTGGTTGATTGCTTTTTCAATTTTGTCACTGGTTCCATTCACTATGAAGTGCACTGCATGCATTGTATATTTTAAATAATTCAAAATTTTCCCATTAGGGAGTATTCTTTCTCATTGTTCCTTTTCTGAAAATCTTTCTTGAAAAGTTCTTTTTGCGTCAAAGAATTGAAAAGATGTGCTCATGACACCCAATTCTTCAGTGTCATCTATATTCTTGTTTTGAACTAGCATGTGGCAGTGACAAATAAGGAAGTTCATTCAGATTCATGTGATTCTTCAGTCATAAAATATTATATTTTACATATCAAAAATTAGGGACAGGGTTGTGCACAGTAAATTCTGAAAATATTTTTTCCTTCTACTTAAAATGCTATATTACAGATTCAAGAAACTTCAGAGAAAAAAAAGTAATGAGCATGAAAAGCAGAAGGTCAAGCATATGAGACATCCGATGGATATGTGTGAAGTTTGAACTGTGTGCCAAGAAATTTGTTGATGGGGCATTTGACGCAACAGTGTTGATGAAAATATTGCAGATTGTTATTATTGATTGCAGAAGACAACACTGCTAAATAAGAATTGTGAAATCTGATGGTAATTAAACTGGATATTCTTAATTTAGTGGTGCATTTTAGATAGGATTTCAGCAGCAATTCTTTTGATGTGGAAGTAATGTAATAAGTTAAAAGTTGTTCTGGATATTCTGCACACAAACACAGCACACACACACAAAAACAGTTTGACCATTGTAGCATTGTATGAAAACTGTAAACTAGTACCTTATAACATGAACTTTCTCATACCCTATTCATTAGGCAAAATGTAATGTTTGTAGTATCATGAAAATAATACTTAGTTGAAGCTGTTAGCATGTCCTAGTAAAAAGCTTCAAATAATACATTGCATTTCCTTTCCAAGTTATATGCTTAACTAACCTTGTAAAGTTTGCTTTGTTGCCTTCTGTGAGAATTCTGGTCATTTATTCAAAAAATGTTGTATGTAAATTTTTATTTTCCAGTGCCTTGCAGCTGGCTCAAACATAATGAACAGAGAGCTAGAAAGTGCTGGTATGCGACCGCTTGCCAAAGCTCTCACTCGTGCTTTGGATAATGTCCGTTGTCTTCTGAGGGAGCAGTCCTTAAGGAACTGTCTTATCTACTCAGATAAGGTATGTATGTGGCTTTCAATTTTTAGTTCATTTATTCATTATTGTTTGACACCCACACATGAAAGTGGTATTTAGTGTGGATTTAGAACTTAGCATTTACATGTGTTAATTCATTGTATGAATTCAGTTATTCGTTTAATTCATTTTTTAAATTCATTTTATTCATTATACAGCAAATCTGTTATTCAGTAAGTGTAATGTGTAGCAATTTTGTATTTCTGAATAGTACCTTATCTCCCTCTTACTGTATTTTTTGGCATATAAGATTTTTTTTTTTTCTTCAGAAGTCCGGGCCTTGACTTATTTGCCACTTTGACTTATTTACTGAAATTTCTCAATGAGAAAAAAAAAAAAAAAAAATTCTATCACTATCCAAACACCCAAAACTCAATCTTAAATTCACAAGAAACCTTTCTGAACATGTAAGAAATGTAAAATTCCGTTCACTAAGAACTTGTTTAAAAGCTCCTGGAACAGATTTTTTCATTCAACAGAAACATTAAAATTGTTGTGACCAATTTGGAGTGGAAGTTTTAAATAATTAGATTAAAAGCAAATAGCTGAGATAAAAACAGTGACCAAATTTGAAAATGGGTATGGAACAGTACTATAAATGGCGACAATATTGTTCAAACCCTGAACAAGCAAAATAACATTGAGGAAATTGAAATGCCAACCTGAACACTGTGGGATCCAATGCATTGAAATTCGGACTGGCATTTGTCAGATTCCTGTGCATTTTGGCAAAGACCTGTTGTGCTGTCTTAAGAGACTAAGAATTTTCCATTGTATCCCAGGTAGTCAACAATGCCTTTATGAGTGTCTTTGTCTTGAACCCTGGCAAGCACCATGGTGGTGCTGACAAATTTTGTTGAATAACATGAAATTTGAATTAACGGTGTGTTTGTATCTGCCAACTACTATGAAATGTCCATAACTTCTATGGACAGAACTACAGAACTCACTGTCGAAACTACGGATTCTACGAATTTTTATTTTCTTAATTTTCCTATTATTTTATGATACACATTACATTCTTAAGCTGTTGCGCGGAATTCCGTTGTTTTTTTCCATCATTTATATCGTTTTTAAGATCGGTGCAAAATTGAAGAGAAGGGTGTGTGTGTGTGTGTGTTTGGGGACGGTATTTCGTGTTTTAAAACTTTCAAAAACGGTAGTTAAATGGTTAAATGGAGTAAAAAAATTTCGGTAACCATAATTCTTTTCTCCTGATGCTGCCTGTGTGTCCAGTATTGTTAAATATCATTTTATTGCATAAATGTTTGTATTTCAGCTAGAAAAATAGGGGGAAATTTTCCAAAACAGGTAGTCAGACTGAGCAAAGATTTCTCCTATACCCCCCCCCTACCCCCACCCTCCTGCATTGTTAAATATCCCCAGTCCCATAAAATTTTGCATTTCAGCTTGATAACAGACATGGAAATTCCCAAAAACAGAAGTGACGAATTTGGAAAATTCGTAAAAATTGATGCATTTTTTTACAAATTTCCCATCTGTCAAGTGTTGTGGAATTCTGAATGTATCTGATTTTTACTGGTAGAAGTTTCGAATTTAAATCTTGCAATGTTACCTATCATGCCCTCACCTGGGGAATCAACTTTGTGTTTTGCACATGTTAAGTTTGTTTCATTAGTGTCCTTGTTTGTTGTGACATTTTGTTGTGGTGCATATTTCCTTTTCACAAAGAGATGGATAATTTCATAAAAAAGTGTTTGTGTGCCTCGCAATAATACTTGTTACTATTGACAAGGCTCTTGCCAATGTTGGCAGGTACGTGTGTACCTGCCAACATTGGCAAGAGCAGAAAACTATGTGCGAGTTATAACTCGCACATAGTTTTCTGAACAATTTGAACCTAAGATCTATATTGTTGGAATCTATTGGATGTCTACTTTAAAGCTCTGGCAATAGTTAGGTTTAGTGGATGCACTGGTAAGTGCTTTGAGGTTAATCCAAGGGAGGATGGAAATTCCAGTAGCCTATATTTTTATTTTATTAAAGTAGAGTTTCCACATTGAAAAAGTTGAGGTGGTTTGTCCAAGTCTTGTACCTGACTTTCAGAGGTGCTCACATGAATACAAGATTTTTCTCTTTGTCTCAGCTGTGTGTTATGGTTTTAGACTGCAATTTTGGTTTTGCAGTCGACTTAATTTCTGACAGGGTTTCATAATGATATGCATCTGAACATGTAGATTTTCATCGGGGGTCAGGGCTATGTACCCCAAGTATTCTTATTATATTCCTAAAAGTTTTGAATACAAGATCTTCACACACATAATTTTTTTCTCTTGCAGACATTCCTGAATCAGATCCTCCCATGACTTCCTTGGCCTTCCTCTGCCTTTCGTTCCTGCCTAGCCCAAGTGGCAAGAAGGAAAGGCAGAGGAAGGCAAAGGCAGTCACGGGAGGATCAGATTCAGGAGTGTCTGCATGAGAAAAGGATTGAGTATGAAGTATAGAAGGTCTTGTGTACATCGTGTGATAGATGTCAGTGAAGGCCGACTTGTGTGTCAAGATCACTGTAAATGGATAAGTTTGATACAGTAAGAAATTTATCTGGTAGTTTGTATTTCTTTGTGGAGCTAACCTCTGAATCTCAAAGAACAGCTTAGTGATATGTGTGTATTTATGTTGAATTTAGTGTATACTGGATCTTCTGTGAACACTGATAAATGCAGGATTTGTTGCTTTATGGTCCCACTCCTAATTTGCATCCCTCTGAGGCATTGGTAGGACTAGGTGTAATAAATTCACTCATTCAGAACAGTCACAAGATTTGGTAGTAATGTAGATGACCTATATTGTGGCCTTTGCTTTATCAAAGGTAATAACTATCTCCAAGTGATATGTAATACCTGAGCTGCTCTTTAAGTAGGGAAATTTTCATATACCGTTGAACCTACGCATAACAAGATCACATAATTCTAAGTTCCATGTAAACCTAAGTTTTTAAAGATCCCTTTTATCTTTGTAATATTCTCCCTTGTTATTGTAACCACATATAATCACAAATGATATTTAGAGAAACTGCATTTATATCTAGTTCATCATGGCTATCAGCAAACAAAATAAATAACATTCACCTAGTGTTTATCCCTCCCTCTTTCATTGGAGCATTGTGATGTGAATAATGCCAATGAGACTGGAATTTTGTACCAGTTTTTACCACAGAAGGTTTGAGCTTTTAAAGGAAGATTTTTTAAAGAATACTAAGCTTTAAAGATTATGTGGACATTGATGAGGAGCTCTCAGTAGAATCCCAAAACACAGATGTAGACATTGTGGAGCACATTCAGGGCAAGAATGTTGATCAGTCAAGTGATGAAGAAATCACTGTAGAAAAGAAATCAGTTGGAGCACATTCAGGGCAAGAATGTTGATCAGGCAAGTGATGATGAAATCAATAATAGAAAAGAAAACAATTTCAAATAGTAATTACCCCATATAATGGACACACGTCTGATATTGTAAGGTTTAAATTAACGTGCAATAATGTAATAATACATTTAGGGGAACTTACCATTTCATGGTCTTGCTCCCAATTTGGCATTTCCAGCACGTGAGTTGTGATCACAATGTTGCCTGTTTCTAGAGGTAGCATGGGGGCTTTTCACTTTTGTCGGCTGAAGTCATTCATTTTATTGTATTCTATTCTTGTTCATTTAGGGGTTGTTTCCCCCTCCTTCCAAAGGCGTCATGTGGTAATCTTAAAGTACTTCTTCGTTTTTTACCGAAACGTAGTCATGTCAAATATGCTCACTAGACACACTTGCGGTCTTGTTTACATATCAACATTAAACAAACGCCTTTTTTTTTTGTCATACATACATACCACACATTCATACATTTCATTATACACTGTATACAACCAACAAATGCTCTATGAACTCATTATATACATATATACATAAGATGTTTCCAGTTTATGTATTTAACCGAGGTGGAAATGTCTTGTGTATATAGTGAGTTCATAGAGCATTTGTTGGTTGTATATAGTGTATAATAAAATGTATGAATGTGTGGTTATATATGTATGTATGATGAAAAAAAATGGTGTTTTTTTTTATATGTTAATATGTAAATAAGACTGAGTGTCTAATGAGCATATTTGACATGACTACATTTTGGTAAAAAATGAAGTACTTGAAGATTACTACATGACTCCTTCGGAAGGAGGGGGGGGACAACAACCTCTATACGACCAAGAATAGAATAGAATAAAACGGATTACTTCAGCCGACAAAAGTTGAAGAGCCTCCATGCTACCTCTAGAAACAGGTTATAATGAATAACTCTTCTGCTACCAAGCTAATTATCGTGAATATAGCTTTCACTAATATTATAATGAATTCAATGCTTATACTAAGCTTCTAATAGTGAATTCAAATGGTTGTTGTTACTAGTTAATTAAGATTATGAATAAAGTCTCCTGCTAGTAGTGTAGTAATAGTAATGAACAAACTTATAACTGGTAGTAATGTTGTAGTAGTAATTAAGATGAATAAAGTCTTATGCTGGTTGTTACTAATAACACTAAATGAAATAAACCTAACAGCCAGACAGAGGTCTGACAGTACTATGAACTGAGAAAGACGTACTTACTTAAAACCTTTTATTATGAACTTCTACTGGTATCATCACACACACTTCACACACAGCTACTCAAATAACACGTAGCTCCTTGCACATGAACGAAGCTCTATACTCATAAACAACAGCTCTCCACATAAACAAACGCTCTCCCTATACAACAACAATCGCTCTCTCTATACAACAACAATCGCTCTCTTTATACAACAACAAACGCTCTCTCCGTACAACAACAAACGCTCTCCTCAGGTATCGTTGAACGCGCCTATTTATACTGGCTACCACCACGTCATGACTTACACTCATTGCCAGATCTCATTCAGCGGGAGAAATAACATCTCGTTCAGTAAGAAGATAATTTACATAGAAAAATAAAATAACCAGAGATAGTAAAATCAAAAGGAAAGTGAATCGAGTATACGTTACAAGGTGACATTGTGATCACAACTCACGTACTGGAAATGTCAAATTGGGAGCAAGACCATGAAATGGTAAGTTCCCCTAAATGTATAATTTCAAATAGGTTTGTTACTGTAAATTTAGAAAACATTAGAGTTTATTTTGCATCTAGAAGCATCTCAACCACTGGGTTAGATGAAGTTGAAAACACACACACACACAGATACACACACACACACACACACACTTTAAAAAAAACACACACATACACAAACACACACACACACACACACATACACACACACACACACACACACACACACACATACACACACACACACACACACTCTTTAAAAAAAAAACTAACAGCTGCTGTAAGAATCGCAGAACAGGCTACAATTGACTCGTAAACTGTGAAACAAATATAAAAGGTAAAGTTTTAAATTTTTGCAGTTACTTTAATTTTTGAAGATCTTTTGCATAGTTTTATTGTTTGTCATGGCTATAGTTTCAAATTAACAAGTATAATTCACCTTTCATTAATACATATACAGTTTGATTTTCTAATTTTAACCAGACGTAATTGTAATATGACATGAATTGCCATTTTCTGACCCGCTCAGTTCTGACAAAGTTTACGTATGTCAGACGTTTCTAACTCTCCCTTCAACTTCATTAGATACAGGTTTGACTGTATTGTGTACTGCTGCTGCTTTCAGGTTGTTTTAAAATTATCAAATTAACTTTTATGCCTCAGGTTTCTTTCATTAGGTTAAAATCACTAAGTTTTATTCAATGGTTGTTCATTCTACTGTTTCAAAATTTGGAACAGTGCCAGTTTGTGTGATCTGTTTATTGACTTCTTTAACTGATTTTTTTTTTTTTTTTTTTTTTTGCCATGAAGCTTTTTCTTTTATTTTTAAAACTGAATTGCCATGACTTGCTGTGTTTAGGGTAAAACATTTAAAAACTGTTCTTTTGTTTATAACTTTTCTGTATTGGTATGGTATGTTGCGGTACATATTTTATATTGTATGGTTCTAGGTGAAAGAAGCATTAAGGATATTTGACAGACTATTTGCTGAATTTGAGTTGTGGTATGTATTATCCTGATTTTTGTTGGATTTTTGTGGGTTTTACTGAGTGCTGATTTAAGTAGTCATGGACCATAGTGTTGCACAGAATATAAAATATATGGTTTAAAACTCGGGCTTCACGCGACAATAATGCATAAACATATAAAACGGGCAAAACACACAGTCACGTACGATAAACGGTTCGTTTAGCGGTAGCTTTCGGTCATCCTACGACCTTGATCACCCGCGATCAACTGGATGGGCTGGTTGCCAGAACTACAATTTGAAGTTGGGGTGTTGGAAATGTTGCCAGATTTTAGAAGAGAGAACCAGACAAATGGGATTTGGTGAGAGGTCTCTGAATTGCAGTTTTTGGTGAACAAAATTTCAACGCTCTCTTGGAAACGCAGAGATGCCTTGTTGATGAAAGGGGCAACTTTTTTGGTTTCTTTCCAAACGAGAACTGCAGAAATGTCTTCAAGGATTATTGTGCAGATAAAGCTGTCTTTGGAAGACCATTGGAAACATCTTTTTTGTGTTCACCAAGTCTTGTTTTGATGCTTCGGTATGTGATTCCAATATACACTGAGAGACCAGAGGAAGTTGAAATGGGAATAGCATAAACTCCAGGGGTGTCCAAGGGTGAGACAGGATTCCCTGTCTTTAAGCAGGCACATTATTGTAGAAGGGTTTGGTTTCACTGTGAGAGTGTAGCCCATAGTTTTGAAAAGTTTACACATCTTATAAGAGAAGGATCCACGGAAAGGGATGGAACCAATGAATGGTGGTTTTTCCGTTATTATTGATGAGAGAGCAGACAGCTTTTCAAGTGGGAATTTTTGAGGAATTTTTGAATTGTAGAAGGTGGGAACTGATGGGCTTTGGCAATTTTTTTTATGGTGTCAATTTCTTCATTGAAGGAAGATTCAGTGTTGCAGACAATCCTGGCACGATTGACATAAGTTTTAATGGCTGCAAATTTGTGAGCAGTTGGGGAGTGGGATGAAAATGGGATTATGTTTGCTATTGCAGAGGGTTTTCTCTAGACAGATCTGTTGAGATGATTCCCTTGCCTTACCAGGTGGACATCCAAAAAGCCAATGCCTTGCTGTGATTCTTCATTGATGGAAACTTTAGGGAAATCTTTTCAAGAAGAGATTCAAGGTCAGTTAGGTGTAATGACGGACTTGCAGCTGTGATAGGAGAAGGTTTGGCGGGACACTGTTTGTTGAGTAGAAACTGAAATTTCTTGCAGTGTTTTGAGGTTTCATTTTCAGTCACCGTAGCAACGATTTTGGAAATGCATATCATAAAGATATCTAGCAAAGATGAATGGGTTTGGAAACTTAGAGCTTAGGCTTGGTATTCGAAATAGCAAAGGAGTTCGATCTCCATGCTAGAAACAGCAGTTTTCCAAAGGGCCGCATTTTTAAAAATAAATTGCCATATTTGCATTGGCGTATAATTTGCAGAACCTATGTTTTTAACGTTTTTAGCAAATAATCTGCAGATTATACGAACAGTAATTGCCATGGTTTGCCATACAGGTGAAACATCCTTTCATAGAGCCATTCAAATGTCTGATAGTGTCCCAATGGATCTTGCATCATGTCATATTCACGAGGTCTCATAATGTAGCTGTATTCAGGAGCTGAGGAGCAAGCAGCTTTCAAATGGCATCCAATGGAACACCATTGATGGGGATGCAATATGAATTGCTTTCAGGGAATGGAAACATTTGATTCCTTTTGAACTCACCCTGGGGATGAGATCAGTATGTGGTTGAACTTTTATCTTTCTGCTGGAAAATGGCATTGTGCAGATACTTGCTAGATATTGATCGTGCAATTGTTAGTAGGACATCATTTTACGTGTTGGCCTCTGTCCCTGTTAGGCGTAACATAACTAATGCCACCCTAAACAAAGATACTTTGAGACCTATTACATGAGGATTCAGGTGCTAGTGGTGAGATAACTGATTATGATAGTGTTATTAGTGCTGTTCAAGGTAACTTTATGACCATACATGTTCCTGAAGTATGAGGTGCTTGCTATTTGTCCCTGAGAAATGGTAATGCTGAGAATTACAATGAAATTAATCCCAAATAAAGTACATGTTTTGGTCTCCTGAATGACATAGAGTCATTAAGGTGATGGTATGAAAAATATGCTTGGTTCTTTAGGATCAAAAGTCTGTTACTGTGCCAATTTAAAAAAAATGGAGTGTGGGAGGGGGGGACATGGATTGTAGCAAGTACTCTGTCATCCATAATTAATGATCCATACAAAGAAGCATGTTTAGTAAGAAGCTAGAAATGTGGTGCACAATTAACTGAATAAAGAAGGGTACATTGACCTTTAAAAGGCTTTTGGCTAGTTACCTAGGAGCAAGTTGTTTGGAGTGTTAAATTACAGTGATAGGAAATATGTTGAAGATAATTAAAACCTTAGCACAGAGTTGTGCAGCAATCAGAAGGGGATGGGAGGTGGGGGTAAGGTCCATATAAATTTGTGGTTAACAATGTTCACTTCAAAGTGAAACCAATTATGTATACTGTCTCTCCACCTTTGCTTTCATATGCATCTATAAATTGATTTAAGTGATTTGGATGAAAGATTACCAGACAGGCATTACATTCAGGACACAGACTAAAAGATAGACTTAAAATAATGTGTATAAGAGGTTCAAAATGATCCATTAGTTGTCAGGGAAGGAATGTTCATAGCATCAGAAAATCTTACAATGGGCAAGGAAAAGATGGATGCAAACCAGCATTGATAATATTGCTTTTTTATCGTCAGCCATTATCAGTCCGTTGCTGGATCATGGTCTCCCAAAGATCCTTCTACAGCTCTGTCTTGAGTAATTCTCTTCCATGTCACTACGACATGCTCTCGAATTTCTTTCATGGCATTCTGGGGTTTTTTTCCGTGTTCCTTGATATACAGCCTAGTACTGTATTTTTGTTTATTGGGGGTCAATTCTTTTTTCTTCAATATATCCAGCCCGTTGTCACTTGAGAGTATTTATTTTGATCATGTTGTCATCAACTCTTGTCATTTTCCTAATCTATAGATTCCTTTACCCATCTTTTTTCATGCATGTTTGGCTAATTTGCTTCCTCTTTATATCCAGTGTAGCATATACAGAAGAGGCAGACAACTCTGATCTGTAAGAACTTAGGTGAGGGGGATGCATTGATTAAACACTTTTCTTTTAAGACATAATGGCGAATTGCTATTGAAAATTGTACTGTTTCTTCCAAATGCTCTGCAGCCAAGTTTTTATATTCCTAGTAATTTCTTCTTTGACGTGGCACTAACATGATATTTGTTGTCCAAATTAGATGTAGACATCAGTTAGGTGATTTGGGGGGGGGGTGCATTATACCAGTATGAGGTGAAGATAAACAAATTTGCTAAGACATTTTTAAAATCCTAGTGATATTTTCTTAAATAGTACTTCTCTATATGTTGTATAATATTCCTTATGGTTTTGGGGTAAGCATTGAAATGCCTTTCTTAGCAAAGTAACAAACAGAAAAATAATGTTCCAAAAGAAAAGTTGGTAAGTTTTTGAGAATTTTTATTTTTCCATGAAATATTAATAACATCTTACCTGGAAACCATTAAAAATATGGTGAATCACTTATGACAAAGGTTAGTATGCCTCATTAACAACTGCAGTTTTGAGGAAGCCCTTCACTCTTCTTTTATCCAAGTAATTAGCATATTAAGTGAATGAAAAATGGAGCAGAAGTGCACATCCATGTTTTTTATTTAATATCCCTTTGATTTAGTCAGCAAACTACCTGTTTTATGTAGAAACATTTAGAGATTATAATATTGTTCTGAATTAGTAATAGTATTTTCTTTCGCCTTTTCCACTTGAATAAAATTCAGCTACACTCACGATGTACTTGGTTTATTGTCCCGTTGAAGAGGCTGCAACAGACAGAAACCTTTCAGGACTTGGAATAAACATTTATGTACATAGCATATGTCTGTGGGTTTTTCTCTTTATGATTCACTATTTACTCTGGCTGGTTATTGACATTGTTAGATTCTAGTACCCTAAAGTATTGCTTAGAAACATTACTGTATTTGCTTTTCATTAAGCATGCAACTGCTACTTAAAATGTTGTAAGACTGGGTTTACCTGATCTGTCAGCATCTTCTTTGTTTACTGCTTTTTTTTTTTTTCCATTCAAGTAATTTTTACTGCCTTTTGGTTTTTTACCTTTTTCCATCCACAGTTATTCTTATATCATTTTAGGCTGGTTAAAAAGAAAAAGATCTGTTAAGAAGAACACCTCTTACAAAGTGATATGATAAATCTAGGCAAACTCAGAGTCATGCTATGTAATTAAATATGTGTCACAGAATTGCATATTATACATGCCAAATTTAGTACAAGGCACACCTTCAAATTTTCTGTTCATGATATTTAACAGATTAGGTCATATACTGATAAGCAATTGTGCACAGGATAAACAACAATGTAAACCATAAAAAACATTCATGTTCTTCATAAATTTATTTAGGTAACTTACTTCTTCTTAATTAAAATTATGCCATCAGTAAATTTCTTTACCTTTTAAAAGTATATATGTATGTGGATAAATGTTAAATAGGCATTTTTTGCTCTGTAAATTTGATTGGTGTAATTCTTTTCAGCATGTAATTTTTGCAAGGATTTCACTTTGAGTATGTGAAAAAGCCTTTGATTCAGTGAAACCATCAGCAGTTACAATGGCTCTGAAAACCTGCGGTATTGAAGATGCATACATTAATATTATTAATAACATCTATGAAAATGCAAGTGCAAAGATTAGGCTGTTTGAAAATACAACACACATAAAAATTGGAAAGGGAGTGAGACAAGGTGACACCATATCTCCGAAGCTATTTAATGCCACATTGGAGGGTGTTTTTCAGTCACTGAGCTGGGAAAACAAGGGGATAAAGATTAATGGAGATTATCTAACCCACCCTCGTTTTGCTGATGACGTAGTCATTTTTGCAACTAGCCCATCAGAGCTGCAGAGTATGATCCAGGAACTTGCTGACAATAGTAAAGAAGTGGGATTAAAAATGAACTTTCAGAAGACAAAAGTGATGTTCAATGCTTTTACAAGAAATGAAGATTTATCGATTGATGGAGAAAAGCTGGAGATAACAGACACGTACGTTTATCTTGGACAGCAGATATCAAGTGAGGGTCACATTGATGAAGAACTTAATCGGCGTACAAAACTTGCCTGGAGAGCTTTTGGAAGAAACAGCATAATTTTCAAGAGCAATATGCCATTATGTCTTAAAAGAAAAGTGTTTGATCAATGCATCCTTCCAGTGCTTACATATGGTGCAGAGACGTGGACCTTAACTAAAAGAGACATACAAAGGCTGCAGACAACTCAAATAAGCATGGAGAGGTGCATACTTGGTGTAACCAGGAGAGATAAGAAGAGGAACTCATGGATCCGAAAAATGACAAGAGTGGAAGACATCATGATCAGAGTTAAATCCCTGAAATGGCAATGGGCTGGACATACTGCCAGAAGGACAGATCATCGATGGACAGCCGAAATTTTAGATTGGATTCAAAGGGACAGGAAAAAACCCAGAAGAAAACCACATGGGAGATGGGTGGATGAAATTCGAAAGTATGCAGGGGTGACATGGAGGAGACTGGCACAAGACAGACCGTTGTGGAGAAAACTTGGGGAGACCTTCGTCCAGCAGTGGATTGATAATGGTTGACAATTATGATGATGATGATGTATTTAAATCATGACACAATCTGTTTTTAATTTGGAGGTATAGATGATTGAGAGAAAGAAAGTATCTGTAGCATATACAGTCATTTGCAAAAATTTAAGACCACCTGTCAATTTATTGAAAATTAAGATTAAAAAAAATACAACTAATTACTAGTCAAAGATATTTGAAAAAATGACACCACAAATAAATACTTACATTCTTTAGAACACAAAGCAACCGAAATCAGTACTTTGTGTGGACACTTTTGTTGTTGTTTTTTATAACAGACAGAATACGATGTGGCATACTCAAAGAATAGTTTGCAGTAGTCACTTGAAATATCTTTGCACCCCACGTAATTTATCACATCAATCAAAGCTTGGGAATTTGATGGCTGTTTTTCTGCTACCTTGTCTTTTAAAATGGTCCACAAATTTTCGATGAGGTTAAGGTTGGGATTATTACAGTGCCAGTCGAGCACAGTTGCATTTTTTCTCTACAGGTAGTCTTTGATCTGCAGCATGGAGCACCATCATGCATAAAGGTTGTGCACTTGCATATGAGTTAACAGTTTCTCACGTGACATTTCCACATAAAAAGGTCCAGTCATGGTAGTGCCTGTTGGCAAAAAGGATAATGAAGCACTACTGGATGTTGACATAGCACCCGATATAATCTGACTAGGCGGATGTTTCATGGTGCTAACGATGTATTTTTCATCAAACCTTTTGCGTTTTGGTCATCGAACATGTGCTTCATGCGATTCAAGTTGATGCACAGTTGATTTGTTGGAAAAAAGAACTTGGCTCCAGTTTTCAGCAGTCCACGATTGATGATGCTTCGCAAACTGGAGTCTCTTCTTCTTCATGACAGGTTAGCCTAGGTTTATGTGCAGGTTTATAAGACTTTAATCTAAAACCTTTGCTAAGACGTCAGGGAAATAGTGCTGATACTAATATCGGACCCTTTCGAATGTAGAAAGGCCTTGATTTCCTTGCATGAACTACTCCGAGAACTCATAACTATTTGCCTTATGGTATTGTCATCACGTACAGTTGTTTTCCTAGGATGTCCACTTCTCTTTCGATCACTAAATTCACCTGGATCTCGATATTTTATCATGAATAGCAGTCTTGCTTACATTTACCTTTCTGCTTATATCACGTTCGGAGTATCCTTCATGATATAAAGTCGCTATTTGTGCCCTCTGAGTAGCACTTTAAAATGAAGCTTTTTTGCTATATAGAAAATACGTACAAAACTTCTTAGCATGAAAACCAAAAGCAAACTGACGCTTGCACGCTTCCCCCAACTCTATCAACAGCTGCTGCTGTAGAATGGTGCAACACTGACAGGAAGTTGAGTAATACAGACAGTAGCCGATGCAATCGGCAGAAATCTCCTAATACCAACAGGTGGTCTTAAACTTTTGCAAATGACTAAAGCTTAAGGATGCCATTGCCTCTTTGTATGCTGCAAAAGTGGCAGAGAGAGGAGAACAATTAATAGTAGAATTAGTTTCATTAAATAAAATGAAATGAGCATGAGGAAAATGTGTTTTCTAACAAAAACTGTTACACAATCTGTCTGAAATATTACTTATATTTGTATATCTGTCATGAACATACTCATTTCTAATGCATGTATATATTGTTTCTCTTTTCTGTAGCTATGTTAGTGCAATGGTTCCCATAAAGAGTGCAAAAGAATATCACTTGCAGCAGGAAATTGTAGTGTTGTTTTCAGAGACACTGATTAGGTACTTGTGCATAAACTTTTATTTTATCTTCATTTTTATTGACAGCTGTAATCTTTTTCTGTGAATTTGTACTCTCTTAGTAAATTATTTTTTAGACACGTAATTAAAGCAACTATAAAAGTGATTGTGGTATTTGACCATGTCTTCACAATGTGGTTCATGTGCACAAAATGGTACAAAATGGATGTGAAAAAGTGTTCACCTAATAACAACAGTAATTTTATATGATGTGCTCAAAAATTTTGAGTTGCCAAACACACGTGCTTAAAAAAATTGACATGTAGTCGGAATAAGCTCGACAAGTGTATCGACGTTAAAAAGAATTTGCGTTTTCTAGTCTTTGGACTTTATTATTCTCAATGTCACCGAGATTAGTCCTTTTTGTATGAGGGAACAGGATTGAAATGCAACTGTTAAAGGAACTAAATATTAAAATAAGTGATTCATTTAGTTGATTACTTACAATTACCCGGAGTAATTTGTTAATCCAAGTAATTGTAAGCAACACGATTACACAGAGTAATTTGTTATAAAGAAAAGAAAAAAATTCTACTTGATTAATCAACCTCCATATTGTAATAACCTACATACCAAGATTTGTTTCACTCTGTCTTTGAGACATCCGTTTGTGTTCTTCAAGAATTCCTGTTATTGGTTTTCTGATGACGTTTTTCGACACCAAGATAACATTGGATTCGTCTTGGGATACCCAAAGCTGATAAAAGTAACCAACTAAGTGAATTACCTATTTTAATATTCAGTTCCTTTAATAATTGTGTTTCAACTCTATGCCCTCATACAAAAATGACTAATCTCGGTGGCATTGCGAATAATAGTCTACAGACTAGAACACGCAAAAAGTTTTTAAAGTCAATAGACTCATCGAGCTTATTCAACTACATGTCAAACAGTAGTTTTATACAGCAGATTATAATTGGAATAAATGCATGGGAAAGTCAGTAAATAATTCAGTTATTTAAAAAATACTAAATGAGATATGAACTTGAAAAATGTTTATTATTACCTTTACATTTCCTCTTATTTCTCAACATGATTTCCACCAATATTGATACACTTATTATATTGCTTTATTAGTGTGTCGAAACCTGCGGCATAGAAGTCTTGGGTCTGCTGTCTCGGCCACATTCACACTTCACATTCAATCTCTTCATCAACCGCAAAACATTTGCCGCCAAGGTGATTTTTAGCATACCAAACAGATGAAAATTCCTTAGGGCTAAGTTGGGGCTGTAAGGCGGATTAATCGAGCCGTACGAGGTTTGGCATTGTTGTGATGGAGAAGTACTCTAGAGAAGAGTTTGGGCTCAATTTTAGGAGACCGGGCCCAGCCTGCTTTTTCTGATTTACATGTGTTTGCTAAGCCCGGGCCCGGGTTCTCAGAAAATTTTGCTTAGCAAGGCTTGCATTATGCACAGGCCAAAGCTATGGCCCAATCAAGTTAAAAAATCATTAATTAGTTTCAAAAGTTTACTTCAGTTAATCCACTTCATAATAATATTAATTAATATGTTCTTCGAAACACTATGCATAAAAGCAAGTGTTCTAAAATGTGGACTAGAAAATAAATAAATCGATGCACATGCCATTAGATTATACCAGGTGAATCAGTGATTTTGCCAAAAGCTGAAGATAAGAAAATCTTTCAGAAACACAAAATATTCCGTTCGTTATTTCTTTCGGATTTCTAAATTTACTTTTATTTTGAATAAATTGCATTACAAAACTTACTACTCTTTGCAGACAGTTGCACATGTTTTAAATAGTGACTCTAGAATGCTAAATTTTGCAATATAATTTATGTATATGCTAACTGGTAAAGATAGTTTACAGTGATGTAGTAGAGTATAAAAAAAGCTTGTAAAGGAATTTCCAAAAAAATAAAAATTAAAGACTAAATTATTCTGCATTTTGTAACATTAACAAAGCTTTGCACATAATAGTGTAATAGCCACGATATTATTCTATGTGTGTGCAGTTTCCAGAAAGTTCATCATGAAAATTGCTTACCGTTTTTAAGCCTCTCGAAACTCCTCAAAAAAAAAAAGAATCGCATCTAATGCTTCAGTGCTTAACCTTGATCTTCTTTTCTCTAAAACTTGACCTGCTGCACTAAACACTCTCTCACTAGCAGAACTACTGGTTGGTATACTAGTACACGTCTCGCAATGACAGCTAGCTTAAGATATTGAGAATTCTTCCACCATGGTAACAAATCCACAGCTTCAAAGTGTTGTTTCTCCCATGCACAATTCCACATACTTACTTACAAATCTCATCTGGATCAGGATCTTGAATTTGAAACTCATCTTCCAAATCTTTAAATAAGCCTGCTGATTTTTTTTCCGGAAAAAAAATCAGAAAAATAAAAAAATCATTGCTAAGAAATGATCGAGCTACAGATCTAGAAGTGGCACGACCCGTGTACTTAACACCAGAAATTCTTTAATTTTTGGTTACCAGTTTATAACAATAATGGGCTAACAACACTCCTTGAGAATCTCAAAGCACTGTAAGCATAACCTTTCATGCTGATGGTGTGAAATTCGGAATTTCTAGGTTGAAGAGGGAAGTTTCCATTGCATTGAAGCATGTCTTTGATTTGGGTTCGTAGTGATGCACTCGTGGGTGAGTGAGTTTTCTGAGATTCAAAAGTTAGCTACACAAAGACAATCCACCAGATAAATTTTTAACTGATTATTTACGTACTGTTGCCGTATCAAACGTCTCCATTTACAGCAATCTTGGGACATATCTCAAGCTTCACTGACATCCATCATACACAAGACCATCTGTACTTCATACTCATAATCATTTACTCATGCAGATATGCCTCAATCTAATCCTCCCATGATGTCTTTGGTCTTCCTCTACCTCTCTTCCTTGCAACTTGGGCTGAAATTTTTTTCTTAGTAAGCATCTCATCACTCATTCTTTAAGCATGGCCAGAATATTAGTCTCCACCTTACTGACAACATTTTGCCTCACATTATACAACTACAACACATCTTCATTCCTCGCATGATGAGGCCAGAGAGTGTCTCTCCACAAACTCCCCATAAGTAATGCATCTCTCCAGCACATAAACAACTCCTATGTCTTTTCTGCAGTACCCAGATTTCACTTCCATGTATCAGAGTAGGAACAATTACACTGTCATACAGAGCCAGTTGGAACTCTCTTGAGCACCCATCATTCCTCTGAAATCCTAAAGCAGCTGTGACTTTCAATGAAAAATTCACTTTCCTACTAATCTCACCATCTAATTTATCTCTGTCAAACGTGCTTCCTAAATACACAAACTGATGAGAATGGGTTTGATATATTGCTGGAAGAACTTACTACCATTGGACAACTGAAATACTAGGCTGGATGCAAACGGGATGGGAAAGATCTGTGACAAGACAAGACCACAAGGAAAATGGATAGGTGAAATTTGAAAGCTTGTTTGAGTGACACAAAAAAGATTGCTCAAGACCAGGAATTTTGCAAGAGACTTTGAGAGACCTTCATCCAACAGTGTATTGAAAATGAAAATCCTCCAAACATGTGGTGTCAGTGAATAAACAAAGACGTCACTCTTTCCACGTTTAGCAACGCACAGCAACCGAAAAATTGTTATTCGGCCGCCGCTGAGGAATTGAATCCCGGATCTCTCGATATCTAGCCGAGCGTGTTAGCCTTACACCACGGTGGCCAACAATAGGTGTAAACTCAGTAACACAGTAGTGTACGGCTAACGCACTCGGCTAGATATCGAGAGATCCGGGATTCAATTCCCCGGCGGCGACCGAATAACAATTTTTCGGTTGCTGTGCTTTGCTAAACGTGGAAAGAGCTATGTCTTTGTTTATTCACTGACGCCACGTGTTTGGAGGATTTTCACTTTGGATTTAACTGCTATAATTAATATATAGCCAGTGCCGTTAATGCCCACCAGATGAAGACCTCAGTATTTGAGCCCATCTTACAGATTTATGTCAGATGCTGACAGAAAAACACTCGTAGCGCTGTGTATTGTTGGCCACCATGGTGTAAGGCTAACGCGCTCGGCTAGATATCGAGAGATCCGGGATTCTATTCCCCGGGGGCGGCCGAATAACAATTTTTTGGTTGCTGTGCGTTGCTAAACATGGAAAGGGCGATGTGTTTGTTTATGTATTGAAAACGTTTGGTGATGGGGAATATGTAAAGTATGCAGGCACAGAGTATTCCGTTTAAAATAGAGGTCAGAATACAGTAAGCCTTAATTTGGAAAGCTCAGCCTGGCTCAGAATTTCCAGTTTATGGCCTGGCCCAGCCCAGCCTGACTCAGTTTAGACTTTCATCAAGAGTTCCCCACCATTTGTTGTAAATAATGCAATTTTTCTGAGCAAGGGTCTTCAACCTGTGTCCCACTGAGCACTCTTTATTGGCCCATGAGACATTGTCTGCAAAGAAAATTCTAATGTGTAAGAAAAAATACATTGTAGGGTGGAATGTCACATACAGAGACACATGCAATTTCTTGTAGGAATTCCTCTCATGGTTGTGGTTTAGGCCATATTACATCTGTTGCAAATGTAAATGCTTTTCCTCTTCTGCACTTTAATGCAAACAAATACTTTGAAACCAGTAATGAAGTAAAAAAATTTCACGCATGATTTATTATGTACCAAACTTTAGGAATAGTAAGATCTTTTGCCTGAAACACCAGCCTTGTTCACACCAGAAGCAAGCACTCACATGGTTGGCATCATTTCTTTATCTGTTGCCAGTAGAGATTTCCAAATTATCGGAATATTGAAGGGTGCATCCGAATTACAAGAGTTTTTATTGAAGAGAATTTCAATGCTTTCTCTGTAGTATAACAAAAATTTGTTGGAGAAGGGTGCAATTCTTTTTGTACAATTCCAGTTTGGAGAAGCAGAGGTAACTTCAATAGTCAGAAGAGAAAGTGCAGAAGTCAAGACTTTTTCTGGCATGTTCCAAAATCCTGCAGTTTATTAAACGAAAGGTACTATAGATATGACATTTTTCGCCTAAGGAAGTAGACATGGGGATGAGGTATACCCCAGGACGGTCTAAGGGATCAAGAGGATCTTTGTCTTTAGATATTGATTGGATGGTAGTGGGAGGAGGATTGATTACAAGCCTGTAACCAAAATGTTTTGAGAAGTTTTTAAGTACAAGAATGATGGTAGGGGAATGAACTAATAAAGGAAAGGGATGCTTTTTGCAGAGGAGAAAGGTGACAGACAAATTGATTGGCTTCAAATTTTGGAAAAGTTTTGTGACAGTACCGAGAGGAAACTGATGGCTTGTGGCAATTTCTTGGATGATTGAATATTCTTTTGGTAATAAGTGGGGTTCATTGCAAATGACATTTGCACGGTGAATGATTGATTTTAGAGCAGCAAGCTTATAGGAAAGAGCAGTATTAGAGTAAAATGGGACTATGTTTGAGGTGTTGGCGGGTTTTCTGTAGACAGATGGATGGAGTTTCTTTTTGACTCTATAGTTATTTATACATCCAGCAAATTAATACAATTATTGTTTTCAGGATTGAAAGTGAAATTAATGGTGGGGAATTTTCTAGAGATAGAAGAAGTGAGATTGTGCAAGTCATTTAGGTCATGAGGCCAAATTGTAAAGATATCGTCCACATAACGAATCCAAAGTTTGGGTTGGAAGGGGAGGGTTTTACAGTGCTATTTTCAATATTTTGCATGAATATTTCTGCAAGAAGAGGGAAATTAGGTGATCCCATGAGTACTCCTTGGAGTTGGTGATAAAACTGTTTGTTGTAAGTGAAACAATTATTTTCTTGTAGGGTGTGAAAGTAATCATAGAGGTCTTTAATAAGTACTCCAGGTAAGTCCAGGTATTCCATCAAGTTTTTTTTTTATGAGGATCATAAATGCTTCAAAGAAGGGGACAGAAAGGAAAAGGGAAACAACAGCAAGGGTTATTAAAATATGTTTGTTATCAGTGGAGGAGGGAAGTTTTTGTAAAAACTCTTTGGTAGAATTTGTAGACATTGAGTGATTGGCTGTAAGAAATTTGTATTTTTGAACTAATTTCTTTTCAAGACTAATTGCTGGGGAGGGGTGTATTCAACTAGAGGTCTAATAGGGAAGCCTTCTTTGTGCAATTTGACTTGAAGGAAAAGACTTAGGGCACAATAGAAAGATGGGGGAGAGATATCACCTAGGAAAGTTTTAAGGGTTGATTTTTAGAGAGTTTATCGGCAGAGGATTTGAGAAGTTCAATGGAGTTTCTAGGGAGGAGTTTGAATACTTCGAATTTCTCATCTCCACTGTAGCAACGGATGGCACTGTCAGTTGGTTTTGGTTTGGTGAAGGTGATAACATGTGGTTCATGTAATAATTTCTCGGAAAAGAAAAAAAAAACACTTGTTTTAGTTGCTAAAGCCAGTGAAGTGAAAACAGAATTCAATTTCAGCCGTATCACCAAGTTATGCATTCTGTTAATGTTATTTAGTATTAAGAAATAAACCATCCCATTTCAGGCCCTCATTTTGCAGCCCAACTCTAAGCTGTAATTAATCAATGCACACGCTGGCAGATTCGTTGCACTCGGTGAATTGTGCCATCTGATTATTTAGCACATCAGTCTTCATTTTGTGAGATGAAAAGATATTTTTTAATGCAGGAGCCAAATGTTAAACCTTCCAGCACAAGCCTGGCCTGGCCTGTTCATGGAGTATTTGACTTAACTGATAAAAAAAAAAAAAAAAGAAAAAAAAAAAAGCCCATTCATCTGATGCAGATCTTTAGTTTAAAATGTGTGTCTTACTGTTCTTTTTATTTTTTAGTGTTTACTTAATGCGTGCAAACAAGTAGAGTATGGAATTTAAGTACAGTTGAATGTAATGAAAAGCAAAAAATTGTGAACTTGTCAAAGAGGATGAACATTAGAAGCTGTTTTTCCAAGTTATGGTGATTGTTTTCACACCATCACCTTCGTAAGACACGCCATGCTGTCAAGCTTTTTCAGCACTTCAATTTTTATCGTGCTGTAGATAAGTATAAATGCTTCCCATTTTTCTGCTCACTATTACTCATAAGGGTACCCATTATTTGTTTTTTTGTTCATATCACAAGACACTGAAAAAGTAAAATTTCACTACAGTGATGTCTATGATGAATGCTGACAACTGTTAGATAACTTAAAATGTAATGTCAGACAGAAGGATTGTGACATATTCAAACACAGATACGCATCACCCAATGTATCATTCTTTGCTTTGGGGATTGCCTCAATAAGGTTATGATAAGCACTGGTTATAGGAAGAGGACCAGGCACTTTCTACAGAAGCATGATACATGCAGGCTTTCTATATAGTAGTATTCTCGTGTGTTAAAATCTCTGTAATGAACTATGATAGAAAGTCCTTGTGTAATTTTCCACTCATGGCATCATGTTAACACTTTGAAAAAAGTGCGGATTTGAGAATACTAGATAAGGGACGCTCAGCTTGTATTTGTTTTTAAAGCTTGTGTTTACTTTTTAGTACAATAAAATTACTAAAGTATTAAGTAATGAAGCATGATTCATATTCCATTAGTATTGTGTTGAAAAATTATAAAACTGCCATTTGCATATATTACTTTAGTTTTCCTTCTTTCACATACTTCCAGAGCATTGAAAATAGAACTAGTCACACAGGAGATGGTTGATGATTATGACCCATCACTTATGTTTACTATTCCCAGGCTAGCAATAGTATGGTAAGTACAAGAAATTTCTTTCGCTGTAAATTTCAGTCTGTATGCATTGTTCTAAGCGTAACTTAGTTGTTGAGAGGGTAGCAGCAGAAAGTGAAAAGTTTGTGAGTGAGAGAAATTTTACAGACATTATGCATGCTATAGCACTCATGTGCACTCTGATTAGCACCATAAGAAAAAAAGCTATCTGGTTATCCCTGTTGCTAATAAAATTATCACATGGTATCCTACATGTGTGGAATATTTATGTGGCTTTAGTGGGTTAAATTATTGATTTTGGAACATATTTTGCCACCCTGGTTCCCAAGTGGTATGAGGCACTGGCTTCTAATAATCTGTCGGAGATTAGCCCAGGTTCAACTCTGAATAAGGTATGGGTAGTGTACTTGTCTGATGGTGCTGGCACTACTGTCCCTTCCCTATAACCAGTAGTGCCAAATTAGAGATGGGTGACTTTTTGTAGCATATAAGTTTGTTCATGGTGGTCATTAACCCCCCCCCGAAGTTTTATGATTTAAGAAACAGAATATGTAAAATAATATGCATTATGATTATAACATACAATCTATTGAAATTAGGTTTTTGATGTGTTTTTGTGTGTGATTTTCTCAATGCATTGCTATGATCACAATGTATACAATGAATGTCATTTGCATGTATCATCTATATATTAATTCTATAAGGTTTTTTACTGTAAGACCAGTTGTGAGAGAACGGCTGAACATAAACATATGGTTGAGGTATCAAAATAAAGGTCTTATTATGTAGATGTGCCAGTCGAAGAGAAAAATGAGATTGGGGAAACAGTTTGGTCGTTGTGCGGCGGCAAAGTTCCAATGTAAAGTCAATGGGAGAAGCGTGCAGTTGATATCCGATCGCCTGTGGTTGACTCAAACGCTGTTGAAGGCGGAAGTATGGAGGGACTCAGATATTCCGAAGTCTCTTCTCAGTGAACCGTTGTGCAAAATAACACTAGCAGGAATTTTTTTTAAAGTTCTTATTGGAACAGCGTATACTCAAAGACTTGATTGTTTGTTGTGCCATTGAACTGTGTGATGTATATAAACAACTTAACATTCATTCGATCCAGTTTGTTCACATAGGTAAGATGTTTCCCATTATGTAAATAAACGTTTCATATGAGTTCATTCTTTACAAAAAAAAAAAAAAAAAACTAATCGTCCATTCCGACGGATTTCATCTACCAGGAGAAGAAAAAAACTATTCGCCGATTTCGACGGGTTTCGTCTACCAGGTTCGAATCCCGGTGGGGCATGGATGTTGTGTTTGTGTTACGGCACTGGCTCTCTCCTTTCTCTAGAACCAGTGACCCTAAATTAAGGACGGACGACTGCTTATAGGCCAAGCATTGGCCTATGATCATTCGTTCGTGAAGGGTCGGGTTTTGAATCCCAGTGAGGCATGGATGTTGTGTTTGTCTTACACCACTGGCTCTCTCCCTTCCCTGGAACCAGTGACCCTACATTAGGTACGGGCAACTGCTTATAGCCCATTGAGTTGCTCACGGTGGTCGTTAAATCTTCTGTCACACACAAAAAAAAAAAAAAAAAAAAAAAATCACGAACCTGGACTGTTGTCTTTACTGAAGTGGTTGAATTAATTTGTCAATCAAGTAAAGTTTACATTTGTTGTTTCATATGAGTTTATTATTTTCAATAAAAAAAAAAACAACGAAAAAAACCTTCCTGTCGATTCCGACGGGTTTCATCTAGTTTTAGAACATTTTGAGCAGCATGATAGGAAATTTACTGTTGGAAGGTGAAAAGTGTATTCTGTGTCTTCTGTTTTGCTTAAAAGATAGAAAGGATAGAAATTTTTCATTGTAATTTAAATGCCCCACACCATTTTTGATTGTAAATTTTTACAGATTTTTTTTAATCAATTTAAATTGAATCACTCTCTGGGTAGGTGTTGCCTTTGTATTTGCAGTTGTCCATCTTGCCTTTGTATTGTTGTTTTGACATGTTTTGCTGACATTGTAAATCTCTCGCTTATCAGATCTGTTCAAATTGATGTTGCAATGTTATCAACTAGAGGATATGCTTCTTGAATTTAATAGTTTGTAGCCTGATTTTTTCCCATGAAATTCCAGTGATGCTTCAGTCAGCCCCATACTTGGAAATACAATATAACTGGAATTGGTTCAGTGACACCCCCTCCCCCTCCCCATTTGTATCCTTCATTTTACTATGTGTACCATTTGGATGAAGGTTTGTTTTATACAATATGAGTGACAGTCTGATTTTAAAAACAGGAATCAAAATCTGAATAAAACTTAATGCTTATTCTTTACAATGTGTTTGTTCGTGTTCAGGGCTTCAGTGATCTGAATCTGTTTTGGAAAGAATATAGTGCTAAAATAAATTAAACCGGAGAATCATAATTGCAGCTTGTGAACTTTGTATTTTAAATTTACATTATCTGTTTTGGTTAATGTACTTAGTTAATTTGGTTACTTAATAGATTAACAGTTCTGTATTGATTTTAGTGTAATCAAATATGTTTGTTCATTTAATAGTCAAGAGTTGCAGTGGGTGTCACTGAGGTAAAGGCTGCAGTTCATCTAAAGAAGCAGGTAGTTCTGATCTTCCCGCAAAAAAAAAAAAAAAAAAAAACTTAGAGGGATTGTCTTTCCTTCACTGAATATCCATTTTGACAAAAGAAATGGAAAATATTTTTTAGTGTACAGTTTTTAGAATTATGTGATATCTTTTAAAAGATTAATTTCATGTACTCAAAGATGCATTTTTTTTTTTTTTTTCATCTGTATGCATTACTGTCACCTAATTCAGGAAACTATTTTAGTGGAAATAAGTGTGTGGGGAGAATGAATTATTCTAATGAAATTCATGTGGAAGTATTTGTATTATGACATTAAAAATGAACTCTATGCTTTAAGTTGCATAAATAAAATAAGTATTAAAACTTTAAAAACACATTTCAGTTACTAAAAAAAATTAAGATAGGGAAGCTTTCAACCAATAACTTAAATCATCAGCCTTGTGACAGATGGACGATGACGGTAAGTGGTGGCCAGATCTGTAAAGTCATGTTTGTTGTTTCTCTTTTAAAAATGATTTCCATATTAATGGAATGATGCAATAAAATATTCGTGCTGTTAATCAACGAAATACAAGAACTTTGCCTTAGATGCACGATTAGAACTTGCAGGAGAAAATAAAGTGTTTATTAAAAGTTAAAAAGTTAAAAACACCATGAGATCTTTCGTGGCTGCTATAGCCACATCTTCAGATGGAGATACCCGAGTGCTCGGAACCCGACAGTTAAATACAGGAGCAAAAAATAGGTCGTTGCCACTAAATCCGAAGAAATACCTGAAAACAGAGGGAAAACACAATCATATTAAGGCTACATATATACATAACTTAAAGTTCATGATTTCTATTGTTATCTCCACGGTTGATGTAAGATGGCAGAAAGTTCATCATTACAACAAATATTAAAGTTTTGAAAAATATACATACTTTCGGTAAGTAGTAATGAGGTTCTGGAGAGTGGAACCGCAAGGATGGTAGTCTCTCTCCAAGTGGGAGAATGGGAGCCTTTATTGACTACACAATCTACAGCCCTCTCTCGCTTAGTCAATAAAGGCTCCCACTCTCCCACTTGGAGAGAGACTACCATCCTTGCGATTCCACCCTCCAGAACCTCATTACTACTTACCGAAAGTATGTATATTTTTCAAAACTTTAATATTTGTTGTAATGATGAACTTTTTGCCATCTTACATCAACCGTGGAGATTATTGTTTAACAATAGAAATCACGAACTTTAAGTTATGTATATATGTAGCCTTAATATGATTGTGTTTTCCCTCTGTTATTGGGTATTTCTTCGGATTTAGTGGCAACGACCTGTTTTTTGCTCCTGTATTTAACTGTCGGGTTCCAAGCACTCGGGTCTCTCCATCTGAAGATGTGGCTGTAGCAGCCACGAAAGATCTCATGGTGTTTTTAACTTTTAATAAACACTTTATTTTCTCCTGCAAGTTCTTGTATTTCGTTAATGGAATGATAAAAGGAGAACTAATCAGAATTAGTTGTGGAGCTCAGAAAAATGTCTTAGCATTCCTGATAACATAACAAGAAATGATTAATGAACAGGGCAGTTAGTGCAAGTCAGGAGATGTTAAGCAGAAGTGTCATTCAAAGTTATGGATGCCAGTGAAGTATCAGTTTCTTTCACGGACATAGTTTTTGTGCTCCAATAGCTGTTGATGCTGCGTAAGTGCTTCAAATGAACATAGCAAGTTTCACCAGAAGCCATGGAGATCAGGATGAGGTAAATGCCAGGAAGATTGGCTGGGGGGATTTTATCTCTATCATCCAAAATTAATTTGAAGATAGAAGGGTTGGAACTGATGGCCAAATAATACATACAAACTTTTTGAAAATTGGTTTGAGCTTGTAGGCATGAGGAGAATGGTAAGGGATAGATCCACAGAAATTCATATTTTCAGGGAAATTTTGTTGGAGGCTTCTGATTTATTTATTTTTTACCTCAATAATGAATAATTAAGATTTTTATTATGGAAGGAGGGATACCCATGCAAAGTGACAGTTCCTGAAATTTTCTTGTATTCCTTTTCAAGGGATAAAGAATTATTGCATATAATATTAGCTGTATAAATAATGGAGCACAAAACCGGTGTCTATAACTATAAAGGAAACTGGCACTTCTGACATTTCCTACTTTGGAGGACACTTCTGCCGAACCTCTTTGGACTAACCTCAAACGAATTGCCTCATTTGTTAATCATTTTTCACTATGTTGTCAGGACATGTTTCTCAGCCCCGAAAACTGTATTTCTGATTCTACTTTTATCATTCCATTAGTATGGAAATCATTTTTAAAAGAGAAATAATGAGTATGACTTTATGGATCTGGCATCCACTTATTGTTATCCATATTACCAGGTTGATAAAAACTGAAATTATCATATGAAAGCTTTGTAACTGTAATTTTTTTCAGTACTTATTGTTTATGGTTATGTGCTTATACCTGTGCTTATTTATGATACATAAACATTGGGCCGTTCGAAAAATAAGTCAATTTTCTGATGTGCCACATTTAACTCGCCCACAGTGCTTGCAGACCAACCCGCTCACAGCGCCATTCATACGAGTTGAAGGGCGACTCAGATGCCACACACACACGCCATAATTGGTTGAGCTGCAATCATTGCCACTCGTGTGAGAACAACAAGTTAGGAAACGGCGAGTTGCGGGTGATTCTGCATCGTGAGTTCAAATTGGGTCATAATGCAGCACAAACCTACTACAGAGTGATTGTAAACTCCTTGAAGAAAACAAGAGGGGAGATAGTACACATCAAGACAAACAATATTTCCAGTGGAACCTAGGGCCGCATTCCACTCCTAGTATGTTCAAAAACGTCGCGTGAGAAGCACAAGATGCAAATCAGGTGCGCTGAACATGTTCGTATACGATGAGAAGCAAACATTTAAAAATGCAGCTGAAACCATTCTGCGATATTGCCATTTGAACATCATATGAGAATGATTGTCTGGTGGGACCTTACCTCTTGTCAGAACGTCTGACCAGCGCAGCGTACCATGTGTTCCAGGAGCAAGTGCTTCCCGATCTGTTGCAGGATGTTCCGTACATCACACGAAGGGACATGTGGTTTATGAATGATAGGGCCCCAGCACATTTTGCCACCGAGGTCCGACACTTCCTAAATGCAACAAATCCCGGGCGGTGGATTGGACACGGTGGACCTGTGGCTTGGCTTCCACACTCCCCGGAACTTAATCCACTGGACTTCTTCAGGGAGCACATGAAAACATTGGTATACAAGACACCTGTGGACTCGCTGGAAGATCTCGTCGCGCGAATCGCTGTTGCTGCGAACAAGATCAACACCACACCAGGAGTCTATGAAGGGTGCGACAGTCCTTCATTCCCCAGTGTGGACTGTGCAATGACGCCCTTGGACGCCAGTTTGAGCTGCTCCTTTCAGTCTTTCTTTGATGCAATTGGAATTGTGCAACTCATAAATTAGGTATGTCTCTTTGTTTTCACTGTTGAAGGCTCAACGTGGATATGTAACTTTATTCTTTTTTGGCACCAGGAGTGGATTGGGGCCCTAGGTTCCATTGCAAATATTGTTCGTCTTGATGTGTACTATCACACCTCTTGTTTTGTTGAAGAAGTTTACAATCGCCCTGTAAAATGTGGTTCGGGCATGGGGCGAGGAGGCAACATGTGAACGTACTGTTTGCCAGTGGTTTGAAAAGTTTTGTTTTGGTGACATGATCCTCCAAAATGAGGAGGGCCGAGGACAACATTCAGTCTTTGATAACGACACTCTGAAGGCAAATACGGATGCAAATTCTCACATCACTGTCAGAGAACTCTCCAAACAGTGCAGTGTGTTAGTGTCAACCATTTCTGAGCATTCCACCAAATTGGTAAGGTCAAGAAGCTCGATAGATGTTGGTCCCACATGAACTGATGGAGCATCAGAAACAACAATGGTGTTTGAGATGTGCAGTAACCTGGGATGAAAAGTGGGTGCTGTACGACATCTGTTAAAGATCTGGACAGTGACTGAACCATGGTGAACTACTGAAACAACATCCTAAACCAATTTGGCGCTAAAGAAGGTTTTGTTGACAGTGTGGGGGGCTGTTCATGGTATCAAATAATGCTGGTGAAAGCATTACCCGACTGTTCATGGTATCTAATAATGCTGGTGAAAGCATTACCCGACTGTTCATGGTATCAGTTGAATGCTGGTGAAAGCATTACCTGTCACATACTGTGAAGAAATTAACTGAATGCACCAGATGTTATGTTCCAAACAGCCATCTTTGGTGAACAGGAAAGGTCCTATCCTCCTCCATGATAACACAAGACCACACGTCACAAATGACAAAACAGAGGTTTGAAACCCTCCTACATCCAGCCTACTCATTTGACTTAGCACCTACTGATTTCGACCTGTTCATGCAATTTAGCAATTAACTCAAGAAAAGGACATTCAGAAACTGAGAGGCGGCTGGAATTGCATTCCGGGACTGTCTTGCACCAGGGAGCCAGATTTCTTCTAAACTGTCATTGAAGCACTTCTCACTCGCTGGCGTAGTTGCTGAAGGCGTCTATTTCGAATTAAACAAGGGTGTGTACTGCGAAGTGTGTCTCTTTCATTTTTACCCTCCAAATTGGCCATTTTTTTCTGAACAACCTGGTAAAACTGCTTAGGGGAATTATTTTACCCATACTTCTTGCTCATCCATCAAGAATTCCTGTACTTCATTATCAAGAAATAGTTGTTTTGAGAAATATAAATGCACATTTGGTCACTAAAAAGAAAAGATCTCCACCTAAAGAAACTTTAAAATCTATGTAAAATTGTGGGTATGCGTATCTTGTCACAGTTTCTTCTTTTTTTTTTTTTTTTTTTTATCTGTTCATTTTGTTATTTTGTCTGATTTCTAGAAAATGGATATATTACGTTCCCAGCCAGACAGGCATTCTCATGGGCAGAGTCAGCTGGGAAATCTTAGTTATGCTTTCCTCTACAAATCAATAATATCATGTGCCATTTTCTGATTTAAATGTGTGAAGTGAATGCCGACACACATATTGAGTCTGTTAAAAAACTCGAAGGATGATACCTGTGAAGTTGAAAAGCATCAAATGGATGATGGATCTGCTCTTAAAGAATGCTGTAGTTCAGAAAAAGGAGCCACCTCCATTTGTATTATAGTTAATCAAATAATGATATGGGTTAACATTCTTTACACACATACCATTTTTGTACACATTTTGTGTGTGTGTGTGTGTGTGTGGGGGGGGGTATTACATTTCTGGTAGCTGTCCTAGTGGTTAGGGGCATAGGTTTCTGGCTAATCATATGAATTGGTCCTGGGTTCAAGTCCTGGATGAGGCATAGGCAGTGTCTCTTAATCAGGGATGGGCCACTGGTAATAGCCCCCTTGAGTAGCTCATGGTGGTAACCTCAAAATAAACAAACAACTAAAATTTTTCATTTGCTGATGTATTCTTATTATACAATCCCCACAATTCTATGTGTATGTGCGTTTCATTTGACAATCAATTTTTTTAAACTTTCATCAGTCATATGAAAACTTGTTCTTCTTACTATCATCTTTCATATAATTAAATACTATTTTGTTTTTGTCTTCCTAAAATAATTTTTTTGTGAACCTCTGCAAATTGTAATAGCAAAAGTAAGTTGTACTTGTCTTAAAAAGAATGTTTGTTCTCAACTTCTTTATGATTTTTCTTCTAGGGGTCTTCTACTTTTTCCAGAAGGTCCCTTTAATGTTGACAGAGATTCTACTGATATGTCTGAGCTCTTCAGGCCATTTTGTAGCTTGTTGTCTAAAATAAGGTAAGATTCATTAATTAAATATATAGCTTTATTATTAAACATAGTTTGTGTGTGTGTGTGTGTGTGCTCACAATGTACTTATTGCCTGCAGTGATAAACACAATTCATGAGGGAAATTGCATTTCTCGTCGGTGCACACGAAGTTAAAATATCTTAACAATTTACATATTGGTACTGAAATCGTGATTTCGTCGAAAGAAGACACATTGCAGTGAAGTTTTTACTCTGATGGACAGCTTTCTTCTGTTTTTTTGTAATTCAGTATATACCTTAATATCGGAGCATAAGGCAAAGAAATTTCTACATCAGATGTTGAAAATAGAAGTAAAAAAGCATAAGAAAATTGTGAGGTCTTATTAATCTTAAGAATTTGCATCTTACAGTAAAAAATGCACATGGGTCTGGGCTTGAACCTAATTTAAAACTGTACTTGTTATAACTAGCACTCATCTTTTTCACAGAAGCCAAACCTTTGAGGTTAAGGCAATGCATTTTTACTCACAAGGGAAGCCTTTCAACTATCACTCTCCAAAATTGAAGAAACGTGGCCAGGAGATTGTACTAAGCGCAAAAACCAATGGGTGTATTTCTGTTTTGGCCCAAATGAACTGACAAAGGTGAACGAGTGGTCTGAAAATGGTCTTAGAAGCACAAGTGGAGAAAATCATCTAACATGTGTTGTGGTGCGTGATATGTAACCCCAAATATCAGCTATGTCTCCATGATTCAAAATAAGCTCATGCCATACAAAAAGCAACAGAAACCTTTATTACAGGCGTAAATGAACATTTGTGGCATTGAACACATGACCGAAGCAAAGTAATTTGGAACAATGAGAACAACATAAGATCCCAAGTTATCACAGTACTGAAAATTGTCATTGATATCTGAAAAACAAATACGTTGAACATTATCAAAAGAAGCGTCGTCACTTTCACAGTATCCAATTTTTATCTACAGATATAACAACATGTTGTTGAATTTTTCTGACTTCCATTGATTGTTCATTGATATGTTCGATGATTTTCTCCACTTGTGCTCTAAGCCCGTTTTCAGACCACTCGTTCACATTTGTCAGTTCATTTGGACCAAAACGGAAATACACCCATTGGTTTTTGCCCTCAGTACTATCTCCTGGCCACGTTTCTTCAATTTTGGAGAGCGACAGTTTTTAAAGGCTTTTCTTGTCAGATGGAACAATTACCATACAATTCCTCCTAATGTTAGGTTTATGCTTGACTTTCTCAGTGTGAAGGAATCTTTGTGTCAAGTGTGATAACTGGATTGACAGAATGGAGGGTTTAAGCACCCTAATAGAAAAGTCATGAGGCAGGTAGAGCACAGCAGGCAGGAGAGGGAGTAGGTGGTGTGACCTTATTTTTAGTGGAGGGGTTCTTAGCCAACCTAACATGCTCTCTTAAGTGCTGTTGGTATTGAGGCTCATTATAGTAGTAGCAGTTGGTCTTGGATACACAACTACCAGATTGGTAGTTAGCTAATATAACAACTAGGCTGCTTAAGGATTTAAGGATGGCCATGAGATTTAATTGCATGTTTAAGAGGAATGGGGTGACAAGTGAAATTTAATTTTTAACAAGAATTTTTTTCCCTTTGTAGCATTGCACCACTGCAATAATTTGTATAAGTTTCACTTGTCAGACAAGCTTGTTATAGATACTGAGAAGATGCCCTTGGTGGTCGTTTGGTAACAGATGCTGGTTTTTGGTTAGTTGTCTGAGCTGGACCTGGGTTTGAGTCCTGAATGAAGCATGGATGACGTGCTCATTCTTTGCTTACTTGGAGTTCAGGGGTATCGAATTGTCGCCCCATCCAGCCTATATACCAGCCTTGCACCAAGTGAGTGACTATCTGTTTCACTCCATGGCTCACTTCCTGCATGGCTGGCACTGCCATAACCAAGCTGCAATAGAAACACGTGGTATCATGCCAGAATCACAGGTTTGGCACAATGTTGGCTTCAGACCATTGAACATAATGGTCTTTATTTTGAGGATACCCATTGTGTTTTGTGTTAGCACTGATCCAAATACATGTATCCCACTGTATCAATATTTATGACTCACCCTGTATTAGTGTCACCAGGGCAGATGAAATTTTGACTGTAGAGAATAAGTATTTTTGCATTACACTTGTTTGTTCAGTTTCAATGCATGACGACATTACATAAAGGTGTGTGTGTGTGTGTGTGTGTGTGTGTGTGTGTGTGTGTGTGTGTGTGTGTGTGTGTGTGTGTGTGTGTGTGTGTGTGTGTGTGTGAGAGAGAGAGAGAGAGAGAGAGAGAGAGAGAGAGAGAATAAATGTTCTCTGACATATCAAAATTGCTTCACCCAGAAGGGGTGATCAGAAGTAAATGCAAATTGGCAAGTGAATGAGTAATGCTAAGATAAGCAAATGATTAGAATGTGGGACTAATCAAGCTGAAGCTTTGGCTGACATAAACACAGACGCAAAGAGCGTGGAATTGGAAACAGCACATGTGTGAGGCAGTGCGCAGGTTTCTGTCCTGCAGGAACCAACTTCAGTGTGAAAGATCATTCAACACCAATATCAACAACTTTGAGAGTGGGCAGACTTATTGGCCTTTGAGAAGTGGGAGGGCTGTTTCATCATGTAACAGAACATGTGGGATGTGACAATAGCAACAGTACACCAATGCAGGGATGGTATTAGGAACTTACCTTGGTGGTGGTGTGGGGGGCGGGGCAGAGGGGGGTTGCTCTGATATAAAAAGAAAAAGATTGACAGAGAAACTTTTTGTGGAAGGGACACACACACACAGCTGCCCCTCTCTGCCATTGCTTTGCTTTAAAAAAAAATCCATCAAAACAGTTTTGCTAAATTTTTAAAACACAAAGGGTGTGTGAAGGATGGGGTGGGGGTGGGGGCAACTAAAAGATCACCACTACTTTCCTAGCGTTCAATTTCTTGTTTTACAAGGAAACAAGTTCCAGTTTGGAATGAATCTTTCAAAATAAATTTGAGCCATTCTATTCTGACTTCTTTATTTATTAGAAAAAATGTACAGCTTGAATTATTGAGTCATTCCTAAGCAATATGACTGGTAATTACTCTTTAAAATATGTTCATTTATTTCTTCTCAGTGCATGATTTCCACTTCTTTTGAAAGGAACTTCCATTTACTTCACTTCATCAAGTCATTCCTGTGCCGCCATTCATTGTTTGTGGAAATATTACATTAAACGAAGCACACCCATTGTATTTTACTATCAGTCAAAATATTTTTCCCTTGGGCTCTCGGCTTTCCGTGTTTCTGAAACTCGATTTTTTCTTTTTTTTTTTTTTAAATTTCTCTTCTATCACTCAGAAGCTACAACTGACATTTTATCTCCAAATTCATGGCAAATTTTTACTGTTATAAATTTTTTTACGAAAATCTTGGCATTTATTACTATAATTTTTCAAAAATAAACAGTTATTTCCGATCTTGGCTATCGAAAATATAAAAGCCTGTTCGGAGGGGACGGATCGCCCAGTCTCCCTCTGCCAGATCCGCCACTGCACCAATGTTAGCAAGAGTGGCTGTTGGAACGCCAAAGTTCTTGTACTGGTAGTGGAGCATGATGGATGATGATACAGTGGGAGGATCACTTTATCTGTTGACAAGTTCATACCATATCAACAGCCACACACATGGAACCATCTATACCTACAGCCACACACATGGAACTATCTATACCTACAGCCACACTAGCAACCATCCAATGCTGAACCATATATACCTACAGCCACACTAGCTACCATCTAACGCTGAGCCATCTACAAGTAATAAATTATGATCGCTGTGAGGAGTTTGTCAGTGGTAGACTGCCTTCTGCCATGTCACCAATATTCTTGAACTAGTCACTCTCGCCTTTCGTACTAGAATGCTGTTCAGCCTGATACTGTTCACATACATACCACAGGAGTTTTATGTGAATATCTGTGGAGTGTGGGCAATAGTGTCTGTCTCTGCCAAACAGGTCCCCAATTTTTTTTTCCCCAGTCAAGCACTTGTGGTCCATGACTGGACACCATGTAGAGATCCACCTGCTGCTAGCACTAACCACAGCTGTTCTGGAGGACTAGATGCAAGAAGCTTTGTGGGGGAATACCTCAGGAGGCTTAGGTACATTATTACTTCATTGTTCAAAATGTAACATCCTTCAAAAATTTTGAAAATCACATTGCCTGAGAGTTGAGAATCCAGAAATGAGGAATATTTCTTCCTTCATTTCTATGACCATAGAAAGCTAATCATCTGCTGTACAACTCCATGCTGAAACACTTAGTTCAATGTATTTGCAAGTGAGGGTGGTTTACATCATGTTAATCTGTCCATAGTAAGCATTGTGTTTTTGTCAATAAATGTGTTATTAGCATCTAAAATTTTTTACCATGTATTGCTAATGTCCTTGGCTGTCATTTATTCTTGAGTACCATTCAGGATGCCTCAATTTTAATACCACAGGGTATTGTATGTGTCAAAACACCATTTTGTTGTCTTGCTTTTCTCTTCCTGTGTCAATGGAAGCCAGATATAACATAGTAGGTTATACTGTGGAATCTGGTATAACGCAAATCCGATCTCCCCCAACAGTAGTCTGTAGCTTAGCGCTCAAAGCATTCAGATAGGGATGTACTGTGGATATCTCTATAATGTGGTTATCGCCTTGTCCCTGTATACCCACATAATAAGGGGCTTACACTGTATATATAAAATAATAGTTATTCCTTGTTATGACAGAAAAAAAAATGCTATGCTTACCTTGATCAACCACTGCAGGTGCCAGATTGACATTATGGTTCGGAATCAACTAAGGAGAACTCATTACACTGCCTACCTGCTTTCATGGAAATGCAGTTTTCACGTCATTTGGCAGTGGTAAAAAACTGAAGCAAACTACTAAACTATTCATTGAAATGTTTCTCCCTTCCTGAGAAACACTTGAGTGAAAGGATGTGACAAGAAATTAAAACTGTTTTTTGCAAGTCCAATGTAACTTCTGAAAAAGAATTGTTCAGATTTAGTGGATAAAGGGTGACAAGAACAGTGGGCAGTGCAATCATGAACCAGAACATGCACATCAGTATATCACAAAAGTACTGAAGGGTAGATTGTACAAAGATATTACAATATGTTGTCTCACACAGTTAGAGCCATGGGTAGTCAAAAGTGGTTAGCAGAGAGGCCTTGTAAATGAGTACTGGAGAGGCTTTTGTGTCTTGCTGTCACCAAGCATGGGTGTTCATTATGGCATTAGCCTTGAGGTAGACTCTGTGTTGTAAACAGGTCTACTCCCTTGATACATTGTCCTGGCACATGTAGCCCATTATAAAGCACAAGTAAGTAGGGTTCATGTGGGGATAACCCACCTAGTTACATGTGTAGTTAGAAATTAGACTAAACATGAGGTTTTGTGCAGTTGGTGGTAATTGAAAACTAATGTATCAAAAGAGGAATTAGATAAAAGTGTGTGTGTGTGTGTGTGTGTGTGTGTGTGTGTGTGTGTGTGTGTGTGTGTGTGTGTGTGTGTGTGTGTGTGTGTGTGTGTGTGGATGTGTGTGTGTTGGATGTGGATGGATAGATAGAGAAACAGATAGATGGATGGATGGATGTTGAAAACTGTAACTGACATGATGTGAAATCACTTATTTACTACAAAATTTTAAACCATGAAAACGTTATTCAATATGTAGTTGGAAATGCTGGATTGTATTAACATCCTTGAATAAATGCTGCATTTAAAGCTAAAATGGTTTAGATTAACTATTGACTAATATATAATATATTTGCATCTTGATTTAACCTTAAGAAAAGCACACTAGAACGCTATTTTATAACAGTGTATGCTTTTCTTTTGAAGCTGTAACTTGGTTAGTTACTTTATAATTGTTTCCATTTCTTTTTCATTTGTACTCTCATGTGCTGTCTTTATTTGTTCTGTCTCTCTCCTCTAGGGATTTGCTGTGGACTTTGTCTCGCCCTGAACTCCTTATTTTAGAAAAAATGTTGTGTAGCCAGGAAGAGCCACAGATAGATGAGAAAAGCAGTCAATACGAAGATAGTCCAGTTCATACATCTGAAGATTACATCATTAAGTTTTACCAGAATCATAGCAATTGTAAGCAGTTCATTCAGGATTTCTATGCATACAATTTCGGTGTGCCCTCACAAAATGAAGAAAATCCTGAAAGAGTTCGTAACACACAGCGTTCGAGCAAATCCCAATCACCCAAGAAAGAAAATATTCAAAAGCATGACAAAACAGCTTCAGAGCTTCAGTGCACGCAGCACGACAGTTCAGAAGCGTCTGAAGCCATAGACAATAAGAATGACGGCAACATTCTAGATGTCGAACTACTTGGTAGCTCATCTTTGTTACAGAGTGATGATGAAACTGAAGTGCATCAGAATAATAATTCTGCAAGGGAAGGTTTTACACAAGAGCAAGATTATCAAACTGAAGATGATGTTATGGTTGATAAAGCTGCTCCAAGTAAATGTGACCACAGGACTAATGTGGAAGCAGATGAAAGGCCACAGTTGAACTGTGCACCTGTTCAAAGTTCCCTGCAATTTGCCAAATGTGATAACTCTGCCGAAATGTGTTGTTTGTGTACTGATAATGAGGAACAGGGAATGCCTTCAACTGCGCAAAATGATTTGTGCCTTGGGTGTTCATTCAGTGCTCTTTGCAACAGTTGCTCCTGTAGAATAAATGCTTCATCATCATCAGAACATTTAACTCCTTCAAGAGAGCTTATGCGACAAGTGATGAGTCGTGTGGAAATCGTGCCTCCAGGACAACACATAACAGGTTATAGTTCCTCTCCGGAAAGTAGTCCGAGAGCATATCACCATGGACTTCTTAGTCATTCTTTTCCCACGCACCCAGCGCACAATGCTCCAGTTTTGACTAGGACTCCTCAGCACGTGCCAACACCTAAGTTGTACAGAAGCAAACAAAGGCTGTCTCAGCGGCGAAGCTCACGCAGTCGTTCAGTGCACCTCAACTGTGATATTTCTCCTAGACATTATTACCAGAATTACAGTTCTGAGAATGGTCAGCTAAGTGTGTCATGCCAAGATCCCGTCAGGTTTTCTACTACACCTCTTACGATTCCCCAAGTGCAACATCTTCGTTCTGAAATTTCTGCTGGCTCCGAGAACACTTACTCATCATGTTCCAGTTGTCAGACTGTTTCCAGTGTATCTAGTCCTGACTGGGATTCAACAAGGTATTTGCAAATGTTTTTTAGGGAAAATTGTTATGTTCTCTCTGAAACACTTACATAAATACATATGCAATATAGCACATCTGTATGTTGTCATTTCCCATCTTTGTATCAAAACTGTGTTCTGGTTGGAGTAGAACGTGAAATGCCTAATCATAGAAAAATGATATGCAGTGACAAAATGAAAATTAATGCCAGTTCACACTAAAACATTGTGTATACATAATTCTTTGCTGCAATTCTTTTCCACAATTTTTTTTTTTTTTCATCACAAAAACTGACGTTGCTCTATCTCCACTATATTCCAGATCTCGCCCATCTCTTAATATGTGGCTTGCTGTATTTTAACGTAGAATGCATGTAAGCAGGGCTGTAGTGGAGGGTATACGACAGTATATGCCATATACCCTCTGCTTTTTTTTTTTTTTGACATAATAGTGTATACCTTCAATGTCCATATTATCAACAGAACTTCAATCTCGAACAACATCGCTGCCAAGAGCTGAACATCTAATAAAAAGAACCATAAGAATTATAGAGAGCTTAGGGAAAATCCTGGGGGGAAAAAACTCATTTGGCATTAGCAGCGAACGAGGAATTATTTTAAAATATCCCATTGATTCCTAACAACAAAATTGTACCTATTAACCAAACCAGTTTATTCAAAGCACGGTTGACAGGATGAAATCAAGACTGTTCAGATTCAAACAGTGAAAATGTACAACTTCTTAAAGATATTTCTTCATTAGAGCGAATAAATATTAAAACAGGCTGTGTGCACTATGGAGAACTAGAAACAAGGCGAATCTGTAGATGTTCTAATGTTGATGAAATTGCAAGCTATTCAGAGAATGAGAAAATATACTGAAAATGTCCCAAGTTGTACCAGAAAACTTAAAACCTCTCTTAATAACGATTTCAACTCTGCCTTGTTTGACAGCTGAATGTGAACGAGGATTCAGTTTAATGAACAACATTATAACCGATCTCAGAGCATCTTTGTTAATCTCCAATGCGTCTAACCTGATGTTCATAAATTCAAATGGGACCGCCCATTGAACGATTTAATCCAAAAAAATATGTAAGATCTTGGAAAATATGTAGATCGTTCAGCAACTGATAGTAGATTAAGGGTTTCTTCTAGAGAAGAACAGTGCAGTAAGGACTTATATCGTCAGGTTTTTTTTTTTTTTTTTATAGGAGGTTTAACGACCACCATGAGCAGCTCAATGGGCTATAAGCAGTCGCCTGTCCCTAATTTATGGTCACTGGTTCCAGGGGAGGGAGAGAGCCAGTACTGTAAGACACAACATCCTTGTCTCACCGGGATTCGAACCCGGACCCCTTTCAGACAAATGATCGGAGGCCATTGCTTAGACCACTGTGCCACCATGGCGGCTGAGGCTTTATGGGTTATTTCAATAAAAGTTACAATAATTTTGTGCATGCTCTTCAACATGTCATAATTGACGGGAGAGAGGATAAGATTCTTTATTCATATCGATAAGTGAGCTGATAGTCATTATTGTTAAAAAGGCACGGTACCTCCACAAGGGCAGTGTGCCTTTTTTTTTTTTTTTCCATGTAGTATAACCTCTGATTTTTAGGATCTGCGCATAGCATACCCTCTGTTGATTTTACAACTACAGCACTGAGTGTAAGGTATGTGTCATGTGTTATGAGGGTTTCATCAACCATGTCTGAGAACATACTCATGCTATGTTGCATGTCATAAGTTGACCTACATAGAAACTACATGCAGCTAAACAAACTCTTTTGCTGAATCTGTTTTTTTCTAGATAACCATTTGCAATTCCCAAACATTCACCATGATCTGTATTTATTAAATGATTCTTGTTTTACATAATCTCTCATTGGTATCATGAAAGAAGGTAGCATGACGAACAACTTTAGAAAACTGTACATAAATGATTAAAAAAAAAAGAGTACTTACTAATAAATCATATTCAACACAGATTTCAGCCAGTTTCTATCAATATTTATGGTGTATGTGGGAATAAGTTTTCCACTCCTACTATTATGTGCTTTGTGAAAATTTTCCTTAAAGGAAATTTAGCTGGGCAGCAGAGAAAATTAGCTGGGTGAGTGCCAAGAAAAATGGCTCTAGGGAGAACCTAAAATATTCTTAGGTGGTTTGGCCATGTTGAAAGAATGAGAGATGGGATGGGATGCTAGAATGCTAACTAAGAGAATTTTTTCTGTCTTAGTGGCAGGAAAGAAAGGTAGAGAGAGACTAAGGAAATTATGGGAGGACCACATTCAGAAATGTCTGCATGAAAAAAAGATGAGTATAAAATACAAAAAAAGGTCTTGTGATGGGTGTCAGTGAAACTCAAGCTGTGTTCCAAGATCGCTGTAAATGGAAACATTTGATACATCAACAGTAAATAAAATATAGTTCCATCAGTTTTAAATTTTAATCTGCCAGATTAAAGTTTAAAAAGGGCTAACTTCTGAATCTCAGAGAACAGCAGGGTGATATGTATGTTATTAACTATGATTTAGCGTAAAGCATAACTTCTAGATACAGGGTTTGCATTGCCCCTGGAATACTGGAAAAGTCTTGGAATTTGATTTCCCTTTTTTCTAGGTCTAGAAAGTCCTTGATTTTTGATATTTTTGAAAAGTCTGGGAATTTTTTTCTTGCAATAAAAATCAAAGATGAATTGCATATTTCGTTTTTGAATCAGAATGATTCAAAAATGATCTATGCATAATAAAATGCCATTAGCAATATTTGCTCTGCTATTTTGTTTAAAAACGAATTGGTTAATGTTTGAATTGATTGTGTCACTTTGTCCTAGCTCCCTGAGGTGTCTGCTCACAAGAATATCATTTCCTTCCATGGAGTGTGAAGACGTGATGGCCGCCCCGGTGGCGCAGTGGTCTAAGGCGCTGGCCTCTGATCATTCGTCCGTAAGGGGTCCGGGTTCGAATCCCGGTCAGGCATGGATGTTGTGTTTGTCTTACGGCACTGGCTCTCTCCCTTCCCTGGAACCAGTGACCCTAAATTAGGGACGGGCGACTGCTTATAGCCCATTGAGTTGCTCACGGTGGTCGTTAAACCTCCAATCAAAAAAAAAAAAAAAAAAAAAAAAGAAGAAGACGTGATGTCATGTCTTTGATCTCATGTGATGCTGGAGTGCAAGATGTTTGAGCACCATATTTCCAGCCACCTTGGTTTGTGGCATAACTGTTGTATGCAGTTGGAGTCAAAACAGCATGTGTTAACCTTCTCTTAAGTCCAAGATTGCCTTTCCTTCTAGCATACACTTTCTTCATTGAAGTAGATAGATGTCTGGCCTCCGAGCCACTAATGTGCATGGGAATAGATGACTCTGGGATATGGAATCTTCAGTACCATGGCAAAACAAAAAATAAAAAAATGCATTATTATCTATGTGCTATGTTTCAGATTGTTTCATACAGAGCAATTTGTACTCAGGGAAATTTTGCAATTCCACTGAAGATATGTCACACTCTCAAGAACTCTCTGTAACAGTAGATATAACACATTGGATTTTATAAGAATTTTAAATGCATAGTAGATTTCAACCCAGTTTACAAATTCTAAAAAAACACTGTGATTCTAGCAAAAACTTAAGCTTCTGGAATTTTTTGATTAACTCCTGGAGAAGTCCTGGACTTTATTTTTATAAATGTGTATGAACCCTCTGAATATGTGACTTCATAACCATATCATGTTTACTATACAGCAGGGTAGTGTCACAATTCACCAACCCCCTTCCTCCAATTTTATTTGATTTATGTATTTACTTGTTGCCCTAGTGATGGAGATTTTTGTAGCATGCTTATACTGTATAAAGAGAGAGAAGGACCATTCTGATTACTTCTACTTTTTTGTATGTGGATTTCAATCCCAGGAAAGACATTAGTGTAATGGGTGTATTTGCATTCCTACAGCAAGGCACAAAGTCATAGGACATGCAGCTACCTGAGCTGCATGTCCTATGACTTTGTAACCCCAACCCCATCACTCAGTGACCTTATAAAATACAGTGGAGGTCTGCATAGGCTTTATTTACTTTGGGAAGCCCTACCCAACTAAAACTTTCTAGTTTGCAGCCCAACCCATCTCATTTCAGATTTTCATCCCACATTCTTTGCCACTTATTACAAAAAATCCAAAGCAGCTATTGTACGAACAAAGCTGAATGAATCCGTAGTAAACAGAATATGACGCAGAGAAATGTGCTTCAGTTCTTCTTGCAGATGAGATTTAGGTCTGACTGCCTACTTATGTTACAAAGGTAAATGCATTTCCTTTTCTGCATTGAAGCATAAACAAGGTACCCTTGATTCCCAAGAATGTAAACAAATACTTCGAACTTCCTCATTTCTGTTATAGCAGTGAACTGTGCCAGATCATTTCTGGTTTAGTGAAACTGGAAAAGTCTTAACATTTCTTGGAAAAGAAAAAAGCACATGTTTATAAACACTGATCAGAAATTACTGTCAGGTAATGTATAACAGAAGTCCTTACTAATGCTAAATCCCCAGTAATTATTGCATTTTAGGCTAAATATTTAGATCAGTCAAGCTGACTGCTGTGCTGCAATTCTAAAGTGGTCATAACTGAGTGCCCTTTCCAAATATGAATTATTTTTTTAATCACACAGTCATGAAATAACTGCATCATGTGTAAAAATTATATGTGGGTAGTTACTCAAATCCTGACAACTGCCATGGTCATAGTGTTAAAGGAAAATAAAGTCAAAAATTAAATTTTATTCCAAAAACTTTAAACATATAAACCAGCCCATTTCAATTTTCATCTTTCAGCCTGGCTTTAAAGATTTCAGTTGTAGTTAATCAGTGCATCCGGGGGGCAGATGCACTTCCATGTCTCTCTTTTCACTTGGGGGTCTTTGTCATCTGATTATTTAACAAATCAATCTTTGCTTTATGAGTATGAGACCAAACATTTTTCTTTAATCTAGGAACAAAATGCTATACTTTGCAGTACAGGTCTGGGATTTTTCACTTAACTGATGGGGGGGGGGGGGTCGAGCTCAAGCTTTATGGGATAGGCCAGTCCAGGACTCGTGCAGTTCTCTAACATATGACAGCACATTGATGTGGTAAGTCTGCAGACCTGTGACATAAAATAGGGGGGGGGTCTTTTGCATTTGAAGAACACAAATGATTTTTTCCCCACAGAAAAAAAAATTGTTTTTAAAAAACTTCATCTCTATGTACTTACATTGTAATTAATCTGTATGATGTGTATATAAAATATAAGATAATTTTGTGCACGTTGTCATAGAAATAAGCAGGGGTGCAGAAAATTTTCAGTGCCCAATATTTCCCCAGAACACAAATTTTTTTATCCGAAATTTCCCCTAAAATGTAACAGATTTTTGTAGAAGTTTAAGCGATTAGAGTATACACTGTGCGTCAGAATTTTTTAAGACTGGCGCTAGATTTCAGCCTACTGTGGCGCCACCAGTATAATCGTGAATGCGTTATAAACCATGACCATCTGCTTTCTTTCTGCCAAAAGTACTGCGCAGTTGTTAAAGTAACTTAAATGAAACAGCCGTTCATTAGAGAAGTAAAAATTTTTTCATGTTGAATTATTAAGATGGAACAAAGGGCTATTATTAAATTTAACGCAAAACTTGGTAAAAGTGCCTTGGAAACGTACCAAATGATGAAACAAGTTTATGGTGAGTTTTGTTTAAGTAGAACAACTGTTTTCCTGTGGCACAAACGTTTTTTGGACGGAAGAGAGACGCTAGAAGATGATAAGCATACCGGAAGACCAAGTTCATCTAGGACACCTGAGATTATTGAAAAAGTGCGTGATTTCGTGGCAAACAATAGATGTGCGTCACTAAGAATGATGGAAGAGTCTTTAAACATCAACAAAGAAATGATTTGAACCATCCTGCATGAAGATTTGGGCAAAACAAAAGTCTGTGCTAAATTTGTTCCACACACGTAAACCAATGAACAAAAATCAAGGAGAAGTGCACATTGCAGAGACATCATCTTCAGCCACTGAAAATGATCCAAACTTCTTAAAATCGATTGTTACAGGTGATGAAACATGGTGTTGTCAATATGATCCTAAAACAAAGCGACAAAGTACGGAATGGAAGTCAAAAACTCTCCGCAAGCAAAAAAAAACAAGAAAAGTTCCATCGAAAAATCAAAACAATGCTCATTACATTCTTCGATAGTAAGGGTATTATCCACAAAGAATTTGTTCCAAGTGGACAAACAATTACTGGTGAGTTTTATTTAAATGTTTTGAGGCGTTTGATGGGCAGAATTCGTCGCATTCGTCCAGAATATCGGAATGAAAACAGTTGGCATTTGTTGCACGATAATGCACCTAGTCACACCTCACTTCTTGTTCGTAGATTTTTGGCGAAAAATAACATCTGTGTGTTGAATCATCCACCGTATTCACCTGATTTATCACTCTGCGACTTTTCTTTATTCCAAAAACGTAAAATGACTTTAAAAGGGTGTTATTTTGATGATATTTTGAGCATACAAACAGCTTTGACGCATGCTTTGGAGGCAATTCCGCAAAGTGAACTGGAACAGGCATTCGAATCATTATTAAATCGCTGTAACAAGTGTATTGAGGCCGGAGGGATTTATTTTGAATAACAAACCAAAACAAATTATAATTTCTTGTTTCTATTTCATTTTACAGACCCAGTCTTAAAAATTCTTTGCCACACTGTGTATGTTGATGATTAAGAATTATCCTTAAAGCCTATTACTTAAAAAATTGAAAGTAACAACTAATATTTATTCCAATGAATAAATAAAAAACAATCTTACATTAATAGATGACGTCAGTTGTCACCAAGAAATGGCAGCCTTTCCGTCTCTTTGTAAAGGCTGTCAATCACCTTTGACGTCTTATACACCTTGAGATGAGATGATGAAGAAAACCATGTGAAATGGTATCTTCCACCATGGAAATGCCTGTCGAAGGATTCTTTTAACAGTTGTGAAACCTTATAAACAGGAGGTCCATTCCAAGAAATGAAGACCTCATTAAAAAGGGTATAGAGCTGGATGTTCACGTTATATTCGTTGTTAATAAGTAAAGTTTTCTTTCTATAATTATTACTATTATTATTATTTTATCCCCGGGAAAAATTTTCTCCTGAGCTGCCTTAATTTTCCCCGAACCTCGTTCGCGCGTTCGAATATTTTCTGCACCCCTGGAAATAAGTACACTGATGTTCAAAATTAAAAAAATTTGCACATTTTGTCAAATTTCTGAAAAACGATTGGACACATTTTAATGAAATTTGGTATGGGTACACAGTTATATAAGAGAAAAAATTATACCATACAACAGTCATGGTATGCATTCATGATTGTCAGTAAAGCTCATCAGCGTAGGAATGTCCAAAATCCATGTTTCAAGATCGAACATAAAATTATTCTAATATGGGGTATGGTCCCCTCTCACAGTGCGACATCATACTGAAAACGAGGCAGTTAATAAGTCCCTTTGGCAGTTGGTCCCACTCCTGCAGCAACACAGTTTACAGCTCCTGGATGGTTCTCGGAGAGGGATGGCGAGCTGCAATTGCCCTCCCAAAAGCGTCCCAGACATGGTCGATAGGGTTTAGATCTGGCTGGCCAATCCATCCGTTGATTATCCTCACTTTCAAGATAATTGTCGACCAGGTGAGCTCTATGTGGACGAGCGTTGTCATCCATAAAAAGGAACCGAGGGCCAACTGCTTCCCTGAAAAGTTGAACATAGGGCTGAAAGATCTCATCCCTATACCTCTCAGCAGTCAGGGAGCCTCTGTCAAACACATGGAGAGGTGTGCGGCCATCCAACATGATGCTTGCCCAGACCATGACACCTCCACTGCCATAGCGATCCCTTTCTCGGATGTTGGAGGAAAGATATCAGGTCCCAGGTTCTCTCTAGATGAAGGTACGTCAAGAATCAAGTGTCCAGGCTGAATCGCGACTCGTCTATGAAGAAAACATTACCCCACTGAAGTTTGGTCCAAGGCTGGTGTTGTCTGCACCATGCTAAACGCACTGTCTTTTGTGCTGAAGTGAGCGGGACGCAAACAGTGGGTCTTCTGGCAAAAAGCCCTCTCTCATATGAGGCCTTCAGGATACGGTAACCCTTGAAACTCTGGTTCCAGTGGCGGCATGCAGCTCACGAAATAGCTGTGCAGCTGTAGCAGTCCTGTGGCGCCTCGCTGAAAGTGCCAAATAACTATCTTCATTGGCCGTCATGGCTCTTGGACGACCTTGCCCAGGCCTTCTTGATATGGATCCGGTGTCATTAAATTGTTTCCGCAAATTGCAGATGACACTGGACGCTACATTGAGCTCTGTAGCAACCTGCACATGCGATTGCCCTGCCTCCAATCTACCGACGATTCTCCTCCTCATTCTGTCATCAATATATTCGTGGCAACTCATTTTGCCTGATTGCTTATGAAATTGAACCAACTCCTGCAAGAAACACAACGAATGGCGCCGAGGAGTACGAGCGAACTAATCGCGGGAAAAGCCATATGTGCTTTTCTCATGCCCTCCGCTGTCACAGCTCCGCCCACACGCACGTGTACGCTTATGTATTCAACACTGCAAATTTGCATTCTTGTTCGACGGCATAATTTGTACCTTTGGTTCCGTATTTTTTGTGAAAATTGACAAAATGTGCAAATTCTCTTAATTTTGAACACCAGAGTGTATATCATGAGGTTTAATACCACAAAAGATATGTAAAACACTGATTTGCACCATTAGTCTGAGTAGTCTCTGTGGGTTACGTTGAGCCGGAATTTTAATTATGCAGACTTAATAAAAATTCCCATATTTGTACTATAACTACTTTAAAATGCCAAAACATACACTGGCATGCAAAAATTAAGAATGAGACGGTTTTTCGAATGTAACATCATGCAGAAGTGCTCCACATCAACTCAAATCATACCATAAGATCCCCAAGATGTAAGAACATGGGACCAGTGAGCACAACTGGACAGAAGACAAAAACGTCCATGTGACAGGCGGCTGCCAAGAAAAATCCAGTCTTTAGTAGGTGATATGATCACCCCTGACTGCGTTGCAGGATTTACAACATCTGTCCATGCTGAGGACGAGGTTGTCAAGGAGCTGTTTAGGCATCGTGGCCCATTCCTTTTGTAGCACCAATCGCAGCTGCAGAATCGTTGCTGGCAGCTGGTGACGTGCTGCCAAGCATCTCCCAAGAAGGTCCCACACGTGTTCGATTGGATTTAGGTCCGGGGACCTTGCAGGCCAATCCATATGTTGAATATCTTCACTCTCCAACAACTCTGCGACAGCCACTGTACGATGAGGTGTGGCGTTGTCGTCCATGAAGAGGAACTCAGGACACACAGTCCCTCTAAACAGACGTACGTGAGGCATGAGAACCTTGGTACAATAGCGGACACCAGTGACTGAACCTCCTTGGAAGATATGGAGATCAGTACGGCTACCAAGCATGATACCGCTCCAAACGAGGACTCCGCCACCTCCAAACCGGTCCCTTTCGATGATGTTGGAGGTGTGATTGCATGTTCCCTGCTCTCTCCAGATGTGTATATGTCCAGAATCGCTCGTCAGACTAAATCGGCACTCATCAGTAAAGAGAACTTGACCCCATTGCTGATGTGTCCAGTTCTTGGGTTCCTGGCACCACAGAAACCGCCGTCTCCGATGAGCAGGCATTAATAGCACACACCGTACTAGTCATCGTGCAAATAGACCACCTTTGTGCAGCCTCCTGGCCACAGTAAAACGCGATAACGGGCGTCCAGTTGTCTGTTGCAGCGATCCCGAACTCCTCGGCCACACTAGTCACACTTCGACCTTCTTCCAACTTCCCAATGACGCGACCTCGGGTAAAGTCATCCAGATGTCGTCTACTGTATTGCCTGTTGGCCATGCCATATCACACAGTGGCAGCAACTCTACGTCATTCAAACCGATGTACACAGTGGAATAGCTTTCACCGAATTGCTGAGCGTACACCGCCCGTGTGCTTTATATCCCCCCCGCCATGCTGCATTTATGCGCATGCCCTACCATACCAGACCCTAGTCTATCTCCTGAGTGATCTTTCGGTCCGTTCTGCCTGCTCTTTTAGCTGTTATTCTAATTTCTCCTCTTCGACCTTAATTTTTGCACACCAGTGTAAATATCCATGCTGTTATGGCATATGAGTTAGAAATTTTCATATTCATTATTAAACAGAATACGAAATTTAATTGAGGACTACAGAACCATGTACTTAAGATGTACAAGTTTTGGAATAATCTTTCGAAGTAAAAGAAGGGACTTTCGTACTTAAAAAAAAAAAAATCACATTTGAAGTGAAGTCTGGTTATGCTAAGAAATAAATTATTACTTCTATTGTGAAATAATATACCTTTTTCTGTTATAAACTTGGATTTCTTTTGTGCTGTTTCAGTCCTGAGACCAGCTCTTACAACTCTGAGTGTCAAGATGATGAAGAAATAGCTTTGGCTCTTCAAGCAGCTGAAATTGCTTCAAGAAATAAAGCACGTTCACGTTTCAAAAGTAGCTCTGACCTACTGCATAAGTTATTTGTTTGTATTTCTGGTTAGTATAATTTTCATAATTAAAATATGCTACATTAAATAAAACTTACATTTCGTAGTAGACAATTATGTAACTTTATAAATGCATGTCCACTTGTTTTAGGCTGATCTTTTGAAAGTGTTTACATTATGCATCTGAATAGCGCATCTCCAGGAAGAGCTAGTTTGGTGGATTTGACATAAAACAATTAATATTGGTGCACATATGTCTTTCAAATAGCAACGTGCAAAATTTTCAGGGGGAAACGCTCAAATACTCTTTTCTTCCAAGCAAATTTTCTGTGCTTGCTGGTCAAGATGTTAATATTAAGGGAAAATGTTTAGAAATAATGTTCAGGTGGATCTAAATGTTGAACAAAAAAGGAATAGAAAAGTATTCTGAATTTGTTCAAATGTGATTCAGGTAAACTCATATTTTAGCCTGACATGAAAAGGAAAGTATCTTGAGTACTGTATGTACTCGCATATAAGCAAAAAAAAATTTCAACGAAATCCTGCTTTCAATGTTGGGGGTTCAGCTTATATGCAGGTCAGTAAAAAATAGGGCTGAACTTCTGTGAATTCTCCTGCAGAATTTACCGATGGATTTGTTTACATTTTAGATCACTATTTTCTGCATGTCAAAGACGTAAAGAAAACTACTTTTGACTGTGGCTTTCCACGTGTTCTTCGAAAGTACTTCCAATAAATAAAAATTATGAAATATTTTTTCAGAGTAGGATTCTTATGGGAATAAATGTTGCTAATATGATAAGTGAAAATCCTAATCCCATTTCAAATTGAGACTGAAATTTTCGTGCTTCTAAACACGGAATAGAACACCTCATTACTTCCCATATGCAACTGCATAACACTGTCTTTCAAATTAGACATGCAGTGAATTGACCGTGTAAAAGCGCTTAGCTGTTAGGGTGGGCGACAGCCTCAATCAGGCATCTCTCTCTTTTATAAGTGAAGAACTTAATCCTGTTTCAAATTCAGACCATGAAATTTCTTGCTTTCAAACATGGAAAAAAATACGTCATCACTTCCCATATTCATCCGTGTGACACCATTTTTCAAACTGGGGACGCAGTTAGTTGACCACATAAATCGCTTAGCTGTTTCAGTGGGCCACAGCCAATAGGGTGCCTCTCTCAAGTTTTCACGGCAAGCGCGGGCGTGCACATCTTCCGCTTTGCGCTGGTGAAAGCCATTCGCACTGTCAAACAACGAAGACAGTTTTTCATGAGAGGTGGTAAAACTTGAAAAAAAAGGTTGACTTGGCCTTGTTACTTCTTGAGTAAAAGAACTGTGGAATCCAATTTCACTTGAAATGGTTATAAAGTTTCTCAAAAAATGCTGCACAAGTAATGCAGTTGATGTTACTGAAGTTATTTGGAAACTCTGATAATGGATTGTACTTTGAAGGTTTTTACAGAAGATAATCTCAGAAATTTGCATAATTCATTTCAATGAACATATTTTCCAAACTCTTGAAATTTAATGTTGGCTTATATGCTTGTCAAGGTTTTTCAAAATTTTTAAGCTCTTGAAGTATGGGGTGGCTTATATACTGAAATTGGCTTATATGTGAGTATATACAGTATGTTTAAATAGGACTTGAGCATGTTCAAGTACTAGTTAAGAAAAAAATAAGTATTCTGAATATTATATGTTCTAAACGATTCTTGTGAAAATCCGTTTATTTTGGCGTAATATACAGTAAAGAAGGGAGCGATCTTTCACTACCAACAGGTAGCTTCCTCAGGCTAGAATAACATCTAAAGAATATATACAAGAATTTAAATGCAAAATAACAATAATATAAACGTAAAACCTTTTTTACATGTGAGAATGCCTCGTGCAGGTGGGCGAAAGACATGTGCTAGGCGTGCACTGTATGCAGAAACATGCGCCATGCAAAAGGTAAATCAAAAGAAAGCTCATCGTTGCACGCGATTGGGTTGGCTATAATTTCAATGGATTCCCTTATAGCAGTGGCTTTGGTGTTCGTGTAGGAGGCTATTTTCTTCATGTCGCCCCATTGTGGAGTGGCTGAATGGGTTGTGACCTCTTTCGCTAGGGCTGTGTTTATTCTTCCCGCTGCAACATCTCTCTTGTTCTCCGCTAATCTTACCTTGAAAGAGCGCTTTGTCATGCCCACATATTCTTCAAGGTAAGATTAGCGGAGCACAAGAGAGAATAAACACAGCACTAGCGAAAGAGGTCACAACCCATTCAACCTCTCCACAATAGGGCGACATGAAGAAAATAGCCTCCTACACGAACTCCAAAGCCACTGCTATAAGGGAATCCATTGAAATTATAGCCAACCCGGTCGTATGCAACGAGCTTTCTTTTGATTTACCTTTTGCATGTTTCTGCGTACAGCATACGCCTAGCACATGTCTTTCGCCCACTTGCACGAGGCATTCTCACATGTAAAAAAGTTTTTACGTTTATATTATTGTTATCTTGCATTTAAATTCTTGTATATATTCTTTAGACGTTATTCCAGCCTGAGGAAGCTACCCGTTGGTAGTGAAAGCTCACTCGCTTCTTTACTGTATATTATGCCAAAATAAATGGATTTTTTCACAAGAATCGTTATCATCTGGTGTAACTACCCACCTGTTTATTTCTGTATTATATGTTCTTTTTTTTTTATTATTTATTTATGAAGTTTTTGGAGAAGGGAAGGTAATCTACAGTTGAAGTTATGTAAAAAAAAATATTGCATGCCTGATCTCTTTTGTGTGGTATACACTGAAGTGCCAGAAAAACTGGTACAGACGAGCTTATGCAAAATACATAGCAACGTCACCTATGTGCATACTCTGTTGGAATCGCCAGTGCATATATAAAGCGATAGACATCCTTGCCAGCTGTCAGAGCTGTTTTCAGCTTGAGAATGACAAGTAATAACGATTTAAGCGATTTTCAACGCGGTGTCATAATTGGCGCTCGTGAGATGGGCCACAGTATTTTGGAGGTAGAACCAAGTTCGGATTTTCACAGACGGCCATTACAAGGGTGTACCGTGACTACAAGAATTTCGGCAAAACCTCCAACCTACGATACCAGTGTGGCCGTAAAAAGACATTGGGTGAACGTGACCATTGTCGGCTGTCAAGAATCGCTTCACGCGATAGGCATGCAACACTCTCGCAGGTATCATCAGAATTCAATGCTGAAGCCTCAACAAGCATCAGCGTCTGGACTGTGCAACATACCCTGCACGATATGGGCTTTGGGAGCCGACGCCCAACTCAAGTCCCCTTGATGGGTGCACGACACAGAGCTATGCGCCTCGCTTGGGCACGACAACACCGCCACTGGACACCTAATGACTGGAAACACCTGATGACTCGGGCAGTGGAAGTATTTGTGTGTGGCGCAAACCCCATGAAGCCATGGATCCCGCCTGTCAACAGGGAACTGTACCAGCTGGTAAGGGGACCGTAATGGTATGGGGTGTGTTTAGCTGGACTTCACTGGGACTCCTGGTATGTCTACAAACGTCTGTGACTGGCCAATGCTATGTGTGCATCTTTTCTGAAAAGGTACACCCGTTCATGTCCTGCATTCATTCTGATGGGTTGGGCCTGTTCCAACAGAACAATGCACCTCCACACAAGTGTCAGGTCACCACATTATGGTTAGAAGAGCATTCATCTGAGTTTGGGATGTTGCCATTACCACCCAAGTCCCCAGATCTGAACGTGATAGAACACATTTGGGATGCCATGCAATGCGCTATTGAACACAAGAATCCGAGACCTCGGAATACACCCGAATTGTGGAACTCTCTGCAGGAAGTATGGTGTGCATTGCCTACAGCATATTTCCAGAAGCTAGTGGAGTTCATGCCCCATCGTATTTCTGCAGTCCTGCTCCCGTGGGGGACCTACCAAGTATTAGACTGGTGTACCAGTTTTTCTGGCACTTCAGTGTATATGATTTATTAAACAGTGGAAATTAAGCAAGCAGTGTTGGGAGGGGAGTAGAAGAATTGAAGGAGGGTTTAAGCCTATGTCAAGAGGGCGGGGGGGGGATACAAACCTTCTTTTCAGTCTTTTTTAATAAAGGGACTTTTCCCCAATATCCATAAGCTAGCAGACTGCAGGAAATATGTAAAATGTGAGTGCATAAAAAAGTTGATCCAAATTCAGTAGTAGTTGTGAAGCATTAATAAATGTGAAACTTTCTTCGAAATTTCCAGCATTAAGCAATCAATTGTGTGAGATGCAGTACTACAATCAAGCACATCATTGCAATAAAAAAAAAAATGTTCTTAGATTTTTATTTATTGTGCGTAATGCCCTGTTGCCTTTTGTTAATAAATTGACACACTGGTACTGCAAACTTCAAACCCTAAGTTTTAAATGATTTCTCTTTTTTGTAATTTATATCTTGGAGTTCGCTTCAGCATATGATGAAATTACCTTTAAACCCCTCCCCTCATAGGTGATGCATGAAGGGGAGGGGATTAAGAGGTGTTTTGCATTCATGCATGCACAAAATTTTGTATTGAGTGAATCAAAATCCTTTTTCAGTATTTAATTTGCATTTGTTATGAACATTTCTGAATATCTGAGTGAAAAATGAATGCATAATAAGTTTTACTATTTTCCTCCTTCTAGGTAACACCACTGCATTTTACTATAAATGCAATTTTTCTCATTCATGTCTGTGCCAGAACAATAATATGTCAAACAGTTAATGATGTCCTTGAACATCACACACATAAAATGAACGATGATGGGCAAAACAGGTAACAATATTAACAAATAAAGGTAACTTGATCATGCTAGTTACGTTAAATGATAAACTTTTACAAGAAAGTTCGTAAGGTCGAAAGCTCCCAACTTACGAACTTTCTTGTAAAAGTCTCCACCTTGCTATCAACGTTTTGCTTCACATTACACAACTGTAACACGACTACATTCCTGACATGATCAGAATGTGTCTTGCCACCCCCACCCCCACCCCCCGTAAGTAATGCATTTCTCCAGCACACAAATGACTCCTGTGTTTCTTCTGTAGTGCCCCTTTTCTTTTAATCATAGTTATTATTGTCAAACTGATATGTACTGCCATGGCTCTTAAGCTCAAGCAAATACTCTGCAGAAATGTGCTCCATAAAATTAAGCACCAAAAAACAATAAGCCTTCTTACGTAAATGTTGTATATAACTCAGCATTGAAAAAACATTTCCGGCGCGTAGAGATCGCCAAAATAATATCATGATGGAGAGACATTACAGTAGAAACTAACCAACTATATAAAATACAAATGACTCTTGAACGTTTTACAAAGATATGAACTTAATACTTGACAAAGGCATTACCTAACCCTCCTCTTAATTGGATATTTTTTAAAATATGTGCATATAGCTCCTAAGTTATTACTTTAATGCTTTTGTGTGTGTGTAGATTAGGTTTGGCTAAATAATGTAACTTAATTTTCATTGTGAAAATGATATTCTGGAAGGAGGGTTATATTATGCTTTTGTCAAATATTAAGTTCATATCATCTTTGTAAAACGTTCAAGAGTTATTTGTATTTTATATAGTTGGCTAGTTTCTACCGTAACGTTCCTCCAGCATGATATTGCTTTGGTGAACTCTACATGCCGTAAATGTTTTTTAAATGACTAGCTACAACATTTATGTAAGTAGGCTTATTGTTTTTTGGCATTTAATAGTTATCATCTTGTGTTTATGGCTGAGTGTGTTATTTGTCCTAGCATATTTACAAGTCCTGTGTACATTTTCCATGTGTGTGTGTATATAGTACTATATTTCATGAGTTATGATTAAATTGTTTTATGTGTTTCACGCAGGAGTGGCTGATCAACTGCAAACCAATTATGCTAGTGATCTCAGGAACATCTTGAAAAGCGTGTTTGACATAAACTGCAGTCAGAGTTTACAGAACAGTAGTCACTCAGATCAACAGTGGAACGAGCTCCCCACACTTGACGAATATGGTCAAAGTGAGGGTTCACCTAGTGAGTTGATTTCTTCAGACAGGTCGCCTTCAGATGAAGAATCCACTCCATTCCAGGATGTGCAGAGGCCGATGTCAATTGAAGTTACAACTGCACCTATAATTAATAATGAGCACAACGACGAAGATGAGAGGGATCACAGTTCAATAGACAGTGCTGAAGAAGCTGTTCCTGACAACTCTCCAACTCCTTCTCTAGTCCTGTCAGATGTGAGGCAGAATAATCAAAACTTCATCAGTGATGGATTGATTCGAGTTGGTAAGTTGCTCTCTTATCAGATTTGATTTAAAGTGCAATCTTGATCACATACTCGCTTTGAGTAAGATAATGTAAAGATGCTCGAAATCTGTACCTACTATTAAGGCTGTCTTTGAATTAAGTTTAGGGTTCATCTTCTGTGATAGAAGGTGCAAAAAACACTCCTTGGGGTGTGGCTTTTTACGTCTTGAATGACTATCCCAGAAGTTGGCATCAGCGAATCACTGCAGACCTCACCATATTCAGAATGGAAATGGTCTCTTGTCGGCTGCACAATGAAAAGACAAAATATGTGCTGGTACATGTTAACCAATGACGTTATTTGGGGGGTGGAGCTCAGTAGGTAGGTGGGGTTTTTATAGCTCAGATTCAGGGGTTATCTGCCAATGTACACATTTTCTCTTTTAAAAAAATGAACATACAGTAGGATTTATGATGATTTGTGAAAGACAAGACTCCAATCTCACTTTTGGCCCCATTCAATGATTTCTGTTTGGCCTAGAGAATTAAAAAGTGAGACAAAAAATGAGAGATTTCATTTCTTCCAGGCAGAAACATGGCTTAGCTAACTTAATCGCACCATCTAGCACCAAATTGAAATGCTTTCAAGCCAGATTAATGCCGCCCCGGTGGCGCAGTGGTCTAAGCGATGGCCTCTGATCATTCGTCCGAACGGAGTCCGGGTTCGAATCCCGGTGAAGCATGGATGTTGTGTTTGTCTTACGGCACTGGCTCTCTCCCTTCCCTGGGGCCAGTGACCGTAAATTAGGGACGGGCGACTGCTTATAGCCCATTGAGTTGCTCACGGTGGTCGTTAAACCTCCAAACAAAAAAAAAAAAGCCAGATGAATTGAATTTTAAAAAAATGTAACAATTTTTCTGGAATAAATTCATTTTTATTTGTGCTCAAAATTTCAGACACTGCAAAGTAATAGTCTTTGAGAAAACGTGTACAAAAGAATTTGCATTGCAGATACAGGATAGAATTTCTGTTTCGCTCATTCAAAGATGGCCTTAAGCAATTTTGTAGAGGATTTTAAAATTCAAAAAAATGTTTCATATTTTAAATATCTTGAACAGCACTGGCTCAAGGCATGTTTGCACCCCAATGTCAAGTCTCAATTGAGTTCTTCTTTATGAACTTCTCTCTGGAGAAATTTAGTTTTCAAGTTTAACATACAAGAGCTATGCTGAAATTAATGAGCAACAATGTTTAAAAAATTGTAAGTTGCACTGATTGAAGAAATAAGTATGACACCTTAATCTATTTTTCTACGAAAATGCCATTGATTTGGACACATTTCACCTTTCGTTCTGCAGTTTAAAGATACTCTTGCAGAAAAACTTCGCCCCAGTTGCGCGAAGACACCAACGTATACAGTTTGCTGTATTGCTTCTGTGCTCTGGTAGTTGTTGGCTTTGCATCTAGTCCTTTAGGAAACCAATAGAAAGTGATAGTTGGAGTGTGCCAGATGTGGGCTTGTATGCAGGGTGAGATAAAAGTTCCTATCTGAATTTCTGGATTTTTCCAAGGTCAAACAAGTGGAGTGGGGCCTGATGTCATGCTGGAGGAGGACTTTCTTTCCCAGCCATTTATAATGCAATGCATAGCTGAGTTTTTGTAATGTTTGGACATAATGAGCTGCATTTAATTTTTGTCCAGGCTCTAAAAAATCAACCAGAATGCACCCACCTGCGTCCCTAAAGACAGTTTCCATAATCTTTGCAGCTGACGGGACTGCCTCGGGCTTCTTCCTGCTTGGTGAATGGAGATGCCATTCCATGCTCTGGCATTTTGTTTCAGGCTTGAAATGGGAGAACCAACTTTCATCACTTGTCACAATACTGTGCAAAACATCAGCCCCTTCATTCCAATACCACTCCAGCAGTTGTGACGAGATGTTTTTGTGCTGGCCTTTGTGGTCTTCGGTCAGTAAACGGGAGATGTTTTTGCCCTGGCGTTTGTGGTCTTCGGTCAGTAAACAGGCGACCCAGTGGGCACAAATTTTCTGATATTCCAAGCTGCTAATCATTTCCTAAATGCCCAAGTTTTCTGTAGTTCCATCACCATCACACATCTGTCATCACTAATTAAGGCATCAACCCTTTCCTTGTTGTGTTCTATAAAGTTTGTTCAATGGCAGCCACTAAGAGGCTGATCATTAATGTCTGTTAATGTCTGTAAAACTGGATTTAAAATACTTCAGTGATAGAATGACAATTTATGTCATAACTATCCTTACTTTACGTGCATACATATCACAATAATAGATAGCTTACCTTTTTTAAGGCCAGCTCCTTTGACAAACATTTCACTGCACGTCAGCTTTTTGGAGTCATTTGTTGGCTACAACCCACGGTGTGGTGGTCTCATTTCGCCTTCATTTCATTCTATGCCGACGAGTAAATTAAACCACTTGAAGTGTTTTGCAACAATGACACATGACTTCAAAAGCTATTAATATTTCTTTAAAAACTCTTCTACCAACATATAAATAAAACTAAGTAAACCAGATAACTTTTCAAACCAAAATTCCTTAACCCAACCACTAACACACATAGACAAACTCACATTAACTCCAACTACGAAACCACATACATACAAATATTCTAAACATATCTCTATAACCATATTTACACAGAACCTGTCCTATTGCCGTCTGTCATTCTGTCCTATTCGTGCCTTACACTTCAACTCGATGTATTTAGCATGTAGTGACCACACCCCTGCCTTTCCCATGCAGACCACCTCAAGCGCTTTCTACACACACACACACACACACACACACACACATGGGTCGTCTTCAGGAAGTGTTTTAGATGTTAACTATTCTGCCACTGTAGAGTGAGTGAGCGAAACGATCCACCTCCTTGTCCAAGTCGCAATGTCATCTCCAAACTCTCCACCGTGGCTCCATCTGACTTGTAAACACTGGTAAAACCTTCATTTTCTTCTTCAGTGATTTTGACTTTTTTGTTCAATTTTAATTAATTCTTTCCATGGAAAGAATTCATTATTATTATAATAATAATTCTTTCCATGGAAAGGATTCATTATTATTATAATAATATTAATAGCTTTTGAAGGAAAGAATTAATTAAAATTGAACAAAAAAAGTCAAAATCACTGAAGAAGAAAATGAAGGTTTTACCAGTGTTTACAACACATGGAGCCACGGTGGAGAGTTCGGAGATGACATTGCAACTTGGACGAGTAGGTGGATCGTTTCGCTCGCTCACTCTGCAGCGGCAGAATAGTTAACATCTAAAAGTGTGTGTGTGTGTGTGTGTGTGTGTGTGTGTGTGTGTGTGTGGAAAGCGCTTGAGGCGGTCTGCATGGGAAAGGCAGGGTTGTGGTGGCTACATGCTACTAAATACATCGAGTTGAATAGTAAGGCATGAATAGGACAGAATGACATAGATGGCAATAGAACTGGTTCTGTGTAAATAGTGTAGATATATGTTTAGAATATTTGTATGTATGTGGGTTTCATAGTTGGAGTTAATGTGAGCTTGTCGATGTGTGTTAGTGGTTGGGTTAAGGAATTTTGGTTTGAAAAGTTATCTGGTTTACATAGTTTGATTTATATGTTGGTAGAAGAGTTTTTAAAGAAATATTAATAGCTTTTGAAGTCATGTGTCATTGTTGCAAAACACTTCAAGTGGTTTAATTCACTCGTCGGCATAGAATGAAATGAAGGCGAAATGAGACCAACCGTGGGCTGGAGCCAACAAATGACTCCAAAAAGCTGACGTGCAGTGAAATGTTTGTCAAAGGAGCTGGCCTTAAAAAAGGTAAACTATCTTATTGGATTTAAAATATTTCACCCACCTTCTCACACTGCTAGCACCCATACATGCATTTCTGTATGCATGCTGAAACCTGTGGTGAATATATCAGCAGTCAGAAGATCCTCTTTCACAAGGAACTGAATCGCAGCACGCTGACGGGTCCATCTTTTCTCACATCTGTTTGGTCACATAACTGACGCTAGTGATGTCATTTGACATTCATGACCGCAATGACAGGTGGCACTACCTATCCATGAAATATCATTCTCCCAATGTGCAACCATGCATGTCCTCCAAAAGCCGGATGTCTGGGCATCATGGTGTCCATTATCCAAAAATAATCTTGCCAATCCTGAGTTCAAATCTCTTATCAAACGTACCAAATATTTTTTTGTTCTATGACTCTTTTGTATTTGGATTCAGGAATCCTTAATTAGGGATTGTGAAATTCTTTTCAGCCATGAAAGAAATGCGTGATTACACCATATAATACAAATTTTGAAGTTGCCAATCCGATTTTTGGTGTAAATGTGACAAGGATGATAAGTCAGATAACATCCAAAAACTTTAAAATTTTGTCTTCCTGGAGCGGGACTCGAACTTGGGTCTCCCAGATAGCGCCCGGGTATGCTAACCACTACACCACCCAGGACGACCAAGTCTGAAGTTTCCGATTAATTTCAATGTAACCATCACAGGATTCGCTTGTCAACTTCAAAATTTGTTTCTTTTCAGCCTTTGATTCTTCATGGGGGTTAACTGAATTACAGAAAGCGCAAAATGAATCCTGAATTTAACAAAACCGTGTTTTTCTCTTCAGTAAACTAGACTGGAAGGAGAATCACTGTATTGTTATTTCACAAAATATTTTTTGCTTAATACTTCCTGCATACACATTTAAAGCATATATAGTGTTGTGGTTCAAAGGTTTTAAAATATTTTAATGTCTAATTACAGCAGTAAAAATACTTCAGCCAAGTAATCTTTTAATCATCCTTTCAGATCCCCCAGCATGGGTTCCAGATGAATCAAGTGCTCTCTGTATGGCCTGCAAAGTTCCTTTCACTTTGTTGCGAAGAAGACACCATTGCAGAAATTGTGGAAAGGTGCAGTTTTCATTTAAAATTTTTATGCATTAAATGATATAATGTGCAACATGTATCTATCCATGTGGAGATTATAAAAATATAGACTTTACATCAAGGGTAGATCCAGAATTTTTTTGAGCGGAGGCGCAAGTGTCAGGAATAACAGAGGACCTTTCTGATATTTTTTCTCAAAATGAAAAAGTGTTCTTAGTATGTCTATAAATTCTTCCAATTAATTAAGGAAAGTAATATAATTTTAAGTAAAACTTTCTTTTACGAAAAATTATTCAATTTGTTATTAAAACCTAACGAATCAAAGCTTTTCCTTGGTCCACAGGGATGCTCTTCCCTGTGGACCAAAGAAGAGCACTCACTCAGGGAACAGTGAGTGCTCTTCCCTGTGGACATACCCCCCCCCTCCCGTGCCTACCCTCTGGATCCACCCCAACTTTACGTATTCTGCTGCCATTTATAAGGAACATAATTGAAGAAATATGTTCCCTTTGATCTTCAACTAAGCTATTTAGCTTTTCTTTTTTTCTTTTTTCTGTTGAAGTGTTCTTCATTCATCACACTAAAATGTTATGGAAACTTTACTTCGAAAGCTGTCGAAAGGAGGAGGGTGAAAAGCAGAATAAAAGTTATTTCTTGTAGTTTATAATGACACTTGGATGCACAATTACCAATATGATCATCTTAAAAAATGTCATCAAAGAAATGAAGCTCATGTATCTGGTCATTTGCTCTTTATGCTTATTTTTTGTTCTATATGTCATTTTAATTTGATTGCTCTTCACACAGATAACCATAATAGTCACTTGAAAGTTTCACTGATGTAGAGTGAGTACAACTGCTGCCCATTAGAAGATTATTGCAAAAACCAGAAAACATGATGAGGCCTACTGACCTCAATAACCAAAACCTGAGTTCTTTATTTTTATTTAAACATGCACACATATCACTACGTTGTTCTCTGAGATTCAGAAGTTAGCTCTTCTGAGAAAGCTCATTTGGCGGATTCAAGTTTGTAACTGTCAACAATTAGTAAAATCTGAGTTAGATTTCACTTACTGTTGGTGTATCAAACATCTCCATTTACAGCGAACGCAGTGTGCAACTTGAGCTTCACTGACATCCATCACATATCTCAAACAAGACCTTTAGTACTTCATACTCATTTTTTTCTCATCCATGCATTCCTGAATGTGGTCCTCCCATAATGTTCTTAACCTTTTTCTGCCACTAATGAATTCTCTTAGTCAACATCTCAACACTCTTTCAACATGACCCAAACCATCTGAGAATATTTGTGTCTACCTTACTAACAATATTTTGCTTCACCTTACATATCTTCAGCAATCTTCATTCTTCACATAATCAGAGCGTGTCTTGCCACAAACCCCGTGTAAGTAACACATCGCTTCAGAACACAAAGAATTCCTATGTCTCTTTTACAGTAGCCAGGTTTCACAGCTGTACATCAGAGTAGGAACAGTTACTTTCATACACAGCCATTCAGGACTTTTTTGAGAACCCATCATTCCTCCGAAATCCTTCTTAAAGTAGCTATGGCTTTCAAAGATGAATTCACTCTTCTACTAATTTTACCATCTAATTTAATATCTGTTAAATATGTTTCTTAAATATACATATTCATTCACCCGATCTATCTCTGTGCCATTTAAACTGATCCTGCATTCAGTACTAACAGTTCCTTATTTAAAAATCATAATTTTGGTTTACCTCTTATTTATACTCAGTTTGAATTTCCTACAAACTATATACATCCAGGACAATGTACTCTGCAACTTACTTTTTGCTTGCTGCCAATAGGACTATGTCATCAGCATACAGCAATCTGCACATGCAGATATTACCAAAATGTAAACGAGTAAGAATAATGCAATCATTGAAGAACTGGGGTCTTTGAAAGCACCCAGAAAGTTAAAGGTTATTTAAAATCTTATCTGAGACCTGACTGAGCATGCTAGATTTCACTGTATGCATTTCAGCTCTTCCTGAGCCATTCTGAATGGGAGGAGTCATACTTATCATGTGCTCTTTGTTTCTTATCTGTTAAGTGTCTCTTATTTTCTTATTCGTCAAGTATCTTTTATCTGCCAATAAAATTGCTGTAATCCTCTCATTGGCAACAGTCCACTCCAGAGATCATTCCTTCGATTTTAAGTCTTCTTTTTTTTTTTCCCTTGTACTTTTTGTTCTTTCATTTTTTTTTATTAATCCAGATTTTGAGAGACAACTGGTAACTGTGTGTTCGAATTTTCTTGGTCTTTTTTATGCATGCTGCAATTCTGCAATAAAAATTTCTTTAGCCTTATTATGTGTGGTTGTTATTGATATATTTCCCAATCAGGTTCAGTTTTAATATCAATATAATGTTGTATAATTGAGGTTTTTTTTGGTATTGATTGATTGTAATGGAAAAGTTCTCTCATTATGCTCAAATTGCATTTGGTGCGGCCAATGTAGTATTTTTTTTTCTTTTGGTCATTTGTTTTGTAGGATATTCCATCAATACCTGCCCCACTGCAATAGATTTTCTTTCCTGTTGTTACCTAACAATCTACATTGTAACCACAACATAAGTTGCATTTTTTGAACTTACCTTTTGTGTTGGTGAAGTTCAGTTAACACTTACCGCACGTGGTTTATGGCATTACTTCGTATTCGCGTTATGTAGATGCGGCATGGGGGTTTTTCATTCAGTTTCGAGTCCTCTTCAGTTTTTTTTCGTTTAATTGGGCTCGTTACTAAATGAGTTTTTTCCTTTGCTGCCTCTACATTCTTTTAATACGTTTTTTACCCGAGTATTTTCGGTAACATTCCGTTACCGTCATCTAGGGGACGTTTGCTCCTACCGTCACGGACCGTGTAAAGTAGGGCATTTCGGCGGTTCTCGCAGGCTGCAACTGTTATCGGCTATCGCTTCTTCTTGGGCGTTATGGTGCCATCTCTTGTTGGTCACCGATCTCATTTTTCGAAATTTTCCATTTTTTTGCTCAATTTTAATTAAATTCCTCCAACTGTTTTTTAAAATATTAGGGTCATTATGGTTGCAAACTTTTGCTGTATTTTTTTCTATCATTACCGACCTGCTATTCTGAGGTGTTTTTCGGATTTACAGCTTTTTATTATTTTTTATATTTTCAAATTTAGGATATTTTTGGTTAGCCAGACAATATTGAATAAGTGCTGGTTTTTTTTGTTTTGTTTTTTTGCCAATTTTTTACATGTTGTTTTAACCTGTGTTTAAGCTTATTTTTGGTACTTCCTATATATGCCATTGGAGGATTTTCTGTAATAGGAATTGAGTCAATACCTGCTTTTTCTAACATTTTTATTTTTTCATTATTTTTGATTACCATATTTTTGATGGTATTTACTTTTCCTCCAATTTGAATGTTATGCTTTTTACAAATATTGTTAATTGATTTCTTCATTAGCAAACTGACTATTTTCAGTTCGCTAATGAAGAAATCAAATTCATAAAAAATTGCAGGTAGCTTTGGTTATCCAAACCATTTAATAAAAAAATGGAACACAGAAGTAATAAAGAAAATAAAAAATAATGCTGTAGTAAATAAAAAAGAAATCAAATATCTGAATGGTTTCCCTTACATTAAAGGTACTAATGAAATTAATAATATTTGTAAAAAGCATAACATTCAAATTGGAGGAAAAGTAAATACCATCAAAAATATGGTAATAAAAATGTTAGAAAAAGCAGGTATTGACTCAATTCCTATTACAGAAAATCCTCCAATGGCATATATAGGAAGTACCAAAAATAAGCTTAAACACAGGTTAAAACAACATGTAAAAAATTGGCAAAAAAAAAAAACAGTACTTATTCAATATTGTCTGGCTAACGAAAAATATCCTAAATTTGAAAATATAAAAATAATTAAAAGCTGTAAATCTGAAAAACACCTCAGAATAGCAGAGTCAGTAATGATAGAAAAAAATACAGCAAAAGTTTGCAACCATAATGACCCTAATATTTTAAGAAACAGTTGGAGGAATTTAATTAAAATTGAGCAAAAAAATGGAAAATTTCGAAAAATGAGATCAGTGACCAACAAGAGATTGGCACCACAACGCCCAAGAAGAAGCGATAGCCGATAACAGTTGCAGCCTGCGAGAACCGCCGAAATGCCCTACTTTACACGGTCCGTGACGGTAGGAGCAAACGTCCCCTAGATGACGGTAACGGAATGTTACCGAAAGTACTCGGGTAGAAAATGTATTAAAAGAATTAAGAGGCAGCAAAGGAAAAAACTCATTTAGTAACGAGACCAATTAAAACCAACGGGGAAAAAAACTGAAGAGGACTCGAAACTGAATGAAAAACCCCCATGCCGCATCTACATAACGGAAATACGAAATAATGCCATAAACCAAATGCGGTAAGTGTTAATCAAACTTCACCAACACAAAAGGTAAGTTCAAAAAATGCAATTGCATTAATGCACGTCAAAAAATTAACCTCCAATATCGGAAGTAATTGAAACAATGTAAGTTGTTCACTTACACAAAAAAATGCCATTCTAAAATAGATAATTGGTCCCAAACTTCCAGCTTTACTAAATATCAAAGTGATGGCTCTTTCTCGTGGCATTTTGTTAATGAAAAGAACCAAAAATATATCACAAAGGCTGCTGTGGTGCCAAAAGCTCATCACATACAGCTTTCATCACTGAAAATTATCAAGGAAGTTGCCTGTAATGGTTAGAAAAGGAAAAAAATGGCCTTTCACTCCAATATCAGACTTGTTAGTTCTTCCATTTTGGAGAATGTCAAATGAAAATAGAATTCAAACTATATTTTTATATTGACCCAAAATGTTTTTTTTTTTTTTAAGATGTGTTTAAATTTCCTATAAAAGTTTTTTTTTTTTTCAATATACTGCCAATTTGCTCAAGCTATATCTCTGTATCACAAACTTCAAACAATTTGAAAATGTTAATTTCTTTCACAGGACCCTCCCCCCCCTCCCCCTTCTAAAGAAATCAGGATTATGTGACATCTATCTCTACTGTTGATTTAAAAAATAATTTCCTATTTTTAATGGCTTCCTTTCTCCAGAGCTTTGTTTTGGAACAGATGTTCATAAACAACATGCTTTCACCATCACAGTGGTTATGACTAACCACTTCATGCAGTGTAGCATGGACAGAGTTAGTATGCCTCCTGAAATGTTTCTCTTTATTTTCCCTCAGACTCCTGGAAAAGTCTTTAAATTTAATTTTGACTCTTGGCAATTATTGTACTTCAGACTTTTTCAATGTCTTCCCATGCTCATTTAGCTGCCAGGAGGTACTCCCCCCCCCCCCATTCGCAATTTCCCTTCGTCTACTAGAAGTTATTTTGAACTTGCCTTTCCCAGCTGACAATCACTCACTCCTCAAATGATAGAAAGAGCAACAGTCCTGATCAGACAAACTTTTTCATATGCCTTAGCACTGCTTTGGAGAAGACACAGGCAGTCGAAATTCTATGGGTTTTCCGTATAGTCATTATGAGAATCATTGGTCTGCTATGTAATATGGGAAATCGAATATACTATGGAAATCACAGTAAAATAATGTTATTCAACGTCTGTGTGAAGTGTATTTTCAAGTTTCTAGCACTCACTACACACTTTTGGGCTGGTTTATATGATGTAATTAACGTAACAACATTTATTTGACATTTTTTCAATATTTTTGGAAGTCTTTGTGCCGTTTGCTAGCAGAAAATGTTTGGAATCTCCAGAGAAATTGTTGTTCTAGCAGGGATCAGAATGTTCTGCGATTTTCTAAATTTAAAATTTTTCTGACCAAGCTATACTTTCTTTTCTCTTCCTGATTATATTCTTACTTTTTTTTTAAATATTTTTCTGGTCACATTCTTTGATTTTAACAACTTTGGTATTAGTGAAAAAGTAGGACTTTGTATTTTAAAGAATTTCTGCTAATGTAATATATGCTTTCCTATTTGTAAAAGTCTCCTCAAAATTAATCAACAGAGCAATCATTTTTTACCTCCCTCTCTTAAAAAGTGAAATTATGTTTTCCCATTCCTTAGTCCTAGTCATTTCTTGCTATATCAGGGGACAGAGCAAGGATTTTTTCTTTCGCTTAAAGTGAAATCAATGTTCAGAAACACTACTTTGTGTTTCTTATGCAGAGAAAGTTACTTTACAGGGAATGAAAGATGACAATGTATAGCTAAAGTTCTGATTTAAGCTTTTCTTTCTTTCTTTTTTTTCTTTTTTTTTTTTTTTTTTTTTAAATGAAAGATAAAATGTTTGCTCTACTATTTGTTTTGACTAAGAAATAGGATACTTAATTTTTGGAGAAATTAAACTTAGAGCTCCAATGTTAGCACTGATACCTGGGAAACTCCTTAAAAACTCCATAAATGGACTTCCAAAAATTACTACAAACCTTGGGCATGTATCATGACCAGAATAATTTTTCTGGGTGATTAACTGTAATCTGTGAAATGATCATACACCAAAGTAGGAACAACAGTACTTTCATGTGCAGCCATTTAGGAACATTGCGATAGCCCATTACTCTTGTAAAATCCTCATAAAACAGATATGACTTTTACAGCTGTACTAACAGTACCACGTTCGAAAACCTCAATTCTGGGTTTTTCATTATTTGTACCTAATTTGATTTCATACAAACTTCATTCATCTTGAACAACATACTCTACAGTTCACTTTTTCTGTCAGTCAACAGGACTGTGTCAGCAGTGTACAGCCAGTATGCACGAAAATTTGCAAGATCTCAACAATTACTGTCTATTTGAACATTGCACTAGCATACATCCATAAATATATTCAACAGTCATGGATACATTGCACAACCTTATGATTCCTGCACCAATGGAAAACCCAATTTGATTTTTAAAAAAAAATTATCTGCCAATAAACATAATTAAATACTCAAGTAAATTCAAATTACCCCATATTTTAATACATAATTAATTACATGCTCAAGTAAATTCTAAATTACCCCATATTTTAATACCTTCCATCCATAAGCCTTCTAGAAATCTACAGATGCAGCAAACGTTTTCCTACCAGCAGACAAATAATTTTCAATCAGCATAGATAAAAATATTGTTAGTACAGTTCTTACCAGGCATTTCAAAAAAAAAAAAAAAAAATCTGTACTTTCCAGACCTTCTCAGTGATGTTACATTATAGAAATGAAGTTTAAAAGGCTTTGAAAAGGAGGAACAGATTCCATTTTCAACAATCACATAGTTGGTCACTACTGGATGAGTGGCTCCAAATGTTGACCTGATGAAAACTTGTTTCTGAAAATTTGTCCAGAAACAAAACAAAAGAATACTCGCTTGAGCACTGAAATGAACCACAGAAGATCAACTGCTTAGATTCTGTGGTCTCCAAAACCTTTTCTCAGATTTTTTTTTTTCCCCTCTTCTTCTGCAGGGCTTTAAAGAATTGCCCAAAGTGATCACCATTTAATGCAAAGTGCCTGGCAGGAAACTTGATATTGTTTGTGTGTGTGTGTAGAAGAAATTCATTCTTTGGAGTTCATTCATGCAAGATTCATTCATTTTGCATCCACTCCCAGCCAGTTGTCTCACTACACTCACTGAGCAAAGCGTTTTTTGCTGCAAAACACCTGCAAGTGTGTGGCGAAGCAGAAGTTGGCAAATTGCTTAGAAGAGCAAGAGCTTAGGAGACCCACTCATTGTTTGTAAGTGACTTATTCTGTGCTTGTGACAAACATTTCAGGCACATCATTCAAATGAATGGCATTCATGTATCATTCCCATTCTTAAGTTTCGCCATTTCTCAGCTGACTGCAGACATGAATTAATTTTTGACATTGCTTTTCTAATTGGGAATCCATTTCCAAACTTATCAAGGCAGAAGGAAGTGAAATATGCTGCCACTTCTGGGAGTGTCCAGTAATGGCAGATTAAATTATCATCCACAGTGGTGAGAGTGAACTATTCACCATTCACATTGAAGAATCATTCTTTGTAAAAAATTGTTCATGTGTGGGCCATTACTAGTGTTTAGAGCAACATTGCACACATCTTTTATTTCCTCTTTTATGAAATGGGCCTTGTGTGTGTGTGTTCATCATTTTCTGTTCACTAACTTTGTAATTAATTGGATATATAATTTTGAATCGTGTGTCTTGAAAACTGTTTTCTATATACAGTCATATCAGAGTAATACAACCACCCCCCAGAATCATAGTGTACCCACCCAAGCACATCACAGAGTGCACAAGAAGATATAAGCGGTCGCCCGGGACAGATGAGCCATAGTGTGTAACGTGAGCACAATGGGTAGAGGTAGTGATTTGACGGATGTTGAAAAAGGAATTATCAGCTGCCACACCATCAGGGATCGCATTCCTCCTAAAATTCCTAAAATTCCTAATATTTTGTGACCCTCCTTAAATTCCTAAAATTATACCTAAAATTTGCTATTCATCCTAAAATTTTCGTAAGCTTATTTATTAAAAACACAACCGTTATTAACGCCAATAAATTTACCATTACGCAGGGTGCGCACGCGTGCTTGAAAACCTGGAAAGTCCTGGAAAATCATGATTACGTTTTCAAGGCCTGGAATATCCTGGAAAAACGGTGTTTTTTTAATGCCGTCTTGAAAAGCCTTGAAATTTGAAATTAGTGCTTAAAAAATGCCCTTTTAGGAAATCGTGTTACTGTTACCCCTTCATTTTTTAAAGTTCCTTTTCTCTGTTCTCAAAGAAACCACCGGCAGCGGTTTCCGATGTGCACCAAATCCTAATTTGGCTGGGGGGAAAAAAAGAAAAAAAAAAGGCACTACTTCCAGTGCAATAAAATTGGATGATTACTAGTAGGTCGAAGGGGAGCTTGATGTCCGTCCGACAATTGAGAACAGAAGGGGAAAGAAGAGGCATTTAGCATTTGCAGGAGGTCGCATATGTACCAAGTCAGCTGGCATCCACCAGTGAGGAGTATGCCTGAACAACGCATTCATCTTCTTCTTGTTTATGTGCATGCCACCCTCCCTCCCCTCAAGAGACTTCCACTACTTATGATAAAAAATAAGAAAACTATCTTTGCGAATTTTTCACGAAAGTGGCTGAAATTTTTACATTCACTGTAATTGGATTACAGAAGCTCACTTCCAAAATTCCAGTTGAATCGGTTTAAAACTTTAAAAGTTAGCATTGGTAATTTTTATTATGGACAAGTATGTGTGCCTCTTTGGACAGAGTGAGCCTCCAGCAGAAAGGGTGTTACCATAGCAACGGTTGATTGACAGCTGGGAGCGCTGATCTGAAGCCCTTGGTTGGGAAGAAAGCAAACACCTGTTTATCACTTCCACAGCACAAAAGGACTAGGAGAATATTTTCAGAAATCCATTTTTCTGAATTTTGAAAATAACACAGTAAAATTTTTACAGTAGTTAAGATACATCACAATAAAGTTCTAGTGCAAATTTCGCCAAATTCCGTTAGGAACTTTAGCAGATGCAAAAAAAAAAAAAAAAAAAAACGTTGCAGAATCGGATTGAAAAAAAGAAACAGTAATTATAAATTACGGGAAAAGCAAGTGAATTATTTTTTTAGATGCCATGGTTTATTTAAACAGAGTGATCCTTAAATTTTTTTTCTGTGATGATATGGACTCTATTTGAATTACAAACACGTTTTTATTCAGACGTCTGAGTTACTGTTTTAATAAAAAAATCATCTATAATTAAAAAGTTTCAATGGATTTAAGCAATATTCAGCAGATAAACAAACGTATTTTAGTAAATTTGGTAATTTAATTTTGTCGAAAATTGGGGAGCATTTTTTTTTTTTTACAGTTTCTATTATAGTTAAAGTGAAGGAGGAAGGGTAAATAGGCTTAAAAAAGACTTAAAAAATAAATAGGCTTAAAAAAGATAAAGAAGCCTCCCTAGCAGTAATTCAAGAGGGAACAGAAAGAATGAGAAAAGCTGTAGAAAAACAAAATACTGTTGAAATAGCAGTTGCCTCTAACTTGATCATACAAGGTTCAGCTGAAATAAAGAAAACTGAAAGTAAATTAGTTGTGGTGGAAGCAGAAAAAGATAGGCTAATCAGGAAAAGGTTAAAACAATAATATGAAAAAAGTAATTCAGTGAACAATTGTACATAGTTCTTGGTTTTCAATTACCTTTTTAGGATATTATAGTTTAATGTGAAACCTGAAAACTTTACTGTGAAAATCGTGAATTGCTTCTGGTTCAACAGCATATTAATGTTCAAAGTGAAACTTGAATGTGGTAAATATACTTGAATATGATAATAACACGTGAAAAGATAAGAACTGAACATTAGAAGTAAATCATACTTAAACTTTAGACATTAGACGTTATGCAAAAAAATTGGGTGTGAACTTCGACCATATGTACTAATGGACTGCGCATTGGCAATAGCTGCATCAAAGCCGCCATGGCTCAAACATTGGGCACGTCATCATCAGACTCCAAATTTCGTGTACAAATGCTGTTATGATTACTAATTTACGCTGCAGAACTTCAGTGTTTTCGGTGTATTATGTGAATGCACCTCATATATAATGAAAACTCTTCAGGTAAGTTTACTTATGAGCTATATACATGCATGATCGTGTTGTTTACATTTTGTGATTTATAATGTGATGAACATTTGCGAAGAATTTGGAACATGCATTCCATTTTTTTTTTCTTAAGTTACTATATTTTTATATCAATAGTTGCAAGTTTCTGGTTAAGTAATTGAACTTTATTGACTTAGGTATTTAATTCGTTTCTTACCCATGAAAAATCATAAGAACTTTCTTTACTATATCGGTCAGAGCAACCATAAGCACAGCAGGTGTAACCCATCTTTTTGACTGTTGTCATGTGATTTTATGTTGGAGCCAGAAATTTTGATGTCATGTGCAGTCTATCAGTATATATGGTTGAAGGGTGTGAAGCAAACTCTTTACAATGTATACAAAGTTGTTTTACTAGATGTATACAAATATACATCTAGTTTTTATTGAAATACACTCCTAAAATTTTCCTAAAAATTTTCTAAAAATTCCTAAAATTCCTAAAATTCTTACCTAAAATTTTCCAGAAGTATGCTATGATCTCTGCACCATAGAAGCATCTCAGAAACAGCAGATTTCCTAAGCTTCGTGCGAGGTGCTGTATAAGGGTGTGCCAGGAATGGACTGCTGTCACACCAAGTACTTCCCAACGCCATACCTGTGGAGCCCCAAAGGCCATCAACCCCAGAGGTGAATATCGCCTCCGTCGACTGGTAAAGGGCAATCGACACACAACAATGCAGCAATTGACCACGCAATCGAACACTGTTGCGCATGGGTCTCCAGAGTCGACGCTGTGTCAAGGCGTCCATGCTAACCCAGATCCATCGGCAACAATGCCTGCAGTTCGCATGGGACTATCATCACTGCACGGTGGAAGAGTGGGAAAAGGTTGCCTCCTCCGATGAATCGAGGTTTCTACTCCACAGAATTGATGGGCAGTGGCCAATACCGTGTCAGACACATGTGAACCAACACCTGGACATGATTGTTGGTCAAGTACAGGCTGGCAGTGTCAGTGTTCATGTCTGGGGAATGTTTTCCTGGTATGACCTGGGACCACTGGTACCACTGGATGGGTCCTGGTATGACCTGGGACCACTGGTACCACTGGATGGGTCCTTGAATACCAATGGCTACCTCTCCATCCTCGCATGCCTTCATGTTGGACAATTTACCCTGGTTAAATCCTCGCTGACCACATGCATCCCTTCATGTTGGACAATTTACCCTGGTTAAATCCTCGCTGACCACATGTGTCCCTTCATGTTGGACATTTACTCTGGTTCCATCCTCACTGACCACATGCATCCCTTCATGTTGGATGTTTACCCTGGTGGTGATGGTGTCTACAAACAGACAGTGCACCCTGCCATGTCGCTAAAGGTGTGTGTGACTAGTTGCAGGAACATGACAGCAATGTCTCCATTCTCCCATAGCCTGCAAAATCACCTGACCTCAATCCCATAGAGACCATGCGGGACTATTTAATCAACAGGTGCAATGTGCCAACTCACAGCCACATCATCTCTGGGACCTCCGTGCTCTGCTGCAGTCCGAATGAGCATGTGTGCCTTGGGCAACTTTCCAGGGCCTCATTGCGTCTCTTCCATGCCGTCTCGCCACTGTCATCTGGGTCAAGAATGGTTATTCCCTTTATTAGATAGGTAGTCATATTATTCTGATATGACCGTGTATATACACTGCTGGCCACCGAAAATACAACGCCAAGAAGGACACGAGATAGCAAAGCCAGATTTACTGGACTCATAACAACAGATACAAAGATGAAACGATTGAGCTTACAGGCCTGTGCGACTTGCGGAACACACAGACATCAATAGTTTGTGTGGCCCCCATGACTGGCAATAGCAGCCGCTACACGCCGCGGCATCGAACGAAAGAGGCTTTGGATGTGGGCTTGAGGTATGTCGGTCCAGGCTGCATCCACACGTTGCCACAGTTCATCAGGCGTAGCAGCGGGTGGTGCTTGCCGGGCCACTCGGTTGCCAATCAGTGACCAGACGTGTTCGATGGGTGAAATATCGAGAGAACAGGCGGGCCATAGCAGCAGTGACACCTAGTGGGCCGTGAAGAATTGTTGTATGATGCGTGAAACGTGCGGGCACACATTGTCCTGTTGAAAATGTGGTCGCTGGCAAGTCCTGCAGGTAAGGGAGGACTGCAGGCTCCAAAACGTCGGAGATGTAGCGGTGGCTGTTGAGTGTACCGGCGATGCGTACCTGAGGGGTGCGGGTGTCATATCCAATTGCGCTCCAAACCATAACGCCAGGCGACAGACCGTTATGGCGATGCATGATGCAGGCGTCATATAGTCTCTCCCCGCAGTGCCCCCACACGCGGATTCGACCATTGTGGTGTTGCAGTCAGAAGCGGGATTCATCGGAGAAGACAATGTCATGCCATTCCGTAGTCCAGGTGCGGCGTTCAACGACCCACTGCCGCCGCACTCGCCGGTGGTGTAGCGTCAATGGTAATCGGAGCAATGGGCGCCGTGCGACAAGTCCCCGCTCCTGCAGACGACGTCGAAAGGTGCGTGCTGACACAGGTTGTTGCGCAACACACCCTAATTCCTGCACTAACATTCGTGATGTGGCGGTGCAAGCCGTCAATGCCCGCTGCACAACATGCTGGTCCTCCCATTCAGTGGTGTGCCGCGGCTGCAGCAATCGCTCACATTGGTCTGTCCGTCCCTCCTGCACCCACCAAATCCATACTCTCCTCACTGTGGCTGGATGTCGTTCCACACGGGCGCCAATGTCTCAGTACGAAAAACCGCTGTCACAATAAGCCACTATTCGTCCTCTGTAGAACTCTGAAACGCCGCCCCGGTGGCGCAGTGGTCTAAGGCGCTGGCCTCTGATCATTCGTCCGAACGGGGTCCGGGTTCGAATCCCGGTGAGGCATGGATGTTGTGTTTGTCTTACTGCACTGGCTCTCTCCCTTCCCTGGAACCAGTGACCCTAAATTAGGGACGGGCGACTGCTTATAGCCCATTGAGTTGCTCGCGGTGGTCGTTAAACCTCCAATCAAAAAAAAAAAAAAAAAAAAAAAGAAAACTCCGAAATGTGCTGGAATGACTGCCGTATTCTGCGACGAGGCATCAGGAAGCTTCCCACGCACAGATCCGGCAGCACAACACACTTCCACTACTTACACCCCGCCTTCTGTGCACCCTTCTTATAGTGCTTCTCGGTGGCGTGCCGGGCGCACATGATTTGCATATGCCCTGCAATGCATTTGCATGTCCTCTCGCGGGCAACGCATGCTGCGAATTTCAGGCCAGTCGGATGCTTCCTTCTTGGTGTTGCATTTTGGGTGGCCAGCAGTGTATATATATTATATATATGTGTGTGTGTGCATATATATAATGTCCATATTTGCCATTATGTCTTAAAAGAAAAGTGTTTGATCAATGCATCCTTCCAGTGCTTACGTATGGTGCAGAGACGTGGACCTTAACTAAAAGAGACATACAAAGGCTGCGGACAACTCAAAGGAGCATGGAGAGATGCATGCTTGGTGTAACCAGGAGAGATAAGAAGGGGAACTCGTGGATCCGAAAAATGACAAGAGTGGAAGACATCATGATCACAGTAAAATCCCTGAAATGGCAATGGGCTGGACATTTATTGCCACAAGGACAGACCATCGATGGGCAGCCGAAATTTTAGATTGGATTCCAAGGGACAGGAAAAGACCTAGAAGAAGACCACATTGAAGATGGGTGGATGCAATTCGAAAGTATGCGGGAGTAACATGGTGGAGACTGGCACAAGATAGACCATTGTGGAAGAAACTTGGGGAGACCTTTGTCCAACAGTGGATTGATAATGGTTGACAATGATAATGATATAATGTCCAATTTTTGTTATTTTTCATGCACTTTGTCATTGCTTGCTTTTCTTTATTCAGCTCTGTGTGGTGAAAGTTTTTTTTATTTATTTCAGATATTTTGCTCACGCTGTAGTTCTAATTCAATTCCTCTGCCCCGCTATGGTCACCTAAAGCCAGTCCGAGTGTGCAACCAGTGCTTCATGTACCAGCTCACCAGCCTTGTTATGCAGCAGCAGTTGTGACCCAGTGTTTCCACCTAGGCTCTTACAATTGCTGAAAACAATGAACTAAAATATCCGGTGCTAAATAGTCATGTTTCAAAACATGACTTAGAGGTTGTACTGTATAATAAAATTTAGCATTCTTCGGAATGATGTGTGGAAGCATAGGTTTTTATATGCGAAGATTGTAATTATCTTTTGCTAAAAAGATTTTTGTTAATTCATCTATAGATAGTTTGGCTTTTATATATAATTATGTTATATATGAACTGTTTTCAAGATGTTTTGTTTTGAAACTGTGTTGACAGTTTTAATCATCGCTGCTGTGCTGTGTGATTTGATTTTTATGGCAGCTAAATACAAATGATTTATTGCAAGATCACTTCAATGTTTTGTTCTGTTGAATTTCTTCAGTTTATTTCATATGTGCGCAGTTCTAATGCACGAAACAATGACGACGTTACTTGGATTTGCTATGTACTGTGTGTTCATGTATGGGAATGGATCATCAAGCTCCATATGTAAAAACATGCCTTTTGTATGTATGTATATTTTTGGTAGTTGATAAACATACATAGAACTCAGCAGTGTCATGTTGCTTCTTCACATCATAATACATTGTTTAGGAAATGTTACCATATTTACCCGAATATGAGACAACCTCAAATATAAGACATCCCCCATTAAAATTATATAGCATTTGTAGGGGGAAAGCATGCATTAGAACTATAGGTTCACATCAATTTATTCATAAATACAACCTCAAATCCAAATTACAAAAAAAAAAAAAAAGTTATATTTGTACCATAGGATGTGATATAAACTTCAAATTGCAATTCTGTCAGTATCAGAAAAAAAGTTTTATTTAGTCGCTATCATTTTCACTCTCATCACTTGATGATTTAGATCATTCATAGTAATTATCTTCCCATATCACCTCGTCTTCAGTTCAGTCTAATTTGTTCAATAAGTAGCACTTTTTAAAGGCATATACTGTTGGATTTAAAATGAAATGGAAAGGATGAAATTACCGAAAATTGACCCATAATTCAAAGTTCTTATAAGGTTTTAAAAGGATGGTACAGTAAGCAGTCCTTGAAAAAAGGTAATTAACATTAATAATGATTATAAGTGTACCTGATGAGATGCTGCCACATGCTGTCTTTTATCCATTGTCCCAGTAATGTCTAAGAAGGTTTCAGTTTCTCAGGTGGTGGTAGATGGCCATTGCATAGTTGCCAATCCTTCCGATTTACCCGTAAAGCTTCCGATTTTGGGGCGTCTTTCCGATATTCTGATCGGAAAGTGATTTCTTCCGATTTTTCATTCTCATACCAAAAATCCCCATTTTTTTTCTCCCCATTTCAAGAGCAAAAAAAAAAAAAAAACTTTATTCCACTTCAAAAAATCCTTAACACAAGATGATTAAAAAGAAAAAAATTCTCCTTATTTCCGCTGTGAAGAGAAAGTTCAAGCGGCACGGTTTCTGCTTACACGTGGACTTTTGGATGGTTCCGAGTACCTTCCCCTGCACAAGCAGCCAGCTGCGTAATGTAAGGTTACAATCACATTCTCTCTCTCGCGCGCTGTCCCCCCCCCCTGTTCTCCTTTTCAGATAGCGCATTGTTCGTCCCCGGAGTTGCAGCTTCTCAGAGGCCAGCGTGGGTGTCTTGCATTCCAGCACTTCCAGTTCGAAATGCTATTTCAGAATGTTATCGTAGAAAAAAAAATTCAAACATATTTTAAATCTGTGGAATTTTTAAGCCCAGATCGATACCCAACATGACGAAACTAAGCAAAAGCTGCCAGTTTTGTGAAATTAAAAATGCATTAGGCGTGGTTTCGTGAAAGATTAATTGAATTCTGCATTGAGATTGGTTTGTGTGTATCTAATACATTTTTCAACCACAAGTATATCCACACATATACTTGGGAAAAACGTACTCTTTTTCAAAAGAGTGTGATAGATTTTGTTGTCTACGATCAGTGTTTGAAACACTTAGTTCTTGACACCCGTGTGATGAGAGGTGCGGATGTTGGTTCTGATCATTACTTGGTAGTGTCACGTGTAAAACTTAATGTTGGTTGGAGGAAAAGGAATAGGAAGAGACCCAGGATAGAAAGAATAAAAGTTGATAGGCTCCTTGAAGATCATCAGTGGTATTCTGACTTACTCAGAGAACGACTGAAGGATCTGAAGTCTGGTGAGAGGGATGTAGAAAAGAAGTGGGAATGTTTTAAGAACTGTGTTGTCACTGCTGCTAAAGAGGTCTGTAGCACCACAATAGTGGGTAACAATAGAGGTGATGCTTGGTGGAATAGTGAGATTGAAGAGGCAGTAAAGAGAAAAAAGGAAGCCTATTTGGGGATGTTGCAAAGTAGAGTCTCTGTGGATGAATATCGCTGTAAGAAGCGTGAAGCTGCTAAGATGGTTTGCCACAGTAAGGCAAAAGATAGGAAAGAGAAAGTGGAAAGGCATGAACTGGCTTTTTGGAAAGATAGGAAGTCCTTCTGGAAGTACACGAGACTCAGGAAAAATAGGGGAAACAAAGTTGTAAGTTGTGTGAAGAATGAGATTGGGGAAATGATCTGGGATCCCAATTAGTTAACTGACAGATGGGGTGAATACTTCTGTGAGTTATTAGATCAGGAAAGCCAAGATGATTCTGAGACAGATGCAGATGGTGTCACAATGAGGGAGGAAAGCACAAGAGGGATCTCAAGAGAAGTGTGTAAAGCTCTAAAATCTCTTCAGAATGGTAAGGCTCCAGGAGTTGATGGCATAACTGCAGAGATGTTGAAATATGGTGGTGACTCTATAATTGACTGGTTAACTGAAATTTGCCAGTTGTGCTGGGAGTTAGAAATGGTCCCTCAGGATTGGAAGGATGCTATTATTGTTCCCTTGTATAAGGGAAAAGGTGATCAGACTGAATGCAAGAACTATCATGGTATTAGCCTACTGAGTGTGCCAGGGAAAGTGTTTGGTAAGGTTGTTATTGAGAAGGTATGGGGTCTTACATCATTGAAAGTGTGGGATGTTCAGAGTGGTTTTATGCCTGGTAAAGGCTGCACTAACCAGATTTTTGCATTACGCACGATGATTGAAAAGTAACTGGCTGTTGGGGAGAAAGTTTTTACTGCCTTCATAGATTTAGAGAAAGCTTACGACTGAATAAATAGGACACTTTTGTGGAAGGTATTGAATGAATATGGTGTTACTGGGAATCTACTTAATAGTGTAAAAGCCATGTATGCTGGTAGTAGAGCTTGTGTACGAGTGAATGGTGTTTTATCAAAATGGTTTTCCATTGGTGCAGGAGTTGGACAAGGTTGTGTAATGTCACCATGGCTGTTTAATATATTTATGGACGCATGCATGCGTGATGCCAAAATAGATAATAGTGGTTTATGTCTTGGTGATATCTGTGTGTGCAGATTGCTGTATGCTGATGACACTGTCCTGTTGGCAGAGAGCAAAAGTGAGTTGCAGAGTATGTTGACTTGGATGCACGAAGTTTGCATGAAATTCAAACTGAGTATAAATAAGGGAAAACCCAAGTTATGGTGTTTGAGAGAGGAACGGGTAGCACTGAATGTAATGTAAGTATAAATGGCACTGTGATTGGCCAGGTGAGGGAGTTTGTGTATTTAGGAAGCATGTTCGACAGAGAGAACAAGTTGGATTGGTGAAATCAGTAGGCGAGTGAATTCTTCTTTGAAAGTCATAGCTGCTCTGGGAGGTTTTCACAGAAATGATGGGTTCTCTAGAGAGTCCCGTATGGCTGTGTATGAGAGTGTAATTGTTCCTACTCTGATGTATGGCAGTGAAACCTGGGTACTGCAGAAGAAACATAGGAGTCGTTTGTGTGCTGGAGAAATGCGTTACTTACGTGGGGTTTGTGGCAAGACACAATCTGATTGTGTGAGGAATGAAGATATATTGCAGTTGTGTGATGTGAAGCAAAATGTTGTTAGCAAGGTGGAGACCAATATGCTTCGGTGGTTTGGCCATGTTGAAAGAATGAGTGATGAAATGCTTACTAAGAAAATCTTTTCAGCCCAAGTGGTGGGAAGGAAAGGCAGAGGAAGGCCAAGGAAGACATGATTGGATCAGATTCAGGAGTGTCTGCATGAGAAAAATATTATGAGTATGAAGTATAAAAGATCATGTGTACAGCGTGTAATGGATATCAGTGAAGCACAAGTTGTTTGTCAAGATCGCTGTAAATGGAGAAGTCTGATACGACAACAATAAGTAAAAATATCTGGAAGTTTGTATTTCTTTATGGAGCTAACCTCTGAATCTCAGAAACAGCTTAGTGATATGTATGTATGTACGGTTTTGTAACTTCTTTTGTGGCAATAAATTTGACCTAACAAAAGAATGCTACTGAAGAGAAAGCTGGAAAAAAAAAAAAAGTCCAATGTTCATAGCCTTTGCTTCTCCAGCAATGATTTATTTTGATGGTCCATTAGTCAGTAAGTTTTCAACCGTGCTTTTTTGTTTTGTTCGTCATTCAATAACGTGCATAAAAATGTCTTTGCTCGATTCAACAAAATTAATATGTTGGAGTACTAATTTTTTCCTCTGCAAATTGCATCTCTTTAAGCTGTTACTGTTTTACTACAGCAGTTTTACTCGCATTTTTTTCAAGTGTCAATAAATTTAGTATTAGTGATTCGCTATGAGCAGCAATATGAAAGGGGGGAAAAAGTACTATCAAACATTCCGTGATGCGTATTCTGCAGAATTCCCGTGTATTGCAAAATCTTCAAAAAATGAAAAATATGCATTTTGCACTGCGTGTCATGTAATTTCAGCGTTTCGCGTGGTGGAAGGAATGAAACTACTAATCATATTTCTAGTGCCCAGCACAAACCTAATGTTGACTGCGTGGGGAAAAAAATACGAAATGAACTTCTTTTGTTAAAAGTTTTAATGAACTGGATGCGATTAGTGCAAAATGTTTGTTCACTTCGTCTTTAGTTGAGCATAATTTACCAATTAGTGTCACTCATTTATTTCATTTTTTTATTTGACTGTCTCATCGTCCGTCTCTCCGTAAGATAATCCTAGCATGAAAATGGTTTGTTTTGAAAACATTTTAATTTGTTCTGTGACGGCGTGGGATACGATCCTATTGGATTTGGTGGTCAAAGGGTGTGGAACATTCTTCCCTTTAGATGCAAGCTTCCATAAAAATAATTTTTTATCTCTTTATAGATCATAATAATATAGCATAGTAATGAGAAATTCTGTGTGGATAATCGAAATAAATGTGCCGATAAATTCAAACATCTGTAGTCATATCAATTAAAAGTTTATACTTGAGTTAGGTAACATATCGTTTTTTAATCGATATGTTCAGTACATTTAATCAATATGCGCAACAAGTAATTTCATTGGATATATCGATTTTTTTTTTTTTTACGATTTTCGGTTTCTGAAAGTTGGCAAGTATGCCATTGTCAACCAGCAACTATTCTGCATAAAGGTGTTGAAGGAAGTCTTTGAATGGCTTGTTGATGGAAGCGTCAAGGACCTGCAACTGCGAGGTGATGCCTCGTGGTATGATGACTAAATCTGTGTTCATCTACGAAACTGCTGAAATTACATTTGGTTTTAAGTGACCCCTTGAAATAACATATCTAGTTGTGGTATTTATAAATATTTAACGGGAATTAACGAGTATAAATTTATTAAGGTACATTACTTCTCAAATTTTTTTTATCTATACACCAGATCTTAGTCAGGAGTTATTGCGTCTTGCTACTTCCACAGGTCTGGCGACCAAGCCTGATGGATTTTCCATCCAGCATGGTCATTGATGTTGCCACCTTGAAAGTAATAACAGGAAGCCATGAAGTCATTAATTATTTAAATACCTAGTTGTTTCAGAAGTGTACTTGGTTATCTGTTCCATACTAATTTCAACCATTCCAGCATGAGTTCAGAAGTCATCTAGCACTTCCATTGCATCTGATGATGATTCCATCTGGGTAGCCTCTCCTTAAGAATCTTCTTTTTCTTTTTAAAATCGCAAATAATAGCAGCTTCCCTCCATCAGATAGCAATGCTATCATAACTAATATCCAAAGTTTCTTGTTCTTTGTGGTCTTGACTAAAACAGATTTGGCACCCATTTTATCAACTGTCTTGTTCCAAGGCATAACAAAATATATCTGTGTTTTGTCAGCATTTGCCATTTCATGCAGCAAATCATTATGTTGCAGACGAAGGCAAATGATTTTCCTCTGGCATTTCATTCATTTTTCTTTGAAGTATTTATTCAGCTGATGCTCCAGTTAAGGTCTACGAAGTGCTAGACCATGCCTCAGCGTAAATCTGACAGTTCATCCTATGATGGCCTTAAATTGCAGACCTGGAATCTTGCACAGGAATGCTTCTTCCAACACTTTCATCCTTATTGATTCTTATGAGATAGGAAGTCCAGTCATCTGTTTCTCATGCAAATACTCCAAAACAACTTTCTTCAGTCTGAAGCATCAGTTATTTGATCCTCAAAATGCTGTACGTTTTGAATTGGCATACTTTAATACTTCCTTGGAAATTCCCTCATGATGCATATTAGCTTCAGCTACACCATTTTTTCTGGCTGCAGCATAGTTGTTGCTTCCTTTTGCACACCTTATCACCATAAGCTTAAAAATAACATAACTGTGGCACATTGGTTTCAATAATTGTGTTATTGTAGACACTTTTCTCTCAATGTTGTCAGGCATGCTGAAATAATAAAATACTGAAATGTATATTAAATATTTTGATGCACTGACACTCCCTCTCGTGCTCACAGCTAGAGAAAGACACTGCTGGTGTGACTAAAGCAAGACGGGGACACCACTGCTGTACATTAATTTCATGCCAGTTGCTGAAGTGGCAGGAAAAGCTTTACCTTGAATGGCAGTCTAATATAAGCTGTTGTATACTACTACTAATGCAAAAAACATGAACCGAAATGGAAAGTTTTTCTAGTATGTAGACATAAAGCTACCCACTGTTTTGGGAGGACTAAATGTGGGAGGGAACTAGTTTCATATTTTCAGGTAAATATGGTAAGTCAGGTATAACACATCATAGTAATTTAATGAATTGTAGACTTCAGTTGCATACATATGTTGGTCCACTATGTGCAAATTTTGTGTCACCCCAAAAATAAGATTTCTTAGTGGTAAGCATTTTTCCAGCAGATGGTAGATTGTTACAGCCAATGAACAAGCACATCTTGCCTCCATTTTTTATGGATGGCTTTTTAAAAGTTTGGAAAGATTGATATCTTTGTGAGGCTTCTTCAATAGCACTTCGACACTTTTGTCACACTGCTTCTTTGCCTGCAGCAAACATTCAATAATCAGTCTCCTTTGAGACAAATCATGTTCAGCAAACTGATAAGTCAGTAGAAAGCTAAGTGAAAGTTCACTTAAATCCAGCTAACAAACAACTACTTATATTATGGGGGCCTAATGATGGCCTACTGTATATGTGCTTCCTGGAAATTTGTCATTGTTTTATTGATTGTAAGGAAAGTTTCTGAATCCAAAATTAAATTGTGATATGTTTTATGGTGTAATCTCTGTTCCCCATCATAGAAAAAAGTTTGCATTTAGTGCCTTTGGTGAAATTTAAAAATTATGACTTTTTTTAATGAATGGCATGTACTTGTAAATTAAATATGCCTCCTCCTTATTCGATGTTACACACAATAAGTGCTGCCATTTAAAATGTTATGGTCAGTAAGAACACAATTGATTGAATGATATTTTCTTGTAGGTTTGGATGAGAGTGGATCCCATGTGCCCACTAAAAATTTTTAAGTCACTGTGTTTGTGGAGATGAAAAGTAACACATGCATTCTAAACAGTCCATAACACAAAATCTTCCATAAATGATCCTATGATATTTGCATTCGCTGCATTTGACACAAATTCATCCCATTAACACAGAAAATCTTCCATAAATGATCCTGTGAAATTTGCATTCACTGCATTTGACACAAATTCATCTCATTAACACTCTTGTTTAAAAGTTTTTTATTGAATGTCATCTGTACATTTCAGTTTTGATATTCTGTCGTGTGGTATTTAAATTTATCTCAGTTGATTTATGAATTTTTTTCTTAAATTGTTGTGTGCAACGGAACTATAAAAAATTGCATAATATTTAAAACATCTTTGCCAGCTATAGATTTGGTTCCTGAACATTTGTATACAAAAATTTCACATGCATAACATTTAGAATTTGTAGATATATCGAACTAAATCAGTACCTTGTTTCAAGAAGAGGTAGAAAATTCCTCAGTACTTTGTTCAAACTTTAAAAATTAATTTTTACCTAATTGGAAACATTTTTAAAGTTGTAATCTGAAATGGAAATTTAAAAGTGAGTGAAGTGCAGGAAAGTAGTTGTTCCATATAAGTTTAGTGTTGTAACTCTGATTCTGAAAGATAACAGGATTGGCCTAAGCCCTATAGGCATTGAGAAATGTGTTAAACCAGAATACAAAGACATTGCATGAATTCTATGCCATCTAATTCATAAATGAAAGTGGAACCAAACTGATTGTTTTTTTGTTTTTTTCAAGAGGTGACACTTTTACTCATATAAAAGATATTTATATAATACAAGTTGTGATTCTAAAACATGTGTGCAAAAGATGGGAGATTAATAATATATTTGAGTACCTATTTTATTCCATGTTGACTTTTAAATACTTATTCACCAACTTGTTGAATCAGTTGTTCATGAAAATGTTATCACTGTAAAATATCATAAATATTATATGTATCTTTGCATTTTTTATGTTCACAGGTATAATACATAACAGCTGTGTTGACTGAAATAATTTGCCCCTGTGGCACAAGTTATAACATTTTATTGTACAAATGAAGAATGTTAATTAAATGATCGTTCAGTGCATTACTTTCATAGAATTGGTATTTTTAAACAGAATGACTGTAAGAAATCACTACTGTTTCAAAGAAATCTTCCAAATCACGAGACTGATGTGACAGCTACTTATTGTCGGTTTAATTTACATATTAGGTGTGCAACTTCATTCTCTGCCACAGGCATGACATGTTCACATCAAATTATTGCAAATCGAATACGTACCTAATCGGGGAAATAATCTCTGTCATGTTGGATACATTTGAGCCATTGGTCAGGGAGCTGCCGAATGCCACTGCGGAAAAAAGAGGGCTGTTTCGTGTTGATAAAGTCATCAGTACTTGTGTGGACCTCCTCGACAGAAGTGAAGTGCGTATCACTCAGGTGATGTTGCAGGGAGTGAAAGAGATGATAATCCGACGGGGCGAAGTCTGGAGAATACACCGGGTGGGACAAAATCTCCCATCCCAATTCGGTGATCGTGTTTAAAGTCGCTTTCGCTGTGTGAGGAAGCGCATTATCCTGAAGCAACAGGACCGACCTTCTGGCCTTTGCCAGTGTATGGCCTTTTTCGCCTCCATTGCATCACTCGCACAAATTAGTTGCTGACAATAACTCTCAGCATTGACCGTTTCTTCAGGTTTGAGCAACTCATAGTGTACGACACTGCGCTGATCCCACTATATGCACAGCAACAACTTCCTGGCATGGATATTCGGTTTGGGGGTACTGGTGGTAGGCTGACCTGGATAAACCCACGATTTGCGCCACTTAGGATTATCATAGAGGATCCACTTCTCATCACAGGTCAAAATCTTGTGGAGGAAATCCTTCTTCTTGACTCTGGAGAGCAAGGACACAGCAACAGTGTAGCACCTAGACTTGTTCGCAGCTGTGAGTTGGTGGGGCACCCAACGCCCCTCCTTGTGAATCCGTCCAAGCTTGTGCAGGCGCTTTGCAATGGCTTGCCGTGTCACTCCGAGTTCCTGGGCGAGCTCTGACTGTGTGCGACAGGGATCCGCGTCCAACAGTTGTTCCAGTTCCTCATCGTCAATTTTCTGTGGCTGTCCCGGATGTTCTACATCACGGAGATCGAAATGTCCCTGCTTAAACCATTGGAACCACTTCTTTACGCATACTGTAGGACACAGCGGCCTCACTCAAAGCAGCACAGATCATTTGCTGGGCTTCCGCTGCACTTTTTTCAGCTGAAACTCGAACAGTAGGCAGTGCCTCAAATGTTGCTCCTCGAACGACATTGCTTTCACTGTCAACTTTCGTCCTTTCTGTCACTACAGCTGTGAGTGGTTACGGTTGCCTGGAAAGCTGTTGGATGGTGCTGTAATCAGCCATTATCGCACACAGCTATTTGCATTTGCCAACGTTCTATGGTCGCTTGTGGTTAGGGGCCGAGAATTAAGTTGCACACCTAATATTTTATTACATCATCCTTGCTGTGTGGGAATATGTAGGATTTTTAGTAATTACTCTAGCTAGCTATATGTTAACACTCAACATATAGTGAAGTATTTTCCAGGCAGAAAGGAGCAGATCATGTGCACTTGAACCACCTAAAATTCAGAAAACATATAGTAAACTATGTTTTACTTTGATAACAAAGAACAGTACACCAATTAAGTAGTAAATAGTAACACATTCATCCCCAATCTGATGCTCCGCAGCTCTTTCTGTCCCGCAGAATACAAAACAGCTAACTTCCGTTTTCGAATTCGAAAAGCCTTCGCCGTTTCCTCCAATACCCATTCTAGACAACACGAAATTGAAAGCGTCATCAAGTTGGCCACTGATGCAGGATATTCATGGAATCAGATACGTAACCATATCCAAAAAGCCAGGGTCACACATTCTAATCTTCCTGTGCCGCAACTAAGTTATTTAGGCTCAATTCCCTACATACCAGATGTGTTTTACAAACTCAGAAACACCCTCAAGAAGATGAACTACGGTGTCAGCATAAGGTCTTCTGCATCTTTATATAATATGCTAAAGAGAAATAGTGAAAAACCACCTCTCCTGCAAAGCAGGTGGTTATGTGATCCCCCTACAATATCCGGATGGCTCTAAGCAATACTACATTGGAATGACCAAGCTTTTGTTTGGATTCAGAGTTAACGAACATAAAAGGGACACAAAATACAGTAAAGTAGCCACGTCACTTTCCAGAGAAGTCATATTCATGTCCACCACTCCTATGTGGGATGATATAAAAAATTAGCTACCTACTCTCCCTCTAAATGTACAGCCATTCGGGAAACCTTGGAGATCATTACCAGCAGCGATACTTGCAATGATAGCGTCTCACTCGAGTTGCCTTGAATTTGGAACCAATTCTTCAAATAACGCCTTCTCCCTACCAGGATACCGTGCTCACAAGCAACAGGATGCCTCATATCTTTAAATGAATATAACGTATCTATTTATTGTCAAGTTCCCGTGTTCAAATTGTTAATGCGTTCTATTATTCAGTTCTCAGTTTGTCTTAACTTGCTTGAAAAAGCCATCTGGTTGATGTGCAAAAGCTTGGAAACGCTTGTGTGTCTATTTCGTACGCCAATAAATCAGATCACTAGTATAGTGTTACTATTTACTGTGTTTTACTTTGTTGCTGTATTGTTGAACAACAATGAACATTATTTTGATGGGAAAAGGTAAATGATCTGCTGAACCACGTATGCCGCCCCGGTGGCGCAGTGGTCTAAGCGATGGCCTCTGACCATTCGTCCGAAGGGGTCCGGGTTTGAATCCGGGTGAGGCATGGGTGTTGTGTTTGTCTTTCGGCACTGGCTCTCTCCCTTCCCTGGAGCCAGTGACCCTAAATTAGGGACGGGCGACTGCTTATAGCCCATTGAGTTGCTCACGGTGGTCGTTAAATCTCCAATAAAAAAAAAAAGAACCACATATTTTTTTATCAGGTAATTAGATAGAACTTTGTATTCACATTGATTACTCATTTTATTATGTAAATTTCAGAAATGAGAAATTTTTGACAAATCCTGTGATGGCAATATTATATTTTTGGTTGGGCATTGTAGGACAAGTTATTGTACCAAAAATTAATATATCTGAAGTATAAGTCATCAAAACATGCAGGAATGCTGTGCCTGTGTCGCATTGGGTTTTACATTTGATTTTATTTCCGCTGTTGGGTGTGTAAAATTGTGCAGAATTTTTTTTTTTTTTTTCCTGGCACAATAAAAATAATGACAAACTCCTTCCCCCAATAGTGCACAGTATAGGTTTTTCAGATATATGAAATGATAAAGCTCCATAAAGGAAGTAAACCTATAAGGCCTATTGAAAGTTAGTGCTCATCGCAATTGAATATGTAAAACTGTTTATCTGTCTGCCATTTAAAAAGCACTTTATCAGTTGTGAATTCAATTCATCGTGCTAATCATCAGTCAAGAAACCAAAGTGCCATTGCTACACGATAATAATTAAAGTACATATCCTCTCACAGTCTAATAATCTTTGAATTACTAAGACATGTGTACAAGTTCTTTTAGAGCACCATGTACTCTATCCTCAGGTACGAGGATCAACAAAATGGATCTAACAAAGATTAAATTTATAACAGACGATGACGTACATTGTGTAAATATGTGCATGCATAAACAGACTGTTAAATCTATATCGATATCATATGAAACAATGCATTATGAAATTGATATGTTGGTTAAAATTAAGTAAATAAATGATTATACATTCATACTATCATAACAATTATGGCACAAATATGCATTTAGATTCCAACAAATTTAGTCTATTCTAGAAAATATTTTAGATTGAACTATCAAATTAGTGTTCTGTATTAACATTGTCAATAGACAAATTTTGAATTAACATTTTCCAAGGTAATGGTATGAATCTTGGTAAGTCTTCATTATAACAACTGGAACCATAGGTTTGTATAAAAATACTTTCAGTTAGGTTTGTATAAAAAGTCTTAGAAATTAAAATATTATTCGACTGTGAGAGGATATGTACTTTAATTATTATTGTGTAGTGACGGCACTTTGGTTTCTTGACTGATTTTATCGGTTCCTGTAGCATTAATAAAAAAAAAAAGAACTTTTTTTATTTAATTTTCTATGTCTTCTACTTCTCTGCTTTCTAACAATGCTAAATTTATGCAAAAAAACTGAGATCATATGATTTTTTTAAAGTTGTATGGTTTCAATATTTTTACTGGAAAGAGTATAACTGCCAAGTTTTGTGGTTTATCCATAAAATTTATGGAAAGTCTACCTTTATTACTGTTATCTTATGAATGACAGAATTCTGCTTGTTTTTTGTTTTTGTTTTTGTTTTTATCACAGATTGTTATCATGCACCCCCCCCCCCTCTCTTCTGTGTCTCCTACCGTGTTGGCTTGTAGCCTAGTAGTAGAGACTGTAAAAACGCTGTAAGATTACAATTGGCAACAACTGCTGAAAAAGAGAAAGAGAGAGGTGAAAATTAAAAGTCTCTGTTATAAGACTTGCAGTTTTTTTTTTTTTTTAAAGGTATTCTAACATGTTGGCACAAAAACTACTTAAGGTCAAAATCTCAGTTAAGTTATAGTGAAGAGCTACTGCTGTAAATCACAATAATTTTGTGGTTACAAATAAAATTTTGATCTGTGTATGTAGCATAATGGTAATGTACTACTGAGATAATTATGTATCGATTGCTTTTTAATCGCTGTATGCAGTTGAATGGTGCCAAATATCCTAATTGTAACATAGGAAATCGATTAAAATCGACAAATCCTTTTCATAATAATCAGGATTCTAATTGATATATTCGATACATCAGTCAAATTTCAGTTCTTGAAAGTTGGCAAATCTGAAGTTGTGCAGTATTGTCAAATTGAATTAGGAGATTGCTTTTATCTTTAATTTCATTTACTTAATAGTAATGAGATATTATTATTTTGTTCCTAAAGTAGCAACATGTCATTTCTAACTGTGACTGAGCTTCATACACAGAAAAGGGTTTGGGCATGTCTTCACAACCTGAAGAAAAAAAAAGAAAAGTGAAAGGCTTATGTGAAAAAAGGCAGGTTGGCAGATGCTACGATTGACAAAATTAACATGGTATTGCAGTTAGTTGAAATGAAAATAATGTAGAAAATATGAGGCGAAACACTATTCCCACCCTTTTTTTATTGTACATCTTCAAAAGAAAAGTTGGAACATGAATAGTGCCTGAAAGGTGAGAAACACCTGGTGTAAATACCAAAAATTTCACCAAACGTCTATTGCAAGGATGGGAAGAGGCTTCCAAAAATGTACTAAATCAAGTGAAAGCTACATGCATTGAATTGTGTTATACGCACGTATTTCTCGATGTATCGAGATTTAAAAAAAACATGTTTTCCATACGTTATTTTTTCAGGTAGAACCATTTAATGGTGGTTTTAACTGCTGTAACTTTTTACATGTTATATTTCCTTTGAGTGAAAAGCAATTTCTCGGTTGGAAGTTATTAATATTCGCTGTGAATATATATCGCGGTAATCGAATGCGATTAAAGGAAAAATACTTTCATGTACCTCTCTGTTGTAGGTGGCCAATGTTCAAATCTTTGCACTGTTCTCATCAGGTTCTTGGGTGTAGGCTTTTTTTGACTAACTTCAAAAAGTCTGCACGTTTCTTGAGTAGGTTATACTTTTTTAATTGAACTACGAGAGGCACATGAAGACAAAGGAGGTGTGAATACATCCAAGTCTGACTAAGTTTTTTGGTGATTGCAATTCCTCATGCGAATATTTTTACGAGTGATTCATTTTTCCGTTTTCAAGTTTTCCAATGTTATTTTCACATCTCCTTTGTCTTCACGTGCCTTCCGTAGTTCAACTAAAAAAGTATATCCTACTCAAGAAACGTACAGACTTTTTGAAGTTAGTCAAAAGAGCCTACACCCAAGAACCTGATGAGAACAACTGTGCAAAGATTTGAACATCGACCACCTACAACCGAGAGGTACGTGAAAGATTTTTCCTTGAATCGCATTCAATTACCGTGATATATATTCGCAATGAATATTAATAACTTCCAAGTGAGAAATTGCTTTTCACTCAAAGGAAATATAACATGTAAAAAGTCACAGCAGTTAAAACCACCATTAAAGGGTATTTTGTTTGCCTACTTACACTGTGTTTTAATGTTAGTGTTGCAGTTATCACCTTCAATGAGGATTACAGTAACACGCGATTTATGTAAATTCGCAGTTATGTAATAATTCCCGCCTCTTTATCTGCACTTGCAGCCTCACCCGTGACCTTCATCCTGACATTAAAATAATAATAATAATAATAATAATAATAATCTGAGAGCTACTTTACTAGCGTGTATGAACATGTTTGCGGCTTTGCACAGCTGCGTCTTTGACAGCCTTATCGCAGTTTAGCACATTTCAGTTTCACTTGATATCTTGCCTTGCTCGGTTAGCTTAGTCACTTGTTTATCACCACTAGTGTTAGTTGTTTATTTGCCATTAAAATGCAATCGAAATTCGAAACTGAATGCGCTGGTAATAACCCCCCCCCCCCCAAAGGTCTGCAATTACTTTAGAAGAAAAGTTGAAAATAATTCTTATGTATGAAGACGGGAAAATTCTATCTACAATAGCTCGGGAAATAAATTGACCTATTTCAACAGTGAATACAATAGTGAAGGATAAAGTTTGCATTGTTGAAAGCACAAAAGGTGCGGTAACATTGAAGGGCACAATCATTACCAAGAAGAAGCTGGGCTTGATTTCAGAGATGGAGAAATTGTTGTCTCGCTGGATCGAGGATCTGATACAGAAGCGGATGCCATTGAGTTTACTGATTATTCAGGAGAAGGCTAGGTCTTTACATAAGGATTTGCAAGAGAAGGCCGGCATCACGGACACGGAGAGTGTGATTAAAGCTATTGCTGGATGGTTCGAACGATTCAAGAAATGTTCAAATCTGCACAGCATCAAAGTCACTGGTGAGGCAGCAAGTGCAGATACAGAGGTGGCAAGTGAATTTTCCAAACTTCTGGCAGAAACCAATCAATTCTTCAAACACATTTCAGTGTTTAACTTCATTACGTGGCTTTGATCTTTATTGTACATATAACCACCCATGGAAATACAAACAGTCTGCACTGCAATTTTATATAAGAAGAGCTTTAACCCACTCAAGCAATAGAACAAACGAGCTTTAATGGAATCAATTGAATGACTGAAACAGCAAAGAAATTTGGATACAGAAAAAAGATAATGGAAGAAATACTTAAAATTACAAAAAAATCTATAAATAACGCCAACAATAAAATCAAGACAGAAAGAAAATTTGGACTTAAATTTCCCTTCATTCCTCCGCTTACGAATATCTCAAAAAAGGAATGCACGAAAGATAACTTGATACCTTCTGAGACTGTTATAGATAATGAAATCATATTGACAACAGGCAACAAAAAAAGATTGATTCTTGAAAAAGCAGAAGTTTACTGCATTCCAACAAGAAACTTTACTGATATAGAGACGATGAAACGAATAAAATATGCATAGGAAGTACCAAAAGAAGATTTGAAAACTAGACTGGGAGAACACATATCTAACTGGAATAAAAAAGAAAATAAAACATCTTTAATTCAACACTGTATTGAAAATGAGGCAATCCCAGATTGGCCGGAAGCTAAATTAATAACATTGCATAAAACTAAAGCCCAAATTTTAACATCGGAGGCAGTTATGATCGAAAAAACTAGAGAAAGAAATTGTAATTACATCGACCCAATGGACCTTCCTTACGCATGGAGAGATACCTCATAGAGCAAGAAAAGAAGAAAGAAAAAAGAAAAGCAGTCAAAATAAAAGATTTAAGATAAAGACAAATACTAAGTCAATTGGCGTGCAGAAGATGGCGACACCAGAAAATTTGAAATCAAGAGCAGATTCGGACATTCCAATAAAAAAACCAGCACATGCGTGACGTAGAAAGCGCAAAAGGTTCGGTCGACGTGGAACTTTTGAGTCATCCTGCAGATTGTGAGATAGTTGGCTGATGAACAAACAAGTACAATGAGAAACACTCTGTCTAACCCACAGAAGAAGACTACAAGAATGATAGTCGAAACTAGTTTGGGAATATTGGTGCAGCGGGAAACAATGTCCAAACTATTGTCAAGGCAAAATACTTCTTACCAGATAGATTTCCCTTCAACTTGAAGGTTTGACCGTTCAATATTTTAATATTTTTAACGTCATTTTTTTAATTACAACTCGGTGAGAAGAATGCTTGCCCACCAATTTTAACTTATCAAGTGGAAACAAAGTCTAGGATATAATCAAGACTGAATATTTTACCTGATTGATTCCACTTCAGATTGAAGGCTAAAACTGTTCAATATTTCATTATTTTAAATATCATGGTTTGAATCATGTTTCATTCAGAAGAATTGGTGCCCACCTCATTCGACTTATCAAGAAGAATTTCGTCACGAAGTAACTACAGAAAGTGATTATTGACGAATTCAGGGAAACACTCAAAATTCCAAAATACTCCAAGAAAACAAAAAGTGAGTAACAGTTTTCATTTATATAATTTTTTTGCCTTTATATTGTAATATTTCATGACATTCAACAATAAAAAACCCTATGTTGGACAAAGAAGAAAGTTTCCTGTGAGCACTTTGACACTCATGTAATGTGAGAAACAGTACACACTATAGCAACTATGTAGTTGACAAATATGTACAATAAATTCTGGCAGAAATAATTGAGGAGGATGAATATTTGCCTGAGCAAATATTTAATATCGATGAAACTGCTCTATTTTGGAAGAGAGGAAAAATTTATGCCTGAATTCAAGGTCTCAAAAGATCACTGTTATGATCACTGTTATGATTGGCAGCAATACTTCAGGGGACTTGAAACTTAAACCACTTACAGTGTACCATTCCCAGATATAAGAGCATTGACCTGAGTATGCTGCCCGTAATCTGGAAATCCAACACCAAGACTTGGGTTACACATGAGCTGTTCAGAGACTGGTTCAATAACCACTTTGTTCCCCAGGTGAAGGAATATTGTGCCGAGAAAAAAAATCCTGTTTAAAATGCTTCTCCTTTTAACAATACCCCCGGCCACCCCCAGAAAAGTTGGATGACTCATCTTGACATAAAAGTTGTTTACCTGCCTCCTAGAACCACCTCACTGTTGCAACTAATGGATCAAGGCGCTATTGCAACTTTCAAAGTCTACTATGTGCAGTGTACGTTTTCCCAAGCAGTCGAGACCATTGATAGTGGTAAGTGCATTACCCTACATGATTTCTGGAAGAAATATAATATCCTTGACGCTATCAAAAACATCGGGGTGGCATGGGCTAAAGTCAAGCAGAAAACAATAAACGCTGTGTGGAAAAAACACTGCCCAGAAATGGTCCATAATTTTAAGCATTTCATGGAATTAGAGAACAGACAATGACTGCTACAGGTGCTGAGTTGACACGATTATTACAACAAGCGATGGAGACATGTGTGCAACTGGCACAGCAATTAGAGCTGGAAGTGGATAATGGTGACATTAAACAAGCTCCTTTTGAGGCGCTATGAAGAGCTTACTAATGATGACTTTATTCAGTTTAGGGGCATTACGAAATTTTGAAGAAAATACTAAGCCAATTGAGCCGCCAACTCCAGACATAAAGAAATTTGCAACGAAGGGTTTAGCCGAGGTTTTTAACCTGATAAACATGGCATAAGCCAAATTAGAATCGATGGATCCGAACACCGAGCAGTTCTAGAATGTTAGCCGTCGTATCTACTCCGATATGTCTAGCTACAAGGCCATCTGCGATGACAAGGTAGTCGAGGTCGTCTGAGTTGTCCAGTGTGTGACCACACAATCTACTCTAGACCTGCTTGTGAGATGCCGCTCACAACAAAGTCAACATGACAACTCAAATGACCTCGACTACCCTCACCTTCAACATCGAGAGGGGTAGAAGTTGCCGCAGAACATCATTCCTCTTCACAACCATCCACACCCAGCTCTGGCTCTCCCTCTACAGAGCCAACTTAGCCACCACAAGACATTTTTTTACCTATTTGAAAAGTGAATACACATATACAATATTTCAGTTTGTTTTTATATTTTACGTATGTATATATTTTTTGTACTTTTATAGTTTACATATATCAGAATAAATACTGCTACATGATGGGGTTTTTTGTAAAATAATAATAAATAATATACATGTACATACATATAATAATAAATATTGCAGTTTCTTATGAACGTAATTTACAAATTCGACTTACGTAAAATTCAAGTTACGTAACAGCTTTCGGAACACATTTTTGCGTAACTCGGGGTGCTACTGTATAAAGGTATCCAAGAAGTGTTCGTAACATTTGGGTGCACACCGGGTCAATATACAACAGTGACGGCTCATGGGGTAAAATGTTGGTGAGGCGAAAACCCATATATAAGTTATGAGAGGTAACTAAAACCGAATATTGTAGAGAAGCAATTTGATATGTATATATACTTGTATGTATTTTATATCTATATTTGTTATTTGACAATAGTTCAACAAAATCATAGGAAGACATACAAGCACTGCAGAGGGAGGGAGGTAGACATCAAAAATTGCAAATAATTTCAGATAGGGGAAAATGTATGTTTTATGAAAAAAACAAAAGTAAAGGAAGAAATGGTTCACCTATTTTCCTTTGTCATCTTTCCTGGGCATAAACACACATTTCCTGCTCAATCTCTTTATTTAGCAATAGTTACTAAGTGGTCATTGCATTACGCACAACACCAATCAAACGTCCATTCCTCCAAAAATTCAAAGTAAATAATTTTGAATGGAAAAACTACTTTTCTCACAAAATGTGTCTAAGTCCAGAATAAAAGTAACAGGTCTGTTAGCAAAGGTGTTGAAGGCCCTGACCTGTGGGAACGGTGTCCAGAAGAAATCAAGCTAGAAGCACATTAAACGAAGTACAAGAATTCTGCCTTAGATGCACGATTAGAACTTGCAGGAGAAAATAAAGTGTTTATTAAAAGTTAAAATCACTATGAGATCTTTCGTGGCTGCTACAGCCACATCTTCAGATGGAAAGACCCGAGTGCTTGGAATCCGACAGTTGAATACATGTACTGCATTGGAAGCACATTTCTGTATGCCTCAGTAAAACAAGTCAGGTAACTTAAACATGGCGGAAATCAGAAAAGACGACTACCGGTAAAATTGTCCTCCACCACCACCACCACCAAGAAAATGCATTCAATTTACTTTTTATTGATGAGTTCAATTCTGGGAAGAATTATTTTTGTTATTAATAAAACACAATTTGAGTAATTAAAAAAAACAAAAAAACTCAGCACATTTCTCACCTAAACAGAAACTACCAAAGACATGCATTCCAAAAATTCAGCACTCAAATATAGAATACACTGCACACTTAGATGAAAAAGCTGTGTGGATAATAGTAATACACTAGAAACAGACTTGCTCACACTGTGCTGAGGCAAAGTATGCCAAGAGCATCAGCTCTGGTCTTTTCGCTCCCACTGGCCAAAATCCTTGCCTTTCTCCAATAGAAACGTGCATGTAAGTTGATTTTAAGCGGTGTTTCGTTTTGCCTTAAAATCCTTGTATCTGTTCCCCTCCCACCACCACCTTCGCATGGTCTGTTATAGTAGAGATGACTTAGATAATTGCATCTGAAGACACTCAAATTATGCTTTTGTCAACCTCTTTGAAAAAATAGTATATAAACTTCATAAATTTAATGCTCATGAATTAAGGATTGATTCTATGAGTGAAGCCTTTTTTAAAAAAATTACGAATGACAATGTGAATTTCAGTTTTATTTAGCATGTGCAATTAAAGGCATATCTTAGACATGTGAAAACTTTCTTCATGGGCAAAAATTTCCGATGAGACGATGCCTCGCGTGCCTCATCTGATGAGCTGCCCATGTTGTACAACCAAAGTCACACGTAAACAAAGGCTTCCGACTTGGTTTCCAACGCTGTCATGTGTGACCTTAAACACGACACTTGCATATATATAGTCCATGTACATGAGAGTGACATCACAAACAGAGGGAACTAGTTTCTGTAATGTCATGGCCTTGTGTTTTCTAGACAGCCTTGCTTAGATACAGCTCCTGATGGGAAATGCTTTGCATATAATTTCCAATTTTTCACGAAGAATGGTTTGGTCACCAGAGAGCATAAGTGTTTATTTCTGCTTCTGATTCATTTGCAGCAAAATCTACGCTTCTGAAAACTCGATAGAAAAAATTATCTCGTGTGCCCATACCACTCACCTCAGAAAAGCATTTCAGAATACTTTCTTCTTAAAGTAATGCACAGTTTTTCTGCCAGGGAACATAGAAATATGTCTTACTTTTTGTCGATATCTCTGCTTCTGAGAGTCCAATCTGAAAATTTCTTTCTTTGTTGGAGAGCATTTCCGGTTTAGAATGTTTCTCATTTATTTAAAATTCTTTTAACACACAAGTGCGTCACTAGAGGTTGTAAGCTCAAGTTTTCGTTTACAGTAATATCTGCAGAACTAAAAACTCAATTGAAAAAGTTGTTTTTTGGTCAGATACTTCTAACTATGAAAACTTTGTGTATATTTTTCACAAAATAATGTATAATTTCGCTGCTATTGGCGCCAATATTTAATCTGTTTTTCTCACTATCTCTGCTTCTACATGTGTGATTAAAAAATTCTTTGAACACTGGATGCCATTTACTTTGTGGGACACTTTAGGTTTGTATTTGAGGAGTTATATAGTTCACAGTTCTGTCGATAGGGGGTGTTTGTTTATTTCTGTTTGGAGCTCTATCTCCGTTTCTAAAGCCAGTGTTAAGGAATTTCTCTTTTACCGTATTCCATTCACAAAAATAAGGATGTGGAGCATTATAGTCTTTAAATAATGCACAGATTTCCCGCAAGGGGCGTAAAGGCCAAAACCTTTTTCTAGCTGTCTCTGCTTCCCGGAAACGTATTGTTTCAGAAAGTTTCTTGCAGCAGAATAACTGTTCGATTTGAAAATCTCTGTCTTTCGTACCTTCCTTCCACTATGAGAAACTTTTTTGTGAGCCATTTTGTTAATATTCGTACCATACTTTTCAGCTGCTGGTAGAAGTAAGTACTAACTGTTTTTGTTTCTGGGTGTTTTATCGGTTATACAAATCCGGTTGATTTTTTTTTCATTTTTTTTTTTTTTCTAACTGGTTCCATCGGCTTTGAATAATAAATTTTATTCCTGTCCGAAAAAACTTCAAAAGACGTGCTAATTGCAACCAAAATGTCGGTGTCATCTTTCTTGTTGGTTTTTTGTTTGTTTGTTTGTTGTTATTTTTCTCGCCTTTCTTTAAACAAATTTCCTAATTCCGCATGTTTTCTATAAAAGCTTGGAAATAAATTCTGGAAAGTTCATGAACTTTTGTTTTAAAAAATATTCATGCTGAACGAGAATATTTGTTCTTTGTTTATTTTTCTGTGAACAATCATAGTTTAGCTTCCCATTTTTTCTTCAACTAGCAGTTGTGCCCCGTTCTCCGTATGGTGAATCTAATTTTTTTTAACATAAAATTAAAGAAAGGGAGAAGCAAGTAAGAGAAAGAAAAGTAATTTAAGATCCGTAACTGTTTCACGATTTAGAACAGGGTCACAACGGCAATGCATACGGTTTGAGGTAAAACACATCAGGTTTTGGTGCCCCTTAATTTTACATAAAAATTTCATGAATTATTTTTACAGCATTTCAACATTTCTGGCATAATTATCATTCAACTTATCAGCATTTTGAACAGTAAAGCTAAGCCTCCATTTTGGAACTGTTTGGTTTTTGGACCATTTTAGGTATCTGAACGTTAAGGTGGTTCCACCTAAAACCTGTGTTTCCAATGGTAAAACGTCTTTACATATTTCTTTCGCAATTAATGTATTCCCAAGGATGAAAATTTACACATCGATAAAACTAACTTTAAGTTATAACATGGGATACTTAACACTTGCTAAACCATTACCATAATTATATTAAAAATCAATCATTTTTCTTTGAGTAATGTTCAAACCTGTTAATAGATGGCGCGACCTGTACATTGATGACGTCACAGACAAATATATGTTGGATTGCTTAGTTATGGTTATGTTTTAGCAAGTATTAAGTATCCCATGCTATAACTTAAAGTTCGTTACATCGATGTGCAAATTTTTATCCTTGGGAATGCATTTATTGCGAAGAAAATATGTACAGAAGTTTTACCATTGGAAACATAAGGCAGAGATTTTTGGTGGAACCACTTTAAGGACTATCAGCATGCCAGTTTTCAGATCTCAAGGTTATTGAGAAGTGGTCAAACGATTCGTAAAAAATTCAAGCAGACAATGTTCCAAAGCCGCCATTTTTTTTATAAGCCGGCGGAAAACGCCGAACTTTAAAATCGTCGCTACGTCATTAAGCATTGGGTCATTACCAGTTTGACTGTAGCCTGTCCTTTCACCCAATGGGAAGAGAGCGCTAAAAATAGCTGCGTCACCGTGGCAGCAGGTCTCGGGACCAGAATTATGTGTAGTTACTATTGAAAACACAAAGCCGTTCGCCGCCCCAGTGGCGTAGTGGTCTAACGCTGGTTTTTGATCATTCGTCCGAGATGGGTTCGAATCCCGGTGAGGCATGGATGTTGTGTCTGTCCTACGGCACCGGCTCTCTCCCTTCCCTGGAGTCAGTGGCCCTAAATTACGGACGGGCGACTGCTTATAGCCCATTAAGTTGCTCACGGTGGTCGTTAAACCCCCAATAAAAAACAACAACGTTCGTTTCCTCCCTTTGCATCTTTAAAAAATGCTTAAAAATAAAAAAAAATCTTTTTTTTTTTTTAGAAAGTTCTGATAGTTGCGATTTTATGCTGTAAAATTTGCAATGCGTTATGATTTATAGTTTACCATATATCCGTTTCTTTAAATGGATCCCATCGCGAAATAGAGAATTTTGTGAAATTTAAAAATTTAATTTCTTGTAAACTAAATCGGAATTCAAAAAAGGGGTGACATGGCCCTACATGAGAAGACGATAAAAAAGTGAACTCCGTTTAGTAGGCGTATAAGACGATAAAGCCGCCCCGGTGGCGCAGTGGTCTAAGGCGCTGGCCTCTGATCATTCGTCCGTGAGGGGTCCTGGTTCGAATCCCGGTGAGGCATGGATGTTGTGTTTGTCTTACGGCACTGGCTCTCTCCCTTTCCTGGAACCAGTGACCCTAAATTAGGGACGGGCGACTGCTTATAGCCCATTTAGTTGCTCACGGTGGTCGTTAAACCTCCAATCAAAAAAAAAAAAAAAAGACGACGATAAAAAAAGTGAACGTTTAGTAGGCGTATAAACGATGAGAAACAAAGAGATACTAGCTTTCGCTACCTCCGGGTAGCTTCATCAAGTATTTTGTAGAACCACGAGCTTTCCTTTGATGTTCCACGTGAGCCCCCGGCCCTGGGATCAAACCACTCGTGACATCGTGCAAATGTCTTGCTTATTTTGAATTTTACTTATATTCTTAGAAGTGTTTTCCCCGTTGTTTCTGCGATCTTAACTACTAAATGTTTGATGAAGCTACCCGGTGGTATCGAAAGCTAGCATCTCTTTGTTTCTCATCGTTTATACTCCTAATAAATGGAGTTCACTTTTTATCGTCTTCTCATTAATTTGAATTACAGAAACCAGCTTTTTTTCATCGTTCGTGGCCCTACATGCCTACAAAGTTTCGTGGTTCTGTTGCTGTTAGTGTGTCCGGAAAACGAACTGATGGCACTTTTTTGCTTACCTTAATTTTGATATACAACAGCTCTTGAAGTAACAAGCGGCTAGATCCAGCAGCTTGGCACACATCCAAAATTCTCTCGTGCAGGAAGCCACGCCTCTCAGCCGTTATTTGGGCTCCGCCCTTCTATCTTAAAAATGGAAAACACTTCTGTCCGATGTATTTATTGCGAAAAGAAATTCAGTAGTGTTGGAAATCGAAATAAGCACATTAAAGTGATTCACAAATCACAGAAATCTGGTGATGTACCTTTGAAATTTCCATGTGCAGCAGAAAACTGTAATATTGCATTGTATTCTGAAGATTTAAAGCAACATTTATGCTCCACTCATGGACATAATTTAGAAGATCGTGTGCTAACATTCGAATCGCTGGAGGAATTTGAAACATGGGAAGAGAGTATTGAAGCAAAAAAGAGTATGTCAAACACAGAAAAAAAAAATTTACACTGACAAACCGGTTTAACAAAAAATATGAGCTTCTAAAAATTACTTAATTTTTTTTTTTAATTGGAGGTCTAACGACCACCATGAACAACTCAATGGGCTATAAGCAGTCGCCCGTCCCTAATTTAGGGCCACTGGTTCCAGGGAAGGAGTGAGCCAGTGCCGTAAGACAAACACAACATCCATGCCTCACCGGGATTCGAACCCGGACCCCTTTTGGACGAATGATCAGAGGCCATCGCTTAGATCACTGCGGCACTTAAATTTTCAATGCTTTCGTATGTCAGACACGACCAAGAGGGTAACCAACGCTCAGTACGTAGCAAAACACCCGGAGGGATATCACAACAGATCGGCTTCAAAAAACTGCGTTACCTGTACGGTAGAAACTACCAGACCATGTTGACAGTCCTAAATGATTGACTACGCAGTTGCTTTTTTTTTTTTTTTAATACAGAGATTTTCTTTCTGACAATAAAACAGATGTGGCAACTCTGTGTCTTTTTTTTTGTTTGTTTGTTTGTTTGTTTGGAGGTTTAACGACCACCGTGAGCAACTCAATGGGCTATAAGCAGTCGCCCGTCCCTAATTTAGGGTCACTGGTTCCAGGGAAGGGAGAGAGCCAGTGCCGTAAGACAAACACAACATCCATGCCTCACCGGGATTTGAACCAGGACCCCGTTCGGACGAATGATCAGAGGCCATCGCTTAGACCACTGCGCCACCGGGGCGGCGCACCTCTGTTTCAAGCCAGATCTCTTTCTGACTGTCGAAGTTCGGCCGCTCCTATTTCTACGATAAGCAATATGATAATCCAAAAACGTCCTTGATGATAATCCGTGAAGGCAGAATAATTCGCCACCGCGGTGCGCAATGGTCTAAACGCAGGCTTCTGACCATTCATTCGTCTGTGATGGGTCTGGGTTCGAATCCTGGTGAAGCATGGCTGTTGTGTATGCTTTTTGGCACTGGTTCGGTCCCTTCCCTGAAACCACTGGCTCAGCTCAAGAGAGGGCACCAAAATTGCTGCGTACAATCTGATTAAAATCAGAATTGAAACTTTTGAAGCCGGGTCTGGTACAGAATTTATCTATGATTTCTTTCTTCGGTTGGGGAAGCTTGGCGGCTTAGAATTCGCATTTCTTCCTTAAGATGTGCTGAGGGTGTAAGTTACTCATAATCTACCAGGCAGATACGAACGCTTGAACCACTAAATATCCGCCGTGCGTCGGATGGGCACGTTAAGCCGTCGGGCCATGGATACTGCACCCCCGGTAATAAATAAGGGTGTCTCCCACTTTTTACCTCTCTTCCGTGTCACTTTCCTATCGGGTACTCTAGCCCAAATCTGCTAACTTCCTGTTTCTAAGGGTTGTAAGACCTGCGGTCAGACACTCCCTTCCTAAAATCCTCTGCATATGATCTGATCTGTTACTCATAATCAAAAGTGATTGCGCGATTGTTTGTACGTTACAAGATTGTTCATATTTTTGAAAATTATCTGGAGGCAATTCGATCATTACTGCCTCTAGTGTGAGCTGCATTCAATCCGTTGTTGGGAATCTCTTCATATTTTGGATTTTATGGCCCTAAATGGCGTCCCGCATCCAGTTCAGCTTCATTGCCCGGAATATCTTTGATGTAAGTAAAGGTAAGAGAAATACACGAAACTGCTGAGTGCTGCCTCTATTTGCTAATTTTTTCCGACGCAATTAATGAGAGCAAAATACCTCTTACCCGTTCGGGTAAGAAATGAGACCTTGTTCCCTAATATCAGTATAATATCCCAATAAAAATATTTAAAAGTTTGGTTTTTAAATTACAATTAAAATGGCAATAAATTAGCAAATGTCTTCCTCTGGTCCTCCGAAACACTAGCCCGTACTTAAAATATATTGCACAGCCGTTAGTGATTATTAATTAGTAATTAATTACCAAAAAAAATGATAAAAAAAGAAAGTATAAAAATTAATGTGCAGCGAAATATAAGAAGCAACTCTCGATGATCAGTGCTGTTTTTTGTTTCTTGTTTTTTTTTTGAAAAACTTATTGCAAATGCGTTTGGATACTACACTGCTGGCCACCCAAAATGCAACACCAAGAAGGAAGCATCCGATTTGCCTGAAATTCGCAATATGCGTCGCCCGCGAGAGGACATGCAAACGATTAGCATTGCAGGGCATATGCAAATCATGTGCGTCCGACACGCCACCGAGAAGCACTATAAGAAGGGTGCACAGAAGACGGGGTGTTGTGCTGCCGGATCTGTGCGTGGGAAGCTTCCTGATGCCTCGTCGCAGAAAACGGCAGTCATTCCAGCACGTTTCGGAGTACGACAGAGGACGAATAGTGGCTTATCGCGACAGCGGTTTATCGTGCCGAGACATCGCCGTCTGTGTGGGACGACATCCAGCCACAGTGAGGCGAGTATGGATTCGGTGGGTGCAGGAGGGACAGACGGACCGACGTGAGCGATAGCCGCAGCCGCGGCACACCACTGGACGAGAGGACCGGCACGTTGTGCTGCGGGCATTGACGGCATGCACCGCCATATCACGAACGTTAGCGCAGGAATTAGGGTGTGTTGCGCAACAACCTGTGTCAGCACGTACCGTTCAACGTCGTCTGCAGGAGCGGGGACTTGTCGCACGGCGCCCATTGCTCCGATTACCATTGACGTTACACCACCGGCGAGTGAGGCGGCAGTGGGCCATTAAACGCCGCACCTGGACTACGGAATGGCACGACATTGTCTTCGACGAATCCTGCTTCTGCCTGCAACACCACGATGGTCGGAACCGCGTGTGGCGGCACCGCGGCGAGAGACTGTGTGACGCCTGCATTATGCATCGCCATACCGGTCGGTTGCCTGGCGCTATGGTTTGGGGCGCAATTGGATATGACACCCGCACCCCACTGGTACGCATCGCCGGTGCACTCAACAGCCACCGCTACATCTCCGACGTTTTGGAGCCTGTAGTCCTCCCTTATCTGCAGGACCTGCCAGCGGCCATGTTTCAACAGGACAATGGGCGCCTGCACGTGGCACGCATCGTGCAACAATTCTGCACGGCCCACCAGGTGTCACTGCTTCCGTGGCCCGCCTGTTCTCCCGATATGTCGCCCATCGAACACGTCTGGTCGCTGATTGGCAACCGAGTGACCCGGCAAGCACAACTCGCCCACATCCAAAGCATCTTCGTTCGATGCCGCGGTATGGGGGCCACACGAACTATTGATGTCTGCGTGTTCCGCAAGGCGCACGGACCTGTAAGCTCATTCGTTTCATCTTTGTATCTGTTGTTATGTGTCCAGTAAATCTGGCTTTGCTATCTTGTGTCCTTCTTGGTGTTGCATTTTGGGTGGCCGGTAGTGTAAATAACGCAAATCTGTGCGAATCAACACAGAAGATCAGTTTTACTATTATAAGAACTCGTGCGACAAGAAGGATTACAATATTTCGGGCGGTAAAGCTATTTTGTCTTAGTACTTCTTCGATGGGGGGGGTGTTACAGAATACTTTGTGGTTTGTGCCGGGCGCACAAATAGTTACGCTTCTGCTACTGGCCCAGAACTAGGGATAGGCCGCTGATTATAGCCTGTCGAATTGCTCATGATAACTATTAAACGAAACCTCTAAATAATAATTAAAAAAAACCCAGAGAAATTCTAACGCTTGATAAGCGTATGTTTAATCTGAAACATATTTGAAGCCGTTAGTTTATAATTTACACACGTTCCAATGCTTACGAAGATTTCTCTCGGTGAATATCCAAATTTTTTTGGTTTTTCTTTTTGTCCCCCCTAAAATATTACAATATCTAACTAAGAGTTCAATCAATCAATTCTACTGCTTTTCAACTTCGTTTATAATTGAGATAATCTAAAATCCTAAAAGACGAACAAGGTTCCACTAATGCTTTTCTATGAAAAATCGTCTGCTTTTGCATCTCGAGGGTAGGCACGCAAAACCTGAGGAAAACAACTTGCGCTGTGGAAGCTTATAAACTCGGCTTTACTTTGTTAGCGTGGGAGGAGGAGAAAACAGCAGCTCCTACCTCCATGCTTCAAATGGTAAAGGCTGCGGACTTGAGGGAGTTTGTCAAAGGCCAGATTGTAGTGGCCGGATGACTGGGTCAGAGCATTTCTGATTTCTGAGACGGCAGGACTTGTGGTTTGCTTACAATCAACCTTGATTAATGCCTTCAAAAAATTGTTCGACGAAGGAAAACCATAAACCTCTGGCAGGGTGTGGGCAGACTACGGTCATAATGGACCACGGTTTTATGCCCATTAATTTCTATAGGTGAGCGAATGCTATTCCGTATGCTATAAGCCAACAGAAAGGACACTGTAGCGCAACTCGTTAATAATTTGAATGCCGGTGGCTGAAATAATGTGTCGCAATACACAGTACATCGAATCCTACTGAAAATGGGACTGCATTCGTAAACCTCTCCGAGTGCCCATGCTAACCTCAGTTCACCGTCAAAACTGCCTACAATGGGCACGCGAGAATCAAAAATGGATTTTGAATTATTGGAAGAAGCTTGTACGATCCAATTAATCTCGTTTCCTGTTGCACCGTGTGGACAATGCGTCGTTTGCCTGGGGAAATGTTGACACCAGAATACACCGTGGAACGAAAAAAAGGCATGTGGAGGAAGTGTGATGCTTTGGACAATATTCTGCTGGGAAACCTTGGGTCCAGTCATTCTTGTGCAGGAAACTATGACGTCTACCACCTACTTAAATATCATTACAGCCTGATACATCCTTTCATCGCAACGGTATTGCTGTCCAGTAATGCCTTCTTTCAGAAGCGAAAGAAAATGCGCTGTGTCACACTGCCTGGATTATTCGACAACGGCTCGCGGAACATGAAGAAAACTTCAAGGTATTGTCGCTGCCTCCAAATTCTTCTGCCGCCCCGGTGGCGCAGTGGTCTAAGCGATGACCTCTGATCATTCGTCCGAAAGGGGTCCGGGTTCGAATCCCGGTGAGGCATGGATGTTGTGTTTGTCTTACGGGACTGGCTCTCTCTCCCTTCCCTGGAACCAGTGACCCTAAATTAGGGACGGGCGACTGCTTATAGCCCATTGAGTTTTTTTTTTTTTTTTTTGGAGATTTAACGACCACCGTGAGCAACTCAATGGGCTATAAGCAGTCGCCCGTCCCTAATTCAGGGTCACTGGTTCCAGGGGAAGGGAGAGCCAGTGCCGTAAGACAAACACAACATCCATGCCTCACCGGGATTCGAACCCGGACCCCGTTCGGACGAATGATCGAGGCCATCGCTTAGACCACTGCGCCACCGGGGCGGCCCCATTGAGTTGCTCACGGTGGTCGTTAAACCTCCAATAAAAAAAAAAAATCTTCTGACATCAATGCAATAGAACATCTGTAGTTTGTATTGGAAATGCGAATCCAGTCTGTGGCGGTTCGACCAGGGAACGTACAGAAGTTAAAGGAATTGCTGGTAACGCTTTCGTACCGGATACCACACGACACCTTTAGATATTTTGTGGCGCTCATCTCTTCCCGGGTAAGAACTGTTTTGGCTGCACGTAGAAGACCAACATCATATTAGACAGGTGGTCATAATGTTTTGGCTCTTCGGATGGAGTTAAGATGAAGAGTTTATGTAGAGACATGACACTAAGTCGTCTCTGGCGCTAAGTCGTCTCTGGTGTACCCTTCCAAGGGTACACCAGAGACGACTTAGCGCCAGAGTGTGTTGCTTGCTTCAACGGCATGGGTGTTGTGCTTGATCAATGATGCTGTCTCTCTTCGTTTCCTGCAACTAGTGACCCTAAATTAATGATGCATGACTGCTAATAGCACTAAAAGACTTCCACATGGAGGCAGGCCTGTAGCCAGACAAGAAAGTTGGGAGGGGCGGCTGATGATTGAGATCGGGCGAAGGATGTAAAGTGTTCGGGCAAAAGATGTGAAAGAGGTCTGGCACTAAACTGTTGCGTGAGTCTCTAGGACGGGCAAAAGGAAATACAGGTCGAGCTTAGTCCAGCCTGGCCCTTCCTTGGCTACGGCCCTGCATGGAAGTCGTTAATCCCCGATGGCCCATAAGAAAATGGCCCATTAAATTACTTTTCATATATGCACATAGAGGGTGATTCAAAACTCTTGGACCAAACTTTAAGGGGTGATAGAACATACCTAAACAAGCACTTTTCGTCACACAATGCAGGGTCGTAACTGCTTGCTAAGAAATTCATTGTGAGGCATATGTGACAAATGATCATATTGAATTATATCGTGGAAAGTTCTGCTTCCTAAGAAATTCACTGTGAGGTTACTTAATATATGTGACAAATGATCATATTGAATAATACGGTAAAGTAATTTTGTGCACGCTATCATAAGGAATATCTGCAGTTTCTCAGGCGAATACAAGTCGAAATCTGTAGCTAGTTGTATACCATACTCCGTATCGGCCAATAGATGGCAGCACGTCAACTACTCATCACGATTTGTGCTGTTGTGAAAGTGTGTATCTAAGGATACTCAAAAATACCCTTTTAAAGGTCCTTTCTATTACCCTTAAAAAGACCTTTAACAATGAAATGCATGCCTCCACACCGAAATATTTATTCTGAAGATTAAGGTTTTTCCCTCATGAATGCGAGAAAGTCTAGCTAGAAAAAAGTCAAACAGAGTGATTCTGTATTGGCAAAGAACTACCTAATGACAGGAAGTAAGACCTCAAAACAGTGTTCTGTTGAAGTAAGATACTTCCGTTGGAATAAATACTCCAGAATGTTGTTTGCCATATATTGTGTCTGAGGAAATAGTAAGTGATCTTTCATATATATTCTAATATTTAGGAAATTCTTCATATTTTTGTCCCTCCAAACTTCATGAAACATGCCTTCAATTCCAGATTTCAAACCCCCTTCTCCCCGAAAAAAAAAACGTTAAACAGCTCATGGGTTCTCCATACAAAACACATCAGTACTAATCCTGTGCTAGAGCAGTGAGTGCTGACTTCTGTCGGCTCTGTCAGAACCACGGTGTGGTCAGAATTATATAGATTGAAGGTAGTTCGGAAGAAAAGTCACAAGTCCATGCAGTCATGTTGATATAAAAACCCAAAAGTTCCCCTACCAAAAAATTACACTCGCTATTTACCTCCTGTAGCATTCCGACTGTATGGGTAAAACAAATGAAGGTAACCACTGTCGCAATGAAAACACACGAACATTTTATTGCGCGTGCAGCCAAGCTTACATGTCTCAGTCACATGACTCTCCTCATAAGCCCCGCCTAGTCGCAATCTCCAAAGTAGCTCTGAACCAATCGCGTGGCGAAAATGGCCCTAATCGGGATTCCGTACATTCACTTGTACAATACGCCACCGGGACGGCGGAGGGAAGTTAGGTGCTAGGACGTATCTTTTGTGACAAAATGAGATTGACAAAGAAAGCCGACCTCCATTCGAGTCCCGAGTGGGGGTGATAGTGATTTGATGAAACAATTAAATGAAAATTCTGAACGGAGGTAAAAATGTGTGATTCGTAAACATATATGAGGGATCCAAAAAACAAAGTGGAGTGTCAGCATGTATTCTAAGAACATTCCTCAAAAAGATGTCGTGAGCGGATGGACTTTATTTTTGACTGACGGGGAAGTGTTTCGTTTTATCTTATTTTTGGCATACATCTCTAGAATTCCGAATGCAATGCAACTAGTACATTTCCACAAGCGCTTATCCAAGTGCTTATGTTCACAAAGGAGAATTGTCGATTTTAAAAACACAAACTATTTTCCGACCTCAGATGATTCATTTTCAAAATAATTTACGGGCCAAATGTCATTCAGTGAGCTAGATGTAAAATTATTATAAAATTAACTCATGTTCATGTGAGCAAGGCATTTTTTTCTTTCCTTCCACGCATACATCGCAGTTTTAGCGAATCACTCTTTACATTTAAACAGTCATTTGTATTGTGTATCTGCACCAAGAAGTGCACGTATGTTTATCAAAGGGGCTTGCCCACTCGAGCTACTTACATGTGTTTAATCTTCCGTGTTTAAATAATTAACAACGATCGGCGCCGCATATCGGTGTGTGTGTGCCGCCCCGGTGGCGCAGTGGTCTAAGGCGCTGGCCTCTGATCATTCGTCCGTAAGGGGTCCGGGTTCGAATCCCGGTTAGGCATGGATGTTGTGTTTGTCTTACGGCACTGGCTCTCTCCCTTCCCTGGAACCAGTGACCCTAAATTAGGGACGGGCGACTGCTTATAGCCCATTGAGTTGCTCACGGTGGTCGTTAAAAATCCAATCAAAAAAAAAAAAAAAAAAAAAAAAATATCGGTGTTTTTGTCCAGTGCCTCACATTGTTTGGAAACGACGCTGGTTGTTTTCTTTCTTTCTTCTGTTTTAATTTAATTTTTGTTGAATGATTTATAGAATGGGGAAGAAATATCATCTTTTAGCACCCATTTTCTTGTAATTTTCTAAGCAAATAAATGTGAGTGCATTTGGTAGACGTCATGGAGGTCTATAATTTTTTGTCATGTACCATTTTTCATTCAAGTGGTATTAAAAAGTTACAGCATATTGCTGGATATTGAATGTTTCGATGTCAGTTGGGGAATAAATTTGGGAATACTTACATCTAGCAGTGGATTGATAATGGTTGACAATGATATAAAAGATCAGGGCCTCCGAAAATGTGGCAGCCGAAGGCCCCCAAAAGTGTTAGGACGGTACTGTTCCCAAGAGCTCCCCGATGACGGAGTGATGGCGCAGTAATATAAGCGATGGTTTCTAACCATTGGTTTGGGACGGCTCTGTGTTCGAATTCCGGTGAGGCATGGATATTGCGTTTGTCTTATGGCTCTGGCTCTCCCTTGTCTGAAGCCAGTGGCCCTAAATTAGAAAGAGGCGACTGCTCATACATGGCTTTCTGCGATAAAGTTGTAGAATCATACTCTGCTGTCTACTTAATGGTCATTTGAGCAATAAGTAGACAGCAGAGTAGGATTCTACAACTTTAAGTCAATACATTACTTAAAGGGATTTCTTGGCGTACAAAAAAAAAAAAAAAAAAAAAAGATCTTCCCCAGACAATATTTTACACTTTGTTGGTTGTTGCCATGGTTTAGTTCATTTTGGTTATTATTCATTCTGCAGAGCTATGGTAATCAAAACGTCACTTCGTTTTTCTTTTCAAATTTTAATTAACAATAGGAAACACAAAAAAATCAGAACATGTGTGAAAACTTAATTTTGTACTGGCACATTTTTTGCAGAAATATTGAACATAGCTCATTACTGTACGGCATGAATGGTACCGCAGTTATCTAGTACTGTTGTCATAAAATATTCTCATTTAATGTTTCTGGAATTTAAATTCTTTGAAGCCATAGCTTTCTTTACTTATGGGGGATATTCAGAAAATGAGCTCCTCTTGTTAGAAAATGTTAGCAGCCTTTACCCTTGAGCATCTCGGAAAACGATTATTATTTCTTAAAATATTATGTTCGGCATGCAGACAGTTACATAAACGTGTTATAATTTTAATCAGACTTCGGTCATTTGACGTCAGAAGGGGATTTCTGCGGACCAACATGGCTGCTGATTCAATGTTTTCGCTATTTGATTATCCCTTACTGTTGGCTAATTTTTACAACCCTAACGTTGCCGTCCCGGTGGCGCAGTGGTCTAAGGCGCTGGCCTCTGATCATTCGTCCGTAAGGGGTCTGGGTTCGAATCCCGGTCAGGCATGGATGTTGTGTTTGTCTTACGGCACTGGCTCTCTCCCTTCCCTGGAACCAGTGACCCTAAATTAGGGACGGGCGACTGCTTATAGCCCATTGAGTTGCTCACGGTGGTCGTTAAACCTCCAATCAAAAAAAAAAAATACCAAGACAATTTTGTGTTCGATGCTTATTTCGCATGACGCAGATACCATCGCCGTTAGTCATCATGAAGTTTTTCATGTAGCATTCTCGTACACGGTATATTAAATTTTCATGTTCTTATTGTCAGACGTTGGCGACATATCTAAAACATAAAACTGAGTACCTTGTTTTGTAAAACAAAAACATTAAGAAGCTCAGACAAATAGGTAATAAGGAAACAAACTAGGGTTCGCACGCTAGGCAATCATAAGGCTTAAAAATTAAATGAACACGTAACATTAAATAAAAGAGAAATTATATATATGTTTGTTTTATTCTTTGAGGAAAGTAGGGCTTAATTCGTAATTTACCGATTTAAGGTTCCATCAAGTTTCTCCTATCTTTTTTTCGTTTTTTTCCTTTTTGAAATTGAAATTCGAAGGAATACTACGAGGTTTCAACTGTCTTTGATTCGTAGTGTCATAATATCAAAAAATACTTTTCTTTAATGTGGACAGAACATATTTGAGAGTGCACATCGGAATGGAAATCACCGCGCTTCATTTTACACAGCCATTCCTTTAATAATTTCGTCAGAGGAAAATTAAGAAATGTTTTCTTTCGTCTACACAACTTAGATTGCAGGATTTATAAGGACAAACATACGATGAGCAAAAGTTAGACATGTCATTAATAGGCCGCCCCGGTGGGGCAGTGGTCTAAGGCGCTAGCCTCTAATCATTCGTCCGTAAGGGGTCCGGGTTCGAATTCCAGTCAGGCCTGGATGTTGTGTTTGTCTTACGGCACTGGCTCTCTCCCTTCCCTAGGACCAGTGACCCTAAATATAGCGTCTAGAAGGTAAAGTGTGCCGAGCGCCTAGCATGCGTAATGATTGGCGTGGATACCGAAATTTGTCTCCTTCGTAGATGGCGCTGCGATCGCCTTCCCTTCCCTCTTTCTTAATGTGAGCGAAGCGGGAAACTAAATTCGTGTTGCTTACTGTGAAAAGAGCAGCGATTTAGACGAAGACGTGTTATGTTTTAGGTTTTAGAAGGAATGTGGATTACCTAAATATTGTATATAAGTTATACTTAGTTCATTATGCGGAAGAGAAATAACCATTGTTTTGTGCCAGGTTGCAATACTCAGTACAAAAACAGTAAGCTGTCGCTTTTTGGAATACCCAAAAATGATAAACTTTTACAGCAATGGCAAAAATTGATTCCCCGTGCAGATAAAAACTTAGAGAAATGTAGTGCTGTATGTGAACTGCACTTTGATGAGAGATTTGTGGTTCGAAATTTTGTGCATAAAATAAACGAGGAGACTGTGTTAATACCCAGAGATCGGCCCATCTTGACACCAGATGCAATTCCAACAATATTTCCAAACCTTCCCCATTATTTATCAAAACCTCTGGCAAAAAAGAGGAAAGTTAGGGAAACCGATGATAAGCCTGATGGTAATTTAAATAGCTTGGAATTTACTTCCCATAGAGTTACACTGAACTGCCTTCTGAATATCAACCTTCCTTCAGAATTTTGGGGTAAGCAAATACCTGCTAATAATTCAAAGTGCATAATTTTCCATGTTCATTCATTCAAATGTGAATTGTCAAATTCATTGACAACTGAAAAACTGGTTGTTGTAACCGAAAGTGAACCAGAGTTTACCTGTGAAGTGTATTTACGTGGATTAAAAATGAACACAGTTTCTAATATTACTTCTAAAGATGAATTAGAATCCATTATTCGAGACACTGATAGGCTAACAATATGTCATGGTGCAGGCTCCATTTCAGAATTTGAAAATAACAGGAAGTACCTTGAAAGTGGAGTTATTTTTGAGAATAATTTGTACAGCAAAAAATGTGTAAGGAAAGGAACAACAGCGACTTGCCTCAAATGTAAGTATCTGCGGCGCTTACTTTTGCACAAAATAGCTTATCATAAAAAAAAGGCTACATTTAAAAATAAGTATCAGAATAAAGTTCGGAAAATCAACAGGCTGAAGAAACGAGTTATTTCTGCTCTCTGATTACATAAAAAAATCCAAAACAAAAATAAGAATTTTACAGAACTTTCCATTAATGAAAAAATAGCTGAATTGCCCATTAAGCAGCAGCAAATGGTTATTCATTGTTATAAGGCAGCAAAAAGGAAATCTGCAAGAGGTATGTCATATACCAAGGAATGGTTACTTGAATGCTTACTAATGCACATAAAAAGTCCAAAATTGTACGAGCACATACGGAAACACAAAATCATGATCCTACCTAATAGAACAACTATTAGAAAGTATATTTCAAATTACAACAGTGGTTTTGGATTCAATGCACTGACGTTTGAAACTATTTCAAAGAAAACAAGTGAAATGGAGCCTTTTGCAAGACATGGTGGTATATTAATAGATGAAGTGAAGCTTACAGAAAAACTGCAAGCAAAATCATCTGGTGAAATATTAGGGTTTGTTGATATTGGGCCATACACTTCAGAAACTGTTAAGCATACCCCATGTAATCACGGACTGGTAATGGTGTTTCAGCCATTAAATGGAGATTGGACCCAAATAATTGGTGTTTTTGCCACAAGTAACAATATAAGTGGAACTTTGCTTGCAAAATTAATTATTGAAGCTGTTATTCTCACTGAAAATGCAGGTCTGTTTGTTGATTTCATTACGTGTGATGGGGCTTCTTGGAACAGGAATATGTGGAAGACATTTGGTATATCAGCAGATTGTTCTGGAACTAAATACAGCATTATGCATCCTACAGATTGTTCTAGAAGTTTACATTTCATATCAGATTTTCCTCACTTAATAAAATGTGTACGGAACGCATTTGTTACCAGAGGTTTTCTTCTGCCCGAAGGAGAAGCAAGACCAGAGCATGTTGAAGCAGCATGGAGGAAGGACTCTGACATAACTACTCTAAAAGCCATGCCAAAAATTACACGCGTTCATATTCACCCGAATAACTTTGAGAAAATGAGGGCAAGCTATGCTTTGCAGCTTTTTAGCAACGAAGTATTAAAAGGCCTTTTTCTCTATAAGCATCATATTGAAATACAGTTTGGAAGCACTAATGCAACTGCATTTTTCATAAAGTTGATGATGGAATTAATAACTGTAATGACCTCTAGGAGTCCATCAAGTAGTCTCCGCATAGATTCTGAGGGATGCAAAGTACTTAATGATTTTCTGTTATATTTAGATAAATGGGAAGCTTTTGCAGGAGATAAGAAGATTGGGTTTTTAAGTGCTAGCACAGCTGCAGGATTACGAGTCACTATAAGCAGTACTATCTCTCTACTAAAATATCTAACAGAAACCTTGAACTACAAGTATGTAATGACATCGCGCTTGAGTCAAGACTCAATAGAAAACATTTTTGGCATTATTCGGCAACTGTCAGGCTGCAATGACCACCCCACTGCAGCAGAATTTTTAGTGACCATTCAGTGCTTAAGTTTTTATAATCTGGCCAAGCCTGTAAAGTGTGGTACTAGCTGCACAACAGAAATCATCAATTCCCTTATTGGGCCAAGTGACACCATCAGTTGCAAACCTAATGTTTTGTTAAATTTAAATGAACTTTTAAGTGATGAAATGCTAGATAATGTGAAAGATACCTTGAATAGTGCTGCATATTCTGATTGTGCTTCCCTTTTCCCACATAATTCCCATAACCAGTTGCTAGTTTATGTTGCAGGTTATGTAGCTAGGAAATGTGTTGCAATAACTAAATGCAAAGATTGCACCAAAATGTGTTTAACATGCAGTATTGAAGAAAAGGCCAGGTTTTCTGGAACACTGATACGAGAATTTGATAAAGGTGGCTTATTATATCCATCAAAGGAACTCCTAGTTCTTGTCAGTCAACTGGAAGGTATTGTTACACATTATTTCAGCACCGAAAAACTACACAGAGATAGTATCGTTGATATTCTAGCTATCTTGATGATAAAGAAAATTAAATTCATTGGTTGTGCAGAACACAGTAAAGATGTGACATGTAAGATTGCAAAATTTTATTTACTGACTCGGTTGCATTTCTATATAAAGGGACTTAATAAGATTCACAATGATAATAGAGAAAAAATGAAGTACCTTAAGCTGAGACGTTGCAAATAAATATGAAGTTCCTGGATTTGGGTGTTGAGGTTCTTTTTATGAGGAAGCAAGTGAGAGACAGGTTTTTTATTACTGTTGAGAGAGAAAATATATGTGGAGTCAGTCAATAGCTCTCACTTATAATTACTGTGGAGTCAGTAAATATATACCGACTCCACAGTAATGCTACAGCTGAAACCCTCAACGCGCTTCCTCAAAACTACCTTAACAGCTAATAAGAACTTTGCAACAGAACAGGTTCCGTCATTCAAACCCAGGGGCTTGAACTTAGTCACATTACCAATGTTCAACTCGTAGCAAGCAGAGCAGCCACTGCTGTGTTTACTGATCTACTATATATTACCATATATAAGCATATGACTGTATTAAAAAGAATGGATAATTTTGGGAGTATGTAGCAGTGGCTAGTTAACTTTTCCTTCATTAAATATGATATGTATGCACATAGCAGACAGTAAGCCTAATGCATATGCAAATAAGTGATCCTAGAAACTTAACCCAAACTCATTAAGAATTTTTCCAGCCTATAATGAGGTCAAGAAATGTCCAGGTTGTTAACAAACTTAGAAAAGAAAGTTACAAAAACTGGTAAGTTATTTAGAGATTCAAAATTCATTTCTTTAAATGTATTTATTTTAAAAAAATTAATCCCCTCCCCCTCCCACCAAGTAACTGAATAGTTCAGCAGATAAGATATTAATATACAAAAAGATTTTAAGGAACATGTGTGGTGGTAATAATATTGCAGAGTTACTATTTTTCATTAAAAATGTTTAGAACTGTGGGATTCTTTAGCAAGCTGCCCCACCCCTTCATCTTTTTTTATTTTTAATGTTCAAATCCCAAAACCACTGGTGGTAATCTGATATAAACACACTTTTTTTTTTCAATCAACATTTAGCTTTGGCATTTTCAGCATTGCTAACTAGGGCTTCCATGATGGAATTACATATTACAAAATTCAGTATTTTGAAGAAAACTTGTAAAATGCCATGAGTGATTAAGTGTGACTAATTTACTCTTTACAAGGTGGTGTAAAAGTAATAAAAAAATAAACTAAACAGGTATAAAATTTATTTCTGGAAATTTAATTGTGTGTGAAAACATCTAATAGTTGCATTCACAAATTCTTGCTCTTTGATTCAATTGCATTTTCTAAGATGCCTAAAAATCAAGTTGTGTTATTTATTTTTTGTGTAATGTTACTTTTTAAATCCCCCTCCCAAGTTCTGTTGCTGATAAATTTCTGTCGCTATACAATTGAGAAACGGTTTTTGATAAAAAATTTCAACAACTGCTGCACTAGCCTTTGACATATAACAGCCCACAATGAATTAATCAAGCTTCTACTTTATAAAAAATAAAAACGAAAAAAAACCATTTAAAATGGGATGCTTACTTTTGCCTCACTGTATAAATTGAATAAAGCTTAACCAATGTGCTGAGGTTTAGTAATGTTGTAATAAATAATGCTACAAGCAATGTAAGATTAAAACATTGCTTTATTACAAACTACACGTGGCTTCTGTATGGAAATTCCTAAAGCCATTTATAATTAACTCTCATCAGCAAGCTTTTGGTCCCCGTGCTGATGAGAGTTCAATATTCCACACCGGTCCACGTCAGAGGTCAGTTTTTCCACATGTGCTTCAACATTTGTTTCAGTTGGTGTAAATTATATCTGTATTACCTATTCCCAACTATTAGGGGCAGTACACAACGATGTTACATGTTTACATTGTGCACAATGTGTCACTGCGCGCACCTTACTGGGACGACAAACCTTTCTGGATTTACTGAGGGGATATCAGTATGAGACTGCAATAATTCCAATTTCAGAAATTAAGAACAAATAAATGTCTTGGTCAATTATTTGCTCCCCCACAATATTTCTTCATTTAATAGTAAAATTTATCTAACGGTATAAAAAAAATCCCTCTAAATCAGCCCTTTTTTTTTTTTTTCGTTTTTTTCTGAACAATTACTGGTAAATATTTTCTGATGCATGCATTATGACCAAAATTATGCTTCAGTGAGAGAGGAATGTCATTATAAATGCGTGTGCTTAAATAAGGTGGTACACACCGTTTTTTAAACCAGTCAGTAACAGACAAAAATAATTTTTGTTAAGCCTCTTAATAATACGAAAAGCTTACCCAACGTTTATATATATCTGTTATATCCACGCTAAGATATACATACGCTGGGTGCTCGGCACACTTCCCCTTCTATGCTATATATCAGCTGTTTCTGTATAACTGTTTGAAGAGTAGATACATGGAAGCACTTTATATTTACATGCCCCTACGTATTTACTTCAAACAGCAAATTTTGCCCGCTGTCCCTAAATTGTTTTTAAGGAGGGCTCTGTATCTGACTGGCAGCATTAAATTTGTTGAACCACGGTATTACTTATACCTGATCATAGGCCTAACCACTGGGGGATCAGGACCCCCAGATTTTCATAGTCTGGGATCCCCAATGTAAATGATACCCCAAATGTTTCGGGAATATAACTTTTTATGTGAACCAACTAAATTATTTAATAATATAAGATTGTAATTTTTCATAGAATGCAAACACGTGTATAATGTGTACTTAATAAAACAGTGATGTCGATTAAGCATGGTTACCAACATCGCTGGCGTATATACATTACGTGATCAGACCCCCCCCTCCAATTTTGAAACACAGCACAGTTATGCCACTGTACCTGATGGTCACTGGCCAACATCGCCGACGCTGACACTTAAGCATTCAATATAATGTCCCATACAAAAAAGCCTTGCAATTTTTGTATATACAGCAGGAGCTGCTCCTGCAATAATCCAAAGCAGTTTTTTTCATGCCACATCAAGAGAGAAGTTTACTGAACTCGGCTGGAAGTTTTTCCTGCACAACGCCACTGGGAGCCAAAAGAACGCTTGCGCGCTGCTCTGACTGCTATTGAAACCAACTTATGTGAGAAACTCTGCCTATTCCCACATCAGTTCATTTCCTTTGAATAAAACGTCCCTGGGGGCTGCAGCTCTCGCTGGTACAGCAGATATAAGTGGTCCTCGGAGTTATTTGCGAGTGACGTAGCTACAATGCAGTCTTTCGTTGGCTGCAAATACATCTCCGGGCCTTCAACTTTTGGTTTGTTCCTACTTTTATTCAACATGATAATTCTAACAACTGGAGATTATTCGTGTTTGCTAACAACAAATACTCAGTTGCCGAGATTTTTGCCAAAAAGTTTTACTTCTGGTCAAAATGGGCATGTGAACAAATTGCGATTAAGAATAAAGTTCAGTAATGAATAAATTGAAAAATGAAAAAAAAAATGACTAATTTCTGCAGCGAAATACTTGCACAAAATTAATATTTTCACTTACCGGGCACAGCCAAAATTTTCGCTTTTAAACTCATGTACATTTCTATTCATCAAAAAATATTGAAGTTGCTCCATTGGCCATATTTAACTTTTCTGCTGCATATGCATACCCCCCCCCCCAAAAAAAAAAATAAGCTGAACATTTGAGTTGAGGTAGTGCTTTATACTTTATTACTTTAAACACAACATTTAATCAAACACAATTGTTTAGAAAATTTACGAAGTTGGTAAATTTTGAAAACAAATTGTTCTACACTAAATTGTAATCATAGCTTGAAAATTAAAACTGGGAATATGTTTGCAATTCGTATTTATTAAAGAGAATGCCTGTAAGTCAAAATTCCAAAGGGAGCATATCAGAAGAAAAATATTTATTATATTTCTACTAGGGGTCATAATTGACACCTGAAAATGCGTATATGACGTTGGGTGCGTGTCCGCTGTCACTGGCACACGCATTTTTTTTTTAATCTTTAAAACTGGTTCCCTTAACTGAGTGTGTGTTGCTCTTACAGTATCTACATTTATATATTATTTACAACCACTATCTCAATCCACTGCTGGATAACAGCCTCCAAGTTTCTTCCACAAAAGTCTGTTTAGAGCCAGTTTTCTTCTTGCTCCCAAATTTCATCCACCCATCTCCCACATCATCTTCTGGGTCCTCTTTTTTTTTTTTTTATGTCCCTTGCTATCCAGTTTAATATTTCTCGCTGGCTCTTTCTTCTAGAAATATGTCCATCCCATTGCAATTTCAGGGATTCTGATCATTGCTGTCTTCCATCCTTGTAATTTTCCCGATCCACGAGTTCCTCTTTGTATCTTTCCTGTTCCTGGTTACATCAAACATGCATCTCTCAATCCTTTTTTTCTGTTGTCTGCAACCTCGGTATATCTGTTTTAGTTGAGGTCCATGTCTCTGCTCTATGCATAACAACTGGAAGGATGCACTGATTAATGAGCGTCATGTTAGGATCGTTAGCATCATGTTAAGATCGTTAGGATAAGGGTCCTGCATGGAATGTATGTGGAACTAATTTCTTTGACGTGCAATGGTGTATGCGTGGGTGATGATCAAATGATCATATGTAGAGGATTTTAGGGAGTGTCTGACCCCAGGTCTTAAACAACCCTTAGAAATAGGAAACTAGGAGATTTAGGCTAGAGCGCCCAATACGAAGTGACACAGAAGCGAAGTAGGAAGGGAGAGGAAGACGCCCTTATTTATTACCGGGAGGCCAGTACCGGTGTATGCTGTATGCATGGGTACCTCTCCACAAGTTAAACAATGAGGAAATATACACGAAAATACTGGATAGCACTATGATTCCGAAGTTCACATTAATATGATTTGTGACTACAAAATATGCCAAACACTTTTCTTTTAAGAAATAATGCATCAAACCAAGTTTTATACGCCGATTATTTTCTTCATAAATATGGCCACTCCTTGATATCTGTTCCCTAATTCAGGTATCGGTTATCTCTAGAATTTCCCTATCAGTTGCTAAATATTAAAACTAAATATTAATTTCTACGAGTACATATATAAATTATTATTAAAGGGACAGCATCAGCAGGTTCAGTAACTTAGCTTTCGAAGTGATATCTACAATATTTTAATGCAGGCCCTCCATCTCAGCTTACCACTAGCCGCTACTGAGTGATATATTTAAATTTTCCAAACAGCACGTCTTTACTTGGCACATCCACGCCATTTGTTATCGTTTTAGTAGGCATTCTTCGAGGAGGTTGCATATCAATTTAAATCATGTAGAATTCTATTGTAAATTAAATTGACGACGACGCTGCACTCTATGGCAGACTTAAGACATTTCACTGAACCGTAAAAGGTGTTTCCATAATCGCACACTTAAGAAAATCGTACACTTACATCCTAATTCAACGCCCGTTGTTTGGGTTACATGCACATCGCTACACACATTCTCTGACACAGATACCGTCTGCAGCGCCGCGATGCGGCGTGGGACATATTTCGAACGCAGTTTTTGAGTTCGCACGGCACACTTACCCTTTTAGACGCTATACCCTAAATTAGGGACGGGTGACTGCTTATAGCCCATTGAGTTGCTCACGGTGGTCGTTAAACTTCCAATAAAAAAAAAAAAATTATGTCGTTAATAAATTTACGAAAATCGCGATTTTTCTGAACCCTTGCAACGAAACGCCATGTTAAGCAATGGGAAAACGCATGTAAACAAACTGTTGTTGGTCCTCGGCCACAGAAAGGCTTTCCCATGATGCAATGCGAGTTGAATAAGTTCCATTGAGTTGCTTATGGGTGTCGTTAAACCTTCTATACAGAAAAGGAACATTTAAATAATTTGAGTGAAAATAAATAAATTAATTCGATATTTTGAATTTAAAACGCAATTAAATTAAAACTGACAATTATCATTTTTGAAATTTTGCAGTTCTTTTCATTACAGAAGAGAAAATGGGTGATACGAGGTAGTGGAAAAAATTAAGCTCTGTTCAGCCCAAGGAGGTTACTTTAATAATCTTATTCTAATCTCCTTGGTTCAGATCTCTCAACCAAAGAAAAAAACAAAAAAAAAACGCATTTTTTCTCGCATATTTCAATAGTTAAGGTGGTTCCACCTAAAATCCCTCCCTTATATTTCTAACGGTAAAATTTCTTCACATATTTTCTTCGCAATTAATGTATTCCCAAGGATGAAAATTAGCACATCGATAAAACTAACTTTGAGTTATAGCATGGGATACTTAATACTTTATTGATGTGTAAATTTTCATCCTTGGGAACACATTAATTGCGAAGAAAATATGTACAGGAATTTTACCAATGGAAACATGAGGAAGAGATTTTAGGAGGAACCATCTTAAGCGTTCTACTTGAAATGGAAAGCCGTTTTTATGCCCGGAAAATACATCGCGCGAAGCTGCAGAGTGACGACACTTTCGATGCCCAGGCAACGAGAGAGAGCCGCCCCGGTGGCGCTGTGGTCTAAGGCGCTGGCCTCTGATCATTCGTCTGTAAGGGGTCCGGGTTCGAATCCCGGTCAGGCATGGATGTTGTGTTTGTCTTACTGCACTGGCTCTCTCCCTTCCCTGGAACCAGTGACCCTAAATTAGGGACGGGCGACTGCTTATAGCCCATTGAGTTGCTCACGGTGGTCGTTAAACCTCCAATCAAAAAAAAAAAATACCAAGACAATTTTGTGTTCGATGCTTATTTCGCATGACGCAGATACCATCGCCGTTAGTCATCATGAAGTTTTTCATGTAGCATTCTCGTACACGGTATATTAAATTTTCATGTTCTTATTGTCAGACGTTGGCGACATATCTAAAACATAAAACTGAGTACCTTGTTTTGTAAAACAAAAACATTAAGAAGCTCAGACAAATAGGTAATAAGGAAACAAACTAGGGTTCGCACGCTAGCAATCATAAGGCTTAAAAATTAAATGAACACGTAACATTAAATAAAAGAGAAATTATATATATGTTTGTTTTATTCTTTGAGGAAAGTAGGGCTTAATTCGTAATTTACCGATTTAAGGTTCCATCAAGTTTCTCCTATCTTTTTTTCGTTTTTTTTCCTTTTTGAAATTGAAATTCGAAGGAATACTACGAGGTTTCAACTGTCTTTGATTCGTAGTGTCATAATATCAAAAAATACTTTTCTTTAATGTGGACAGAACATATTTGAGAGTGCACATCGGAATGGAAATCACCGCGCTTCATTTTACACAGCCATTCCTTTAATAATTTCGTCAGAGGAAAATTAAGAAATGTTTTCTTTCGTCTACACAACTTAGATTGCAGGATTTATAAGGACAAACATACGATGAGCAAAAGTTAGACATGTCATTAATAGGCCGCCCCGGTGGCGCAGTGGTCTAAGGCGCTAGCCTCTAATCATTCGTCCGTAAGGGGTCCGGGTTCGAATTCCGTCAGGCCTGGATGTTGTGTTTGTCTTACGGCACTGGCTCTCTCCCTTCCCTAGGACCAGTGACCCTAAATTAGGGACGGGTGACTGCTTATAGCCCATTGAGTTGCTCACGGTGGTCGTTAAACTTCCAATAAAAAAAAAAAAAAATTATGTCGTTAATAAATTTACGAAAATCGCGATTTTTCTGAACCCTTGCAACGAAACGCCATGTTAAGCAATGGGAAAACGCATGTAAACAAACTGTTGTTGGTCCTCGGCCACAGAAAGGCTTTCCCATGATGCTATGCGAGGTGAATAAGTTCCATTGAGTTGCTTATGGGTGTCGTTAAACCTTCTATACAGAAAAGGAACATTTAAATAATTTGAGTGAAAATAAATAAATTAATTCGATATTTTGAATTTAAAACGCAATTAAATTAAAACTGACAATTATCATTTTTGAAATTTTGCAGTTCTTTTCATTACAGAAGAGAAAATGGGTGATACGAGGTAGTGGAAAAAATTAAGCTCTGTTCAGCCCAAGGAGGTTACTTTAATAATCTTATTCTAATCTCCTTGGTTCAGATCTCTCAACCAAAGAAAAAACAAAAAAAAAAACGCATTTTTTCTCGCATATTTCAATAGTTAAGGTGGTTCCACCTAAAATCCCTCCCTTATATTTCTAACGGTAAAATTTCTTCACATATTTTCTTCGCAATTAATGTATTCCCAAGGATGAAAATTAGCACATCGATAAAACTAACTTTGAGTTATAGCATGGGATACTTAATACTTTATTGATGTGTAAATTTTCATCCTTGGGAACACATTAATTGCGAAGAAAATATGTACAGGAATTTTACCAATGGAAACATGAGGAAGAGATTTTAGGAGGAACCATCTTAAGCGTTCTACTTGAAATGGAAAGCCGTTTTTATGCCCGGAAAATACATCGCGCGAAGCTGCAGAGTGACGACACTTTCGATGCCCAGGCAACGAGAGAGAGCCGCCCCGGTGGCGCTGTGGTCTAAGGCGCTGGCCTCTGATCATTCGTCTGTAAGGGGTCCGGGTTCGAATCCCGGTCAGGCATGGATGTTGTGTTTGTCTTACTGCACTGGCTCTCTCCCTTCCCTGGAACCAGTGACCCTAAATTAGGGACGGGCGACTGCTTATAGCCCATTGAGTTGCTCACGGTGGTCGTTAAACCTCCAATCAAAAAAAAAAAAACAAAAAAAAAACGAGAGAGTTTTTTCATGAAGAAATTTTGCCTTTCTTCATTAAAAACTCCCTACACTAGAAAATATTGAGTCTGTTGGAGAAGCAATTGCTCGTCCAGCATTTTCATTTCTGCAAATGATTGAAGTTTGATTTCCTTTTTTTTTTTTTTTTTTTCTGGGACTGATGGGGGGTGGGGGGGGTGGCGAGGGTATAAGCAAATTCGTAAGCATACAAAACCTCCTTAGGAAATTATTTATTAGAAGGCATGCCAAACCTCCTAATAAATTCTTAAGCAATCGGTCGTCTCTAATTTGTAGCCATGGCTTTCAGATGTGGATGCAAAATCACTGCCGTCGGTCAAACGCAAAGTTTGAAGTTCTGGCACGAACAGGGAAAATTTGTGTGAAGGCCCACGCCAGGGACTACTCAGCCGCAGGACGACGAGCGTAAGATAAAAGTCTTTGAGGGTCTTTGCATAAGATTAGCTGAACCTTTCAATCAAAGTTTCAACCTCCTTTACCTTCCTTCACCCAGACGGGGACCACTAGAGCTTATGATCAATCGCGGAAGGATATTTAGAAAACGTCAGACGGATTCAGCTAGATGCACTATTTTAAATCAAATGCTTCACTTGGATTGGACGATGGACGTCACATTCCGTTTTGTTTTTCGTGTGATGGTCCCAGTCAAATGTTGTCCGTGAGAAAGTTAGAAAATAAAATGCTTTTAAAAAAAAATTGAATATTCTTCTCTTCGTCAGCTATTACTCTGTTACTTTATCTTCAAATTTGCTCTGGAGCATAAAGTGTGGCCTGTAAGTCTCATCAGTGGATAGCAAAGTTAGTACAGAGGAAAAGCGCTGCGATGGGGTTCAGAATAGTAGTATGAATCTCCAACAACCGCGAAAATGTAAACTGGAATTATAATTATATAGTGTTATTTGATGCTTCAGTAAAGATTATTTTTACACTCTCAAAATGAGTTACACGGAATCTATGCGCAATTATTTTCAAACCTGCAGTAGGGTTAGGGAATATCCTGCACATACATCTAAGGTGCATTCTGTTGATTGGAACTGTGATGGAAGAAGATTAGCATCTGGAAGCTTTGATAAAACTGTTAGTCTGTTTGTTTTAGACAGGGATCGCCTCGTAAGTCGTTTGTTATTTATTTGAATATTTTTCCACATCTGTTTATATTTTGTTTTCGTTTTATCGTATGCGCATTTCTTGGCTGGTTTGGTTTTGGCGGGAAGGCGATGTACCTAGAATTGTGATTACCTGCTGTGAATTTATTGTTCTGAAAAGTTAGTAAGATTAAATTACTGTTGATATTCGCGGGCTTTCAGAATGGCGGAAAGTGTGCCAAATGAACTATTGAAAACATACGCAATTGGAGGTGTTGAAATCCATTTTCCGTGTAAAGCGTACCCATCTCAGTTGTCCATGATGGATAAAATTGTCAGAGGTTTGACAAAGAAGCATAATTGTTTATTAGAATCGCCAACTGGAAGTGGGAAAAGTTTAGCATTGTTATGTTCTGCTTTAGCATGGCTGAAGAAGAAAAAGAAAGAAGTGGATGAAGTCTTATCTAAGTTGGAAAATGCAGTAATTAGCTCAGTAACGCCATCTGAAATGCAACAAAGCGCAAGTTTTCCATCACCACCAATTATTCCTGTTCCGCTGAAGTATAGAAATAAGGATCCTGATGTAAAAGAAGGCATGGTTAATTCAACAGCACCAGTCACTTCCACACACTCGGAATCAGGTGTGTATGTTTGTGCTGATTACCCAATTCCAAGTACTAATCTAAAGAAACAAATATTTAACTCTGTCCTACCACATCAAATGCGAAATTCAGAGTATGTGGTCCCCATGTCTTTTAAATTAAAAAATGAGAGTCCTGATGCAAAAAAAGGGCCCTGAAGATCTGCGATGATTCAGATTTTATGCCAACTAAAAAATTTCGCTCCACGTACCCCAGAAAAAAGTCCACACAGGAGCTCTAAACGTAGCAAACCTACTGCCAGCTATAACATAAAAAATGTGAATGTTGTTTTTTCTTCATGTGATGCCGTGCTAGATCACAAAGTTTGTAGCAAAAATAATTGTTGCTCAGATTCTGCTACTTCAAATACTTCTCAAGCAGTGTTTGACGATGTGAAAAACACTACACTTCTATCACATATAATAAACCGTGAATCTGGTACAAGTTACACATCAGAAGCTGATTTGTTTGCATCACCAGCTAGGAGCATTTCTTCAGAAAATCCTAATGGGATAAATAAAGCTTGTAGTGATTTTACAAAAAGTGAAGAAACAAGTGAAGCTGCTGCTGAAAGTAGTCTGTCAAAAAGTGATGAGCTAAGTAAAGCTACAGCATGTGATTCAACAAAAAATGTTGATGGAGTGACGGAAGGTGCTTCTTGTGAGCTTGGAAAAACACCCAAGATCTACTTTGGTACACGTACTCACAAGCAAATTACTCAGATTGTAAGAGAACTAAAGAAGACTTGTTATAAGGATGTGAGTATGACTATATTATCTAGTCGTGAGCGTACTTGCGTACATCGTAGAGTCTGCAAAATGGAAAATAAAAATGAAGGATGTGAAGAATTACTTAGAAATCCTAATGGACCTGCATGCGAGTTTTACCTTAAAGCTACTAAAGTTGTACACCAGCATATTCTCAGACTTAAATCGGCTTGGGACCTTGAAGATTTAATTAAAGCATGTGAAAGAAAAGGTGCTTGCCCGTACTACTCTTGTAGAAACTTGAGAAGTGCAGCTGATATAGTCTTTTGCCCGTACAATTACTTAATAGATCCAATCATTAGATTGTCTATGGAAATTGAGTTGGAAGGCAGCATTGTCATGCTAGATGAAGCTCACAACATTGAAGATTCTGCTAGAGAAGCTGCAAGTTATAGTGTATTGCAGAGTGACATATTAGAAGCAAAACATGATGTTGAAGGTGTTGAAGCAATGATCCGAGATTTCTACATGAAAAAGACATACACATCCCAACATGATAATGAAAAGAAACAACCAAATTATGGTGTTATTGCTGAAAAATGTAAATGTGTAGCTCAAATTTTGTCGGCTCTAAGCTCCTGGATGGTAAAAAGTGCTGAATTAGCATTGCCTGATTATAATTCATTTGGAAGATCGGGTAAGGTTTATTTAGGAGATGAACTGATCGCAGTGTTAATCAATGTAGGTGCTGGTCCTGATGAATATTCAAAGATAAAAAAAGCTGTTGATGGTATTACAGATGTGGAAAGTGATAATGAAGATAGAGATCTTAGATTAAGTGGTAGTACTACATTTTTGCTTAAAAGTTTTAAAATGATTCTAAGTTTTTTGTACAGAGATAACTTAAAGTACCTGCCTGATTACCGGTGTTTCATAGAAAAAAATATGAAGAAACCTGTTGACCGCAAGTCTCAATCTCAGAGATTTAATTCTTCTTCTTTTGATTTGAAGTTGCATTTCTGGTGTCTCAATCCAGCTGTGGCATTCTCCGATTTTAGGAGGGTTCGGTCATTGATTGTTGCATCAGGTACTCTGTCGCCAATGGTGTCATTTCAGTCAGAACTGGGTATGTCATTTCCCATTACACTAGAAGCCAATCATGTCATTTCAAAGTCTCAAGTGTGGGTTGGCACAATTGGAAGAGGTCCCACAGGCGTGACTCTTAAAGCTACGTATCACAACACAGAAACATTCCAATTTCAAGATGAAGTCGGTAACTTAGTACTAAAAGTTTGTAGACTTATTCCACATGGTGTATTGTGTTTCCTTCCCTCCTACAGTATGCTTGAAAAACTGACAACTAGATGGCAGATGACTGGACTATGGAATGAAGTCCTGGCCAAAAAATTCATTGTGTGTGAGCCACGTGGTCAAAGCGGCAACTTTGAACGTCTGATGAGGGAATTTTACGAAGCAGTCAGAGAAACAGAGTCTGAGGAAAATGGTGGAATTGACGGCGCACTATTTTTTGCTGTTTGTCGAGGGAAAGTTAGCGAGGGTTTAGATTTTGCTGACAACAATGCGAGAGCGGTCATTACCATCGGCATTCCGTTTCCAAGCTTCAAAGATGCCCAAGTCGATTTGAAGAGGAAGTACAATGATTCAAATTGTTTTAAGAAGAAAATAATGTCTGGCAGTGAATGGTATGAAACGCAAGCATTTAGAGCACTGAATCAAGCTCTCGGACGTTGTATTCGACATAGAACTGATTATGGGGCTTTAATTATTGTTGATGAACGTTTCCAAAAAAGCCCCAAATATGTTAATTCACTTTCTAAGTGGATTCGAAAAGAGATTGTTCACTACCCGTCATTTGATGCTGCTGCTAATTCTTTGGAAGAATTTAAGAGGACTACATCAGTGCTTGAACTGTAAACGCAGATGTTTTAATACAGTCCAGAGTGAGAGAGATAGGAAGAAAAGAAATGCCTTTTACATTAAGGAAAATTTTTTAAAGCTGGATTTAATTTTTTCATATTGATTTTTAGTCATATAAAATTGTTCAAAGATTTTAAAAGTGAGTATAGTTGTTTATATGATGAGAAGTGAATCTTAGTTTTGAGTCTTTCAAATAAAAGATGTAGTTTATCAAATAATATACCTTTTTTAATAATGTGATTTATAATTAAAGAATACATTCCATAAATTAATTATATTTTATGTTCTTAGTGATAAAACTCTTCATAGTTTTTCTAGAAAGTTCCACAGTATATGTACAATTCTGACAGGGCTTGTTACTAAGAAGATGACATAGTTAATATATGGAATCTGTTCTCTAATTTTCCTTAATTTTGAGATTCAACACTATTTAAGATAAAGATTTTATGCCCATTAATTTCTTTTTCAGTTTTCGTACTGATATGTTTAGGCCAAAAGTAGCTTTATTATAATTAAAATCACGATGTGTATTTTTGAACATAAGATTTTCAGTTACATTTAAGTAACTGAATGAAAACTTAAAAAGTTTTCATTCAAGAATTCAGACAGATTTATAAATGAACAATTTTTTCATGTAATAGTAATAGTGGGTGATATACGAATCTAATAATGAATCAAGGCATTTGACTTGTTCCTGATTCTAATGTTTGTATAATGCCATTCACTCAATTTCAATAAATTTTAATAAAAGCCATGTATACAAACAGTGAGTTATGGTTATAAACTCGTTCTCGTGTAACTATTTTATAGTTTAAAGTCATTTGTGAGAATATATACTATGTTTCTGTATAACATTTAAGCTGAAGAAAAAGTAATTTTGAAATCACCGAAGCAAAATTTTGAACACTCGTTTTTGAAATAGTATAAAATCTTCACAATTCTTTTTGTGGATTAAAAATTAAGGAAATTGCAGTATGTAGTTACTTATAATCAGTGAACCAGACGAAATTCTCGTAAATGAACTGAAATTGTGTTAATGTTTGTAAAATGGAATACATTTTTTGTCATTCGTTCCTGTTAATATTATATTTATTTTTATCAGGTACATAAAGGCAAGTAGGCCTAACATATAATAGAAAATTCTGTAAAATCTTCGGTAGAAGTTAATTCTGCTTCTTGAAAATAGTTTGAAACTTTTTAGTTAAATGTTACATATCTTTAGTTATGTCATTAAAGATGTCATTACTGTGGTTCATTGTAAGTTATATTCATTTGGTTCTGTCAACTGAAGCATTTTTAAATGTAAATAACTAATAACTACAGCAGTTATTAGCCTAAAAAGAATAACTTTTGATTAGTCTAAACCCCCACAACAGAACTGTGGCAATGGACGATGTATGTCACAGATTTTATTTTGGCCCTGCAAAGAAAAAGACTAGAGAAAACATTATTCTAAGTTTCCAATAATATGCTGAAATATCAGTTTTGACGAAAAACACGAGTCCTTTACAAGAAAGTTATCTCTGTGATCAAACTTTCTGCATGTTCATGGTTTGTAACGCTCCTTGAAAACCTTGAAAAGTCCTTGAATAAAAGTTCATTTTCAAGTCCTTGAAAGTACTTGAAAAAGTTTGACTCTGTAAATAGTACTTGAAAAAAATTGTTTGGTTTGTTAAGTAATGATATGAAAGAGCATGTGTAATATAATTGTTTAAGTGCTAAAAAGTTGTATAGAAGATTTCTGTGTAGTTCCAATAAAAACACCAAGCTAATGAAATAGTGCAGAACTTGTGCTCAACCCGGGGAGTATGTGCGCAGCTGGTGCTTTGGCAATGATATCACCACAGGGTAAAGTGTCAGCCATGGGAGTAAAATAAGTGGAATGATGTATTCACAAATTGTGTTGGGCTTCTGTTTACTGGGGTTAGGGACATGTTGTTGCCGGAGGATGGAACTTCCAGGAATTGCTTGTGCTTCATGCCTAGACCCTTTCTTCTCCTGAAGTCATGCATCAAAAATAAAAGTTTAAAACAAAGAATAAGTGTTATACCAGCAAACAAATACAAAAATAGTGTACCCTTTCAAAATATTTCGCAAGATAAAATGATTTAAAAAATATCAAAACAGAGGGGCAATTCAAAGTTAATAAAATAAACTAACTGTGGGCAAGGGTTAATGGCAGGTCATTGAAGGTGTGCCATCCCCATCCAAGATTAATGGTCTGAACTTACTAAAATACCTACCTACAGACTGTCGAACAACACACACATGATAATTCGGGTTTACAAAGTCCTTGAAAAGTGCTTGAATTTATTTTGCTTGGAAGAGTACAAACCATGATGTTGTCTCCAGGTCTCTGTGTATGGCATTAGGAGGAAACTCACTGATAACTTTAAAATCTCAATATATAAAAACTTTACTTAAAATCCTTAAAAATACTGTAGTTCCTACAAAAATAAAATATGATACAGCAAACATGAATTGGGTGAACATACAACCAAATTTAAACGAATTGGAAAAAAAAATAAATGAATTTAAACGAATTGGGGAAAAAAATAATACATCAAAAACAAATTGGGAGTACTTACCTTTCACTGTAGTGTTGTTTGCTGAGCAATTACATTAATCATTTGTTGAGTGATTACGTTGTTATGTTAATCATTCATTGAGCGATTATGTTGTATAACAACGTAATTGCACAATGAATGACACTACGGTGTAAGGCATGTTCTCCCAATTCGTTTTTTATTTTTTCCCAATTTGTTTCAATTTGGTTGTATGTTCACCCAATTTGTACATTGTTCGACACTTTAATTTATGCTCTTTGAAAGCAATTTAAAAAAAAATCAAGTACTAACAGAATTAAATTTTATCATTTTTAACTAAATTTTATGATAATGGAACTACACACAAAGGTAGTGCATTTTAAGTCAACTCAGAACACCAGAGTGGTTTTTATTTTTCAAAACACAGGGATTGTGAGGACTATTCTTGAGCCATTTTTTTTTTTTTTTTTTTTTTACTTTTAAAGGTCAATTATTTAAGTAGAAGTTAGTTTGTTTTTCAAATTTTAAATTTCAACTTAAAATTTGAGCTGAAAGGTTTAATAAATTAATCAGGACATTTGTATATTTACATAATCTTATATTGTATATTTACATAATCTTGAGGGACGGTGCATTGCTGGCTGTTTTCATTCTTTCCTTAATCCTCACAAATTTGACTTTTGCCAAGTGGCATGTTAAAAAAATCTGAAATAAAATGTGGGTCACAAAGAATGGATAAAATTCATAATTATGGGTCTTTTTTGTTTTTGGGTAATTTATGCGCTACAGCACATCAGTAGCGGCACTGTTTTTGGAACCAAGTGTTGGCAAATGTAATGCGTGTTCACATCATTGTGGAAAATGCTGTGAACACTTCCAACTGATATTCCTATCTCTGATACTATTTCTTTTAGTTTTTCTTTGGTCATGATGGACAATGTTATGTGCACGCCCATTCTTTTTTTTCAGTTGGAAAGGTACATGGGTGCTCACTATGTGAATCATTGACACTTACAAGACCATCACAGAATTGCTTATGCCACACATAAACTCTTGATTTCTTCATTGCCACTGTACCTTATGCTTGCTGAAACATGTCCAATGCCTGTGAGGGTACTTTTCAAAGCACAACACAAAATTTGACGGTTGCACACTGCTCAGTTGCTGACATTTTCAACTGCGACATCAGTAAATAATTAAACTACCAGTGCTCCACACAGACAGGAAATGGGATGTCACCACTTGCCATCAGATGACATGAGTGCTACCAATCTCTGAAACTAAAAAATCTTTCACGATTTTTCATTTCCACAATGAAACAATTCCAGGTACTCTTTAAACCTGCTTTGTATAAGGTCATCAGCACCTGACTCCATATTTGCATTATCTTATAAAGAGCTAATAATATGAATGTTAAGGCAAATTTTTAGCACGTTTAAGAAAAATATTTCAAAATGTCAGTAAAATATTTTGAATTGCACTGTGTTAATCCTTGATTTTTTTTTTTTTTTAATCTTGCTTTTAGAAACATTGGTAGCAGACTAATTGTATTGGGAGTATTTTCCATTTGTTGTCCTTTAAAGCACCTGTAGCTTTTTTTTTTCTCTTTTGTTTTACAGCTACTGTTACATTTATTTTGTATAGGGTGATTTTTAGAATATGAGAACCCCATGTTTTCTTCAGAAACTAATTATGCATACCTCAAAAGCTCTTGAAGCCATTCAAAGAAATGTGTTCATGTGCTATTACTGAAATTTTTGAATATATAATGTTGTTACTGTTACTGAAAACTTTGAATACATATTTACTAGCTAAAAATTTTGTGAAATCAACGTTTTTATGTTGATCGAGTTTAAGAATAAATATTTTGAACACGTTCAGATAAGTAGAATCTGTTTCATCCAGCCAGACACTGATTACTGTTGTTAAATGTAGTTGTTTTGTCATCACAAGTTTATTTAGATAAATGTTTGTGCTGTGACATTTGAAATGTGACCTGATGAAAATTCATTGCTGAGTTCTTTCAGTTTGTAGATTACTGTAGCAGTTAGGCAGGCTGGTTTTTGTTTGTTTTCAGAACATATAAGGTGACTTGAAAAGTTTTGTTTGCCGCCCCGGTGGCGCAGTGGTCTAAGGCGTTGGCCTCTGATCATTCGTCCGTAAGGGGTCCGGGTTCGAATCCCGGTCCGGCATGGATGTTGTGTTTGTCTTACGGCACTGGCTCTCTCCCTTCCCTGGAACCAGTGACCCTAAATTAGGGACGGGCGACTGCTTATAGCCCATTGAGTTGCTCACGGTGGTCGTTAAACCTCCAATCAAAAAAAAAAAAAAAAAGTTTTGTTTGAAATATGGCATGTTTACTTTTAAGTGTTTTCAAAGTAATTTTTTTTTTCATTTATGCATCACTGTATTTCAGTCACACCTCAATGGTGTACGACCTGTCACTTCTCAAAATGCTCTCAAAAAATGGGCATAAAAGTTTCAATCATATTTTCTGGCAAAAATTATTGTCCTTGAAAAAAATTAATTAAAAAATAACCAAAAATTTTAATTTGCAAAACCAAGTGAACAAACTTGGTAGGTTTAATGCGGTTGGAATTCAAGAAATCAGCTATACATTTGTAGAAATATCAAAAGTTTTTCAATGTAGTAAGTAGTAACTATATTTAAAATAAAGCTCATGAAGCTGGCTGGCATCCCAGAAATGATTGCCATGTTATTTTATTTCATCGCGATAATGAGTTTATAGTAGAAAGCTGAATCTGTGGTGCCTCACAATGGGTTTTTGTTTGAAGTATTAACAATTTGAATGCACTTTATGTTTTTTAAAAGAGATTTTTTTTCATGATAATATTGATTAAATCATATTTTTTGAATTTATAAAATATCGATTGAGTTTATGATAATTTTGTGGTGAAAACAGACTTTATGTTTATTTTGTATTTCTTTTTGTGCTGGCAATTGAAATTAAAGGCCTTATATCTTGTATTTTGTCTTGTGACTTCTAATTTTCGTCACACAAAATTTTTTATGCGGTGTGACTGCATATTCGCAACAAGGTCGTACTTCAATTTTTTCTTATGGTAATCATGTGAAATGTGGACCCCCCCCCCCTTTTTTTTTACATAGTATGTAAATTCTCGATGCGATAAAAGAGGGCTGGAAAATTACCAAGTTCCAGGTCAATCTGGTGCCCGTTTTTGATTTTACTTCAAATTTCATAATTTGCAGTAAATACTGTAATTTATGTTGCATAATCTGCGGATTATCTGTTAAAAAGTTATAAGTTCAGGTTCTGCTGATAATACACTGCTTAGAAAAAAAATTGAGGCACTTTAATTTTTAAAAAACTTTTGTGGTCAGGATAGCTGGCAGTATTAGAAAAGCATTGAAAATGAATTAATAATGGAGAAAATATGATGCAGGCAGAGAGCCACAAAGAGACTGAAATGCAGGGTGTCCACAAAGTCTTACCCGTATAACAAAAATTAATATAAAAAAATCTATGTAAGTTAAAATAAAATGGTCGGCAACATAGCAGCATTCATAAAGTTTCTTTTTTTTACCTGTTTTTTAGGTGAGTGTTACTTCTGAATAAGAGGAGCATTTCATCGATAATGGCTTCCATGCAAGAAAAAGTGGCATTTGTGTTGTGGTTCCGGTTCCACGAGACCAAATCAGCAATTATTGTCCAGGCTCAATTCAGAAAAGAGTGCAGATGATCAATCGCCACTAGACCAAAAAAGCATAAAAGCTTGGTATGAAAAGTTTAAAGCAACAGGTAGTTTTGGCGAACTCCTCTGAGGGGGCTGAACCACGGGTTACCCAAGAGACGGTTGCAGCTGTTCAGAAGACATTTCTGTGAAGCCCCAGGAAATCCATTCGTTGTGCTTCACTGGAAACTGGGATTCCCAGAGCCACGGTTCACAAAATTTACAAATACGTCTTCATCTGTATGCTTATGAGGTACAGATCGTTCAAGCTCTTCAGCTTGATGACTGGCTTCACCATGCTGCATTTGTGATGGAGATGTTGCGGCACATAGCTCATGATAGTGATTATCTGCACCATGTCTATTTCTCAGATGAAGCCACATGCCACGTCTCTGGTACGTTAAATAAGCACAACGTGCAAATCTGGGGATCAGAAAATTTCCCATTACATCATCGAACAACAGAGGGCTAGCTCGAAAGTGAGCGTATGCTGCAGCCTGATGCACAACAGAATCATCGGAACCTTCTTTTCTACAAAGCTCACGGTAACATGTAACGTGTGCCTGGACAAGCTGGAACTTTTTGTAGCACCTCGGTTGCATGCACTTTAACCTTTGGTTATTTTCCAACATGACGGTGCTCCACCACATTGGTCAATAATAGCTTGTGAGTTCCTGAATGCCACATTTCCGGACAGATAGATTGGCCACGGCGGTCCCATGGCATGACCACCTCGATCACATGACATAACCCCTCTAGACTTTTTCCTGTCGGGTTATGTGAAAGACCAAGTTTACTCTAGTAGTATTCCGGATGTCGAGACATTGAAAAGAAAAGTGTTAGTATTCAAAGTTTCTTCCCCTCAGAGTTTCTATTTTCATGTACAATCTCTGGTGTAACGCTGTGACTTGACCTGAGGAGCTGCACGCTTCCATTTCCAAACCCTCTTATGTCCACACAGCGAATGATGGCGTGTCGTTCTGACACCACTGCATTGCTGATAGTCTGACTGACCTTGACACAACTCAATCGTTTTTTCAATTGCATCATCCGCTTCCATTTTAGATTAATGTGTGCAGAACTTTTGTTATGACCAGGCCTTAATTTCATTTTTTTAGCAGTAGCAACACTTGCTAGTGACCTTATTTTTTTTACTAGCAAATTGCATTACCTACTAGCAGAAGTTTATTAACATTATACAAAAGAAACTTTAACATGTCCCCCTCCATTAGTCAATCATGACAAATGTTGATTTCACTCCTGTAACTCACATTGTAATGCTGAAAAGATTACAAATATTTAGATATACATCACCTTTTCATGACCTGACAGATAAATTCTAACAATTTAATTTGAATGCAAATATTTAAAAAACTTTTTTTTATTTAACTTTATTCACAAAATTCTTAAGTTATTTTTCATATGGGTTTACAATCTTGATTTTGGGTCTTTCAATCATACCACTTTAAAACAGCAGGCCTGGGGTTAAACTTGTTTTCGGATGGACCTTCAACCTCAACATTCTTGAGAGCATTCAATGTTTGTAAGTTTAAACCACCCCTCCAATCTCCCTGGATTCTCTTCATGAAACTGAACCCAACCTCACAGGAGTAGATAAGGGAAAGATATACTGGATATTTCTACTAGTGCCAAAATGTTTTTATAATGTTCGTACTTTTCAAGAAACATTCATTTCCAGGAAACAGTTGTTCCTTTTTGCATGTGTCTAAAATATTCCACACGTGCAATGCAGTGGCACTTTACAGTTCACACTTAAACATTCAAAATTTTCCACTAGCAACTTTTGCTAAAACCACTTTTTACCACTAGCAAAATGCATTTGCTTGCTAGCAATTTGCTACTAACTACCGGTCAAAATTAAGCCCTGGTTATGACCCTCGTATTATACACTGAGTGGCCACTTTATTATGGCCACCTGACAGTTTTAAGCAAATGAGCTATGGGTGCACGCTGTTGCAGCCAGATGGCGAGGCTAGTATAAAATGGGAAAGCTTAGTGCTTGCAACAGTAGAAGTGATTTTTTGGGTGGCGAGATGGGTAATAAATGCGATTTGACAGACTTTCAACGTGGGATGATTGTAGGAGCCATGGAGCGAGTACATACACGAGACTCATTCGCGGAATTCCGCTTTTTTTGTCACCTTTTGGGTCATACTAAAGATCGAGGCAAAAGTAAAGAGAATTTTTTTTGGTGGGGGGTATTAGTTGGGGGTGGCGTTTTTTCAGTGGGGTATGGTTTTTAATCTTTCAAAACTTACAAAAACCGAAGATTTCCCCCATAATCGTAATTTCTTTTATTCGCGATGTTCCCCTGTCCAGCATTGTTAAATATAATTTTATTTCAGCTTGAAAAATTGGAGGAAAATTTTCTGAAAACGGAAGTTAGACGGCGCGAAAATTTCCAGTAATCTCCAGGCATGAGTTTCTTCCGAGAATTCGAGGAATTCCACCATTTCCATCATCATTTCTGTGGTTCTCGAGATAGATGCATAACCGAACAGAAATTTTGAGGGACAAGCGGTGATGGTGTGGGCCGTTTTCTGTCTGAAGACGGAATTCCAGCTTTTGAAACCTTCGAAAACGGAAGTTAGAGTTCACTCTGTCTTCACAAAGTTTTGTCCCGTAATAGTAATATTTTATTTTACGATGTTCCTTCTACCCAGTATTGTTGTTAAATACCATTTTAGTCCATAAATATTTGTATTTCAGCTTGAAGATGGTGTAAAAATTTCTGAAAACAGAAGTCGGAAGGGGCGAACCCCCCCCCCTGCAATGTTTCTCTGTCCCCGTGTTCTTTTTGTTAAATGTCAGTAATGTTACATTTGATGTGCTCCATATTAATAGTTACATAAATAAACTTCAGTGAAGAATTCGGTCTTGCTCATATGGCTTCGTTATATTCATACTTTCTCGCGGCGTGTTCCGATTTTTCACCCAGCAAAAAATTTCAGCTTTTTTCTTTCATCTTCAGTCTCATGTGCGAGTGAGTATCACCGAAACCGCTGCATTCGTGAAATGTTCCAGAACAGCTGTTAAAGTGTTTAAAGACTGGACTGTCAGCCAAAAAACTGGGTCTCTACGTGAAACGTGTGGTCGTCATCGACTAGTGACTGCTCGGGCGGAACGGAGAGTGTCCAGACTGGTAACAGACAACAGAAGGGCAATTAGCAAATTACAGACCATATTAATCAAGGATCCCCTCAAATGATCTCACACACACTGTTCACCGTACACTGCGTTGGACGGGATTTGGCAGCTGAAGGCCTGTTCGAACACCTTTGCTGTCTGCAGTTAACAAGAGAAAATGTCTCCAGTTCGCGCAGAAGCACAAGGATTGGACAGTTGGAAACAAATTATTATGTGGTCCGATGAATCACGTTTTCAGTTGCACTATGCCGATGGCCGAGTGAGAATTTGGCGGAAACAGCTCGAAAGCGTGGATCCCAAATGCATTGCTACAACCCTTCAAGCTGGTGGAGGCAACGTTATGGTTTGGGGAATGTTTTCCTGGCATGCTTTGGGCCCTTTAATTCGTGTTGATGTACATCATATCTAAACATCGTTGTGGACCAAGTGCACCCTGTCGTGTGGATGGTTTACCCCAATGGCTACTTTCAACAAGATAATGCATCCTGCCATAGTGCTCGTATTGTACAGGATTGATTTCAGGAACATGCCGGTGAGTTTACTTTGCTTAGGTGGCCCCCACAATCTCTAGATCTCAACCCCATTGAGAATTTGTGGGATGAAGTTGAATGAGCCATTAGACAGCTGGATCCACAACCCTGCTGCAATCTCACACTCCTGGAAAGTACTATTCATCAAGCATGGTCTCAGATTCCACAAACCACCTATCAACATCTCGTGGAGTCCATGCAACGAAGAATCGACGCAGTATTAAAGATGACATATGGCAACATTTTTCACCATTTTTGAGCACTCTGTTGATGGCTACTTTGTTGTATATGGATAACTTTCTCTTGTCCCTTCTAAAAGTTTAGGATTTCATACCTGATGGCTATGTGAGTTGGCTACTGTTTAGCAATACACATGAAGCAAAATATGTACTAATCTTCCCAATACAATGCTCACTTTGAGGGTGAAAGGGCAATGGACACAATACCAAAAATTACCTCCTGTTTCCCCTTAGGCCACATCTCCATTCATTTACTTCTCTATTTCTCTCTGTAACTGAGTAACTGTTACCTAGGAGTCAAATTAATACATGCATGTGAACTCCGTTTTTCCTTTTTTTGTCTCAGAGTAGGGAACGTTAAATATGGAATTTCATTGAATCTTATTTTGCTTGCAGGGGTCGATCCAGGCGGGATTTAATACCGTTGGATGGTATCTTCACAAAAATATTTTTTGTTCAAACAGTATCTTCAAAAAAATATTTTGTTCTCAAACGATATCTTCATAGAAATATTTCGAAATTAATTCTACATTCGTTTCCCATAAAATTTTAATTTAGCAAAAAATATTTTAGTGTAAGAGTCATCTTGAATATTATATTTAACAATATGCCTTTTTTTTTTTTTTTTTTTTGTAAATGTTGTTTTCAGTAAAACGGACTCTTGACGAATGCCTATCAAAAACTGCATCATCGCTACCGGCAGCTTAGGCGAAGCTCGCCAAACGGAGGTCACACGCTCACTGAAAGGAAACCCAAAGGATTGTGGGAGCCTCTTTTTACAGAGAATGCGATTGGTTCTCTGTCTTTATTCAGCGATTTAGACGTGTTTCACCTTTGGATTTCTGTCTCCATCTCCCCAAACTGAACGGAACCCCTTTGTGCTGATCGCTTCAGAAGGTTTGGTTCCTGCAGTTTTTGCACACAAGGAGGAAAGTTGGGAAGTGTACTTCTTTAATCTTTGCCCTACCTACCAACCGGTATTTCGCGAATCGTGTTTACTATTATGAGAAAGAGAAACATGAGGGGGGGGGGGGGGGCTGACTGTTCATTTTATGAGGGATCGGTGACATATAAGTGACTTTTTTTCTAATATATATATCTATATTTTGCGTAATGAGTTATTTCATTTTCACCAGCACTTAAACATTTTTGACCTTTGATGACTTTCCTTCTTTAATACAACCTGGAGTGTTTTTTTGTTGTTGTTTGTCTCCTCCCAAGATCAACTTGAACCTAGTCTTATGAAAGAAATAATAATGATAACTCTTTTACTGTATCTACATACACCATGGATGAAAAAATTCCTGGTGCCTAAAATTTTGTCGCAGACGCCCCAAATTTGTTTTTTGATTCAAGTTGCGTAATTTGCAGTAAATACCATACTTTCGTCGTATATCCACGAATTATTAATTAAAAAGTTAAAATGTTAGGTTCTGCGGATAATAAAATTTTATGGTACTTTAATTTTTAAAAATTCTGCATGGCGTGAGGACAGCTAGCTAATAGTGTTGGGTTAGAGAGCTACAAAGAGATGGAAATATGGCTTTTTCATTATTTTTTTTTTACAAGCATTTTGACAGAAAATATTTTGTGCTCAATTAGTAGTGTGGAATAGCTCAGCGGGCCAGGCTAAGTGCTCTGGAAAGCTCGCTAAACTATTCCACTCCACGTAACAGTTGCCGTCGCGGTAGCGTAATCACTTTACGAATCACATTCCCTAATTTATTGCATTGATCACATTAGTGTTTAGGCTTTTGTTCGTCCTTCAATTTTTGAGAAATATTTTCAGAAATGCAAAATACTACGGATTTTTAAGTCTAACTAATAAACAATTGTAATGCCGAAAAAACCAGGAATTTTTGTTGGTTTTTTTCATTTGAAAATAACATAAAAGTACTTAAAAATGACAGTTACTTTTTTTTTTAATAAGATAATTTCTTTCTTTCGTCTTTGGACTTTTGGTCATCGTATGAATCATGACTTTTCTGTCAGAAATGATGTACAAGATCAACATGACAGGTGTCGATATTTTATTTCTGAATTTCACGGTCTGCGATAGGTTGAAGTGGATAAAATGACGGAAAAATGACGTTTTTCTGAATTTGATATGCCACCGAAAATGATGCGTAAGAATTTTTTATTATCACCGTGGATTATGTGCAAGAATTTTTTATTCTCGCTGCGTATTATGTGCAAGAATTTTTTTAAAAATTTGTTTCTAAATTTCGTAGCCTGTGAGTTATAATGCTGCTTCGGATTATAGGAAGGAAAATACGATACTGTGGGCTTATATGTGCAAAATTTAATTTCAATAAATTATACTTGAATTAAAGGAAAACCCAAAATTTTATTTTTTGAGAGCACCAACTAGGGAAACGTGGTGGTAGGGAGTATGGACCAAATTGAAATTTTATTTAGTAGTAAGTGATCTAGGTTTTAAAAAAATGACAAGAAAAAATACATTATAACTTTTTGTTCTATGATCTTGGCACATTACTTTTGAGTCTGATTAATTAAAATTTGAATTTACTTCAGCTGGCACCTAAATTTTGGGAACTGTCTCTTAGATCTGAAACCTATTTTTCCAGCCCTGGCATGCACAATCATCGAAACAGAAAACTTTCTGCAAACCCAGGAAGCATGGACCACAATTAGAAATGAAATAAAATGAAATTCTTAATTTCATCTTATTTTTATTCCTAATAATTAAAAAATAACTAAAACAAGACAAGTTTTATTTTCGGAATAATAGTTTATAGAGGATTAAAATTGCTCTAAACACAAAACCAGGCAAATTTCTCAAAAATATCCTGAATTTCACAAAATTGGGTATCATCTTTAAAATTCTGGATCAAACCCTGGCTTCTGAAAAGTGATCACCTTAGCTTTCCTCTTCCACATTAAATCTAGGGATTTAATTGATTTTGTTTGTTAAAAACAATCAAATTAGCTTCGAATCAACATTATACCAAACAAAAGCTCCTGTTTTGCTCATCAAATTCAAGATCTTGCTATTGTTTTAAGGTGCAGCCTAACTGGTGGAAAAAATTTTACATTTCAAAATGCTATAAATTTATGTTTCAATATAACTACAAGGCAGCACTGCTAGTTATAAGTAATTATGGTAATTGATCCTCTAGTTTGTTCATCTCTTCCATTGTTTAAATTTTCTATTTTCTGAGTAAATGCACAATTAGTGGCCTGGCAAACGGCAATTGAGAAAGGCCACATGGCGACAGACCATCTGTATTTCGGACTTATGGCAATCGTCACGCGCATTTGGTTCCATAAAAAAAAATCTGCAAACCTACAACAAAAATTCCCTCTCGAAGCTCGAAAGTGGCATTCTGCAAACTGAACTACATAAGGAAAAACCGAATGCCACCCAGAGTTGAAAACAAAGCAATAAATAACGAAAAACCGAATGCCACCCACAGTTAAAAACAAAGCAATAAATCTCTCTTCAAGTGGCAAAAAGAGGTGATCTGGATGGGACAGAAGGAGAGGGAGGAAAAACAAGCATCATGACATTCTCGGTACTGACTAGATTGAGCCAACATGTAAAAGACGTAGCAGTGAGGTGGATGGAAAGAAGGCCTGCGAGCGAACCGCTGAGCCTAAGACACTATGGGGACCCCACCCCGGAGTGAAGCAATCATCACATCCACAGAGTAAGGAGGGCTATGAATATTTTCCTCAGAAATGGACGAAATCTCAGTCCCTCGGGCATGCTAATTCTCAACCAATATTAGGTTGACAACAGGGCACAAGTGCATATGCTGTCTGCAAATTAAAGGCACGAGACCCCTTGCTACTTCTCCCTGCTAAGGATACCCTAAATCCTAACAACATACATGGTGTTCTTCAAACATTTGGTCACAGATAAGAGCGATAATAACCAACACGATTCATCGGACGAAGAAAGAGCGTATAGAACTCTGTCCCCTGTGAAAGGGAGCACCGAATTGGAGGCCTCCAACACATTTTCATTCTTTTTTTACTGTGTTATGGCCATGTTCATCAAGAGCTCTTCCCTGCTAATTTTGCCTCAAGCCTATGCAAGGTGTGTGTAGTTATTTGGTGGATGAGCTTTCCTTGATGAGCTAACCTCTGAATTTCAGAGAATAGCTTAGTGATATGTATGTATTAAATTAAGAAAGAAAAAAAAATATAGGCTTTTCTCTCTTACAAATTTAGTAGTTAAGCATGCTTTCTAAAAAGAATGAATGTGCTGCCATCTATTGGTAGTCTTTTGTTTTAGTTGTTCCGTGTTTCTATGGTGATTAATTAAAAATAAAATTTTTAGAAATTCATATCTTATGAAAAGGGGTTCGTGATGCACACATACATTCAGGTGCTTATGCAAATTTATGCCAAACTTCAAACCTCTACGATCAGTAGTTTTTCTCATAGGCCACCGAAAGATAGGCCATTTTATTATATTGGAGTAGTTACTGATCTAATTTCAAGAGCAAACATAGTGTTTTTTTTTTTTTTTTTTTTTTTTTTTCTACTTCTAAAGGTGCTAATAATGCCTTGTGTTTGCTTTTTTTCATATTGACTTTATGTAATTGATGTAGTTAAAATTAAAAGCACAAATGAAAAAGTTTGAAATGTGAAAAACTTATATTAAAAATATTATGAGTTCAATAGTTATATCAATCTGCTAGCTTAAATTCGATTGCTGATATCATCTGCAGTTGTCTAACTTCATCATCAGGTTTGTGTATTTTCTCCAAACAACACTTTTTAGGACTGTGTCATCAGCATACAGTGACCATTTCTTGTTTGTTTAAATGACCACCGTGAGCAACTGAGTGGGCTATAAACAGTCGCTCATCCCTATTTTGGGGCCACTGATTCCAGGGAAGGGCAAAACAGTGCCGGGAAACAAACATAACATTCATGCCTCACCGGGATTCAAACCTGGACTTATCTCGGATGAATGGTCAGACGCCAGCACTTAACCACTGCGACATCCCAGTGACCTTCACACGTGGAAACTCCCAGAACATAAGCCAGTACAATTTATTTTGGCATTACACGTACATGCATCACTAAATATATTGAACAGCTATAGTGCCACTACGCAACCTTGTCTGGCTTTTGCACCAGTGGAAAACCAGTTTGATAATACTTGTACATGCTGTACTGTGAACGTACATAATTTTCACACACAAAAGTAAATTTCTTATTACTTCATTATTTTTGAAGACTTTGAAGCATTGTTCCCAGGAGCAGAAAGTACTTAAAACTGCGATGTGCGTCGCAGAACCGAAGGTCCCCCCTTGCAAAACATTAAAACATTTTCTTTTTAATCTTAGATTTCAATTTCCTTGTTGGATATTTTTATTTGTAGGACATATTTTTTTTTTTTGTTAAATCTTAAATTTCAATAATTGATTTTGGTTAGTAAAATAACCAAAAATAAAATACGTGGTATTATATAATAGAATAATAGCTATATACTATATTCACTACTGTTTCACACGTTATATACGTTCTGTGCGTTGTGTGCACATTTGCAGCAAAATCATCCTGGCATTTATATATCATATGAATAGGAATAATATAAGTTTTAATTATTATATCATCAAGAACTCACCTTGTATCGGTATTCCAGCTTAGTAAGCTTCCTCTTGTATCTTGAAAAATATGTTTATCTAGCGTGTCATTAGCCACGTAGAATCATCGTATTAAAAATAGGCCCAATTGAAATTTGCGACCAGGGTTTAAATTCAAATAAAACACAACTATGGATATCATACAAAGAGAGTGTGAAAGAATTATATACAATGTAATTAAGAAACGTGTGTCTAGCGTGTCATTAGCCACGTAGAATCATCGTATTGCCAATAGGCCCAATTAAAATTTGCGACCTTGGTTTAAATTCAAATAAAACACGACTATGGATATCATACAAAGAGAGTGTGAAAGAATTATATACAATGTAATTAAAAAAAACCCTATACCATCAACAGGTATTGTCAATCTTTAAATACCTGTTGATGGTATAGGTTTTTTTTTTTTAATTACATTGTATATAATTCTTTCACACTCTCTTTGTATGATATCCATAGTCGTGTTTTATTTGAATTTAAACCCTGGTCGCAAATTTCAATTGGGCCTATTTTTAATACGATGATTCTACGTGGCTAATGACACGCTAGATAAACATATTTTTCAAGATACAAGAGGAAGCTTACTAAGCTGGAATACCGATACAAGGTGAGTCCTTGATAATATAATAATTAAAACTTATAATATTATTCCTATTCATATGATATATAAATGCCAGGATGATTTTTGCTGCAAATGTGCACACAACGCACAGAACGTATATAACGTGTGAAACAGTAGTGAATATAGTATATAGCTATTATTCTACTAAATTTCAATCCCTTGCAGAATTTTTTTTAATCTTAAATTTGTGAGCGCAGCGCTCGCTCGCATACCCCGATCTGCCGGTAACTCCTCTTGTCTACACTCCCCGCCTTCTGCCCGGAGCACCAAACAATTTCCTCTCACATCTATCCACCCACCCACCCCTTCCATTTAGGATGGTAGCTAATTGTTTCTCCCTGCACTTTTTGAAAGATCCTTTTCCCCCTCCCCGCTAGTATGTTGTGAAAGTGGTAGGAGCCAAGCCGTGTTAAACCACATATTGCTGGGTAGAGTGTTTGTTAGGTGTCCATCTTGGAAAAAATTACCTCAAGTCAACAACAGCAGAACATGTAGGATTCCCTCCCAAAGTATTAAACTCCTGCCATAGTAAAGTTGCTAGGAAGGGGTCTCCCGCCTTAGAAAATTTTAAGGAAATTTTTTTTTGTTTCGACCACTCACAAAATTCGAGCTTTAAAAACATATCCTTCATAAAATTATGTGCGTTAAAAACGAATCCTTCCCTGAGTTACGTAAATGCAGTCCAATACATCATTCATGTCGGGAATATAATCAATTTATGGACACGTGAATCGGCTGCCATGACATACGTAGCAACCTGGACAATTCATTTTGCATATCGCCAACTGTTACAAATCAGGCACGAGATTCTTTAGCGGAATTCCGTGTTTTTGATTATTTGGGATTGATACAAAACTAAAAAGAATTTGGGGAGAGGAGATTAATATGTGTGTGTGTGTGTGTGGGGGGGGGGGTCGTTTCCCGTCTGGGAACAGTATTTCGTTCTTCAAAACTTAAAATTTTTCCCGTAATTGTTATTTCTTATTGCGAAGTTGCCTCAGCTTCGCATATCTCCTCAACACATGTATAACAAATCTGTATGATGGAAAAAAAAAAAAAAAAAAAGCAGGTAAAATATCATCTCAGCTGTCAAAAATGAATCAACTGTCATCATTAAAAAACATTTTCATGCAAAAAAAAAAAAAAGTGTAAAACAAGTGCATCCAACTTGTGAACACTCATCGCTATCTTCTATTGTGATTAGGGGAAGAACTCTAGACAAGGAAGCCTTTCTCAACATGTTTTTCTCATACATCCTACTGGAAATAAATTGTTGTAAATTATATGATTATATGTTATAAATAATTTACATTAAAGGGTCATCATTTGTTTTCTGTTTTATAAGTATTACATAAGTTGCCCTTACTTCAAAATAGACCGGCCGTTGTCAGAGGCTGGTTGAGTGAGTACTGAGCTATTGATTGCGAATCAAATCGACTGCTGTTCCGATAGACTCTGCTAGCAGAGCGAGGGGAGTGAATTGCTCCCCTCAAAAATTTTTTTAATTCGATCCCTGAATATACAATAGGGTTTCGAGGCAGTGGGTTTGGACTTAGTTAAAACTGCCCTTGTAAGGGCAAAGTCCAAACCTCGGTCAAAGCAAGGTGCGCAACTCTGACAAACGAGCGGGTACGTCGTCGCCGTGCTGGTCCCACTGATCTACGGATCAGTCCAAATCCCGCACTCAACCAGGGTCAGGTGCAGGTTACAGCGGAAGAACCCCAGGGTACCGCTGAGCACCTGACTTTCGAACGACGTAAGTCTGACCGACCAGGGACACAGGTCCCAGGGCTTACACTCGGTTAGCAACCCGAGTAGAGAGATGGCAGAGGACGCGGGGGCTTCAACCCCCGGTCCAAGTGAGCCCGTTGAGGCAGACTGCGGCTTAGAAATTCCGTCAGAATTCGCAAGCGCAGTCAACTCCTTCTTTCAAGAGTTGGAGAGGATTCTAGAGAATCCATCAAATAAGGTTCTGGTTAACACCAGAACCAAGATAAGAAAGGTAGCGAACTCGCTACAAGCAGCTTGCACCAAGCAAGTGTTAGAAATGAGTCTCATCCAAGGGAGACTACAGGAAAGAAGTGAGCACGCTAGCGCGGCTCCAAAAACATATGCCGAAGCGGCTCGAGCGAAGCCCGGCAAGGGGAACACGGCCCCTAAGCAAAAAACGGCTAAGAAGGAGGTAGCCAAGAAGGTGGTAGCCAAGAGGGTCGAGAAGAGGCACGTGCTTCTCGTTTACCCCGCAACAGACAAGGGTTCTCCCTCGTCAGAAGACGTTAAGGCGGTTCTGCAAACTCAGATTTGCCCCGCCAAACTCCAGATTGGGGTTAAGGGAGTTAGAAAGGTCAATGGGGGAGGAGTAATGGTCGAATGCTCCTCCGCCAAAGAAATAGAGAAACTGGATTCGGAGCTAAAAAGCAATGTAGTGACGAAGGAGAACCTTCGGTCTAGATTGCCAGCTAAAAGGAATCCGAAGTTTATCGTCTGCGGGATAGACGGAAACCTGTCAAGGGAAGAGGTCGAGCAATGTCTCGCGGAACAGAACCCAGAGTTGGAGGAGAGCAGCCTCCAGCTGAAGTTCTCGTTGAAGGTGAAGGGTGGGAAACGCCACTGGGCAGCAGAGGCGGATCCACTGACCTTCAAAAAAGTGATGAAGCGAGGCAAGCTCGGAGTGGGATGGACCGTCCACTCAGTAAGGGAATATCTGAGGGAGGTCCGTTGCTACAGGTGTAACGGGTTCGGGCACTTTAGGTCAAGGTGCACCGAAGAGCAGGATAGGTGTGCCCGGTGTGGGGAAACCGGGCACAAGCGCCAGGAGTGCAGCAATAGCCCGGTCTGCACTAACTGCTTGGCAAACAACAAGAGATTCAGGCGTCGAGTGGATGTAGGCCACTCGAGTCTAGACAAGGAATGCCCAAGCCTTGTCAGAGAACTGGCTCTACTAAAAGAGCGCACTCACTATGGATAATAAACCAAAGAGAGGCGTTAAGGTGCTTCAAATCAATCTGCACCACGCACGGGCAGCAACAACACAGGCCCTGGTGACAGCCACTGAGCAAAAAGCTCATATTCTGCTACTGCAGGAACCATTCGAACAGGGGGAAGAGTGGTGGGCTTCCCTAACTCCTACCGGATCTACCACCCTATGGTGGCAAAGCCCAGGGTGGCCACGGTCGTGAAGAACCCGTCCCTAGCGGTTCTCGAGATAAAATGCTCCGAGAACGTGGTCGCCCTGTGGGTGGAATGTGGTGATGCGAAATTTTTAATGGTGAACGTATACAGTTCTGCAGCAGGCGATCTGAGAGAAATGCTGAATGAGCTAATGGCTCTATTAGGGGAATTCCCCAGTCATGAGATTTTAATAGCAGGCGACTTCAACGCGAAGAGTCCTCTCTGGGGCAATCAGAACGAGGACGAACGCGGCCAGCTACTAGTGGACTTTGACAACGCGGCAGACCTGAGTTTCTTGAACGATCCAGAGAGCACCCCGACCTTCCAAGGGGCGAGGGGCTCCTCTTGGATCGACGTGACTCTCGTCAGAGTCTCTAAGCGCAGCCTTGTCCAGGATTGGCAAGTACTGGACGACGAGAGCTGCAGTGACCACCTAGCGCTATCTTTCGTTTTGGGATCGGAAAAGCCCATCCGACCCAAGCGCAAAAGGTTCTTAATGAAGAATCTAGACTGGTGGGCATTTAAAGCTAAGTTAACTACCTTGTTGGGGGGTAGGAGGGAAGAAGAGGCCGCAGAAGTGTCGGACCTCAACTCCCTCTTTGAAGAACTTACCAGTCAAATAACAACGCTATGCGAGAGTAGTAGGGGAAATAAAAGGGGAGCCAAGGACCCCCACCCCTGGTGGTCGGAGAAACTAAAAGCTCTAAGGGCGAGAGCTAGGCGGAGTAGGAAAGCTCTGCAAAGAGCAAAAGCTACTCCGCAAGACAGGGAGTGCACAGAAGTGCATAAAAAGGCTCGTTCAGCATACAGGAGAGAACTGAATCTCTCGAAAATCTCCTACTGGAGAAAACTGTGTGAGTTTCAAACTCCGGCTGACCCTTTCGGGATCCCCTATAAGATCTCGAGGGGATCCATAACCGAACCGCTAAAACTGGCAGCGGTAGAAAGGGCAGACGGTAGCCTATCAAAGACTCTTGATAGTACCGTAGAAAGTCTCTTGGATTACCACTTCCAAGGAGACGAGGGAGAAGGGGACTCCCCTCAACAAAAAGAAATAAGGGAAGAATGTCGGATCCCGCCGGACACTGGTGAGGACCCCCTTCACGAGAGACGAAGTGGAGAATGCCCTCTCCAGTCTAAATACGGGCAAAGCACCAGGCAAGGATGGGTTCGACCTCAGCATAGTCAGAGAAATCTACTATGCAAATCCCGGGTATTTTGTGGCGCTCCTAAACGAATGCCTTGGGAGGGGAATCTTCCCAGACTTGTGGAAAACAGCGGTGCTAGTTCTTTTCAACAAGACCGGAAAGAACAAAAATGATCCCGCAGCCTATAGGCCCATCTGCCTCCTCTCGGCGTGGAGCAAGGTGCTGGACAAGCTCATAACGAACAGAGCGCTTGGCTTTCTCATGGAGCAGGGAAAGCTAAACAGGAACCAATTCGGTTTCCTTCCGGGGCGTTGCGCAACGCAGGCAATTCGCAGCCTCCGAGAGAGGGCAGAGAGGAACAAAGCGGAGGGGCTCCATACCTGCTTCATCTCACTAGACGTGAGGGGGCTTTCAACAGTGTCTGGTGGCCAATGGTTTTAACCAGACTTAAAGAACTTGGCTGTCCAAGGAACCTGTTCAAACTGATCAGCAGCTACCTGTCTGATAGAAGAGTCGAGTTCGAAGCGGGGAATGGGCAATCCTCGCGTTCGTACCACAGAGGGTGTCCGCAAGAGTTCCAACTCCGGGCCGCTCTGGTGGAACATAGTTGCTGATTCAGCACTGAACCTAGACCTGGGGCCCGCAGTGGAGATTCAAGCCTATGCGGACGATTTCATTCTCGTGGTCTCCATCTCAGGGAGACACGTGATCGAAAGAGAAGCACATAGCGCCTTGGATGTGCTAGACAATTGGAGCAGAGAAAGCAAACTGTGCTTCGCTCCTGAGAAGACCACTCTGCTAGCAATAGCTAAGAGAGGAGTAATGAAAACACCACCTCAGTGCAGATTCCAAGGGTGCACTATCAAGGCGGTGCGTGAAATGAAGTACTTGGGTGTGGTCCTGGATCAGAGTCTATCAGGGCTGCCACACCTGAGGCACCTTAGAACAAGGTGCACGGTGATTCTCAATAGATTGAATGGCATGAGGTTAACGGGCAAAACCAAGAAGGCCATCTATCAGAGAGGAATTGAAAGAATTCTGACGTATGCAAGTGGAGCATGGTGGACTCCCACAGTCAGAATGAAGAAGGGGATAAACCAAATCCAAAGGTTGGCCCTACTAGGGATAACCGGTTGTTTTTGCACAACGTCGACCCTAGCACTCCAAGTGCTGGCGGGGTGCGAGCCGGCAGCAATGCACTGCCTAAGGTCAGGCGAGGACGCCTACCTTCTCGGTGCGCCGCATCGAGCCTCCGACATGGAGATGGAAAGCGTGGACTGGCAGATCCACCCTGCCGAGGAAATTTGCCCACCGTGGGACAAGGAGAAACCCACGGGAGTTGGGCATGAGCTGTTCACGGACGGCTCAAAGTTGAAGGGACAAGTGGGGGCAGGCTTCTGTGCGTTCTCGGATGGGAACGAAGCCACTGCAGGAAGCGTGAAATTATCGCAGAATGCTTCTGTCTTCCAGGCAGAACTTCTGGCGATAGAGACGGCACTCACCTGGGCACTCCCCAGGCGTAGTGACGAAAGAATAAAACTCTACTCGGACAGTGAGGCAGCACTGCAGGCTCTGAGTAGATTCAGGGGAAGAAACCCCATCGTCCAGAGGATCAAAACCCTCTTGAGGGCAGGGGGAGATGGGGCAGTTAGTTTCCACTGGGTACGAAGCCATGTCGGAACCCTAGGAAATGAAAGGGCAGATCAGCTGGCGAAGGCAGCCACGCTGAAAGAGACGGTCGACGTGCAATGCAGAATGCCGCGAAGGAGCATTCGCGCAGCATTAGCACGTCGGACCATGACCGAATGGCAGGTCAGATGGGACACGGGAAAGACAGGGCGGAAGACACACAGAGTGTTTCCGAAGGTCTCGACCAAACGAGCACAGACAAATAAGTTCCTGAATCAAGTACTCAGTGGCCATGGCATCAGCCCTGAATACCTAGGCAGATTTGCCATCAGGAACTGCACTTGTCCCTGTGGAAAGAGAACGGCAAGCATAGAACACTGCATACTTGAATGCAGTGGCTTCGCCGAATGGAGAAACACACTGATCCCAGGTGTGCAAAGAACGCGAAGATTGGATCTGCTCATCCAATCTTCCGTTAACAGGAAGGGGATAATAGCCTTGGTTGAAAGGCTAACCCTCCAGCAACATACCATCTTCCCCAATCAAACGGGGACCGAAACGCAGGAGGTGAACGTGCACACCGAAAGCGATTCGGAAGAGGAATGAGGGCAGAAGTCTGTAGGAAAGCAGACAAAAAATCCCTCCAGTGTACATACTATGTAAATACTCTTTAAATCTCTCAATGTTGTAAGTCCTAAGCATGAGGACAGTGTAATTGATGTGTGTAGGTGTTTTGAAAAATAATAAAGGGAAATTATTCCCCCAAAAAAGTTCGAGGGCAAGGAATCTCCCAGTCAATGCTAAATAAATAAATGAACGACCTATCCCGCCAGACAGAGCGGGAACCCAGACAAGGTATACTAGGTCGCCTGCCAGCACGTCACCGCTGGCTGGTCTCTGGGCCATTGGGGTGGCCAGGGTCCGAACCGGCGTCTCAAGGCAGGATAATTGTCGCAACGTGTCAAAATAACATCCAAGGTGCTCAATAAGTCCCCGTGGAGCCAAGACAGATTGGCGGAACGGGACAATGAAATCAGTATCTTACTTCAAAATAAAGATACCAATTTTTTAGAATTCCTATCAACACAAACTTTTAGATATTACCATTTTTAGCATTCAGTAATTCTTAAAGAATATATGTGCTGGGCAATTATTAAAGTAATAATTTGGTAAAGTGATGCATTTAGTAGTTTATGTTCATTGCACTTTATATTGTTCCTTTTATTCTCATGGTACAAATGATATCTACTGATTTTTAGAATCATTTTGTATTAAAAAAAGGTACAGAAAATTAACGTATTATACTTGCTTATAAGTTGAAAGTTTTTGGGAGAAGTTTGTTTTGTGAAGTAAAAAGGGAATCTATTTATGCATGAGTCAATGAAAAGTATAAATAAATAGTAAAACAGTTTTGCACAAGTTCAAAGGTTCATTGTTGATCTTTTACACAAAAATACAATTTTGAACTGTCTCAGATTGGAAATATGGTTAAAACAACAACTTTTGATCTTCCAAATAAAAGGACTGTTAATGAAATGTAAAAGAAAAAAACATTCTAATTAAAATTATAGGACATGAAAAAGGTATGTTTTTTCAGTAGTAGTGTCATATTTGGCAGATAGAACCATGCTTTCTCCTGGTATTATTTTTAAATGTAAGAACGTTCTAAAATGCATGGGATTTCCAGCTGGAGTCATAGTCAGTGTTCATCACAAGGGATAAATGAAAAGGAGATGATTGAATGGCTAGAAAAAGCTTGGAATAAGGATTAAAAGACCAGGAGCTCTTTTCTGTAAAAAAATAAATAAAGTAAAATGGCAGTGCTTATGTGGAATGACTTTAAATTAAAGCACATAAAAAAAAAAAAAAAAAAAAAAAAAGGCACTAAGGGCATTCTGAAAGTAATGCCTCCTCCTTAATAACTTATGAAATTTTGAAGAGACCTTAATGAAACTGTACTGACATGTATTACAATATGTTACCAGTGTGGGAATTTTTTTTTCAGAATTGGAAATAATGATCATGAATGACAGAGAAAAGCAGTGCCCCATAATTGAAATCCTGGAAAAAGAGGGATGTAAGGCTCCAGAAATCCACAGAAGACTCTTTGCAGTGTGTAGAGCTGCTACAATTGATATCAGTAATGTGTGAAGACGGATGAATAGGTTTTGAGAGAGAGAAAGTTCAGTGTCAGACAAACAATGGAATAGAAGACCCGCAACTGCTGTGACAGATGTCAACAGGCAAAGAGTGAAAGTCCTCATCACAGCTGATCGTTGTTTCACCATCCAGGAGCTGCAACAATAAACAGTGCTCACTATGTGCAGACATTGAGAAGCTAAAGGAAGCAATCAGAAGAAAAAAGATGTGACATTCCACTTCATAGTGTTGTTTTACACCACGATAACTCACGTCCCCACACCTCAATGGAGACTTCACAGGCTATTGCCAAAATTGGGTGAACGGTGATGCCCCAACCCCCTACAGTCTTAATTTGGCTCCCTCAGACTTTTTCCTGTTTGCCCCTTTGAAAAACACCGTAAGTGGGGAACATTTCAGCAATCTGACAGATGTTAAACTAAACTGAATTGAATTGTGACTATAAGCCATGCAGTGACGTTCAGATGGTTAGATCATAACCATTTGAACCGAAGTTAGATGTTAAACTGGCTGTGAACATGGGTGAAACAACAGCCTCAGGAAGTTTTCCAAAATGAATTTTACCAATGGGTTCAAAGTTAGCGGAAATGTATAGAAAGTGATGGACAATACTTTGAATAGGCTAGCATTATTAACAATATGTCCAAGTATTTTGCCACCAAGTTTCACACTTTTGCTGCTACAAATAAAAATCTAATGAGGGACGAGGCATTACTTTCAAGATGCCCTTTGTAGAAATTAACAGTACACTAGTCTTAATACTTGGTGGTTTAACATGGCCTTTGCAGCCACTTGACATTAGTTTTTAAAAAAATTGATATCATGGCCTTTGCAGCCACTTGATATCAAATTTTTAAAAGACCAACTGCAAAAAAAAAAAAAAAAAAAAAAAAAAGGGATTGATGGATTTCTTTGTCTTATTCTAAACAACAAAGCATGGTAACTTGAAGCTTGTTGCATCATGGGTGAAGGAAATGTGAGGTGTAATTCCAGTAGAAGTGGTTGTAAAACCTTTAAAAAATGCTGCATAAGTAATGCCATGGATAGTACAGAAGATAATTTGGTTTATGATTCAGATTAAGAAGAAAACAGTCATGGTGTTTGGCAACCTTGACAATGGTGGTGTGTTTATATTGGTGGTGAAATGGAAATGGACATACGGGAACTATTTAAAAATTCTGGTAGTGAGTTGGACTTTAAAAGTTTTTAAAGATAATTTTAGAAATGTGAATCATTTTATTTCAATAAATATGATGTTTTTCAAACTGTTGAAATTTAAGGTGAGTTCATGTGGGTTCCAGGTTTTTTACCAGTTTTTAACTGTTGAACCAGGAAGACTGATTTATACATAAATGGGTTTATATGTAATTACATACTGTACTTATCCTATGAATTGTTTACATGCTTTGATTCTAATTTCTACCTGCTATTTTGATTTTAAAAATGTGATTACAATTTGATCCATCCTCCCCTTCGTTTTTTCTTTCCAGAGTAAAGAGCATACTTTCAAAGGACATGGTGACAGTGTGGATCAGCTATGTTGGCATCCCAATAATTCTGACCTCTTAGCTACTGCTAGTCTAGATAAAACAGTCAGGCTTTGGGATGGAAGAGTACAAAAATCTGTGGCTACAATTGCTACAAAAGGTTAGTTCATATTTTTTATTTCCTTTTTGCATAATTTTTGTCACATGACATTTGTGTGTATGAGTAAATTTAATCTTGCATGGTTTGACACAATGTTATTCCTGTATTGGGTATGTATGATTTACTGAAAGAAAAATAAAGATTAACTGGCCCATTTAATATATAAAACTTGGGAACTTTTTATAAAGTCAAAAAGTTATTTTAAACATGCAACATTCACATTAATTACTAGTCTGCTTTTTAAGTTGAGTAACAGTACTTGCCTGTGAACGACTATTTCGTTAATGATATATATCACACACGTGTATCCTCCTCCAATCTTCCTAGCTGTGAGAAATGCAAATTTTATAAAAAACAAAAATTTGGAATTTAAAATGCTTTATGAGTATAAAACTAACACACAACTGACATTAAACCCCTAACTATTTGAACTTATTTATAACCATCTCACCTAATGTCTTAGTCACATTTTAGGCATCTGCACTAGAAATTCCCGACTTTTTAGAGTTATTTTTTATGTATGTTATCAGTAATTTTCTACAATATACATTTTTATATCTTATTACATTAAATAGGTACAGACTGTATTAAAAATTAACATTATCTACAAATAAACTATAAATTAAAATACCAATGTGAAGAACAAACAGCCCAGACTCTTGTCGGTAAATCTTAATATTTGGCTTAGGCCTTTCATTCTAATGTAGAACATACTCATAGCTAATCCCAGCTCTCATGTTAAGACCACATAATCTCTGTACTGAAACAAGATGGCATGGTTGGAGCTGATCATTCGTTCGAGTTGTGGGTGCAGTCAGGAAACTGAACTATGCGAGACTAAACATACAAGTTCAATTCAAAAGTACTCCTGTGCTGCCCTCCTGTGATCAGAAAACAAAATATAACAAAAAACTGTATTGTTACTTTTTTTTATATGTTTGCTGATCATGTTTAATTAGAATTTTCCATGGATGTGCCAAGCCAATACTGTGGGATCTTAATTATTGCATTATCTTATATTTTTCAATGAAAACTGATTCTTAAATTCTCAATTCTGTTTCATTCCTATGGAAGGGATAGGAATTTAATTTTAGCAAATTTTGGATATTCTTTATTTTCTAAGCAATATTGAATTAATGTTTTTTTTTTCTTCCTTTAATTTTTTTCCAGTGTTTTATATGTTAAGTTAGCCTGTGTTAATTTATTTTTTTGTGCTACCAATATAGGACACTTTTGGTATTTTAATTGTAATCAAAGCCTCATATAAGCCTGCTTTGTCTAATCATATAGTTTGGTGTTTATTATTTATTAATACACAGTTGAGTCACATTATTGTGACCACCAGCTAATGTCCTGAGTAACCGCTGTGTGCAGTGCGAACAGCAGCTAGACGGGCTGAGAGTGACTCAGTAAGATGCTGAGAGGTATTCACAGGTATGTGGAGCCATTCTGACTGCAGTGCATCTGACAGCTGCTGGAGGGTGTGTGGTGGAGGATCCATGGAGCGAACAACACGATCAAGGTTGTTCCACAGATGCTCAATTGGGTTTAAATCTGGGGAATTGGGAGGCCAGGGAAGTACTTTGAAGTCTTCGCCGTGCTCTTCCAACCACTCTCAGACATTTCCAGCTGTGTGACACGTCGCATTGTTGTGCTGGAAGATACTATCCGCCCCAGGGAAGACAATCGGCATGTATGAGTGTATGTGGTCCGCAAGGATGGATTCGTAACGAATTCAGTCCATAGTGCCTTTCACAGGTATGAGTGGGCCCAGAGAATGCCACGAAAACATTCTCCAGGACCATAACACTGTCCCCACTAGCTTGTGTTCTTCTAGCAATGTTTGAAGAGTGTTTGTTCTCTGATGTTTCTCGCCTTATACACCAACGTCCATCCGTTTGATGAAGCAGAAAATGTGACTCATCGGAGAAGGCAATACTTTGCCAATCAGCGGAGGTCTAATTCCGATACTGCCATGCAAATGTAAGCCTTTTCTGCCAATGCACCTTCGTTAGCATAGGTGCAGTGACCATCCGTTTGCATCGGAGCCCCATATGCAGCAGGGTTTGCTGAACTGCCATTTTAGACAAACTTCTGGTAGCCCGCTGGTTCATTTGGCCAATGAGTTGCTCCACTGTAGCGTGTCGATCGGCCCTCACACACCTTCGAAGCTGACGTTCACCTCTCGCGTCAATGGCATGGGTGCTCTGCAGTTTCCACATCGCTTATTTGCAATGGTGCTATTTCTCCAATCACAATACACTTTAACCACTGCAGAACGTGAACAGTTCACAAACTGCACGGTTTCAGAAATACTTCCACCCTTGGCCTGAAAGCCAATAATCATCCCTTTTTGCAAATCTGATAAATCACTCCTTTTATCCGTGACAACAATGCGTGATACGTTTTCAGATTGCCTATAGCACACCTTATATACCCTCCAAGCCAGGTCACGACACTTGTCTTCTTTCATTGGCTACGCGCTGTTGATGTCAAAAGTAGGAGGTGGTCAAAATACTGTGACTCGCCAGTGTATATCTAATAATTAATGACTTCATGGCTTCCTCTAATTACTTCAGTATTATAAATATTTAACAGGAATTATTGGGGATAAATTTATTAAGGTACTTTACCTCTCAAATTTTTGATCTAGACACTAGATTATCCTCAGGAGTTCTTGCATCTTACTACTTCCACAGATCTAGTGTCTAGATCGAAAATTTGAGAGGTAAAGTACCTTAATAAATTTATCCTCTATAATTCCCATTAAATATTTATAATACTGTGTATATCTTTTTGGGACATCACAAATTGGCCAAAGTAACAGTTGAATTTTCTTCCTGTTTTACTCAGTTCTGCTGTAAGGCTTTTAATATAAGGAAAATAAACATATGTTTAATTTCTATTTTTTATGAGGATTACCTATGTGTGTGTGTGTGCGACAAAGTTTGTACTTGAAATCTTATACAGTTTAGATTTATCTTTTCAGTTAAGAGTGAAAAGGTGAAAAGGTATGGCTCACCACTGTTAGTCATTCACTCTCATATTCTGTACTTTATATTCCCAGCAACTATCAGTTTTAATGCCACCTCACTGATAGTTTGGTCATGTTTTATATAAAACTACGTATTCTGTATAGAGCCAATTTTAACTTTTACTACATATCATCCAAAGAACAGAAGTTCTGTATAGCAACATCCTGGTAAATACGTGCTTCTGGAGAATTAGCACTGTTCTATAATAATACAGTAAAACCTCTCTGAATAGTGGTCATTACTCAGATTGGGAAAAAGTTACCATTGCTGGGAGATGACCATTGTTTGCAGGTTAGGACTAAGTTAACATTGCTAGTCCATTGCGTTTGTATAAAAGAATAAATATATGAAGCTTATATGCAAAGAAACCGTATGCAGTGCTTTCACCAAATACTGAATAAAACTTAACAATTAAATAAATAAATCATGGCATAGATGTTTTTAAAACAGCAGTGTCTGATGTCTTAAACAGCCCTTAGAATAGAAGCTGGAAGATTAGGTTAGGTTACGCTATAGGAAATAAATACGAAGGATCTAAGCGCATTTGATCGTGGGCAAATTGTCATTGCCCAACAAATGGGTCACTCCATCTCGGAAGTCGTGCAGGCACTGGGATTTTCACGAGCCACTGTGCACCGTGAGTACATCAAATCCGGTAAAACCATCCCTGCAAGGGCCGACTGCCGTGGACAACAGCGTGTAGATGAGTGGGGTCATCGTCGGCTAGCTCGCATTGTAACAGTGGATAGACGGGCCACAGTGCAAGAAATCACTTGGCAATTTATCGCTGGTGCACAAAAACGTGTAAACAGCCACACCATCCAGAACCATCTCCTCGCTATGGGGTACAAAAGCCATCGTCCCACGAGGGTACCGCTGCTTACTGCACATCACAGGGTGCAAAGATTAGCATGGGCGCAGGAACATCACCACTGGACCCTAGACATGTGGGAAAATGTTGCCTGGACTGATGAGTCGAGATTCACGTTGGTACATGCGGATGGCAGGATACGAGTTTGGCGCAAACCACATGAAACGATGGATCCTTCTTTCCAGCAGGGTACTCTTCAAGCTGGTGGGGGTGGCATTCTCGTCTGGTGACTGTTTACGTGGACTGAAGTGGGACCCCTGGTACGTGTGACATCGTCCCTCACAGGTCAATGTTACCGGGATATCCTGGAGGACCATATGCTCCCGTTTGTGCGTCTTCAACATCCCTTTGGGGACCTCATCCTGCAACAAGACAATGCACCGTGTCATCGCTCCCGAATTGTATCCGAATGGTTGGATGAACACTCCACCAATGTGACCTCACTTCCTTGGCCAGCTAGGTCACCTGACCTCAATCCCATCGAGCACATCTGGGATGCCATTGAGAGAGATGTTTGAGGCTCTGGCCCCCCTCCATCAAATCTTCGTGAATTGTGGGAGCTTGTTCAGGGATCGTGGATCCGTATGGTTTCCCAACGCTTCCGGTGTCTTGTCGAGTCCATGCCGAGACGAATCGCCGCCGTCATCAGGACGAAAGGTGGTGCTACAAGTTACTAGACAGGTATCTCTAACTCAATTGCTCTTCAGTGTATGTCCATAGGAATCAAGTTTCCAAAACTTGTATCTGCATCATGTAAATTTTTTTGTCAGTAAACTAATTACTCAGATCTGGAAAGGAAAACAAATTAGATCAATATAAATATGGGATTGACATTATTGGTTTGGTGTAAGCACATTGACTAAAATAAAATTCTTATTCGTTCCTAAAGAAATGTTAGACAATTTTATGGCTTTTATATATGCATATATGGTGTTTATGGTAGTTAATAAATGCTGAAAGGTTAATTATTTTTGCATATTTCCATATGGGAAAAGTTCAGCCTTTTCTGCCATGACCACTTTCATGCCTGAATGAACTCTGGTTTGTGTAGCAGGTAGCATTTTGTTTCTGAGTTTAGTCTGGCATAAGAGTTAACAGTACAAGAGCTCATGAGAATTGTGACAAAAAGATATCTTGTGTTTGGGCAGAAGACACATTTTACCTCTAGGTATCCTTTGGTGTTGTAGTTAGTGTATGAGGTAATGACTCTGAGGTTGTTAAATTGAACTGGGGTTCAGAATCGAAGATTAAAAAGTACAAGATGTGGCTGAAAGAGATACTGGGCCTGTTGTAAAAAATTCTGCAGAGGCCTGTGAATTGTTATGAAGCATAAAATCTTTTTATGCTAGAGCATAACAATGGTAAGACACTTCGAACCTGATTACTCCGTTTTGCAAATTCACTTTTTGCATAAAATTATAACAGCAAAAAGTTTTAAATCAACGAATATAAGTTTGTTTTCCTGTTTTCTGAGTCACTAAGAGCACATACACATACATTGGTGACTCCATATTTTCCAGTAGGTTTTTTTTTTTGTACATGACATTTTTATGTTCCAAAGTATGTATAAAAGGTGAATTAGTTCTATGATAATGTACTGTGTATGCCTAAAAATGTTATAAAACAACTTTATTGAATTGTCTCTTGGATTGGTTAATTTGGTAAGCACATTGGTTTTATTTAGTTTATATCAAAAACACTTCATCATATACAGTAAGCAGTAATAACTTACTTATGTGCAATATGTAGTATATACGTACATACATATCACTGAGCTGTTCTCTGAGATTCAGAGGTTAGGTCCTCAGAGAACGCTCATCTGCCAGATTAAAATCTCACACTGAGGTGCTAAATTTTCCTTACTGTTGATGTATCGAACGTCTCCATTTACATCAGTCTTAGCGCACAACTCGAGCTTCACTGACATACATTACATGTCTCACACAAGACCTTTCATACTTCATTCTCATTATCTTTTTCTCTTGCAGGTATTCCTAAATCTGGTCCTCCTATAATTGTCTCGTCTTTCCTCTACCATTTGTTCCTGTGACTTGGGTAAAACTTCCTTTTAAGGTCACCTATGTTTTATGGACAAAAATAAATGTCCAAAGAGCATGGGTGGGGTTCTAGGCCATTAACTGTGGCCTTTTGAGTGAATCTAAATTTTGGGGAACAAATCCTTTTATTTTTGTTAATATGTTTTTGTTCATCTTTTATTATTTTAATCTTAAAATGACCATATTTAAAATACCAAAAAGTAAATAAAGATTCCACGAAATAATGCTCCCTCTCTGACGGCCACAATTAAAACACTAGTAAGTACTAAGGGCTGTTTTAATGCCTGCTATGATCATCATTTTGTTCTATGACTCAAAAAACTACAGATGGAATTGATTGAGCTCTCAGAAAATGACATTTTAAAGTCCTTATTTAATGCTGAGAAAGATCCAATTGAAATATGGAAAAATGCGACAAAATACCCATGCCTTCGGCAACATGCACGAAAACTACTTTCTTGCTTTTCAATTGCTGATGGCCGCAAATCTACATTATCCTACCTAACACAAATCAAGATGCCTTTAGGTCACAAATGACGGATACCCTTCTAGAGGATCAGCTGAAACAGTTAACCTCCATGTTGCAACCAAATATTCAAATGCTTTCAACAAAAAGCAGTCACAACAAAATCATTAAAAGGTTAGTTAAATTTAGAATTAAACATTTTTTTAGAATATTCAAAGCAAGCAGAATATAAATTCTGAATTTGCTTGTTTACCACTTACTGGTCATCCATGTAATATCTCTCAGAAAATTTGAAAATTTCGTCGCCCTGGAGCAGGAATCAAACACGCATCTCCCGATTTTCGTTCAAGTATGCTAACCGTTACACCACCCAGGACAGTGAAGTCCCAAGCAACTGAGACTAAGCAAACTTAGCTTAGGAATGTGAACATCCTCAGATTTTCACTAGTCGAAGCATCCTTTCTTCCTCATAGCATTTTGACCCATCACCCATTCAGAAACGGATGTAGGTCGGAAATCACCAGTACCACAGACAAATCAATGAAAGGAGAAATATTCTTCATAATGCATGAAATCGATTGAATAATCAAAGCAAATTCAGAATATAAATTCTGAATTTGTTTGTACCACTTACTGGTCATCCACAGACAAATCAATGAAGGAAGAAATATTCCTCATAATACGTAGGAAATCGATAGAATATTCAAAGCAAATTCAGAATTTTTTGACGAAAAACACGAGTCCGTTATGAAAAGATTCTCTGTATGTGATAAAACTTTTTGCATGTTGTCTCCAGGTCTCCGTGTATGGCATAAGGAGAAAACTCATTGATAACTTTGAAATCTCTAAAATACTTAAAATTACTGTAGGAATGAATTTAAAAACAAATTGGGATATAATAAAAAAGATAATACATCAAAAAACAAATTGGGAGAACATACCTCTTTCAATGTAGCGCCTTTCGTTGAGTCATTATGTTGTTCCAATCTCGTCTTCGATATGACGGGATTCCCTCTAGGCATAAACAACACTGAAATTCTATTCTCAACCTAGTATGTCACCAAGTTTCACAAAAAAAGGGAATATGAATAAACCCACACAAACATCAACTTAAAACACTAATTCCTGAGTACGAAAACGGTCGAACTCTTGTCGTGTACGACATAAAAACACAGTTGAAATACCAAATACTGCCTTAGAACAAAGTGGAAAAAGATACTAAATAACACAAAAACCTCACGAAGTGCCAAATCACGGTGACCTAAGCATAAGGAATAATGGCCTTCCGATAATCTTTTTCCGATGCATTTCGCTAATGTACGCACTACCATCTTCAGGAACAATGTCTGCTGTGTCCTTTGTGATCACTCTCTCTCTCTCTCTTTACCACTTTCGACTAAACCGCTGCCCCATCCTCGTCAAAATCCATGACATCATTGTTTTGGGCTGTTGTCATTTCACGGTTTCGAAAAATCAAAGTTCAGTGCACCCATCGGTCCCGCTGACTCTCATCTCCCTGCACTTCCGTCCACAACCTTCCCCTTATATTTTTCGTACCCTCCTGTTCCTCTCTCATCAATATTTTCTAGGGGAGTGGTAGGTTGATACCAGAAAGTATGTTACAGTTGTCCTTTTTTTTTTTTCTATTAAGATAGCTTCTGCGTTCCTGTTGATTGTTGACACACTATATTTTTTCTTCAAATAATGGGTTAGCTGCAGTTTTTAAGCAATATTGTGTTAGTGCTGTCTTTTCTTTTTGTTCCAATTACTGATATGTTGATTGAGTCGTTTCTGCAATTTATTTTTTGTACTTCCTATGTATGTTAATTTTTTATTTGTTCCTGGGGTGTCTATAGGAATGCTGTGCACTCCAGCTTTATCCAATAGTTTAGTTTTATCTCGGTTCTTTATTATCATCCTTTTGTAATCGGTTATTGTTATTCCAATATCTTGTTTTTGCTTATTACATTCTTTTTTCACTACTTTTGTAATTTGTCTTATATATGGTAACTTTCCATAGTATTTCTTCTTTGTGCTTTCTCTCTGTGTAGGATATTTGTACTGATATATTAATTTCTTTGCTATATCTGGACTATATCCAAAGTTCTTGATTGTTTCTATTATCCATCTGATTTCTGCTTCTCTATATGCCTTAGTACTGGAATGTGTGAATGCTCTCTGCACCAATGCTCTTATTGCAGACACTTTATAAGCCCATGGATGATTTGAGTTGGCTGGTATAAACATTGGCACATAGGAGGGTTTACTATACACATAATATTTGTATTGTTGATTACTCTTTTCAATTGTAATTTCTAGAAAATAAAGTTTATTTTCAGATTCCAGTTCCATTGTGAACTTTATGGTGGGATATGTATTGCTTAATTTTTCTTTAAGATCTTCAAGTTCCTGCAAGCTGGACTTCCACATGATTATTGTATCATCAACATACTTCCATAAAATAAAAAAAAAATATCTTTGTATTTATCGAATTACATCTTCTAGTTGTTGTAAAATTACTTCAGCAAACAATGAAGACAATGGTGAGCCCATCGGTGCACCAAATTTTTGTCTATAGATGATGCCATTGTACTGAAAAAAACTTATTGTTGTAAATGTATTTCAGTAGTTCTATTATTTCATATATCTCAATTTTTTTAAATGTTCGATTTTTGTATAATTTTTCTGCTATAAGGTCTATTGCTTTGATTACAGGAGTACTAGAAAATAAAGATTACTACATCAAGGCTAGGCTGTAGGCTGGCCATAAGAACTGTATTATTTGTTGAAGTTAATGTTTTAATTTTTTGAATTAAATCTACTGAGCTTCTTATTGTATATTTATTTTGCATGAAAAATGGTGCTAACAATTTATATAGTTGTTTTTCAAGATTTATTAACGGTCAGTTACTTTTTGAAACTATAATCCTTAAAGGTTATTGTATTTCAGGTTTATGGGTTTTGAGTTATATATTTCAGGTTTATGGGTTTTGAGTTATATATTTCAGGTTTATGGGTTTTGAGTTTTCCAAAAAATTTTGGTAAACCAGCTTGAATAGGTGGAGTAACTGCCTTTAAGACTCTTGGTAGTTGGCTATGGTTTTTAAGTTGAGACAATTTCCTGAGCAATCTATCTGTGGGGTCCTTTTTAACAATTTCAACCTGCTGCTGTTGGATTGCAGCATTCATTTTTTCTAGATATACAGTATGATCTATTATATGCAGTTCCTTAGATTTATCTGCCTTTATGACACTTAACCCTGGATTATTTTTTAAGGCTATTAGCTCATCTCTTTCAAAAGAATAAATAATAAAAACAGTCCACAACCTTTGAGAATAAAAAATATAATATGTCTGCAATAAGAGCATTGGTGCATAGAGCATTGATACCCTCCAGTACTAAGGCATATAGAGAAGCAGAAATCAGATGGATAATAGAAACAATCAAGAACTTCGGATATAGTCCAGATATAGTAAAGAAATTAATATATCAGTACAAATATCCTACACAGAGAGAAAGCACAAAGAAGACATACTATGGAAAGTTACCATATACACTGAGTGGCCAATTTATTATGACCACCCCCTCAGTACTTCGTTGGGCCACCTTTTGCCTTTAATACTGCACCAATTCTTCATTGACTCCACGAGATGTTGATAGGTGGTTTGTGGAATCTGAGACCATGCTTGATGAATAGCACTTTCCAGGAGTATGAGATTGCAGGGTTGTGGATCCAGCTGTCTGATGGCTCGTTCAACTTCATCCCACAAATTTGAGATCTGGAGATTGTGGGGGCCACCTAAGCAAGGTAAACTCATTGGCATGTTCTTGAAACCAATTCTGTACAATACGAGCACTATGGCAGGACACATTATCTTGTTGAAAGTAGCCATCGCCATTGGGATAAACCATCCACATGACAGGATGCACTTGGTCCGCAACGATGTTTAGATATGATGTTCTAGTCAGACGTTAATCAACACGAGTTAAAAGGCCCAAAGCATGCCAGGAAATTATTCCCCAAACCATAGTGTTGCCTCCACCAGCTTGAAGGGTTGTAGCAATGCATTTGGGGTCCATGCTTTTATGCTGTTTCTGCCAAATTCTTACTCTGCCATCGGCATGGTGCAACTTAAAACGTGATTCATCGGACCACATAATTTGTTTCCAGTTATCGACTGTCCAATCCTTGTGCGAACTGGAGACGTTTTCGTTTGTTAACTGCAGACAGCAAAGGTGTTCGAACAGGCCTTCGGCTGCCATAACCCATCCGATGCAGTGTACCGCGAAAAGTGTGTGCAGAGATCATTTGAAGGGAACCTTGATTAAGATGGTTTGTAATTTGCTGCACTGTTGCCCTTCTGTTGTCTGTTACCAGTCTGGACACACTCCGTTCCACCTGAGGAGTCACTAGTCGATGACAACCACACGTTGCACGTAGTGACCCAGTTTTTTTGGCTGATAGCCCAGTCTTTAAACACTTTAACAACAGCTGCTCTGGAACATTTGATGAACGCGGCGGTTTCGGTGATACTCACTCCATGGCTCCGAGCTCTTACAATCATCCCACGTTGAAAGTCCGTCAAATCATATTTTTTACCCATCTCGTCACCCCAAAATCACTTGTACTACTGTCGCAAGCACTAAGCTTTCCCTTTTTATACTAGCCTCGCCCTCTGGCGGCAACAGCATGCAGCCATAGCTCATTTGCTTAAAACTGTCAGGTGGTCATAATAATGTGACCACTCAGTGTATAAGACAAATTACAAAAGTAGTGAAAAAATAATGTAATAAGCAAAAACAAGCATTGGAATAACAATAACTGATTACAAAAGCATGATAATAAAGAACCAATATAAAACTAAACTATTGGATAAAGCTGGAGTGTACAGCATTCCTATAGTCAGCCCAGGAACAAATAAAAAATTAACAGACATAGGAAGTACAAAAAATAAATTGCAAAAATGACTCAATCAACATTTCAGTAATTGGAACAAAAAAGAAAAGACAGCACTAACACAATATTGCTTAAAAACTGCAGCTAAACCATTATTTGAAGAAATAAATAGTGTGTCAACAACCAACAGAAAATATGATCCGGAATGCAGAAGCTATCGTAATAAAATAAAACCAAAAAGAACAACTGCAACATACATTCTGGTATCGACTTACCACTCCCCTGAAAAGTATTGATGAGAGAGGAACAGGAGGGTACAAAAAATATAAGGGGGATGGTTGCGGGCGGAAGTGCCGGGAGATGAGGATGAGAGTCGGCGGGAGCGATAGGCGCACGGAACTTCGATTTTTCAAAACCGTGAAGTGACAACAGCCCAAAATAATGATGTCATGGATCTTGACGAAGATGAGGCAGCGGTTTAGTCGAAAGTGGCAGAGAGAGAGTGATCACAAAGGACACAGCAGACATTGTCCGTGAAGATGGTAATGCATAAATTACTGAAATGTATCGGAAAAAGATTATCGGAAGGACATCATTCCTTATGCTTAGGTCACCGTGATTTGGCATTTCGTGAGGTTTTTGTGCTATTTAGTATCGTTTTCCACTTCGTTCTAAGGCTGTATTTGGTATTTCAGCTGTATTTTTACGTCGTACACGACAAGATATCGACCGTTTTCGTACTCGGGAATTTTAGTGTTTTAAGTTGATGTTTGTGTGGGTTTATTCATATTCCCTTTTTTTGTGAAGTTTGATGACATACTAGGTTGAGAATAGAATTTCAGTGTTGTTTACGCCTAGAGGGAATCACGTCATATCAAAGACGAGATTGGAACAACGTAATGACTCAACGAATGGCGCTACAGTGAAAGGTATGTTCTCCCAATTCGTTTTTTATGTATTATTATTTTATTATTATTATAACACTAGACATGGCTCAACCGAGAGAACAAGCTGGATTCAGGAGTGGCTACAGCACAATAGATCATATCCACGTGCTGAGAGAACTAATTGAAAGAGCGAGGGAATATGAACTTCCATTGTGCATGGCTTTTATCGATTATGAAAAAGCCTTTGATTCGGTGAAACCATCAGCAGTTGCAATGGCTCTGAAATCCTGCGGTATTGAAGATGCATACATTAATATTATTAATAACATCTATGAAAATGCAAGTGCGAAGATTCGGCTGTTTGAAAATACAACACACATAAAAATTGGAAAAGGAGTGAGACAAGGTGACACCATATCTCCGAAGCTCTTTAATGCCACATTGGAAAATGTCTTTCAATCACTGAACTGGGAAAACAAAGGGATAAAGATTAATGGAGATTATCTAACCCACCTTCGTTTTGCTGATGACGTAGTCATTTTTGCAACTACCCCATCAGAGCTGCAGAGTATGATCCAGGAACTTGCTGACAAGAGTAAAGAAGTGGGATTAAAAATGAACTTTCAGAAGACAAAAGTGATGTTCAATGCTTTTACAAGAAATGAAGATTTATCGATTGATGGAGAAAAGCTGGAGATAACAGACACGTACGTTTATCTTGGACAGCAGATATCAAGTGAGGGTCACATTGATGAAGAAATTAATCGGCGTACAAAACTTGCCTGGAGAGCTTTTGGAAGAAACAGCATAATTTTCAAGAACAATATGCCATTATGTCTTAAAAGAAAAGTGTTTGATCAATGCATCCTTCCAGTGCTTACGTATGGTGCAGAGACGTGGACCTTAACTAAAAGAGATATACAAAGACTGCAGACAAATCAAAGAAGCATGGAGAGGTGCATACTTGGTGTAACCAGGAGAGATAAGAAGAGGAACTCGTGGATCCGAAAAATGACAAGAGTGGAAGACATCATGATCAGAGTTAAATCCCTGAAATGGCAATGGGCTGGACATACTGCCAGAAGGACAGATCATCGATGGACAGCCGAAATTTTAGATTGGATTCCAAGGAACAGGAAAAGACCCAGAAGAAGACCACATGGGAGATGGGTGGATGAAATTCGAAAGTATGCAGGGGTGACATGTAGGAGACTGGCACAAGACAGACCGTTGTGGAGGAAACTTGGGGAGACCTTCGTCCAGCAGTGGATTGATAATGGTTGACAATGATGATGATGATGATGATATCCCAATTAATTTAAATTCGTCTTAATTTTTGTTTTTGTTTTTCAATTCGGTTGTATGTTTACCCAATTCGTATTTGCTGTGTCATATTTCATTTTAGTAGGAACTACAGTAATTTTAAGGATTATAGAGATTTTAAAGTTATCAATGAGTTTCCTCCTTATGTCATACACGGAGACTTGGAGACAACATGCAAAAAGTTTTTTCACAAACAGAGAATCTTTTCATAAAGGACTCATGTTTTTTGCCAAAAATGACATTTCAGCATGTTATTGGAAACTTAGAATATCATATAGGTGAAGCTCACGTACTTGGGTTATGACTAAGGATATCTAAAAAAATTTTCTGTGCAAATTCAGAATATAGGATGTTCACATTCCTAAGCTAAGTTTGCTTAGTCTCAGTTGCTTGGAAATTGCCTGTCCTGGGTGGTGTAACTGTTAGCATCCTCGAACAAAAATCGGGAGATGTGGGTTCGATTCCCTCTTCAGGGCGATGAAATTTTCAAGTTTTATGAGAGATGTTACGTGGATGACCAGTAAGTGGTACAAGCAAATTCAGAATTTATGTTCTGTTTACTTTGAATATTCTATCAATTTCCAACGTATTATGAGAAATATTTCTTCCTTCTTTAATTAAATTTTTTTTAATTTTTGAAGTTAGTACAAAAACGTTTTAAAGCATTTTAAGACAATGCAACATGTAATTTGAGAGAAAACAACGATACCTTTACGAATCAAAATATGTGCTGTCATTATCTATCACCTTACGCCATCGGTAGGGCAGCTGATGGATTGCAGCCATGATGATGAAGAATACTTCGTTGTGTGACGTGATAAAGTCGTCAACCCATTTTTGCACTTCGTCACTTGTCCAGAACCATATAGCAGATAAACCATGTTGCATTAATCGGAACAAATGATAGTCTGAAGGGGCTATGTCAGGACTATACGCCGGGTGCTCCAAAACTTCCCAGCCAAGCGTCAATAACGTTTCCTTGACCGATTTCGCGACATGCAGCCTAGCGTTGTCATGCAGTAAGTTCATGGGGCACAATCCTTTGCCTGTGAATGGACGTTTCCAACAGATTTCCTGGTTCACTCGCAGCAATTGTGTTGCTTGTAGTGATCAGCAGTAGCAGTTTGACCCTGTTTCTTCATATCCCACCAGATGTACACTTTCTTGGAGTGAATATTGTGTTTTGGTGTCGAAGTTGTTGCTTCGCCGAGGTCTACCCAGTGTTTTTGCGTCTGGGATTGTCGTACCATATCCACTTTTCATCACCCGTAACGATTTTCCACAGGAAAGACTTTCTGTGTTGTTTATTCAATAGATTCAAACATTTCATGACACGCTCATCCTTGTTCCTCTGGTTCAGGTCATGTGGCACCCATTTTCCTTCCTTCTGAATCTTTCCCATTGCATGTAAACGATTGGAAATGGCTTGTTGAGCTACCTCCAGTTGTTCAGCTAGTTCTTTTTGCGTTTGAGACGAATCTTCATCCAGCAATGCTTGCAGTTCCTCGTGTGCAACCTTCTGCGGGTCGCCGCTACTTTCTCGATCACTAACATCAAAATCACCTGCTAAACCAAAACTCACACATGCTGTTCGATACAATATTCTCCCCAGAACAGAACAGATCGATGCACATGCTTTTGCAGCACTTTGTCCTTGACGAAATTCATAACAAATGCAGTGTCGATTAAATGCAGTATCACTTGCCATCTTTCACCTACCAATGTGCAAGTGCGTTTGACTGTTCGGCAAACTTCTGTGTCACATTTTATACTCTGGACCAGTTACTGTCATGTCACATGGCAACAATGCGGGGGAATGTCGGTTATGTGAATTAGTGGTACATGTCACACAAAAAACGCTTTAAAACTTATTTGTACACCTGATAGTAAGATCTTTACAAAATAATGTACATTTTGAAGTACTAGTATATCTAATTGGAGTTTCTTGAATGTGGTCTTGTTGGATTACAGGTAACTTAATGCGGCCTTCCAACATGAAAAGGTTCCCCACCTCTGCCCAAGAGTGTTTTTAAATGAAAAGTTATACTGCATTCCAAATCATAAAATCTGAAATCATATTCCAAAAGCTAGTAATTATAAAAAACTACTCTCTCTCTCCTCTGTGGCTTAGTAATGGGTCGCTTTTAGATTCCTGAGGTTTGGTTTGGTCAAGCTCTGCCACAAATAAAATGCAGTGGAAAATAACATCAGGAAATGGAATCATACTGTCAGTTAGGTTATAGGGAAGGATTAGGTAATTTTGTTTTTTACCAAGTTTTTACAAATGTTTGCTTACTTGTATGGAATTTATCTGAAACAATATATTTTGCACCTTCCCACAGAGATCCATGGGAAGCAGAATTGTAGCTAATCATTGTTTAAGTTTCTGTTATGAAGTTAATTAAATTTTTAATTGAACCTTATTTCTTTCTGATGCTAAAGGAGAAAATATAAATATTTGCTGGTCACCAGATGGGCAGACAATTGCTGTGGGTAACAAAGAGGATCTGGTTACATTCATTGATGTCAAAGGTCACAAGATACGTACTGACCAGCAGTTCAAATTTGAAGTAAATGAAATATCATGGAATGTTGAGAACACTCACTTCTTTTTGACAAATGGTCAAGGCTGCATTCACATTCTAAGGTAAGTTACATAATTATTTCATTGTTATTCTATGGTATTTTTAAGACAAACAGTGTATTGTTTAAAAATGTTTTGTTCGTAGATAAATAAACCAGACTTTATATGCTGCTCTGTTTTGCCTTAGTCAATGACAAACATTGAATTGTAGAACATGAATAGTCTGTTGTAGTATATTCAGGGTTTGTATGCCTCTTGCAGGGTTCCCACGGTCCTTATAAATCCTTAAAAGTCCTTGATTTTTTTTCATGGTGCTCAAGTCCTTAATTTTTGCTAAAAATTCCCGAAGTGCTTATAAAGTACTTATTTTTTTCCTAACTGCCTGCATGAAATGTTGAAGTTATAATGTAGTGCGTTCAACTTCTGCTGCTGGTTAGCTATGTTGATTATGATGTCATGTGACATCGGCAGAAAGCCCATGGGAGAGCATGTAGCTAGAGAAGGAGCTTTTGTCAGTGACTCGTGGCAAACTTGACTTTGGTTTTACAATTCAAGCCATGAAACAATTATGTGCAATATCCAAATCTAAATCTTGTAACTTTGAATACAGTTTTGTGATTTACATTCTTTTTGTTGTATATGTGATTATTATCCCATATGAAAACTGATTTGACAAGCAGAACTGTCTCCTAAATTGCATAAATTCTAATTTATTACATCTACAAACTTGAATTTTCATCAACAGACTTTAGTTTGTATCATTAAGTCATGTAAAAGTATATTTGTGTATGTGTTATTTTCATGTGTGCTATTTGTAAGGTCTTTAAAATGTTTTTTGTAGGGTGCTTAAAAGTCCTTAAAAAGTGCTTATATTTTTTGGGGAAAAATTAGTGCCAACCTTTCTCCTGAGATTTAAAAACTCCTACCATTTAAGCCTCTAAAAACCCTATTGAGAAATTTCTTTTTTTACTGTATGCCATGTGCTATAAATAAAGATAGATAGTGAATAAGATTTTTGCTACAGTAAGAAGATCCTCTTCAAATAATGTATGTACAATTTTACCCTTAGGGGGTTGTAAAGGTCAAAACATTTTTCTTGCTGTCTCTGCTTCTGGGAGATGCATTTGAAAAGTTCTTTTTCCCTAGCACAGCTTTTGCTACAAAGAATACTTTTTGCCTGTTTTCAACTTTTCCATTATGCAAAATTTCCCCCTAAAAGGCATAGAGTTATATCATGTTTCCTTCTATACCTCTTCTTTTAACTGTTCAATTTGGAAATCTTTCTGTCTATAATACCTGCCTTCTGCTATGGGAAGCATTTTTTGTGCCATTTCTTAATTTTTGTAACATACTAATTAGCCACTGGTGGAAGTAAGTAGCTGATGTTTTATAAGTAGCCAATTTTTTTTTATTTTTTTTTTGTGGGTTATTTTGACCTTTACTGAAATTGCTGATGAATGCTTTATATAAAAATTTGCCATAAAATGAGATTGCTTTCTAATATCAGAAACTTAAATCTAGTTGTTTTTTAGTATTTTTTGAGCAAACTAATCACTTTGCATCTTTTATAATTAGTTTTCTAATCATACATACATACATACATATCACTAAGCTGTTCTCTGAGATTCAGAGGTTAGCTCCAAAACGAAATACAAACTTCCAGATATTTTTACCTATTGTTGTTGTATCAAACTTTGCCATTTACAGCGATCTTGACATACAACTCGTGCTTCACTGATATCCATTACATGCCATACACATGATCTTTTATACTTCATACTCATAATCTTTTTCTCATGCAGACACTCCTGAATCTTATCCACCCATGTCTTCCTTGGCCTTCCCTTCCTGCCACTTGGGCTGAAAAGATTTTCTTAGTAAGCATTTCATCACTCATTCTTTCAACATGGCCAAACCACCGAAGCATATTGGTCTCCACCTTGCTAACAACATTTTGCTTCACAGCACACAACTGCAATACATCTTCATTCCTCACACAAACCCCACGTAAGTAACGCATTTCTCCAGCACACAAACTCCTATGTTTCACTGCCATACATCAGAGTAGGAACAATTACAGTTTCAAACACAGCCATGCGGGACTCTCTAGAGAACCCATCATTCCTGTGAAAACCTCCCAGAGCAGCTATGACTTTCAAAGAAGAATTCACTCGCCTACTGATTTCACCATCCAACTTGTTCTCTCTGTCAAACATGCTTCCTAAATACACAAACTCACTCACCTGGTCAATCACAGTGCCATTTATACTTACATTACATTCAGTGCTACCCATTCCTCTCTCAAACACCATAACTTTGGTTTTTCCCTTATTTATACTCAGTTTGAATGTCATGCAAACTTCGTGCATCCGAGTCAACATACTTTGCAACTCACTTTTGCTTTCTGCCAACAGGACAGTGTCATCAGCATACAGCAATCTGCACACACGGATATCACCAAGACATAAACCACTATTCTCTATTTTGGCCTCACGCATGCATGCGTTCATAAATATATTAAACAGCCATGGTGACATTACACAACCTTGTCTAACTCCTGCACCAATGGAAAACCATTTTGATAAAACACCATTCACTCGTACACAAGCTCTACTACCAGCATACGTGGCTTTTACACTATTAAGTAGATTCCTAGTAACACCATATTCATTTAATACCTTCCACAAAAATGTCCTATTGACTCGGTCATAAGCTTTCTCTAAATATATGAAGGCAGTAAAAACTTTTATCCCAACAGCCAGATACTTTTCAATCATCATGCGTAATGCAAAAATCTGGTTAGTGCAGCCTTTACCAGGCATAAAACCACTCTGAACATCCCACACTTTCTCTGATGTAAGACCCTGTACTTTTTCAATAACAACCTTACCAAACACTTTCCCTGGCACACTCAGTAGGCTAATACCACGATAGTTCTTGCTTTCAGTCTGATCACCTTTTCCCTTATACAAGGGAACAATGATAGCATCCTTCCAATCCCGAGGGACCATTCCTAACTCCCAGCACAACTGGCAAATTTCAGTTAACCAGTCAATTACAGAGTCACCACCATACTTCAACACCTCTGCAGTTATGCCATCATGCACAGTTAAATTTCTTCGATCACTAATGAATGCAGTTGTTGTACACAGCCCTTGAATTTCCGGTTTTTCCATTATTCTCTTTCATTTCGTGTTGGAAATTTTTGTGCATACTTTGTCTGCTAGCCAGTACGAATTTGAAACATATAGCTGCAGCATCAGTATTATGTTGAAAATTCCTTCCCTAAATAAAATGAAGCACAAATACTTGCTTCCATGATTATGTGTTTAAGAAATAACTTCCCTTTGGTCCTTTGAAAAAGTTTTCACCTTTCGTTGCCCTTAAATTTCCAATGTAAGCATTATTTCAGAATAAATAAATAAAAATAATATTTTATGTATTGATTGTGTGGTATATGAAAACATTTCAAGAGTAATACCACATACCTATGTATTGTTGAGTTTTATGGGTTTTATTTTTATTCTGTAATTTGCTTCATTAATTGAACTAAAGCCAAAGTAGAAAAATAAATTTTTCTCAAAATCAGTGCAGTATACTATATATAAAAGTTCAGTAGATATTAAACCTGTCCGCATTTGCACGACAGTTTTGGTATTTCAGTATTTATCTGTGATTCTAAGTTTCTGATTAGCTGCAGCGGACATCATTTTTATCATTCTGCACTTAAGTTTGCCCAAGCATGGAAGAAGTTGTTTGTTGTAGGTTGCAGGTTGAACAGACCTATGGTTTCACTATATTTTAAGTAAGAGCATTTGGATGAAATGTCCTGGAAAAGTCCTGGAATTTTTTTGACTGAAAAAGCGCACAAACCATGTTACAAGCTTAACAATAAATATATAGACGCTTACTTATAGCCAGTGTTAAAATTCAGAAAGTACAAAATTTTGTCTCTTCATAAGGGGAAGCACTCCTGTGTCCCCTTTGCAACCACTCTTACACATACCTGTCAGCCTGTCTAGGAAACAGGATGTAAGATGAGAGTAATTGCTGAATGTGAGCAGTGAAATTTAGAAATTGCTACAAATTGCTTGTGATTGTTTAGATGTTCAATAATTATGTGGAATGTTAAAGAAAAAAAGTTGTGTTGATTTATATTTTTATAACATGGCATATTTTACAATAAGTAATGAACTCTTAATGATGAAAGAATGCAAAATTTGTAATTTCTGTTATTTTATTTTATTTGATTTGTGTATTGATGAATTGTCATACATTTAATTTAATGATTGTGGCAGCTCAACAGCTGTCATGTTGAATAATGAAAATGTTAACCAGGCTATGTATGCTTTGCAGCTGGCCAGAATTGCAACTGCAGCACATTCTCACCGCGCATCCAGCAAATTGCATTTGCATTGAATTTGATCCGACTGGCAAGTACTTTGCGACCGGAAGTGTGGATGCTCTTGTTAGTTTGTGGGATGTCCAAGAGCTGGTTTGCATTAGAACATTCTCCAGGTAACATAGTCAAGAATGCATAATAAATTCATTGTTTGTCTACCTGATATATTATTTTTCTGCAATTTATTTGGTGACATATTTCTTTTGTTCTTTTCTCTCTTTTTTTTTTCCATTCCTTTTCTTCCTTTGCTGTGCATGTGTGTGTGTGTAAGAGAGAGAGAAAGAGAGAGAGAGAGAGAGAGAGAGAGAGAGAGAGAGAGAGAGAGAGAGAACACACGCTTACACCAAGGCTAATAAAACCCTAGCATGATTTACAGTCATTTGCCAAAGTTTATGACCACCTGTTGGTATTAGATTTCTGCCGACTACGTGAGCTACTGTCTGTATTACTCAACTTCCTGCCGGTGTTGCATCATCCTACAGCGTCAGCTGTTAATAGAGTTGGAAGAAGTTTGTTTCTGGTTTTCATGCTGAGAGGTTTTGTACGTATTTTCTATATAGCGAAAAATGAGCAAAAAGCTTCATTAAGCGTTTCTCAGAGGGCACAGACAGTGACTTTATATTATGAAGGATAACTCCGAACATATGACATAAGCAGAAAGGTGAATGTGAGCAAGACTGCTATTCATAATACAATCATGAAATATCGAGATACAGGTGAATTTAGAAACCGAAAGAGAAGTGGATATCCAAGGAAAACAACCCCATGTGATGACAATACCATAAGGCAAATAGTTATGTGTTCTCCGAGGAGTTTGTTCAAGAAAATCAAGGCTTTTCTACATTCAAAAGGGGCTGATATTAGTATCAGCACTGTTTCCCGACATCTTAACAAGGATTTTTGATTAAAGTCTTATAAACTTGCACATAAACCTAAACTAACCTTTGTCATGAAAAAGAAGAGACTCCAGTTTACAAAGCGTCCTTAATCATGGACTGCTGAATATTGGAGCCAAGCCCTTTTTTCCAGTGAATCAACTGTGCTTCAATTTGAATCATGTGAAGCACATGTTCAATAACCAAAAGGTTTGATGAAAAATACACCGTTGGCACCGTGGGACATCCGCCTAGTCAGATGATATGGGGTGCTACGTCAGCATCCGGTACTGCTTCATTATCCTTTTTGCCAACCACGACTGGTTCTTTTTATGTGGAAATGTTATGTGAGAAGCTGTTTACTGATATGCAAGTGCACAGATGCACAATCTTTTATGCATGATGGTGCTCCATGCTACAGATCAAACACAGTAAAGGACTGCCTGCAGATTAAAAACATAACTGTGCTTGACTGGCTCGGTAATAGTCCCGACCTTAACCCATCGAAAATTAGTTGATCATTTTAAAAGACAAGGTAGCAGAAAAACAGCCATCAAATTCCCAGGCTTTGATTGATGTGATAAAGTACGTGTGGAGACATTTCAAATGACTACTGCAAATACCTCATTGAGAGTATGCCACATCGTATTCTGTCCATTATAAAAAAACAAAGGTGGCCACACAAAGTACTGATTTCGGTCTTTTTGTGTTCTAAAGAATGTAAGTATTCATCTGTGGTGTCATTTTTTCAAAAATCTCTGACTAGTAATTAGTTGGTTCTTTGAAAATCTTAATTTCCAATAAATTGACAGGTGGTCTTGAACTTTTGCAAATGAATGTATTTCCATTTGCATGAAGCAGTATGTTGTGATCATGCATGTTGTGCCAATTACAAAGTTCTGCCCTTTCTCATCTGTTTTGTCGTATTAATTCTGTGTCACATATAATGTAAGCAGGGCTTGAAAAATACCATGCCTGAGATGCCTAGGTCATGTCGATTATTGACCTGGGTAGGTAAATAAAAAATCTAGTTGCTGGGTCTGGGCAACTAAATTTAAAAATAATAAAGTTTGGAAAAGTGTTTCTTACTAAAAAACAGTTGTTGCATGTCATGTTTCATTTCACTGATAACCACCGGAATTTGTATTATTGTTACGGAGTGCCAAGGATAGAAGACTATTACTTCTTTAATTACATTATGCTGTAGATCCAGAAATCGAAACCATATGCAGTTTTGCTCCATATGTTTATAATCAGCGATGGGATTCATCCCTCTGATGGAACTAGCCTCCGGTGTTTAGTGACAAAGGGCAAAAACTTTAATGAAAGAAACATGGCAGAATCACTAAATTTTTCAAATACCAATTTCATCATCAACTGTTTCGTACCAATTTCAGCACCATCATCTCAAAACTTGAGATACAAGATTCTGAGCAGTGAATATTTTCAATGTGGGCCCTTAAAATGGAAATGCAAAACATGTAAAAAAATCCATATTTTATAATTTAAAAATGAATGTTTCAATTTGTTATCTTAAAAGATAAATTTCCCTGGGAATCCAGCTTTTACTACCTGGGCAGGTAAATAATTTCTGCACATGCCCAGCTGGCCATGTAACTTTTCAGATATTTTTCAAGCCCTGTATAAGGATAGTCATGTCACACATGCATCATGTAGTATCCAGTAGAGTTTTCCTTTTTTACTGAAGTCCTGATGCCTCACAAAATTTCTTAAGAAATGTCAAAAACGTAGCACAGTTAGAAAACTGTCAAGAGTTTAAATGCTTTTGTGATAAACCAGGAATCCATTTTTTTTTTTAGCCGTTGGAGATGGGGGGTACAGTTGTATCTTCTGAAAAAGAAAACTGACAAGTACCACAAAGTGAATTTTAATTTTGCCTCACAAATTTCTGTCCATTTGCAGAAAAAGTGCATACAGTTGTGTTGTTACGAAGAGATCTATAGACTGTTTACACATTCAGATCTTTAGAAACAGCTAAAATAATGCACTTCAGTGAATGTTTCCAATAATTTGTGGTTACTAATTTCTGTTCTTAGCTTTGGAATATATTTAGGTAATGAGGGGAGTGTCATTTTATATAAATAGTTATGTAAATTTATAAAACAGTCTTGTCTGGCCAGCAAAAAATAATTCATATGAATTGCATCAAACATAGATGTAACCAGGGGGGAGGGTCCTCATCAATTTCTTCATTGAAGGAAGATTCAGTGTTGCAGACAATCCTGGCACGATTAATGAAGAAATTGATACCATAAAGAAAATTGCTGAAGCCCATCAGTTCCCACCTTCTACAATTGAAAAATTCCTTTAAAATTCCCATTTGAAAAATCTGTCTGCTCTCTCACCAATACTAATGGAAAAACCACCTTTAATTGGTTCCATCTTTTTCCATGGATCCTTCTCTTATAAGATGTGTAAACTTTTCAAAACTATGGGATACACTCTCACAGTGAAACCAGACCTTTTGCAATAATGTCCCTGCTTAAAGAAAGAAATCCTGTCTCACCTCTGGACACCCCTGGAGTTTATGCTATTCCCATTTCAACTTCCTCTGGTCCCTCAGTGTATATTGGAAGCACATACCGAAGCATCAATACAAGACTTGGTGAACACAAAAAATATGTAAATTCATAAATGGAAAGTCACCTAAAAGGTTGTTCCTTTTTCAACATTTACAGCACGTATATTTCGGTTGACTCGTCATACTGCGTGATGGACTTTTCATGGCCGTCGTATCTCTTCCCTGTGTCTTCATATATACTCTTGTCAGTTGTTTTTAAGCCCACATTTCACTGTTACATTCACATTTCCTCACATACACACAACTTAACTTTCATTATCTTCAACATACATTTAAAAATCTAAAATACTATACAAAACCAGGGGTGCAGAATATGTCCGAACGCGCGAACAAGGTTCGGGAAATTAAGGCAGCTCTGGGGAAATTTTTGCCCGAGGGTAAAATAATAATAGTAATAATAAAACAAAAAATTGACTTATTAACAACGAATAGAACGTGAAAAATAGGAGTAATTTACTTCACAGTAATCAGGTAATCATTTTGAAATATGTGTAGTTTTGAATACAAGAGGTTATGAGACTGTTACGTACTGCGAACTGCTGCTCGCAAATGATTCACAGAGCCTAAATTACTTTACTAATGCCAAGGCGAAGATAGCGTGGTGTGAGTAACAAGTATGACACAACCGCTAGACACGCTAATAAATGCCTCCGAAACTAATGGGCCGCCCCCATGGCAAAGTGGTTTAAGCGATGGGTTCTGATCATTCGTCCGAGATGGGTCTGGGTTCGAATCCTGGTGAGGCATGGATGTTGTGTTTGTCTCATGGCACTCGCTCTTGCCCTTCCCTGGAACCAGTGGCTCTAAGTTAGGGACAGGCGACTGCTCATAGCCCACTGAGTTGCTTTAGGTGATCGTTAAACCTCCAACAGAAAAAAAAAATAATAATAATGGCAGTGAATGTGTCACAGGTGCCAATTTGAAAAATTATTGGGGGTTTTGGACATTTTAAAGCGAATGACCCATGCATTTTTCAAAGGATTTAAGTCGAATTCAAATTTCATTCAGTAAAATTATCAGGCACAATTAGAAGCCTGGAATGCTAGAATGAAATAAATTATTGTTAATAACAGAATTTTTTAGCTGTTTATTTTTCAGCCTCTCTGCCCCAGGTTACTTCTTGATTCGCCTTTTCCTGTCTTGCCTAAAACTAGAGGGAAGGGATTCACATGGAGCACTAAATCTTTCGTGCGTTAAACAAAAAAGGACAATTTTTTTCGTGAGAAGAAAGCTAGTTATTCTTTGGAATAAATATTAGTTTTTTTTTTTTTTTTTTTTTTTTTTTTTTCAAATTTTTAAGTAATCGGCTTTAAGGATAGTTCTTGAACATCGACATATACTCTAATAATCGCTTAAACTTGTATGAAAATCCGCTACAGTTTTGGGGAAAATTTCAGACGAAAAAAAATGTGCTCTGGGGAAATATTGGGCCCTGAACATTTTCTGCACCCCTGTACAAAACTTCCATTCTATGCATCAGAAACTTTAACCCTAACTCTCTTGGTCGTTAGTTGCCGGTCACGTCCTAATATTCACAACATTTATACATACATTCATATTAAAAACCCTATCTATATACACTCTTTACAGAAGCTCTATTCTCTCAACTCAATTCATTTGTGCAATGGCTCAACCTTCCTCCCTCAATCCTACCTAGTTTTTCTATGGGAAACACGATACACTTAACCGCCAATATTGTAAGCCTCACCCCCATGACTTTGTCTGCCTCTAGTACTTTCTACCAGTCCCTGGCTGTCATCAGGAGGCCTGTTGGGGAAACTACCGTTTCTCTCTGCAGCCGCAGAGCAAGTAATGCATTTGTCTCCATTCCTCTGCTCCGTTACTGTATCTCACGATGTTTTTGTTTGCTTGTGGTGCCATCTGTTCTTTAATTTGGTCAAAATCAAGCACTGGAATTTTTTTTTCTTCTTTTTTTCCCCGTTCTATTTTTATCAGGGCCTTCCAACAGGGATCGCATTCCTCCTAAAATTCCTAAAATTCCTAATATTTTGTGACCCTCCTTAAATTCCTAAAATTATACCTAAAATTTGCTATTCATCCTAAAATTTTCGTAAGCTTATTTATTAAAAACACAACCGTTATTAACGCCAATAAATTTACCATTACGCAGGGTGCGCACGCGTGCTTGAAAACCTGGAAAGTCCTGGAAAATCATGATTACGTTTTCAAGGCCTGGAACATCCTGGAAAAACGGTGTTTTTTTAATGCCGTCTTGAAAAGCCTTGAAATTAGTGCTTAAAAATGCCCTTTTAGGAAATTGTGTTACTGTTACCCCTTCATTTTTTAAAGTTCCTTTTCTCTGTTCTCAAAGAAACCACCGGCAGCGGTTTCCGATGTGCACCAAATCCTAATTTGGCTGGGGGGAAAAAAAGAAAAAAAAAAGGCACTACTTCCAGTGCAATAAAATTGGATGATTACTAGTAGGTCGAAGGGGAGCTTGATGTCCGTCCGACAATTGAGAACAGAAGGGGAAAGAAGAGGCATTTAGCATTTGCAGGGGGTCGCGTATGTACCAAGTCAGCTGGCATCCACCAGTGAGGAGTATGCCTGAACAACGCATTCATCTTCTTCTTGTTTATGTGCATGCCACCCTCCCTCCCCTCAAGAGACTTCCACTACTTATGATAAAAAATAAGAAAACTATCTTTGCGAATTTTTCACGAAAGTGGCTGAAATTTTTACATTCACTGTAATTGGATTACAGAAGCTCACTTCCAAAATTCCAGTTGAATCGGTTTAAAACTTTAAAAGTTAGCATTGGTAATTTTTATTATGGACAAGTATGTGTGCCTCTTTGGACAGAGTGAGCCTCCAGCAGAAAGGGTGTTACCATAGCAACGGTTGATTGACAGCTGGGAGCGCTGATCTGAAGCCCTTGGTTGGGAAGAAAGCAAACACCTGTTTATCACTTCCACAGCACAAAAGGACTAGGAGAATATTTTCAGAAATCCATTTTTCTGAATTTTGAAAATAACACAGTAAAATTTTTACAGTAGTTAAGATACATCACAATAAAGTTCTAGTGCAAATTTCGCCAAATTCCGTTAGGAACTTTAGCAGATGCAAAAAAAAAAAAAAAAAAAAACAGTTCAGTGAGCTGCAGGTGGTGATTTATGGCGATGTGCCAATGAAAAGAAGCCATTCCATCAGGTAATTCCAAAGGTTGTGTTGTGTGGACGCGTCCTCCTGCTGTTTGATCTTAATTGGAATGTTTTTGTGCATGGGGGGGGGGGGTCGAGAGAAATATCCGTTTCAGCTTTACAGCTTTCACGGCTCTTTTTTTTTTTTTCTTGGTAATAAATAAAAATCATAGTTGCTGCATTCACCATTGATCCATGTTTGCATTTCTTGAATATAAACAGCAGACAATCAGAAACATAGTGTTGGGCGGGTCTTGATGATCTTCATTTTGCATATGCTGAATTCAGTTCTGTGGGAATAAGGAATGACTTATACTGTGAATATATACAAAACTACATATTTTTGAGCTGAAAAAATAGGTCTACTTGTACACAGTAGCTAAAGTGTGAACTCAGATGAAGACAATCAGACATACGGACGTCTGATTCCATAAAAAAAAATCAACATAGTTTTTTTATTTACACTACAGGTAAAAAAGCAAAAACATGTTTTTAAACGTTATAAAGGAAAACGGATTTTTGAAACGCATGACTTGATGATCTTAATTTCTGAAAGTTTCTTTTTTCCACATCCTTTTTTTTTCAATTACAATACACTGTAACAGGATACTGTGTGTTATATCACTTAGAGATATGGCAGATTTTCGGTTGCTGATATCCGCGATCGTAAGCGGTAGTTGCATTGCGATTGTTGATGATGACAAGATAAATACTGGAGTGATGTAAAATGTTGCATAAACTAAAAAAATAAAAAAAATAAAGCCCTCCCCCCACCCCGAACTTTTATGCGGTCATCATAGCTGATCAACCATTTCATTCCATGAACATCAGCACATTTCAATCATTTGAACATTGGGGGTATCTGAAGGAATTCAGCCGTGCTTAAGCGCTCCTAGCGCAACGAAAACATGCTAATTTTGGACAGTTCTATTCCCTTCCCCTCTACCATCCCTAATAATTGAGAGTGCATACATTGAGAGTGTTTCAAATATTCTATTTATGAGCTAGTTTTCGCGCTTGTTTGTTATGCTTTTATTTTCGAAGAAAGAGAGGAAAATAAGGAAAAGCAGCTAGAGAAAAAAAGAAAAGCTGAGTTTGATGACAAAATAAAAGAAAATGATGCAGAAATAAATAGGCTTAAAAAAGATAAAGAAGCCTCCTAGCAGTAATTCAAGAGGGAACAGAAAGAATGAGAAAAGCTGTAGAAAAACAAAATACTGTTGAAATAGCAGTTGCCTCTAACTTGATTATACAAGGTTCAGCTGAAATAAAGAAAACTGAAAGTAAATTAGTTGTGGTGGAAGCAGAAAAAGATAGGCTAATCAGGAAAAGGTTAAAACAATAATATGAAAAAAGTAATTCAGTGAACAATTGTACATAGTTCTTGGTTTTCAATTACCTTTTTAGGATATTATAGTTTAATGTGAAACCTGAAAACTTTACTGTGAAAATCGTGAATTGCTTCTGGTTCAACAGCATATTAATGTTCAAAGTGAAACTTGAATGTGGTAAATATACTTGAATATGATAATAACACGTGAAAAGATAAGAACTGAACATTAGAAGTAAATCATACTTAAACTTTAGACATTAGACGTTATGCAAAAAATGTGGGTGTGAACTTCGACCATATATACTAATGGACTGCGCATTGGCAATAGCTGCATCAAAGCCGCCATGGCTCAAACATTGGGCACGTCATCATCAGACTCCAAATTTCGTGTACAAATGCTGTTATGATTACTAATTTACGCTGCAGAACTTCAGTGTTTTCGGTGTATTATGTGAATGCACCTCATATATAATGAAAACTCTTCAGGTAAGTTTACTTATGAGCTATATACATGCATGATCGTGTTGTTTACATTTTGTGATTTATAATGTGATGAACATTTGCGAAGAATTTGGAACATGCATTCCATTTTTTTTTCTTAAGTTACTATATTTTTATATCAATAGCTGCAAGTTTCTGGTTAAGTAATTGAACTTTATTGACTTAGGTATTTAATTGCTTTCTTACCCATGAAAAATCATAGAACTTTCTTTACTATTTCGGTCAGAGCAACCATAAGCACAGCAGGTGTAACCCATCTTTTTGACTGTTGTCATGTGATTTTATGTTGGAGCCAGAAATTTTGATGTCATGCGCAGTCTATCAGTATATATGGTTGAAGGGTGTGAAGCAAACTCTTTACAATGTATACAAAGTTGTTTTACTAGATGAATACAAATATACATCTAGTTTTTATTGAAATACACTCCTAAAATTTTCCTAAAATTTTTCTAAAAATTCCTAAAATTCCTAAAATTCTTACCTAAAATTTTCCAGAAGTATGCTATGATCCCTGCTTCCAATTATCATTTAGTATATTCGGGTCGTTATAATTACATAATCTGTTCCTATTTTTTTCAATTAGTACTGACTCAGCTATTCTCAAATGTCTTTCTGTTTTACATTTTTTAATTATTCTGATGTCTTCAAATTTTGGATATTCTTTGTTTTCCAGGCAGTACTGAATTAAGACAGTTTTAGTTTCTATCTTTTTTTTTTTTTTTTTTTTTTTTGCCAATTTTTTAAATGTTGCCTTAATCTGTTTTTTAATTTGTTTTTGGTACTACCTATGTAGGAAACCGGTGGATTCTTCAATATGGGTATTGCATATACTCCTGCTTGCTCCAAACAACTCGTTTTTTCATTACTTTTTAACACCAAATTTTTTATTGTATTTACTTTACATCCAAGTTGAATATCATGTTTATTGCACATCCTGTTGATTTCAGAAACAACATTTCAAGTTGAATATCATATTTATTGTACATCCTATTGATTTCAAACATTATGAGATACAATGACGGAGCAGAGGACCGGAGATGAATGCATTACTTGCTCTGCAGCTGCAGAAAGAAACAGTAGTTTTCCAACAGGCCTCCTGATGACAGCCAGGGACTGGCAGAAAGTATTAGAGGCAAAGTCATGGGGGTGAGCCTTACAATATCGCGATTAAGGTATTGTGTTTCCCATAGAAAAACTAGGTAGGATTGAGGGAGGGAGGTTGAGCCATTGCATAAATGAATTGAATTGAGTTGAGAGAATAGAGCTTCTGTAAATAGTGTATATAGATAGGGTTTTTAATATGAATGTATGTATAAATGTTGTGAATATTAGGATGTGGCCGGCAACTAACGACCAAGAGAGTTAGGGTTAAAGTTTCTGATGCATAGAATGGAAGTTTTGTATAGTATTTTATATTTTTAAATGTATGTTGAAGATAATGAAAGTTGTGTGTATGTGAGGAAATGTGAATGTAACAGTGAAATGTGGGCTCAAAAACAACAAGAGTATTTATTATACAGGGTGTATAGGAAAGTCCTTAAACAGGGAAATAACTTTTGAATGCAAAATGCTAGAGTTGTGTTTGTAGTGTGTACCTATAGTAAAGTGACTATGTTTGAGACCGATTGCAGCACCCCTAGCGGCGAATTTTGGAAGTTAGCAATCCTATTGCGAGAACCAAGAGAGATAGCGAAAAAAAGTCAAAAGCAAACTTGTAGAGCATGACCTATTTAGTATGAAATGACGCCCTACATTCACCAAAAACTCCAATAGAAGTCCGGAAATGCAGATCTCTCGGTATCCGATCACCGGCAAAAAATATGTCTCTCATCGCGTGCAGAAGTGTGACATTATAAGGTGATGCAAACTTACTAATAAAACTAATACATGTACATGTCGGCAAGGTACAATTTATTATGTACTGTACAGTAAAGTAGTAGGAAACTCATACAGCAGTAGGACATTATGAAGAAGAAAAACAGAAAATAATGTTCTAGAAATACAAAATGTCAGTACTAATACTTAAGCATTCGCAATGTGTCCACCATCGGCAGCAATACACATCTGTATTCAAGCTAGAACTTCTTGTTGGACGTTCTGCAGCATTTCAGGTGTTACGTAACTGCATGCTTGGATAATACAGGGTTGTAGAAATTTACCATACACGACCAAATGTACGGCCACATGTCGCACTGATGTCTCTCGTACTGCAGTGTGGGTGAGCTAGCGCATAGGCCAGGACGTCCACTGGCTGCACGTGCACACCTGCAAGTGTCAGCCCAACTGAACGGGAACGACTTGCAATGCTCCCGGTTTCTCTCAGCCGGCGAACGACATTGATGATAGTAGCTGCAGTAGGATGAGAACGATTAAGGAAACGTAATGCATATTGGCGTGCTGCCTTTCTTGCCTGACGACCGCATTCCCCCGTACAACATAACCATCTTGCAGTACTCCTCGTTGGAATAACTAGCCATGTGTAGACTCGAAGATCCAGTCCACGCACTGTCTGACAAACCTTCCCTGACCGTCAATTTATGCTTCCTGATGAGGTATGAAGTAGCGTTTCCATTTGCATACTTTCATCCATCGTTCGCTGTTTTGCAGGCAAAATTCGTTTACATATTTTACGCTTTGCGATGTCATTCGTGACGTATTTATGCCGGTGATCGGATACAGAGAGATCTGCATTTCTGGACTTCTATTGGTGTTTTTGGTGAATGCAGGGCGTCATTTCATACTAAATCGATGACGCTCTACACGTTTGCTATTGACTTCTTTTCGCTATCTCTTTTGGTTCTTGCGATAGGATAGCTAACTTCCAAAATTTGCCGCTAGGGGTGCTGCAATCGGCCTCATCTGATAGAACATAGTCACTTTACTATATGTACACACTACTTCCACAACTCTAGCATTTTGCGTTCAAAAGTTATTTCCCTGTTTAAGGACTTTCCTATACACCCCGTATATGAAGACACAGGGAAGAGATACGACGACCACGAAAAGTCCATCACGCAGTATGACTAGTCAGCCGAAATATACGTGTCATAAATGTTGAAAAAGGAACAACAACCTTTTAGGTGAGTTTCCATTTATGAATTTAAATGCAAATAGCACGTTAAATGGGAACATTTTTCGGGAATATTTAGGTATTTCTGAGCTGTGTTCCTCCTTTTATTATTTTACAAAAAAGATGTTTCCAATAGGCTTCCAAAGACAGCTTTATCTGCAATAACCCTTGAAGACACCTCTGCAGTTCTCATTTGGAAAGAAACTGAAAACGTTGCCCCCATTCATCAATAGAGCATCTCTGCATTTCCAAGACAGCATTGAAATTTTGTTCACCCAAAACTGCAATTCAGAGACCCCTCACCAAATCCCATTTATTTGGATCTCTCTTCTAAAATCTGGCAACATTTCCAACACCCCAACTTCAAATTGTAGTTCTGGCAACCAGCCCATCCGATCGATCGCAGGTGATCAAAGTTGTAGGACGACTGAAAGCTACAGCTAAACGAATCTTTTACCATACGTGACTCTGTGTGTTTTTGCTCATTTTGTATGTTTATGTGTTATTGTCGCGTGAAGCCTGAGTTTTAAACCAGGTTTTTTTGTCACCTCAATGGAAGTTTCCTTATTCATGTATAAGTTGATCTTGGGAATGAGACCAGACGGAAACAAATACAAGTATTGTTCTGAGGCTGTATTACCATATTTTTAAATTTTCAGTAAATATTGAGAGGAACACAAAATGAGGTAACTTCCGCATTTTTTTTTTTTATGTTATGGCAAAGAATTGAATTTCGTTTTTTTTTTTTTTTTTTTTTTGCAAATTGACATTACTCATATCAGCTGCCTAACTTGATATGTGTAAGTAATAATCAGCATCTGCTACTGGTAGGTTGGTAGAATTGATGATCAGACAGGAAGATTTGGGAAAGACATAAACCAACAAGCATGTTTTTGTCTTGGACAATTTGTCATAATACCACAGGGGTTACAAAAGGTTATTAGGTACTAGAACATATCATTTTCATTTATTAAGACTTGCTCGTTGATATATATGTGTACACTTCAGCCATATCCTGTTTTTCTGAGGAATACTTTGATATTCCTTATTAGTGATGTATTTAGGCAGGAGAGTAAATGAACAGGTGTTCATATTCATTAGTGTAGCCAGCTGTTTATTTTTGTCATGACTTACCTTTCCTGTGTCATTTTTATAATGAGTGTATTGTTCCTTCTAGGCTAGAGTGGCCAGTCCGTACCATCAGCTTTAGTCATGATGGCTGTATGTTGGCTTCAGCATCAGAAGACTTGCTCATTGATATAGCTAATGTAAATACAGGTATGTATCACAATATTTGCCCTTTTTAGGTATCAATCACCAGCAAAGTGCGGAGAGATGCAGAGATTGCGACTGAGACCCGGGCCTCAATAAATCAGTTCACTTGAGCTGTGGTAGACGCAGAGATAAATCAGCTCACTTGAGCTGTGGTGCTCGACGCAGAGATGCAGAGATTGCGACCGAGACCCGGGCCTCAATAAATCAGCTCACTTGAGCTGTGGTAGGTGGGTGAGACACAGCTGCCTCCTGATGAAGACAGTGCCTGTTGAAAGCGCTAGAGGGTTGTGTATGACGGGCTGAATGAGGTTGGCACATGAAATAGGGTTAACACGGAGTTTGAAACAGATTGAGCACTTTTTTAATCACAGTTGACAAATGGTTTAACTGCCTGGGAAATGTAGATAGTGTAAATATGTACATAGTGTTTTTAGCGGAATGTATGAATGAGTGGTTATAGTGTGTGTATGTGTGAGGTTTTTATCATGATGACGAGCTATGGTTACGTTTCATATGGCAGAAAGAAACCTGCGTGTGTTGTCCAGTAAATAAAAAAAAAAAAAAAAAAAAGATAGTACGATGTTTCATCCCCGGAAGAAGGAAAGTCATAGGCAAAGAGTCAGTTCAACCTCAGAAAGCCAACAACAATATAATTGACGTGCTTGAAGTGTTACAAGATAAAAAAATGACCAAGATCTTTCGGGTAAGGGAATGGTTGTTTTTATAGTATACAGGTATGTATTTTGCAATATGTTGTATTTTTTTTTTTTAACTTTTAGGTGATTACATATAATGTTCTGTAAGAAGTGTTTTTTTTCCTTTAGGAAAGGTAGTGCAGTTCAGCTGTTTCTATTCATAGAATATAAGTATGATTTCATATATTTGGTTCACTCAAATGAAAGAGGCAGCGAATATGGTGACTTAAGTGGACAAGCTAAAACCAGAAATAATTGCCTTGAGCATTTAGGCAAGCATCCCATTTTGACACTAATGAACGGATGGTGTTGAAGCATGAAGACTGCTGCTGGATGAGCCAATCCATGACTACCTGCTTGACCTTGTCGTTTTTTGTGTATCCTTTCAAGTGTTTTTAGGGGCCAAAAATGTGGTAGTCGCAAGGCAACATAGCTGGACTATAGGGTGAATGTAGCAAGACATCTCATAGCAGTTTGGAAAGTTCAACGCGTGTAACGTTAGAGGTATGTGGCATTTCGTTATATGCAAGAGAATCACATCTTGCATTAACTTTCCAGGCCATTTTGACTTGATTGTCCGCCACAGGTTTTCGAGCTTTGCACCGTGTGGTTACCAGTCGAGCAGTATCGGACCACAGTGATAAAATATACGGTGAGCATCACTTTACAGGCGCTGATAATTCTATGTGATTTGTGATGAGGGGCAATGACGATTGCTTCCTCTGCAAGCTCATGCGATGGGTAGCTGGTTCAAAATGATGACACCACGTTTCATCACTGGTCACAATCAAGAGTAGCAGAATACAGAAGTATGCAAATAGTTTCCAAAATATTAGCACATTTTGCAGAAAATTTTTGCTTGTAGATTAAAAAAATGAATAAATGTTATTAACAACAATTAAAGCACTTAATCAAGGCTTTACTCATATTAATATATTTATTTCTATTTTAACTCGAAGAACTTTCAATTATTTTTCACATCTTCTGAGTTGTTTTTCTTTTACTGACGTTTCTGGCCTCTAGATTTTATCAAGGCCTGTTCTCAATATATAGGAACTGTATCAAAAGATTTGTTTACACAGAAAGAATTTAAATTTTATTGGCAGGTTCCTCTTGCAGCTGTCAATTATTAAATTAAAATCTTTTCCTTATGTATTTTGTAAGTCCACTATTTTTGAATTAAGTTGTTGAAAATGGTATTTCTAATTAGGGTTAAACCAAGAGTATCTTTGTAATGGTATTTCTAATTTTTAATGGAAATGTTTTTCTAGATATAAAAACTTTCTTTGATTAGTCTCTTGTTTTTATGAGGTTCATAGTCCATTATTTTAATATTTTTCCCTAAAGGTCCATTTGACACATATTGCTGCATGTTCAGTTGCAATGTACTTATTCTGTCCTCACTTGTATCTGTAATGTTATAATAATTATTCATTGTTTTATTAATTTTTCTTTAAATTATCTTATTCTATTGTTATCGTGATTCACGGGTTTGCAGCAAATTTCTGTTTCAGTGGTTGTGTACGTAGATATATTTCATTTTTATACAACTCTGGCCACAATTATGTCAAGGAACTTTTTACCCTTCTCCTTGTACCGCAGCAACTTCTCCAAGGACAGGCACATTTGTTTGGCCTTGTTTGTGTTTTGTTGGCAACAATTTGGGATCCCATACCATGCTCACCTTGCTGTATGCTAAGTGTTTATGGACTATCATGTGCATAGTTCCTCTGTTTAGTTCCAATGCAGCACACAGCTGTTGCACAGTTATTCGCGTATTCTCCTTGATGTGAGTATCAACCGCTGTGATGTTTTCTTCTGTGATTTTCCTGTTCACTCGTCTTTACCTCGTGACATCCGCCGTCGACACATCCCTGTTAAAACATGTCTACCCATTGAAAACATGGTACATTTTGACACGCATTCCTCACTGTATATGGCCTGCATCCGCCGATAAGTTTCCGTAGTAGTTGCACCCTCCATCATTAAAAACTGAACCACTGCCCTGTGTGAACATTTGGATGAATCCATCATTCACAGAAGCACAGAGTTGTATAAAAATAAAATGTATCTGCACACACAAACATTGAAACAGAAAACTTGCTGCAAACCTGCGAATCACGATAACAATAGAATAGGATAATTTAAAGAAAAATTTAAAGAAAATTAATGTAACAATAATATATAATAATATAACAATAAATAATTATTAGAGCATTACAGATTCCAGAGAGGACAAAAGTTCATTACAACTGAATGTGCAGAAATGTGTGTAAAATGGACCTTTAAGGCCAAAACTTGAAAATATTGGACTATGAACCTTATAAAAACAAGTCTAATTAAAGAAAGTTTTTATCTCAGCAGAGATGCCAACAACTACGAAATCTCCATAGTTCCTACAGAAAAAGCTCTAGTACTACGGAATACGGAAAACAGTGATTTTTCTACGGAAAATTAATGGAAGTTATTAATTTTTATTTTGCTTGTTCCCCTTCCCAACGCAACGGTGGCCACTTGACGATCCGTCATTCGTCTTGCTTGCGATGCTGCCTCTGAAAGCTGCTCGGATCTTAGCGCTAGCGGCAGGCACTCAATGAGTGTGGCCTTGCGCTGAGTCATTCTAAGTGGAAACCCTACCTCTCCAGCATGCAACATTCTGGAAACGTTGAGCGTAGCTCGCTTTGGTGGACGTGGGGGGGGGGGGGAGTTCGGCCTGAAGCTCTTTCGCAGTGCAGTGACAAGCTGTTGAAAATCGTTTGGTGCAGAACGTGAGTGTCATTGCCTGGCATCGGAGTTTTTTTTTTTTTTTAAATCGTGTGTCGACCATTCATGTTGGTAATTAATATTTTGAAGTTTTTTTCTTGCGTTGCAGAAAAGTATGCTTGGATTTTGTTGCAGAGTTCGCCAAAATGCGTAATTACGCGTCTAGTATGCATAAAAATTTTACCAACGCGTAAAAATGTGCATCGGGAATTTTTCGCGACACATAGAAATGTACGTCGTGAAGCGTGTGAAGTACGCAGCAACATGTAAAAATACACATCAATGCACAAATACACACATCAAGAAACGTGTAAAACTACGCATTTAAGAATTTTATCAACGCGTAAAAATACGCATCGGGACAGCATTTCGCTTTTCAAAAACGGAAGTGAACGAAATAAAGATTTCTTCCGTAATCGTAATTTCGTTTTCCTGCGATGTTGCCTCTGTCTAGTATTGTTGTTATACATAATTTTATTCCATAAATCTTTGTATTTCACTTTGAAAATGGAGGGAAAATTTCCGAATACGGAAATTCGACGGTGAAAAAATTCCTGTGTAATTTTCGGCTTCGAGGAATTTCTGCTTTTTTGTCGTAATTTGGGTTATCCTCGAGATCAATGCATAACTGAACAGAAACTGGGGCAATTGGTAGTGGTGAAGGATGCTTTCCGCCTGAAACTTCCGAAAACAGAAATTTCGTCTTTCAAAACTTTCAGAAACAGTGAAGATTTCTCCCGTAATCGTAATTTTATTTTTCATGCGATGTTTCCTCTGCCTAATATTGTTGTTAAATTTCATTTTATTTCGTAAATATTTGTATTTCACAATGATGTTCCGAACGTGTATCCCGCGTTTTTACATATTCCTCCAAAAAGGTTTGCATTTCAGCTTGATAAAGGGGGAAGAGTCCAAAAACGAAAGTAACGAAGCTGAAACATTTGTAAGAATTGATGCATGATATTCAAAAGCATTCATATTCTCTAAGTTATACACTACCTTTTATCAAAAATAGTGAAAGCTATCATGCATTCATGGTCCTCAGCATGATGGATAAAATTGTCATGGCATCCAAGGGGTTTGTGAAGCCTACTGTCGTAGCTGATAGTGATGTTGAGCTTAATTTTTCAAATAACAGTTTTTCAAAAAAGAAAAATCAGAAAGGACACAACTGGTAATTGGAGTAAAAACAAGAATGTATTAAAGCAAAATAATTTTAAATGAAAATGAACTTTCTAAGTTCTATACATCTGTCGGAAAATTTCACATTGAAGAATGTTCTTATATTCAAGAAAAGATACTGATCTATGATGAATTCTTAAAACATGCAGAAGTAGTAGATCCTTCACTTAGAGCCATAACATCATTTACTTCTGTATTACACAAAGTCAAACGCCTTCCATTTATAATAACTGAAAATGAACTTGATATACTGGAAGCGGAATTCCTTGTTATTAAGCTGACAAATTAGAGACCAGCAGTAACAGATAGAATATATGTCACTTGGTCAGAAATCTCAAAATTAAGAGGCTGTAATGGAGCGGTTAAGTATACTATTCTCTCGAAAGTAATGTTTGCAATACTTGTAGTTCCACACTCGAATGCTGTGAGTAAGAGAGATTTTAGTTTAGTGCAAAAAAATCAAGCCTGTTTTCAACCTAATTTAGGTTTAAAAACTGTAGAAGCACTTCTTATTGCAAAAATGAATATGTTCTCCTCTGGGCAAGTGTGTTATGAAAAAAGATTTTCTGCTGAGGAACTCAAATCTGCAAAACACTGTACAGCGAAATCACTAAAGAAAGCTGTTTAATCAATTTTTTGTTATGTAAAAAAATGTATCAGTCATGGTGTATATTATTTTCCATGTGAAAAATTTGGAATATTTTGATACAGATTTTCATGTATATAAATGAATAAGTAAGTAAACAAATGCTAATTAAATTAAATGATAATTAAATTTAATTTTCCTCGGTTAAAATTATTCTTTCTGGTATGACTACTGAAAAATGGCCAAAACTACTGAAAATATCTGAAACAGGTTGGCATCTCTGTATCTGGAAAAGCAGTTTTGCTGATAAATTTTCAAAAATTATAAATATAATTTTCAACAACTTAATTCAAAAATAGTACTTATAAAATACACAAGGAAAATATTTTAATTTAATAACTGGAAACTGCAAGAGGAACCTGTGAATAACATTTAAAGTCTTTCTGTGTAAATGAAACTTTTGTTACATTTCCTATATATTGAGAACAGGCCTTGATAAAATCAAGAGGCCAGAAATGTCTGTAAAAACAAAAGAACTCACTATCGCAAGATGTGAAAAATAGTTGAGCAAGTGTTTTAATTGCTGTTAATAACATTTTTATTTTTTTTTTGAATCTACAAGCAAAAACTATCTGCAAAATCTGCTAATAATTTGGAAGCTATCCACATACAGCGTACACCTATATTTTGTGACTCTGCAGAATTGTGAATTTCCTTGCGGTACTGCACATGATATTTTCAAACAGAATGGCTGATACAGAACGAAAGCTGCTTATTAAACAGTCGTATTCGACTACTTCCGCCTTCCATGCCCCATTTTTCACTTCAAGATCGATGCAAAACTGGAAAAAAGGGGGGGGGGAGACGATATTTCATCTTTTAAAACCTTTGAAAACAGAAGTTTAACGGAGTGAAGATTTTTCCCATAATCCTAATTTATTTTTCTCGCAATGTTTCTTCTGCCCAGTATTGTTATTAAATATCATTTTAATGCATAGGCATGCTGATTATTTAACCGTTACTGAAAGTTCTACATATGCTCTGAAGTGTTTTGCCAGGTCAGATGGGTGGAAAATGCAGCTGTTTCTCAGCGAGCTATTCAGGTCTTCCCAGACGTTAAAAAGTACACAGATTATTCGATCGCTACCTAATACCTTTACTTGTGATCAAGTTAAAAAAGCTTGCATGGATAAACTTATTTTAGCAAAGTTGGATTTTTTTTCATTTGTTGTGTCAATGTTGAATCATTTCTTTAAAAGTTCCAGACTCTGAAACCGATAGTAGCTTTCCTGTATGAAGCCTTCTTGTATGACCTGATTTCCCAGTTAATAAAAAAATTCGTCAAAAAGGAAGTTCTGGAATGTACTGAATGAAGCATCTGCAAATTTTACCTGAAATTCCCCGTGAAATTATCTTCTGGAAAACTCGGGGAATTTTTACATCCTCAAACTTTTAAATCATATAGATAAATACTGTGAACTTCATCAGCATACTTTAGTTTGCATAGTTAAGTCATGTAGAAGTATACTAGGTAGTACATGTCATTGTTACATATGCAATTGGTAAGGTCAAAGTTTAATGGGGGGGGAGGTGCTTAAAGAGTCCTTATTTTTTGTGGGAGAAAACGAGTGGGAACCCTGTAACCGTTATACCACCCAGGAGTTCCAAGCAACTGAGACTGAGCAAATTTAGCTTAGGAATGTGAACATCCTCAGATTTTCACTATTCGAAGCATCCTTTCTTCCTCGTAACGTTTTGACCCATCTCCCATTCAGAAATGGATGTAGGTCGGAAATCACCAGTACCACAGATAAATCAATGAAAGGAGAAATATTCTTCATAATACATGGGAAATCGATTGAATAATCAAAGCAAACAATATAAATCCTGAATTTGCTTGTAACACTTACTGGTCACCCATGTAACACCTAGACATTCGGTTCCTGGTTTGTTGAAGGTGGTGGTTTGCTGGCCAAACCATTTCCGAGCAGTGTCCTTCCTGCGCCTCTTCGTCCAAGTGAAATCTATGACCCTGCAGATGCACCTTCAGCTTCCCAAAGATGGGAAAGTCACAGGGGGACAAATCTAGGCTATATGCCAGACGCTGGATTGTTTTTCACCTGAAGCTGGAAAGGTAATCCTAGACAATTTTCGCCGGGGGGGGGGGGGGGGGGGTTGTCATGAAGAAGAATGGCTCCTGCAGTGAGCAGCCCAAGCCACTTGGACTTGAGTGATGCTCACGGAAATTCTGAGTGTGTCCGCATATTTGACAGCGTCTCTGGTGGCTAGGAACTCAATCAACAGGGGCCTTCTGGTCAAAAAAGGTCAACATGACTTTTGTGTGTTTATCTGCATTCCTTTTGACTTCTTTGGTGGCGAGGATGATGTGCAGTTCCATTGGCTTTGTCTTTGCTTTCAGGTTGATAATGGAAGCACCACATTTAATCTCCCCCAACAGTTCTGTTGGTGAAATGGTGACCCTTTTCATGATACCACAGTAAATGTTCCAAGAAGACACCCATGCAAATGTCTTTTTGCACAGATTGCAAGTTGTATGACACCCACTGCACACAAATCTTCCGGTACTGCAGACAATCCCGGTGACTCTTCTGTCTTCCCAAATGATACTATCCACTTCAGCAATGGAAACATCAGTGATCACACGGTGTGCTTGTCCTGGCCTTGAAGCATCAGTTAACGATGGCCGTCCGACTCGGAACCGCTTATTCCAGTCTTTAACACGTAACAAAGACATGCAGTTTTTGCATGTTACTCATGGTAATGAATTTCTGTACTCCTAACACCTTCCACGATTAAAAATCACATAACCGCTCCCTGTTCAATGTTCGTTGCTTCAATCATGAGTGGTTGGACCAAATACCTGCACGAGGTCCTGTACAAAGGCCAATTACTTCTGTCGTTGCATGATTGCAGCACCACATTTTACTGTGTCATAACACTACAGTGGTGCCACCTGCATTTTGTGTTGATGTTGCTGTGGTAAACGTATTTGGCAGTTTGCTTTGTTCATTGGCTGATTTTCATTTAAATGACCCTTATATATGACTTGTAAATTGTTACTGCACCATGTATTTTAACTAACCTGCTACCTCTGACTTCCATCCGAGATAGAATTAGTTTATAGTGTAGTTCACCTATTTACTGGTATAATACAAATTGTTAAGCTTTCACTCTCCACTGGGAGGCAGTGGTGGAATTAGTTTATAGTGTAGTACAGTATAAGTTCACCTATTTACTGGTATAATACAAATTGTTAAGATTTCACTCTCCACTGGGAGGCTTTTTCAAAGCAGTGGTAGAATTAGTTTATAGTGTAGTACAGTATAAGTTCACCTATTTACTGGTATAATACAAATTGTTAAGCTTTCACTTTCCACTGGAAGGTTTTTTCAAAGCAGTGGTAGAATTAGTTTATAGTGTAGTGCAGTATAAGTTCACCTATTTACTAGTATAATACAAATTCTTAAGCTTTCACTCTCCACTGGGAGGCTTTTTCAAAGCAGTGGTTAGACATAAAATATGTAACCATTTTATTGTTAGACTATAGCTTACAACCTGCAGCACAGTTAGACATAAAATTTCTAACTTATGCCTTGAAGCAGAAAATAAAAGCTCGACAATTTGCATATACCATATTACACCAGCAAATAAACAAATTTATACTATGCATATATAAGGGCTTTTACTGTTTCCACCCATTACCATTTCTTCACGTTGGTAAGGGTGTGTGGCAGTCATTTAACTTTTTCCATGCTTCTTCATCAAAATGGCATCTACAGTCGAAGGTTCGATGTTGACTTTGGGTTTTAATTCTTGGCATGTCCATTCACAATCAGTTTCCAGTAAGCTCATCACAACCTCATCTGTCCCAGTCACAGGATGCCCACCACTGACCTAGCTCAAGCTTGGTGTTCTCTCATCCACGTCAAAGGCATACACCCTATAATGCAGCGCATAATCACCACATACTTCCTATAGTTCTTTGTGGCACTGATGAACAGTGCTTTGTCGTACGACCAGAATTTCAATAAGACTTTACTTAGGGCAGTTACACAAACTTCTGGGCCTTTTTTTAAAAAAAAAATATTGGGGGTTTAACGACCACCGTGAGCAACCCAATGGGCTATAATCAGTCGCCCATCTTTAATTTAGGGCCATTGGTTCCAGGGAAGAGAGAAAGAGAGAGCCAGTGCTGTAAGACAAACACAACATCCATGCTTCACCAGGATTCGAACCCAGACCCAGCTCGGACAAATGAATAAAAGCCATCGCTTAGACCACTGGGGTGGCCTTGGACTTTTCAACCTTTGCTATTCTTCAACCAGCAACATCACTAATACACACCTGCACCACTGACTGTGTGAAATGCAGAAAAACATGCTGGCTCATGTTTGGCTGATGGCATCCCAATTGCAGATTTCTAGCACTGTTACCACTACAAAAAAAATGATCCCCATAAAATTTCATTCTCAGACAAGCACATTTTTAGAGTTCTATGATATTGTGATACAGTTTTTGAATTTCAAAGGTAACAAATCTTGTAGTGTGGATTCAGTTTTGTTTTTTCACTTTTCACACATATATATATATATGTCACAGTTTCTACATATTTAATTAATACTTTTATGAAGCCATAAAAATTTTGGCATTATGGTTAAGTGTTGTCAAATATATATATATATATTTTTAGGTGAAAGGATAGCTGAAGTTCCTTGCGAGTCTCCGACTTTCACAGTTGCATGGCACCCTAAGCGCCATCTGCTGGCATTTGCTTGTGATGATAAAGATAAATATAACAGAGACAGAGATGCAGGGACAGTAAAGTTATTTGGGCTTTCACCTGATACCTGAAAAACTTGATGTTCTAGATTAACAAACAATTTATTTGATACTATTTTATTAAATTTTGATACATTTTCTTGCTGTATTTTGTCTCATGTCAATTCATTTATGATTCACACAAAGTTTTGCTCAATGGAAATTGTTTAATACAGACATACTTTAGTTTAAGTCATTCACTATAAGTGCAAAATTTTTATGTTGTCTGAAGAAAAGTGCAAAATCTATGGTATTCAGCAACACTTAATGAGTATGAAATATATGGTATTCAGCTACAATTAATGATCAATTAGATAGGAAGGCCTGAAAATATTGAATTGTTTAAATGTTTTTTATTAGTAAAATATTCAGGTAGCTATACTAAATGCTCTATAAAACAGGAGAAAACAATTCAAAGGCATGCCATTTAAAACAGAACTTCAGCTTTGGCCACAAAATGAAGACTACTGATTTTTTCCTCTTCACCTAATTGTAATTAGATGAATTTAAAAGTGCCTGGAAGCAAATTAAAAATTCACCTAATTTTAATTAGGTGAATTTTTACTTTGCTTCCAGGCACTAATGAGATGAAAAACTTCTCTTTAGTGCCTGGAAGCAAATTACCTACGAATTTTGCTTCCAGGCACTAATGAGAAGTTATGCATAATCAAATTCCACTGATGAAGATTTTGCATGCCTAGCCAAATTACCTAAGTCATGTGTCAAGTAGTTTTTAAGGCATTGCATGTATGTACAGTAAAGATGCAAATTTACTCTAGTATATAATCCATATGTAATTAACTATGTGAAAAATCTGTTTGTTCTCAGAGTTATTTAACTATTTTTTTTTTACGGACATTATGTCAATTAAGCAACAAATAGTTGATCATAAATCTTTTCACTCTAATAATCCAACAAGAATTATACACCTTTTCAAAATCCTGGATGTTAAAAGTTGCCATTGGGGCTGTACATTAATCCTTCTTAATTAATTGTAATCTTTGTTACTCTGTTGGAAAATGGTTGCAAGTTTTGTGTTACAAAGAGGTGCTGAAATCATCGAAAATTCATACACGCAACTCTCGTGTTATGCAGCAAGTGAGCTCAGATTATGTTCTTTTGTAACCTTTATTAATAATGATAGTTTCCTAAGTATCAAACTATATATGATTTCTTATTGTCTTGAGATTGTTTAGTAAATTGAAGATACACAATTTTTTGAACTTGGATATACATCATAAACAATGATTTTGTAAATGACATGCTGTTTGTGGGAGACCAAGAAGAAAAGGAACTACACTGAAAGTACAATTTATTATGCACACCACACTCATCTAGAAACTGACCCCTCCCTGCCACGATAAAGTGACTGGCTGAAACCCCATTGGGTTATACACAGTTGTGTCAGAATAATATGACCACCCACGGAATCGCAGTGTACCCGCACAGGTGTGTCACGGAGTGCAGATGAGCCATAGTGTGTTATGTGAGCACAATGGGCAGAAGCAGTGATTTGGCACACATTCAAAAAGAAATGATCATCGGCTACCGTGCCAAGGGGAGAAACATCTCGGAAACAATAGACTTTGTGGTCTGTTCGCGAGGTACTGTAGTAATGGTGTACCAAGATTGGCTCCGCTGGCACACCGAATACCTCGCGACATCATAACTGTGGATCCCTAAAGGCCATCGATCCCAGAGGAGAACGTCAACTGGTAAAGCGCAATCAACGTGCAACAGTGCAGCAATTGACCACGCAAATGAACACTGGGGCACCCAGGTACATGTCCCCAATAACAGTAGAGCTCCCTGTTGTGCATGGGTCTCCTGAATCGATGCTGCGTCTAGGTGCCCACGTTAACCCCGGGCCATCGGCAACGATACCTGCAGTTGGCACGGAATTACCGTCATTGGACAGTGGAAGACAGGAAAAAGGTTGCCTTCTCCAACGAATCAAAAGTTTCTACTGCACAGAAGTGACTGGCGGTGGTGGATACGGTGTCAGATGCATGAGTTGGTCAAGTACAGGCCGGCGGTGGCAGTGTGCTGGTCTGGGGGATGTTTTTTCCTGGTACGAGCTGTTGCCGCTGGATGGTTCTCTGAACGCCAATGGCTGCCTGTCCATACTCACTGACCATATGCATCCCTTCATGTTGGACGTTTACCTTGGTGCTGATGGTGTCTACCAACAAGACAGGGCACCGTGTCACGTTGCTAAGGGGGTGCACGACTGGTTCCAGGAACACGACAGTGACATCTCCGTTCTTCCTTGGCCGGCAAAATCGCTCGACCTCAATCCTATAGAGCACTTGTAGGACTATTTGGATTGACAGGTTCCCCACAACCACATCATCTCCGGGGTAATCTGAATGGGTATGTGTGCATGCCTTCATCCATGGAAAACAGAACCATATTGTAAGAGATGTTGAAAGTGTCCGCCCTGTGCATTGAAACAGGCTTCAACACGAGACTCCATATTACGGAAAGTTCACGCCAGTTGCTCCATTATAATTGCTGCCACTGCCTCGCAAATGTTGTTCTTCAATGCCTCAAGGGTTGTCGTCTTGTTTTGAAACACCACTGATTTGAGTTTACCCACAGAGAAAGAAATCAGGGGGTGTTAGGTCAGAGGATCGAGGTGGCCACATTCCTTCAGAAATCACATGATCTCCAAATAATGACTCAGTTTCAGCCATACTCACATGTGATGTATGGCAAGTTGCCCCATCTTGTTGAAAACATCCAGTGGTCAGATCTCAGGGTGCAGTTGGTTAACAAATACCTGAAAAAATTCAGTGTAGACTGCTGTTGTGACCTTACCTGAAAGAAAATGGGCCTAATGATCCACTGATGTGATAGTACGCACCACACTCCAATTTTTTGTGTGTGAAGTGGTTTCTCTATAAATGCGTGATTACAATATGGTTCTGCTTTCCATGGATGAAGGAATGTTCTTACCAAATAGCTTTCAATTACTGTAATTCTTCAAGATGTTATTAATAAAAACTTGGGTAAAGTATCAAGTGTGACACCCTGGCAGTCATGTGCGAGTCTGTTCTTCCGTCTTGCTTTTGATGAAGTACATATTTGAAAATGATGACTTGCAAGGGTATGTTGATGAAAGCATTCACTTGCTGAGCTCTTCTTCGCAAACAGGGATACTTTTCTTAAGCAACCAGAAATTTCTTGGAGTTTTCATTGTGAAATCATCTTCAGGGAAATGATGAGCTCAACACACGTCAGTCCTCATGGAATTCTTTTACTATTGCAGCTAAATAACTCTCAGAAACACAAACTGACAAAATAGTTCAACTTTTTTTGTTTTTAAATCAGTGAAGTGACTTTGAAAATCTTTCTTCAGAATATAAACTGTTTTTTCACGTTTTCCTCATAATACGGTCCTACAACACCCATTTCTATGTTATCCTTTAAACTTGGGAAGTGCTTCAACTCTTCCAACCTTAAATTATTCTCCCTCAGTTCAAGTTTATCTGAAAATGATTTTTACTTCAGAAATCATATCTAAAACATCCTGATCTGCCCTAGAAGATGCATCTATCAAAAATGCAAACTCTTAAAAGCCAGTGAGAATCTTCCAGAATCTCCACCAATGTTTTTTCTTTATGCTCCTTCAGAAATGTTAGTATGGCTAGCAGAAATTGAAGCAATGAATTCCTTTGCTTAGATAATGCACCTCTCTGTATGAAGGAGGAATTTACCACATTCCATTTCCAGCTCTTCAATCAGTTTCTTGAACGTCTTCTTTGAAAGTAGTAGGCCTGCAGTTTTTATAACAGCACTCATTTTCAAAAACTTTGTGCAGAGAGCTTGTTGATGAAGAATGCAGTATTGTAAAGAAAGTCACAGAGAGTTAAAAATCATTGTTACCACCATTGAAAGAATGAGCTCTGACTGTTGTAATGCTGACATGCTTCTGCATTTGAATATTTTCAGAAATGAAATACTCTTTTAAATATAACACCTCGCCCCTTTATATGGCCTTTCAAAGGAATAACCTTCCCAAGTTCTTCAACTGAAAACCATTCTAACACGTACAGCTAATTGTAAAGTATCGGTCACATCAGTAAATTTATCAAGTTGAAGAAAAATAAATAAATAGATGCAGGCATTCAAGTCTTGTTTCAGTTGCGAAATAATGCTTTCAACTTTTCTTGTATCTGTTCCAGCAGAAAGCTGAAGGGAACTTATTGCAGATATTATTTCACTTATAAAATTATCAATTCTATAGTTTCTAAAAAGGCTTTCTTAATCATTGCTCCATCTTCAAAAGGCTTTTTCCACTTAGCTATTGACCAAGCTGCATGGTAAGAGGCAGCAGCCTTGGTAAAAAAAATTTTGCGGTATAGACAGCCAGAGTTGTATAAAAATAAAATGTATTTGCGTACACCATTGAAACAGAGAAATTGCTGCAAACCTGCGAATCACAACAAATGAATACAATAATATTAATAAAAATTAATAAAACGAAAAATAATTATTAGAACATTACAGATTCTTGTGAGGACAAAATAAGCACATTACAACTGAATGTGCAGCAGTGTGTGTGAAATGGACCTTTAGGGAAATAGTTAAAATATTTGACTATGAACCTCATAAAAAGAGACTAAAGTTTTTATATCTAGAAAAACAGTTCCATTAATGAACCTTCAAAAATTATAAATAGCATTTTCAACAACTTCAGTTAAAAAACAATACTCACAAAATACATAAGGAACAGATTTTAATTTAATAACTGGCAACTTCAAGAGGAACTTGGCAATAAAATTAAAATTATTTCTGTGTAAACAAAAATTTTGATACAGTTCCTATACAATGAGAACAAGGCCTTGATAAAATCTTAGGACAGGAACGTCTGTTAAGACAAAAAAAACAAAACAAAACAAAAACTGAGATGTCAAAAATAATTCAAAGTTCAAGTTAAAATAGAATTAAATATATTTATCTGAGTAATGCCTTGAGTAAGTGTTTTAATTGCTGTAAATAACATTTCATTGTTTTAAATCTAAAAGCAAAAAACTCTGCAAAATCTAATAATTTGGAAACTATCTGCGTACGGCATACACGCATTCGTCTACGTTCTGGTACTCTGTAGACAGCAGATTTTTTAATTCCTCTTTCTTGAGCCAGAGTTAGTCTGTATCAATTTTAGAATGAATGGTTTCAACATGTCTCTCAACATTATCTTTCCTGACAAAAGTGATGGTTGCCTTGCAAAGTAAACACACATTTCCTGTTTTTTTGTTTGCACTCATGTGACAAAATTTTCACATACAAATCTAACGTAAAATTTTACACACTAACACATATCAAAAGACAAAATAAACTTGACCATCAAATGAACATAGTACAGAAGAAGGAAGAGTAATAATGGCAGGAAATGTGTCCAAGATAAAAGACATCCTCCAGCAGAAAAATTTGGATATCCAAACAATGCAACCTTGGTCTGAGGTTGTGGGTTTTTACTGAGAACATGGAAAAACTGCCTTTGATCCTGTGACAACCATGTTTTTCTAAGTGAAGGCAAGAGAGGTTTTCCACCTCTGTCACCCAGAGAGATGGAAACATATCATTGATTACTCACTTACAATAAAAGCAAAAGCTTATGCTTTTCTGTACAGAACTGTCATATGTACATCATTACGGCTTGGAAATGTAAACATAAGTCACTTGAATATCACCACCTCACTTCTAGAAGAAAAAATTTCAAGACCCAACCTTCTGCTGGAAAATGTATGTTAATCATTTTCTCTGACTACAGAGCCATCATTCATCAGGAGTACTTGGCCAGAGGTACGAAAATCAGTTCCGAGGCTTATGTGAGCACACCCTACAGAGGATGGAATAAAGAAACAATCTCGTTTGTCAAGGGAAAAAAAGCCCATACCTACTTCAACACAACAATTCCATACTCCACACCAGCACTGCCACTTCAGCACCAGAAGAAAGCATCCCATTTAATGTTATTCTGTATCCTTCCTACAGCATGGATTTGCCACCATTTGACTTTTCCAAGGAACTCATTTCACATGTGATATCCAAGCTGCTACAGGAAAATGGTTTCAAGAATAGCCTGGAGAGTTCTACAGAGGCAGGTTTAGAAAGTTTGTTTAGCACTGGCAGTGTTGTATTAAACAAGAGTGACAATAGAAAAATAAGGTATGAAAACAAGTAGCATATTGTAAGCTTTTGTTTCATTTTGATATCTCGTTTGGAATGAAACATACAAACACACACATGGAGGCATAACTTTCTGAGCACTGTATACACAGAACTTTTTTTTTTTCATATTAGTATGGCTACAAAGCTGAAAATCTCTTCTATAGTATGCTGTGAAATTTTGTTAGTTCTTAGTGAAAAAAAATTAAGGCTTATGAGAGCAGTTATGGAAATCAAGGAAGAAATATTCCTCTAAATACAAAGGATTTAATTATTCACACAGTAATCAGAATGTGACTCTGAATTGTTCTAATTTACTGTCCCCATGTAACATATCAGAAAACTTGGAAATCACATTGCCCCAGATTCCTGCTCTAAGGGGATGTATGTAATTTTTAAGTTTTCTGATATGTTGCATGGTGAACAATGAAGTAGAACAATTCAGAGTCATATTCTGATTGCTGTGTGAATAATTTTCTAAGAGCACTGTTTTTATCCTGGATCTGTACTTTGTTTGGGCAGTGCCATATCTTTAAGCTAAATAAAACTGAATATTTGTTGGGCATTTTACGTTCATTCAGTGGTTTTACAAAGTGTTCAGGCTCAAAAGCCTTATAAGAAGCTGTAGGGGGCAAACTGCGGTTAAAAATGGAAATATTAAATATTGAAATTCAAATCAAGACAAATTTTGAAGATGACAATCCGATTTTTGGTATAAATGTGACAAGGATGAAAGTCAGATAATATCCGAAAACTTCAAAATTTTCGTCGTCCTGGAGCGGGACTCGAACCTGCGTCTCCCAGATAGCGCCCGGGTATGCTAACCACTACACCACCCAGAACGACCAAGTCTCAAGTTTCCAATTGATTTTAATATAACCATCATGGATGTTATGACTTTTCTTGTCACATTTACACCAAAAATCGGATTGTCATCTTTAAAATTTGTATTATATGGTGTAATCCCGTATTTCTTTCATCAAATCAAGACTTTTAAAAATTTTGTGTGAAGGACAGGCAAACGTGTAGAATGCTTTAAAAATACAACAAAAGGGATCACAACACATAAGCTAAACCAAAAGAGAATACTGATAATTCAAAAGGCAAAACAAGGTGACAGGGGTATTTGGCAAAACAGATAACGACAGAACAAACGTGATAATGATGTGCAGGGGAGACAGCCCCCCCCCACCACAGCAAAATGGAACCACCCACAGAGTTACTATAAATAGCTAGCACGTATGTGAAGAACAAGGTTTAGGTGTGGTTTGTTTGGACGCAATGTGACTTGCAAAGGAAACATGCAGACGCCAGATTTGAGAGTCATCCTCTTGTATGAATTTAAACTGGGCCATTCTGCAGGAATTGCCACTCGAAACATTAACTAAGTGTTTGGGGAGAATACAGCCACTGAACCAAATGGTTTATGAAGTTTTAAAATGGAGATACGGACCTGCAAGACGAAGCACTTGGTTACCGACCTGTTGCTGTTTCTGACAATGTTCTGCCATGTGTGGTTGAAGTGGACCCCCAAAAAACATGCGAGATAGTGACAGAGGTAGGTGTCCACCACACGACAGTTGTTCGGCATCTGGCTACGCTGAGTAAGGTCAAAGAGCTGGACATGTGGCTGCCGCACGAGTTGACAACTGCAAAACAAGACCAGGCGTTTGGGAGTCTGCACGTCGTTGCTGGCCAGGAATTAACAGGAACCTCCACTGCAACAAATCGTCGCCTGCAACAAGAAGTGGGTCCTTTATTATAATCGGAAACGATGTGCACAATTGTTAAGCAAGGCACAGCCTGCTGGACAGCATCCTAAGACACCCCTACACACCAAGAAGACAATGCTCCTTGTCTGGTGGCCCACAGCCGGAATAATTCATCGGTATTTCTTGGCAAGAGGCCAAACCATCACTGCAGAATGTTGTGTTGAGTTACACTAGATGCACCGGAAATTGCTGCAGAAATAACTGGCTTTGGTCAACAGACATGGTGTTCTTCTGGTCCAGGACAACGCCCACCCTTATGTCGCACAACGGACGATGCTGACACTAAGTGCCTTAGGCTATGAAGCTCTGCCTCATTCTGCATATTCCCCAAACTTGTCTGCAACAGACTGTCATCTGTTTCATCACCTAGATCCCTTCCTGTCCAGGAAACAGTTCACGACAGACGAGGTTCAACGTGGAGTTGAGTTTTTCAGGTCCCCCCAGCCACAAGACTTTTTTCGTACCAGGATTTTTCTCTTGCCTTGCCGAACAAATGGCAACTATGTGTCGATGCCGAGGGGATTATTTTGCCTAGGTAAGTTGTCCTACTTTTCAGTTCTTGCCGTCCATTTCATTCGCACCAGCCCAATGCAACTTCCTCTCTACAGTTATATAGAAGGCTAGAATGTTATAATATATGCACTTGTTTAATACAATACAGTTTGTTCCCAAAGAGCCTGTCGTGCATACTCCCAAACAACAGAGCATAGATTCTGACAGTACAATAAGAAGGTGGTGATAACCAGCGAGGAAATGTACTGGCAGCAGCTGACTCATTTTCCCAGATTGCAACAGGGCTGGTAATCCAACTGGAATTACATGAAGGCTGGTGGTCTAAGAAACAAGAAAACTGAAGTAAGTAATTTGAATGTGGTTCAGTGGATTCTGCACATAGACTGTGGATTGACAGCATACAGAAAAACATGATAATTAACCCAGCAATCGGACATCACTGAATTGACTGTAATGGATCACATGCTCAAACGGTAATCGGGAGATGCGGGTTTGTTTCCACTCCAGGGCGATGAAGTTTTACTATGCGATTGATATTACGTGTGAAGCAGTAATTACATGACGTATAAACCACGTATTATGAGAAGAGGATTTCTTCCACACTATATTACAGAAAATACATGTCTGAAAATGGTTGGATGATGACAGAAGATACTTGTCTGAAGATGGTTGGATGATGCATTGGGTGATAGCTACGAGTACTGCCTGTTTGGCAGAATCATAAAACACATACCTGTAATGCAGTTTTGGCCAGACATAGTGGTGGCTAGTTATTATTTCTTTCATATATACACCAATGAGCCATTACATTATAACCACCTCCTAATAAGCTATAGGACCCCCTTTAGCCAGCAAAACAGCGGCCACTCGGCGAGGCTTCGATTCGATGAGGTGGGGGATAGGGTATCCTGGGGTATCAGGTATCATAATGTCAACAGCAGGTCCTCCAGTTCCAATACATTTTGAGAGGGTGGCGATTTAGGCCGAACCCACTTTTCCAAGTCAAACCGCAAATGTTCGATTGCGTTCATGTCAGGTGAATTTGGAGGCCAGGGCATTAACAGAAAGTCACCAGCATGTTCCTCGAACCATTCCTTGATGATTCTGGCAGTGTGGCATGGCACATTATCCTGTTGGTAATGGCCAACACCAGCAGGGAACACAGTTACCATTAATGGGTGAACTTGGTCCGCAACGATGTTCAGATACCTGACAGAATGCTGACCTGCACTGCCTACAGCTGGAATGGTTGAAAGAAATTGTGAGATGATGCCTTTGCAATTAACCGTCTAGCACTGGTTAATTGCAAAGGCATCGTCTCACAACATGATCACATACAGCTTTAGCCACTCAGAGAAAATTACTAGACATTGGATAGGTAGTGCTACCTCACCCCTTGTAATCCCAAGACCCTGCACCTACAGACCACCACCTTTTTCGATCTCTTCTGAACAATTTCACTGGAAAAACCTTCGATGAAGACATCAAAACTATTAGATGTGATCAAATGAAATCTGTTCGAGTCGCTTTATTAAGACGAAGGAAAAGATACATTCCAAGGTATAGCAGAATTAAACAAAGCAATATATAATGAAGCAAGAATGCACCAGTGTTCATTATAAGTCACCATAGGCATTCAGACACGCATCCCACTGCTTGGGGAGACCGGATACTGTCTGCAAAAAAGGACTGGCTGCTCCATGAACCATTTGGTCACCACAGCTATGGTGTCTGCAGCTGAGTGGAACCGTTGTCCCTTTACAGCATTTTTTTAAGGTTCAAACAAATGAAAGTCACATGGCGACAGCTGGGTGGTGCAGAATCTTCTACCCTTTCTGTGCGCTATAGTATCCTGCACAATGTTCGCAACATACGGATGAGCATTGTCATGCAACAACATCGCACCACCCGAAAGCATGCCAGGTCGCTTATTCTTGATGGTTTAATGCAGCTTGTCTAGTGTGTCCTTGTAGCGGTTGGCACTGATGTTCATGTGAGGCTCTTTAAAGACCATCAACAAAAGCTCTTCATGGTCAAAAAATGCATTCAGCATAACCTTACCAGCAGAAGCCTGCGACTTGAATTTTTTGTGTTTTGGTGATCCGGGATGTTTCCATCGCTGGTTTGCTGGACTGCTCACAGTGATGGCACCACGATTTGTTGCGCACCTGGCCCGGCCGCGGAAGATCTTGTGTCCTCACGTCCTTTCCGAAACATTTGCACCCAATCCGTCACTGTTGTCTTCGACACACATTTGTCACCATACACCGCCTACATTCTGCGATGAATGTCGACATCCTTTCACTGTTAGGAACTGAATCATTGCTCGCTGATCCACCTTCAACAGATTCAGAACCACACCAGCAATGTTGTCAATGATCTGCAACACAAACCACGCATGCGAGGAGAATGAACACATGCTTACATGTTTATTGGTCTGCACTTATCACGCAAGTTGTGACATCCATACTTCCTGTGTACCGGTCCACATGACACAGCACAAACGGGTTTCATTTGATCACGCCTCACACATTACAAGACTCCAAAATGGAGTTCTACAGAAGGGGAATTCAATAACTACCTGAAAGATGGCAAAAGGTTATAGATAATAATGGAAACTATGTGAAAGAATTAAAGGTGTTATCCAAAAAAAAAAAAAATTCTGTACTAAAAAAAAGGGTAGAAATGTGCACACCTAATATAATCATGCTTGCCTGGAGCCCAAAAATCTCTGGATCTAGCACCACCTACAAGCAAAGATCAGAGCAGTAGCAACTAAGAGCAGGAAAACATAGATGCTTAAAAATGTCAGCCACAAACTGTCACTGAATGGCAGCACTATTATGGAAGAACAAATTAGATGGTGAAATTAGTAGGTGAGCGAATCCTTCGTTGAAAGTCATAGCTGCTTTAACGGAGGTTTTCATAGGAATTATGGGTTCTCAAGAGAGTCCCACATGGCTATGCATGAAAGTGTAATTGTTTCTTCTCTGATGTATGGCACTGAAACCTGGGTACTACAGAAGAGAGAACATTTGTTTGTGTGCTGGAGAGATGAGTTACTTGCATGAAGTTTGTGGCAAGACTATCATGTGAGGAATGAAGATGTGTTACAGTTGTGTAATGTGAGGCAAAATGTTGTTAGCAAGGTGGAGGCTAGTATTCTTAGATGGTTTGGCCATGTTGAAAGAATGAGTGATGAGATGCTTACTAAACAAATTTTTTTTAGTTCAAGTGGCAGGAAGGAAAGGCAGAGAAAGTCATGGGAGGATCAGATTCAGGAGAGTCTGCCTGGGAAACAGATTATGAGTATGAAGTATAGTAGGTCTTGTGTACCTCGTGTGATGGATGTCAGTGAAGCCCGAGTTGTGTGTCAAGCATAGGTGCAGACTTCTGAAAATTTCGAGGGTGCTGAAATTCAAAAGGCAGGTACCATTTCCAGTGTTGAAATTTTAGATGTTTAAATGGACCTTGTCTTCAGTGTAAATGCAAACAAACCGATACATGATTTCATGATAAAGGTATTAGTACATTTTTTTTATAGCAACCAAATTCTAGAACCCCGTTTTAATTCTTCAGATTTAATTTTCTGTAATGTGCGCACAAGAGCTCCTATATTTGGGAGGGGAAGGGGGGGCAAAATTTGAGCATTTTGTTGGGGACTACTACCAGAAAACCAAACCTGTTGAAAAAGGCTGAGATTGGCAGTATATATCATTAGTTAAAATAGACAGTAGGCTAATGGCGATACCTTTGAGGAGCTCGCTCTAGCAGTAGCAAACAAACTGACGTGTTCAGTGTTGGAATGGAATGCGCTTCATAATTGTTGCACTGTATTATTTTCCTTACTTGTTATTGTTAGCATTTAGTGTATAACGCAGCATATATCACAGTAAAATTTTTGCTTTGATCAACAAGTGTAACTTGGAAATCGCCACTCCCAGCCCTGATTGGTGTTACTATTGGTGACTGCTTATATGTTCTATAGAGCTAGGGAGAAAAAAAGCCTCAACAAAATTATGTCAAACAAACGATAACTGCAACAACAGCAAAAAAAAAAAAAAAAAAACCCTTTGAAACTATCCTTTGAACGAGAAAAGATCATTCGCAGTCTCACTGTGTTTCTTCTGCTCTCGGATGGTCATTCATTACTCCCGCTCTGACATTTATGGCTTTATTACCCCACCGAAGCTCATTGCGTGCATGGTGAGCTGCTGACAACTTACTAATGTGCAAGGAACGTGACCACGAAAAAAAAATCGGTAGCTTTAAACAATTAGGAAGGTAGGCCCCCCCCCCCCCGATTTCTCGCTTGTTTGGTTATCTTGTTTCTTAAGTGTTTATGCGATGTAATAGTTAAAACACAATATTTTTTTAAGATATTGATTTTTATTTATGGATTTGTGCTGTATTCCGATTATCTTATTTAATTTTATGTAAAGTGGAACTAAGTATTTAAATATGAATCCAATACATAGAACAACGATTTCAAGGGGTGCTCAAGCCCCTGTGCACCCCCGTAGTTGGCACCAGTGGTGTCAAGACCACTGTAAATGGAGAAGTTTGATACGGTAGCAGTAAATAAATAATCAGTTAATAATTTATTTGTTAATTTGTATCTCTTTGTGGAGCTAAAACAGGGGTGCACAACCTTTTTATAAGTGGGGGCCAAGTTTATTTTTACATAATAAGTGGCGGGCCACAAGTTACCTTTTCACATAGGCACTTGCCAAACCCTACCGCTAAAGCTAATTTTACTATTATCCGAATAACCTATTTTACCAGCAGACAAAAAATGTGTTTCAATACCATTTTTGTGTCCTCTAAATGGTTTAAATCCATTTTTGAAGTTTTTTGGCAAATTGCGTTATTAAGTTATCAAATTACTGATTTACAATCAACTTACTCCTAATTGGAAAAGGTTTAGGGGTATATAAAATAAAATAATACTATCACAAGGTTGTAAAATTTTTATTTTTACAAAAAACAGAATTCTTAACATCAAAGTATATAAAAAATTAAAATCAGTATATCGTCAAACTGACCATCAAATCAAGTAGTAGCCTAATGCTCCTAATGAGATGCTTGGCATTGTTTATTTTTCAATAGTCTGTCAATATCAGGTTCAATGTTAGAGATGGTAATGCGTTTCCCTCCAATAGTGTATCACTTAAACGGGAACGACACTTTGACTTTATTTGTTTCATCAAAGAAAACGATTGCTCGCATAAGTAGGTACTTCCAAACAACGTTGCCATTTTTAAAGCATGATCTTTGAGCAATTTCATTTCTTTCGGTAAGTAATTTTTGTAAAATTCTAGGAGAGAAACTTCAGAGTATTTTGTTTTTAACTCATTGTTACACTGAAGATCAATTAATTCCATCTGGAAATCTAGTGGCACTGACGCAACGTCAGTAGTGAATGGTAGAGAAAACATATCAAACAAAACCTCAAATTTTCTTATATCTTCAAATCGTCTTTTAAACTCATTGTGAAGGTCCACTACAAGAGATGCATATTTAGCCACATTTACATGGAATTCAGAACTTTCAACAAAACTTTTCATTGTTGGAAAATTTGCTAGTGTTAACGAAACATTTTTATAATTTTCTTATTTCAACTAGGGCCTACAATAATGGGAAAAAATCTCATCATTCACAATATATATATTCACGTTTTCAATAGTATAAAATATTTATCTGCGGGCCGCATAAACTGACTTTGAGGGCCGCGGGTTGTGCACCCCTGAGCTAAAACCTCTGAATCTCAGAGAACAGCTTAATGATATGTAATAAATGTGCAAATATAATTTGATTGCATGTTCATCTCAGGCTATGGTATTACCATGATGGATGAACTTCTCTATCAGAACAAGGTAATTAGAAAAGGTGCCCATCACAGGGTCATCTGAAGCTGTGGGGGCTCGTCATACCTTCAAAATATCTAGATAATAAATATTTACTATATAGAGCTTATTCTTTGAAAGCCCACATAATATTCTGGAAATTAAGAAGGTGGTAGTGTAGAACACGCTAAGTTACGTATAAAAAGTTTAAGGCAAATATATTTCAGCCATTACTATGGCCTTCATCAGTGCGACTAAGATTGATTTTCGTTGCCAGATTGGAAAGGTATATCTGAAAATCCCTCATTGCATCACGTCACCCGGAGTTACCATTACAAAACTCACCTTTCCAATCTGGCAACGAAAACCAATCATAGTCGCCCTGATGAAGGCCATAGTAATGGCTGAAATATATTTGCCTTAAACTTTTTGTACGTAAACTTAGTGTGTTCTACACTACCTTCTTAATTTGTTTGTTAGTTAGTTACGTGCATTGCCTACCACTCATTTATATTCTGGAAATCTTCAACAGTATGTTAGATGTCAGAATCAAAGTTTAAATCAACAGATTATTTTATCCATGATTTACTTAATTCTTACAGAAAATTAATTTGGCTTCTCCAAAAGTCCTCCGGTAAAACAGTTTTGCATGGATGATTTAATAACACACGTTGAGTAACAATACACACACTATAACACAAGACAGAAATCAGAGAGTTGTACGAAACATTTAATGTCCATATATAAGTAGTTAACATCAAACATCTTCAGTTTGACAACTAAAAAGTTTCTGCTGTAAAAGGGCAAATAAAAACTAAAATGAAAGCCTAAAATGTTTCTAACTGGAAACGAACTTAACCATACACTAACAAGCAAAGAAACAAAACAAAATCCAAACATAAAAAGATAAAGGCATGAATGTCATACATACATACACAATACAGAAAATTAAAAATGGAATGAACTAGTGGCATAATGCTGTATGCCCTAATCACATTGCCATAACTAAATGCAATAACTCTGATGAAAGTTTATACCACATATGAATTTTATCATACCAAACTTTTGTAAAGTATAAAACACTGTGCAAGTTGCCACTGAAATGCAAATCGTTTAAAACCGGGTTTCTTTTTCTGTGCTGTTGTTTACATGTATGCAGAACAAAAGCAACACAAACAAACTTAAGTAGTGGTTATTTTCCACGAACCTATAACATATTTTTTCAGTAATTAAAACCAAACAAAATGGATGCTCTGCAGATTCCTTACTTTAATACCATTGAAAATAGTAAAGATATTACAATGATTCACAACAGACAAATTCGAAATGTTTCATGCGCAGGACAAAAGTACTCCTTTGTCCAGCTGCACTTACTGTATATAGTCTATCCAACTTATGAAAACCCACAGTTCTTACTGAGATCTGTGGTTCTTTTGTAGTTGGAAAAACTACAGTACTCATTCTGTCTAAATCAGTCTAACAGTTGTCTACAAATTAAAGTATACAAGTTTCAGCCCATAATTTTCAGAACAAAATACTACTTAAATTGCAGGAAGAAATACAATTTAGAAGTGCACTGAATTATTTACTTGATATGTGATATGATAAACATTTTAGAGTACACAAATAGAAGATGAATCTTCAATGTTTTCAGCAGGTGGAAACAAAACTTTTTATGAAGCACATACTCACATTATGCAGAGAGCAAAAGGTGGTTTGAACATGTTCAACATTGAGATTCGAAATCAACCTTCACTATATCACAGAAGTAAAATCATGATTACAATGGTGGTGGTTGAAGAGTGGGTCGAATGAAATTTGACATTTGGTAGAAACAGAAAGAATGAAAAAGAATTTAATAAAAGCAATCGCAATAAGTCTCACTTTTGCATTTAAGTGTCCACTTGCATTTTTTTAACTAATGATTCCAAGTTACTTTTGTCTCATGTGATATAGTTGTTTACAAATACTAGAGATTTCACTCTAACAGGCCAAGCAACAAATATTCAAATGTCAGTACAATGCAAAAGTTTAGCATAAAGTCCCGAAAACAAACTGATGGAAAATATAGGCAATATATCACATTCAGTGAAATTTCACAGTACAGATATACAATTCCTCTCTTTAATAAAAATTGTGCAGTTACTGATTTCTTTCTTACTAAGGCAAAGTTGCACCCAAGTTTCCCACATACAGCTGTTGCTGATTTCTTTTGTAGAAACTACACACAAAAGCATCTGACATCAATAAATAATTTACTCATAATCCTAAACAGCAGGGGTTGACAATCTTTAACAACATAGCTATTTAAAAATATATGGTTTCTCAAATCAACCACTTTTTCCAGTGATATTGATAGTGGCTTTTATGTAAAAAATGTTAAAACAAAAAGGACATTCATTAAACCTGTATAAAACACAAAAGTGTTTTAAAAGCATACCTATATAAGCAACCTATATTGTCATAAGTGAGTGTTATTCGATGTCTGTTCTTTATATAATTCATGTTGGAAAATCCAATTCACACATGTAGGCATGGTGGTTTCAAAGTCTCACAAAATACTGGGAAAGGGAAGTAATGACACAGCAGAAATACCTACATTGAAAGGGCTGTAACAACGCAGGAGTCCCGAATCACATGTCTTACTGGGCATATCACATAACTGTCGGGCCATTTTCCACTTGTGTGAACTGTTTAGGCCACTTTCTGCTCTTATATTATTCCTACAGAAGATCACTGCTTTCCACTATTTTTGCTTGTATTATTTATTTCCATCACTTCCCACATCAGAAATTTGAAAACTTTTTAGTATCTTTACTAGTTCTTAATACAAAAAGGAATTATATGAAAATTGCTTTCAGAAAAGAAAGAAAATAGAAGGAAATATGAAGCCATTATCAGAAAAAGGATCAACACAATGAAAAAATTAGTCTTCCATGATCAACTACAGCATGCTTCAAGATCAATCAGTTGCTGAACTCCATTATACAGGATACGTATGCTAATATGTATAATTTACTAGGACCACAAAAATTTTGTAACATATTGCCTATCTTCTCACATAGACATAATACACGAGAAATACGTCTTGAATGCTACACCAATAAATGCAAGGCTGCCACCTGCTGAAAAAAATTTAAAACACTTAATTCATCTCTCAGATGTATGCTACAAATATTTTAAATAATACATATATAAAAAACTTGGGGCAAATTTTTTATTTATCCTCCAAATGTTGCAATAAAGTCACCCACTTTTGACTGTGATATTTATGAACACTGGGAATTCACATTCTGAAGCATAACAAATTTAATTTTGTTTCTGCAAAGGGAAAATTTGCATGCACATTTTACATGACTTTTCCTTACAATTTTTGTTGATTTGTCAGCTGCACATAACTACTGAAAATATTTTGAAATGAGAGCAATGTCTTCAAATGAGAAAAACACACCACACACATAAATTTCTGATTAAATAAGTAAAATATTAGCATAAGCAGGTACAGTGATAAAATAATTCTGATAGGAGGAATAACATTTTATATTTTTAAACAGACAACACATTAAACATACATGTAGTAAAACAATACATTTATCAAACTGTCAAGAACATTTTCGGTATGGTGAAACTTATGGCACTTAGACAATTCCATTGAATATACTGTTTCCTAAAATGCGCTTTAGACGGTTTGTGAAACTGACTGGTAGTTTTCATGATGTTTTATAATTCTTCCTCAATTACCTTTCATATTTATGAACAGCATTCATTACTAAACTCAAAGAACAATGCAAAGGTGATGCAATTTTCTGAAAGTCAGTTGTACTAATTAGTTATAAGAAAAATGAGAACTGTTCAGATTGCTTCATCTACTAAAACAGCAAGCATCTCCACTAGTCTAAACCCAACACAGGTGCTATTCACAAGTTGTCATTCTGTTGCCACATAATATCTCACTTCAAAGGTAAAAACGTCTCACCTTTTCATCCCAGAGGTTGATTTAAAGCTGTTATAAGAACAAATAGCCAATACAAAGTATTTTATGAACTGTGTTGCCAGAAGCTTAAATTATTTTAGCAGAAATGTGTTCTAAAATTGAGAAACCACAAATGTTGGCCTTTCACAACACAAAGAAAGCTTAAAATCTGACTCTCAATCAAACTGACAACTTATGTAACTAGCAAGGAGGTAGTATAATAAACAATCAATGGTTACTAGAGCAATGTTATGTGGTATGCTTGTGCAAAACTAAGAAAAAAACATTATGAATTTCTTGGAATGAGGGGGGGTTAATGGCCACCATGAACTCTAAGGGGCTATAAGCAGTTGACCCTTAATTTGGGACCAGCAGTTCCAGGGACATTCATCAGGACTTGAATCCATCAGGGATGAATTGCCAGAAGCCAGCACCTCAGACTGCTCTGTTCACCGGGGCAGCTTAAGAGCATGTGCTGCAGTCTGAGGCCAGTGACCCTTTCCCCCTTCATAAGTATCAAAGGCCAGGAGTAATAAAATTTCCATGTCCTGGCAGTTGATGGACATGGGGATAGCACATGTGTGTGTATATGCAAATGATCCCTGGTAAGTGTCTACACTTTAAGAGATTTACCCAACCCTAACGAAGGACTACTTCTGCAAAGAAAAGGACAGCCATACAAACATAACATCCACAACTTACTGGGATTTGAACCCAAATCCAGCAGAACAATGAGCCAGAAACATACAGACGCACTACTCAACCACTGGTGTATGCATCATGGTGGCTATGCTTATGCAACAAAGTGTTTACAAGGTAGTAATGATAGTTATGAAAAATGTTTCATTGAAAATCTATCACAAAACAAATTTATCAGCTGCAACTGAGAGATGAACTTCTGTTATTGGAGGTCATTTTCTGTAGCTGCCATGCTTGATCCAGAATCAAGTGGAGTTTTTCTTTCCACAAGGAAAGCTGAATGCCGTTGACACCAATTTTTCTTTTATATTTTTTGTCAGTTGGGTCTTTTCCGCATTGGTATCATAGTGCTTGTTGTTTGGTGATATCAGTAATGTTTCATACTATGAAATAATACAAATAGCCTACTTACACTCATTACCATGAAAATAAATCAGTCTGTATATTTAAAATAAAAATGTCCCGTGTTACTAGTTGCAGGCTCACTCCTGGTTCAGAACAAAACTACTGTAAAAACACTTGTTCCTCCCCCCCCCCCCCCCCTGATTTGTAAAACCACACAAGGGCAGGATGATGAGTTTTTGCCTCCATCAGGATTACTGGCTGTAGGAAATAAAGAAACCCACAACATCTATCTGACATATGAATTTTTCTTTGAACCACCTTGATTATGAATGATGACAATAATGGTTGGTTGGTTAGTAGATTTTATTGGCGCAAGGGCCATGGTTGGCCAAAGAGCGCCAGACACAAGACAAACAGATGACAATAATGTAGATATAGTTTTAGGTGTATGAGGTATAAACAGTACACTCAACAATTCCATTCCTTCCCTCTATCCTGAAAAATGTTCCAGTGTATATTACTTTTGGAGTTTCATATACATACTTAAATCACTAATCTTTATAATAATCAGAAATTATAAAAGATCTGTGAACTTGCTACCTGGCACTTTCACAGACTTGATTCAATTCCTATCATAATATAATGTGAACTTTTCAGAAGTAACTCATCATCTGCATTAGTGATTTAACTTGCATAGTTTCCATGACAATTTTCTTTTCGTTTTGCTTTGGGGGTAGACAACCATCATGAGCAACTCTAAGAGTTATAAGCAGCCACTATCCCTAATTTAGGGTTTCAGGGCAGGGACAAAGCCAATGCCACAAGATGCACACTGCCTATGCCCTATCTGAGACTAGGGCCTGGGCTCATATCGGCCACAGAGACCACAAAAGAGTCCTTGAATTCTGAAAAATAAGTATCCGACCATTCAGCTGATTAGTATTATCACTAACAGTTCTACACAAAGCAAACTGTATTTGAAATGTTTGCCTTGAACAGAATAGTTAATACAACTGAGTTAAAAAATCAAGTTTGTTAATAAGGATGCAATTTAAAAGAATTTTACTATCAGTTTAAATCAATCAAGTTCACAAAAGGTTGATGCACATGCTTGGGCAATAAATAATGCTACAAACAGATTTTGAAAAAGACAAATAGTAAATGATTTACTTCACTGATCATGAATTTGTTCTAATCATTATTCCTGGATATATCTCTTAGTCAGTATGAAAAGAATATTAGCAGCTTATTCTGAAAGCAAGACCACTGATGACAAATTCTGAAATCAATCCAATTATGAATGCCAGTTTACATATATTTTAAACTGATTATTGAATGCTTGATTTGATTGGCCCAAATTTTCATTTAGCATTTTTCTGTCTTACTTTGTGATAAGCATAAAATAGTGATTTTGGTGGTTTCTCAGAACAGCTACATTGTGCATACAACATTATGTATGAGAAAATTTTCATAACATTTACAGAGAGAACATTTTACATTTTAAAAGTTGGCTTCATTTACACAAATTTACAATTGTCAAAATATTAATGTGAACATAAAATACAAAAATAGTTGTAATAAATACATATATCATTACCCTCTTACTAACTATTCATAACATTTACAATACATTTCTTTACTTCTCCACTAGCTGAATACACTATTAATTTGAATACATTTTTTCTTTCAGGTATTGCTTTGGGTAACACAGTGTGAGAACACAGAAGTGCAAATACATACATCACCAATAAGATCTTATACTGACATTCAGTTATAGCAAACATTCTGGGAATGAGAAAAATTCCAATTCAAAGCTGGGTAGTTATATACATATATGTATATATCAACAACTAACTTCCAAAAATTGTAACTGTTGTTGTGCACCACAAATTGAAAACTATAAGTCCAATTAAAATATGAATGCATGTTTTGTAGATTAAACATAAAAGCAAAATGTATATATTTAAAAATCTCAACAAAAAATGCATTAAATGTAGAAAAAATAAATAAATACAATACTGCTGTGTAATACAGATATTTCTTAGCATTTTAGAACTGTTTCAAAGCAATTATCGAGAAAGTTTAATTTCGATCATAAAGTTTATACATAGTGGATTAAATTTTGAACTGGTATCCACACATGTCAACATTTTAAAACTAATTTTTCAACCAGATTATAGATTAACAGAAAAGAAAAATATATTCTAATACGATTACTTCTGCTAACTTAGATTGCAGCTCTGTATGATTTAAAAATTTAAGCAAATCTTTTGAAAGCACATTTTTTGTACTATTAGAAAAACTAGGAGCGATGAAAATACAAATTACAGAAAAGAGCTGTGAATGAAACTACTGCAAATTTTCAAACCAATATGCTGTCATTAAAAATTTTTTTTTTTAAGTGTACTAATAAAATTTATGCAATCCACTTCACAGAAGAAGGATTACATTGCACTTTCATGATTTCACTTATGAGCATAACAAAATGACTGATGACCAACGGAAGTTCCTTCCAGAAGCAGTTTTCAGTCTACTTACAGCACTGATTAGTGAATTTTTTCATTAACAAAAACTGATTGCATAATATTTTTATACATATACAACGGTGATCTAGAAAGTAAAAAAAGTTTGTGCATAGTGTCTGTGCACGAGTCGCCAGAGCAGCAATAGTCAGCTGAGCACAGTTGCGTGTTAGCTGCCGACTGGTGAGTTTTGCACACTACTTCTATTGATTAGGGAGCTATATAGTCATTTGTGATGAACAAGATAGAAAATCCTGCTAACTGTGAAGTTATTGCTTCCTGAACACACAAAATGTTTGACCAATTGAAATTTATCATAAACTTGTTGCAGTATATGGCAAGGGAGTAATGAACCAGTCAGGTGGGAGAAAATGGTGCCAAATGTTTAACAATGGCAGAACAAATGTTTACAATGAGGAGCAATCTGGGTACCCCTCTCTCATCACTGACAACCTGATGGAAAAGATTGATGCACACATTTGACAGAACAGATGCTATATGATTGAGAAATTGGACGAAAAATGTCCTGAAGTTTTCCGATCTTTATAATTCATGAAATTTGTGCATGATGGGTGCCATGAATACTGACAGACAAGCACAAGAAACAGTAAATGGGTGTTGCATTGATATTTTTGGTATGTTATCAATAAAGATGGTGATTAGTTTTTGGACTACACTGCCAGCCACCCAAAATGCAGCACCAAGAAGGAAGCATCAGATTGGCCTGAAATTCGCAGCATGCGTCGCCCGCGAGAGGACATGCAAACGATTAGCATTGCAGGGCATATTCAAATCATGTGCGCCCGGCAAGCCACTGAGAAGCACTATAAGAAGGATGCACAGAAGGCGAAGTGTAAGTAGTGGAAGTGTGTTGTGCTGCCGGACCTGTGCGTGGGAAGCTTCCTGATGCCTCGTCGCAGAATACGGTAGTCATTCCAGCATGTTTCGAAGTTTGACAGAGGACGAATAGCGGCTTATTGCGACAGCGGTTTATCGTACCGAGACATTGCCGCCCGTGTAGGATGGCATCCACGTGAGGAAGGTATGGATTCGGTGGGTGCAGGAGGGACAGACGGACCGATGTGAGCGATTGCCGCAGCCGCTGCACACCACCGAACGAGAAGACCGGCATGCTGTGCGGCGGGCACTGACGGCTCGCACCGCCACATCACGAACGTTAGTGTAGGAATTAGGGTGTGTTGCGCAACAACCTGTGTCAGCACTACCGTTCAACGTCGTCTGCAGGAGTGGGGACTTGTAGCGTGGCGCCCATAGCTCCGATTACCATTGATGTTACACCACCGGCAAGTGCGGCAGCAGTGGGCCGTTGAACACCGCACCTGGACGACGGAATGACACGACATTTTCTTCTCTGAGGAATCCCGCTTCTGCTTGCAACACCACGATGGTCGGATCCCCGTGTGGCGGCACCGCGACGAGAGACTGTATGACGCCTACATTATGCATCGCCATACCGGTCCAGCTGGCGTTATGGTTTGGGGCACATTTGGATATGACACCCGCACCCCTCTGGTACGCATCGACGGTACACTCAACAGCCACTGCTACATCTCCGACGTTTTGGAGCCTGTAGTCCTCCCTTACCTGCAGGACCTGCCAGTGGCCACGTTTCAACAGGACAATGGGCGCCTGCACGTGGCACGCATCGTGCAACAATTCTGCACGGCCCACCAGGTGTCACTGCTTCCGTGGCTCGCCTGTTCTCCCGATATGTCGCCCATCGAACACGTCTGGTCGCTGATCGGCAACCGAGTGGCCCGGCAAGCACCACCCGCGGCTAGGCCTGATGAACTGTGGCATGGGGGCCACACGAACTATTGATGTCTGCATGTTCCGCGAGTCGCACGGGCCTGTAAGCTCAATCGTTTCATCTTTGTATCTGTTGTTATGTGTCCAGTAAATCTGGCTTTGCTATCTCGTGTCCTTCTTGGTGTTGCATTTTGGGTGGCCAGCAGTGTATATTGTTACGAGGGATGAGACCTGGGTCTCACACTACAGTCTAGTGCAGATTGGAAAGCCGCATTAAGTTAGCTGTAAATTAACAAGGCTGCATTCAAGAAACTTCAATCAGATATACTTTGAAATGTACATTATTTTACGTACATATCTCTCGATGTATCGAGATTTAAAAAAACATGTTTTCCATACGAACGTAAACTGCAGAGAGAACGGACGACCAGAGGTCCCAGAAGATGGCAGACAGATCTGCCGAAATGCATCGGACAATACATTCAAGAAGTCTGACAAAGTTTTTTGGCAATTGCAATTCCTCATATGAATATTTTTACGGGCGATTCATTTTTCCGTTTTGCAAGTTTTCCAACGTCATTTTTACATCTCTTTTGTCTTCATGTGCCTCCCATAGTTCAACTAAAAAGTACATCCTACTCAAGAAATGTGCGGGCTTTTGAAGTAAGTCAAAAAAGCCTACACCCAAGAACCTGATGAGAACAACAGTACAAAGATTTGAACATCGACCAACTACAACCGAGAGGTACGTGAAAGATTTTTCCTTGAATCACATTCGATTACCGCAATATATATTTGCAGCGAATATTAATAACTTCCAACCGAGAAATTGCTTTCCACTCAGAGGAAATGTAACATGTAAAAAGTTACAGCAGTTAAAACCACCATTAAATGGTTCTACCTGAAAAAATAACGTATATCATTTTGTAAAAATCTTACTATATACTAACTTCAAAAAATGAAAAAAAAAAAATTCTACTGTTAACTAACCTTTTAATGACTGCCTTTTTTTTTTTTTTTTGGAAAGCATTTGAATATTTGGTTGCAACATGGAGGTCCGCACTTTTAACTGATCCTCTAGATAGATATTAGTCACTTTTCACCTTAAGGGCATCTTAATTTGGGTTAGGTAGGAGAATGTACATTCGCAGCAATAAGTGGCTGAAAAGCAAGAAAGCATTTTTCATGCATGTTGCCGAAGGTGTGGGAATTCTATTGCATTTTCCTATTTCCACTGGATCTTTCTTAGTGTCAAATAAAGACTTTAAAATGTCATCTTTTGAGAGCTCAATCAATTCCATTTGCAGTTCTTTAGAGGTCATAGAACGAGATCATGAGCGTAGCAGGTGTCAAAATAGCTCTTATTACTTACTAATGTTTTAATTGTGGCCATCAGTCGGGGAGCATTATTTCGGTGAATCTTCTTTTACTATTTGGGGTTTAAATATATGGTCATTTTAAGGTTAAAATAAAAACAATAAAAGACAAACAAGAACATATTAATAAAAATAAAAGGATTTGTTCTGTAAAATTTGGATTCACTCAAAAGGCTACAGGCTTCCCACCTCTACCCTAGAGAGTAAGTGTGAATCTCTGGAATGGCATCATACTCACTCACCACAAAAGAAATTCAAGCAGAGTTTGTCTATCCAAAAAGCTATGGCCAGTCTTTTAGTGTCGTAAATGCATCTTACTGGTTGAATTCGTGCATTAGGAAACAACTATTAATGCCGATGCTTATAATATTTGAAGACTACACTGTGCTACGCACAACAGTCATGCTCTCCAGCAGAGTTCTTCATGACAACACCTGCCCACATGCTGCTGCCAGGACACAGACATTGCTCAAGGACTTTTGCTGGGAAGTTTTTCAGTATCCTACATACAGCCCAGACCTTGCTCTGGGTGACTACCACTTGTTTCCACATGTGAAGGACTATCTGGCTAGCAAACAGGTTGAGAGTGATGATGAACTAAAGAAGATGGTCACGGACTGGTTAAATGCATAGGCCGCCAAATTCTACGATAAGGAGATACAAAAACTTGTCACATGATATGACAAGTCTCTCGATTTCAGTGGTGATTATGTCGGAAAACAGGTTAAGGTATGTATCAACACTTGTCTATGTAGTTTTTAATTTTCCTTATATTTTCATGTGTTAATGACCAAACATTCTTTACTTTCTGGATGGCTCTTGTAATTTCTAATTAGTCATTTACAATAATAAAGTTCTTAACGTGAATGAAGAACAAACACGAAGTATGCAACTAACTAAAGGAGAAGACTAAACACAAGCCTGGAGCATTATTTCTATGATAACAACTGAAACCACTATGAGATGATGTTAAAAATCAACCCATCTGAGAAATGGAACTTTCTCTCTCCCATGTAACCCTGTGGCAATCTACGCAGCCTCAAAATAGCAAACCAATGGCAGTTTCTGCAGCATTTGGGCATCAATACTTGGAGAGTCAAAATCCAGAAGAAACTGCCTTAAAAGTGCAATTAAATGAGCCATGATGTAACCATATGCTATAACTACAGATGCTGAACATATGGTACATATCTCAATGATATACAGCATGATTCATAATTATTGTCAAGGTTTCTGTGGCCTGGCATGGTCAAACAGTAACAGACCAAATAAAACTGCCCACAGCATAAACAAGTTGACGGTGGAAAATTTTATGTGACAACACTGAACCTGCTAAATTGACGTCATACTTCAAAATGGCGACTGTTCAAGAGAAAGCAATGTGCATACTCGGGTTCTTCGAAACAAAGTCAGTTATAACAATGCAACCATGTTACAGAATGCAGTATGGCACAGCCCCATCTTCTGGTAATGCTATCCGACGTTGTTTAAAGCAGTTTCAAAAGGCTGCTAGTGTGCAACACCAAAAATGAGCGGGAGACCGAGCTCTTCGCAGGACGATGTTGATCGCGTCCAGGAAGCCTTTTCTCGAAGCCCTCAGAAGTCAACTAGACGAGCTACATTGCAGTTAGGTACACCACAAACTAATGTTAGCAGGATTTTGCATAACCGCCTACAACTCCATGCGTACAAACTGCAGATTGTACAGGCTTTACAGCAGGACGATAAACCTCGCTGTTTCCAATTTGCCCAAGACATTTTGTCCAAAGTTGAAGCTGATGAACATTACCAGCGAACATGCATATTTAGTGATGAAACAACGTTCTTAATCTCAGGGAGGGTACATCAGCATAACTGCAGAATATGGGGCTCGTAAAACCCTCACGCCATTAGAGAAGTCAAATGAGATAGTCAAAAGGTGAATGTCTGGTGCGTTTTGTCATGTTCAGAAATGTTGGGGCCCTTTTTCTTTGTGGAGAAAACAGTGACAGTGGTGACCTATCTGGACATGCTACAGCTGTATCTGTTGCCTCAGTTGAAAGATCAGCAGCCCAATGTGGTGTTCCAGTACGATGGCACACTGCAGCATTGTGCTGTTATTGTCTGAGAATTTCTTGACCTGCATTTTCCTGGGTGCTGGGTTGGGCATGGTGGACCCATTCTGTGGCTTCTGCGCACACCCAATATTATGCCACTGAATTTCTTCCCGTGGGGATACACCTGAAAAATATTGTTTACCAGACCCTTGTGACCTCCCTTGATGACCAGAATTGGTGCTGCGATAGCAACAGTAACGCTGCAAATGCTGGCGCACACTTGGCGGGAAATTGATTATAGCTTGGATATCTTATGTGCCACGAAAGGCGCGCATGTCAAAGTAGTTTAGCAATCTGATGTATCGATTCTACAGGTAATAAAACTTTTAGTTGTCATCTGTCATACTCCGTTCGTGGTTTTAGTTTGTTGTTTCCCATTTTCCTATTATATGCCACTGAAACCCTGAAAATAATTATGAATCACCCTGTATATGTCTTTGGTTTCTGCTCGGAATAGCATTATGTTTAATTTCAATTTGTTTTGATGCTTGTGGTTTTGTGTGTGCATGGCAGTTTTAGTTTTTGAATTATATTAATTTTTGAGATTCTAGTTTTATATTTTAGCACAAGTTATTAAATATGGATTCAGCCATGGTTATGCAGACAGATAAATTATTATATATGTCTGCTCTTTGTAAAGTTTTCTTCTTACTTCACTGATCTCCATGACCAATAAAGGTTACTTCACTGATCTCCATGACCAATAAAGGTTACTTCACTGATCTCCATAACCAGTAAAGGCTAGAAGGTGTCATTTAACCAAATCTACAACGAATGGTTCCATGCATGGCATACGAAAGAACCACCACAGAAGAACAAACCTACATACAATCACTAAAGCTTGAAATCCTAGCTCTTTACTTGAGAAAATGGCATTTTAACCAGCTGACCAGTGGGTGTCTTTATTTATGTAACATAAATGTCTTATGTTACATAGGTGTGTCAAAGACACACACAATGTAACATAAAGACATTTATTATATAACAGGATAAGATCTCCAATGTATAATGAGGCACATTACAAAGAATACCATTCATTATTCTTGATAAACTGGTAATAATAAGAATTAGAAAAGGAAACAAAAATTGAGTGGAACTAAAGAGGGAAAAAAAAAAAAAGACAAAAAGAAGGAATAGCAAATATAAACCAGAACATAGCATAAAACATTTTAATGAAGTGTCAGATATTTCAAGGAAAGAGATAAAGCATAGATCACTGCTTCATAATAGGAAAGAGCACCACAACCGACAAAATGAAACTTAATATTTTTCATTCGCAGGAATGGCATGATATTGCATTACTGATCTGTTTTCAAAAAAGTGAAAATATGAGAAAACTATTTTGCAATAAATCCTCATTTGCAAGAAAAAATTACCGCACAGACTAGATATTTTGAATAGCCTGTTGTTTGGAATTTTTTTTTTTATTATTGGATGATGCAAATTTCAAATTGAATCTACAGTGCAGAACACTATGTATTTCCAAGCACTGAATAAAGTGCAGCATGATTTGATTACTTCTCAGCAGTGCATGTTACTATTAACAGTGATGCAAAAATAAGAATAGTTAAAATATAGTTTTGTGTAACCATGAAATCCTTAGATGCGCATTTAAATTTTAGATGGACAGTAGTAATAATTACAGCTCAGGGTATTTCTAGGTTTTGCTTCTACTATGAAAATTTCATGTTATCTGTAAGAAAATCATGTGAGGTATGAAAAGTATTGAGATGACTTTGTAAAAAGTGGTAAGTACATACATTTAATAATGAAAACATTTTTACATCAGTTATGGAGGGTGACTGAAAATTTTTGAGTCTCACTAGACATAGTGAGAAAACCAAAAATCCATATCATGTACATGCACTAATACAACTTTTCTAGTTTTTGAGGAGAACTTCAAAATATTCACTTCAGAAGTTCAAAGGTGGCCAACAATAAGGCATCAGACAAAAACTGGAAAATGAAGTTATGGGATTTAGCTCTTGTTACATACATACAGAACAGTGAATGTGTTGGGACCTTGCTCCTTCATGCACATCACTTAAGAAGTGGACACCAGAAATTAAACATGACAGGGCGGGTCTTGAAAATGACCCTCCCTAAAATTTCGAGCGTTAAAAGATTGCAATCCTTACAAATTCCTTGTAATAGAAAATTACCTGTTCTAGATTTCAGAGGATATTTTTACCCAAACAAATTTTGTGAGTGAGTGAAGTCAACAAGTATAGACTCGAGATCTGAATTGTGGTACAGGCTTTTCTTAGAACATATGTAGCTCTCTCGGATACAACAATACAACTATCTGCCTATAATTTTAACTATAGCTCAAACCTGAACATATATCATTGTATGCAAAACAAATAATTTAAACAGAGGAAGTACCCATCACTGATCACTCTGAAAAATGCACAGCTTGTTCCTTTAAACGGCGAGAAGATGTCCTCCACATTTTACCATTCACATTCAGTTCGATAGGAAACTTCTCTAGGGAAGGGAAAAATTATTAATTGTGAATAATATTCAGGACTTCTCAGTAATTACATTAAAATATCAACAGAAAAAAAGAAGTGAAAATCATCCTTCTCCAAAACAATGCCTGGTGTGCAGTTTAGCCACACTTATGGCTATAATTGCTGACTGAATATTCACCTTATGCACATGATTTAGCACCGTCAAACAATAATCTGTTCTCCAACTTAAAGACAACAATTAGGCTAGGGACTATTGCACCTCCGATGAAAGCTGCATATGATTTTTTTTGGAAGGGTCTGCCAAATCATTAATCAAAGCTGAGACAAAAACTTTATGAACCAACTCTCAAGGGGATTACACACGGAAATGAATATAAACATGAAAATTAATATAAATATATTTTTTTTGTTCCCTCATTTCTTTGATCGTATGGTAAGGCTCAGAATTTTTCAGTCACTCCTCACAGTTTTGAGAAAATTACAAAATCTAGTTCAAAAGCCAAATTGCATGATGCAGCACATTTGGGGCAATTATGTAGATATTTCTGTAAAGAAAGACCCGCATTTCTGAGCCTTGTTAAATTGAAAAGAACCAGTTAAAATGAACACAGATTGTTCAGTGTTCCCTGCATTTGTTTTATTTAAATGGGGATATCTGGATTTTTAGTTAAATTCCTATACATTTGTTTTGTTACTTAAAAAGTGAAACCAGAAAATGCAGCTAATAAACATTTCTGTAAAGCATATTAAGAATACTGTGTACTGATATGAACAAATTTAACACAGCTACATAAAAAAAAAAAAAAAAAGTTTCATGAAACTGCAAAAACTCAAAATCTGCACAATTCTGCCAAACAACCATTTTGTTGTTATTGTTCTTTGACTCTGTAGTATAAAATTTGAAATGTTTTAATCACCTTTTCATATAACCACCAAAAAAGGTTATGTTTCAGTTTATAAGGAAGTACTATTAAGGGGGAAAAACAAACAAAAATCCTCCATGTGCAATTTGATAGAGGGAAATATTAGCTATACTCAGTGTAAACACACGAAAAAAATGAACTCTTTATTTAAAAAAAAAAAAGTCTTAGTACAGAGAAGCTTCAGCACTTTTCATTTCAAAGAAAAAGTTATTAATGAATTTTCACACAAAAAGTGTATTTTTATAAAACAGAATATCTTGATACAGAAAAGTTTCAGCACATATGCCATAATACGGAGCAGAGTGTTACTTTACCCCAGAATAATTTTCAAATGAGGAAAATTTTTTTTGTTGTGTGTAACACTGCACTTGAGCCTTTTCAAACACAGCATCTCTTCTGCCCCTATCAGAGACGGATTTCCCAATAGGCCGACTAGGCCTGGGTCTAGAGCGGCAAATTTTATTGGTAGTAAAAATTAATAATTTGTTAAAAACCTAAAAAAATAATGAAAGAAATTTTTTTGAATAAAAGTGGAAACTAGCATTTAGTCTGAAAACTGCTGTATAGGAGATTTTGTTTCGGAATTCCCGTAAACCCTTTCCTCTTTGACTTGAGAAACTATAGACAAACATATGTTTATCTGTTTGACTATGCTTAAGGACTGAAATGAATACAAATAGGTGGTGGAGGGAACAGGTAAGGTGTTTACTTTGCTCTTTGGAGCCCGATAAAGTTTTCAGGCTTAGATAAAAGAAGATCGCTTTATGCTTTGGAGGGAGACATTTGCAGGATGTTCACACAAAGTTATCTCATCTCCCCTCAGAATGAATACAATGGTAGGGGCAAAGTAAGGGCTGAATTATGCTACTATGTTTCTAAAAATAAAAAAACAGAAAAGAGAAAGAAAGAAAGCAAACTTCTACCGAAGCAACTGATTAATTACAAATATTTAATCAATTTAGGAATTGATGGCGAAAGGCATAAGTAAGGAACTTTTGTCAACGATAGACAACATTTTGTTATTAATTATTGTAAGAAAAATTCTTGTTTGTAGTTTCACCACATTTAAGCTTTAAATTATTATTTTTATTTGTACTTTCCTTTGGGTAGGCTGCATTCCTCCTAACATTTCATTTTGCTCCTGGATCAGATTCGAATGAGTTATATGAAATTGTAGCCATCAAATTCTTTATTATAAAGGGGAGTAGGTGTGGCAAATTTGTTTAGGCCTAGGGGCGACACAGTCCTAAAACCATCTCTGGCCTCTATCTATGTAAAAAGTGCAAAGGAGAAAATAAATTTGTGTGATTATATATTGTACAGAATAGCATTCCTGTCTGAAACCCTGTGTACAATTTCTATCTAACAGAGCAATTTTGAACTGCAGCTCTAGATTTATCACTCTTCACCTTTCCCCTCGTGCATGTGTGAATTGGACAGTAATCACATTTAAAATGCTGTTACAGGAAGTGCAATGTTTAATTATTCATCAGGGAATTATTAAAAATGTCAATACTCATATTTCTTTTGTACACTCTGAGATGTTCATAGCACTAATATGCCCAATAAAAAAATGCTGGAAACAACTGCTTTACTTTGTACATATAGTGGGACTGTAAGAGTGCACAATACTGGAAGTTAATCAACTGTGACACTTTGTAATGAAAGAATAAAAAATTAAGCTTTGGTCATCAGGAACTCACAAAATGAATGGGGAACCAGCTGTTTCTCTGCACATTTTGAAAGTTATCTGCACCTTAGTGTTTTCCTCACTATGTACTTATATTTTTTGCTCATTAAATTTTTTATAGAATTATTAAGTAGTCAAGTCGTGTGATCTAATGGTTTCCCGCATTTAATGATACTTTTCCCAAATCCCCAATTTTCCCCCTATACACATGATGCCATCAAATCCTACATTTTGCATTTTGATGTTAATGCATTTCACATTCCTATTTGTCAAGCCCCAGAGCATTTCTTCAATTTAGCATTTTTTCTTTTGCAGTTTGAACCACAATGGCGTAAACCATCTAGGTCACTGTGCGTTTCCTGTTTTGTCCTCTCCCATCAGAGGGAGAAACAGAACACCTTGTAAAGTGACAGCAATGAAATGGGTTGTTCAACAACATTTTTGGCATCACAGGCTTTATTTCCCATGCTCATACACATATGCATAACACATAGCAGTCAGCCCTTGCAAAACTGCTGAAATTTCTACTAGCCAATGTGGCTAGTGGAATAAAAATTTGACTAGCCCAATGACAAAATCTACTGGCCATACGAAATTAAAAAAGTAATAGTAATTCAGTGAGTAACTTCTCTTCTTATATTTCGATGAAATTAAATGGGTGCATGTTTTTTTTTTCTTTCTAATGAGAGATACCTCCCCCATTAACTTCATAAAAACAGATGCAGGCAGTTACTGCATAGTATCATTAGATTGACTGCAAATATTATATATGCTTTTGTTCCAAAATGTTTGATTTTTTTATACTTTATTTTCAGTGCTGTAATACCATTAATACCATATTTTAATACCATATTTTCATTAATACCATATTTTCAGTGCTGTAATAGGGATGTAAGGTCAGGTGATGCGTAACATCACAGCCTCTCCTTGACAAATGTCAACCCCGCCTTTCTCGTGGTGCATCCTGTTCCCACTAAAGGGGCTCTGACGACTGCAAATAGCGGTATAACTATACCATCGGGATCAGAGGAAATGCTATCCCACACTCACCAACCCGCTTGGCCAGCGTGGTGAGTTATGGCCAAACACCTCCAAAATGACTCTACAACTTAAATCTTGGCCCTCAGTCTCCGGCAGCTGGAATGTACCTGGCCAAGGCAGCGGCCAGTGCGACATGAAGGCAGAGGGTGCTAAGAATCTCCCGGAGGACCGGACTAGGCTGCCATTTGATGCTGACCTTGGCAACGTACAACGGACGCTCCCTATCTTCTGATTCAAGGCTTCTTGAATTGGAAGAGGAACTACAAAGGATCAAGTGGGACATCGTCGGGCTGAGTGAGGTAAGGAGAAAAGGAGAAGATCTCATTGAACTGAAAAGTGGACATCTCTTCTATTATCGTGGGACAGATACTGGCAGAACTAGTGGTGTTGGATTTATAATAAACAAGAAACTGAAGGATAAAGTGGTAGAAGTTGAAAGTTCCTCTGACAGAGCTGCACGACTCGTTATCCAAGTATCGAGAAGATACCAGGCTCAGATTATTCAAACTTATGCACCCACCACAAGTCATCCTGAAGAAGAAATTGAAGAATTTTATGAGGAAATTCGTCATCTAAATAATAAAGGTAAGCAGCACTTGAAGATAATTATGGGAGATTTCAATGCAAAAATAGGGCACCGGCAACAGAATGAAACTTCAGTAGGTAAATTCGGTCACGGCAACAGAAACCAGCGTGGAAATACTCTCGTTGAGTTTGCAGAGGCAGAAGGATTTTTTCTATCTTGAATTCCTTTTTCAAGAAAAGCCACACAGGAAATGGACATGGAGACATCCAATTGGGGACGACATGTGAAATTGATTTTATTATGTGTAACAAAAAATTCGTCATCGAAGACTGCAGTGTGCTAAACAAGTTCAACACAGGTAGTGACCATAGATTGGTGAGATGTAAGATGCACCTCAACACTAAACTGGAACGTGGCAAGCTCATAAGACAAACAAAATGTATTGACATAACCAACCTTAAAAAACACCATAATACTTTCAAGTTGGAACTGAAAGAACAGATTCTCTGCTTTAGAAGGCCTAACATCGGAAGAAGTGGATATTTCTGAAGTTAACAGAAAAGTAACCAAAGCTCTTATGGAAACAGCAACAAAATTAGCTGGGTTCTAAGAACAAGTTGCATGTAAACAAATTATCAGGAAAAACCAAAATGTTGATGCAAAAAGAAGAGATGAGGACAACTAAAGAAGATGTGACTTCCAAAGTGGAATATATAGAGCTATGCAAGACAGCACGAAAAAGTATCACTGAAGACGTAAGGAAATTCAACTGTGAGCTAGTGAGGAAAGCAATTGAAAACAACCAAAGCCTAAAGATAGCAAAGGGACATCTCAGTAAGGGAAGAAAACAGATTATGGCTCTGAGAAAAGAAGATGGTTCTATAACAAGAAATAGAGGCGAAATTTTGACAAGAGTGAAAGATTTCTACTCCAAACTATATGAAAGGGATGATATATGCACTCCAGACATCATGAAAGGTACCAGAGTTCTTCCAGTCCTCCCAGCAGAAGTTGCTCATGCAATCAAGAACATGAAGCGGGGGAAAGCTCCAGGAGAAGATGGAATTACTATAGACATCATACAAGAAGCAAGTGGAGAAATTGAAACAGTACTCGCCCAAATTTTTACTCGATGCCTTAATGAAGGGAAGATTCCTGAGGATTGGAACAATGCTACAATGATCCTGCTACATAAAAAAGGTGACATTGAGGATCTCAGGAACTACAGACCTATCAGCCTCCTATCAGTGGTTTATAAAATCTTCACTAAAGTTCTTTCACACCGCTTGAAGGTAACACTGGACATGGCTCAACCGAGAGAACAAGCTGGATTCAGGAGTGGCTACAGCACAATAGATCATATCCACGTACTGAGAGAACTAATTGAAAGAGCGAGGAATATGAACTTCCATTGTGCATGGCTTTTATCGATTATGAAAAAGCCTTTGATTCGGTGAAACCATCAGCAGTTACCACGGCTCTGAAATCTGCGGTATTGAAGATGCATACATTAATATTATTAATAACATCTATGAAAATGCAAGTGCAAAGATTCGGCTGTTTGAAAATACAACACACATAAAAAATTGGAAAGGGAGTGAGACAAGGTGACACCATATTCTCGAAGCTCTTTTAATGCCACATTGGAAAATGTCTTTCAATCACTGAACTGGGAAAACAAAGGGATAAAGATTAATGGAGATTATCTAACCCACCTTCGTTTTGCTGATGACGTAGTCATTTTTGCAACTACCCCATCAGAGCTGCAGAGTATGATCCAGGAACTTGCTGACAAGAGTAAAGAAGTGGGATTAAAAATGAACTTTCAGAAGACAAAAGTGATGTTCAATGCTTTTACAAGAAATGAAGATTTATCGATTGATGGAGAAAAGCTGGAGATAACAGATACGTACGTTTATCTTGGACAGCAGATATCAAGTGAGGGTCACATTGATGAAGAAATTAATCGGCGTACAAAACTTGCCTGGAGAGCTTTTGGAAGAAACAGCATAATTTTCAAGAGCAATATGCCATTATGTCTTAAAAGAAAAGTGTTTGATCAATGCATCCTTCCAGTGCTTACGTATGGTGCAGAGACGTGGACCTTAACTAAAAGAGACATACAAAGGCTGCAGACAACTCAAAGAAGCATGGAGAGGTGCATGCTTGGTATAACCAGGAGAGATAAGAAGAGGAACTCGTGGATCCGAAAAATGACGAGAGTGGAAGACATCATGATCAGAGTTAAATCCCTGAAATGGCAATGGGCTGGACATACTGCCAGAAGGACAGACCATAGATGGACAGCTCAGAGATTTTAGATTGGATTCCAAGGGACAGGAAAAGACCCAGAAGAAGACCACATGGGAGATGGGTGGATGAAATTCGTAAATATGCGGGAGTGACATGGAGGAGACTGGCACAAGACAGACCGTTGTGGAGGAAACTTGGGGAGACCTTCGTCCAGCAGTGGATTGATAATGGTTGACAATGATGATGATGATGAATACCATTACTCTTACTATCTTAATTTACACATTCATAATTTATTTTTGAGAGGCCATTGAACTTTGATGTCTGATTTCTTTTAATAATATTTAAAACAAAGGGACAAAAGCTACGATATTTATATATAAAGTTGCACTAATAATGTTGATACAGTTTACCATTGATACATACTGTGTCTGATCTTCCCATCAAAGGTATATGCCCACCACAATTGAATAGCATTTTGAGGATCAGAATCTTCAATTGAAATGTCACTGAATCTAATCATCATTACGTCGTTTAAAGTGTCACTATTCAGACAAGCCCAATTATACTGGGTTTTACGAGGTTCATTGCTGATGCTCCACGTCAATGGGGTCATGCGTCGCTGCCAACGAAGTGCTCCCGCACTGCGCTGCAGCAATTTTCTTTCGCTTCCGATACTTTCTCATGCATTCTGTCCAGACATTGTGGTGTTTATCGAAAGCTGACGAGTTGCTCTTCCGCGTAGACTGCGTTCAATATATTTCTGCTTGGCTTTTCGACGAGTATATGCCAACATTGTGAAATTTCTAAAAAATTTTCAACTGCGATCTAAAGTTTCACAACCAAACTGTAAAACTGTATTTGATTTCACTTTTAGTGTTTTAAATCGACAGATCTCAACCGAGTTAGCTTTCGTTTGAGACCGATTTGGACGTTGTAGCTCTTTCCAGTGCCAAGTTATACTGATTACAAGTTTGCGCTGCGTGGCGCCGACCCCCCCCCCCCGCTTATCACTGTGCGGTAACTCAAGGTCACTAACAAGTCTTTGTTCCCTTAGCTACTGAATGACACTAGGTTGGTTTGGTTTGCGTTGATAACATAGAAATTATTAGACCGTACTCGACGCTAATTTTTTCGTAATGCTCAACTTTCCGTACTGGCCACCTAGTACTGGTCTGATTTTAAAGACGTATTCATGTAAAAAAAAAAACAAACCTGCCACATACTTCCTATTGTTCTTAAGCTGTGGTGAATTTCTGAGATTCAACGCGTGGAACATGCAGCCTCTTAATAGCATCGTCGACGCTCAGGGGTCCGATAAGAAACGTGTGTCTGCATCGCGATGGTACCCCTACGTTGTCAAAGATTACTCACCCGGCAGGCGAATTTCCGATGAGCGATCCTCCGACGTAGTGTCTGTGACGAGACACCGTGAGAAACTACATCGGAGACGCGCGCGTGCAAAGTCCGAGACACGTACGAATATCGGTGAATCAGCCGATATTCGTTTCGTACATGTCTCGGGCTTTGAACAACAGCGCTTGGTCACAGCTTGGGGGCGCGCAATGGCGATTACACAGTGAGCATTTACGTCAAGGTGGTGATGAATCGTAGTTTCGTCAGCCGAAACACCGACGTTAAATTCACACCGGTTTTTCGCGATGTATCGATACATTGCAGAGTCCTAGTGGGAGAAAAAGTTGAACAAAATAGTTGCTCACTTGGGGGGAAGGGGGGAGGTGATCTACTCGCCATCATTGGCTACTATACTAAAAAAATTACTAGCCACCAGGAAATATCTGGTCGCCATTTGGCGACTGGCGACCGGCATTCGCGAGGCCTGATAGCAGTGCAGGAATTGTCCAGAACTAATAACAAATAGAAATATGTCCAGTGATTAAGAGCCTGTTTCAGTGAGCTTGTAAACGTGATACTTTGTTTGATCAGGTTTTGAACAATTCAAGGTGACTGCATCTTTTAGCAGGATTGATACGAGTTCAAAACCGACATAAGCTAGTGAACAAGATGTTATCAGGTGAACCAGCACAATGTAGATTCTATGATGATAGAAAGCAGAAAAATGGGAAATTGCTGAAATTATGGGCAACCATCATAGACTTTTCCAAGCATTAGTGCAATCGAGTTCCTCTTAGCAAAGCAGTAGGATGCATGCAAATCTATGTACATAAATTATGTATTTTTACTATAAACATATTTTCATTGTGGATATCTGCAATATAATTTTTGTTTTGTCTCAAACTTTTCACTTCTGTTCACGTGATAACATACAGCCAAAAAATAATGCGATTGTTGCCATCACATAACATTTCAAATCACAATTTTAAACCCCAAAAGTGGTGTTTCCGTATTAAACAATTTTCCACATTTAACTTTCATTTTTGGCGTTTCCACCAAAAACATTAGATTGCTATTCGACTGTACTGCAGTGAAAGCCAATTAATTCCAAATATTTTCTAGGTGAAAAACTAAAAAGTAATTTTGATACCTTCACATCTATCTATGGTTGAGATCTCACAATTTAGAAATCCCCAAAATTATTAACTGCAGTTGCGAAAAGATGCCCTGAAAGAGAAATAGAATTCAGAAAACAATTTCATATACTCTGAAATATGTTTCCTTTCTCTACCTCACTCACTTTAGGAGTAGGAGACAAACTCTTTTAGTGACTGGTGAATTTTTGTTGCCGTAGTCTTTCTTTTTCAGAAGGTTTCCTTAAGGTAATATTTACAAAAAAAATTTACATCAACAGATCTTATGATAAGATTAAAGAAAATTACTTCTCCATAAATACAGGGTGAGCCAAAAGTATCTGTGCACCTGACGTACTGCGATAAAAAATAAGAAGAAAACCATAAAGTGTAGTTACCGCGCACGTACATGCAATATTGTGAATGGAGAATGTTCGTGTGTTTGGGGCAGGGATACACACATCCTGCCTTCTGACCCTGAACAATACAGCTGGTATTCCCGGCATGTGGTGTCTGGTTGTGATTGAATCAGTCAGTAGTGAGGCATCACAGTGGCAGGTTGAACATGGTGTTGTCGCTTGAGGGTCCAGTATTTCTGACTGAGCATATGTTCCGTAGTGGAGGTAAACGTACAGACAAAGTGAAACATAAGTACAGAGAACAATATCCCGATACTGAAGCACCCCATCCCTATGCAGTAAGGCGGTTAATTGAAAAGTTTCATAAAACCGGATCAGTGAGAGATGCTCCAAGAAGCGGTAGGCCGCAAATGTTAACAGAGGAAAAGGTGGAGGATATTTTCGTTCCCATCACTAAAAGTCCAAAGAAATCGATTCAAAAATTGGCAAGACAAGCAGGCATGTCGTACAGCGGCACCAGTAGGGGCACTGAAGATGTGACTGCAGCTCTACCTGTACAAATCAGAACAGTACACAAACTGAAACACACAGACTACAATAAGTATGTGGAATATTGCAGATGGTTCAAGGACTTCATTCAAGGCTCTTCTGTTTTGGCCGTTCACATATCCACTTATCGGGATATGTGAACGGCCAAAACAGTTTCATGTGGTCTTCCAATAATCCACATCAGATACATGAACTGCCATTACATAATCAGAATGGTGTGTGGCATGCAATATCTCGAAGACATATACTTGTGTCCACATTCTTCGAGGGGACCATAAACGTGGCAAGGTATTGTTGTACGTGTATTGTTTTGCCAGGTGCACAGTGACTTTTGGCTTACCCTGTACTTCTTTCTACCATTTTATGAGGAAAATCCTGAGAATTATGAAGTTTAACATCTTCAATTTGTGAAGCTGCCTTTTCATTTATTTTTTTAAAATGAATCCACTCAAAAACAACCAAAAAACTCTAAAATGTGGGAATATCTAAAACAAATTCTGAAAAGGAAACAACAGGGTTTTCAGGCTAAACTCAAAAAAAAAAAAAAAAAAAAAATATCACTTGGAAATGCAATCAATCAGTGTTAAAATAAAAAAGAATGTGGAATTATTAGCATGAATTATGGTCAAACAAAAATATCACAATGATAATGCAATCAATCAGTGTCAAAACAAAGAAGAATGTGGAATTATTAGCACGAATTATGGTCAAACAAACTTGAAACATACTAACATTCTAGTTCATAGGTGTAGCTGGGGAGGAGGGCGTCCTTGGGTCTGGACCTTACCGTGAGGAGGATTGGGTATGAATTTAAAGGGATATATATACGTGGCGCGTTTTGATCTCCAGGTTATTTTACAACTTTCGTTTTAAATTCTAAAGTTTTTCCTTAGTCTTCAGTTTTGCTCTTCAGTATATATATGTACTTATATATTAAAAAAAGTTTTTCTCAGCGATTTTTTTTCATTTTTGACTTTTAAAGATATTGGGCTTATTTGCACTTGTAGCGGTAGTATTTTTGTTTGTTTTTCTGGGAGGCTTTCACTGAAGCACCAAATTCATGGACCCCCCCCTCCAAGAAATAATTTCTGACTATGCCACTGTTCTTATTACCTGATTATTTTTTATCAAGATATAAGTCATTATTTATAAAATCTTTGGATACTTGTGCAAGAGTATCAGAATCCTGGAATTTCTCTTCTCAGAGCATGTTTTGTTTTGTTTTTTACATACAAAAAAAAAAAAAGAACACATGTGACATTTAAAACATTTGATGTTTAGAAAAAACGACTCACAAACTGCACAGAATAGCAATTAGAATCTTCAGCAATTAAAAATCATAGCCAAAATATCCAAGTGTAGGCGTATGAATAATAAAAATGATGCAGAACTTGAAAACTTGACTGCATCACTACAGATTTCTCTAGAATGTGAAAACACAACTAAAGATAAAAATAAATAAGCTGTTAGTGATGCTAAAAAGTGAAATTTAGCTGGCAATACCATAGTGCTAATTAAACAAAAAGCAAACACAATGTATCAAATATATATACAGCAGAATAATGTGAAGTAACTTCTGAGGATTACAATGCATGGAATGCAACAGCTGATGCTTCAAAAACAAAAAGATGACAAGATTCTTGGAACCAAGAACCTGCTCTCATTTGGTTTGGATAGTAAAAACTGTATTGCAGTGATTTTCAACCAGTGTTCTTCAAAAAAAAAAAAAAAAAAAAAAAAAAAAAAAAAAAAAAAAAATCATCATAATTTGTATAAAGATATTATGATTTCAGTATCAGGCATGCTTTGAGATGTCTTTTAAGATTTTCTGTAATATATTTATTATACGACAAACAGTTAATAACCCAATAAAAATTAATATTCTAACAATATTTGTTCTCTACTAGGCTTTAATGTAACAATTAATGCATGCAGGTTTGGTCAGGGTTCTATCCACAAAATATCACAATTCAAGGGTTCCTTAAGCAAAAAAAAAAAAAAAAAAAAAAAAAAAAAGTTTGAAAACCATTACTCCACAGCAATTACAAATTTACAGCATTAAATAACTAACCTTGTTACATTACAAGGGTTTCTTATTTGTGTGGGAAATACACACAAATTTACCCACTTTTATTTTTATCAGTTTAATATCCAACATACATACTTCATTGCTGTTCACATTTTTCTAGGGGGGATCCTTGATGAGTTTGCTGTTGGCAAGATAGATGCTGTATGCAAAACACAAAAATGGCTAAATGTTTGTTAATAAAGAACTATTTTGTTGATCTCTGTTGTTCATCCAGTGTTTGCTTTTTTTATACTGTAATTCCCTTTGTGTCAATTGGATTCATCAGCAGATGAACTAATCTAGGGTCTTTGGCTTTTAATCTGCATTCATGACGATTATGGGCAAAACACGTAACAATATTAACAAAGAAAGGTGACTTGATCACGCTAGTTACGTTAACTAAAACTTTTACAAAAAGTTCGTCTGCATTCTTCAGAGGAGACAGAATAGTACTAAATTTGCCATTGTGCTGGGATGAATCTCTGAAACATGTCATTCACCAACTTTCAGATTCTAACTTGAGCCTTCAAAAAAGCTGAATATTCCAGGTTTCATCAGCTAAGGAATTTCAAGTACATTAACCAGTGACCACAGTCAACAAGCAACTAGCTAAAAAAAGAACAGCTGACTGAACAGCATCAACTTAAAGAACAACTACTCTACCTCATACCAACAAGACACAAATTTTTAAATACATGAATAATGCTCTGACATAAAAAAAAAAAAAGACCGGGAAAACATTTCACTTTTTACTCTATAAATTAGTCACAAACATCATGCTTTCCAACAGTTAACTCACAAAGAATCTTCTTCAAACAATAAACATTGGAAAAAAAAATCTGAACAACAATAATCCTTACCTATCGTATATTCAATTACAAAAGAACCACAGATTATACAGACATCAATTAGACCCATGGTTCTTCTTTACTTGGATGGACTATACTATAAAATATCAACAACACAGATTAGCACATTTATATCTGTGGTAATTATATTTTATATTTTTAGATCCACGGATTACACTGACATCAATTAGACCCATGGTTCTTCTTTACTTGGATGGACTATAATGTAAAACATCAACAACATAGATTAGCAAATTTATATCTGTGATAATGACGTTTTTAGCAAAGAGACCTGTTCCTGATGTTCCCAAATTTCCATTACCTTCTAGGAAGAGTTCATACATATAAATATTTTAAATTACAAAAAAAAAATCCACTTTAAATTTTCTAGAACTGTTTCCACATCAGCAGTGGTGTCGGAACCATGGAGGCAGAGAGGACAACTGCCCATGTACTCATTTGCATGCAGGGGTGAAGCATCACATTTGCCCCTTACTAGCTTTAAGTCCATAATCAGAAATTAGATAAATATTTGATTTTTCTTTTAATTCCTGCCATTTAAAATTCCTTCCAATAAAACTAAATATTATTCCCTATTTTGATCATTAACCATCAAGAACTCTGAATTTTTTTAATGCCATTCCTGAGAATTGGGTCAAACTCTCTTTGCTTTGCCTAGTATGAGAAAAAAAAGTTTTACAAACTACCAGCCTCATTAAAAGGTACTTAACCTGAAATGTATTGTGTTTTTATATGAGTAGGAAGGGGTTTTTTACTTCATTTAAGTATAAGTCGTCCCTCTTTAAAGAAAGAACGAAGGAAAGAAATGGAAGGGGTGAAGGGAGAGAAAGGAATGTGATATAGATTTATGTGCATGTTGTTTGTTGTATGAGTTCATACTAATGTGGAGATGTCCAAATCAAAGAAATTTCACGAAGTTATGATAAGAATAAAACATTTCATGTCGATAAACTATATATTGATATAAAACACAATTTTACATTGCTTTAGATTTTCTCAATGTAATTGTTTTTTTGTTTTTTTTTATCTGTCACATTTTCTAATTTTGTCCTATTTTACAATACACACACTAACCAAAAAGTACATATCCTGCCCCCATTGTCCAATAGTAGCTTTGGCACCCCTGCACACCAAGGAATTTCTGACCACCACTTTTCTGCCACCATCAATTTCCTAGACACAAGCCACCCACCCTAGAATGCATTATCTCAATCGACACTGGGAGAGAGAGAGAGAGAGGAGGGAGAGAAAAAAAAAAAAAGGATGACTTTTAATGGACCTCTTACAAAAACTGTCATGATGAATAAAAAAAAACAACACATTTTTACAACATTACACTACTGTTCTCACCATTTTTTAAAGCACTGCAGTAATTTGTGACATTAAAATACACTTGCAATTCTGGGTGTATTAATTGATTTACATGTATTTTTTAAAATTCAAGATCATCAGTCTTCTGTAATTTTATAATCTTAAAAAGATCAGAGCTCATAGCTTTGAATTTTTTGCTTTCTTTTACCGATTCTTTTCCTTGCAGTTACTTATCTAAAGGTTTTTATTGTTCTGGAAAAAATAATGTGGTTACTACCTGAATTCCTCGGAGAAGTTCTCATACATATAATAATACTACGAAATGAGTTTTTCCACGATTTTTACACTATAAACACATTTCAAATACGATAGGAAGCCAAACACCAGTCTGTAATTTACACAACCCCACAGGATAAATGAATGAGAATTCAAAACACACTAACATTTCTCTTTCAGCAATAAACAAGAGTAAAATGAGGTTCAATACAATAACAAAAAGGTTAACAAATAAAATAGAGAACACCACATCAAAAAAAAAAAAAAACGGATTCTGAGCTATTAACGACGGAATCATAACTACAGCTGTCAGCTGGTGAAGTTGGTGGGGGCAGAGCACAGCAAGTTAATAAAAGTACAATAAAAATTTTTATGCACAGACACAAAAAAAAGTGCACTAATTTTATATCTGTAACCAACCAGATGTACTAAAGGTGTAAATTCAGTTAATGCAGAGTTCCAAGAAATTAATTCCATTTTAATGAAAACGATATTGTCGAGCCGGCTTTATTGAAACATATGTTTTCTTCATTTCTTCACTGGTTTCTGTTTTTATTTCAGAATACCGTTCCCCTTTAACACTAACAATTTTGTTATCACGGTAACGGATGAGCTTTTTAGGTTCCTAAAAGTAGGATTAAAAAAAAAAAAAGTCATTAATTTTACATGAATAATTTTTGTAGGACACACAAACTGACAATTTCCAAAAGCATTTGTACATGCATAGAAATAACTATACTTCATACACAAAACTTAAGATAAACTCACAGATGTCTACTGGAAGCAAATCTCCTGAAGAAATAATTAACTTTTTTGCAAATTAAAAGAAAGCCACATACAAACATCATTATCAGCACATAAGTGTCACATTTTCTGCTATATCTCATGCAGCTATCCTTCAGAAAACTTGAAAATTTCATCACCCAGGAATAGGAATCAAATTTGTATGTCCCAATTTATTAGGTGTGCAAATAAGTTTTGAAGCGTTTTTTGTGTGATGTATACTGCTAATTTAAATACCCGATATTCCCCCGCTTTGTTATCATGTGACCGTAACTGGTCCAGAGTATAAAATGTGACACAGAAGTTTGCCCAAGAGTCAAACGCACTTGCAGATTGGTAGGTGCAAGATGGCAAGTGATATTGCATTTATTTGACACTGCATTCGTTGCGAATTTCATCAAGGAAAAAGTGCTGCAAAAGCATGTGCATCAATCTGTTCTGTTCTGGGGGAGAATATTGTATCAAAAAGCACATGTGAGTTTTAGTTTAGACGGTTTAAAGCAGGTGATTTTGATGTTAGTGATCGAGAATGTAGCGGCGCCCGTAGAAGGTTGCACATGAGGAACTGTAAGCATTGCTGGGTGAAGATTCGTCTCAAGCGCAAAAAGAACTGGCTGAACAACTAAGGGCAACTCAACAAACCTTTTCCAATCATTTAATCACGACGGGAAAGATCCAGAAGGAAGGAAAATGGGTGCCACATGACCTGAGCCAGAGGAACAAGGATGAGTGTGTCATGAAGTGTTTGAATCTGTTGAATAAACAACACAGAAAGTCTTTCCTGTGGAAAATTATTACGGGTGATGAAAAGTGGATATGGTACGACAATCCCAAACGTAAAAAACGCTGAGTAGACCCCCGGTGAAGCAATTACTTCAACATCTAAACGCAATATTCACTCCAAGAAAGTTCTGCTGTGCATCTGATGGGATATCAGGGGTGTGCTCTATTATGAACTATTGGAACAGGGTCAAACTGTTACTGCTGATCGCTACAAGTAACAATTGCTGCGACTGAACCAGGAAATCTGTCAGAAATGTCCATTCATAGGCAAAGGATTACGTCCCGCGAAATAACTGCATGACAACGCTAGGCAGCATGTCGCGAAATCGGTCAAGGAAACGTTACTGATGCTTGGCTGGGAACTTTTGGAGAACCCGGAGTACTGTGCTGACACAGCCTCTTAAGACCATCATTTGTTCTGATCGATGCAACATGGTTTGTCTGCTGTATGGTTCCGGACATGGAACAAAGTGCAAAAATGGGTTGACAACTTCATTGCGTCAAACGACGAAGTATTCCTCATGGCTGGAATCCGTCAGCTGCCTACCGATGGCGGAAGGTGATAGATAATGGCGGCACATATTTTGATTTGTAAAGGTATTGTTGTTTTCTCTCAAATTATATGTTGCATTGTCTTAAAATGCTTTAAAACTTATTTGTACACCTAATACGTTCAAGCATCCTACAGTTACACCACCCTTAACAACAAAGTTCTAAGCAACTGAAAGCTAAGCAAATGTAGCTTAGAAATCTTACAACATTCCAGATCTACGCCAGTTGAAACAAACGATTCATTGTAGCACAGATGATCATTTTCTCATACATTTATCGATATATCTCACGTAATATACACATAGGACTGACAAAAAAAAAAAAAAAAAAAAAAAGCTGAACTTCTTAACCGGGTAAAAAAATCAGAAAACATGACAAGAAAGTTTTTTATCTGGAATTTTATAAGGGTGGTCAATGAAGCACAGTATTAGCATTAAACATGTTACATGCGATTAATTTCCAACTGGGGCAAACACCATCCTATGGGCGCGTTACTCCAACCCAAATGCCTGGCGATACGGCAACTTGACCAACCGGCCTCTCTCAGCCCAACTATACGTCCTCTCTCAAACCCGCTCAACTACTTGTATTGTGCATGGATTTCATGATGGCACTGCTTTAACTGGCTGGAACAAATTAACTTTGGGTTAGCAAAAATGGGATGAAATCAGCTCAAACAAATATGTTTGCTGTCTAAGAAGCGAGCCTCGTGCAGCTAGAATGAGCTAAACCTGTGCATCAAAAAGTAATGCTTACCCCATAACTTCAATGTTATTCAAAAAGGCCATTAATGCAGACGACTGACACTAATCTTTTCTGACTGATTGCCTGCTAAAAGGGAAATAATGATGATAAACCTAGGAAAGAAGTTTTAGTCACTTGCTTCTACCCAGCAACATGAAGTTTGTATCAGTGGCACTTGCCCTTCCCCAATTGTGCCTTGTGACACAAAGCTGACAATAAAGGACTAGAAAGGATAGAGTATCACAGGATAGCATGGTTATGACTGGTATGTTTTGCTACAGAGCTTTCATAAAAATTTGGCACAATTGCTCTACTGTAGCCTTCACAAAGCATGCCAACTATGTGAGCTTTTCTGTTTGAAGAACGTAGAAAATATTGTGCATCATTTGGCTCAGGTACATCAACCGCTTAAAGGGTTAATTGATATTTATGCTTCATGTGGTGTGGGATCTGCTACCACATATCATCAGATTCCACTCCACTGAGAGTGTTCCTAAGAGATTTGTATATAGTTGAAACCCATTAGTGTGTCTTGCTAATGGATTTCATCTACTGATTCTTCATCATAACTTGAATACCCTGCAACTGAAACATCTTCATTATCTGTCATGTGTGTTCTAATGCTATGAGTGGGAGTCACCAGTGACCAGTCTATATACTCACAGTATTCATGCTATTTGTGACAGACTTACTGGAGGCAATGACAAGAAAGAGGGATATGGGAGCAGTCTCACTCCCCCCCCTCTTTGTACTAACAACAAAAATGCTAATGGTCCACAAAATGCAAAGGATAACTCAGAATAACAGCCAACGAAGATGAAAAGTTTTTGAACAAAATCGTTTAAATTTCTATACCTGAGGACAGATAAAAAGGTTGAGCAGATGTTCGCAAATTTTGCCAATCGTTACAGACATGACAAAGAAAGCTGTCTCGAGGCAGTTATACACAAGATCACAGTTTTCATTACTTGGGAAAAGCTTAATTTGCATTGGAAGGCACCCCTATAGACAAAGAAATCTCACTATGGCCATGTGCAACTCAGCAACCTACATGTAGTGGCTATGGATTTTTGAAGTGAACGTGCAAAACTATGGGCTAAACAATGAAATGCTTTTGTGTAAGAAGGTACTATGCAATTACAAGTGCCATTTTAGCTCTGCTTGCTGTAGTAAATGCCATAAATGCACTTATCAAAAGTAATTTGTTATATATTTCTTGTTTATCATATCCATTGTTTTTTAAATCAAAACTTGAATCAATTAATAATGAAAACTTCAATATGCCATTTTAATGATTTTATTTACTTGTTTATAAATGTCATTTAATGATGTAAATTTGTTTTATAAATACTTTATTCAAAATATTCCCATCATTATATGTAATTCCTAGCTATTGCATACATTTCCTATGCAAAGCATGAAATGCAAGAGCAAAATTTGTTTATTTCATACTCTAAACCACTTATGCATTATATAGAATGCCTAGAAACTATGTACAATACCTGGATTACACACACTGCCAGTAACATATAACAACATATGAGCTTTCTGTTCATCTCATATGAATTCATTTTTAAGTTTCTTTTACATGTTTTTCAACGCATTTCATAATTCTGAAGTATCCAAACACTCTGTTGAACTTTTTGTATGTCACATTAAGTTCATAATTTGAATGTTTATATCTTCATTGAATTATCTTTAGCAATGAAGGTTACTCTTTTATGTTTTTGTTAGTTTTGAAACAGGTGTGAACAGCCTGACAGAAGTTTTCAAGTATCACCATGTTCTTTCCAATATAATCCCAAATTTTGAAGGGTGAATTATCTCGCAGGCGGTCTTAGTGAGGTTTGCCTCCTTGGGGCGCTCCGTGGGCAATGCCATGCAGAACAGCAACAAGGGCATCTGTGAATCTTGGAGAGGTGCCAGCTAGTTCTGTGTGACATTGACAAAAAGACACCAAAGTCCTTGGGTTTTGTTCCAGAAATCCTTAGGTTGAATGACCAACTAGAACCATCAGCTGTGGGCTAATCCCCCACACTCATGTATTTACCTGGTTAAAAAGACACAAAGAAATGAAAAAAATGACTCTAGTGTGGGATACGGTGGACCAACCACACTTGAGGACGGTCCACTACAGAATAGATCTGGAATTTCTAAAAGGCACACGAGAAAGAGATTACAGTTGTGTGAGTGTAAGGTTGGTGTATGGAATACTAGAGGTATAAATTACAAGATGAATGAGATGATTGAAGAAATTAATAATTATAAATTGGATGTGCTGTGTGTAAGTGAAACCAAAAAGAAGAAAATTAGGATAGGAGAAGTGAGTGGCATGGTAAGTGTGTGGTCTGGAGTATTGGATAATGTTAGGGGACAAGCTGGTGTAGGTGTTATTTTAAGTGAAAAGATGAAGAACAACTTGATCCATTACAGCTGCATAAGTGAGAGAATTATTTGGATTCATTTGAAAGTGAAACTTCAGAGAATAGTAATTGTTGTAGTGTATGCTCCTTGTGACTCGGAACCTTCTGATAGGAAGGAGGATTTCTGGGATAAGCTAAAAGCTGTTTTGAGCCAGTTTGGTGCTAAAAAGAAAGTTATAATAGCAGGGGATTTCAATGCTCGAGTAGGAGTGCAGAATGCGATTTCTGACAATGTTCTGGGTAAGTTTAATGATCCTTATGTTAATGATAATGGTGAAAGGTTAATTGAACTCTGCATTGAGAAAAGTTTGTGTGTATCTAATACATTTTTCAACCACAAGTATATCCACACATGTACTTAGGAAAATCGTACTCTTGGTCAAAAGAGTGTAATAGATTGTTTACGATCAGCGTCTGAAACACTTAATTGTTGACACTCGTGTGATGAGAGGTGCAGATGTTGGCTATCATCATTACTTCGTAGTGTCACAAGTGAAACTGAATGCTGGTAGGAGGAAAAGGAATAGGAAGAGGCCTAGGGTGGAAAGAATCAAGGTTGAAAAGCTTCCTGAAGATCATCAGCATTATGCTAACTTACTCAGAGAATGACTTAAGGAACTGAAGTCATGTGAGAGGGATGTAGAAAAGAAGTGGGAATGTTTTAAGAACTGTTTTGTCACTGCTGCTGAGGAGGTCTGTGGTACCACAGTAGTGGGTAACAACAGAAGTGAGGGTTGGTGGAATAATGAGATTAAATAGTAGTAAAGAGAAAGAAGGATGCCTATTTGGGGATGTTGCAAGGTAGAGTTTCTGGGGATGAATACCGCTGTAAGAAGCATGAAGCAGCTAAGCTGGTTTGCCAGAGTAAGGCAAAAGATAGGAAAGAGAAGGTTGAAAAGCATGAATTGGCTTTTTGGAAAGATAGAAATACTTTTTGGAAGTATGTGAGACTCAGGAAAAATCGGGGAAACAAAGTTGTAAGTTGTGTGAAGAATAAGAGTGGGAAAATGATATGGGAGCCCAATGAGTTAAGTGAAAGATGGGGTGAATACTTCTGTGAGTTATTAGATCAGGAAAGCAAAGGTGATTCTGAGGCAGAAGCAGATGATGTCACAGTGAAGGAGGGTAGCACAGGAGGAATCTCAAGAGAAGAGGTGTGTAAAGCTCTAAAATATCTTCAGAATGGTAAGGCTCCAGGAGTTGATGGCATAACTGCCGAGATGTTGATATATGGTGGTGACTCTGTAATTGACTGGTTAACTGAAATTTGCTCGTCGTGCTGGGAGCTAGCAATGATCCCACGGGATTGGAAGGATGCTATCATTGTTCCCTTGTAGAAGGGAAAAGGTGAACAGACTGACTGCAAGAACTATTGTGGTATTAGCCTACTGAGTGTGCCAGGGAAAGTGTTTGGTAAGGTCATTATTGTAAAAGTACGGAGTCTTACATCAGAGAAAGTGTGGGATATTCAGAGTGGTTTCATGCCTGGTAAAGGCTGAACTAACCCAATTTTTGCATGATGATTGAAAAGTATCTGGCTGTTGGTAAGAAAGTTTTTGCTGCCTTCATAGATTTAGAGAAAGCTTACAATAGAGTAAATAGGACACTTCTGTGGAAGGTATTGAATGACTATGGTGTTACCAGGAATCTACTTCATAGTGTAAAAGCCATGTATGCTGGCAGTAGAGCTTGTGTACGAGTGAATGGCGTTTTATCAAAATGGTTTTCTATTGGTGCAGGAGTCAGGCAAGGTTGAGTAATGTCACCATGGCTGTCTTATATATTTATGGATGCATGCATGTGTGATGCCAAAATAGATAATACTGGTTTATGTCTTGGTGATATCCATGTGTGCATGTTGCTGTATGCTGATGACACTGTCCTGCTGGCAGAGAGCAAAAGTGAGTTGCAGAATATTGTTGAGTCCTTTGGGCCTTAGTTGTCAGGATGCCCAATCACTTCCGGACTGCGATTCGAATCACTGGATCCGCCAATACCTCATTAGCCAATTAGCCGACACAGTACACGAATAAACCAATGGAGGCACAGTATAACAATTAAAACAAGGATTTAATGGATACATGCATAAATTACACCGCATTCTTCATCTAATTACAAAGCTATAGTTTCCGGCCAGCTTTGGCCCTCTTCGGTGTTTCAGAAAATGTGTCCTAACGAAAAGTCTGTTCGATCACAATGAGCCGCAAAGAATACTGGTAAAAAGTACTTACATAGGTCCTTGAGTATCCTCAGTATGGTGAAACAAACAACACAAACACTCACTCACTTCACTAATATGTCGGCACTACGGGTAGTTCTTTTTTTTCCTTTTTGGATGACGCCACATTGCTTACGGTCTCTTCGTCAAAACGACATCATCCCTAGTTGCTGAACGCACGTACTCAGACACACGCACAAAAGTTTTCTCCCCGCTTTCTTTGCGAAGAGGCTCTTGCAGGGGACTCGGCTCCTCCGTGGTGCCCCTTCCGATGTTGGAGTTTCTCTTCTCCGCTCTGCATGAGTGAGGCGATATTCCATAATTATTATGTTTCTGTCGGCATTCCACCTGAAATGGCTCCTTAGGACAGGTATCCGTAGTCCGGCAAGGATCAGAAAGTTTTTAGGTAAATCTGGTGGTTATTATTCATCAGCTTATGCTTTTCAGCTGGCTTCACTTCTTATGCTCAGAATTGCAAGAGCACGCAGACGGACGGCAAGCATTTTCTAGCACGAGGAAAAATCGAGGCCCAGTTCTCTCGGATATCAAACGGGATCTGTCCTCAACAACAATCTCCCCTCTCCAAGAAATTGGTAGGCGGTGAATTCCAACACTTGAAACCGCGACATTTTTATTATAAACCGCTCTTCAAGTCTAAGAGCTTCCATTGTTTCGCGCGCGGCACAGACAAAAGCTTCAAACGCTTTTGCCGTCCAAACACTTTTGAGTCATGGGAAATAGCTTTTAAACTCTGACCCGTCCCATTTCCGTTTATGGGCTCTTTTTTTTTTTTTTTTTTTTTTGATTGGAGGTTGAACGACCACCGTGAGCAACTCAATGGGCTATAAGCAGTCGCCCGTCCCTCCTAATTTAGGGGTCACTGGTTCCAGGGAAGGGAAAGAGCCAGTGCCGTAAGACAAACACAACATCCATGCCTGACCGGGATTCGAACCCGGACCCCTTACGGACGAATGATCAGAGGCCAACACCTTAGACCACTGCGCCACCGGGGCGGCATGGGCTCTTTGTTCTCATGGCAAACACCTGCAACTCGCCACTTTAATTAAAAGTGCTAGAAGATCTTTTCTCAATATACCGCCCCTTGCAAGTGTTTAAAATTATAACTCTCTGTTAATTAAAACCCCCAATCAAGTTTCAATTACCGTTAATTAACCACGCCTCTCGCCAGTTAATTATGCGAGGGGGGGGGGGGGATCGTCACAATATGTTGTCCCGGATGTACGAAGTTTGCATGAAATTCAAACTGAGTATTAATAAGGGAAAAACCAAAGTTATGGTTTTTGAGTGGGGAACTGGTAGTACTGAATGTAACATAAATCTAAACGGCACAGTGATTGACCAAGTGAATGAGCTTGTGTATTTAGGAAGCATGTTTGACAGAGAGAACAAATTGGATGGTGAAATTAGCAGGAGAGTGAATTCTTCATTGAAAGTCATAGCTGCCTTTGGGAGGTTTTCACATGAATGATGGGTTCTCAAGGGAGTCCCACATGACTGTGTATAAAAGTGTAATTGTTCCTACTCTGATGTATGGCAGTGAAACCTGGGTACTACAGAAAAAACATAGGAGTATTTTGTGTGCTGGAGAAATGCGTTACTTATGGGCGGTTTGTGGCAAGACACGTTTTGATCGCGTGAGGAATGAAGATGTGTTGCAGTTGTGTAATGTGAAGCAAAATGTTGTTAGCAAGGTGGAGACTAATATGCTTTGGTGGTTTGGCCATGTTGAAAGAATGAGTGATGAGATGCTTACTCAGGGTTCCCACTCAAAAGTAGAAAAAAATTCCCTGACTTTTCCAGGTTTTCCAGGTGGTCCTGAGAGTTTTTCCATAGCGGCAAATCAAATCACATTGCGACAAATTGTTGCATTTCCTTACATTCTTGCGTTCCTTACGAAAGCATACATTTGTTAATTCTTTAAATAACTGTCCTTTATACAATTACCTGCTTTTTTTAATAACAATTAAATGCATGAGGCATATTATTTTTGGTACCATTATTTACTTTTTGGTACCGTTGGTTCAAATATTCTTTAAAACATGTAAACCATGTATTTACATGCTTTAAAGAATATTTGAACAAAGACTTAATTTAAATTCTACATATAATGAAATATTTCAATCGATTAGGTGAAATTATACAACTGATTTATCTGTATTTTAAGTGCACACAAGTATATAAATAACATTTTAAACGACTCACAACATTTAGAGTTCCAGTTAGGTTTAAAAATGCAAGCTGGGAGAATTGTGACTGAAGAGAATAAATTGCCCTTAAATGATACAATGCTGAATGAAGCTTTAAATCCTTTAAGTGCTTATTTTACATAAATATTAAACAACACAGAAACATTTGCTGAAATTGAAGTCTAATGGGAATGATAAAATGGTGAGTATCTGACAGTCTCTTAACATTTTGTTAGAGCGGTTCTATCAAATTGATCTACCAATTTGTATTTTCTATTGGAATTTACTTAGAATCTTTTAAAGACAAAGCAAAGTAAAACAGTTATTAAAAAATGAAAAAAAGAAGAGAGAGAGAACAGAAATCGTGACAGCATTTCTGCGTCTGAGGAAAAACGTGTGCCAGTACCATCCCAACAATTTCTAGCAATCAGGGAAAATACTGCTGACATTTAAAAATCAAAATTGTAATTATTTTAGCTAACGTTATTTCTTGCACATGGCAATGAGAACATCGAATCTATGCTATTTCAGAGGGGCCAACCTCAAGCAGAACGCATCAGTAATCAATAGGGTATTTTACAGTAATGTTTCAGTAATCGAACACAAACTTTCAGCAATGTAACACGCCATTTTTTTTCAAAGTTAAGGACAATATTATAGTATTACTGTGTAACCTGTAATACTTGTATGAGGTGCCTATCGGTAATCACCATACGAAGCCTCATCGCTAACGCGTGGAATGGGTATTTCATGAGAAATTAATGCGTGAAATGTGTAATAACTTTATATGTTTACACTATCCTCACAAAAAAATATGAAATTAAATTATCAATATTGTACTTACCTCATGTCATTGCTGACATAAAAACTCCCTTGTTGCTTGTTCTGCAGTGGTATATTCTTTTTCAGAAAACTTTTTATAACACAGCTCACCTGAGGAAAATGCTTTACTTTTCTGTATAAGAAGGGCACATAATGTTTTGGTGCTCATTGTTGGGCAGAAGTATGCGAGGTTTTTCCTTACTATACTAAATATTCTCTACGTAGAGGAATTGCTGTGAGGGATAGTCAATATTACCAACATTAGTTTAGGCAATGCAGAATACTTGGGAAGGCCAGATGAATCCTTCATCTTAGATATTTCATTCCATGCCACATCTGCTCAAGGATATCCAGCTTCATCAATATCAGAGTCTGGGAACATAGCAAGAAAGAAGCGACCAGCATGATCACAGATTGCTATAGGTAGGTTATGCTCCACAACGATTGCAGTAAACAGCAATTCAGCATTTATCACGCTATTTTCATTCTTTTTTGCAAAAAAATTATCCAAAGGCTTTGATCGAGTCTTTAATTTTACACAATCCTGGTGTTTGTTTTGACTGGATATGCCTTCGGCAATCATCTCATCTCATCTCGTCCTACATGGGCTACTGATTACTCTCATATTAGAAGGCACGCAAGGAAACCTTTATTTCAGCATTTTCCATTTCCTTGCTCAAGATTTGGGAGAAAGATTTGGATGTTCCTGGAAAAACCTCTTTGCATATTTATTTGTTTCAGAAACAATAATTCCAAGGATGAAATTGGTAAAAAACAAGTAAAAATATGCAATAGGTGCCACATCAGTTGCAGGAGCATGTTTGGGCCCCTGCATTTCATGACAATCAAAAGGATGCTGAGGTTGTTCATCACTTCCCTCTATTACATCCTCCCATTCACTTTCAAAACTTTCATGATCTGAAGATTCACTATGAAGATCTTCACCTTCTGAAGAAGATATGGTGTGCGTGGCACTGTGGCTAGTTTTCTGGCTTGATGTTGCTTGGCCAATATCACACTCAGATGATTCAAATTCATCACCATCACTTGGCAAACTTTCACTCTCACTACAAGCCATTTCAAATAACCTTAGAAAAAATTTCACGCAGTAGGAAAAAGCACGTCTCCTAGTTTGAGGAACAAGCTGTCAATAAAGTCATCCTCTGCTAACACGAGTTTGGAAAAAGAGGGGTATTCGTATTTCACGGAGTTTTGCGATTGTGTCTGTTTGTTTAGGAAAAACAAATGAATACTGTGAAGAGCTTCTAGTAATAAAACACCGCACTTCGTTCTCACGCGCGGCGAAAGTCCGCAAGAAATATAAACATCCGTCATCGCGGGACCACGTGTTGCGACGAGTTGATCGTTACTGCACTTCGAACGGGGCTCGAAAAAGTGATTTCCGACAGTACAACGTCTTATAATACACCAACAATTCCAAGTGAACAGCCCTGCCTCAACTGCAGTAGGAAACGTTTTGGCTAAAGTAACCTTTCTCCTGTCACACGGAGAAATTGCGTGGGGAACCGATAGCAAGCGCAAACTCTTTACGATGACACTTACGGCATATTCCCGTAATTTTCGTCGTATTATCCGCAGACCGCAAAATTCACATAAAAAAAACATTCGTATAATCCGCAGACTGTGACATTTAGGAAAAAATCGTCGTATAATTCGCACATCATAGATGTTGAATCAGAAGTGGAATTTCCGACAGAAAAGTCGGTCACATAAACACATCGCTCTTTCCACGTTTCAGAAACACATAGCAAACGAAAAATTGTTTTCAGCCGCCGCCGGGGAATTGAGTCACGGATCTCTCGATATCTAACCGAGCGCGTTAGCTTTACACCACGGTGGCCAACAATCCACGGTGCTATGTGTATTTTTAAGTCAGCTTCTGACATCTTAAATCCGTAAGATGGGCTCAGCTACTGAGACGTCTCCATCTGGTGGGTATTAAGGGCACTGGCTATATATATTATAGCAGTTAATTCCAAAGGGCGAGATCCAAGGTGAAAATCCTCCAAATACGTGGCGTCAGTAAATAAATACGTCGCTCTTTCCACGTTCCAGAAACACATGAGTCCGAAGAAGTAAGAAAAAAAAAAACTATTTTATTAAATGAAGAAATTCATTTTTAAAGGTTGCTGTTTTATATTTTTATCTCCGAACAGATAAAGGGTGTGGCATCCATAGATCACGCCGATGTAGCTCCAGAGTATTGCATTACACTGCCAATGACGAAAGGCTGATACAGAACAAGTCGTAGAAATACCGTATGTACTCGCGTATAAGTCGAAAGTTTTTGGAGGAATTCCTGCTTTCAGAGTTGAGATATCGTCTTATACGTGGGCCAATAAAAAACTTCCGTGAATTCTCCCGCGGAATTTACAAACGGATTTGTTTACGTTTTAGATCGCGACACAGAGGCTATCCGTATGTTGCTGCACGATTGTGTTCTGACCTCAAAACTATCGCGCAGTGACATGATCATATCCTCAATTCTGTCCACCACTTCAAGTTTAAATTCGGCAGTGTAACTGAAACGTTTCCTTTTCAGAGACATCATGATTAGCAATGAAGGAAAACAGCAGCAGCGACGTTCGCTAAAACAACGAAAGCAAACTAGATACAAGGTCGTGCACATGAAATCCGAAAGGAGAAACGCATTGGTTCGTGCAGCAAGCGCTGTGCGTACTTCTTTGGCTTTTTGCCAAAAAACAGAGCCGGCACGACAGTCAGAGCTCTCCTCAACGATAACAAAATGACCCCTGCCGTCCCTCCCCACAAATATCCCGATCTTTCATTACGACATTCCTCCCCCTCCTCACCGCTCCGTACAAACTCTTGAACTGAGGAAAATTCTTCCGAGGGAGTTCCTTTTCCAATTATTACACCTTTCCCTGCACAATCACGCTGCAGATTTTTTTTAAATCGGAAGGTCTTATATATATATTTTTTAAATCGGCGTGTTAACCGCATCGGTGTATAATCCGCAAAACCTATAATTTTAACTTTTTTAGCAGATAATCCGCGGATTATACGACGAAAATTACGGTACCATTCTTCCGATAATATCGCTGTTTGACGATATGATTCATGGACATTCCATTTCAAAACGATATGATTGAAAAATGATATGATCATTGAGACACCGAAATCCGCAGTCTGATTCGGAAAATATGCGGATCAAAATCGAAGGCCGAGAAATCGGCAGCGTCGCACTAAAAGGGTTTAACAAAAAAGGATACAAAATTGAGATTCTCCAAAACACACTGAATTCCGTAATTCTTCCAACCTGTCCGTAATTCCGTAATCTGACAGTCGAAACCGTAATAATTACGGACAATTCGTAATAGTTGGCACCTCTGCTATTTGCTTCTAAATAACGCAGCATAGGATATTTAGACATTGTGCTGTTAAATTTAATAACCAATAAGCTGGCACACAGAGATCCTAATGCCATAACGGCAAAAAAAAAAAATAAACCCAGGGATAAAGAAAAAATAATGGAAGCAACAAGTGGGGAAAACTAACAGTTAATACGGAATACCATTTTGCCTGAGAGGCTACAGTTCATATTAGTACTTCCAAAATCCGGAAGTCTTAAAATTGATTGGCTACGTTTGTGACGCAAACATTAGTACTGAACTTTTCTTGCAGGTCACAGTTCATTTCCACGCTACGTCAAATTACTTGTACGGGAAACAATTAGAGGAAGTTTTGTGTGCATGTGTGCTCATAAAATCCTCCTAACACTTTTTTGTCAACATAATTTATCATCCTGCGGCGAGTGGCATGTTTATACTTAACAATATCTTTACGAAGGGCAATACATTTGTGCGATGTTGATCAGGCAAAGTGCGAGAAAGGTCTGGAGCCCACTCAGGTCATTTGCAGTAACTCCCCACAAATAACGTCATCCAAAACGGAGACAGAGGCTTTAGCGCCTGCACTGACAAACCTGAAACCAACAGAGCACGCACGGCAAAGATTTTCATCAGTAGTAACTAGGTAGATTTTTTTTTTTCGGCAATGTGAGGGTAAAGATGTGAAAATGAATAATTTATGCAAATCTTGTGAGGTGCAGCAACGCAAGAAGAAGAATTTACGATTACAAGAAAATTTCTACCCCGTCTAACTTTTGTTCTGCCAATTTTTTTTTTTTTTCCTATTATAGTATAAGCTGAAACCTTGGGAAAAATTACGAGAGAATGATGAATTTTATATTTCTTATTCTAAATAACGGAGATATTTGCGTTTTTACGGAAAACGGTTCTACTATGCACAAAAATTCAAAAAATAATATCTTCTAATCTATCAGAAACAAAAAAAAATTGAAACTTTCAGGGATTTTTTTTTATAACTTGGAGGCAGCTACCCGTAAAAAAAAAAAAAAAAAATCGCACGAATCGGAGATGTGCTGGTGGAAAATTATTTCAATATCTGACGATTTTGCGTGGAATGACCCAGATGTGAAAATCTATGGTTCCGGGCGTCAGACTACCCCTATTTTTCGCAACCAGCCAGCTCTTGCAGTAATTGGAATATCGTCTTAAAATAGCTATAAATAAATTTCTTCATGCATTATGAAATAGAAATATGACAGAATAAAAAAAAAATCTCTTTCCGGCCGTAAAACCGGAAGACAACGAATCTAGAAAACGGCCGTGAAATCTGGGAAATATGGTAGGTATGCAATAGTACCAGCTTCATTGCATGGTATTTTTCATATATTTTTTTGTCAAAATACTCGTAAGTACTATGAAAAAAATAAATCTTTCCCCCTCTTTGAAGAATCTTCCCATTTCATAATATTTTCCCTGTTCTAACATTTGAAGGTACATACTTTTCCAACTATACCAATTCTGCTACAGAATTACGAAAGCGAAGCTTTAGTTCGTAAGTGATACGAACCTTTTTCAAAAGAAATTAGGTGCCCTCAATTTGCAACATTCATCCACACTGCTGTTGAAGGGGAAGGGAGGGGGATTTATTAGGATGACCAACATCCGGCAAAATAAAATGTTTTTGTACGGTTTGATAAAAGACAGAACATGCAAAAGGGGAAGAAAAAAAAGCTCAACTTCTAAAGTTTCCAATGAATTTCGGCGAAATTTAAAATGGAACGTTATTTTCATATATCTTGCCCACTGTAAAAATTTCAGTCGGTTATTTAAAAAATTGAGGAAATAGCTTCTTCATAATTTTTTCCCCAGTCTACGCAGAGAACCGGGGCACCTACTCAGGAACAAATATGACTGCCTCTCTTCGCGAACGCCAGCAGATAAGAGCCTGCGAAATGGGTGTGTGATTAATGGCTTTCTTTCACGCTTTGACGTGTATGTTTGTTCGGTTGTAGTTTAGATCATCTGGAGACGGGGAAAATGCAAAGAGACGCACTCCCCTGCACAGCTGCACTTTAATCGGTGGGTGGGTTACGGAGTTGCCTCGAAGGATAAAACAACTCGGAATTATTTTAAAACTTAGCAATACAGAAATATATTTTACAAAAGTCTGAAACAAAATATTTTTCTGGCAAAATAAAAAATTCCCTGCCTTTATAGTTCCCCGATAAAAAATTCCCTGATTTTTACGGAAAAACACAATTTTCCCTGAGTTTTCCCTGATTTTTGGAACAATTTTCAAATTCCCTGAGAATTCCCGGTTTTCCAGGTTGCGTGGGAACCCTGTTACTAAGAAAATATTTTCAGCCCAAGTGGCAGGAAGAAAAGGCAGAGGAAGGCCAAAGAAGTCATGGGAGGATCAAATTCAGGAGTTTCTGCATGAGAAAAAGATGAGTATGAAGTATAGAAGATTTTGTGTACGTCATGCGATGGATGTCAGCAAAGCCTGAGTTGTTGGTCAAGATCACTGTAAATGGAGAAGTTTGATATGGTAACAGTAAGTAAATAATGTTAAAAATTATCTGGTAATTTGTCTTTTCTTTGTGGAGCTAACCTCTGAATCCCAGAGAACAACTTAGTGATATTTATGTATGTGTATGTATGAATTATCTTGCTTCTTCTCTTCTATGATGCTGTTACCAGATATCTTGAGACATAAAATGAAGGAGTACTGTTGTGTTCTCCGTAACACAATTCTGAATTTTAAAAAGTGCATTCTTCCTACTTCTTTTGATGCTCTTATTGGATATCTTTGACACATTCAAATGCTGAGCATTAGCCTCCCAGTTCTCAGGATCTAAATTTTCCTTGCTAACACAATTAAGCTATGTTATTGAGCACTCTTATTTTAAGGGGCAAAGGAAAGGAGATTGGTGTTTTGTGTATCTTGCATCTACAAAAGAAAAGTAAGTTTCTGGGCAGTGGGAAACAAATTTTTGGAATTTGAAATTTGTCAAGATATGTAGTAAAAGATTGTATCTTGCAACTGCACCACAGGAGGAGAAAAGAAAGAACAACCTGTATGTCCCTGAAAATTGAGAATTGTACAAGGAAGAATATAGCAATGCTTGAAGTAACTGCTATTGGTGTATCCACAACTGCTTCAAAGGTAAGGAAAAAAAAAAAAAAAAACCATCACAGAAGATAATTCAATGCAGAAATGATAAAATTCGTAGGACAAAATCATACAAAGATTCAAACAGGAATAGTGTATGGATTTCAAAATTATGAACTGTATCAAAATGCATGCTGAAGAAACCTTAAAATATAATAAATATATATGCAACAAGCAGCTGTTATATTTTATACACTGAAGTGCCACTGAATTAGAGATAGCAAAAGTTATGTGCATGCTTGGCTGCTGCTGGTGATATCCATGTGTGCATGCAGCTAGTAATTTTAGTTCGTTTTTTACTTAAAAGTAACACAAAAGTACTTCAAAATGAGTTACTTATTCAATAAGACGATCATTTTTTTTTCCTTGCGTCTTTGGATTTCTGAGTAGGTGCTGTGAATTGCAGTTTTCTGTCGGAAATTACGATTCACAATTAACATGATAGGTGCGGATCACGTGGTGCCGATTATACGACTGTTATGAAAATACGCCAATTACTATGGAATGTCCGTATTTTCTACGGATTTAGTTGTCTACCTACGTATTTTCATTTTGTTTAAAAAAAATATTTTGCTATTATTTTATGATATACATAAGATTCTTAAGCGGATTCTGAAGAAAATTTGGGGGTTGGGTCATTTTCCAGCTGGGGACGGTATTTCATGTTTCAAAGCTTTCAAAAACAGTAGTTAATTTAAGTAAAACGAATTTGCCCTAATCGTAATTTTTTTCTCCCGATATTGTGTTTGTGTCTAGTATTCTTGTTAAATATCATTGTATGGCATATATGTTTGTATTTCAGCTTGAAACTGTAGGCAAAAATTTGTGGAAACGGAAGTTAGACGTCGCAAAAATTGCCTACTAATCTTCAGGCTTGAGGTTCTTCCGCGAATTCGAGAAATTCCGCCTTTTTCCTTATGTTGGCCACTCAAAAGATCGACGCACAAGTAAACAGAATTGTGTGTCTCTGTGTGTGTGTGTAGGGGGGAAGGGGGTAGATGTTCGTCGGAGGACGGAATTCCATCTTTACGAAGCTTTCGAAAACGGAAAATCGATGGAGTTCAGATTTTTTTCCGTAATCGTAATTTCTTTTTTCGCAATGTTGCCTGAGTCCAGTATTTTTAAGTAATATTTTACTCCATAAATTTTTGCATTTCACCTTGAAAATGGGAGAAAAATTTCCAAAACCGGAAGTCGGACGGAATTCCCGTAATCGCTGTTGCCCCACCCCTCTCCCCTGATGTTCCCACTCTCCAGCGTTGTTAAATATCCCCCCATCCCACAAGTTTTTGCATTTAATCTTGATAAGGGAAGAAGGAAATTCCCAAAAAACAGAAGTGACGAAGTTGAAAATTTTAAAAAAATTGATGGATGGTGTTCAAGAGTATTAATATTCCCAAAGTTACACCATTTATCTGAAATAGTTGAAGCTTTGATATCATGTGCTCAGGGTCCTCAGGCTAATGGTTGTTATCAGAGGGCACAAAAATCAAGAAAAGGAAGAAAAGCGACAATGAAGAAGTAGGGAGAGAATGATAGCAGAAAGAATAATTAAGAAATCTATGCTGTGCAGTTGCAGCAACAAAAGACAGACTAACAGTAGTCCACATTCTTGCTGTCTGTTTTGATTTTTCACCAGTTAAAATGATCAGCTCCCCCCCCTTTCTTTGGTCTCCTCTTGTCTTAAACTGCAATTTTAGAGACAGTATGATCATATGGTAAGTTGAAGTTCGTGCACTGCGCATTCACTTGCTTGGATTTCCTGTCTGTCAGGCACTGTGGAATTCTGAACACATCTTACTGATTTTTACTGGTGGAAGTTTCGAACTTAAATCTTGCGATCATGCCCTCGCCGGGGAATCAATTTTGTGTTTCTCACGTGTTAAGTTTGTTTCATTAGAGTCCTTGTTTGTTGTAATGTTTTGTTAGGGCAAATATTTGTTTTTTACAAAGAGATGGATCATTTCGTAAAATAGAGTCTATGTATGGCACGCAATACTAGTTATTAGTAACAAGGCTGTTGCCATTGTTGGCAGGTATGGACCGTCGTTTTTTTTTTTTTTAATATCATGGTCTGAGACATGCCGCGGATTATGCAAAGGGAAAAATTGTTTTTCTCAGAATTTCCTGATCTGCGAATTATGTGTGGGATTTTTTTATTCACAGCCTTTGGATTATATATGCCCTTGCGGATTTCACGAAGAAAAAAAAATATGGTACTTTGAATTAATATGTACAAAATATGACATCCACAAGTAGTATTTTAATAAAATCGAAATCTGAAATTTTAATTTTTTTGAGATCATCTACTGAAAGAATGAAAAAAGAAAATTGTGAATCAAATTGGAACTTTATTTTGCAATAAGTGGTTTGGGTAAAAAGAAAAAAAGTTGACAACAAATATGGTTTACCACTTTTCGTTCCAGCGTCATAACCAAACATGTTTTTGTTCATGCGTTATTGACTTCGTTTCACCTGGCGCCTAAATTTTGGAGCTGGCTCCTAGATCTAGAACATATTTGTCGAGCCCTGGTCATAAACACACTGGGGTTTTCCCATGGTACAATGTCCAGAGTGTTTCGAGAATCCTGAAATTCTGGCAAAAGAACAAGCTCCTGAATGCATTGCATGGTGCACCAGACTTGACAGCTTTTGGTGTAGTAGTCCGTTTGGGCCGCATTGTTCAAACTGATAGGTGCAAGACAACATGACAAATCACGAGCGACTAGAACAGTGGATCAAATCGCCAAGTCAGTACAAAGACAGTGCAATGTGCTCTTAAATATCTAAGGTTTTGGAGCTGCTAGCTCTCAAGAGTCCCCCTGTTAACAACACAATACTAGGAATGATATAAAGAGATTTAGTATATCTGTAGAATTGCTATTACACACGTCAAAACATGGACTTGTGGTGATTAAGGTGGTGCAGAAAGTTATCACTTTCTGCCACCTAATAGCAATTCTACAGAGATACTGAATCTCTTTATATCATGTATTTGAACCACGTATAGCATGTAACTTCCTAATGCGGAAGATATACATGAAATATCTATAACACATACATGAGAGTGACCAAGGAACAAAAAAAGCTGAACTTTTTAATCGGGCGAAGAAAATCAGAACATACGACAAGAAAGTGTAAATATAAAGCAGCTCAAGCAAGATGGAATTGTTCACTGTATTCACAATATGAAATTGCTGAATTCAAAACAAAATAAAGTGATTTTAAAAGACACTGCTTCAAACACATCCCTCTATCTTTTTTTTTTTTTTTTTTTTTTTTGGTACTGGCTAGAACATCAGCTGAATTTTCCTCTTGTGTTACTTTCTTCTCAGCAAATTCCATGGCCATATTTGTCTTTTGTTGACTCTGTAGCTGCACAGCAATCTTTGCTTGGTTTTTCTTTCTGTTGATATAATTCCTTTCCTATTTCTTCACTTTTCTTTCCTCCACCCCTGTTATTCCCTCAGATGACAATAATTTATCCATCATGCTGAAAGAACTTTCAGCCTGAGGACCACGAACACATGATATCAAAGCTTTTGCTGCTTTAGATAAATGGTGTGACTTTCAGAATATGAACACTTTTGAACACCATGCATCAATTTTAACAAATTTTCAAACTCAGTCACTTCTGTTTTTGGAAAATTTCCCCTCCCTTATCAAGCTTAAGTGCAGACATTTATGGGAGAAAGTAACACTTAACAACAACACAGGGTAGTGAGAGCATCGCGGGAAGAAAAAAAATGTGATTTCGGGAGAAATCTTCACTCCGGCCGACTTCTGTTGTCGGAAACTTCCTTCATTTTTAGGTTGAAATAAAATGATATTTAAAAACTATACTGGGCAGAAGGAACATTGCGAGAAAAAATAATAAGTTTACGGGAGAAATCTTCGCTGCATCTAACTTCCGTTTTCGAAAGTTTCGTAAGACGGAATCCCGTCATCAAACCAAAAACGAATCCCTTTCCCCCACCATAACCCCCCAGAATTTCTGTTTAGTTGTGTATTATTCTCGAGAATGCACAAAATGATAATGGAAATGGGGGAATTCTTCAAATCCACGGAAGTATCTTTACCTGAAGACTACGAGGAAATCTTCGCGCCGTCTTAACTTCCATTTTTGGAAACCGTCGTTGCCCACAGTTTCATGCTGAAATACAAACATTTATGCAATAAAATGACATTTAATAACAATATGGGGAAAAGGCAGCATCGCGAGAAAAAGAAATTATGATTATGGGAAAATCGTCACTCCATTTGACTTCAGTTTTCGAAAGTTTTGAAAGACGAAATACCATCCCCAGACGAAAAATGACCCCTCCCTAATCCCCCCCATTTCTGTTCAGTTCTTCATCGATCTCGAGAATGACTCAAATGATGACAAAAAATTCCGAGAATCCGCGGAAGAATCTCATGTATGATAACACTAGGTACAATGCCTTGCCTGGGCAAAGGCACACTGACATAGGACCACACAGGACTGAAAACAGATAACCTGGAGTGATAATTTAAACTGCACTGAACAGATAAGAGAATGCAGATCTGGCATCAACCTCTTGAAGCTATGAACCCTTCATGTCAAATTGGAACAATGCAAGTTGCTGGTGGCTCAGTGATGGCCTGGGGTGTGCTCAACTGGAATGCTTTGGTATGTGTACAGTCAACTTTGAGCACCCCCAGATATGTGGACACACTAGCTGACCATTTACACCCATCCATGTCCAGCATGCATCCTAGCAAGATAACTGCCCATCCCACAGGTCCCACCTTGCTACTCCATGGAATCACTCCTTTTGTCAATAAATGAGCTTTAAGTTTTCGTGATAGCATTGAAACATATACCTCTTCAAACTGCAGTAACAACAGTCTGTATTTTATCCCCATCATTTGGAAGACACTTCTATTGTTTGGCAACAACCAAAATGAAGAACTTGGAAATGAAAATCTGGCAGCCAGTCTTGTTCTCCATTTGCTTACAGGTGATCAAGACCCCAGTGGGGTTGAAAGTGCTACTGTGTTTCTAATTTTCTTCACATAACAAAAGCATGCTTAGTACTTATAACCTATAATCATTTACACATTCAAAGGGAAGGGGAGGGGATCCTAATTCCCCATAATAGTTCAAGGTCAAAACCTTTCAAATTTCAAGTACGTAGGGCCGCATTCAAAAAGTTTGAAGCTTAATACACAAAGACACGATTTTTTTTTTTTTTTAAATTGCACCTTTCTTTTTCCACATGGTATCCCCTGACTTGGATACACTTTTTGTACCAACCATACAGTTGTGAATCCCCACTACATCGTAACACATTTTATCTTTCTCCTCAAACCAACACTTCATTGCCTCCTTGAGTTCAAAATCATCGGCAAAATCCTTACTCTGCAGATCTTTTTGATGTGAATAAGTCTTTAAAATTGAACCAGTACTAGGTGGCCAGTATGGAAAGTTCAGCGTTACGAAAAAAAAATGGGCATTGATTTCGGTCTAATAATTTCTATATTATCAGAGCGAACCAAATCAACCTAGTGTCATTCAATAGCTAAGGGAACAAAAACTTGTTAGTGACCTTGAATCTGCGTGCCGCGATAAGCGGGGAGGAGGGGGGCATGGTTTGGGAGACTTTCTGCTGCGCTGCACAAACTTAAAATCAGTATAACTCGGGACTGTGAAGTGCTACAACGTCGAAATTAGTCTCAAACAAAAGCTAATGTCAATATCTGTTGATTTAAGACATTAGAAGTGAAATTGAATAGTGTTGGTTATGAAACTTTGGATCACAGTTGAAAAATTTTAAAAATTTTACAATGTCGGCATTGACTCATCGAAAAGCCAAGCAGAAATGCATCAAATGTAATCTACATGGATGAGCAACTCGTCAGCTTTCGATAAACACCGCAATGTCTGCAGCAGAATGCATGAGAAAATATCGGGAGCAAAAGAAAATTGCTGCAGCGACCCACAAGCCCATGGACATGGAACATGAAAACAATTCTGCCCAAGCTTCGGAACGCGGAAATGACAAAATGGAAGTGGATTTTGAGAGATCAGCAGGGTTTGAGAAGTGTTGGAGATCGGCGAGTAAACATTTCGAAAACACGTTTGTGAGCAATCCGTTCAGTCATTCATGCGGGGTTTGTGACAGACTGCGGTTTCTAAAGTATTTGAAGCCAGTGAAGCCAAAACATGTGGATTTGCTCGAAAACACACTCCCTGGTGAGAATGTAGTGGAGTTTAAGTTGTGCAATATGTGTCGTAAATCATTGGAGAGCAACAAGATTCCAAAGTTGCCGCGATCGAACGGTTTCAAGTATCCACCGAAACAGACTGGTTTGCCACCATTGGATCCGATAAGTACCAGATTGATTTCTTCGAGGCTTCCATTCATGCAGATCCATTGACTTTGCTACAAAGGCAACTATGGAATTGTTAGCCAAGTGTTAAACGTTTCAGTTGATGTTAACATAATGGTGCAGCAGTTGCCACTGCATCTGGATGATGATCACACTTTCAACGTCAGTATCAAGAAGAACTTGATCCACAAGTCGATGTACTTAGTGGTTTCGTAAAGAAATCGGTGGTGAAGACTTGGTTTCGATTCTTTGTGAGCCAACCGTTGTACAAGCATTACAACATCCAGATCAATTGGGAAGCATTCGACGAGACCGAGCAGATGGATAGTGAGTGTCCGATCGAATCCATGGAGCCGGTTTGTATCCTACTTCTGTTACCATTGACCAATGATTAATAAACTTGTAATTGACTACTGAATTTGTCTTTCTTTCATTTACTAGACCCAAATAAATACTATGTGCTAACGAAACGTATTAACAAAAAACCTTGCAGCCGTGCTCCAACACAGCCTACCTGATTTTTTTCCAGATTTTTGAAGTGGAAGATGTTAATAGGGGGGTGAGACCAGGTGAGTATTATACACTGGAAAGGGGAGCAGTTGGAAGCCACATTCTGTCACAACTTGCATGAAAACACCAGCGGTGTGGATTGATTTGAAATATTGTCCTTGAGAAGCAGAACACCCCGTCGCACTTTTGCTCGCCGTTTACTCTTGATGGCTTCACACAATTGTTGCAATAGCAAAGCATAACAGGCAGCACTCATAGTCCTTTTTATGAGGCCAGTAAGCAATTGACAGCAACCCTTTTGGGTCCCAAAAAATGGTGGCCTTAATCTTCCCAGCAGATGGTTGTGCTTTGAACTTTTTCTGGTGGTTGTTATACATGACGTTTCCACTGCATGTGCTCTTGTTTAGTGACAGGGTCCCAATGGTGAAGCCATGTCTCATCATCAGTTATAATGCAGAAATAGAAGCCATCTGGATTGCAGTTAATACAATCAAGCTGAACACAACCTTCTTCACCATGACCATTCTTCATCTTAGGTATCAACATTTGAGGAACCCATCTGGTAGACCTATGATATTCCAAAATGGTCCAGATACTACCAGTACTTAACTTTAATTCCTTAGCAATCTGTACGACATGGATTTGACATCCCAAGTTCATTGGCACATTTCATCTGTGATCACCTACTCAGAGAGTCCCTTGCATCTCCATTTAAAGAGAACAGCCCATTCTTTTGACTGTAGCATATGAAGCCACACCACCAAAGTACACATGGACCATTCATTCAAAGAATACTATGTGGCGTTTCACTTTCCTTTGTCAAAAATTCAATCACCACTCAGTTCTGCAATTTCATCTGTCGCTCATCTGTTGTCATCTTATAGACTTCAATGTACTATGGCGTTGTCTCGAATGCTGACACAGTGATGTGGTGTGGTTGTTATACATGGTCGAGTCACATTATTGTGACCACCAGCTACTATCTAGAGTAACCGCCGTGCGCAGCGCGGACAGCAGCTAGACGAGCTAGGAGTGTCTCAATAAGGTGCTGGAAGGTGTTCACAGGTATGTGGAGCCATGCTGACTGCTGTGCATCTGACAGTTGCTGGAGGGTGAGTGGTGGAGGATCCATAGAGCGAACAACATGATCGAGGGTCCCACAGATGCTCAATTGGGTTTAAGTCTGGAGAATGAAGGGGCCAGGGAAGTATTTTGAAGCCTTCATCATGCTCTTCCAACTACTCACAGACATTTCTAGCTGTGTGACACATTGTGCTGGAAGACCCCATCCACCCCAGGGAAGACAATCAGCATCTATGGGTGTACGTGGTCTGCAAGGATGGATGAAAACATTCCCCAGACCATAACTTGCCCCCCACCAGCTTGTGTTCTTCCAGCAATGGTTGAAGAGTGTTTGTTCTCCGATGTTTCCTGCCTTATATGCCAACATCCATTAGTTCGATGAAGCAGAAAATGTGACTCATCGGAGAAGGCAATCCTTTGCCAATTAGTGGAGGCACAATTCCAATACTGCCATGCAAATGTAAGCATTTTCTGCCGATGCACCTTCGTTAGCATAGGTGCAGTGACCATCTGTCTGCATCGGAGCCCCATGTACAGCAGAGTTCACTGAACTGTCATTTTAGACACACTTCCAGTAGCCCACTGTTTCATTTGGTTAGTGAGTTGCTCCACTGTAGCATGTCAATCAGACCTCACGCCCTTTCGAAGCCGACGTTCACCTCTCACGTCAATGGCACGTGGAGCTCCGCAGTTTCCATACTGTTTATTCGTAATGGTGCCATTTCTCCAATCACAATACACTTTAACCACAGAAGCACGCAAACAATTCTCAAACTGCGCTGTTTCAGAAATACTGCCACTCTTGGCCCGAAAGCTGATAATCATCTCTTTTTGAAAATCTGATAAATCGCTCCTTTTATCCATGACAGCAATGAGTGATATGCTTTCAGAATGCCTTCAGCACACCTTATATACCCTCCAAGCCAGCTTACGACACGTGCCTTCTTTCGTTGGCTATGCGCTGTTTATGTCAAAAGTAGGAGGTGGTCACAATAATGTGACTCGACTGTGTATATCTGAAGGATGATGCAATACTTGCATTTGTCGCTAACCACTTTGTTCAAAGTCAGGCTTGAAACATATTGAACGCCTCTAGTACGAAGCAATAGAAACTTTTGCATTTTTGTGTCCTTTTATTTAATTGTTGGTTATAAATTAAATTTTTGGACAGATATGAATTGCTCAGAAGGGTTTTTCTATTGGTGTTCTCATTTTCTATTTCAGAAATGTGAGTCAGCAACACATTTTTTACTGTTCCTTGCAGTTGATTCTGGATTCTGGATTGCAAGGTGCACTACTTTGCCTATTTATCATGTATTAAATCATAGCAATAACTGTTTCACACATCCTTGATACAAGGGAGAAAAGAAAAAAAAACTTTAATGAATAAATGCAATCAAAGCATAAAACAATTATTCCCTACAAATGAAGGAGCCAAGAATAAAAATGCAACACACTTACTGCTTTTGGTGCAACAGGCTTGTGTTCCCTTGCATCATCATCTTGATCTATGTAAGCATACCTTTAAAAGAAAAGTTAGTATGATATAATAACTGAAATTTAATGTGTTGTATCATTGACTATCAAAACACCAACTCCTATGCACTCTTTATGTTCAGCCACATGCAAGTGATCATCTACAACAGAAATGTACAATTGCCAAAAATATTATGTAATGAAGAAAAACAACAACAACACTGACACAAGAAGAGCTGCGACAGTCTTGGGAAACACAAATTTACTAGAAGGCACAATGAAGACTGTATGGTTCTGCAGAACATAAATTATAATTACCATCCAGGCCTGTGTGTAAAATGCTCCTATGAATAAGATACTCTCTTAAAATCAATGATATTAAAAAATACAAAACTAAAACCACAAAGACTACTAACTTACCAATGAAAAACTATTATAATAATAGTCTCTAAAATTTGTTTACTCAAAAACACATACTAAAACTATTATAATAATAGTCTCTAAAATTTTACTCAAAAACACATACCTACCAACTTAAGAGTTTCTAAAAAAAAAAAAAATGAACAATAATTTTACAACACAAAATACAAGTCACTATTTCGAATGAAAAAGTTATGGACATTCATACACAGCAAAATACACACCCATATGTACGGTCATTTTCCAGAAAAGCAAACTGTCTGTTTAGTTCATAATAATATAATAATTCCAGAACAATTGGTAGAAAAAAATCAGATGCTTATGAAAATTATACCATTACACCACTATCTACAGTTCAACATTCTCAATGTGTTAGCAGATATACATACATACACTCAGGACTGGCTTTGGCATTTGTGCCGTGCAAAAATATTTGTTGACCCTCCCCTGCCAACCACAACAGTTGTGCGTGTGTGCCAGATTGTATGGTTTTTCATCCACATATGAAAGATATATACCATATTTTTTGTCATACAACTGGCAGATTATCATTAAAAAAAGTTATAAATGTAGGTTCTGTGGACTATATGTTGATGTAGATAATATGGCACTTAAAAAAATTTGTAGCATTTCAACTTTTTTAAAAATCTGTATCATAATCAGGAGAGGTTTGTAAACACGTTGTTAACAGTAAAACACAATGAAATACAAAGATGAAGGACGGCAAAACAGTTGGAAAGAAGTTCTTTTATTAATTTACTTACTAGGATTTTGACAGAAAGTACAATGTAATGAAGGTGATATTCTTTGGACTGCTGGGTCACAGTGATTCACAGCTTTTCTGTAAGAAGTTATGGTTTGGGGTCAACATCATGGGTGCAGTTTATTTGGTGATCTCCCCTCCCCCTCATCCACCAGAATTTCATGACCTGTGGATTATGCACTGCCATGGATAATATGAATTCTTTTTTGTTTTCCTGAATTTCATTGTCTATGGATTATATGCCTTTTGCATATTATATGAAGAAAAATACTGTACAACATAAAAAAACATAACCTTTTGCACTTAACTGTAACAATACTCTATTGTAATGATTTAGATTATTCCAGGGATACAGAGACCTCTTATCATCTCCAATCAGTATTGCTTATCATCTTAAATTGATGTAATAGTGGTCATGTAAATAATCTTCTAACAATAGCGTAATGGAATGGGAATATTTATTTTATGAAATGTAATGTCATGTCATGTATCTTTTAATTGTTGAATTTTAATCATATGTAAATAATTAAGTATCCGTGAAATTTTAGAATGTTTGAAAAGTAATTGTGGGAAACTTCTTAAGAACACATTTTTTGAGTTCAATTTGGTAGAGCTAGCAAGTCACCGGAAATGATTAGTTTATCGGTGGACTTCCTGGAGTTGGACAACACACAGGACATTTGTGTGTAGATAGCTACAATAGAAGAAGGGTTTTTTTTTTTTAGAGTTTTAAAGTGACTCATTAGGTAGGACTTCCGTCCTTCGGGGTGATGGCATTAGGAGTGGACATGGAGACGCATTGAGAAGAGGGTGTTTGGACGGAGGCTTGAGGCGCATATTTTGGAAGTAGTGCGAAAAACAATAGGAGCAGAATGGGACTGAAAGAAGTAGAGAGAGGTCGTTAAGATTTTCGGAGGAAGGAGTAGAATTTGAGAAGGGGTGCATGGTCTCCGCGCCTGAGCGAAAAGGAGGAATGTAGCCAGGAGTTAGGACACGAGAGATAGTCTAATCGCACAGTGACCCGGAGTAATCATTAAGAAAGCAAAATCACAAAAATAAAGCATTCAATCAAACATCAAATCGTTTCTGTTAAATTATCTATAACTGCTCTATTGATATTTACAGTGCTAAAGGAACCTTGTAATCTTCTGATTATAACATATCTTGGTAATTAAGGAAAGAGTTAAGCAGTGGTGTGACATTGAAATACTTGCAGGGAGTGTTTTCTGTTTTTTATATACATTACCTTTACATTGTATACAGTTCATATCACTAAGCTGAATTCTCTGATACTCAGAGGTTAGCTCCTCACAGACAGAACTCACTGTAGCTGTATCAGACGTTTCCATTTACAGCGATCTCGGCACACAGCTCAAGCTTCATTAAAGTTCCCATGGACATTCGTACACAGAAAACACACACATGTACAGTCATTTTCCAGAAAAGCAAACTGTCTGTTCAGTTTATAATAACAATAATTCCAGAACAATTGGTAAAGAAAAGAAGTTAACATGTTTGTGAAAATCATACCAGTACACCACTTTTCAGATAAAAAATTAGCTTGGCACCTTTGAACTTATCATCCAGTGAGGGATGGCACCACTCGCAACACTCTAAAAAGCCAACCCTGCACACACTCACCACTGTAGGCCTACTGTAGATATACATTTGGGTAAATGCTAAAAGGAATTGCCAAGACTCAAAATTTCTTCAATCCACAACCCTTCAACTTTAAACTGCAACAAATTAGAAACTAACCTCACATCCACATCCCCTTATTTTCATTTTCAAATGTAATATTGTCTATTTATATATTGGGTTGGTGCAAATGAAATGTCCGGCAAAGGACTAGCACACGTGGATGGAATGAACGGAGAAGTAGGACAACTTATCTAGGCAAAATAATTCCCCTCAGCAGCGACACATAGTTGCTATCTGTCCGGCAAGGCCATGATCCCGGAACGAAAAAAAGTCTTGTGGCTAGGACCCGAAGAAGTCATCAACTGCACATTGAACCTCGTCGTCTGTCATGAACTGTTTCCTAGACAGGAAGGGATGCAGGCGACGAAACAGATGATAGTCTGTCAGAGACAAGCCCAGGGAATAGGCAGGAGGATACAGTGCTTCATAGCCCAAGGCACTTAGTGTCAGCATCATTCATTGTACAACATGAGGGCGGACGCTGTCCTGGAGCAGAACACCATGTCTATTGACCAAAGTTGGTTGTTCCTGCAGCAATTTCTGGTGCATCTGGTGTAATTCAGCACAATAATGTTCTGCAGTGATGGTTTGGGCCTCTTGCTAAGAAACTCCGATGGATTATCCCGGCTGGGGACTACCAGACTAGGAGCATCAGCTCCTTGGTGTGTAGGGGTGGCTTAGGATGCCATCTAGCAGGCTGTGCCTTGCTTTACCATTGTGCAGATCGTTTCCGATTATCATAAAGGACCCACTTCTCGTCGCAAGTGATGATTCGATGCAGCAGAGTCCCTGTTTATTCCTGGCTAGCAGCAACATGCAGACTTCCGAATGCCTAGTCTTGTTGGATACATTTCAGCCATCGGTCAGGGAGCTGCCGAATGCCACTGCAGAAAAAAGAGGGCTGTTTCGAGTTGATAAAGTCATCAATACTTGTGTGGACCTCCTCCTCGACAGAAGTGAAGTGTGTATCACTCAGGTGATGTTGCAGGGAGCGAAAGAGGTGATAATCTGATGAGGCGAAGTCTGGAGAATACGCCGGGTGGGACAAAATCTCCCATCCCAAGTGGGTGATCGTATTTAGTCATTTTCGTAGTGTGAGGACGTGCGTTATCCTTAAGCAACAGGACCGACCTTCTGCCCTTGACGGTGTATGGCCTTCTTACCTCCAGTGCGTCACTCACATGAATGAGTTGCTGACAATAACGCTCAGCATTGACCATTTCTCAGGTTTGAGCAACTCATAGTGTACAACACCACGCTGATCCCACCATATGCACAGCAAGAACTTCCTGGCATGGATATTCGGTTTGGCGGTACTGGTGGTAGGCTGACCTGGATAAACCCACGATTTGCGCCACTTAGGATTATCGTAGAGGATCCACCTCATCAAAGGTCAAAATCTTGTGGAGGAAATCCTTGAATCTGGAGAGCAAAGACACAGCAACATCGTAGCGCCTAGACTTGTTTGCAGCTGTGTGTTGGTGAGGCACCCAACGGCCCTCCTTGTGAATCCGTCCAAGCTTATGCAGGTGCTTTCCAACGGCTTGCCGTGTTACTCCGAGTTCCAGGGCGAGCTCTGACTGTGTGCGACAGGGATCCACGTCCAACAGTTGTTCCAGTTCCTTGTCGTCAAATTTCTGTGGCTGTCCCGGATGTTCTGCATCACGGAGATCAAAATTTCCCTGCTTAAGCCACTGGAACCACTTCTTACACGTACTGTAGGACACAGCAGCCTCACCCAAAGCAGCACAGATCATTTGCTGGGCTTCAATGGCACTTTTTTTCAGCTGAAACGCTAACAGGAAGCAGTGCCTCAAATGTTGCTTCTTGAACTACATTATCTTTCACCGTCAACTTTCGTCCCTTCTGTCACTACAGCTGTGAGCGGTTACAGTTGCCTGGAAGGCTGTTGGATGGCACTGCAATCAGCCATTATTGCACACAGCTATTTCCATTTGCTGATGTTCTACGACTGCTTGCGGTTAGGGGCTGAGAATTAAGTTGCACACCTAATATGTGATTCAATCCATTCAAGATATGTACTTCCTCACAAGCACAAAGAAACCCAAAATGAAAAAAAAACCAATAAATATTTCAGAGGTCAGTAGCAGGGAACAAAACTTCAGCAACAGACATCCCTGACCACACCCTCAATTTTCAGGCTACCCACATGAAACCTGAAAATTGAGGATGTGGTCAGTGGCTGGGGATGTGTTTCCCTGAAGAGTGGTTCTTGGCTACTGACCTTCGAAATATTTATTGATGTTTCAGGGGTTTAGTGTGTTCCCAAGGATGAATTTTTGAACATCGATTAAAACAACTTCATATTATAAAATACTTGGAATACTTAATATTTTCTAAAACATAACCATAAATATATTAAAAATCAATAACTTTTCCTTTGGTGGTGTTGAAACCAGAAAAAAGATGGTGCAACCTGTACTCTGATGACGTCAGTAGACAAGTACAAATGTTGGATTGCATAATTATAGTTATGTTTTAGAAAATATTAAGTATTCCAAGTTATAAAATGAAGCTATTTTAATAGATGTTCCAATTTTTATCCTTGGGAAAGCATTAATTGGGAAGAAAATGGGTACAGAAGTTTTTTCATTGGAAGTATAGGAAGCAAAATTACTTGACGTCCACCTTAAGGCATATAATTTACGAAGAACTTTTTGAAAACTTATTAACAAAACCGATGGTCAATCTTCGATTAAACAATTTTGGAAAAAATGCAACATCAAAGATGCCATGGATAACATTAGTGAATCATGGAAGGAGTTGAAATCAACCACAATGAACCATACACGAAAAAATATATGGCCAGAATGCATGATAAATGATCCTGAAGGTGATTCTCTTCCCAAAATTCGGCAAGACATATTGAATCTAGCAAATGAACTTGGTTTTGAGGATGTAGATGAAGGTGATGTGCTCGATTTGTTAGATGCTGATGTACAATCCCTTTCCAACGAGGATCTGATTTAACTAGAAACAAACCAAGCAATTGATGAGAAGCCAGAACCAGCTGTCTCACGACAGTTAACCTTAAAGGATTTGCCAAAAGCACTTTTGCATTTCGAACACAGAACGAACATCTTACTTCAAACTGATCCCAATGAAGAACGCAGTGCTAAAATTTCTCGAGGCATTAACACAATCATGAACTGCTACAAAGAACTGCAAAAAGAAGCAAAAAGCAAGGCAAAAGAACTAACATTAGACCACTTTTTTAAACCAGGCCCTTCCACACCAGCTGATGGTGATGATATCGGCATGGTATCATGCGATTCACCATGTTCACCTTTAGATTCTGATTAGAATTGCATGATACGTACGTACATTTTTATTTTTGTTTATATGTATTTTTATTTTTGAGTAATGGAAATGTTATTTTTAAATGAAAAAAAAAAAGTAAAAAAAGGAATTTTCATTAAAAACTTAGTGATTTTCTAAAATTTTCAATGAAATTGGAACCGATCTTATGGAATTTGTATGGGTTTCTATCAAAATAAATGATTCTCTAGACGAATCCCATCAGAATCGATGGTAAGTTTTTGTTTTGTTTTTATAATAATAAACTCGTATGAAACAACAAATGTAAACTTTATTTGATTGACAAATTCATTCAACCATTTCAGTGAAGACAATAGTCCAGGTTCGTGATTTTTGTTTTTGTGACTTGAAGATTTAACAACTACCGTGAGCAACTCATTGGACTATAAGCAGTCGCCCGTCCCTAATTTAGGGTCACTGGTTGCAGTGAAGGGAGAGAACCAGTGGCGTAAGACAAATACAACATCCATGCTTCACCGGGATTCGAACCCGGACTCTTCATTATCATAAGCCAATGCTTGTGCTATAAGCAGTAGTCTGTCCCTAATTTAGGGTCACTGGTTTCAGGGAAGGGGGAGAGCCAGTGCTGTAAGACAAATACAACATCCATGCCTCACCGGGATTCGAACCCGGACTCTTTACGAACAAATTATCATAAACCAACGCTTGAGCTATAAGCAGTAGTCCATCCCTAATTTAGGGTAACTGGTTCCAGGGAAGGGAGAGAGCCAGTGCCGTAAGACAAACACAACATTCATGTCTCACCGGGATTCGAACCCAGTACACGAAACCCGTCAGAATCGACGAATAGTTTTTTTCCCCCGGTAGAAGAAACCTGTCGGAATCGACAATTTTTTTTTTTTTTTTTTAAAGAATAAACTCATATGAAAAGCTTATTTACATCTTTACATAATGGGAAACGTCTTACCTACGTGAATAAACTGGATCGAATGAATGTTAAATTGTATGCATACATCACACAGTCCAATGGCACAATGCAATCAGGTCTTCAAGTGTTCGCTGTTCTGATATAAACTTTCAAACAAATTCCTGCTAGCGTTGTTTTGCACAATGGTTTGTTGCCGAGAAGAGAGACTTCGGACTATCTCAGTCCCTCCATACTTCCGCCTTCAACACTGCGAGAGTCAACTGCCGGTGATCGGATGTCAAACGCACGTTTCTCTCATAGACTTTACATGGGAACTTTGCCGCCCCACAACACCCGAACCGTTGCCCCAATCTCATTTTCTCTCTTCGACTGGCACATGTACATGGCAAGACCTTTAATTTGATACTTCAACCATATGTTTACGTTCAGCCGTTCTCTTACAACTGGTCTTACAGTAAAAAACCTTATAGAATTAATATATAGATTATAAGGCATTTCGCTTTACGGCCGACTTTCCCGGAATGGATCTCAGCCATAAAACGAGGTATAGGTGTACTTCAATATCAAATCAAGTAATTTCGTGGAACATTTTCACATGCTTTTAAACAGTTATCAGATTCTAACAATTATGAATTATAATCACCTATTAAGTATTTGTTCCCTCAATTTTTTATCTTCTACAACATTTTCTGATGATCGATGGGACCGCTGCCTGTACAAATTACTGGATATCGAGTTAACTTGCTGGCCAGAATCTTGCCTTTGAAGTATAAGCTGGACAGCTCTTTCACAATCACCATTTGACATGCTGAGGCACTGTTGTAATTCCATACTACTGACATCAGGAAACATTTCTGATAATACATCAATTTCTTGACTAACTTCAACTCTTGTTCGCTAAAGAGAAATTAGATTTTCTTTTTCAATATTTAGAACTTCAGAATGATACAATAAAATGCATAAATAAACATCAAATTGTTGTTTACATACCTTTTCATACATTACCGTTTTGTTAAAATTGCATCCTGCTATTCAAATTAAATTTATATCACAGATTCATCATGTTACAAGAGACAACTGATTGCATTTGTAGAACTGTACGAGATTTTTTTTTCTCTTCAAAGCTCAGTATCATGTGAAGTTACCTCAAGCAACAATAACAACCTCTATTTGGCGTGACACTAAATGAAAGAGGTTTTTGATATTGTCCTGGGGAATAGTTTACTAGGTTGTCTATGTGAGGCCAGAGTTCATTTGTGGTGACTGGCAGAGGTGCTTGATGGACCAGTCACTTAGCTACCATGTCCCAGACATGTTCGATGGGTGACATATCCGGTGAACGTATAGGCCAGGGAGGAAGCAGTATCCACCTTTCAAAGAGGTCTTAGACAATCCAAGCCAGAGTTGTATAAAAATAAAATGTATCTGCGTACACAACTACTGAAACAGAAAAACTTGCAGCAAATCAGCGAAGCACGAACCACGATAAAAACAGCATAAAATAATTTACAGAAAAATTAATAAAACAATAAAATAAATAATTATTAGAATATTACAGATTCCAACAAAGACAAAACAAGTACATTACAACTGAATGTGCAGCAATGTGTGTGAAATGGACATTCATGACAGAACATTATAATATTGGACTATGAACCTAACAAAAACAAGAGACTAATTAAAGAATATTTTTATATCAAGAAAAACAGTTCCATTGATGAACCTTCAAAAATTATAAACAGCATTTTCAACAACTTAACTCAAAAATTGCAAACTTACAAAATACATACGGAGAAGATTTTAAATTTAATAACTGGCAACTGCAATATGAACTTAACTGTTGCAGTTTAAATTTCGTTGCCCCTGGCAAAGAAATTTAAACTATTTCTGTGTAAATGAAACTTTGGATACAGTTCCTATAACACTGAGAACAAGTCTTGATAAAATCTAGAGGCCAGAAATGTCTGTAAAAACAAAAGAACTCAGAAGATGTGAAAAATAATTGAACGTTCTTCAAGTTAAAATAGAATTAAGTGTATTAATCTGAAAAGGGAAGTCTTTCAACTGTCACACTCCAAAATTGAAGAAACGCGACCAGAAAATAGTACTAAGGATAAAAACCAATGGGTGTATTTCTGGTTTAGCCCAAATGATCTGACAACGGTGAATGAGTGGTCTGAAAATGGTCTCAGAGCACTAAGTGGGGAAAATCATCTAACATGTGTTGTGGTGTGTGTTATGTAACCCCAAATATCAGCTATGTCCCCATGATTCAAAATTAGCTAATGTCACACAAAAAGCAACAAAAACCTTTATTACAGGTGTAAATGAACATTTGTGGCACTGAACACACGGAAGCAAAGTAATTTGGAACAATGAGAACAATGCAAGATCCCAAAGTTATCACAGTACTGACAATTGTCATTGATATCTGAAACACAAATACGTTGAACATTATCAAAAGAAGCATCATCACTTTCACAGTATGCAATTTTTTTAATGGATATAACAACATGTTGTTGAATTTTTCTGACTGCAATTGATTGTTTATGAATGCATGCAGGAATATGATGTTATTTCGGTGATGGAGTACAAAATCATGGACATTGTGAAGTGTTACATAATCAAATATTTTATGTGCATATACTTTATACTGGCGGAAAAAATAAACATCGAGAGGTTGAATGAAACCTGTTGTCTTTGGTGATATGGTGAGCAGAGATAGTATGATTTTCTCCACTTGTATTCTAAGGCCGTTTTTGGACCACTCGTTCACCTTTGTCAGTTCATTTGGGCCAAAATGGAAATGCACCCATTGGTTTTTGCCCTTAGTACTATCTCCTGGCCATGTTTCTTCAATTTTGGACAGTGGCAGTAGAAAGGCTTCCCTTGTGAGTAAAGTCTTGAGTAGGTGTTTTAATTGCTGCAAATAACATTTTTTTTTTTAAATCTACAAGCAAAAACTATCTGCAAAATCTGCTAACATTGGAAATTATTCGAGTACAGCATATACGCGTGTGCCTATATTCTGCTACTCTGATTCGAGCAACATGTGGCCGAGCATTGCCATGCTGGAATATAGCGGCAGGACAACTCTGAAGGTTTTTTTTTTTTTTTGATTGGAGGTTTAACGACCACCGTGAGCAACTCAATGGGCTATAAGCAGTCGCCCGTCCCTAATTTAGGGCCACTGGTTCCAGGGAAGGGAGAGAGCCAGTGCCGTAAGACAAACACAACATCCATGCCTCACCGGGATTCGAACCCGGACCCCTTCCGTGCGAATGATCAGAAGCCGAAGGAAGGGTATCACCTCTGCCTCTAAAGCATCCATGATGTATCGCTCGATGTTAAGAGTTTTCTCAATTCGTATCAGGCGAGATTGCGTATTAAACCCAATGGCACCACAAACCATGACGCTTGAATTGCTAACTGTTGAGGGTTACCTCAATTGGTATCAGGAGAGATCACGAATTGAACTCAATGGCGCCCCAAACCAAGACGCTTGAATTGCTAACTGTTGAGGGTTACCTCAATTCGCATCAGGCGAAATCGCGAATTGAACCCAATGGCACCCCAAACCACGATGCTTGAATCGCAAACTGTTGAGGGTTCCTTCAATTCGTATCATGCGAGATCACGAATTGAACCCAATGGCACCCCTGACGATGATGCTCGGCATTGGGCCAGTAAAATGCTGCAAGATGACATTCACCATGATGTCTTTGAACACATATGCAACCATCATGGTGCATCAAGCTGAATCGTGACTCGTCAGAAAACATGACCTGTTGCAAATCAGTGTGACAATGTCTGTGTTAGAGACTCCACTGCAGCTTGAGGCATCTGTGGTTGAGGGTCAAAGGAATGCACAGCAATGGACTGCTAGTGACCAGTCCTCTGTTAAGCAGATGACGTCGAACTGTGTTGGAGGACAAAGCCTGACCTGTGAGAGTGCTTCCCTAACACCGTGAATATCATTGCAGCCCGAGGTGTCTGTGGTTGAGTGTCAAAGGAATGCACAGCCATGGACTGCTAGTGACCAGTCCTCTGTTAAGCAGACAACGTCGAACAGTGCTGGAGGACAAGCCTGACCTGTGACAGTGCTCCACTGCTGCGCTTGTGATTGGTCGCTGCCATGCCGTAGAGGTGTTTGTCATCTTGCGCAATTTTGCAGTCCAATTCCTGGATTTCTCAGAGTCTGAGCTTCTTCGGTCTACCAAAGCCACATTCGCATCACTGTCCTGATATTTTGTTTCGTACGAGTGGCAATTTCGCAGTAGGGAAATCCAGCTTCTCTCATCCCAACAATCCTTTCTTACTCGAAGTTGACCAGGTGTTCATAATGCAACCTTCTTTGGCAACAAGGCATAGCGAAACACAAGGAACACCCATGTGACTCAATGTCTGCTTTTCACTGCCTGCAACATCTCATTTGAGCCAGCTCTTTATACCCAAGACCGGACAGTTCAGAGGGCGCTGCTTTGAAATCGCATGTGCATATCCTTAAGTATTTTAATAATCTGCATGTCCCAACCTGTTGTACATATTCTGTAAGTTTCAAGCTAATACCAGCAGTCCTTCATTGCATTGCAATTTTCACAAACAGTAGTGTATTTACAAGCAAAACTCGAAGATCCGTTACAAGGTGTAAAAACTTTATCTTATCAAAATGCAAGCTTTCACTTCCAACGGGAAGCTTCATCAGACAGCAGAAAATATAAAAGACGAAACAGAATCTGAGCGTGAATACAATTTAAATATGACAAATGAACAAACATTAGCTCGAGCACTCACAAGCTCACCAATGGTCATGCTGCTCAAGACCATTGCATTTGCTGCGTGCCGAGAATTTTGTTCCAAATCGGAGAGAGTTCCATTGTGATGTCAGTGCTGCAGGATTCATGGTACGCGAGGACTTCAATTGTTTCCCGTACAGGCATAGATCTTGGTCCATCGTAAGGAAATAACATGTGCATATCAGACCAAATGGGTACAGCTCCCAGGTTGGTAGCATCCCGAGCTACAGCTGTGGTCAATTTGTTATTCCTCACGTCACACTGGTGCTCTTTCATACGGACCTTGAATGACCTCTTGGTCATACCGATATAAACTTTCCTAGATGAGTCTGGGTATTGGAGAGGAATGGCATATACTCCCGCTTGATTCATGACATCCATATCACAACAGTCTAGTGCAAGTAGCGCAGCGATAGGCTTTGGAGACTGAATTCCAACATCAAGGTTTAACTTTCTTAAGGTATTCTTGATGGCATAAGTAAGCCCAGGAATATACAGGATGGACCCAACAAATTTTGTTCTCTGCATCAAACAAGTCAGGGATCTTCTAGAGTCCTTTCTAGCTGCTTTGGAAGTGATTTGTTTAACACAACCTTGACGTTGGAATTCAGTCTCCAAAGCCTATCGCTGCGCTACTTGCACCAGACTGTCATGATATGGATGTCGGGAATCCAGCAGGAGTATACGCTGTTCCTCTCCAATACCCGGACTCATCTAGGAAAGTTTATATCGGTATGACCAAGAGGTCATTCAAGGTCCTGAAAGAGCACCAGCGTGCCGTGAGGAATAACAAACTGACCACGGCTTGGCTCAGGATGCTACCACCCTGGAAGCCATACCCGTTTAGTCTGATCTGTGCATGTTATTTCTTTACGATAGACCAAGATCTACACCTGAACGGGAAACCACTGAAGTCCTTACATACCATGAATCCTGCAACAATGACATCACGATGGAACTCCCTCCGATTTGGAACAAAATTCTCAGTATACAGCGAATGTGCCCGTCTTGAGTAGCATGACCATTGGTGAGCTTGTGCGTGCTTGAGCTGGTGTTTGTTTATTTGTCATATTTGAATTGTATTCACACTGATTATGTTTCGTCTTTTTATATTTTCCGCTGCCTGATGAAGCTTCCGTTGGAAGTGAAAGCTTGCATTTTGACAAGATAAAGCTTTTACGCCCAGTAACTGATCTTTGAGTTTTACTTGTATTTACTTTAGAGTGGCATATTCGAACCCAATTGTCTTCATTTATTAATAATTAATAATAATAGTGTATTTATTCAATTCTTCTGATGATGATACTTGAAAAACAAAACTAAACTGTGACAGTGTGTGGTTCTGCTTTTACCCCAAACTGAGTTATATTAATTAAGCTGTAGTTTCGATTGTAATGCTAAATTTGTGGATAATACGTTCTTTCCCATGTGTGAGTGACCAACTTTTCAAAATCAAAAACTGGGATACTAATACATGAATGGACAATTACAACTGAGATTTAAATATGCCATCATCCAATGTGAGAAAAAAAATATTAGTCTATAATAAAATGAGTCATGCAAACAAAAATTTTAAATTGATTTAAAACTATTTTAAAGACTTACCATGGAATCATATTACATTTTGTGTCAAAGTTCTATTAGATGTAGGTTTATACTGCTGAATATTTAAGTTTGTTTTGTTTTGTTTTGTTTTTTGCTATAATTAACATTTTTTTAATTCACCTCTGAGAAACACTGATTTTTTAAATAAATTTGTGGAGAGCCACTGTAGTTGCAGATTTGGCTTTCCTCAAAAAGTTATCACTGCATTTTTGGGAAAAACATGGACATTTTATATATGATTTTACCATCAAAATCATCTACAGTACTCACAGAGCCTTGGAAATCAGTTTTATTTCTTCACACTAAGCTTAAAATATGTTTATACAAAGTATTACTATGAGATAAAACTAGTACATTGAACATCCCATTGCATAGTCTGCTATATAATGGTTTGCCACAAAGTCCCTTCTCTTCGACAAGCATAAAATTTGGAAATGCAGAAATTCCATTTCCAGTTTATCTAAAGCAGTGAATGCACTTTTTATCACCATCATCATCACCATCACCATCAGGGCTTGAAAAATTTCATGCTGGTTCACCAGTCAGACAAATATCTCACTCCCCAGCCAGCTGAAAATCGACAGTCCCACAAGGCTGTCAATTTTGTTTCGTATTTTAAAGTTTGATTTGTCAAATATTTATACACGTCTCAAATAATATATTATCACTAACCTAATTTAAATGATTAACCATTGTATAATAACCAAACTTGGTTTTCTCTCTCTAGAGTAGATGATGCAAGAATCCTTCAATGTTTAAGAAATTTCCGAATAGCTCCGCAGAAAACACGGACTGCCGTGTTTGCCCTTTGACATACGACGGCAATAGGCTTACGGCAGCTCGCGAGGTGCATGCAACTCTTGCACTGCCTATCTTCTCAAAAAATGTTTGGGGAAATCATTCTACCAGGCTTACGCCTTCTTGCCTTGTGTTCCTTCTTAAGCGCACCCTACCCGGACGTTTTGACGTGCGGCATTCGCTGTCCAGTTTGTTTCGAGGAGAAACCAGTTTTCTATGTGGGCACACAATCAGGCATCACTTATGTGAATTAAAATAGGCTTTATTAAGAAATCGATAGTTTTACATATCCAACAATAGGCATAATAACGTACAAGTAATTAATTAACAGGAATCATACACCAACTACACTCAATATAATATAACTATACTAGTGATCCGAATTCTTGGCATAAAATAGAAAATCAAGGTTAAGATAATAGATTGCTAATTCTGATAATTATTCTGCTAAAGTGAATGGCTCCACTATACTAGCTAAGTTTGATAAAATGACCACTCCCTTTGCCATTATCAAGTACGACCCATTAATTTTCACAAGGATTGGCAATGCTTTCTTCAAATTCACAAAGCACGAAATTGTGTTTATAAATCTACCCAAATTACAAAATTATCTTCTATCACCCAAGACTTCGATTCCAGATTACTGCAAGGCTGTAATTTTTTTACATTATACCTTGTGTTTGCAATACATTTTATGTGGGCCAAACATAAAAAAAAAAAACCCTCTCTATCCGCTCGACGGAACACACACGTGCGCTAAGAGATCAAAATGTCACAAAAACTGCTGTAATGGAACATTCAACTGACCAAAACCATGTTAGATGGAAAGATGTGAAATTAATTTTCAAGTCTTCTTTCCTTCCTCATCTCAGCACAAGAAAGTCGTTGGAGATATTAAAAAATGAAAATCAGATTTTAAACAGAGATTTGGGCCCGGCTACAAACATTCTAACTTCTGGGAACCTGTTCTTGGATGATGAATGCACCTGATTTAAATTGAGTAATTACAAGTCTACTTCTACTGTTTCCTTTTTTTTTTTTTTTTTTTTTTTCAAGCTGCTGTTTTGTTAACTGAACATATTGTTGGATCTGCTCCAGATGAAGAGGTTTTGGAAGAAACAGTATAATTTTCAAGAGCAGTTTACCATTATGTCTTAAAAGAAAAGTGTTTAATCAATGCATCCTTCCAGTTCTTACTTACTAAACCTGAAATGTGAAGCTTAACATGAAAAAAAAAAAAAAAAAAACACAGAGACAGCAGATAATTCAAAGAAGCATAGGAGAGATTTTTCTAAATACAGACTTTGATGGAATTCTGAATATCCACCATGCTTGAATTGATGCTTGCTATTAATACTTGTTTAAATGGGTTACAACATACCAATCATAGAATTCTGAAATAACTTCAGACAGAAGTTGGAGATCCACACCAGTTTTTACTAGTCCGCAAATGATGCAAATATTAATACATTTAATTTGCACAAACATTAATACACATAATATATGTACACTGCATTGGTTTTATTGTTTTTCAAAGCTGGGAACAGTGAGTCATAAATTTTAATCTGAAATTAACTAAATAAATATAGTACAAATATTACAAAATATTTTCACACTGGTTACAAATTTGTATACCAATTAACAAACATAGTAAATTTAATTAGTCTTTTGATAGGTGCAAGGTTTAATAGAAACTTTTTTTGTCATTTCACCCGATTGGATCCATAATGACACAGCTGTAAATGGATATAACTGTGCAGCATCTGGGTTTCTAGCAATACCCTCAGTAAGTATTGAACAGTTTCGGTGTTCAACTTATTTCACCAGCCTGTTTTGATATTCCCTGTATTTCTGAACCCTTGTTTGCATTTGGCTATGATGAAATGTATTACCCAATTATGGGGTATAATTGATGCATTCCCTTGATGCAATCAATTTAGAAGTTATTATAAGTTCCATTAAAAATTTATTACAGTTTATTAGCAAGTTCAAAATTTTTACAAAGTGAGTGAAACATTTTGTCTGCATCCAAACTAAACCAAAGCCAACCAGAAGTTTTCAGCCACTGCTGCTGGTATATCCATGATTGCCAATCAAAATAATATTTTCTATAACAAATACTTTTGGATTCACGTGCTTTCCTTTTTTTTTTTTTTTTTTTTTATGCTTTGGTAGACGCATGGAACCAATGCCATAATGCCACATGTTAATGGAACCTTAATAGATTACCATTCAAACATTCTTAAATAAACTTTGTCGTTATGTTTTACACTGATACTTTACCCCCCCCTCCTCCCACACACACACGCACACACGCACACAAACTTACTTCCATTTCCAAAATTCCTTGTACTGAAGTTAGGGTTACAACCATACTCTGCTCCCAACATTCCATCAGTGCAACAGAGATTCTCGACGCATTTGGCTGGTGGTTCGGTCTGTAGCTTTTTCTACTTGCGCAGGTCTGCTTGCTTGTAACATGTTCTACACAATTTTCATCCTCTGGACTTAGTAACTAACAAGTTTTTTGCTATCTACCACGAACAAAATTATTTTGCAAATTCCCTTTATGGCAAAGAAAAATGCCATATTAAGGTCTTTTCTGAAATAAAAGACGAGAACTGTAAAAGAGTTTGGTTTATCGGATCACCACCATTTTGATTATGGTGGTCCGACTATTTTCAATGATCTCAGACCAGAGGGCCACCAATGAATTTAAATGTGACATCACACATGACTCTCTCTCTCTCTCTCTCTGTGTGTGTGTGTGTGTGTGTGTGTGTGTGTGTGTGTGTGTGTGTGTGTGTGTGTGTGTGTGTAAACCTGATCATAACTCTGCTAATTATGTAGATACAAAAGTTACCTACTTTGCATCTAAACACCACTGACACATACAATCACATACTGAACAGGCTACTGGTATACATACAACAACCTTGAAATGTAAAACAATTTGTGCACATACATAACAATTATTGACCACCACACAGAAATATTTAAATCCATAGTTTAGAAAGAAAGAAGGAAAAGTGACAGATGTGCTTACACTTATGTGTCTACTATTCCTTTCATCATCATCTGACTGACTTGTACTTCTGCTCCTTGAGCTACTACAAGAGCTACCAGGTGATGACGATAAGGTTTCATGTTCCTTTGGGCAATATCTACCACTTGGAGGACTAGTGATTTGTGGAATACAAGATAAGAATTCTTCCAGAGACAGATGCTTATCTCCTAGAAATTTAAACCACAAAACTCTGTTTATTTTGCTTTACAGAAGATTAATTCATGTGTACACTACTGAAAATAAATTGTATGTTCTATGAGAATATGGTGAAAATATGTTAAATCACATTCTACAATTCTTTAAAGTAATTTACATAAGCCACAACACACACCAGAAACAAATGAAAAAACATGTATAAATTTCATTACAATGAACCAGAAACTTACTATGGAAACACAGGATTTCATTAATCAACAAAAGGTGAAGTTTATAGCACTTGAAAAACAGTACACTATAGCAAGTATTAATGTGATTTACAGCAGATTTGTAATGATTAAAACTAGAATGATGTTTCTACTCCAAACTAAGCAATTGAAATTTCAAAATATAATGCAAAACCTAATTATGAAGTATTTAACTGTGTCTTTCATATTTTGCAAACAAAATGAGGTTGGATTTCAAGCAGCTGACAGATCTGTAACTTCGTATTCAGCTGTCAGGTTCTAAAACATATTTTAGAACCTTTGAAATATAATGGAGAGGATAGTTACACTGCAGTTATGGAGAACAATATCAGAAACGACATAAAACCCACCATCAATATGTCACACCATTTTCACAGTTTTTCATATTAAGACCAATATTAATACTTAACGCAAAACTTTGATTTATAAATTCCTTAGTGAATTTCTTTTTCCGCTGATGCTAATGCAGCCAATTTTTACTTCTTTACACTCAGTGTGCAATTTCCCTTACATACATATCATTAAGCTGTTCTCTGAGATTCAGAGGTTAGATCCTCAAAGAAAGACCATGTGCCAAGTACACATTTAACTGATAGAACTAGAATTTACTACTGCAAATGTCTCCATTTATAACAATTTTGGCACACAGCTTGAGCTTCATTTAACATCCATCACATGCCACACACAAGACCTTTTTATACTTCATACTCATAATCTTTTTCTCAAGCAGACATTCCCAAATCTGGTCCTCCCACGATTTCCTTAGGCTTCCTTTACTTTTCTTTCCTGCCACTTGGGCTGAAAAAATTCTCTTAGTCAGTACCTCATCACTCATTCTTTTCAACATGGCCAAACCACCTAAGATATTAGTCTTCACCTTACTAATAACATTTTGCCTCACATTACACATCTGCAACACATCTTCATTCCTCACAGGATCAGTATGTGTGTCTTACTACAATCTTGCTATAAGTAATGCATCTCCCCAGCACACAGACGACTCCAATGTCTTTTCTTTGGTACCCAGGTTTCACTGCCATATATCAGAGTGGGAACAATTACACTTTCATACACAACCATTTGGGACTTCAAGAACTCATCATTCCTGTGAAATCTTCCTAAGGCAGCTATGACTTTCAATGAAGAATTCACTCGCCTACTAATTTTGCCTACTAATTTCGCCATCTAATCTGTTATCTCTGTCAAACATACTTCCTAGATATACAATCTCATTCACCTGGCCAATCTCTGTGCCATTAAGACATTTATCTTGCACTCAGTACAAACAGTTCCTTGTTCAAAAACCATAACTTTAGGGTTTCCCTTATTTATACTCAGTTTGAATTTCATACAAACTTCGTACATCCAGGATAACACTCTACAACTCCCTTTAGGTCTCTGCCAAAAGGACTGACAGCAAAAGTGAGTTGCAATTTCCCTTACAATTATTATTGATTCTTTTGCAACAGAAAGACAGCATTTCTAAATTAACATTTTGATATTTCAGTACGCTTTCAGCTCTCTTTCATATTAGTTCTCCAGTATACAAAGATTAGTATTTTCAACACCCAGGTAGTGAATTCTTCAAAATCACACAAAGAACTGGTTAAACTTTCTGTGAACTATAGACACTACAGTAGCAATACTGGTTTATGAATCAGTTAATCAGGTATTTTGGTATGTCATTTCCATGTTCTAACACAAGTGAAATGAAAATATTTCATTCTAGTTGTAAATGAATTTATGGCACCTCTATTCATAGTGTACTGTGGAATTAACTTTTTTATGAGTCTTATAGAGGTTATTATTCAAAAAGTTGGTTAAATTTTTGAACTAATGCCTAGTTCGTCATCAGGACTACTTCACTGGAGTAGTTGCTGCCACTCAGTTGGAAGAGTCCAACCGCAATTATCGTTAATTGTGGTACTTCTTCTTCTTGCTATTTCGATCCCTTCTTCTAGTTTCCTCTTTACTAAGTTTGACTGGTGGGCGATTATTCTTACTGAGTCCCAATTTATGGAGTGTCCACTTGCTTGTATATGTCTGTCTAGCCCTGTTTTGTTACTAATGTTCCTAATAGCTGCTTGGTGTTCTTTCATTTGGACTTTAATACTTCTTCCTGTTTCTCCTATATAGCTGAGTCCGCAGTTACAGTCTATGCAATATATTACTCCTTCTTGTAATTGGATAATTGGATGTCCACTTCTTTCTGCTTTAAAGCTGGCAGGAATTTCTTTAATTTGTTATTTAGATCTAGAGCAAGCCCGATATTATATTTTGCTTCAATCCTCTTCAGTTTTTTGAAAAGTCCCTTGTGGTACGTAATTTTGCTGGTGAATTTGAAGTTGTTTATTTCCTGCTTCTTTTTTGGCACTTGTCTAAATAATTTCTCAACATATGGGGATGGGTAATTGTTTTCTGCCAATATTTCTTTTAATTCTTCTCTGTGAAGATCTTTTTGAGTATCTGAAGAGACCAGGACTTCAATTTTTTCCAAAAATTGTCTCACCGTATTAGGTACTAGAGGAGAACCCATTGTAAGTCCTGAAGTTTGCCTGTAATATTTCTTTCCAAACTGGAAGAAATTATTCTTGAAAGAAAACAGGAGCAGTTCATATATGCCAAGTAGTATTTCTCTATTGTGATTATGGAATACTATTTTTTCCGCCAGGTCATCTGCAATGAATTCCAACCAGGAGGTCCAGGTTAATGTTGGCATGCATACATACTATATCCAAGCTTGCCATTACTGGATGAATTAATTCTGGCAAGTTGTCTAGTTTTCCTTTCAGCTGCATGGAATTTTTTAGAAGGTAGGGAGGAGAAGGGAAAATATCTCTGAGGTGAATAAGTAAATAATAATTAATGTTGGAGAGTGGTGAATTTCTAGTGTCTATTATAGGTCTTGTTGGATGGCCTAGAATTTCTAGTGTCTATTACAGGTCTTATTATAGGTGTTGTTAATATATCATGTCTGTCAATATTTCATTATCAAACATGATATATTTGGACATAAGCACATAACTACATATCAACAAGATTTAAAACTTCTAAAACATGCTGAAATTAATTAAAGCAGTTTAAATAAGGATGTTTTCAACTGATAACTTCAGTCTTTTTCAACCTTGAAAGGACTTATCATTTCTGCAGTTGAAAAAGACTGAAATTATCACAGTTGAAGCTTTGTTATGCAGTTTTTTATGTGACATGAATTTTTAAAGTTTTAATACTTGTTGATTTCACTATGCAACTGAATAATCCACGGACAAATTTAATTTTTATTCTTTGTACAAAAGAGAAAACTTTCGATCCACGAGTTTATACATACTCTCAGCAAAGAAACTAACTGTTGCCACAGCCAGTTATGCACATCTTATTTATTTTTTAAGTTTATGGTTTAAAAAAAACCTACTTTTCTAAGAATCTCTCATCATCTTTCAAACATTTTAACCTTTTTTTTTTTTTTTGATTGGAGGTTTAACGACCACCGTGAGCAACTCAATGGTCTATAAGCAGTCGCCCGTCCCTAATTTAGGGTCACTGGTTCCAGGGAAGGGAGAGAGCCAGTGCCGTAAGACAAAACACAACATCCATGCCTCACCAGGATTCGAACCCGGACCCCGTTAGGACGAATGATCAGAGGCCATCGCTTAGACCACTGCGCCACCGGGGCGGCCATTTTAACCTTTTAAATGCTACACTATGATAACTGTGAGTTTCAAACTTTTTGTGCAGTTTAAAGAGCTTATCATACCTATATATTAACATATACATTTTGAAATTTTTTAGAAATTTTTTTTTCTTTGTTCCCATTTGGGAACATTGGTGTTTGGAGTAAATAATTTTGTTTCAATTTTACAGAAACTGATTTTTTTTTGTTGTTATTTAGTACACTAAAGGGTCACTGATATATATTAGGGATTTTAAAAATTATTATCTTAGATATATTGGTCAGTTTTTGCACTTTAATTTAATGTATGATAATAACTGATTAGCTGTAACTTGCCACAGAGTAAGGTCACTTGCTGTAAAATAAGGTCTTACCTGTTGAGATCGGATTCATCATTTTTGATTGTCAAACATAAGTTCTGTGGAATTTAGATAGTGACTTTAGGTCAGCCTATCCAACACCTGGACGTCCTGTCCCTGCTTCCCAAACCAAGCCGAGACAGGTGTTACAAAGCGGAAAGGTACCCAGATTAGCTAAAACAGATAGGGACCTGTACGGAAGTGCTACCACAGCAGAGGTAGTGCAGCATTGCATCAGAATATCTTGATAACTGGCGACCGTTAGGTTGAACATTACCATAACCAAAGGTTTCAGTCCTTGCTGGCAGAAACATCCCCCACACCATCACAGAGCCTCCTCCAAACTTGAATGCAGTGCCAATGCAGTTCACCTGACAGCGTTCCCTGGGCAAACGCCACACCCAAGTACTATCAAAACAAAAGAGTGAGTAGTGCGAGTCATTTATCCATATGACCTTCTTTCACTTTTCTGTTATCCATGAATGGTGAGAGAGGCACTACTGCAGGCACAGTCTGGCATTACTTCGAGTGATGTAGGTCTTGTGTGTAGCTGACCTAGCATGGTAACCTTTGTCATACGATCGATGGTTTGTTCTGGTACAAATAGATGTTCCATGTGGCTTATTCAACATCGCTGGGTAGGCATGTGGCAGAGGATGTGCATGCCTTCACATTCCGCAGTAAGTTTTGCATGGCATAACTCAGTTTGTACGGCCTGTAAGAGTATGACTTCAATGTAGTGGCATCATCCACTTTCTATTGATGAAGAACATCAACAACAGTGGTTTTGGAGAATCCCAGGAGAGAGAAAATGCTATGCAATGATTTCTTACTCAAAAGGCAACTAATCTCCCTGCCCCCTTTTAAAGTCCATAAGTTCAATTCCGCGCAGCGTAGTTGCTTTCAGCACAGTCTGACAGATGTGCTAACACTCCCGTTTACATACAGCTCCAAACACACCCTGTGGGTGTGCATCTGGTACTGCTAATGCAAGTTTAGTTGCATATATGGAGGGGTCAGAATGCTTTTGTTTACATAGTGTATTTAAAATAATGAATTTTATTTATTTTGCTCCTTACTATACTATAGTTAAGTGCCCATGGTAAGCTGGGACACAATGTTGATTTAGTCTTTTTTTGCAATTAAAACATTTGTTTCTGGTATTTTTCTGTCAAATTACAAAGCACTGTTGTAAAGGGGGTACCAGGTAGTGGGTGTGAGATGTTCAAGAAGCATGTGGAGTGGGACCTATGGGTGCAGGGAGATTACAAAACACTGTTGTAAAGAGGGTACCAGGTAGTGGGTGTGAGGTGTTCAAGAAGCATGTGGAGTGGGACCTATGGGTGCAGGGAGATTACAAAACACTGTTGTAAAGAGGGTACCAGGTAGTGGGTGTGAGATGCTCAAGAAGCATGTGGAGTGGGACCTATGGGTGCAGGGAGATTACAAAACACTGTTGTAAAGGGGGTACCAGGTAGTGGGTGTGAGATGTTCGAGAAGCATGTGGAGTGGGACCTATGGGTGCAATGAGAGGTGACAGGAGTTCTTTTTGGTGAAAATGCATAGTGACTTTTTCACTTCCTCTGAATTCTAAATTTGAAAGCGCATTTTTTATGGACTCCACAGTAGAAGATCTTGCTTGCCAAAAAGGACATGCTCGGTGCATTAGTAAACCAGTTCCACCATCACTTTCTTTTGAATGGTTTACGATGATAGCTATCGATAAAACAATAGAGATCAACACTTTCCATATCTTCACTATATCTCTGAATAAGGTAATGTTATAGGACGTCAATCTTGTTTTTCTTGGCCCTTGAAAACAGTTTGACTATTCTGATGGATTTACAAGAAGAGTAATTTGATGTAACTGTAACAATGGCATTGCCAGTACTGGTGCTTATATAATCATCCTGCCCATCATCACAGATTTTATGGAGTTACCCAATACTAAGTGTCAAAGTTCAGTTACAAGGGCATTAGGGAAAGAGCTAAAAGGAACTATGCATCAATCACAGACACTCTCAAACATAAAAATGTCATTGTGCGTAGCTGCTGAAAGGTTTAGAAAGTAATTTAAACTTTTTGATGAAAAATGCTTCACACCACCTGCCAATGTTCCCATTTGGGAACATCGAAAAAAAAGACACTGGTTCTCACTAATGAATTAAGAACAGTAAAAAATCATGTGATCACAACATAAACTCAACCCTTCTGCATATCTTCAGTGAATATCAAAGAAATTTGGTGTTTTTTATGGATTAAAATTATAAAGTGTTCATAACAGGTATAAAAATAAAAAACCCCAGCAGTTTTTGGAAATTTTCAGATTTTTATATTTTGAGTGAAGGGCAAAACATAAGTAGCTAAAAAATATAAAGGATATTCAGCAATTTAAAGAAAAATTTCATTACTGAATTCTTTCTTCTGATTTTTTTTTTGTTTTAATTGAAAAGTTCATGTTCCCAAATGGGAACATTGGCAGGTAAAAGGTTAATAAGCAAAGTACAAATTTAACTAAGCTGACTCCCTAATTCAATGGTTTTAAATTGGTTAAAAACTATGACCCATAGATAAGCAGAAATTAAAATTCACGAGTTTAGTAAAAATACTGAAATAAAATTCTACAAATTTCGAAAATTATCTTCTTTAAAAACCTAAAGTCTTGTCTCACTATTGGAGTTTCCAATAAGTCCATTTCTATTAAAGGTGCAACATTAATATAAACCTCATCATCAAAGACATCATGGCTGTCTTTTTCTTGATTTGAATTATAAACCAAATTGTCTTCTGTACAGAGTTCATACACATTTAGAGAAAATAATCATCCATTCCCACACACAGTGATGGCAGGGAGGCCAGATATAAATTTCTTTCAGTCAGCAAAGCGTGTGCTAGAACAAAGGGCCACGCTGGACTCTCGGAAAAGTTCCCACACGCTGTTGCAACTCCAACTGCACACAAATGCTATACCACAAGCTAAGGTCGCTGAAATTATGACACTCAGTAATCTATCACTGCAGCTTCATGAGATGAAACAGATAACACCATGTCTTCACTTTCCATGTAATGCAGTGGTGTCATTGAGAGCAGATGTCGCAGGGAGCTAGAAATAAAGTGATTCAATCAATCCAAACATTTCAACCATTTTTTTCTTCATTGCAAGAAAAAAAAAAAAAACAGAACTATTCCAGGACCTTTCACAAAAATATGAAAAATCAAGAACTTCCCAGGACTGGAAAAAAGGTAAATCAAATTCCACGAATTTCCTGTGTGAACCCTGTCTGTACTACTCATGGCATCATTTCCACAGCATTTTTTTTTTAAATGATCATGCAACTTTGCACTTCTATAACAACACTGCAGGCAGTTGCATGAAGTGATCCCATTCATGCTGTGAAAACAGATTTCTAATTCGTTGTGTCCCACCTCAAATGTGGAGTGACATGGTCAAAATCCGAGAGAGGATGTAACAAGGGGATTATTTCCTTTTGGGGAGCAAGAAATTCCATGATCTTGCTTTAAAACAAACACTCTCTTTAACTTTTTTTTCTTGTTACACACAAATTTTCTATTGACAAAGGAAAAATGCAAAAGTCAAAAGTTAATTTAAGATTTTTTATTTTATTTTTATTTCAAGGCTTAACAACCTGCACAAGCAATTCTAATGGTTATAAGCAGTAACCTGCTCCTAATATAGGGCCACTACTTCCAGGGAAGAAAGGGAGCCAACACAATAAGACAAGCACATGCCTTACTCGTAACTAGAACCCAGAGCTATTTGGATGAATGGTCAAAAGACAGCGCTTAGACCACAGTGATACAGGAACAGTTCTTGAACACTTCAGTTTATTTGTTAGAACAGACACTTTTTATCTGATATCCATCAAGCAGAGTTAAAATGGCAGATAAAATAAAATGCTTACCATTTCGTTCTGTGGCTTTTTTTAACCATCCTGCCAGCTGAAACATCCACTCACAAATGTCAGAACTGTAAGAATGAAAAACACAAAATTTTTGAATCAACAGAAATTACCTGATGTTAGTATTTTTTAATGAAATGTTATTCAAAACAATGATGATCTTTTGGTAATAACTGTGAACATACACAAACAACTACATAAAAATAATTAAAATTTTTATGTGAGACATTCCCTATGATAAACCATCAAAGTTTCATAACACTATAATCATACTTTATAAAATAGTTAATTAGCAACTCTTTTATTAAACCATGAAAATTTATTAATAAGCCACTAATCAGTGAACAAATTGTTTGACTAATAAGAAAAAGGGAAGTGATCAATCCAGGTTTGCTCCTTCTTATGCAATTCTCAAATCTTCAGCTTCGACACAATTATTTACCCACACAGTTACCACATTCCTTAAAAGGTACATTAAACAAAAGCAATTATTTTTTGGACTTCTTCAGAAATAATCATAATTAAAATCTAAGCAGTCCCACATGGCTGTGTATGAGAGTGCAATTTTCCCTACTCTGATGCATGGCAGTGAAACCTGGGTACTACAGAAAAAACATAGAAGTCGTTTGTGTGCTGGAGAAATGCGTTACTTACAGAGGGTTTTGTGGCAAGACACATTCTGATCATGTGAAGAATGAAGATGTGTTGCAGTTGTGTAATGTGAAACAAAATGTTTTTAGCAAGGTGGAGACTAATATTCTTAGGTGGTGGCCATGTTGAAAGAATGAGAGATGAAATGCTTACTATGAAAAAGAATTTTTTTTAGCCCAAGTGGCAGGAAGGAAAGGCAGAGGAAGGCTAAGGAAGTCATGGGGGAAGGGGGGATCAGATTCTGGAGCATCTGCATGAGAAAAAGATTATGAGTATGAAATATAGAAGGTCTTGTGTACATCAAGTGATGGATGTCAGTGAAGCCCCGAGTTGAGTGTCAAGATCGCTGTAAATGGACAAGTTTAGTACTGCAACAGTAAGTAAATACTCTGTTAAAAATTTATCTGGTAGTTTGTATTTCTTTGTGGAGCTAACTTCTGAATCTCAGAGAACAGCTTAGTGATTTGTATGTATGTAAAATCCAAGCACTTCATATTTACAGATTAGCTTTTGGTAAAAATTTCTATTTTGTTTTACTTAACATTAAAATCATTGTTTAATTTCTGCTGGTTAGATAACTTTTTTTTTTGGAGGTGAAACATGTAATTACAAAGAATAAAAATGGAATGGAGAAACTTAAAAGCTACCAACTAGCTGAGAAAACACACAATTACACTTTAAACAGTAGACTGGCTCAGGTTCAATGAGTGAAAATACAGTATTCAACAAAAATAATATTAAAAAAACGTTTTGACAAAAGGAGCTAAAAGTATTTTGAAAGAAGCAGGTGACATCATAAGCCAGTTATCAAATGAATTCAAAATGCTATCTGGTAACCATCATGACCGCTGTGATTAGAAGTTTACACCAGAGAACATTTGCTGCATCTGTGAGCAAACTGAACTGCTAAAAACAATTGTTTTCTTCACCATTTAACTACTGAAGAAGAAATTTTTCATCACACCAATTTTCAATCCAACTTCACATCAAAGCTGTTTGACTAGCAATTTTTCTCTCCCACCCCTATTTTTTGGTTGGATGTTTAATGACACCATGAGCAACTCAGTGGGCTATAAGCAGTTACCTGTCCCTAATTTAGGGCCACTGGTTCCAAGGAAGGGAGACAGCCAGTGCCGTAACACAAACACAACATCCATGCTTCACTAGGATTTGAACCCGGACCCATCTTGGATGAATGATCAAAAGCCATTGCTTAGACCACTGTGCCACCAGGGCAGCCTCCCCCCCCTACCTCCTCCCATATGCAAAGTACTATGTTAAGACATCTCAGCCACATTGTAGAACAGTTTATTGCTATATAAAGCCTAACCAATCTAACAAAGTAAATTAGAAATATTTCTAAGGATACTTTTACTAAAGAGAAGAATGATTAAAAATTTATTAAAAAAAAAAGTTCAGTAATACAGCAATGCTTCAAAGTAATATAGTAGATCCCCCTACCCTTTGTGCTTCTTTAAAATAATAATAATACAACAACGAAAAAACCCATGGAGGTCGAATAAAAAACAATAAGGGTAAAAAGGTTAGACTGACAAAGAAAGCTACATCATAAATCACTTATGAAGACATTCTCCATGGCGGAATTGATAAATACCAAATTCTAATGCAAATGCAACCAGGAAGTGAAGTTAGAAGATGGCTGCGAACCTTGCACTTTAAAATGCATCCAGGAAATAGCAGCGTATCATTAGTGGAAACTGCTGAATGCTACTAGTAACATGTCCAACTTTTTGAAAAAAAAATTCGTTGTTTTTTGTCTTAATATTTTCAACTTTTTATATCTTGTGAGATTTTATTTTCGTACTGCAACTTATTTTGATGCCTCTCATTCATTTCTTCTTTCATTACTTCATTCATTCTTGTTGAAAACTGCACCACAGTACAGTCGGTTTTGCAGTGAAGTGAGGGGTGGCATTATCACTTTTTAAGGTTAATTTCTTGGAAAATGCATGGTATCTTATTGCTCAGTTATCAACAGACAAAAAGAGCACGCATTTTTGCCCTCTCTCACAAAAATAAATAAATAAATAAATAAATAAATAAAAAAATAAATAAAAAAAATTGAAGTTTAAAAGCATAACTTTGACTCAGTCGCTGTCTTTTGTTCCCCGTACAGTCATTTTCTGAGCACAGTAATAGTGTTGTTGAAAATAACTTTGCTTTAAAAACCAAAAAACATACTATCCTACCTTTTAAATGAAATTAAATGTAAAAAATCAGTACTGCATTGTTCACTTCACCATGAAAACAATTCTGAGGGTCACAGAAATGACTCAGATCCACCTTTAACTTCACTATAAAAAAAAGGGGGGGGGGGCTTGCTCTACTGATTCGGTTTTGAAAAAGATACTGTTAAAAATAGAAAAAAACAACAACATTTCATTAGAAAATATTCTTTAAAAAATATGAAGTTGTTTTTCTTTTTTCAGTATTATTGAAGATATTGATAATGACGAATATGAGCAGAAAACAAATAAAGGCAACTTGATCACGCTAGTTACGTTACATGAAAAATACTTTTACAAGAAAGTTCGAAAGTTGGGAGATTTCGACCTTACCTTAGGTCTTCATTAACCACAGAATTTTAGAACATAAAAAAGATGTTTTGAAAGCCAATCCTAATACAGCCTTGTCTATTTTGACAATGGAAGACAAGTCTGCAGTTCCCCGCTGGAACAAAGCAAAATGAATTGCTTCTTTTGACAATCGTTTCGACCCTCCGTTACCGTGAAAGCCTGGAAATTATTTTCAACTCAATGACTTGCAATTCCGAATCTCCTCTCTACATTACCATGATCTGGAGATCAATTCAAAGTTTTGGAAACAAAAATAGAAAAAATTCAAATGTAAAATCTGGCAACAATCTTAGTCCTCCATTGGCGTGATGAAGACCTAAGATAAGGTCGAAAGGCTTACGGACTTTCTTGTAAAAGTTTTTTCATGTGACGTAACTAGCGTGATCAAGTTACCTTTATTTGTTATTATTGGTACGTGTTTTGCCCATCATCGTCATGTTTCAAAGCTACGCAACTTCCGGGCATTTTATTTTGGACTGGACAAAAGATTGGATTTCTTTCTGGAAACTTCGGACCAAAGTTACTAATTCTCTTTGTAGCCTACACTTTCTTGTTTCCTGCAAGTCTTCAGGCATTCTCCCCAAGCTTTTCAGATCTGCAAACCCATTTTCAAAGGACGTTGCTGTGCTTTACTACAGCAGACCAGCCATAACGTCCTATCTGTCGCTATCCGTGACCTCCGTTCCCCCATAGCTAAAACTGAACTTTCTTGCTACATTAGCTACCAATCACTTGCTGCTACCACTCATCCTGCTTTGCTTGATATTTTTATGGATCATATCAACCAAACCCTTTCAACAATAGAAGTTAATGAATATGCTCGCCTTACAAAGAAATTTAATTTTCTTCTTTCCAAGCAAACAAGTCAAACAACATCTACTCCGTCTTCAGCCTCTACTGACCAAGCCAAAGTATGTAAATCTTTCTTCTGTTACTATTCCTCCTAGCTTGGATAAATTCTTATCATTAGGCTCAGAATTTTCACCAGCTCTTCCTATCAATCTTCCACAAACTGTTTCTCTTATAGAATCAGCCATCCATAGAACTGAGACTGTTCACCAACCTCAGTGCCAATGCTGCTTTTATCCTATCCAAGCAAAATTCTGTGCCAATCAAGTACTCTTCTTCTTGTCTGAAATAATTCATGTCATTTATTCAAGAAACTGACCTTGCCGTATGCAAAGCAGATAAAGTTGGTTGCCCAGTCATCATTGGTAAAGAAATACTAAACCAAAAAGTGCATTCATTTCTTACTTCTGCTAACTGCATTCCTCTGAAGTCAGACACCACCAACTCACTCAAAAACTCAGTTGACAGATTATCTAAGAAAGAAACTCTTCAATCCTTCCTTGGAGATATCTCACCCCCTCCTTACTTTAGAACTCCCAGGCTTTTCCTGCAAGTTAAACTGCATAAAGCTGGTAACCCCATCAGACCTTTAGTTGAATATTCTTTTTCTCCAGCAGTAAACCTTGAAAAGAAATTGGTCCTCAAATGCAAATCCCTGGCAGCCAAACCATCCTCATACTGTTATCTCTACTTCAAACTTCATCCACAAACTTCCTAATTCCTTTTCTCCAAGTTTTAATCTATATACTCTTGATGTGGAATCTTTGTTCCCCTCTGTACCATATTTTGAGTACTACATGCTCCTCATGAAGAAATTGATTCTTCACTTTGAACCACCCGTTACTCTTATAAAAAATCTTTATGATTGTTTCCACACTATTCATCAATACAGTTGTTTTGTTTTCAACAAAATTGTGTACAAGTAACAATCTGGTCACCCCATGGGCTCACCTCGTTCCTCTCTTCTTGCAGAAATCTACATGCAACATACTGAAGCTTCCATCATTCCTCACCACCCTTTTCAACCTTCCCTGTGGTTAACATATGTAGATGACATTTTCATTAGCTGGCCACATACAGAGTCTGAACTACAGACACTGATCAACTCCATTACAGAAAAATTTCCTTCCATTAATCTCACTATATCTAAGGAAGTAAACAACAAAATTGATTTCCTGGATGTATCCATCTGCAGAAAACACTGATCTCTCTACATCACTAGTTCTGTCTATCATAAACCTTCTGTGGCCACTAACATCATTCCCTACAAATCTTTCACCCTGCATCTCTACCAGCTAGCAGCATTGAAGTCTTACATCCACAGGGCTCATATCATTCGCAACAACCAACTTTCTCTTCAAGAAGAATTCTCCAACATTTCTACAATAGCCCTCTCTCATGATTTCCCTGCTCTTACAGTCAACTCCCTCTTAAAGAAATATGAAAACAATTCGAAAATTGAATGCCTCCTTCCTCAAAAGAAAGAAAACCTGAAATTTTCTGGTTCTGTTCCTTACCATCCTTCCTATGCTTATAAGTTACAGATTCTTTTTAAAAGTCTTGGTTACCATCTTGCCATTAAATCCACCCCAAACATCTTGAAACTTCTACAAAGGGACAGGGACAAAGTTGAAAATCTGGACCTACCAGGAGTTTACTGCATTCCTAACTCTTCTTCAACAGGTGATAACTTATACATTGGAAGCACATACAGGAGCATTAACCACAGAATTTTAGAACATAAAAAAGATGTTTTGAAAGCCAATCCTAATACAGCCTTGTCTATTTTGACAATGGAAGACAAATCTGCAGTTCCCCGCTGGAACGAAGCAAAACGAATTGCTTCTTTTGACAATCGTTTTGTCCTCCGTTACCGTGAAAGCCTGGAAATTATTTTCAACTCAATGACTTGCAATTCCGAATCTCCTCTCTACATTACCATGATCTGGAGATCAATTCTAAGTTTTGGCAACAAAAATAGAAAAAAATCAAATGTAAAATCTGGCAACAATCTTAGTCCTCCATTGGCGTGATGAAGATTTAAGAAGGTCGAAAGCTCCCAACTTACAAACTTTCTTGTAAAAGTTTTTTTCATATAACGTAACTAGTGTGATCAAGTTACCTTTATTTGTTATTATTGTTACGTGTTTTGCACATCATCGTCATGATCAGAGAAATATAAAAACTATGAATATAATCAGACTAGAAATGAGGTGGGAAGGGGGGGAGAACACAGCTTGGTTCAGAAAAACTCAAAGTTCTGAAAAATCACAGAATATTCTCATTCCTGCCAAAACAAGAATTTCTAGTGGTTCAGAACATTCTCGGGTGGAGGATGACATGAAGACAACCAATATACATATATATAAAACTTTCAATTTACTTCCGATATTGGAGGTTATATATATATATATATATATTTAACGTGCATTAATGCATTTGCATTTTTTAACTTCACTTTTAGTTGGTAAAGTTCGAAGAAATGTCACAATATTAAAAAATAAATAAATAAATCCCGAAAATGTTTAATAAATGTTAGAATCTTGAAAACATGAAAGTGAATGTAACACAGACATTGAATAACATTACTTTACTGAGATTTTCAATATCCATAATGTTTCTTGTACTCTGAACCAGAACAATAATTTCCGTAGTAATTATGCAGAATCTATAGCACTTGGAGTGTCTGTAAAATGGTAGCAAACAGGAAACACATTACAGCAAAAAATGATAAGTTATTCAAGTTCCACAAAAACCAAAAGTTTTCTCAAAAAAAAAAAAAAAAAAAAAAAAAAAATTCTCAGACGCAGGATTCAAAAACTGGACATAATTCAATTAAATCATGACATCTGGCAGCCATGTGCAAGTGCAACACAAGAAAAATCCTGAACTACAAAACATCATGTATGCTCAAAAACCGGGAATGGATACAATTATAGGGCATTTCCCAGAAAAAATGGAATTCCTGAACTTTTTCAGGAAAAGTATGAACCATGCATGCATATCTACCCAGTGGTTTGGTCTAATAAGCACCAAAAAGTGGGCCACAACAATTTATACTCATTACCAGATTTTTTACATATCAGTAGCAATCCAAAGCAGAATGATATACACTCATATTTTAGAAGTAAAGTAAATAACAAACCTGTTGATATCTGTGAATGAAGGTATATAAGCACTCATCATTTCAGTGAATTCATCAACATCAAAAGTATCCTCTGCAGCATCTGGTGCTCCAAGAGATTCTAATATGCCAACAACGTAGCTTAAAACAATTTCATCTATAGCACTGCAAAGGTTAACACTGGGTTACAGTTCTTCTTACGATGTTAATGATATCATCAAAACAAAACAAACATTTTAACTGCATGCATTACCATTTGAAAAACCCTACACATTTATAGATTACAAATTTAACATTGTACAACATATGATTTCTTAAAATATACAAGGACAACAAACCATTCATACCTTGCATGCATAAGGTGTTAATAATGATATTTAAACATTCAACCCCATCAAACACAATAAAGTAACAACATTGAGCTACTTTACAAGATGCTGAATACAAAGCTTTGAAAATGTTCCACATTATAAAATATAGTACATATACTACGAATCAATGAATAGTGATGACCAACTAATGAAACTATCTTAATGCGCCCATATACATAATTCTTCTGAATATCTAAAACAAATTTGTGAACTACCTAAAGAAAAATAATTATATTCACACAAAATAACCATGCTGGCGATTGGTAAATGTGTAACACTTCTTACAAAATGTAAAAATTGGTGAAAAATGGTGACACCAGAAAATCTTAGGGTCAACAATGTCTGGAAAATGCAGAAGTTTGTAATATGACAAACCAGAAGAAAAAAAAAAAAAAAAAAAAAAGAGAGAAGGATATCACACAGCTTTTTGATGAAATGAACCTATTTGCTGACAGAAGTCTCAAATTTTGCACATTAAAGATACTTCACTAATATGTAATTACAAGGCTTTGTATGAAAAATAATGAATTTTAGTCCTTCCAGGATGGAATATTTTACATTAGACAAGCTAGAATATGAACAGAAAACAGTGTTGTGTCAGATGTAAAAAGTTTTAAAAATAGGGCTTTTCATGTAAATATATTGTAATAACCTTTCATAAAAAATAGGTCATCTTGAAAATCACACAGGAAACATTTAAATAACAGTTAAATGTTAAAATTCCTTTTCAGATTTAACCAAAAGCTGAAGTACTGTAAAAACTAAAAAAAATCATCTTATCACATCTTCAAGGAAAGTTTTGAAAAGGAATGGAAAATTCTGGTCCTGGGGACAGCAGCAATGAGATGCAAAAATAATTTTTCAAACCGCACTTTCAAAAGCACAGACACAGTTTCAAATGCAAAGCAAATGTCTGAAACATTCCTAGAGGACAAAATGGTTGATGACAACTCAGTACATCACAGACACTTTTATTTTTTTTGAAGAATGGGCCACTTTATCTAGAGACGGTATTTCATCTAGGCCTACTGAAGTACAGTAGAACCAACTTACAACAAGCTCACATTTAGCAAGGTCCCAAATTTAACGAACAAAACAGAAGCTTTTGTTTGATATAATTTAAATTCAAAGCTAATCTGATGGTTTTTAACAAGAAAAATTCAATGAAATTTCAGATTTAGTAAGGGAGAGAAAAGTTAAGATATTCACTTTCAACATGAAAAGTAACAAATTACACTGAAACTCCAGATTTAACGAGGCATTTAATGAACTTAAACATTATTCAGCAAAAATTAAGGGAACAAAAACAGTGCCAGAATTAGAAATTAATCTTCAACAGGCCCAGCAGTCCACTCGAATTTCCAAATCACTGGTCCACCAAAATGCCCACCGGTTCGTATAAAAAAAAAAAAAGAAACTTACACGGTTACAGTATATGCAGAAAATAACGCATCATTTCACTGGAGCTATATATAGTAAATTTAGAACAAAATGTAAACACGTATTCATGCAAAGTGTACTAAAAAATAAAACACAAAACACGCTATGCAGTGGTAGAAATCTGGAAAACAACAACGAAAAAATAACTTCACTGGTCTGCAGGACCAATGTATACCAAAAGTTGGTAGTTCACTCATTTTCACTGGTCCAGAAATGGCACAAATAATACATTTTGTATGCACATGGTGCTAGTATCCAGGATGGTGGTACATTGGTTACAAGGGCACTAATTACCCACTATCAGTGCATTTCATACAATGCACTGATAGTGGATAGTGATTATGAAGCACTCTGCAACATATACGAAAAACAACCTTCATGGAAATACCTTGCTTCATTGAGAAAGGCAGGAAGTTTTCCCATGTCGACAGAAAAATAGATTGGCTGAGCCAGAGCATAAATGCTTCATCAACCTCCTATTGGAAAACATTATAAAAGACCCATACTTTGGAGTCACCACTTGTGCAAAAACGTGGCGCTGTCTTAAACCAAATATTTTGAGTTGGACACCTTGGTTTCCTACAGTCCAAAATTTTCATAAAACAAATTAAGAAAAAGGTAGTGTAGAACACGCTAAGTTACGCATAAAAGTTTAATGCAAATATATTTCAGCCATTACTATGGCCTTCATCAGTGCGACTATGATTGGTTTACATTGCCAGAATGGAAAGATAAGTTTTGTAATGGTAACTTCGGGTGACGCGATGCAATAAGGGATTTCCCGATGTAAGGAACGAAAATGGGGAGCTCAGAGTTGCAATTTGTGGAAAATAAAATTTCCAAACTTTCTCTAAACCTTAGAGCATATCGATTTTGGAAGGGAGCCAACTTTTTAGTATCGGACCAAAGTGGAATAGCAGAAGTGTCAGCCATGGTAAGAAGAGATAAGTCAGATGAAGGTTTTCCAAATTTCACATCAGATTTGTGTTCCTGAAGTCTTGAAAGAATTTTCCGGAATGAACTTCCCTATGTACGTGGTTAATCCAATGTTAGTCTTGATCGGAATTTTATACACTCCAGGCGAAAAAAGCGGAGGTCTTGGGTTTCTGTCATTACGGAGTATAACAGAAATTGAAGGGGAAGAACGAATGGCAAGTCTATATCCTTCTCTTTTGAAGATACTGATGAGTTTGTAGGCAGAAGGTTCGTGGTAAGGGATTGAGCCAGCAAATGTTAGTTCCTTTTTTGGTGAAATAGGTTGAAGAGCAACAACTGGTTTTTTCTTAGCATTTTGAATTAATTTAGAAACCAGGAGAGGGGGAAAGCCATGTTGAGTAGTGATCAAGCGGATGTTTGCTAATTCATTTGTTAGATTAATTTCAGTGTTACAAACCAAATGAGTTCGATGAATAAGAGACTTCAGGGCTGACAGTTTATATTGGTGGTAGGTATGAGAATTGAAAGGAATAATGCTATTGGTAGAAACTGGTTTTCGGTAGACAGAAGTGGAAAGATTATTACATTTTGAGATGTTGACATCCAAGAAATTTATTTTGCCATCAATTTCTTCATTAATAGTGAATCTAATGGACGGGGATTTTTCAGTGATTAAATTTGTGATTTGCAATAGATATTTTTTAGGATGAGGCCAGATGACAAAAATATCGCCGACATAATGGAGCCATAAGGTAGGTTGTTGGTCATGTAGCATCACTATTGATTGCTCAATATTTTGCAGGTATACTTCAGCCAAAAGTGGGGAAAGAGGTGACCCCATCGGTACACCTTGGTTTTGTTGATAGCATTGATTATTAAAAACGAAGAAACTGTGTTGACGAAGAGAATACAGGCAATCATATAAATCCTTGGTTAAAGTGCCGTCCATGGGGAATTGTTCTTTGAATTTATGAATGAGTAGCATGTGTGCTTCAAATTGAGGCACAGAAGGAAAAAGTGATTCAACGTCCAGGGTAAACATACTGGCATGACCATCAATGGAATTTGGAAGTCTAGAGATGAATTCAGCAGTGGATGAGATATTGAAGGGGTGGTTATTAGTGATAATCTTGAATTTTTTGGCAAGACATTTTTCCAGGTTACAAGCAGGAGAATGAGTATTTTTCACAAGAGGTCTAATTGGAGCATTAGCTTTGTGCAATTTAATTTGGGCAAATAATCTAGGAGAATTGTAGAAAGAAGGAGCGGAAAATTCCCCTAAGAATACCTTTAACGACTGTAACTTATTGAGGCGATCCACAGATGATTTCAAGGTTTCCACAGGATTTTAGAAAGAAGTTTGCAATTGGTGGAAAGAGGAAATCATTGACTTTTTAATTAAGGGTATCTTTTTCGATAATGACTGGAAGACCGACTTTATCAGCCATACATACAGCTAAATTATTAGCTTTTAGGAACTGTTTAATTTTAAAGAGCTTTGAGGCAAACTTAGTATTATTGACAGAACTTGAGTGTGCTTGCTTAATAAAGATGGCAGCAGCCTGAGTACGTATTTTATGCTGAGCATCAGAAGTGGTGTTATGAATAGCAGATTCAAGCAAGGGGATGGTTTCCACGAGATTCTCAGCAGAAGGAGGAGCAAATTTTGGGCCTTGGTTAAGACAGTCGTTGAAGACGGAAGGCAGAACAAACGAAGACAAGTTGATGAATTTAGCAGCATCCGAGGTGGAAGAGTCCATGGTTGACTCCTGGTGAGAGCGGTTGACAAAATCTGACTGAGAGCATAAGAAATGTAATTTCTTAGCATGTCTTTTTGTCTTCACAGAATTTGACAGAAGAGATGGATTGATGAATCATAATCATGAACTTATCCACTAGGAACAGCTTGGTCAAAAATGAGAGAGTTTGGTAGTGGTTCAAACACAGTAATTCCAAATTAGCAATCTGAGTCCTAGTATCACAAGTTGCAGCAGAGAGAAGATTCTTGCTAGCGGTATAAATAATCTTTTGGAGCTGGTTTTTGAAGTTTAAAAGCAGAAGGGATAACTTGAAAGAACTTTCATTTGATGAGAAAGTTCAGTTGGCATAACAGGAACATCACCTTGATCCGAAGTTTACGAAACTGTTTCCATTTCTTAGGCCAATCGTAGTTTGATTGCCTGGTAGATGCGTAATCCATGATCATAAATGAGTGGTAGGCAATGCACATAACTAACAAACAAATTAAGAAAAAGGTAGTGTAAAACACGCTAAGTTACATATAAAAAAGTTTAATGCAAATATATTTCAGCCATTACTATGGCCTTCATCAGTGCGACTACGGTTGGTTTACGTTGCCAGATTGGAAAGATAAGTTCTTTAATGGCAACTTCAGGTGACGTGATGCAATGAGGGATTTTCAGATGTAAGGAATGAAAATGGGGAGCTCAGAGTTGCAATTTTTGGAAAATAAAATTTCCAAACTTTCTCTAAACCTCAGAGCATACTGATTTTGGAAGGGAGCCAACTTTTTAGTATCGGAAGTTGGCTCCCTTCCAAAATCGGTATACTTTGAGGTTTAGAGAAAGTTTGGAAATTTTATTTTCCAAAAATTGCAACTCTGAGCTCCCCATTTTCGTTCCTTACATCTGGAAATCCCTCATTGCATTACGTCACCCGGAGTTACCATTACAAAACTTACTTTTCCAATCTGGCAACGTAAACCAATCGTAGTCGCACTGATGAAGGCCATAGTAATGGCTGAAATATATTTGCATTAAAACTTTTATACGTAACTTAGCGTGTTCTACACTACCTTCTTCTTAATTTGTTTGTTAGTTACGTGCATTGCCTACCACTCATTTATTTTCATAAAACTTAAATATGGTTTGCAATTATGAATATTCAGTTTTTCAGTAGCAAATATCTGAATTTCAAAAAATCCACAGTGAAACAGCTGGATTATTTAAACCGCCATAACGAAACCTGGATTATTAAAAAAAAAAAAAACAAAAAAACAGCTGCTATAGCAAAACCTGGATTATTATTTAAAAAAACGAAAAAACAAAACAAAAAACGAACTGCTATAGCGAAACTTGGATTATTTGAAATCTGGTTCAATTCTTTGTGAACTTAATATAAATTCCAAAGCAAAGTAAAAAAACCCTTTCCTGGCCACCTGGGTCAGTAACATAAATTTTCAGTGGTCTGGTAGAATTTTTACTAACCAATGGCAAGCGGACCACAGGGTAATTCTAACGCTGAAAAATATAAAATAAACAAAACAAAAAACAACAATAACATATCCTTTTTTTTTTTTATGCTTTCCAACCATAGGTTGAAGAAGCGTATATGCTCCAGCTTTGTCTGTCTGCACGATAACTCACGTAAAAATGGCTCGATTTCGATTAAATTTTAGATGTGGTAGGGGACAACCTGGGGACGAACCCTTTTGAAAATGGGCAAAATGGAGTCAAAGGTCAGGACATAGGAGCGGGATCCATTCTATTGCCCTTATACGTCATAACTTACATAAACATGCTTCTTTTGCGACAAAACTTTAGTTGTTCCGGAGGTATACTGAACTGGTTCTGTTGAATAACATTGAAATGGGGTCAAAGGTTAGGGCACAGAAGCAAGATTTATTCTACAGCCATTATCCTCATAACTTGAGTAATGATTTCTGGTATGCTGGAAAGCATATCATAATCAATGCATTGCATGATTCTACTAACTTGTTTTTTAGTACTTCTACATGTCTGCTTTGTATTCATGCAAGTGCTTATTTTATTTTAATTTGTACTATTATGAGTAATTAAATCTTTCAAGTATATCCAATTGTTATGAACATACACTGAGGTGCCAAAAAAAAAAAAAAAACTGGGAAGGGCACTACCATTTCTATTACATGACAAACAATGTATAAATACAGGCTATCTTTGCAAACAATGTATGTATGCAGGCAGGTATCTTCTCCACCCCGCAAGCTCAAGTAGTGGCATTTGCAGTTCAGATGGCAGCTTATCTAGATTTAAATTATTTTAAACATGGTATAGTTGGCACCTGGGAGATGTGTCACTCCATCTGAGAAATTACCATGAAATATTTGGATTTACACGGTCAACAATTTCAAGGGTGTATCTGGACTACACAAACTCGGGGCTAGTTGTGTACCCCCCCCCCCAAAAAAAAAAAAAACAACAACAAACAGAGTGCAAGACTGGTTTGGCCATATAGAAAAGCCGTGGGCAATCATGAACAGCAGCGTCTGGCACGTGCCATAACATCCATTGCAATTCAATGCTGGGGCCAGTAGTAGCATCAGTGTTCGGATAGTGCAATGTTCCTAGTGTTCTATGGGGTTCCACCTATGTGCCATTGATGACCTGATGACACAAGGCTGTGCGCTTCGTCTGAGCTCTGGAACACCGCCATTGGATGCAAGATGACTGGAATTGAGTAGCCTGGTCTGATGAATTGCAGTACCAACTGTTTCTGGCAGATGGCCCACTCCAGGTGTGGCGACAACCGCATTAGGCAATGGATCCCACATGCCTATAAGGGACAGTGCAGGCATGTGGTGGCTCTGTTATGGTGTGGGGTGCTTTAAGCTGGCACGCATTAGGATCCCTCATACGTCTGCAGACTGCTCTGATGGGTGGAGGCTACGTAAGCATCCTTTGATATGATTTGCACCCGTTCATGTCATGCAACCACTCCGACGATTGCGACCTCTTTCGCACGACAATGCGCCGCGCCACGCCACCGCACATGTCCACAGTTACCTAATCGTAGATGGAGGAACTTTCCACATAGTTTGGCAACCTGACTTGGACCCCCTCGTTCGTTGGATTTAAACACCACTGAACACATTTAGGATGCTGTTCAATGTGCCGTCAACACCAGCAATCCTCCACCTGCAAATGTTATGGAATTCTGGGATTCTCTTCAGGAAGCATGGTGTGCACTGTTTCCCCGAGAGCTTGTGGAGTCTATGCCGTATCACATTGCTACCATTATCTGATTGTGAGGAGGACCAACGCGGTATTAGAGAGGTATCCCAGTTTTTTGGCACTTCAGTGTATAATAAACATATATGTACACTAGCTTTCGCCCGAGGCTTCGTTCACGTGGAACTTGGAACATATCACCCAAACATACTATCTCGAAATATATTATTATATGCAGTTACAATGCTTCTGCACGAATCATATTTTTAGTTTGGTTGCAATTTATTACTTTAAGCATACAAATGCTCAAATAATAACATATAGGTATCTACTCAAAATACACTTAACATTGAGACCTTAGCAATCAAGGAAGCAATATTGGTGCACACCTCGTGCCCCAGTAGCAGAATCGCAGCGACGGCAGATGTGCGTCGCAGATTTTATTTTGGTGCTGCAGATAAAAATATCATCCCCAGATATTATCAAATCCTCTTTTGAAGACTTCTTGATTGTGGATGCAAGTTTTTCGCTTTTCAATATTTGCCGAAAACGGAAGTTAGATGGAGAGATTTCTCCTGTAATCGTATTTTTTTTTTGTAGCGATGTTCACTCTGTCCTGTTGTATTGTTACATGCTATTTTATTCCATACAGCTTTGTGTTTTAGTTTGAAAATGGAGATAAAATTCTAGGTAATGTTGGCAGGGTGTTTCTTGATCTTAGTTATCATTGCAATTGCTGCAAAACCTAGGCTAAGCTACTTTTTTTAAGTTCGAAGAAAAAAAAAGTGGTTAGTATTTTTTATTTATACCTGTGCAAATTTTTATTGTTTTTCAGCTCTAACAGTTATCTTTGCCGGGCACAACATTGGCAGATTTACTGGGGCACCATGATATCTGTCGCAGTTTGATCAGGAACTTTCTGCTATGGGGCCTCGGGCAGGTTCACTATATGTCCATTATATGCAGGTTCGATTCGCTGTTAAGGCAGAACATGGTATTCTACCAACATCAAAGTAGTCGTGTCTTCCCCTACCCTGCATGGCATGGGTGTGAAACGCGGCAGTGTTTTAAATAAACGTTTGGTGATTATCACCAATTTTTTACATCGTGATAGTATATAGCCTATGTCCATCAGGAACAAATAAGCTTTTGAACAGCGAAATGATTTTCCAAATCAGTTTAGTAGTTTCTGAGATTATGCGGCGGTGTTTTACATAAATGTATGCTGTTCATCCCCATTTTTTCATACCGTAATAATATATAGCCTAAGTCCATCGGGGGAAGAAATGAGCTTTTGAATGGCGAAAGAATTTTCCAAATCGGTTTAGTAGTTTCCAAGATTACCTCTTACAAACTTTTTCTCTTTATAGTATATTACTTATTCAGAATTGTAGGAAAATGTCATTTATCTCCAAATAAGTTGCTGATAGTATTTATTCAAATTTTATAAATTATGCCAATGTGATTTTACAGATCGTGACAGTGTAGCTCATACTCAGAAGCCATTATTATTTTAATATAAATTCCGTATATTATCATGAACTACTTTCTCTCACGTTGAGTGTGATTAGGTTGTATGTAAACAAAGTGAAACGATACATGGGAAATCGGAAACTACTTGAAAGCAATCTGATTTGGCAGTAGAGTCAAAAATAATAAAAAATAAAATAAAAATAAACAAAATAGCGTATGTCCACCAGAAAGAAATAAGCTTCCCAACGGTCAAAGAATTATCCAAATCGGTTCAGTAGTTTTCGAGATTACCTCAAACACACAAACAAAATTTGTCTTCTTATATATTAGCATAGATTACTGTGTATGCATACTTTTATTTGAATGGATCTTTCACCCTAAAATGGATTTAGCAAGAGCTCGGATTCAGGAAAGATTTCTGTTGGTCCCAAGACCCTCGTTATAAGCTGGTTCTACTGTATGTATATGATGCCACCAAAGGGTAAAATACAAGCATAACATTCAGTACTTTGGCATTTTGACACTTTAGGCAAGCTGCCAGAGTATTTATGCATCCAATCTTCACAACACAACACAACACAACTGCCGCAGAAACTTATTATTACACTCAGATGGGAAAAAAACAACCCCAATCCAAGAATGATTTCTAAAGTCTTACAAAACTGAAACAGTATTGAGTAGAAGGCAATGGTCTTGCCTGCTTTTCCACAAAAATTGATATTACATTGTTGCTTCTTTCCTGCCCTTTCCATTACAGAAATAATTCTATGTGAGTGATCAATGAAACTGTATTTGAATAAAAAAAATTCTATTTTTGCTAGTGGCAATGGTGTAGAAATACTAAGAAGAACTGATAAAAATAATGCACTTTTTCTTAGATCTTCAAAGAGTCAGATGATAAATGTATATTGGTACCTGGATGGCAAGTACTTATCGCATATACTCGCGTATAAGTAGACTCCCCCACTTTCAGAGTAAAGAAATCGTAAAAATCAAAAACTCGCGTATAAGTCGATCCTGGAATGAGAAAAAAAAAATTTTAAATGAATTTATTCAAAAACATTTGAAAACGAAAAAAAAAATTATATATATAATAATAAATTTAATTTGCATTCCCAAAAACTTCATCGGAACCCTTCAAAATCAGATTTCGAGTCAGAACAGACTCGCCAAACAGTTCAAAAAAGTCTTTCTCCGTCATCGGCACATCATCATAAACATCAGTATTCCCATCTATGCCTGTGTCATAAGAATCACTGTAACGAATCCTCTGTGCCATCAAGTTCGTTACTAATGCAACATTTCTTGAATGATTTCATGACCATTTCTGCAGGTGTCGCATCCCAAGCATCCTTGACCCATCGCGCAATCAAAATGATATCCGGCTTCTTTAGATTTCCGCCCTTGGCTTCAGTCGGCAAATCGGAACTTATCCAATCCGCGCAATACCTCCACACATTGTCTTTGAAGGGCTTATTAAGGCAGACATCTAGTGGTTGAAGAACAGATGTCAACCCACCTGGGATGACAGCAAGAGTTGTTTTTGAATTTTCTGCAGTTTTTTTCACTTCTGCACAATGGTGTGCAACAAACATATCCCACACCAAAAGGGAAGGTTTCCTCAAAAGTGCGCCTGACCTTTTGCTCCACACATTCTTTAACCAGTCAATTGCTCCGGATTCGTTCATCTATCCTTTTTCATGGGCACGAACGAGTACACCAGACGGAAAGACGCTTTTCGGCAGAGTTTTGCGTTTGAAAATAATTACTGGAGGTAGCTTCCTGCCGTCGGCCAAACAAGAAAGAACAACTGTGAAACTGTTTTTTTTCGTGGCCAGTCGTTTTAATCAAGATATTATTTTTGCCCTTTTGGTTCACGTTTTTCTTTTCTTTTTTCTTTTTTTTTACGCCAATATCGAATAAATTTTTCATTAATACCAAATTGACGTGAAGCAGCACAGTTGTTAGTATTTTCTACAAAAGAAACCACTTTCAACTTAAATCCTGCATTATAGGACATCCGCTTCTTTACACAATCCGTGTCAGCCACAATAGGAGAAGCAAGACAAAAACATGTGTGATTAAGAACAAGCAAAACCTAACAATGGCTGTCGCATGGCTGCGTTAGGTCGTAGGTCAGTGCAATAAATTGTTAGTCGGGAGGGTGGAGCTTTTGATGCGCGGCAGCGACTGCCTTGTGGATACGCAAACCAAAAGACTTTTCAAAGCGCGGAGAAATTTGGAGGGTCGCAATTTCGTAATTACTACTGCATCAGTGGTTTTTTTTTTCTTTTCGGGTCGCGATTTCATAATTAATACCGCATTGGCATTTTTTTCTCTATCGGGGTGCATTGCCTTTTGCCTCACGGGAAGAACTTTTGGACTTACGATTTTTTTAGGCTCTGCGTATAAGTCGACCCCCTTACTTTGAAGGTCCTTTTTTGTCCCTAATTTCTTGACTTATGCGCGAGTATATATGGTATTTGACAAGTTGTCACAGGTGCACGACTTTTCATCTTTTTGTGTTTGTCTAAATATTGCACGTTAAACCCATGTGGCTAGTTTCACCTATTTTCAGTCCTTTTGTCATATCACATTGCAAACTTTCTTATGTGCAGTTTTTTACAACGAACCTGGAACTACTTTTAGTAGTCAGGTAAGTCACTGAATACAGTGTGGCCCCTTCCTTGAATTGCTGGTTTTTATCAAAAAAACAAAAACAAAAAAACAAAAAAAAACCCCAATAAAAACAACTGATGTAGCACTTATAAAAAGCTCACCAATATTTAATCACATAAAGCACACTCAAAGTGACATCAAAATATGCAAGTTATGGATAGAACATTATTTACCATTCCATACATTAACAGTTTTCCAATAAACAATTGTTATAATTACCTTAATGCATCTTGACCAGTGTGCTTAAAAATAAACTTGCTAAGCTCACTTCTTATTAATTCATCTGTATCACTGGTAAAATCATCAAGTTCTGACATCTCTTCTGAAAAAAAAAAAAAAAAAAAAACGTCCATGAAAAACCCATTTGTTTATACTTATAATATATCTTGCTTGTTCACAGATAGAATAAAAATGCAAATGTGGCGATTCATAAACTCCACGTAACGTTGGAAAAAATGCAATTTAATTCAATATTTTTGAAAGTTTACTGTTAAAATTATTCTGTTTCCAGCAGTCCAAAATATACTGGAAAACTTAGAAAAAATATGATGTAATTATTCAAGGCATCTAACCTAAAAAATTAGCTTAGTGAAGCAATATATGGACAACTTATTGAAATCTATTAGATGAATATATCTATCATCATGAAATTCTGTTTCACACATTGTAATTAAGACAGGGAGAATATGCTTTATATGTTGATATATATATATACACTGCTGGACACAAAATGCCCCATGCAGAAGGAGTGAGGATAGAGGGGTGACATTGAGTATGCAAATAGGAATACATAAGGGTTTACCTTGATGTTATTTTCAGCCACATACAGTGTTTATCAGATGAGATAATGCAGCACAATGGTTATGCCTCAGTAAGTGGTTGCACCTCTGAAAACTTCAATACAGGCAGCAATACGGCGTGGCCAGTGGTCGAAGTGGCACAGAACTACTGCCTGTATAGTGTCGACCATAGATCCAAATAGTATAAATAGGAGGCTTCGAAAGAAATACATACCATTCCACACAGTTTTTTGTTTTGTTTTTATGTATTAAAAAATAATGTAGATAATATAAAAAAAAATAATGTAATAAAAAAATAAAAAAACATTAAAAAGGTTTGTGGTCTCTTTCAGTCCCAGCTGCTAATCATTTAACAATTTTATCCGTTAAAAATGTCATTTGCCGATTTTTGCGTTAAAATTTGTGCTTACATCCTAATTTCTTATGTTTTTAGCTTATGAGGATTAGTATAAATGTTTTCCGCTTCCTAAGGTTTCCTTAGGTGCTATGCTTGCAAACTGAATAATGCAGAAACCCACACTTTCCGGTTTATGTATAAATATAAGAGTTGTGATCTGTGTCAGACCCTGATGAAGCCATAGATGACAGCTGCCATACGATCTAAAATACTTTCTTTTTTTCTCTTGGTAGATGTACCAGTTTTGCTTTGTAAATTAGATACTGAGATTTTTTTAGGATATTCCCAATTATTTTCCTGCACTATGCTTTTTTTGAATTTCCTTTTATGCAGCTTTCACAGCGCTCTAGATTTTCAAAACTGGAGTATGTAGGTGATTAGGTTTGTAAGGCATATTTTTTTTTATATATATATCATCATCATCATCATTGTCAACCATTATCAATCCACTGCTGGACGAAGGTCTCCCCAAGTTTCCTCCACAACGGTCTGTCTTGTGCCAGTCTCCTCCATGTCACTCCCGCATATTTACGAATTTCATCCACCCATCTCCCATGTGGTCTTTTTCTGGGTCTTTTCCTGTCCCTTGGAATCCAATCTAAAATTTCGGCTGTCCATCTATGGTCTGTCCTTCTGGCAGTATGTCCAGCCCATTGCCATTTCAGGGATTTAACTCTGATCATGATGTCTTCCACTCTCGTCATTTTTCGGATCCACGAGTTCCTCTTCTTATCTCTCCTGGTTATACCAAGCATGCACCTCTCCATGCTTCTTTGAGTTGTCTGCAGCCTTTGTATGTCTCTTTTAGTTAAGGTCCACGTCTCTGCACCATACGTAAGCACTGGAAGGATGCATTGATCAAACACTTTTCTTTTAAGACATAATGGCATATTGCTCTTGAAAATTATACTGTTTCTTCCAAAAGCTCTCCAGGCAAGTTTTGTACGCCGATTAATTTCTTCATCAATGTGACCCTCACTTGATATCTGCTGTCCAAGATAAACGTACGTATCTGTTATCTCCAGTTTTTCTCCATCAATCGATAAATCTTCATTTCTTGTAAAAGCATTGAACATCACTTTTGTCTTCTGAAAGTTCATTTTTAATCCCACTTCTTTACTCTTGTCATATATATCTTTATATATATCATCATCATCATCATCATTGTCAACCATTATCAATCCACTGCTGGACGAAGGTCTCCCCAAGTTTCCTCCACAACGGTCTGTCTTGTGCCAGTCTCCTCCATGTCACCCCTGCATACTTTCGAATTTCATCCACCCATCTCCCATGTGGTCTTCTTCTGGGTCTTTTCCTGTCCCTTGGAATCCAATCTAAAATTTCGGCTGTCCATCGATGATCTGTCCTTCTGGCAGTATGTCCAGCCCATTGCCATTTCAGGGATTTAACTCTGATCATGACGTCTTCCACTCTTGTCATTTTTCGGATCCACGAGTTCCTCTTCTTATCTCTCCTGGTTACACCAAGCATGCACCTCTCCATGCTGCTTTGAGTTGTCTGCAGCCTTTGTATGTCTCTTTTAGTTAAGGTCCACGTCTCTGCACCATACGTAAGCACTGGAAGGATGCATTGATCAAACACTTTTCTTTTAAGACATAATGGCATATTGCTCTTGAAAATTATGCTGTTTCTTCCAAAAGCTCTCCAGGCAAGTTTTGTACGCCGATTAATTTCTTCATCAATGTGACCCTCACTTGATATCTGCTGTCCAAGATAAACGTACGTGTCTGTTATCTCCAGCTTTTCTCCCTCAATCGATAAATCTTCATTTCTTGTAAAAGCATTGAACATCACTTTTGTCTTCTGAAAGTTCATTTTTAATCCCACTTCTTTACTCTTGTCAGCAAGTTCCTGGATCATACTCTGCAGCTCTGATGGGGTAGTTGCAAAAATGACTACGTCATCAGCAAAACGAAGGTGGGTTAGATAATCTCCATTAATCTTTATCCCCTTGTTTTCCCAGCTCAGCGACTGAAAAACACCCTCCAATGTGGCATTAAAGAGCTTCGGAGATATGGTGTCACCTTGTCTCACTCCCTTTCCAATTTTTATGTGTGTTGTATTTTCAAACAGCCTAATCTTTGCACTTTCATTTTCATAGATGTTATTAATAATATTAATGTATGCATCTTCAATACCGCAGGTTTTCAGAGCCATTGTAACTGCTGATGGTTTCACCGAATCAAAGGCTTTTTCATAATCGATAAAAGCCATGCACAATGGAAGTTCATATTCCCTCGCTCTTCCAATTAGTTCTCTCAGCACGTGGATATGATCTATTGTGCTGTAGCCACTCCTGAATCCAGCTTGTTCTCTCGGTTGAGCCATGTCCAGTGTTACCTTCAAACGATGTGAAAGAACTTTAGTGAAGATTTTATAAACTACTGATAGGAGGCTGATAGGTCTGTAGTTTCCGAGATCCTCAATGTCACCTTTCTTATGTAGCAGGATCATTGTAGCGGTGTTCCAATCCTCAGGAATCTTTCCTTCATTAAGGCATCGAGTGATCTGAACTGTAATTTTTGAGAATTGTTTATAGTTTTCTGGAAGCTGGTTTTTCTTTTTTTGAAGTGAAATAAGCTTAGAGACTTTTTTAATCAAATCTGGTAGTGGGTTTTCTTTTACTTCTTCATACATAGGTTTTTTTTTTTTAGTTCTTCTTCCATCTTTTCTAGATAATCTTTCTTATCCATAATAGTAATCAACTTACTTTTGTCTGTTTTCACAGCAACTACACTTTCATTTTTTTCTGAAATCTTTAAGAGCTTTTAATTGACTATTATCAAAATTTTTTTTTGAGGTTTCCTTACTTGCTTCTGGAATTTTGTAAGGCTATTGTAGTAATCTTTTCTGAGGAGGTCTGCTTTAATTTGGTCCTCTTTTTCTAAAGTGCTGCAGATGCTTTCCAATTCAATTACCAATTTTTCTGGATTTTTTTTTTCTTTGGATAGATTGAAATTACTTCCTTTATTTATCACTTGTAATAATTCTTGGCTAACTCCAGTAGCAAAAAAAAAAAAAAAGTGACAACAGCAAGACAGCCTGAAGAAGGAGAAGAGTTTTCTCCGAAAATTTGCTATTAATGTAAAAAATTTCCTAGTAAAAATTCCCATAAAAAATGCTTTAGATTATTAATTCAATTAAACTAGGAAGCCATTTCTCAACATGAGCTTTATTCAAAGAATTAGATACTTGTGTTGAGTTAGCATTTCTTTTACGTTTTCTCCGCATGGGCTGGTATCAGTCTGCCTTGATATTGTGTGAAAGAATTGGTGAGTGAAAACATGGCAATATCAGTTATTTATGCCAAAATATCAGTTATTTGAAAAATGAATGTTTATAATAGTGTTAATATAATCATTTTGATATTTAAAAAATGTTATGCTATTGTTGGGTTCTAGCAAATTTCACTGTACATGCTCAAGATGCCATTTGACCATTGTGATTGCTACCAGCAGGCACTCACTGCACTCAATGTGCTCAGCTATGGAATTTTAAGGAAGATTCTTCCTTATTTATAAATTATTATGAATAATGTAAATACTGATAAATAGCTACTGCAATGTCATAACAGTTTAAGATCTATGACCCTGTACCTCAATAGTGACTTTCTAAGATGAAAAGTATTACAACTTAAGATAATCACTTCAAACAAAATACCATAGTTTTTGAACAACTAATATACCATTTCATAGCTGTCCATATAAAACCTGTCTAATCACCCTCTGTTTTATTACAATAAATGCACAACCAGTTCTTGAATGCAATATGTATTTACAGAGCCACAAAAAATTTCCCCAAATTTTACTTTTGCTTAATCTTTTTTTGTACCAAAAACAGCATTTTAACAACACTTTCCCCCTACTTTATCACACTCCTCAAATGAAAATTTTCTTCCCCTGTACATATTTTATGAAGAGTAGATTTTTAGATTTTGCATGTGTCTACATGCTTACAATTAATACAAAGTGCATTATTAATAAGGATGCAATGAAATGTGACTTATTAAAAGTTGTAGCATGAACTTTTTCACAAGAAAACTGAGAAGAACTATACAGTTACGAAAGACAACAAACAACCACGTGGATTATTCATTTGCACTGTGAATACCAAGTGGGTTGGTTTGGGACACCATAGCCAAACCTGGTCAACCTGGAAAACTGACAGATTACACTGTAGGGCCAAAACTTCCCAATCAATTGGCAAATCACAGCACCTTATATGCAATTGATCGCCAACATGTACCACCTCAACAAGTGTGACAATGGAAACCATGTATCACTATACATACCACCATACATGTAATAGTAAATGGTTTCTGTGCTTAATAATTTATGCAGGCTGAGCTTCTACTAGATGATTCTCAAGTCTCACCCCTTTTAACACTTTTGCTGCCAGTGGGTGCACGTGCCTTCTGTAGAAATCGCCCTGAGGGACCAGATAAACAGAAGTAAATATCTGAAGTTCCAGTAATGGAATTCCCAAAATATTTATACCACCTACTCGTTGGCTGACCACAAGTCTATTTATAGCAAAACGTGCAGAAGTTGCATGCGACCGACGTGGCCCAAAAGTTAAATGTAATGTTGTATAGGACATACAGGCACGGGCAACTTTATACAAGCTTATGTAAACAAGTTAGTAAAATCATGCAATGCATTGATTATGATACGCTTTCCAACATACCAGAAATCATTACTCAAGTTATGAGGAACATGGCTGTAGAATAAATCTCGTTCCTATGCCCTGACCTTTGACCCCATTTCGATGATATTTAAACAGAACCGGTTAAGTATACTTTCGGAACATGACAAAGTTTTGTTTCAATCGAAATTGTTTTACGTAAGTTACGACACATAACGCCGATGGAATGGATCTCGCTCCTATTTCCTGACCTTTGACCCCATTTTGTCCATTTTCAATAGAGTTCGTCCCTAGGTGGTCCCCTACCACATACTAAAATTTTATCGAAATCGAACCATTTTTACGCGAGTTACTGTGCGGACGGACAAAGCTGGAGCATATACGCTTCTTCAACCTACAGTTGGAAAGCGTAAAACGGAATTGCAGAAAGTTTATAAATGACGAGTGCTCCTCCCTCTTTCCTTTCTGTGTGAAAGTGTGTTGTGTCTAGAGGAGGTTGAGCTGGGACACCGCATCGGTCGTAGACAATGGAAATATAATACCCTGCTGGGGGAAGGCAATTCCCACTTCGGTGGTTCCACACACTGATTCCTTAGCACAGGGTGACTGGTGGAAGCAAAATAAGAGAAAACTGGGTGAACACTTTTCTCTTACTAACAATATTCCTCTGCTCAGATGCAGTTCATATAAACAAATGCTGCAGGAAACGTAGCCTCCTTCCTTCCCTTTTGGGCTATTAATTTATTTTTTTCCATTAGACAGCACTTACTTCACTTGAGCACAATAGATTTTAGGATGTTAACAGACATGCACCTTACACCAAAATAACTGAATGCTGTCTAGACACAGTACCAAACAATGGAGATAATTGTAGATTAAAAGATGAACTTTTATTTACAACTTAAAACCATATATACATGCGAGATCTTTCAGACCCACTATGGGTCCATTATCAGGCACTGCAGAGGGGTGGTTCCGGGATTATAAAGTCGGAAAAAACAACCCACACTGCATTGGCATGGAAGCGTCGCTCTATCCCACGCATGTGCTCTTGTTAAATATATAAACATGCAAATATTATAAATGTGCAAGTAACACGATTACGGATTACGATGATATATACAATGATGTAAAATAAAATGTCTCCATGATGAGGGTAATGTTGACGGCATGTCGTCATTACAACACTGGTTAGCAAATAGAGTTATGTACATGCTTTCAGTGAATAATAAGCCAGTCTTAGTTGCAGGTGTTGCTAAGATCTTGGTGCTGTTCCAGACCGGAATGTGTTGGCCTTGTTTAACTAGTCGGGATAAGGCAGTGGTACCCGATCCAGAAGTTATACACATTTAAAAAAAGGTTCCTGAAGTTATATACATTTCAAAAAGGCTTGCCACAGGCAGAACATAGCCTTTGGCATACAGACGCATAAATTATTCTCTTTGATTAGGAGGGATTGGGACAAGGTTAATACGTTCCAAAGGCACGGTGTCTTTCTATTCCATTAAAAGCTACTGAGCCTGATATATAGGACACCAATTACATAGGATCCACGATTCGGACTGTTGCTACCCGTATTTCTGAACACATGTACAATGTCCGGACCGGATCGGGTACCACTGCCTTATCCCGACTAGTTAAACAAGGCCAACACATTCCGGACTGGAACAGCACCAAGATCTTAGCAACACCTGCAACTAAGACTGGCTTATTATTCACTTAAAGCATGCTAACCAGTGTTGGTTTATTATTCATTCTATTTGCTAACCAGTGTTGTAATGACGACATGCCGTCGACATTACCCTCATCATGGAGACATTTTATTTTACATCATTGTATATATATATCATCGTAATCCGTAATCGTGTTTCTTGTACTTTTATAATATTTGCATGTTTATATATTCAACAAGTGCGCATGCGTGGGCTTGAGCGGCGCCTCCATGCCAATGCATTGTGGGTTGTTTTTTCCAACTTTATAACCCCGGAACCACCCCTCTGCGTTGCCTGATGATGGACCCATAGTGGGTCTGAAAGATCTTGCATGTATATATGGTTTTAAGTTGTAAATAAAAGTTCATCTTTTAATCTGCAATTATCTCCATTGTTTGGCACCGTGTCTAGACAGCATTAAGTTATTTTGGTGTATTTAGTTGGTACGAATAGCACAGACGTTTGGACATGCACCTTTTTTTTTTTTTTTTTTTTTTTCTCCCCAACCGCACTAATTTGTAGTTTGACGAAAATCCCATAACTGCTCTTGTAATCGAAGCGTGAGGATGGCCGACCCCATAAATAGCAAAAAGTTTTACTCCAAAAGGTGAAAATTAGAATACATTGTCAGACTTCCTTCTTCATGGATACCTGATCCTACTGCAGGTCCATCTGGAATTATTACGTCTGCTACAGATCTTTCTGCTATAGATGATCCAACTGTTGCTCCTACAACAACCGATTCTGTTGAACTGGGCACAAGTGACCACGAATCAAGTCTTTCTGGTTTTGAAATTTCTTTTGCATCCGATTCAGATTATGAAATCAGTACTGAAGAATATGATGGTGATTGTGATTTCTTGCAAACAATGGAAGAACATCAGTGTTTAGACTTGAATCCCGTACATCATGAACAGCAGCAGATAATTTGGGGGCCAGTTGATTCGTCAAAGCAAACGGAAATTTCATTGACAGCACCCTCAGGTATATCTCCCGATGTAATGAATTTAGACCCCCTTACAGCTATTGGCATTTTCCACTATCTAGTGACTGATGATATTTATCTTCTAATGGTTACTGAAACAAATGAAAATGCACAGCAAGTCATTCAAGGCGGTATCTTATCGCCACATTCGAGGATGAAACAATGGCTGCCAACATCTGTAAGTGAAATGAAAAAAATTCTTGGTCTGCTTATTTGGATGGGCCTGGTTAAATTTCCAAAGATTACAGATTATTGGTCCACTCATGTGTTGTTCCAAAACCAAACTGCACCTAACATTTTTGGCAGAAACAGGTTTCAACTCCTACTGAAGTTATGGCACTTCACTGACAATATTCAAAATCCAGGAAACGATCACACTTACAAGGTCAAAAGGCTTATGGTGATACTGCTGTGCAACATGAATAAATTGAAACAGCCAGGAAAAGAAATTTTTGTGGATGAAAGTCTTGTGCTATTTAGAAGAAGACTTGGTTTTAGGCAATACATTCCCGGAAAGGCCCACAAATATGGTATAAAAATTTATAAGTTATGAGTAGCCCTACGTCAAATTTGTACTCTATATTTTACTTATAACAAAAAAAAACTATTTGTAATATATCATGAAAATTGAAAATATACACAAAAATCTACGGAATCTATGAAAAAAATAATAGTATACCCATGGGCCATAGAAGTCATGAGCGACTTCTATGGCCATCTGATTTACAATGCATTTCTTCAGTATGTTGTGCAGTAGTCTAATGCTTCAAAACATGGGTAAATCTAGTGAAAGGAATACAAAATAAAAACCAAATTAATTGAAATGTTAAAGGCACCTGCACCCAGTATAGCTTTCCTTTTGTTAATGTTACTTATTTTTTCCAAATGGGATAACGTTTTTGCCTCATTTTTTTTACCACCTGCTACTTGCCATAAAAACAAAATATAATACAAACATACATATATCTTTATATATATATATATATATATATAGCTGAATATTTAAAACATCAAAAATTTCGGAAATAAACCTAATATTTTACGTAATGTATACAAAAAAAAAAAAAAAAAATAACAGCACATTCCCAGGCCACGGAAGTCGCCCGTTACTTCTTATCCCCAGGTCATCTGCATTACAACACATGCATTGCGTTGCCTAGCAACCTTATACTTTAAAACATGAAAAAGTTGCGTACCTAGCAGAAGTAATACAAAACAAAAACCGAAACCCATTAACAATTTGAAGTCGCTGGCACCAGCATGGCCCCTTACAACGATTTTTTTTGCTGGCGCCTGCACCAGCTGGCAGTGAAAGTGTTAAATTACTGAACTGACAAACATTTGGAAATGATGCACAATTCTTATTTTTTGATTTCCAGACTAGGCCTAAAAAAAAAAAATGGTTTATGCCTGTTTTGTTAGCTTGCTTCAGAAACCAAAGCTTTAAAAGTATCCACTGGAACATTCTTTTGGAATAACCAAAAATTCTTGAGAAATAAATATTGTCAAAGATTTAGGGTATCTAATTTTATCTTTGAAATGCACATTACTACAGTTGTTCTTTTCTACCTACCCTCTTCCCACACTTAAGTGTGTCCTCTCTTTTAAATAATATACACAGTCATATCAGAATAATGTGACCACCACCGGAATCAGAGTGTACCCGCCCAGGTGAATCACAGAGTGCATGTGGCAAGGTTAACCACACGGAGATATAAGCAGCCAGCCAGGACAGATGAGCCATAGTGCATAATGTGAGCACAATGGGCAAAGGTAGTGATCTGACAGCCATTCAAGAAGGATGCTTCTACCCCTGGCGTGCATCTGAGAAACTGCAGAGTTTGTGGGCTGTTTGCGAGGTGCTGTAGTAAGGGTGTAACCAAAAATGGACCGCTGGCACACCAAGTACCTCCTGATGTCATAACTGTGGAGCCCCAGAGGCCATCGACCCCAGAGGAGAATGTTGCCGCTGTTGACTGGTAAAGGGCAATCGATGCACAACAGTGCAGCAACTGACCACGCAAACGAACGCTGGGGCACCCAAGTATGTGTCCCCAATAGCAGTAAAAAGCAAACCCTGTTACACATGGGTATGGGTCTCCGGAGTCAACGTTGCATCCATGAGCCCATGTTAACCCAGGTCTATCAGCAACAACACCTGCAGTTCGCATGGGACTACCATCATTGGACAGTGGAAGATTGGGAAAAGGTTGCCTTCTCCGACAAATCGAGGTTTCTACTCCACAGAAGTGACGGGCAGTGGCGGATATGCCGCCAGGCACACGAGAGCCAACACCTGGGCACGCTTGTTGGTTAAGTACAGGAAGGATGTGGCAGTCTGCATGTCTGCGGAGATGTTTTCCTGGCATGACCTGGGACCGCTGGTACCACTGGATGAGTCTCTGAATGCCAATGGCTACCTGTCCATCCTCACTGACCACATGCATCCCTTCATGTTGGAAGTTTACCCTCGTGGTGATAGTGTCTATCAACAGGACAGTGCACAGTGCCACGTTGCTAAGGCAGTGCATGACTGGTTCCAGGAACACGACAACAATGTTTCTGTTTTCCCTTGGCTGACTAAATCGCCCAACCTCAATCCTATAGAGCACTTGCGAGACTATTTGGATCTACAGGTTCGATGTGCCGACGAACAACCACGTCATCTCCAGGACTTCCATGCTCTGCTGCAGTCTGAATGGGCATGTGTGCCTCAGGCAACCTTCCAGGGCCTCACTGCATCCATAACACTCCATCTTGCCACTATGGGCCAAGAGTGGTTATTCCCATTATTAGGTAGGTGGTCATATATTCTGATGTGACTGTGTATACACACAATATATAACACATATCTGTTTTTGCTCCAATCTAAAAACAACCAGTTATATTCAGAAATCGTGATTTTGAAAAGTAAATGTTAAAAACTTTGACTTCTCAGTTGTTTTTAACATCAGTGAGATTTTCCATGTAATTCCTAAACACAATAATGATGCAAAGAATGAAAAACTTGACACTATCTTTGCTGCCATAACACCTTGGAAGACACTTCTGTTGAACTCAATGGAATGACAATAAATGAATTATTCTGTTGATCAATGATTTTACACTTCAACATCATGAATGCTTAAGAGATGTTTCTCACATCCAGAAATTAAATCCGATTTTCCTCAACACAGTCTACTGATCTGTAAATAAATCTTTAAATTATCACTACTATATTTTTCGGAATATAAGACACACTTTTCCCTAAAAAAATTTGGTGCCAAAATTCCTCTTTGTTTACACCTAATATTTTTAAATACAGCTTTTCCTTTTTCAAGTAAACACACATGAATTCATAAGGATCCCAAATCTGATGTACTGTATACTCCTAATACGAAGGCACAAACATAATGAAGTACAACTGAGCACAACATATCTGCTAGATGAAACAATCTACATTGAACAAAAGAAACAACTACATGCCAGAAAGCCACAAATACACTACATAGGCTGTTGGTAAACACTTAAAAAAGTGTGTTGGAATTACATGCAAAGTACTTTGTGGCAGTGGCGGCTTGTGGCAATTGAAACAGGTGGGGCCAGTAGCCGAAGTCAAACAATGAAATAATAAAAACTGTCATTATTAGGCCGACTATTCAGACCCACCCTACCCCACCCCACCCCCAAGATTCCTTTACTCTGCCTCTGTTTACCCCCTTGACTCACAATAATGCCCAAATTAGGCAGGAATGTGTCAACTATTGTATTGCACACGAAAAAAATTTCCTCAGAATAGAATGTATAACTATTAACAGAAAAATGTTAAAACTCCTTAAATAAAATGTTTACCTTAAAACATATGAGCATTAATTTATGTTAGTTGTGCTTTGTGTTTCTTCAGATTTCTCAACTGAGGAATAATCCCAGAATTCACAGGATAAACAAGAAAGATGACACCGAATTATCGGGTGTAATAAGCACGTCTTTTGAATCCGTTCTAACGCAAATTAAATTTATCAAAGCTATTCAAAGTCGATGGAATCGGTATGGAAAACAATAGTATCTGACGGAAGAAAGAAGTTTTTCAATCGGGTTTTTAATCCCTCAGATATTGCTGTAAACGGAATCGTGAGCTTACGCCCTCTGGTTGCAGACTTGTGCGTTAAGAAAAACATACATGAATTTATATGAGAAACATTTCGCATCAGAAACTCTCTCCTACACAGAAAGAATTTTTCAAATCGGACTCTTAGAAACAGAGATATCGACAAATATAAGATGTAACTTTACGTCCCCTGGTGGGATAATCATGCATTTTTTAAGAAAGAAAGTATTCTCAAAAGGTTTTTCCATATATGGGTACCAGTACAAGAAAAAAAAAAAAAAATAGTCGAGTTTTCAGGAGCCCAGATTTTGCTACAAATACATCAGAAGCAGAAATTAACTTATGCTCCCTGGTGGCCAAACCATTCTTTACCAAACATTAGAGATTATGTGAAAAATATTTTCAATCAGGTCTTGTATGTGATACAGGAAGAATTTTTTGAATCTGAGTTTTAGGAGCAAAAATAACGCAGAAAACACAATTTACCTTTGTGCCCCCTAGCAGAAAGTCAATGGTTTACTAGAAAATTTTGAATTTATAGGAAAAACATTTCGCATCAAAAACACTATCCAACAAAGAATAAATTTTTCAAATCGGACTCCTAGAAGTAGAGATATTGATAAAAATAAGATATACATCTACGCCCCCGAGCGTAGAAACCATGCAGTATTTCAAGAAGAAAATTATCCTAAAAAGTTTGTCGACATGAGTAGTATCGGTCAACAAACGACGTTTTTTTCAATCGAGAATTTAGAAGCTCCTATTTTACTGCAAATACATCAGAAGCGAAAATTAAGATTTACGTCCCCTGGTGGCCAAACTATTTTTTTACAAAAATTAGAAATTATGTGCAAACGGTTTCCCATCAAGAGCTGTATCCGGTGCAGAAATAATTTTTCAAATCGGAGATTTAGAAGCAGATATATAGGGGGAAACATAATTTATCTCTACACCCCCTAGTGGAAAGTACATGAATTACTTGAAAAATTTTAAATTATAAGAAAAACATGTCACACTGGAAACACTATCCAACAAAGAAGGAATTTTTCAAATCGGACTCCTAGAAGTAGAGATATAGACAAAAATAAGATATACATCTACGCAACCTGGCGGAGAAACTGTAGAATATTTTAAGAAGAAAATATTCCGAAAAGGTTTATCAACGTAAGTGGCATCAGTCCACGAAAGAATTTTTTTCAATCAATATTTTAGAAGCTCATATTTTTATGGCAAATACATCAGAAGCAAAAATTAACACTTACGCCCCTGGTGGTAAAAGTATTCTTTACCAAAAATTTTAAATTATATGCAAAAAATTTTCCATCAGGAGGTGTATCCGCTGAAGATTTTTTTTTTTTTCAAATCAGAGTTTTAGAAGAAGAGTTATCAGGAAAAGTGTAATTTACCTTTACGCCCCCAGCGGAAAATCTATGCGTAATTTGAAAAAGTAACTATATCTAAAATACTCTTCGACATAAATGGAATCGAAAGATAAAATTTTTTTTTCAATCGGATGTTTAGAAGCAAATATGTGGAATAAAACATATTTTTGAATTCGACATCTGCATTTACGCCCTGTAGCGGCGAAATTGTACATCGTAAAAAAAAAATGAAATGAAGGATCATCATTCGTATAATTTCAAGCTTCCCAATGCAAAACGAATTTTTCAAATCGGACTAATAGTTGCAGAGATATTGTGGGTACGGACGGACGGACAAACCGGTAGCATAAGCACGATCCTTTTTTTACAAAAGATGTGCTAAAAAATGTAGTGAAAAAATAATAACTCCAAATATATGCAGGGAGGGAATGTTTTATGAATTTCGTCCCATATAGAATGAGTACCATACTACCATTTGCAATTTTTGAAAGGTTTAACCTTTATTTTTTAAAGAACTTGTGAAACCTAGAAACATATATGTACTCATGTGCAAATTATACTTAACAGGTTTTCTCATTTATTTATTTATTTATTTTTAACATAGAAAATCATCTTAGTTAAAACTGAAATTAGTTCTGCAAAGCGCTTTCTAAACTTCATACTCTTGGAAACTCTAATTCTTGCAACGAGTTTTTTTAAGTGAAGCTTTTCTTCCAGATTTAAAGCACAGAACGGAGATTTTAACAAAATATCCACTCCATTCATTGTACTTGACAAGCAAAAAAGTCACGACACAAAGGAACAACACTTCACCGAGAGACACACACAGAAAAAACAACTAACTGAATTTTGCTACGACATTTGAAACCCTCCCGCCACCCCTTGAGCTTGGTCGAGGTAAGCTTCTCTGTCAAACCACGGCATTAAGGAAATGGATACTCTCCCGGCCAATCAAATTAGCGCGGGGCCAGATCACACCTTTTTTTTTTGCACACGTGGTTAAGGCAGTGTTGTTTGTAGGTCATCATACTGAATGAGACGGGGAGGAAATCGTCTCCTCATTGCTTGCGTAGTGATGTTACTGTGGCCTGTTGGAGCTGTCCCCAATAACCTCACACTCTGAACGTGATCTCTTTCCCTCAGGGAATAGTTTTTCGTTTTTGAAGGAAACTTTTCCCTTAGGTAATGGTTTTTGAAGGGAAAGGTTTATCACCATGTAGTTAAGAGAGAGAATAAGAATCAGGGCAAAAAAAAAATATATATATATATATATATTTCTAGAAATAGAAATTTTTAGGTGGGGCCCGGCCCCTCTGGCCCCTAATGACGAACCGCCCCTGCTTTGTGGACATTTCATTCAAAACAAATGATTGGGAATGGTTCTACATATATACACACATGCTTTGGGTATTTGTCTTAATTCACTAGCCGGTGTCATTAAATAATTTCCTTCAAAAATGATTCTACACTGTTCCAAATACATTTTGATTTTTGATCACAGAAAGAAATTATGTAGAAAAAAATAGGCTGATGTCAGGTTTTAAATTTATGTTAATATGTTGTAGACAGCTATGTTAATTTATATAGTTCTGTGGCAAAGTGTCGAGATACATTACCATAAAAAGTAAAACACAAAAATTAGCAGTGGTGTTGGGGTCATTACGGGCATCTGGGGCTATTAGCCCCACATGAAAATGAGAGGGGGGGGGGATGTTTCTTTTAACTGGAAAAATTCCAAAAGAAAATCCGTATTAACAGAGTTGTATAAATGTAAAATGTATTTGCGTACAAAACCATTGAAACAGAAAACTTGTTGCAAATCCGTGAAGTGCGAACCTCAATAACAATAGAATAAGATAATTTATAGGGATATTAATAAAACAAATAATTATAAGAACATTATAGATTCCAATGAGGACAAAATAAGCACATTACAATTGAATGTGCAGCAGTGTGTAAAATGGAACTTTAACGCAAAAGATTAAAATATTGGACTATGAACCTCATAAAGAAGAAAAGACTAATTAAAGAAAGTTTTCATATCCAAAAAAAAACAGTTCCATTAACGAACTTTTAAAATTTATAATTAGCATTTTCAACTGAACAACTTAAAAAATAGTAGGCTTACCAAATACATAAGATTTTAATTTAATAACTGGCAACTGCAAGAAAAACCTGGCAATAAAATTGAAATTCTTTCTGTGTAAATGAATCTTTTGATACAGTTCCTATACATTGAGAACAAAACACAAAACTCAGATGTGAAAAATGATTAAAAATTCTTCAAGCTAAAATTGAATTAAGTTTATTAATCTGAGTAAAGCCTAGAGGAAGTGTTATAATTGCTGTAAATAACATTTTTTTTTATCTGCATGTATAAGCAAAATCTATCTGCAAAATCTACTGATAATTTGGAAAGTATCCGTGTACATGTGTATGTCTACATTCTGCTACTGTGTGTATTAGTAGACAGTCCACCAGATTTTCTGAATGCAAATGTGAGCCACTACAATATTTGAGTAACTGGGTAACACTTTACAGCCTTTCATATGTTTACTAGGGCACACTGAATACCACAAGGCAACGACTCTTGTCAACTTGTCACCCTTGGTGGCTACATTGAAGCTTTGGAGAATGGTAATGAATCAGCAGATGGGTGCTGGACTGCACATGTATAAAACTGTCTTTTGAGGCTGGTCGCTTTTCTGTTTAACAGTAGAAATTTTGCTTTCACATCATCGGATAGTGAGCAGCTAATTTTTGTTTGTGGAGTTAACAGTAAGGTTTGCTCATGTAAGTAAAATGAACTAAGGGGACTTTTTATTGGAACACCCTTTCAGTTTATGAAGAAATAAAAAAAAACATTAAAGACTTGGGACCAGATCAACCAAATATTTGCTTGGTGCAAAAACATAAGAATCAGTCAAAAACTTTTTGTGTGGAGTTATAGCAAAATATCCTGGTTAACTGGAAGCAAAAGCAAACATACTTTGTTTTGTTTATACTATATTTTTTATGTCATGCAGCACTGCATTTATATAAAATTTCTAGTTCATTCTATGTGGTTAAGTATAATTTTAGCAGGTGGAGTTCGGAAAATTCACAATCTACTGAAATTATATTTCACAGTACGGAAGAAGGTTGAGAGTAATTTTTAAAATATTAAGCCTCAGTAAATTTTAGGTTACTTTATTGCCACTGAAAATTAGAACTTTTTTGGGGTCAACTGGATGAAAGATAAACTTACTTCTGCTTGTCTCTTCTTCCAACTGTTCTTTAATATGAACTCAATTTAACATTCCCATTGTTGAATTGTATAGGCTAATGCAGGTGACATCAAGCTACCATGCATTTACTACGACATTTGGCATTTTGAGAAACTAGATTCACACATTGCCCCTCGGAACCAGGAATTGTCACGGGTGGTGGTGCTCTTTAGGTCTGAAGCCAAATGTTAGTAACCAAAGTTTCAGTTCTTTTTGGGTTTGGCATTAGGCCTAGTGCTTCTGGTTTGTCACAATTACAAATGTTTTATAGTTCATCACATGGATTGCCAAACATTGTATTCTCAGTACTGGGCCAAGTTAGAACTGGGAAGTAGATTTAAAATAAGACAGATGGATAAAAACACAAAAAAGTTTAATAGGGGGTAAAGCATTTAAACAACTGGTTACACACACACAAACTACTCTAATCTAACATTGCATAACTAAGGAAACAGAAGCTCTTTCTGAAGATAAGAAAATCCTTAAGCAACAGGAGAATGAATTTAGCTTGAGATATTCAGAAGCAAGAAAAATCAAACAAAATCAATTGTAACAATAATAATCCAATTAAAATTAAAATTTACAAATCCATGGAAATTTTTAATTGCACAAGAAAATCAAAACTGAGCAAAGTTAAAAATAAGAAAAACATACAAAGATTCACCTGAAGATAGATGGTGCTGCAAGCGATTAACAATTGAGGTGCAGCCAATTGGAGATGTCTGATGAAACTGCACTCACTGGAGAGACTTCAAATACACAAAGACTGACTAGACCATAAATATGTGGTCTTCATGGTCCAACACAGCCCTGAAGATGGATTTCACAGGAAGTATATCCAAAATGCATCACCCAAATCAGAGGTCCGCATGGTTCAACAATGTCTCTTTGAGAGCAATGTTTTCATGTATACAGTTTTCTAATTCTCAAAATTGTTTAATCTTACCTTCTGATTTTAAAGATTTTCATATCCCTTTTAAACCTTTTTGAGTTCTTATTCCTCTCTTTCACTTAAAACCTACTTCCCAATTCTAACTTGGCCCGGTACCAATAATGCAATGTTTGGAGATCCATGTGATGAACCATAAATAATTCGTAATAGAGACTAAAACTGAGAGCTCTAAGCCTAACATGAGCCCCCCCCCCATAAAAAAAGAGAAACCAACTGCAAATTGGAACACATAACTTAGCTCCAGATCTAAAGGATACCATTTACCCATAAAGATTCCTGATCCTAAGGGGGCAGAGCGTGAGTGAATATAGTCTCCAGAGACACCAAATATTATAGAAAGTAGTGATGGACTGACTATTCATGAATGATTTGTTCACAACAAATGACTCTTCCTCAGAAATTCATTCAGAAACAAATTTCTAATAAGAAAAATAATGTTGGGAATTGATAAGTGTAAACTGTTATGTGAGTGAGCCAGCTAGGAAATATGGTGAAACTTAAGAATGGGATGAAACGTGAATGCTATTCACTTGAATGGTATGTTTCCAAAAAGCTCTCATAAACGCTAAATGAGTCAACTAAGCTCCCTCTTGCAAGTAGACATGCCTCAGTAAACTTGAAAGTTACATCATCCTGAAACAGGAAACAAACCTGTATCGTCTGATTTATGTTCGAGTATATTATCAATTTACTTGAACATAAATTGCGAGATGCGAGTTTGTTTCCCTTTTCAGGAAGGTATAATCAGGGGTGATTCTGAGGTGACGCAAGAAACCTTGAAACTCTCAGCTTGGTGCCAATATGCTGACATATAATGCCTATTATGAATATTTATATATATTAAGCACATATAAACTAGCTATACAATAAACAGGCCTGAGTGCTTGTGCAGTTAAATGTTGCAACTTTTCTTGTATCCAATTTTCTTTCACTGTGTAAAATCCTTCAGGCATTTACATCTTTGAAATCAAATTTTGTACTTCATATTATATGTTAATTCAGCAGTCTATGTGGATGAGTTTCAACTTGAAGCCTATAGTGGATTCTATTCAATTTCTAAAAGTAGCTCATTGGATTAACTAAATAATATCAAATTATTTTATGTAGATGCAATTTTCAAAATAAAGAAAAAAAAAGCCTTCCTTTCAACAGGCTTGAGAGCTTGTTTGAAAACAAGAGAAGCACACAAGGTGTCACAAATCATCTACATTCACCATCCGCACGAACATGCAGTGTTTTTACTCAAACACTCTATGAGTTTCGAATGTGACAAAAACCCGGAATTCCGGGCTACACCCGGATTACAAACAGGTCTGTAAATTTTTCAAGTTTTCAGAGGCATGTCTACTGCTATGACTAATTTGGCATTCATCTGCATGTAAAACCTATTTGACTAAGCTCCTTCTCTTTTGAGCAGTTTGCCAATTTCCCAAAGAATGATTTGCTCAATGACTGTACATAGTGAAACAAGCGGGAGTGAAAAGTGAATGATCATTCATATATATGATTATTTGTGAATGACTCTTTTACATAAATGAGCTTCCAAGAAGGAATGACTTATGTCATCATTAGCATAAAGTACAGAGCAGCTTGATGTCACTTGCACTTGCTATATATAGCATTCAGCAACAAAAATGTGCTGTGTGGAAATGCTAAGTTGGGTTCATTAAAAAAGAAACAAATACAAGTAAGTCTTTATTTTATTTTATAAATCAGAAATACAATATTTCAATAAAAAAACACTAATAAAAATGGCAATTGTTGAATTACATGAACCAGGGCTGGAATGTGAGAAAAGTTTAAATAATCATATGCTATTCATATACACTAATACACATAAATGAATTACACAGTCGAGTCACATTATTGTGACCACCTCCTACTTTGATGTCAACAGTGCGTAGCCGATGAAAGAAGACACGTGTCGTGAGCTGGCTGGGATGGTATATAAGGTGTGCTGTAGGCATTCTGAAAACATATCACTTGTTGCTGTCATGGATAAAAGGAGCAATTTATCATATTTGCAAAAAGGGATGATTATTAGCTTTTGGGCCAAGGGTGGCAGTGTTTCTGAAACAGTGCAGCTTATGAACTATTTGCATGTTGAAGAGGTAAAAGTGTATTGTGCTTGGAGAAATGGCGCCATTGCAAATAAACGACATGGAAACTACGGAGTACCACATGTCATTGATGTGAGAGGTGAACGTCGGCTGCGAAGGTGCACAAGGGCCGATCGACATGCTACAGTGGAGCAAGTCACTGGCCGAATGAACTAGGGTGCTACTGGAAGTGTGTCTAAACCAACAGTTCAGCGAACCCTGCTGCGTATGGGGCTCAGATGCAGACGGATGGTCACTGCACCTATGCTAACGAAGGTGCATAGGCAGAAAAGGCTTACATTTGTACAACAGTATCGGAATTGGACCTCCACTGATTGGTAAAGGATTGCTTTCTCCGATGAGTCACGTTTTCTGCTTCATCGAACTGATGGACGTTGGCGTATAAGACGAGAAGCATCGGAGTACAAACACTCTTCAACCACTGCTGGAAAAACACAAACTGGTGGGGACAGCGTTATGGTCTGGGGAATGTTTTCGTGGCATTCCCTGGGTCCACTCATACCTGTGGAAGGCACTATGAACCGATTTCATTATGAATCCATCCTTGCAGACCTTGTACACCCATACATGCTGATTGTCTTCCCTGGGAAGGATGGAATATTCCAGCACGACAATACAACGTGTTGTACAGCTAGAAAAGTCCGAGAGTGGTTGGAAGAGCACGATGAAGACTTCAAAGTACTTCCCTGGCCCCCTAATTCCCCAGGCTTAAACCCAACTGAGCATCTGTGGGACCACCTCGATTGTGTTGTTCACTCAATGGATCCATCACCATGCACCCTACAGCAGCTGTCAGATGCACTGCAGTCAGCACAGCTCCACATACCTGTGAACACCTTCCAGCATCTTATTGAATCACTCCCAGCCTGTCTAGCTGCTGTCCACAATGCACACAGCAGTTGCTCTGGATATTAGCTGGTAGTCACAATAATGTGAATCGACCCTGTATTTCCATGGTAAATCCAATTGATATATAAGAATCACATGAAGAAATGGAAACTCTGTTTCCAATGAAACTTGAATTGTTTTTTTTTTATTTTTGGAGGGTGTTCAAGACTTTGCATTTGTACTGAACAATTTTTCAAGTATTCCTGAAGCAGTTGAACAATTTACCAGTGATAAACTTTACACACTCACAGCTAATCAATTCAATACATATCGACAAAAAAAAAAAAAAAAAAAAAAAATGCATACATACAAAACTTTTTGAAAATAAAATACAAAAAAAAAAGTAACCTCAGAATATTTACGAAGTTTGTGTTGCACACATAAAGAAAATAGAAAAATGTACCTGCACTATTTGTACAATTCCTCTCCATAATGGCAGGTGTGGTGAAAAGATATCACACTGTCAGCAAACATACAAAAAAAAACTTTGGCAAGTATTCATATGTTTTACAGAAATCCATTTATAAAAAAATATTCTGCAATGACAATTGTGAAACACTCCAATTCAATTAAAATATTTTCACTTAATTGCTGGTGCTATATTCATCAGCATAACCTACATACAATAAGTTAACTTACAGTAATTTTTAACACAGTAATTTTTATCAGTTCATTAGATTTTATTATTAAAAAAAAGTCAATTTAAAACAAATTTTAAATGTCACTAGGGAAACTCAGTTTTCTCACTTCTTTACAGAACGACAATGCATAAATTGTTATACATCTGGTTACCACTAACTTCGATTAAGCATTGCTTTCTACAACAAATTGCTAATCTTCAAGAAAACTGACACACTAATTTCTAGAAATTTTTAGCAACCCAATGTGTATATTTTGCCAATCTACTTCACTACACTAACTAAACAGATATTTCATGTGGCAGAATACTTGATGCAATACAGTGAAGTGCCACTGAATTAGAAATTGCAGAAGTTATGCAAATGTTTGGCCGCTACTCTTGCATACCCAGCTGAAACTGTAGTTAAAAAATATAGTCATTGATCACAGGCATGATGAGTAAGATGCATGATTTGGATGCTTTTTGACCAAGGGTAGATTGTAGGTGCCCACAGGATGGGCCACTTCATATCAGAAGTCATCAATACAATGGGGTTTTCCCGTGCTACTGTGTCCACAGCAGTGGCGTAGCCAGGAGGGGGGGGTTGAACCCCCTTGATGGGAGACTGAGCATGAATTTAAAGTGATATATATGTGCATACGAGGTTTTTCCCAATGAACCAAACCCATGGACCCCCCTTAAGAAATTTCTGGTTATGCCACTGGTCCAGAGTGTTTCAAAAATTCTAGCAAAAGAACAAGCTCCTGAATGAATTGCAGAAGTGTGAATTGCTTGCTAGCTCGTGGTGTACGCTGTTTGGGCTGCATTGTTTGCACTGATAGGAGCAAGACATCATAAATCACCACCAATCTGAACAGTGGATCAAGCCACAATGTCAGTCAGTAAAAGGACAGTGCAATGTACTCTTATATGTCTAAAGTTCGGGAGCAGCTGGCCCACAAAGGCCCCACTGTTAACAGCAGAACACAGGGCTCAACGCCTTGCCTGGGCAAAAAGCACACCAACACTAGACCACAGAGGACTGGAAGTGGTTAGCCTCGAGTAATGAATCCAGATTTAAAGAGCACTGAGCTGATAGGAAAGTGTGGATTGGTGCCAAACTCAAAAAGCCATGGACCACCCTTCATGTCAAGTTGGAACAGCAAGCTGCTGGTGGTGGCTCAGTGATGGTCTATGCTGTCTTCAGCTGGAATGCTTTGGGACCTTTGGTATGCATACAATCAACATCGAGTGCACCCAAATATGTGGGCATCCAGTTAACCATTTACACCCATTCATGACCAGCACATGCATCCCAGTAGCAATGACATATTCCAGCTCGATGATTGCCCATTTCACAGATCAAACCTGGTTACTGCATGGTTACGAGAGCATCATAGTGAATTTGAAATGCTTGAGTGGATACCTAGAAGCCCAGATTTAAACCCCATCAAGCAGGTTATTCAGACACATGTCCCACTTGCTACAAACCTGAGTGAATTATTAACAGCTTCGAAAGAGGCATGGTTGTAAATACCTTTTTCTTTTCTTTCTTTTGATTGGAAGTTTAATGACCACCGTGAGCAACTCAGTGGGCTATAAGCAGTCGCCCATCCCTAATTTAGGGCCACTGGTTCCAGGGAAGGGTCAGAGCCAGCGCCAGAAGACAAACACAACATCCATGCTTCACCGGGATCTGAACCCAGACCTATCTCGGACGAATGATCAGAAGTCATTGCTTAGACCACTGTGCCACCGGGGCGGCTTGTCAATACCTGCAGGACACTTTCATAAGCTTATGGACTCCATGCCTCATTGTGTAGATGTCATCATTAGGACAAGAGGTGGCCCAACACATTACTAGGCAGGTAACTCTAATTCAATGGCACTTCAGTGTATGTCAAGAAGTCTGTGCCATTCCATGGCACTTAAGAAATACAAGGCTATGACACTTTTTTGTGACACTACACTATCCATCTGATCCAGACCATTTCCTTTTTGAAGTTAACAGCAGTTACTGGGAAATGTTTTAATCTAACTCATTTTTAATTTGCTTTAAATATGGGTCATTATATATGAATTCACCAGGTGCTTGTTTGTAGTTGGGGTTTTTTGATTTTCCTCATTTTTTTATATGTTACAGTACAACATAAAAGTACCCTGAAAACAAAGTTTGGGATTTATTTTCCGAACCCCTTTGCGAAATGGGTCCCCATGAGCTAAAATAAGGGTTATTGTTAATTAACAAAAATTGGGTAATTGTGGAGATAATGACACTTAACAGGTGCCTAAATTCCATAGCATAATAATTAGTCAGGTTGTATGAGGGAAAGGGGGGGGCAATGTTCAAGGTCAAGGTGCCAATTTCATCACTTTTCGGCAGCCTTTTTATACCAGAAGGGTACTTAAACACAAAGTGAATATTTTTCAGGCAATCCTCATATGTTGCTAAGAATGTTAAAGCATATTTCAACTTGTGTTATGCTTCCCTTTCTTATTCAGAAAATATTTTATAACTGCAACATTGCCAAAATTTCTATTTTGGGGATACAATAAATCAAAAGGGGTAGCAGATAAACACCTTTTTTTTCTGAGGACTATCTTCTATTGCATATCTAAATATTCTTAAAGTTTTATTTTGTGTTTCACAATAGTTTCTGAAATAATGATAACACAAATTGACCCATTTCAGTCTACAAAAATGTACATGCCTACCATAGAAGTAGTTCACCTGTTTATACAACATAGTACAAAGTTAATATGAAAAATAAAATTACGAGACAGCAAATTAGAACATTCTTTCAGATGTGTTTTAAATGGCCTACTAGCAATTGCATCAAAGACAAAGACAGTTTTGGGGTAATGTTGTATCCTCTTCCAGTAGCAGTGGTTAATTGCAGTGGTGTAGGGACTTTTAAAATGTTGGCCTGTGGAACCCATGCTTGATCATTAGTTGACAGAGAAAATGATGTTCCTGGCCCTGGTGGATGAAAAAACTGAATTTTGAAATCTCTGTTCTTCAGAACATTTTTTGATAATGCCAAGCCACCATTTTGATTCCTACACACATGCAATGTAATCACCAATTTTTTTTTGGATTCCTCTGCAAGTTCTGTATTTGCAAATACTTTAGATATGTTAACAACTTCATATTTCTTGCTGCTTGACACAAGTTGAATTCTTCATCTATTGTTCTCCATTGGAATAAAGCAATGATGAATTCTAGTGTTTGCTATTTTTAAAACAGAAGCATACCTATCTGCAAGTATGACATTTTCTTCATCAATATCTTTTCTTGATACAAAAAGGAATTGTATTCCTCTTATTTTTTCTGTACAGTATTTGAACAAAATTCTCTGGATTCGTTTGAAAATGAAACTTCAGAGAATCGTAATTGTTGTAGTGTATGCTCCTTGTGACTCAGAACCTTCTGATAAGAAGAAAGATTTCTGGAATGAGCTAAAAGCTGTTTTAGCCAGTTTGGTGCTAAAAAAGGGTTATAATAGCAGGGGATTTCAATGTTAGAGTAGGTGATCAGAATGTAATTTCTGACAATGTTCTGGGTAAGTTTAATGATCTTTGTGTGAATGATAATGGTGAAAGATTAATTGAACTCTGCATTGAGAATGGTTTGTGTGTATCTAATACATTTTTCAACCACAAGTATATCCACACATATACTTGGGAAAATCGTACTCTTGGTCAAAAGAGTGATAGATTTTGTTGTCTACGATCAGCGGCTGAAACACTTAGTTGTTGACACCCGTGTGATGAGAGGTGCAGATGTTGGTTCTGATCATTACTTGGTAGTGTCACGAGTGAAACTTAATGTTGGTTGGAGGAAAAGGAATAGGAAGAGACCCAGGATAGAAAGAATAAAGGTTGATAGGCTCCTTGAAGATCATCAGCGTTATTCTGACTTACTCAGAGAACGACTGAAGGAACTGAAGTCATGTGAGAGGGATGTAGAAAAGAAGTGGGAATGTTTTAAGAACTATGTTGTCACTGCTGCTAAAGAGGTCTGTGGCACCACAATAGTGGGTAACAATAGAGGTGATGCTTGGTGGAATAGTGAAATTGAAGAGGCAGTAAAGAGAAAGAAGGAAGCCTATTTGGGGATGTTGCAAGGTAGAGTCTCTGTGGATGAATATCGCTCAAAGAAGCGTGAAGCTGCTAAGCTGGTTCGCCACAGTAAGGCAAGAGATAGGAAGAAGAAGGTGGAAAGGCATGAACTGGCTTTTTCGAAAGACAGGAAGTCTTTCTGGAAGTACATGAGACTCGGGAAAAATAGGGAAAACAAAGTTGTAAGTTGTGTGAAGAATGAGGTCGGAGAAATGATATGGGAGCCCAATGAGTTAAGTGAAAGATGAGGTAAATATTTCTGTGAGTTATTAGATCAGGAAAGCAAAGATGATTCTGAGACAGACAAGATGATGTCACAGTGAGGGATGGAAGCACAGGAGAGATATCAAGAGAAGAAGTGTATAAAGCTCTAAAATCTCTTCAGAATGGTAAGGCTCCGGGAGTTGATGGCATAACTGCAGAGATGTTGAAATATGGTGGTGACTCTATAATTGACTGGTTAACTGAAATTTGCAAGTTGTGCTGGGAGTTAGGAATGGTCCATCGGGATTGGAACGATGCTATCATTGTTCCCTTGTATAAGGAAAAGGTGATCAGACTGAATGCAAGAACTATCGTGGTATTAGCCTACTGAGTGTGCCAGGAAAAGTATTTGGTAAGGTTGTTATTGAAAAAGTACGGGATCTTACATCAGAGAAAGTGTGGGATGTTCAGAGTGGTTTTATGCCTGGTAAAAGCTGCACTAACCAGATTTTTGCATTACGCACAATGATTGAAAAGTATCTGGTTGTTGGTAAGAAAGTTTTTGCCGTCTTCATAGATTTAGAGAAAGCTTACGACCGAGTAAATAGGACACTTTTGAGGAAGGTATTAAATGAATATGGTGTTACTGGGAATCTACTTAATAATGTAAAAGCCATGTATGCGGGTAGTAGAGCTTGTGTACGAGTGCATGGTGTTTTATCAAAATGGTTTTCCATTGGTGCAGTAGTTAGACAAGGTTGTGTAATGTCACCATGGCTGTTTAATATATTTATGGACACGTGCATGCACGATGCCAAAATAGATGATAGTGGTTTATGTCTTGGTGATATCCGTGTGTGCAGATTGCCGTATGCTGATGACACTGTCTTGTTGGCAGAGAGAGAAAGTGATTTGCAGAGTATATTGTCTCGGATGTACGAAGTTTGCATGAATTTCAAACTGAGTATAAATAAGGGAAACCCCAAAGTTATGGTGTTTGAGAGAAGAACTGGTAGCACTGAATGTAATGTAAGTATAAACAGCACTGTGATTGACCAAGTGAGTGAGTTTGTGTATTTAGGAAGCATGTTTGATAGAGAGAACAAATTGGATGGTGAAATTAGTAGACAAGTGAATTCTTCATTGAATGTCATAGCTGCTCTGGGAGGTTTTCACAGGAATGATGGGTTCTCTAGAGAGTCCCGCATGTCTGTGTATGAAAGTGTAATTGTTCTTACTGTGATGTATGGCAGTGAAACCTGGGTACTGCAGAAGAAACAGGAGTTGTTTGTGTGCTGGAGAAATGCGCTACTTATGGGGGGGGGGGGTCAAGACACGGTCTGATTGTGTGAGGAATGAAGATGTGTTGCAGTTGTGTGATGTGAAGCAAAATGTTGTTAGCAAGGTGGAGACCAATATGGTTTGGTGGTTTGGCCATGTTGAAAGAATGAGTGATGAGATGCTTACTAAGAAAATCTTTTAGCCCAAGTGGCAGGAAGGAAAGGCAGAGGAAGGCCAAGGAAGACATGGGTGGATCAGATTCAGAAGTGTCTGCATGAGAAAAAGATTATGAGTATGAAGTATAAAAGATCTTGTGCACGGCGTGTAATTAGATATCAGTGAAGCTCGAGTTGTATGTCAAGATCGCTGTAAATGGAGAAGTTTGATATGACAACAGTAAGTAAAAATATGTGGTAGTTGTATTTCTTTTTGGAGCTAACCTCTGAATCTCAGAGAACAGCTTAGTGATATGTATGTATGTATTTATGTAGTATTTGAACATGTCTTCTGGTGTTATATGTTTGTCAATAAGTTGTAAGGATGCCCTTGTTACATGTTGCTTTACAGTACCCCCTATTCCATCACATGGCCCTTTTCCATGAGGAATGGCAAATAAATGGCATTCAGCTTCTAGGTTGAAATTTTTCTTATGGTGAACTAGGTTAACAAATTTGTTTTTGTTTTTATATTGTCTTCCAGCACCATGTGTAAAATAAATTACGCTTTTCACATTGGGAAGACGGTCTTTTAAGTTGCGTAAAAGTTTTCGTAGAAATGTATGTATTGATGTTGCATTGTGTGTCATTGAATCACTAATTACACAAAAACTTAAGTTGTAATTTGTTACAAGCTTTAAAATAACAAACAAATGGGTGAAAAATATCTCGGCTATTTACCCAGTGGTACGACTGAATTTCATCTTGTACCACAAAAGTAAAGTTTCCTGAAAAGTCACAAAGTAGTATACACTCATCAGAATTTAGGACTGCTTTCTTGGTCTTAAGGAAACGTGATTGCTCTGTTGCTATGTAATGATGTTTTTTCAAAGTATTAAGTTTCCCGAGTAAATTTTCCTTGAATTCTGCATATGGCTCCACAATTGTCACTAAAGTGCATTGATCTGTTGTAACCCACTGTTTGTAGGATATTTGGAATATATCATCTTGTAATGAATCCAAGCATTCTAAAACAAGACCAGGGCAGAGTGGACATCCATGAAGCATACACATTTCATTGTTCATGCTACAAACCATCTGTGAAAGCAGTTTCTTGTAAGTATAATTAAGTTTTGCCCCATTAATCATCATCTTGACATTCTGATGTATACAGCACACACATACTGAATGTGTGCCTGGTGCCCCAGCTAGCACGTACACCATTTTGGATGCAATTCACAGAATTTGGAAAATCCAATTTTTTCCTCTGAATGCAATTCTTTAAACCTTTCATACAGTTCTTTTAAGTTGCAAACTACTAGCCACTTTTGTCTTTGTTCTTTTTCTTCCAAGTTGTTTCTTATGGTGACAAAATCTTTTATTCCTGGACACAGTCTGCTGCATTCATCATCCTCATAAAAACTGATTACTTGGGATATGGTATTATCTGAAATCTTCTTGCCACTTTGTTTTTGGGGAGTGAAACTTGGTAATACACCACGATTTTGTGTAATTCTTCTTGTTGTTCGTGTGAGGTATTCACTGACTTCAAATTGCGCACAAATTTTGGAGATTGACCATTATTGTGGAAGCAAGCTAATAAATCCTGACCTTTTCTTCAAAACTAGTAACACTATTTATCTTTGTTTTAAGGTTTGGAATTAATGCTTCATATTCATCCTGTTGTTTTGTCTCCTTTGATTTTGAAGTATGGGATTATTATAAACCTCAAACAAATCATGCAGTTTATGTGAAACATTACCAGATATTTGGGTGACTTTTTTTTACTAGGGCAGCATATCTCCTCTATGCTGGCAAAGTTTGAGCTTTCACTGGAGAAATTCCTAAAATGCTACATGTTTGATTAACTGATTCCAATTTAACATGTTTTGGTTCATACAAACTATTCTCATCAGTTTCATCATCATGGTCTGAAACATCAGATTCAGAGTATGATTCCTTGTAATTTACTTTCTTGCATTTTCCTGTTTTATGATGAGTCTTGTCACTCTTAATGACCAATTTTTAACAGTTAGAACAGATTTTCCAGGCACAAGCAGTAGTTCCAGATGTAAGTGTTCTTCAGCAAACCTGGCGGTTATCTCACACAATGATTTATTTATTATTTTTTTATGGATACTGTATGGATCACAACTTGTATTTCCATATAAGTGGCAGTATTTATCCAGTATTTATCAGCACTTGAAAATAATTATGGGAGATTTCAATGCAAAATTAGGGCAACGGCAACAGAATGAAACTTCAGTAGGTAAATTCGGTCATGGCAACAGAAACCAGCGTGGAAATACTCTCGTTGAATTTGCAGAGGCAGAAGGGTTTTTCATCTTGAACTCCTTCTTCAAGAAAAAGCCACACAGGAAATGGACATGGAGACATCCAAATGGGACGACAAGTGAAATTGATTTTATTATGTGTAACAAAAAATTCGTCATAGAAGACTGCAGTGTGCTAAACAAGTTCAACACAGGTAGTGACCATAGATTGGTGAGATGTAAGATGCACCTCAACACTAAACTTGAACGTGGCAAGCTCATAAGACAAACAAAATCTATTGACATAACCAACCTTAAAAAACACCATAATACCTTCAAGTTAGAACTGAAGAACAGGTTCTCTGCTTTAGAAGGCCTAAACATCGGAAGAAGTGGACATCTCTGAAGTTAACAGAAAAGTAACCAAAGCTCTTATGGAAACAGCAACAAAATTAGCTGGGTCTAAGAACAAGTTGCATGTGAACAAATTATCAGGAAAAACCAAAATGTTGATGCAAAAAAGAAGAGAGATGAGGACAACTAAAGAAGATGTGACTTCCAAAGTGGAATATATAGAGCTATGCAAGACAGTAAGAAAAAGTATCACTGAAGACGTAAGGAAATTCAACTGTGAACTAGTGAGGAAAGCAATTGAAAACAACCAAAGCCTAAAGATAGCAAAGGGACATCTCAGTAAGGGAAGAAAACAGATTATGGCACTGAGAAAAGAAGATGGTTCTGTAACAAGAAATAGAGGCGAAATTTTGACAAGAGTGAAAGATTTCTACTCCAAATTATATGAAAGGGATGATATATGCACTCCAGACATCATGAAAGATACCAGTACCAGAGTTCCTCCAGTCCTTCCAGCAGAAGTTGCACATGCAATCAAGAACATGAAGCGAGGAAAAGCTCCAGGAGAAGATGGAATTACTGTAGACATCATAAAAGAAGCAAGTGGAGAAATCGAAACAATACTCGCCCAAATTTTCACTCGATGCCTTAATGAAGGAAAGATTCCTGAGGATTGGAACACCGCTACAGTGATCCTGCTACATAAGAAAGGTGACATTGAGGATCTCAGAAACTACAGACCTATCAGCCTCCTATCAGTAGTTTATAAAATCTTCACTAAAGTTCTTTCACACCGCTTGAAGGTAGCACTAGACATGGCTCAACCGAGATAACAAGCTGGATTCAGGAGTGGCTACAGCACAATAGATCATATCCACGTGCTGAGAGAACTAATTGAAAGAGCGAGGGAATATGAACTTCCATTGTGCATGGCTTTTATCGATTATGAAAAAGCCTTTGATTCGGTGAAACCATCAGCAGTTACAATGGCTCTGAAAACCTGCGGTATTGAAGATGCATACATTAATATTATTAATAACATCTATGAAAATGCAAGTGCAAAGATTAGGCTGTTTGAAAATACAACACACGTAAAAATTGGAAAGGGAGTGAGACAAGGTGACACCATATCTCCGAAGCTCTTTAATGCCACATTGGAGGGTTTTTTTCAGTCGCTGAGCTGGGAAAACAAGGGGATAAAGATTAATGGAGATTATCTAACCCACCTTCGTTTTGCTGATGACGTAGTCATTTTTGCAACTACCCCATCAGAGCTGCAGAGTATGATCCAGGAACTTGCTGACAAGAGTAAAGAAGTGGGATTAAAAATGAACTTTCAGAAGACAAAAGTGATGTTCAATGCTTTTACAAGAAATGAAGATTTATCGATTGATGGAGAAAAGCTGGAGATAACAGACACGTACGTTTATCTTGGACAGCAGATATCAAGTGAGGGTCACATTGATGAAGAAATTAATCGGCGTACAAAACTTGCCTGGAGAGCTTTTGGAAGAAACAGCATAATTTTCAAGAGCAATATGCCATTATGTCTTAAAAGAAAAGTGTTTGATCAATGCATCCTTCCAGTGCTTACGTATGGTGCAGAGACGTGGACCTTAACTAAAAGAGACATACAAAGGCTGCAGACAACTCAAAGAAGCATGGAGAGGTGCATGCTTGGTGTAACCAGGAGAGATAAGAAGAGGAACTCGTGGATCCGAAAAATGACAAGAGTGGAAGACATCATGATCAGAGTTAAATCCCTGAAATGGCAATGGGCTGGACATACAGCCAGAAGGACAGATCATCGATGGACAGCCGAAATTTTAGATTGGATTCCAAGGGACAGGAAAAGACCCAGAAGAAGACCACATAGGAGATGGGTGGATGAAATTCGAAAGTATGCAGGGGTGACATGGAGGAGACTGGCACAAGACAGACCGTTGTGGAGGAAACTTGGGGAGACCTTCGTCCAGCAGTGGATTGATAATGGTTGACAATGATGATGATGATGATGATTTATCCAAATATTTAATTTTATGGTGCTCACATACACTTTGAATATTGTCTTTAATTCTCATTTTTAATAATTTGTTGCTCAGGTGAATATGTACTCATAAAAATTTTTAGACATTTTTCTTAAAGAGCTGTATGATGCATTTGTACAGTCTTCCTCAGTCAAGACACCAACACAACACCACATTACTGAATACACTTATGATACAAATAATTTCTGAATTTGTATTATTAATCAAAAAATTGGATTACACAACTTTAAAACTAATTAAGCAAATCTGATTTGCATAGAAATTATACATATTTACAACACTGATATTATAAATTTGAAACAAAGCTAAGAGACTTGGATGTTTCACCCTCAAAGGTTTTAAACTGACTGAGATGACAGTGGAGTTGAGTCCTGCTACTTGAGGTGGATGATGCAACATCTGATTGTATTGCAGTCCTTCAAATGGACATATCAGACTGCCATGAATGATGACAAATGTTAGCTTATGATTGCATCACTTTTCTAAAACCCTTAAAACTAGGCAAGGACATTATATTAAAGCAAAAACACCTACAACATGAATGCAAATATGAATTTATTTGGAACATTTTTTGGAAACAAATGGGGGGAAGGGGGTACTGCAGTTGCATAATAACAGTGACTGGTCTTATTACTTTGCAAAACAATTATATACATTTTTAATGTATTAAAGTAAACATATTTATTAAATGCATGTCTTATTAACTATTTTATGTTAGATTAAATGCTAAAAGTATGCCTATATTACATACCATGAAGGGCACATTTGCATTATTATTTTGGAAACTATTACAAAACAAAACTTTGAGAATATTTAGATATGCAATAGAAGATAGTCCCCTAAAAAAATAAGGTGTTTATCTGCTACCACTTTTAATTTATCGTATCCCAAAAATGGAAATTTTGACAATGTTGCAGTTATAAAATATTTTCTGATTCAAAAACGGAAACATAACACAAGTTGAAATATGCTTTAACATTTACTAATCAAAAACAACTATTATGGGAATTTTACTACGAATTTTTTAAATTTAAATTGCAAATTTTTGGAGAAAACTCTCCTTCAGGCTGTCTTTTTGTTGTCACTTATTCCCGTCACTATCGCGGTTACAGTGAACCTTGAAGGTTACGGTTATTTTTTATCAAATCCACCCAGATGTTAGGCAGGGAAAATCTTTGCAGTCATTGATGATGGAATTTTGATTTTTCTCAATCTCTATTCCTTCTTTTAGTTTTTATATTTAATTTTATGGTGCTCACATACACTTTGAATATTGTCTTTAATTCTCATAGAGAGAGATTGAGAAAAATCAAAATTCCATCATCAATGACTGCAAAGGATTTTCCCTGCCTAACATCTGGTAGGATTTGATGAAAAATAATCGTAACCGCAATAGTGATGGGAATAAGTGACAACAAAAAGACAGCCTGAAGAAGAAGAGTTTTCTTCAAAAATTTGCAATTTAAATAAAAAAATTCCAAGCAAAATTCCCATAATAGTTGTTTTTGATTAGTAATTGAATTAAGAAACTAGGAAACCAATTCTCAACATGAGTTTTATTCAAAAAAATGCTTTAACATTCTTAGCAACATAATAGGATTGCCTGAAAAAATATTCACTTTGTGTTTAAGTACCCTTCTGGAATAAAAATGCTGCCTAAAAATGGCAAAATCAGCACTCAGACCTTTAACTTTGACCCCCTACAACCTGACGAAATATTATGTTATGGAAATGAGATTATTACATATGAACATACATGTTATTTGCCATTAAGTGTCATTATCTCCACAATTACTCAATTTGTGTTAATTAATGATAACCCTTATTTTAGCTCATTTTGGGGTTTAAGGACCCATATATCCAAAGGGGTTGGGAAAATAAATCCCAAACTTTGTTTTCAGGGTACTTTTATTTTGTACAGGGTTCATACTCATTTTTGAAAGTCCATTTAAAGAGTTTTCCAAGGGTTTTTAAGGAGTTCAAACAGTATTTTTCAGGAGTCAACCATGACATACAGGAATGAGAGAAAACCAAATTTTGTTAAATGTTTTTTTTCATACCTTGCCAACTGAAGTCACTATTGCCATAGCTATAAGTGATTTAAGTATGTTGCCTTTTCTTTCAAATTCCAATGACATACTGGAATCTGGGAATAACTCTGAATAAATTGTTTTATACCCAAAAGTTAACTAAAATTACTACCAGTGCAACTATATGTAATTTTATATAAGTATGGTATCTATTTTTATCCTTGAAATACAACATGACATTCAACAACATGAGAATTAGGATATAATAACGAATAACAATTCAGTGCAACGCAGATAAAACAAATACACACAATAAAAGAAAAAAAAAAAAAACAAGAAAGATGACACCAAATTTTCATGTGTAATGAGCAAATCTTTAGAATCCATTCTGAGGTGAAATAAATTTATCAAAGCTATTCAAAGTCAATGGAACCGGCACGGGAAACTGTAGTATCTGACCAAAGAAAGAAGTTTTTCAGTTAGGTGTTTAATCCTACAGATATTGCTATATACAGAATCGTGAATTTGTGCACTCTGGTTGCAGACTTATGTGTTAAGAAATTTTTTTAAATTATATGCGAAACATTTCACTGTGGAACTGCTCTCCAACAAAGAAAGAATTTTTCAAATCTGATCCTTAGAAGCAGAGATACCGACAAATATAAGATATACATCTATGATACCTGGCAGGGAAAAAATGCATTACTTTAAGAAGAAAGTATTCTCAAAAGGTTTTTCGCAGTGAGCAGTATCGGTCCAGGAAAGAATTTTTTCCGTTGAGTTTTCAGGAGCTCATCAGATTTTGCTGCAAATACATCAGAAGCAGAAATGAACACTTACGCCCCCTGGTGGCTAAACCATTCTTTACCAAAAATTAAAAATGATATGTAAAAGATTTTCTATCAGGAGCTGTATCCTTTGAAGAAAAGAATTTTCAAAACATATTTTTAGAAGTAGAGATGTTGGGGGAAACGCCATTTACTTTTATGCCCCCTAGCGGAAAATCTTTGCGTAACTTGAAAAAGTGACTATACCTAAAATACACTCTTCGACATAAATGGAATCAAAAGGTAAAAGAATTTTTTCAGTCTGATGTTTAGAAGCAAATATATGGAATAAAATGTATTTTGAATTTGATATCTGCATTTACGCCCTCTGGTGGCAAAATTGTACATCATTAAAAAAAAACCGAAATGAAGGATCATCATCTGCATATTTCAAGCTTCCCAATGCAACTTTTTTTTTTTTTAAATCGGACTAGTTGCAGAGATATGGTGTCCACAGATAGACAGACTGATAACATAAGCACGATCTTTTTTTACAAAAGCCGCGATAAAAAAATTCCTGAAATTTATGATTTGAAGTTCCAACATCAAAATAGTAATAATTTAAGGAGTCAAACATTTTTCCCCCCAGGAGTCAGGTTTAATTTAAGGAGTTTTCCAGCACCCTTATGGAAAAAAAGTTCATTTAAGGAGTATATACTTAAATTCCAGGGGCATAACGAACCCTGCTTGTGCTTAAACATATAAAAAAAAAAAAAAAATGGGGAAAATCAAAAAACCTACAACCACAATTTTTTTTTAAATCTGGTGATTTCATGTCGAATGACCCATATGAGATCAGAAAGGATTTTTATCTTTATAATCACTTCTTATTCAAAACAATAATCACGCTAGATTAAAACGTCTCATAGCAACACTTCTTTGTTTTGATAAAGAAATCTTAAGTGAAATTGTTTGCTTTAGATGTATAGTGTGATGTAACAAAAAGAGTTATGACCCTGTACTTCCTGAAAATCACTGCCATGCTCTGTGTGAGAGTCAAAATTCAGTTTGTTTAATGACTGTCCAATCACTATCACACATGACAGTTATCCACAGCTAGACCACCTGTCTCCTAATAAGGGAGGAAGAAACAGCTGTGATGTAGCTGATAAAAAGCCACAAAACTATCATATAGGAATTTTAAGAAAATTATGGGGTTTTCATAGGAATATATGTGATTTTTCACTAACTTATAACACAATAAAGCTTGTTTAATAAAAAAACTCAAAAGATCTTGAAGTAAAGTTAGAAGTCCTTGCTAAACAAGCACATCCAGTAATAGTCTGATAATTAACAATGACATTATGTACACTAACATCAATCATCTCTAGAAATTGTCACTAGAGTATTTTGAGGATTAAATACTTCTTTACAATTACAATAACAAACTGAACAGGAATTTAAGAAATATTTATATATTTAAAACACAAGGCCGTTTCTTTCTACAATCCGCCAGAGCCACCCACTTAAGCGATTTTCACGATTTTTTTTTTTAAAGGAAAGCTACTGACCCACAGATTTGTCGTCAATAATTTTTATTGTCATAAGTATTTTTTTTTAATGTTACCATGGCATTTTCTTTGTACTATTCACAGTTCTTTATTCTGGCGTTTGTTCACACTTCAGTACTCACAACGCCATCTGCCTTTCTGCGGTGGTTGGACTTAGAACTAAGCCCTCCACTATCAACCACGTAGTTGTAATTATCTGAATTGGTTCAGTAGTTTTTGAGATTAGTAAAAAAATTCCATATATTATCATGAACTAATTTCTTTCACGTTAGGTGTAATCAGGCTGTATGTAAACAAAGCGGAACGATACATGGGAAATTGGAAACTACTTGAAGCGATCCGATTCATTAGTAGAGCCAAAAACAATAATACCATAGAAAATAAACGAAATAGCCTGTTTACAACACAAACGTGCAGATTTCCGTTTAATAGGTGTAAAAGAGTACAAATTAAAAACTAGATTGCTAGCTTTCACCGTCGAAGACAGGCGGCTTCGTCAGGCTAATGTTTACAATGTTGAGTACAGAATCATACTGTGAAAATTTAAACAAACAGAAAAAACACACGTATGAAGTACGTTGTGAGCACGTGATGTTAAACAAGAGATGACAAGTGAGTTGGTCATGTTTGTGGAGTATATCTAGGAGGATATGCCAGACAGCTGGTAAATCTTTGGACAGATCAGAATTGCAAGCGCTTTTGAGTGTTAGTATTTCCACGGTTTCCCTGAAGGCGGTGGTTCTTGTGTTTATATATGGGGCTAATTTCTTCACGTCGTCCCATTGTAGAATGGTGCCGTGGTTCGTAACTTCCTTTGCTAGAGTGGTTGTAAGCTTTTGGCTCTTAATGTCACGCTTGTGCTTGTTAATTCTCAATATGAAGGATCTTTTTGTCATGCCAATGTAATGTTTTATAGAGCGATCTTGATAGAGCAGAGGGATGGAGTAGACTCCTGCATTTGAGAGTAGCGCAGCTGGATCTCTTTTTGCTTTAGAATCGCTGACAAAGACCTCGGTGGCTTTAAACCGACATCGAAACCGAATTTTCTGAGGGTATTCTTAAGGAGAAAACATAGAGAAGGGATGCATGGGATTGAACCCAGGAATTGCCGGGTGTCATCTCTTTCCTGGACAGAAGGGTTGCTTGCCTTGGTTGCTGCATTTTTAGCACGTCTTTTGTAAAAAAGATTGTGCTTATGTTATCGGTTTGTCCGTCCGTCCGTCTGTACCCACGGTATCTCTGCAACTATTAGTCCGATTTGAAAAATTCTTTTTGCATTCAAAAGCGTGAAATATGCGAATGATGATCCTTCATTTCGTTTCTTTTTTTATGATGTACAATTTCGCCGCTAGAGGGCGTAAATGCAGATGATGTTGAATTCAAAATTACGTTTTATTCCACATATTTGCTTCTAAACATCTGATTGAAAAAATTATTTTATCTTTTGATTCCATTTATGTCAAAGAGTATTTTAGATATAGTTTCTTTTTCAAATTACGCATAGATTTTCTGCTAGGGGCGTAAAAGTAAATTACATTGTTCCCGATAACTCTTCTTCTAAAACTCAGATTCGAAAAAAAAAAATTTCAGCGGATACATCTCCTGATGGAAAATCTTTTGCATATAATTTTCGAATTTTTGGTAACGAATACTTTGGCCACCAGGGTGAGTAAGTGTTAATTTTTGCTTCTGATGTATTTGCCATAAAATCTGAGCTTCTAAAATATCGATTGAAAAATTCTTTCGTGGACTGATGCCACTCACATCGATAAACCTTTTCGGAATATTTGTTTCCTAAAATATTCCACAGTTTCTCCGCCAGGGGAGTAGATGTATATCTTATTTTTGTCAATATCTCTACTTCTAGGAGTCCGATTTGAAAAATCCCTTCTTTGTTGGATAGTGTTTTCCATGTGACATGTTTTTCATATAATTTCAAAATTTTCAAGTAATTCATAGACTTTCCACTACGGGGCGTAAAGGTAAATTGCGTTTCTCCCTATATCTCTGCTGCTAAATCTCCAGCTCCTGATGGGAAATAGTTTGCACATAATTTCTAATTTAAAAAAAAAAAAGTTTTGGCGACCAGGTGGTATAAGTCTTAATTTCCGCTTCTGATGTATTTGCAGCAAAATATGAGCTTCTAAAATCTCGATTGAAAAAAAGTCGTTTGTTGACTGATACTACTCATGTCGACAAACATTTTAGGAACATTTTCTTCTTGAAATACTGCATGGTTTCTATGCCAGGGGGCGTAGATGTTCTTGGACTGATACTGCTCATATGGATAAACCTTTTGAGAATACTTTCTTCCTAAAATAATGCATGGTTTTCCCATCAAGGGACGTAAAAAGTCACATCATATTTTTGTCGATAACTCTGTTTCTAAGAGTTTGTAAGCTCGCGATTACGTTTAGAGCAATATCTGAGGGATTAAAGACCCGATTGAAAAATTTCTTTCTTCCGTCAGATACTATTGTTTTCCATACCGGTTCCATTGACTTTGAATAGCTTTGATAAATTTAATTTGCATCAGAACGGATTCAAAAGACGTGCTTACTACACCCGATAATTCAGTGCCATCTTTCTTGTTGATAATCTCTTCAATTATCTGCCAGTAGTGGAAAACGTCCACCAGGAGGCGGAGCACTGCTTCTGCAAGAACTGGCGACAATGATGATCTCATTGTCACCAGTTCTTGCAGAAGCAGTGCTCTGCCCCCTGATGGACGTTCTCCTAAACTCGCTAATCCAAGTACCTAAAACCTGGTTCTGTTATGCAGACATCTTTTTTATGTGGCCACACAGAGATGAATCCTTAAACATTTTCCTCGAAAAGCTTAACACATACCACCCTGATATCAAGTTCACGCTAGAACGACAGTCTGAAGGAACACTGCCATTCCTCGATGTGCTAGAACAAAGGACTCCCACAGGAGCTCTCAAGACTCAAGTCTACTATAAGCCAACCCACATAGATATCCCTACTTTTCCTTCATCTGCTAGCCCAAATACACACAAATACGCCCTCTTCAGATACCGTGCCAACAGAGCTTTCGCTCTAAATTCAGACACTGCCGCACGTGTCACAGAATTGCATAACCTTAAAGAGGACACGACTTGCAGATAATTAAAAGGCCTTAAAGAGGCCACGACTTCATCCACAGGCCTAATAATAAAGAGGCCACGACTTGCAGATAATTGAAGAGATTATCAAAAATGCAGCAACCAAGGCAAGCAACCCATCTGTCCATGAAAGAGATGACACCCGGCAATTCCTGGGTTCAATCCCATGCATCCCTTCCCTATCTTTTTACCTCAAGAATACCCTCAGAAAATTCAGCTTCGATGTTGGTGTACAGCTGTCGAGGTCTTTGTCAGCTATCCTAAAGCAGAAAAGAGATCCAGCTGTGCTACTCTCAAATGCTGGAGTCTACTCCATCCCTCTGCTCTATCAAGATCGCTCTATAAAACATTACACTGGCATGACATTAAGAACTAAAACCTTACAACCGCTCTAGCGAAGGAAGTTGCGAACCACGGCGCCATTCCTCAATGGAACGTTGTCAAGATATTAGCCCCATATATAAACCCAATAACCACCACTGCCTTAAGGGAAACCATGGAAATACTAACACTAGAAAGCGCTTGCAATTCTGATCTATCCACAGATTTACCGGCTGTCTGGCGTATCCTCCTAGATATACCTTCACGAACATGACCAACTCACTTGTCATCTCCTATTTTAACATCACGTGCTCATAACGTACTTCTTACGTGTGTTTTTTTCTGTTTACATTTTAGCAGTATGATTCTGTACCCAATGTTGTAAACATTAGCCTGACGAAGCCACCCGTCTTCGGCAGTGAAAGCTAGCAATCTAGTTTTTAATTTGTACTCTTTTACACCTATTAAACGGAAATCTGCACGCTCGTGTTGTAAATATTCTTGGTGTATCCACAGCAGATTTTTCTTAACCTTGAAATAGTTTATGTCCACTAGAAAGAAATAAACTTCCAACAGTAAAATAATTATACAAATCGGTTCAGTCAGAGATCACGATAACGGCTCTACATGCGTTTTTATCACGCCTTAAAAACGCCGAATACGCTTTAAAATTTAGAAATGCATATTTTTACGCATTGTTTTTCAATATGAAATTTCCTTTTATAATGGGTGATTACAAAGCGATTTTGTCATAAAAATGACAATTTTTTCTTATCAAGAAATTATGTGTTAACTTTTATGTCACAGTTTGTGAAAAAATCATGATTTGGTTCCCATTGCCAAGCCACGGCCCAAAGCGAAGCGCTACCGCTCGCTCAATCGAGTAGGGCCGTAGAGCAGCTCAACCGATGAACATGAGCATTACAGGGAAGGAGGTATCTGCGGTATCTGGATTGAGACTTTAGTGTATCGATGTAGCGTTATGCAGTTAAGCCTTGGCATGGAGGGAGGGAAAAGCCAAGGTACTTAGAAGGAGGAGAGGTAGGTCCATTGTAACCGAGCCGTCTTCCAGCTTCTCTTTGCTGCGCTGTGACGTCACGGTGGCCATAGGCGAAACTGTAACACGCACGGAGCCATACCGAGAAAGTGTCGTGTGCTCTGTGAATTTTCAATTGAAATAACAGAGCTAATTTTGAGTAAATAATTTTTAAGTAAAAATTGTACAAACATCCAACTATTTTTCAAAATAGAGTAAAAAAAAAATATATATATATATATATATATCATCATCATCATCATTGTCAACCATTATCAATCCACTGCTGGACGAAGGTCTCCCCAAGTTTCCTCCACAACGGTCTGTCTTGTGCCAGTCTCCTCCATGTCACTCCCGCATATTTACGAATTTCATCCACCCATCTCCCATGTGGTCTTTTTCTGGGTCTTTTCCTGTCCCTTGGAATCCAATCTAAAATTTCGGCTGTCCATCTATGGTCTGTCCTTCTGGCAGTATGTCCAGCCCATTGCCATTTCAGGGATTTAACTCTGATCATGATGTCTTCCACTCTCGTCATTTTTCGGATCCACGAGTTCCTCTTCTTATCTCTCCTGGTTATACCAAGCATGCACCTCTCCATGCTTCTTTGAGTTGTCTGCAGCCTTTGTATGTCTCTTTTAGTTAAGGTCCACGTCTCTGCACCATACGTAAGCACTGGAAGGATGCATTGATCAAACACTTTTCTTTTAAGACATAATGGCATATTGCTCTTGAAAATTATGCTGTTTCTTCCAAAAGCTCTCCAGGCAAGTTTTGTACGCCGATTAATTTCTTCATCAATGTGACCCTCACTTGATATCTGCTGTCCAAGATAAACATACGTATCTGTTATCTCCAGTTTTTCTCCATCAATCGATAAATCTTCATTTTCTTGTAAAAGCATTGAACATCACTTTTGTCTTCTGAAAGTTCATTTTTAATCCTACTTCTTTACTCTTGTCAGCAAGTTCCTGGATCATACTCTGAAGCTCTGATGGGGTAGTTGCAAAAATGACTACGTCATCAGCAAAACGAAGGTGGGTTAGATAATCTCCATTAATCTTTATCCCTTTGTTTTCCCAGTTCAGTGATTGAAAGACATTTTCCAATGTGGCATTAAAGAGCTTCGGAGATATGGTGTCACCTTGTCTCACTCCCTTTCCAATTTTTATGTGTGTTGTATTTTCAAACAGCCGAATCTTTGCACTTGCATTTTCATAGATGTTATTAATAATATTAATGTATGCATCTTCAATACCGCAGGATTTCAGAGCCGTGGTAACTGCTGATGGTTTCACCCGAATCAAAGGCTTTTTCATAATCGATAAAAGCCATGCACAATGGAAGTTCATATTCCCTCGCTCTTTCAATTTATGGGAGATTTCAATGCAAAAATAGGGCAACGGCAACAGAATGAAACTTCAGTAGGTAAATTCGGTCACGGCAACAGAAACCAGCGTGGAAATACTCTCGTTGAGTTTGCAGAGGCAGAAGGATTTTTCATCTTGAATTCCTTTTTCAAGAAAAAGCCACACAGGAAATGGACATGGAGACATCCAATTGGGACGACAAGTGAAATTGATTTTATTATGTGTAACAAAAAATTCGTCATCGAAGACTGCAGTGTGCTAAACAAGTTCAACACAGGTAGTGACCATAGATTGGTGAGATGTAAGATGCACCTCAACACTAAACTGGAACGTGGCAAGCTCATAAGACAAACAAAATGTATTGACATAACCAACCTTAAAAAACACCATAATACTTTCAAGTTGGAACTGAAGAACAGATTCTCTGCTTTAGAAGGCCTAACATCGGAAGAAGTGGATATTTCTGAAGTTAACAGAAAAGTAACCAAAGCTCTTATGGAAACAGCAACAAAATTAGCTGGGTCTAAGAACAAGTTGCATGTAAACAAATTATCAGGAAAAACCAAAATGTTGATGCAAAAAAGAAGAGAGATGAGGACAACTAAAGAAGATGTGACTTCCAAAGTGGAATATATAGAGCTATGCAAGACAGCACGAAAAAGTATCACTGAAGACGTAAGGAAATTCAACTGTGAGCTAGTGAGGAAAGCAATTGAAAACAACCAAAGCCTAAAGATAGCAAAGGGACATCTCAGTAAGGGAAGAAAACAGATTATGGCTCTGAGAAAAGAAGATGGTTCTATAACAAGAAATAGAGGCGAAATTTTGACAAGAGTGAAAGATTTCTACTCCAAACTATATGAAAGGGATGATACATGTACTCCAGACATCATGAAAGATACCAGAGTTCTTCCAGTCCTCCCAGCAGAAGTTGCTCATGCAATCAAGAACATGAAGCGGGGGAAAGCTCCAGGAGAAGATGGAATTACTATAGACATCATACAAGAAGCAAGTGGAGAAATTGTAACAGTACTCGCCCAAATTTTCACTCGATGCCTTAATGAAGGGAAGATTCCTGAGGATTGGAACAATGCTACAATGATCCTGCTACATAAAAAAGGTGACATTGAGGATCTCAGGAACTACAGACCTATCAGCCTCCTATCAGTGGTTTATAAAATCTTCACTAAAGTTCTTTCACACCGCTTGAAGGTAACACTGGACATGGCTCAACCGAGAGAACAAGCTGGATTCAGGAGTGGCTACAGCACAATAGATCATATCCACGTACTGAGAGAACTAATTGAAAGAGCGAGGGAATATATATATATATATAGATATATATATGACTCCACAATTTAAATCTTGGCCCTCAGTCTCCGGCAGCTGGAATGTACCTGGCCAAGGCAGTGGCCAGTGCGACATGAAGGCAGAGGGTGCTAAGAATCCCCGGAGGACCGGACTAGGCTGCCATCTGATGCTGAACTTGGCTACGTATAATGGACGCTCCCTATCTTCTGATTCAAGGCTTCTTGAATTGGAAGAGGAACTACAAAGGATCAAGTGGGTCATCGTCGGGCTAAGTGAGGTAAGGAGAAAAGGAGAAGATCTCATTGAACTGAAAAGTGGACATCTCTTCTACTATCGTGGGACAGATACTGGCAGAACTAGTGGTGTTGGATTTATAATAAACAAGAAACTGAAGGATAAAGCTGTAGAAGTTGAAAGTTCCTCTGACAGAGCTGCACGACTTGTTATCCAACTCTCAAGAAGATACCAGGCTCAGATCATTCAAACTTATGCACCCACCACAAGTCATGCTGAAGAAGAAATTGAAGAATTTTATGAGGAAATTCGTCATCTAAATAATAAAGGTAAGCAGCACTTGAAGATAATTATGGGAGATTTCAATGCAAAAATAGGGCAACGGCAACAGAATGAAACTTCAGTAGGTAAATTCGGTCACAGCAACAGAAACCAGCGTGGAAATACTCTCGTAGAGTTTGCAGAGGCAGAAGGGTTTTTCATCTTGAACTCCTTTTTCAAGAAAAAGCCACACAGGAAATGGACATGGAGACATCCAAATGGGACGACAAGTGAAATTGATTTTATTATGTGTAACAAAAAATTCGTCATAGAAGACTGCGGTGTGCTAAACAAGTTCAACACAGGCAGTGACCATAGATTGGTGAGATGTAAGATGCACCTCAACACTAAACTCGAACGTAGCAAGCTCATAAGACAAACAAAATGTATTGACATAACGAACCTTAAAAAACACCATAATACCTTCAAACTGGAACTGAAGAACAGATTCTCTGCTTTAGAAGGCCTAACATCGGAAGAAGTGGATATTTCTGAAGTTAACAGAAAAGTAACCAAAGCTCTTATGGAAAAAGCAACAAAATTAGCTGGGTCTAAGAACAAATTGCATGTGAACAAATTATCAGGAAAAACCAAAATGTTGATGCAAAAAAGAAGAGTGATGAGGACAACTAAAGAAGATGTGACTTCCAAAGTGGAATATATAGAGCTATGCAAGACAGTACGAAAAAGTATCACTGAAGACGTAAGGAAATTCAACTGTGAACTAGTAAGGAAAGCAATTGAAAACAACCAAAGCCTAAAGATAGCAAAGGGACATCTCAGTAAGGGGAAAAAACAGATTATGGCACTGAGAAAAGAAGATGGTTCTGTAACAAGAAATAGAGGCGAAATTTTGACAAGAGTGAAAGATTTCTACTCCAAATTATATGAAAGGGATGATACATGTACTCCAGACATCATGAAAGGTACCAGTACCAGAGTTCTTCCAGTCCTTTCAGCAGAAGTTGCACATGCAATCAAGAACATGAAGCGGGGAAAAGCTCCAGGAGAAAATAGAATTACTGTAGACATCATACAAGAAGCAAGTGGAGAAATCGAAACAGTACTCGCCCAAATTTTCACTCGATGCCTTAATGAAGGGAAAATTCCTGAGGATTGGAACAACGCTACAATGATCTTGCTACATAAAAAAGGTGACATTGAGGATCTCAGGAACTACAGACCTATCAGCCTCCTATCAGTGGTTTATAAAATCTTCACTAAAGTTATTTCACACCGCTTGAAGGTGACACTGGACATGGCTCAACCGAGAGAACAAGCTGGATTCAGGAGTGGCTACAGCACAATAGATCATATCCATGTACTGAGAGAACTAATTGAAAGAGCGAGGGAATATGAACTTCCATTGTGCATGGCTTTTATCGATTATGAAAAAGCCTTTGATTCGGTGAAACCATCAGCAGTTGCAATGGCTCTGAAATCCTGCGGTATTGAAGATGCATACATTAATATTATTAATAACATCTATGAAAATGCAAGTGCAAAGATTCGGCTGTTTGAAAATACAACACACATAAAAATTGGAAAAGGAGTGAGACAAGGTGACACCATATCTCCGAAGCTCTTTAATGCCACATTGGGAAATGTCTTTCAATCACTGAACTGGGAAAACAAAGGGATAAAGATTAATGGAGAATATCTAACCCACCTTCGTTTTGCTGATGACATAGTCATTTTTGCAACTACCCCATCAGAGCTACAGAGTATGATCCAGGAACTTGCTGACAAGAGTAAAGAAGTGGGATTAAAAATGAACTTTCAGAAGACAAAAGTGATGTACAATGCTTTTACAAGAAATGAAGATTTATCGATTGATGGAGAAAAGCTGGAGATAACAGACACGTACGTTTATCTTGGACAGCAGATATCAAGTGAGGGTCACATTGGTGAAGAAATTAATCGGCGTACAAAACTTGCCTGGAGAGTTTTTGGAAGAAACAGCATACTTTTCAAGAGCAATATGCCATTATGTCTTAAAAGAAAAGTGTTTGATCAATGCATCCTTCCAGTGCTTACGTATGGTGCAGAGACGTGGACCTTAGCTAAAAGAGACATACAAAGGCTGCAGACAACTCAAAATAGCATGGAGAGGTGCATGCTTGGTGTAACCAGGAGAGATAAGAAGAGGAACACGTGGATCCGAAAAATGACGAGAGTGGAGGACATCATGATCAGAGTTAAATCCCTGAAATGGCAATGGGCTGGACATACTGCCAGAAGAACAGACCATCAATGGACAGCCGAAATTTTAGATTGGATTCCAAGGGACAGGAAAAGACCCAGAAGAAGACCACATGGAAGATGGGTGGATGAAATTCGAAAGTATGCAGGAGTGACATGGAAGAGACTGGCACAAGACACACCGTTGTGGAGGAAACTTGGGGAGACCTTCGTCCAGCAGTGGATTGATAATGGTTGACAATGATGATGACGATGATATATATATATACTGGGAAAACGGGAATATGACATGAATACTGTTTAATGCTTTTTTGCTGAATATCTTTTTTTTTTTTTTTTCCCCAAAAGCACACTGCAATGGCTCTTTGGAGCTGGGAAATCTACATTTCATTACGTCGAATCAGTCATTTACCAATTTTATAAAATTAGCAATTTTTTTTCTTTCAAGACAAAAATACTCTACAGTTTTGTTTACGTTGTTAGATTGCATGTGGGGCTCTAAAACTAATTCTCTGTCTCATGGGGCCTCTTGCATTTGTGTGGATCCATTTTATTTTATGAAACACCTTTAATTCTGAGTTATTACGTTCCAGCAAAAGGTCAAATATCTGGCGAGTGATGGTTCCACACTACAGCGTGTTCCGCGATCAAATATATGATTTCGGAGAAGTTTACTTAGATGGGGCACATCGGCAAACATCCATATTTTTCAATTTTCATTTACTGGATTTGGAAAAGAAGACAACAATATTGGGGTTATTCCAAGCTGCCTCCAAACCTTGATATCCCCCCCCCGTCTTTAGAAATACCTTGGGAAAAGCGACGTATTTTGAAGTTCGTTTAATTGCCATTTCAGGGTGGAATTCCCGCCAAAACAAAGCTGTTAAACGGGAGTCTCCCGTCTTTAGAAATTTTAAGAAAAAATATACATAAATATAAAATTTGGGTCTGTTTTTGGATCACAAAAATTCGTGATTTAGAAACGAACCGTTCAGAGTTCCGAAAATTGCAATCGAACATAATCAGTTTATGACCCGTGAATCGGCTTCCATGCGTAGCCGTATGAGCAGTTCATTTTGCATATCGCACACTGTTACGAATCAAGCATGAGATTGCTCTTCGGATTCGCGGAATTCCACATTTCGGTTATACTTAAGAGCGATGAAAAAAACCCAACTGAAGATAATGTTTTATTTTTGGATGATTAGTGGGGGAGGCTCGGTTTCCGCCTGGGGAGCGGTATTCCATTTTTCAGAACTTACGAAAGCTAAACGGAGCAATTTTTTTTCTCCTGCAATTGTAATTTTTTCTCGCGAAGTTTCCTCTGTCCAGTATTGTTATTAAATATCAATTTATTGCATAAATGTTTGCATTTCAGCTTGAAAGTGTAGACAATAGTTTCAGATAACGGAAGTTCGACGGAGCAAACATTTCCTTGTAAACTTTAGGAACGAGTTTCTTTCGCGGATTCGAAGAGTAACTCTGACTTTGTTGTCATCAAAACTGAAGATAATTTGGGGGGGGTTGCGAGGTGGCGGTGGAAAGGGGGAGGTCCAACTGGGGACTGAATTTTGTCTTTCAAAACTTTCGAAAACGGAAGTTAGACGAACTGAAGATTTAATCTGTAATCGTAATTTTTTTCCCTGGCAATATTTCCTCTGCTCATTTTTATTGTAAAATATAATTTTGTTTGATAACTGATTGTATTTCAGCTCGAAAACGGAAGAAAAATTATCTTTTGTAATTGAGATAAACTGTAGATTTCATTCCTCCACAATAGAACTTTTTTTGAAGTTTGAGTGTGTAGAATCTGAATCTGTGAAGCAACACACACGCACAAGTTTTGGTAGTCTCTCAAAAGCAAAAAAAAAAAAAAATTTTCCGCCTCATGGATAAAACAAGACAAGTAGGTAAGATTTTTGATAAATTATGATTTACTTATTTTATATAAAAGAAATTCAATTACAAGCTAATTCATGTTGACATATTTATATATAGATATAATTAGTTGTTTTTATATTAAATATTATTTAGCTAAAAATTTAATGTGATAATTGTTCGTTCTCTAAAATTACTTCTTCAAAAAATGTGAAGGAGTATTTTTACTCTTTTGAAAAAATCCTAGCACGATCTCTGGCTTCAGTAGTTTTCAAGTTTACCTGAAACACAGAGTTTCTCACTTTATATATTATCATTATTAGCATAGATAAATGAAATAGCCTATGTCTACCAGAAAGAAGTAAGCTTCCCGACGGTAAAAGAATTATCCCAATCGGTTCAGTAGTTTTTGAGATTAGTAAAAAAATTCTGTGTATTATCAAGAACTACTTTCAGGTTAGGTATGATCAGGTTGTATGAAAACAAAGCGGAATGATACATGGGAACTACTTAAAAGCAATCTGATTCGGTAGCACAGCCAAACAATAATAATAAAAAAATAATAAAAAACAGCCTATGTCCACCAGAAAAAAATATTAGCTTCCCAACGGTGAAAGAATTATCCAAATCGGTTCAGTAGATTTCAAGATTACCTGTAACACACAAACAGTTTCTCTCTTTATATTTTAGTATAGATTAAAATATAATGATACCTAAAAAAAAAATTGCTAACACCAAACTGGCAAAATAAAACACAATTTTTACCCCACTGTGTAGTTATTTAGACACGATAACATTTTGGGCCACTGAAAGAATACCTTAATACCCCAATGTAAGCCTGTTAATGACAATTAAGCACGTTTATACAAAAATGAAGACCGCTATCGTTAAATTCGTATGCCAGTAGTTGGAATAAATGAAAGGGAATAATACATAAATTTTTTTGTTGGTGACCCATCTTATACACTGCCCATTAATAATTCAACCATTTATTATAGCAATGCATTTTATTACGATTCATGTTATGTGACAAGAAAAAAATTTCAGTCACAGCTTTTCAACCGTGCATGGCACAGGTTACGGACTAGTTGATATTTACTTTCACACAGTTATTTTCTGTTTTGAAGGCAAATTCTACAGGCAAAACATAAAGATTGACAATGGATTCACCATTAGTACCACTTCTAGCAAATTATTATGTACCTAAACTAGAAGAAAAGGCACTAACTATAGCATCAATTTTCTGTTTACATGCAAGATATATGAATGATATTATTTTAGACAACAAAAGTTGCTCTTATCCACATGAAACTAAATTTTTTCAACACTGTAGATGAAGATCTGAAATTAACCCTGGAGATGCAAGAAGAAAATCTGATAAACTACAGTTCAGTCTCTATTTAACAAAGTCCCCATTGTTCCACTTAAAAACTTCATTAAAAAGAAAATTCATTATATAGAGTGAACTTAAATTGTAAAAACTTAAGCAAATAAAATGAAAAAGACAGTAAAATGTAGTTGAATTTGGACAGTAAATTGAACTTTTGAGTAGAAACTTTTTGTAAATGAATTTAAATCTTTTTACATACATATATATCCGCAGAAATAGAATACATTGTCTGAATAAATTAATGAAGAGAAGGAAACAAATATTTCGTCTGGAACACCCTGAAACTGTAATCCTCGTCAAATCATATTGAATATTTTTAGCATTATGTGAAGTTATTTTATAGCCTCTTCATCATCCCTTATTGTAGTTTCTTCACTACATTTTGTAATATTGGGTTGATGTGAATGAAATATCCAGTGCAAATGAGCAGTGGAGACAGGCCTCCCCCACAGAGGAACGGAACCACCCACATGTGTTGTGGGTATTACGTCACAGAGGTACTATAAATAAATAGCTAGCACATGTGTGAAAAATAAGGTTCAGGCATGGTTTGTTTGGACATAATGTGGCTTGCAAAGGAACCATGCAGACGCCAGATTTGAGAGTCATCTTCCTGTACGAATTTAAACTGGGCCATTCTGCAGGAATTGCTGCACAAAACGTTAAAGCGTTTGGGAAGAATATTGCCAATAAAAGAACCATTTGGCGACGGTTTGTGAAGTAGACACGAACCTGCAAAACGAAGCACATGGTCACCAACCTATTGCTGTTTCTGACAATATTCTGTTACGTGGGGTTGAAGCAGACCGCCAAAAAATGTGTCGTGAGATAGCGGCAGAGGTAGGTGCTCACCACACAACAATTGTTCGTCATCTGGCTGCGCTGACTAAGGTCAAAGAGCTGGACAAGTGGCTGCCACATGAGTTGACAACTGCCAACAAGACTAGACGTTTGGAAGTCTGCATGTCGCTGCTTGTCAGTAATAAACAGGATCCTCTACTGCATCGAATCGTCCCCTGCAATGAGAAGTGGGTCCTTGATGATAATCTGAAATGATCTGCACAATGGTTAAGCAAGGCACAGCCTGCTGGACAGCATCCTAAGCCACCCCTTCACACCAAGACGATTCTAACTGTCTGGTGGTCCACAGCCGGGATAATTCATATGAGTTTCTTGGCAAGAGGCCAAACCATCACTGCAGAACATTATTGTGCTGAATTACACCAGATGCACTGAACATTTCTGCAGAAACAACCAGCTTTGGTCAACAGACATGGTGTTCTTCTGCTCCAGGACAACACCTGCCCTCATGTCGCACAATGAACGCTGCTGACACTATGCCTTGGGCTATGAAGCACTGCCTTATCCTGCCTATTCCCCGGACTTGTCTTCAACAGACTATCACCTAAACACTCAAGAGACACATATAGCGTATTAAATCCATTTATTTTTGTCGCATAGTAAGTACAAAGATTCACCAAGCTTTCGCACTCCACTGGGAGGCTTGCTCAAAGCAATGGTAGACATAAAATGCAAGAAATTGGAACATGTAAGGAACAAAGATGATTTTTTAAAATAACGCGAGTGACATCCTGAGCGTATTACATGAATTTTTATCACGCAGTTATACAGTGCGCTGCGATGTGTTTCCATCTTTTAATAATGCATGCCAAGCTCTTGGTAGTTCAGTAGAAACTATATCATTGCACGCTAGTTTTCTGGACAGGATTTTGACTGTTTCCCTGATGGCAGTCTCTTTAAAGTTCGTGTATGGGGCAATTCTAATACTATTCCATAGTGGAGCAGCCGAGGAATGCATGACTTCTCTGGGGAGGGCTGTATTCTGCATGTCCTGTTTGACACTTTGCATGGGCTCTTTACATTTAGTGTCCAAGGATCACTTTGTCATTCTGATATATATCTTTTTCCGTGTTGTCAGGATATACCAACGGTATAGCGTGCACACCTGCCTTTTCTTTCTCACACTGTCTCTCCTTGCAACTTGATATCATACGTGATAATGGGGTCGGGAACTTCAGTGCTATCAATATGTTGTATTTACGTAATAAATTCTTTAACCAATATGTAAAGCCTGGAACATAAGTGATGGATCCTACGAATCTCATCGTCTTACTAGGCGATTTTGTTATTGCTGGCATTATTCGATTTCTTATAGTTCTGTGTATTCTGTCTACGTCATCTTTCTTATATCCAGCCATTAGACCTTCGCTATAAATATTATCAATTTCTTTATTATTTAGGGAGTCGGGTTTGCATACCTTATACGCTATACAGAACCATGCTCTAAACGCAGAAAGTTTATATTCTTTTGGGCAGTGCGGATCAGGAAGAACAAGGTTCGGTACTGAGGTCGGTTTATAATAAATGCCAAAATCAAAGCTGGATGTTCTGTTTTTATCGCCTGGATCACTTCCTGTCTGGGAAACAGTTCACGACTGACAACAAGTCTCAACGTGCAGTTGATGACTTCTTCGGGCACCAGCCACAAGACTTTTTCGTTCCAGGATCACGGCCTTGCCAGACAGATGGCAACTGTGTTTTGATGCCGAGGGGGATTATTTTGCCTAGGTAAGTTGTCCTACTTTTCCGTTCTTGCAGTCCATGTGTGCTGGTCCTTTGCCGGACATTTCATTCGCACCAACCCAATACTTTCCAAGATGTCACTCTCTGCAGGATATTTAACGAACACAATGTTTTATCAAACATTGAGAAAATCAGAGCTCTGCACCTTCTTTAACACTTCCTTTATCTTTCAGCTGCTATCATTTTTCCGTCATTTCTGCCAGGCTCATATCAGATTCAATTTCTGCACTATCAGTTTTGAATCTGGTTTTCAGAAAACAGCTGCGCACAGTGGATGCAGTCGAAACACACTCCCAAGATTTTGTTATCTTAAGATTCATGCATTTTAGTAATTACCTCAAGAACAGCTGACCTTCAGAAACCAAGAGGTGGCCAAAATTGCAATTTGGAACTTTCTTGCATCCAGGGAGCCAGATTTCTTCCTGAATGGGGCCCGCAGGTGGCCTAGTGAGCAACGTTCGTGACTGCCATGGAAAGGACCTCAGGTTTGATCCCAGGCAGGTACGAACGCTCGATCCACTAAATATCCGCCGTGCATCAGACGGGCACATTAAGCCGTCCGACCCCGGGTACTGCCCCCCCCCCCGGTAATAAATAAGGGCGTCTTCCTCCTCCTTTCTACTTCGCTTCCGTGTCACTTTCCTATCAGGCACTCTAGCCCAAATCTCCTAGCTTCCTATTTCTAAGGGTTGTTTAAGACCTGGGGTCAGACACTCCCTTCCTAAAATCCTCTACATATGAGCATTTGATCATTTCTTCCGGACTGGCACTGAAGTGCTTGTCATTCTCTGGCAGTGGTGTGTAGCTGCTGAAGACATCCATTTTGAATAAAACAAGGTTGTATGCTATGAGGTAAGTCTCTTTCATGTTTAGTCTCCAAATCAACCATTATCTTCCGAACAACCTGGTAATTCGAAAAACAAAAGTGGATCAGATAGGTCTGTTATATTTTCTTTGAATCCCAGCTGGCCCAAAAATGGAAAGTGCGGAGGCGGCACAGGTAAGTTCTTCATGCCAAGACATACCCAATTAATGCATCCGCTAATGCATCACTTTCGGAATTACACTCGCCTTCACCAGAAGCAATATCCAAAATCTGCGGAGTCTGATCTTGAAGATGACGGAAAATACTCATCTGACTCACTGTCAGAAATTTTCGTTCAAATCAAGCATGCGACGTATATTCATGTCTATGGCAGTTAAGGGGGTTAAATAGCTTATTTATTAGCACCTGACATAACACTGTAACCTTCATAGCAGTGATAGGTGATGTTATTTTGGTCCTGCAGACAAAAACAATATCCCTAGAACCCTTTTAAATACTTTCTAGCAGACTTCCGATCACGGATGCAAGTTTTCTGTCTTCCTGAACTTCCCGAAAACAGAAGTTAGACGAAGTAAAGATTTCTGCCGGAATTGTAATTTTTTTCTTACGATGTTCCCTCTGTCTACATTGTTATTAAATATAATTTTATTGCATAAATGTTTGCATTTCTGTTTCAAAATGGAGGCAATTTTTGAAAATGAAAGTTACACCTAGCCCTGTAATCTTTTAAAATTTCTTTCTTTTTTTGCAATGCCCTTGTATTGTTGCTAAATATCATTTTATTGCATGTACATTGTACATGTTTGCATCTAAGACTGAAAATGGAGGAAATTTTTCCAAAAACAATGTGGGAGTGAAGACTTCTCCCATAACCATAATTAGTTTTCTCATAACATTCCCTCTGGCTAGTATTGTTGTCATTTTTCATTTTGTTGCATAAATGCACGCACTTCAGCTTGAAAATTGAGATAAAGATTTTCGACATTGGAAGCTAAAGAGCGCAACGATTTCTCTCGTAATAAAAAAAAAAAAATATGGTGTTGCACTTGCAATACAATATTGTTTAGCATCCTTTTGTTCCACAGATCTTTGTATTTACGACTGAAAATGAAGAAAAATTTTCCGAAAACAGAAAATGGATGAAGAGTTGTCGTGCAATTTTTTTTTTTTTCTAGTAATGTTTCCTCTGTCCTAAATTGTTGTCAAACACCATTTCATTCCATAAATCTTTCAGTTTGAAAATAGAGGCAAAATTCTGGGTACAAAGAGCAGAGTGCTCTTGATGTTAATTATCATTGCAATTGCTGTAGGCTAGGCTTTTTTTTTTTTAGGTATAAGAAAAAAATGGTCACTTAAATTTTTTTTTTTTATTTCTACCAGTGAAAATTGTTTATTTTTCGCACCCAGTAATTATCCTTCCCAGTGAATCTCCGCAGATTATTTTGAGGAATGACGATATCTGTCGTAGACTGATCGGGAACATTTTGCCATGGGGACCAATATTTAATTTCTGATACTGCTCACCATTATATGCAACAATTTGAGAAAAATTAAAAAGTATTTCAGTTCAAGAATCCATTTCCTTCACACAGGGAACCTTGCATGACCCCCAGATGAAGTGGGTGTGATTTTAGCTTCATCCAATTTAAAAATGCAAAATGCCACGGCGACAAGGAGCAAGCTCTTCCTCCTTCAGCAGATCGTGTGTGTCCATCTATCAGCAGAGTTGTATAGAAACAAAATGTATCTGCATACACAACCATTGAAAGAGAAACTTGCCGCAAACCCGTGAATCACGCAACGATAAGAGTAGAATAAGGTAATTTAAAGAAAAATTAATAAAACACTAAATAATTATTAGAACATTACAGATTTCAGTGAGGACAAAATAAGTACATTACAACTGAATGTGCAGCAATGTGTGCAAAATAGACCTTTAGGGCAAAATATTAAAGTATTGAACTATGAACCTCATAAAAACAAGAGACTAAGGAAAGTTTTTATATCTAGAAAAACAGTTCCATTAATGAACCTTAAAAAATTATAAATAGCATTTTCAACAACTTAATTCAAAAATATTAGACTTACCAAATATACATAAAGAAATTATTTTAATTGAATAACTGGCAACTGCAAGAATAACCTGGCAAAAAAAAATTAAATTCTTTCTGTGTAAACGAAACTTTTGATGCAGTTCCTATACATTGATAACAGGCCCTGATAAAATCTGGAGGCCAGAAAAGTCTGTAAAAACAAAAGAACTCAGATGTGACAAATAAGTGAAAGTACTTCAGCTTAAAATAGAATTAAATATAATAGTCGGAATGAAGCCTTGTGTAAGTGTTTTAATTGCTGTAAATAACGTTTTTTTAAATCTACAAGCAAAAACTATCTGCAAAATCTGCTCCTAATTTAGAAACTATCTGTGTACGGTGTAAGTCTATATTCTACTATGTCTATCAGTACTTAAGGTAAGCTAAACTGATGACTAGACCTGCTTTGTCCAAATGCAGACTCTGCAGGGATATGCAGAACTCTCTCAAAATTTGTTAGTGAAGGTGTTGCGTGAGCAATCCTGCCGAGATCCAGCAGTCTTTCACCCGAACAGGATCGTAGTGATCTCTCTAGAGCCTTTTTATTTGGCGGTTAATAATTGAGCAATCCTGCCGAGATCCAGCAGTACTTCACCCGAACAGGATCATAGTAATCTCTCTAGAGCCTTTTTACTGGGCAGACCGCCCAGTTAATTGTCTTCCGGCCGGCTATATTTCCTTTAATGAATGTTTTCACAATGCACATATAGTAAGAATAGAAAATTTATCCACACACATGCCATCAATGTTGATGAAAACTGGCTGAAATCTGCGTCACTGCCCCATTGGCACAGTGGTCTAAGCACTGGCTTATGACCCTTCATCTGAGAAGGGAAAAGGCCAGGTTTAAATCCCAGTAAGGCGTGGATGTATCCTTAAACCTTCAATCTATATATAAAAAAAACGAAGAAATCTATCGAACATGATTTGTTAGTAAATACTCTTTTTTTTAATCATTTTTGTACACTTTTTTTTTACTTTGTTTATGTTATGTTACATTAATGCCTACCACATTGTTAAAGATGTTTAATAAGTATAATAATGTTAAGCAAAACAACATTTTTTTTCGATTGGAGAAGGGGTCATTAAAAGCTGAAATTTCCTGCCGCCCAGCTGTAAAAAAAAATCAAGGAAGAACATTAGATCAGTCTAGGGGCTGGCAAGTGTCTGCTGCCCCCACGGGACCAACACTTCCCACCCCTTCACCATAGCCCATATGTGTGATGTGCTAATCGACCGGGGTTCTAATTTTGCGACTGGCTGGGATATTTGTTCACCAGCGGGATGGGTTTTTGGGACTGCAGTCCTTTATTAGTATCTAGGCTAAAAAGTACAAACACATATATGCACTGAAGGTCTCATGCCATGAGAAATAAATCCTTTATTTTCACGAGTCCTCTCACAAAGATGAAAAAGTAAGAATATTTACATGGTTATTATTTACAGTCCACAGCACAAGGGCATGTGCTGTGGTGATGACTCTGGGCTGGAGTCATCATTCACCTCTTTAATCTTCAGTCTTCTATCTTCACCTTTTGACCATGAGCGCTTCCTGCCTCGCGACGAGGTCTTTGACCAACTCCATGAGTCCGTGTCTCACTCTGGGATGAGCAAGCAGGATCGATAGGTCCCTCGTTTTCTCCAATTCAGGAGCAAGGACTTTTCTCCTACCTGAAAGAGAATTACATTTTAGAATCATGTGGGCGACCTTTGCAGACTGGGCCCCGCATCCACACGCCCATCCCCTTACTGCAAAATGGCGGAAGCACTCCGGCAAAATGCCATGGCCGGTGAGTACCTGGTTCAGGAACCTGTCTAATTCTACTCTCTTGGACGAGACTCTGGAAAAGATGCAGAACGTTCTCCTTCCCGTATCCCCTTCATCCCACCTCTTCTGCCACTCCACCGGCACGGCTTTTTTCAGCTGAGTCAGGGCGCTTTGCAGCAGCATCCTCAGATGAAAATCAAAGACCACTTTCCCATCTGCTGTCTTCACCAGCTGGTCTGCTCGTTCGTTTCCAGTGGTTCCAACATGGCTTTGGACTTAGTGGAAAGAAACCACCATATTGCCTGCACTCTTGATTAGACTTTATTTCTCTGATAAGGGGAAACTTGCACCTGAACTGGCCAAGCACTTTTAAGGCTGCTTGGCTGCGAGAGAAAACCTTTAATTACCATGTATTGTTGCTGGGAAGTGCCCACAACAATGCCTCTCTGTTCACCAACAACTCTGCTTGAAAGACAGAGGAGTTGGATGATAATTTAATTTGTTTTGCAAACGTCTCGTTGCCAACAGAGAGCTCGCAAAATCTTGTGCCAACGCATCTATCGATCTTGGAGCCGTTCATAAACAACTCCCTCCCCACCCCCAAGGGGAGTTCCTTGTCCTATGTAGAGCAGATTTCTTTGGTCGGGTGGCAAGCCCAGTCTGTTCTTAGCCATTACACCTCGGAAGACTGATATCGGTCTCCTAGTAGCTCAACATCGCTTTCGAACCTAAGAGACTGCATTCAAGCTTCCCACACAACCACTAGGTCCGCCAGTTCACACCCAGCTAGCACTTGGAGTGCTGCTGTGGTGGTCGTGCGGAAACACCTAGTAATCCCTAACAGTGCTCTTCGCTTTACCTGACTGATACTACCAATGCACATCCTAACTGTGTCCGACCACCATGCAGAACATGCATACATTAGGATTCTTTCTAACCCTCACTTATAAGACCATTTTTTTGGCTGGCCCAGACAGCCGCCTTCCATTGATCCAGTTCAGGATCGTCATACACCTATCTTTCAGGTATCTAAGGTGAAGAGAATCCTGACATTTTAGTATCTAGGATTATTCCTAGGTACCGCATCTCCCTCACCACCTTAATTGTATGCCCATTGAACTGACACTTGGGGGAGTAACCATCTCACCCTTCTTTGCTAAATTGCTAATAGTGTCATTTTTCGGGAGTGAAGCAGAGCTTACACTCCTTGCTCCAGTTGTCTAACTGTGCTAGAGCAGTGTGTACCTTCTGCTCTATATGCCTACCCAATGCAGACACTATGAGGATGAAGTCATCCGCATAGGCCAGCATCTGCACTCCGTCTACCAGAGGAAGTGAAAGTGCTGTGTCTGCAATGATATTCCACCACAATGGGCCCAAGTCTTGACCATATCCTTTCTCATAATCCCTTCCGAAGCTTAAGTCACCGACTTCGAACTCTACCCTCCTGTTGAAAGAAAGTCACTAGCCAACAGGAACAAATTCCTTGGAAAACCAAGTCTTTTCAGACAGTCAAGCCAGTGGCCACCAGACACTGTAGAATGTGCTCCGTACATCCAAGAAGACGAGGAAGCTGTGCAACAGTCTTTGTCTATTTAGCTTTGCCTGCTGTATAAGACTGACTAGCGCCTGACTGGTACTTCGCTCCAGTGTGAAACCGAATTGATGGTTGGAGAGCTTTCCTTGGCCGACAAGGAAGTGAGTAGCTCGGGTCACAAGGACCTTTTCAAACACCTTACTCCATGCTGAAAGCAGGTAAATCGTCCTATACGCCGTGGGGTCGGCTCGGTTCTTGAATTCCTTGTTAAAGAGAACGAGCATCACGGTTTTCAAACTAAAGGGAAGCACCCTCTTTCTAGGCACTTGTTCAGCAAGCAAACAAGTACCTCATGAATGACTGCCAAATCCAAACCATCCTTACCTGGAGCTTTGCCCGAGTTAAGGCTGGTAATTGCCGCACCTACGTCCGCCTCTGTGAACGGCAGGTCGTCTCCAGTGTCTAGTGGGTTCTGCAATTAGCTCTGATTGCACATTGTTTTGGTATCCCCACACTCATCAGCTGAGAGGTGGTGGCTCAGGAGAGCCTCCACTGTCTCTTTCACAGCAGCGATAAGTGCCACTCTTTGTCCTGATGGACGCCAGTGACAAAAGGCCAGTGATCGAGCCCTTCGGTACCTTGTGCAGAACCCCAAAGGGATTTCCTACTGGAGTAGTCTCGCACAGCTGTCTCCAGTACTCTCTCTTCGATGCAATCAATGCTTTTCTATATGTTGCATCGGTTAGGTTGTATTCCATTTTCAGGAGTTGCTTCCTTCGATGGTCAAACAAATCTCTCCCTCCGCATTCGCCTGGCCTTCCCTCTTAGAAGGCTCAGATTTTCCGACCACCAGGGAAGCGTGGGCCTAGGCCCACCCCTGCTTTCCTGCAACCTTAAGGCAAGCCAAAACTCTGCGGGCAAACGAACTTAAAGCAAAAACACTTAGTCAAAAAAGCAGCACTTCAATACCTTTATCTGCAAACCATGCAAGAGTGGACTGGCCATATAACCATTTGGTGAACTCACTGGTCCAAGCTAACCAAGGGTTGATTTTGGAAACTGAAAATCATATTTTAGCTTACAAATAGGATTGATAGATACCATAGCCTATAAAAGCACTACCATCCCAGAGCTGACACAAAATAGTTAATGGTTGATTGTGGGCGATTAACATCGTAGAATGGTCAAAAGCTTCCATTGAATGAATTTTATAACTACAAGGTGTGATAAAGAAGTATCCAGACTGGTTGAATAAGTTCGGAATCGCGTGACACAGTAAGAAGTGGTTTGGCACAGGTTGACCTTCAAAGTTCAAACCAACTACACATGTGCCATGAATCACATCTCCCCTGCTCATCCGTTTTTTACAGGACTGCTTTGTTCTTACGTATGTGAAGCTGTTCGTCACATTTGTCATGCCAGAAAAAATTGATCGATGAATTTTAATCAGATTCTGTCAAACACTTGCAAAGAAACATACTTAAAAAGTTACAGAAAGACTATGAAGAAACATACTTAAAAGTTACAGAAAGACTATCAGGAGGAATGTACATGTCGTGCACAAGTTTATGAATGGTATAAACATTTTAAAGATGGTTGTGAAAGTGTCGAGAGTGATGAACGGTCTGGGAGACCCACAACCACCAAAAGTGAAAACATCAAACTTGTACACACAGCTAAGCGGGATCACACAATTCCAAACTAATAATAGAAAAATTAGTTACAAATAGTTAGATTCCAAATAGTAAAATTGCCTACTGTGTCATGCGATTCCATACTTATTAACCAGTCTGGATAATTTATCACACCTTATAGTAATAAAATACATAAGTTACCTGAAGACTTTAACACCAGTTTCGACGCAGTTAAGTCAATTCTTACAAACTATTTGGGTATGAGATACACCGCAGCCAAATTTGTGCCAAAAGTCCCCTCAAAAACAGGCTCGTGCGTTTCAACTGCTAGAGACCTGCTTGAGTGTATTGAAAACTTTTTCAAAACTATCATAAATGGTAATGAATCATGAGTTTGTGGGTATGATCCCGAAATTAAGGCACAGTCTTCATAAGACCCCAAATTCTTCCAGACCCAAAATAAGCACAACAGAGCTGCTGTAATATCAAGATAATGCTGACTTTTTTTTTTTTTTTTTTTTAATAGTGAGGAAATTGTGCATCATGAATACGCTCCATCAGGCCAAACAATCAACAAGGAGTACTACTGTCAAGTTTTGCAGCATTTGAGGGATGCAGTTCGTCGCAAACGGCCAGCATTGCATGAGAATGGAGAGTGGCAACTCCACCATGACAATGCGCCTGCCCATGCATCACAATTTATGCAGAAGTTTCTTGCCAAGCACCGCATTGCAAGTGTCCGACAGCCACCCTATTTGTCAGAGCACGCTCCCTGCGACTTTTTTTTCTTTTCCAAAAATCAAATACCACTTGAAAAGGAAGAAAAGATTTCAAGATACAGAAAGCAACAATGCAGCTGTTGGCTATTTCGGAAGATGACTTCAAAAAATGATTCCAGCAGTAGAAACAGCACTGGGCTAAGTGTGTGGCTTCGGAAGGAGGCTACTTCGAAGGCGATTAAGTTTCAAATCCGTATTTCAGAAGATGACTTCAAAAAATGATTCAAACAGTGGAAACAGCACTGGGCTAAGTGTGTGGCTTAGGAAGGAGGCTACTTCGAAGGCGATTAAGTTTCAAATCCGTATTTCAGATGACTTCAAGAAATGATTCAAACAGTGGAAACAGCACTGGGCTAAGTGTGTGGCTTCGGAAGGAGGCTACTTCGAAGGCGATTAAGTTTCAAATCCGTATTTCAGAAGATGACTTCAAGAAATGATTCAAACAGTGGAAACAGCACTGGGCTAAGTGTGTGGCTTCGGAAGGAGGCTACTTCGAAGACGATTAAGTTTCAAATCCGTATTTCAGAAGATGACTTCAAACAGTGGAAACAGCAACAGGCTAAGTGTGCTTCGGAACGAGGCTACTTCGAAGGCGATTAAGTTTCAAATCCGTATTTCAGAAGATGACTTCAAGAAATGATTCAAACAGTGGAAACAGCACTGGGCTAAGTGTGTGGCTTTGGAAGGAGGCTACTTCGAAGGCGATTAAGTTTCAAATCCGTATTTCAGAAGATGACTTCATACAGTGGAAACAGCAACAGGCTAAGTGTGTGGCTTCGGAACGAGGCTACTTCGAAGGCGATTAAGTTTCAAATCCGTATTTCAGAAGATGACTTCAAGAAATGATTCAAACAGTGGAAACAGCACTGGGCTAAGTGTGTGGCTTCGGAAGGAGGCTACTTCGAAGGCGATTAAGTTTCAAATCCGTATTTCAGAAGATGACTTCAAACAGTGGAAACAGCAACAGGCTAAGTGTGTGGCTTCGGAACGAGGCTACTTCGAAGGCGATTAAGTTTCAAATCCGTATGTCAGAAGATGACTTCAAGAAATGATTCAAACAGTGGAAACAGCACTGGGCTAAGTGTTGGCTTCGGAAGGAGGCTACTTCGAAGGCGATTAAGTTTCAAATCCGTATTTCAGAAGATGACTTCAAACAGTGGAAACAGCAACGGGCTAAGTGTGTTGCTTCGGAAGGAGGCTACTTCGAAGGCGATTAAGTTTCAAATCCGTATTTCAGAAGATGACTTCAAGAAATGATTCAAACAGTGGAAACATCACTGGGCTAAGTGTGTGGCTTCGGAAGGAGGCTACTTCAAAGGCGATTAAGTTTCAAATCCGTATTTCAGAAGATGACTTCAAGAAATGATTCAAACAGTGGAAACAGCACTGGGCTAAGTGTGTGGCTTCGGAAGGAGGCTACTTCGAAGGCGATTAAGTTTCAAATCCGTATTTCAGAAGATGACTTCAAACAGTGGAAACAGCAACGGGCTAAGTGTGTTGCTTCGGAAGGAGGCTACTTCGAAGGCGATTAAGTTTCAAATCCGTATTTCAGAAGATGACTTCAAGAAATGATTCAAACAGTGGAAACAGCACTGGGCTAAGTGTGTGGCTTCGGAAGGAGGCTACTTCGAAGGCAATTAAGTTTCAAATCCGTATTTCAGAAGATGACTTCAAGAAATGATTCAAACAGTGGAAACAGCACTGGGCTAAGTGTGTGGCTTCGGAAGGAGGCTACTTCGAAGGCGATTAAGTTTCAAATCCGTATTTCAGAAGATGACTTCAAACAGTGGAAACAGCAACGGGCTAAGTGTGTTGCTTCGGAAGGAGGCTACTTCGAAGGCGATTAAGTTTCAAATCCGTATTTCAGAAGACGACTTCAAGAAATGATTCAAACAGTGGAAACAGCACTGGGCTAAGTGTGTGGCTTCGGAAGGAGGCTACTTCGAAGGCGATTAAGTTTCAAATCCGTATTTCAGAAGATGACTTCAAACAGTGGAAACAGCAACGGGCTAAGTGTGTGGCTTCGGAAGGAGGCTACTTCGAAGGCAATTAAGTTTCAAATCTGTATTTCAGAAGATGACTTCAAAAAAATGATTCAAACAGTGGAAACAGCACTGGGCTAAGTGTGTGGCTTCAGAAGGAGGCTACTTCGAAGGCGATTACGTTTCAAATCCGTAAGTCTTATTCTTTAATAAATCCAGTCTGAATATTTTTTTACCACACGTCGTATACATAAGTAACCCAGTATGTTCTCACTTCATTCTATGCTGGTTATTAACAAACAATTATATAAATCCTTTTCTCACACCAAATAAAACACTGCAAGAACAACTTACTACTAATTACACATAAGAATTCAGTGTCCTGTAGATCTGCATCACTAGATCAAGACCAAAGAGCACTAGTAATTTAAATACAATATTAGGGCTGTATACGTAACTTAAATAACGGTGATGCACAAATTTTATCGTAAACATAAAACACGTTAATGTCCAACTGTGGCCAAACATGAATATCTGCAAATGAACATTAATAAACATTATGCCAACATTAGTATCAACATAATATTGACAAACATTAGGCCTACTACAAACATCTCTTAAAATGGCCTCTTTCGTTTTTACCAAAAGTGCAACAAACATCGCCCAGCCAACTTCTTATTTCTTTAAATAATAAATTCAGCCATTTTACTTCCTAAAATTGGACTTCCTATCATTATCATTAGTCACAGTCGAAGAAAACTTTGATGTTATGATTTAAAAATTTTACTTGTTATATATTTTGCATAGTAAATTCAGATATCTTGTTTCATCACTAATCCTGTTGAAAAAATGTCTAATAAACATTACGCCAAAAATACTTTCCAACAGAGATACGCAGGGTGTATAGTAAAATCACACACAAGCACTTCACAGGTTCGTATGCCAGAGGATCGATTCCATTAGCTGCCTTCAGCACCGTTAGTGGTGAATTCACAAACTTAACTCACTGAACCGTACGTAGCCTATGGGGATTGTGAAAGAAGACTGCTATTTCTGCCTTCAAAACAAGGAAACACTTGCACCAGAAAAATCACCAGGTGGTGCTTTTCCCGAGGAAAACAACAATTAGCAGCTGCTGGTAGCAGGTTGGTGTGCTGACTTATAGAATTAAAACACAAATTTTCTCCATAATCGCTTGAATTTTTCCTTACAAAAGCGATTAATAATAATATTATACTACTAATAAATAACACTGATGGTATAGTTTATCAGTTTTCTCCCATAATCTAGCATTCTGTTATGTTTTGCATCAATGAATAATTTACACATTTTGGGACACATTATTAGTTAGACAGTCAATGGCCTGCTATGTAGAGTTTTAATATTTATTTTTTAGTAATTAACTGTTCACCAAATCATTTTGAAAGGTTAGATTATTTATTTGAACGCTTTTTCTTCTCTTAAAGGGTTTGTTATGCTCAGAGATCGCGATAATGCGTCTACACGCATATTTCACGCCTTAAAAACGCCGAATACGCGTTAAAATTTAGAAATGCGTATTTTTATGCATTGTGTTTCCATATGCAATTTCTTTTTATAATCGGTGATTAACCAGGATTTTGTTATTAAAATGACCATTTTTTTTTATCAAGAAATTATATGTTAACTTTTATGTCACAGTTTATGAAAAAATCCTGATTTGGTTCCCATTGCCGAGCTAGTCAGCTAGGGATCGGCTTTTGGCAATCATTCGGAAGAACCTTCAGGGCAGAGCAGCTCAACCGATAAGCATGCGCATTGGTCGGAGGTAATGATTCAGCCACGTCGGGATTGAGACGCTAGTGTATCGGTGCAGCATGGCATGGAGGAAGTGTTTTGAAGTTCGTTTAATTGCCATTTCAGAGCTGGATGGCGTGTTTCCCGCCGAAACAAAGCTGTTAAGCGGGGGTCTCCCGCCTTACGAAATTTTAAGAAAAAATATATATAAATATAAAATCTTAGGCCCGTTTTTGGATCGCTCACAAAATTCGCGCATTAAAAACCCATCCTTTGTAAAAAAAAAAATACGTGATTTAGAAATGAATCGTTCAGAGTTCTGAAAATTGCAATCTAATACATCGGGAACATAATCAGTTTATGAAAACGTGAATCGGCTTCCATGCGTAGCCGCATGAGCAATTCATTTTGCATATCGCAGACTGTTACGAATCAGGCACGAGATTGTTCTTCGGATTCGCGGAATTCCACATTTCGGTTATACACTGCCGGACAATTGCTAAGGACGGATGACAATAGCAACGATAGCAACCATAAAATGGAAGGCAGGAAAATGTGGAAATTAGCATAAGTACGGGATACAGTAAGACGTGTTGTGCGTATGCAAATTTTGGATTGCCCAACTTGTTCGTGACGTCATAGCGCTGATAAGAGATATAAACGATTTGACGCGTATTGACCGTTGTTGTTCAAACGCAAAGTTGAAAGGGAAAGAATCAATTGACGAACTTGCAATTTTCAGTATGTCTTCCCGACATCACCTAGATGCTTTTACGAGTGGCTGTATTATTGGCAATATTGAAGAAGGGCGAAAAATAACAGATGTTGCCAGGGAGTTCGACGTCAGCCACAGTGTTGTTTCAAGGCTTTGGAAATCATTTCAAACAAATGGAGAGTGTAGCAAACGTCACGGGGGAGGTCGTGTTCGCAGTACGACACCTGCAGAAGATCGGTACATAGTGCTATCAACAAAAAGACACCGGCGCAGCACAGCTAGTGAGGTAGCAAATCAGTTTATGGCTGCTACTGGCAAGCGGATCTCCCGAAAAACTGTCGCCAGACGTTTGCATGAAGGAGGACTATACGCCCGCCGTCCTGTTGTGTGCATCCCATTGTCCAGACATCACCGTACCGCCCGTTTGCAATGGGGCCATCAACATCGCAATTGGACTGATAACGACTGGTCTGCTGTCCTCTTCTCAGATGAGAGTAGATACAGTCTATCGCCTGATTGTCGACGACAACTGATCTGGCGTGATAGTGGTACTGCATATTGTCCAGCAAACATACAGGAAAGGGACCGATATCCGACATGTAGTGTCATGGTATGGGCTGACATCATGATCAATGGCCGTACGTCCCTCTATGTGCTTCCAACTGGGACTATGACTGGCCAACGATACATTAATGATGTTCTGCTACCACATGTTCGCATGTTCCGTGGTGCTGTCGGTGATAGATTCATTTTCATGGACGACAACGCAACATGTTATCGAATAGTCGGTGTCCAGGAGTGTCTTGAGAGCGAGGATATTCAACGCCTCGTATGGCCAGCACGTTCTCCAGATCTGAATCCCATTGAAAATGTGTGGGATGTTTTGGGGAGGAGTCTTGCTGGTCGCCAATGCCCTCCAATAAACAAGGACACCCTCATCCGTGCACTGACAGAGGAATGGGATAAATTACCCTAACAGCTGCTTGATAATGTTGTGCAAAGCATGACACGACGTGTGGAATCTTGCATCGCCCTCCATGGTGGCCATATCCCGTATTGACATCTTACGCCGGAACGCCTGCGAACGGTAATTGCATTTTTTTCACGTTTACGTATTCTGCACAAAATGGCCTGTTTGTCCCTTGAACACGTTCCAAAGCCTTCTGGATTTCAGAGCACAATAAATTGTCTTTCTTGTAATGTCCTGGCATTCTGACATTATTTTATTTCCCTTGGTATCCAACCACACTTACTATTTTACGCGCTGTATAGCCGTTTATGATCCGTCCTTAGCAATTGTCCAGCAGTGTACTTCAGAGCGATGAAAAAAAAAAAATGAATGTAATGTTTTATTTTCTGAGGATGGGGGGTTACATTTTCCGCCTGGGGAGCGGTATTCCGTTTTTCAGAACTTACGAAAGCTAAACGAAGTGAAATTTTTCCCTGCGATCATAATTTCTTTTTCTCGCGAAGTTTCCTCTGTCCAGTACTGTTATTAAATATCAATTTTTGCATAAATGTTTGCATTTCAGCTTGAAAGTGTAGACAATAATTTCAGATAACGGAAGTTCGACGGAGCAAAAATTTCCTTGTAATTTTTGCTCCAAAAATTTCCTTGAGTTTCTTCCGCGGAATCGAAGAGTAACTCCGACTTTGTTGTCATCAAAACTGAAGATAATTTGGGGAGGAGGGGGGCCTACGTGGTGGCGGTGGAGGGGCGTTTTCCAGCTGTGGACGGAATTTCGTCTTTCAAAACTTTCGAAAACGGAAGTTAGATGAACTGCAGATTTAATATGTAATTGTAATTTTTTTCCCCCTCGCAATATTTCCTCTGCAAAATATAATTTTGTTTGATAACTTATTGTGTTTCAGCTTGAAAACGGAGGGAAAATTTCCGAAAACGGAAGTCTGACAGAGCGAAGATTTTTTCGTAATCGTATTTTTTTCGCTATGTTTCCACTGTCCTGAATTATTGTTAAATGTTATTTTCCCTCTACAAATAGTTGCGAAGGGAGAAACTGGACATTCCTCATATCAGAAAAATGGTTGAATCAACCAAGTCTCAATTATGTGAACTGTAAACATCTCATACATAGTATTCAAGAAGATATTTTTCTTTCAGAGCTGAAGGAAAACATGCTCAAAAATAATAAATGAGTTGACCTTTGTAATACTAAACTTGCACATCACAATGTCCAATGAAGGTTTATTTTATCTTTTGTGATTGAGATAGACTGTAGATTTCCTTCCTCCACAATAGAACTCTTTTTGAAGTTTGAGTGTGTAGAAACTGAATCTGTGAAGCAACACACACAAGTTTTGGTACAGTCTTTCAAAAGCAAAACATTTTTTTTTTTTTTTTTTTTTTGCAGCCTCATGGATAAAACAAGACAAGTAGGTAAGATTCTGATAAATTACAATTTACTTATTTTATATAAAAGAAATTCAATTACATGCTAATTCGTGTTGACATATTTATATATAGATATAATTATTTGTTTTTATATTAAATATTATTTAGCTAAAAATTTAATGTGATAATTGTTCGTTCTCTAAAATTACTCCTTCGGAAAGAAAAATACTCCTTTGAAAAATGTGAAGGAGTATTTTTACTCTTTTGAAAAATCCTAGCACGATCTCTGGTTATGCTCATGCTTTGCTGTCTGAGCAATTTCTCGTGTGAAAATATTTATTTAAAAGAAACGTAACGCTCTGGCTTAATTGTACAATTTTTATTAAATCAAGGGAATTGTCCGCAATTTGGTTAAAAATTTTACATTATAAGATGAGGCAGAAGGGCAATTCTTTATATTAGAATGCATGTTGTACACAAATGAATATGATGGCACGTGTGTCAGTCAGTTACATCCAAGGAGGTTAGAATGAGATATTTGAAGGCTGCCGCCATGAAACGTTCTTTAAAGTTCAAAACAAATATAGGGCCTAACGTTAATCGGGCATTAAAGTGTGGGAAAGCTGGTGGTTTCCAAGGCTATTGCAATGCACGTTGTTTTCGTTGAATCACATTTTCTCGTAGCAAATATTTCTAATTGTTCATCGTATCTTGCCGCCAATGTGTTAGAAAACACGGCTGAATTTATAAAATTCATAATTTTTTTGAGGCACCTACCCATTTCTACAATATTTCAAACTTAAATTCATGAAACGTTCATGCAAGTTCAAAAGAAATATAACGTTAAATTTAAAAACTTCACTTTTTTATGAAGCATAATTCATTCCAGTTTGATATTAACACGATTACTCAATCAAAAACCATGCAATTCGAAAATGCACACAGCTGAAACTACATGAGTATCCTGCAAGCAAATAAAAATTTTCAGTTACCTGCTCTAAACTTGCTTGTGAGAATATACAAAAGGCACACAGCAATACCTCATTTCTTTTATACAAAAATAATTGAAAAAAAAACCCCCGAATGTATGCAGTTTCGTTACTTACGGCAGTACACTAAAAGCACTAAGGGTAAGGCAATGTTTTCCTAAGTAAAACCGATCTCTGGAAGCATTGGAGAGAATCAAAACTGCTTCAGTTTTTTCAAAAAATTTGGCCCAAAATAACAGGCTTCTTTAACAATCCTCGTAGGCTACGACTGAACTCCAACAATTTGATAGAGAAAAAAATACTTTAATTTTCCATTTGGAAATCTCAAATGTTTTAAAGGCTATATGAAAACAACAATAGGGCCCTTCTAAAGTCAACTCCAACCAAAAAGCTGAACTGTTCAATCTTGAGAGAGCACACAAGGTTACATTTATCAGCACTTACGGTAAATGAAAACTCACAGAGAGCACGCTGAACTGTCAAGTTTTGCCAAATAACATTTTAGTAAAACAAATCTGGTGCTGAACTTGTACCTTTTTTCAGGCAGCTGAATGTTCCACTGTTGTGTACAATACCAAATAGCTACCCTGTTGCTGCATTTTTTCCAGTGTTAGTACAGGTATAATTCCATCCACAGAAAATTACATTATTTATGGGTGTTATTCTTTTCCTGAATTCTTTCCAAAAAATGTTCAGATATAGGTCACATTTTCTATAAAAAAAATTACTTCAGTTTTTCTTAAAATTAAAAAAAATTACATTAAGTTTAAATAATGTGCATTATGTAAGCAGTCTGACTATATTTAAATGGAAGTGTGATGAAGTACTTCTAAATGCTGCATTTTAGAGATATCCCTAATGCTTCACTAGAAGTTGTACAATATAACAATAAAAAACGGTGACAGATGAAACTACCACATTTCCACATAAACCAGAGGCCCTAAAGAATTTTCAAAACGGCTTTTGAACAGCTATTTTCCCAACTTTTTTCGTAAAAATTCCTTAATAACAGTTTACTATTAAAAAAAACTGCAAGTTCCGTTAAACATTGTAAATAAACCTGAGTTTTACTTATGAGGCGAATTTATTACTTAGGTTAAACACGGAACAATCAATAGTTTTGTTTTAACATATTAGCACATGAAATTTCATGGTGAATGCATGCAACCATTTTAAACAAAAAAAAAAAAAAAAAAAAAAAAGCTCTCATTCGAATCAGTGTTTTGGTTCACAAATGATCACATTTCCCACACAATTAAATAACAATACAACTGCATATAAGTTAACTGCATCAATGAAAATGTCGTACTCTTCCGAAGTTTGAACTGTTAAAGGGAAAACACTACTACAAAATTTCACATCTTGAAGTGCAACACCCCGTTTCATGCATGCATAAGCTCAAATCACGTGAAAATCTTTTAAAATTGTGAAAAATAAATGAATTCTTTACCTTTAATTCAAACTACTGAAGTATAAAATCGCTTTTAAGCTCCCAGCTTCATATATGTTAACTAGCACCAATCGGTCAACAATGACGCTCAGGTTTTTCTGAAAGTAAATTAAAAACTATGCAGATGTTATTTAGTAAGTCCTAAACAAACTGCACAGCATTTTACTTGTGCGTTTGATGTTAATGAACATTATGCACGATTTTCGAACGCTAGAAAGCCGGTCGAAAACCAAAGTTGTTTTTCCACGCAATTCTAACTTGGAATACAACCAACCACACTAATCATCGGTAATCACATTCGCACCGAAACACAAACATCCACACGAACGTGCTTCGCAGCCTGCCAACGGCGAAGTTCGCTATTGGACGAGGCAGTTCGACACAGAAAAGTTGCTTGCATTTTCCAGGATAAGGCAACTAACTTAATAATTTTTCCATAAAAATCAGTTTCTGCACATAAATAAAAAATGCCATGATTAACGATGAACGAAAAGAACATTCAGGGACACAAAATCATTAGTTTAGTTTTGCTTATACATAAATATGGAGTTTCATATCTTCCTTGAGCCAGTTATCGCTGTCATAATAATCAGTATCAAAATATCTTTGTGAAACAAAGCTATGAAATAATGATAATTTTAAGCCTTTTTGGGAAATCGGGTGTTATAGAAACCCCCCCCCCCCCAGACAACCAGTTTTGGTGTCTGACTTTAGTATTCAAATTTTTATCTACGTATTTTAATACCGTGAAATTTCGAATAAGTAGTCAAAAAAAAATATCTACCGTTAAATTCAATCTAAAAAGTTAGAGAATCGCATGGGTGCATTATGATCTTTTGGAATTGTAGAAAAAATGCACAGAACTTGTGTTTCCTGGTCGACACCAGTGTCTCGTACACAAGTTTAAATGAAGAATTTGCTCTGGTCGTAGGTTGTGAGTTGTGACCGTACCTGTGACTTTGTTGATGTTATGGTTACGCAAGCGAAACAGTGAAACGCACGTGGGTAAAAGATTTATTAAATCGTGATTGACTTAACTGCTGTATTGTGTATTACCTACCGCACGAAATATATGAACTACTGATATTTTTTCTTAAGTGAAATTGTTTCAGTTTCTGCTGAAAGTGCCGTAGAAGACCACTCTACTAAGGTACTTTTTAAGGCCAATACGAGAACCTTATTTTTGAAAGTTGGGATTAGTGAGTTATGTTTTAATACGTAAACTCGTCGCCACTATTTTCTTTTGGAAAAAGAAAAAGTTATTTAGTTATGAAAATTAGTTGCTTGTTAAATTTTAATGTACTATGCGTAATTCCGGCTTTCACTGCCAGTTTTCGTTGCAGAAAATCGATGTGTTCATGTACTGGCACATACCAAAATATTCAAACATAGTAAAATTTATTAAACCATAGAAAGTTTTCTGTTTGCTTACGTAATTTTTTAGCTAAGCGTGGAACTAAAATTTGTTTAGTGATGTCTTACTATTTGTACGTAATTGCACATCATTTGTCAGTAGCACCTAGGTAAACTGTTTCAGTGGTGTACAACTATCCTGTTTTGTTTTCTTTACTATTTAAAAATTGGCCAGTCTTCTCTAATTATTTTTCAAATTTTTATGTTAATCAGTTTTAATCAAATTCTCATGAAAAGAAAAGAATGACAATGTTACTGAAATTACATTCAAAGCCTTTCATTTGAGTAAAGCTTAAATGCACTATATGAATTCAGAATTGCACAGTGTAATGTAAACTTTAGAAATATCATGTACCATCTTTTAAGAAAATTATTATACCTATGATTTTTTTTTTTTTTGTATATTTTCTGAAGCGTGAGGAACAGAACTTTAGCAGCATCACAAAAGTGAAATTTGCACCTTACTTTTGAGGACTGAAGCTGTTCTATTCACTGTGTTTTGGAGAAAAAATAAAAGTGTTTCATTCCTTCAGCATATGTTTTCATACAGTACAATGTAGGTGTTTTTTATTATTGAGGTGAACTTAAGAAATGAACTGGGTGCTTTGGGCAAAAATCGCCCAGGAAAGAATTTTTGTATGTGCTCAGTGGTAAGAGCCTTGATAAAAAACAATGTGTTAATATCACAGGCAAATACATTGCTTTGTAGGATTCCAAATTTGCTGACTTTACTCAGAGATATTTTTAAGTGTTTTTTTAATTTAATACTTCACTTACTTCTTCACTGTCTGCTCTAAGTGTTTCATTTTCTTGCAGACATTTCTAGCTTTCAGGTGACTATCAAGGCCTGTTATCAATGTGTAGCCAGGATTTCATTTCAGGGAGTGAATTGGTGGTGTCTGGGATCTTAACTCACACTCGTACTGAATGAAATATCATTATGGTAATACAGTATATAACCTTATTCTGTTCAGCACCTTCAAATATCATTCATACAAACTGAATAAACTCCATGGTATAAATAAACTAATATTTAAAAAGTTTTTCCTGTACATACCTTAGTTCAAATAACGTTCAAACATAGCACAATAGCCAATATTCCAGAGAAATAATGTTCACAAAAAGGAGCCTCTATTAGGCCTAAGGTCTTCATGCTCAAAAGCCTAATCGCTATTCAAACAAAGGCTATTGTACATTGATTTAAGTCTGTCTTTTAACTGAGTTTTTACAGTTCTAAAATCAATATCCATTACTTAATGATGTGAAAAAATTACAAGGTGAAATAGCTGTGAAGACGATGTAATAAACTATTTTAGATAAAAACTGCTATGGAAATTGGCTAAAAGACAATGAAACTTTAAACCACTGGATGGTATACACTCTGAAAATGAAAGTTAAATGAAAAAGTTGAGCAAATGAAAGACAAGCACATTAAAAGAACCTTAAAAACCATGGAATCACTCAATGTCTCATGAACCAACACGGATGATTCCATGGTTTTTAAGGTTCTTTTAACGTGCTTGTCTTTTATTTGTTCAGGTTTTTCATTTAACTTTCTTTTTCAGAGTGCATACCATCAAGTGATGTAAAGTTTCATTGTCTTCTAGCCAATTTCCATAGCGGTTTTTATCGGCAAATTTTTATTACATCGTTTTTGATTTCACCTTGTAATTTTTTCACATCATTAAGTAATGGATTATTGATTTGAGAACTGTTGAAACTCAGTTAAAAGACCGACTTAAGTCAATGTACAACAGCCTTTGTGTGAACAGTGATTAGGGTTATGAGTACGAAGACCTTAGGCCTAATAGAGACAAGACATGCTTTGATGGGGAACAGTGACTCTTTTTTGCAAACATTATTTCTATGGAATATTGACTGTTGTGCTATGTTTGAACATCATTTGAACTAAGGTGCGTACAGGAAAACCTTCTTAAATATTAGTTTATTTGTACAATGCAGTTTATTACATTTTTATGAACGATATTTGAATGTGTTGAACAGAATACTACGGTATATACGTAGTGCGATCAAAAATTTCCGAGACTAGGTACGTAGCGCACCAACAGATGGCAGTACGTGAGAAGCGGTCGAGGGCAGTGACCTTCATGAGTCCTTGTGCCGAGTGGCGTTGCTCTGTGAATATCGGCAGCTGTGCTACACGATATGATATTTAGAGACCACATGCAGAACACAGCTACGATTTTGGTATGGACTGCAAACTAGAGCAGCAAGCTAACATCAAATTTTGCGTCAAGCTCGGCAAATCGAGAACCAACGTTCCTGTCTCGGATCATCTCTTTGGACGAGACTTGGGTCTACGGTTACGACCCGGAGACCAAACAACAGTCATCGCAGTGGAAGAGCCCAGCATCTCCATGACAGAAGAAGGCTCGACAGGTCCGGAGCGCAACCAAAAGCATGCTCATCGTGTTCTTCGACATTCGTGGGGTTGTGCACCATGAATTCGTCCCCCGGGTCAGACCGTCACCGCCCTTTTTTACTGCAATGGAGGATATTCGCCGGAAATAACCTGAAATGTGGCACACGGGCGATTTCCTGCTTCATCACGACAATGCAGCAGCTCACAGAGCGTTAGCAACATGCCAGTTTTTCAGCCGCAACAGCACGACTACCCTTCCTCACCCGCCTTAAGCTCAAAGGTCGCCGTTTTGAAACCGTGGAAGAGATCCAGAGTGAATCGCAGGCTATGCTTGACATGATTCACGAACAGGACTTCCAGGGAGCGTTCCAACAGTGGCTGGCAGCGGTGTATCGCTGCCCAAGGAGACTACTTTGAGGGAGATCATAGCTAGACTTAAGTAACGTAAGTACTTTGTTATATATCGGCCTAGTCTTGGAACTTTTTGATCGGACCTCATATTACCATAATAATATTTCATTATTAGTATCCACGTATATATGCTAACTATTTGGTACATACAGCACTAAAAGCAAAGCCTTTGTGCTCTTACTGAATGTGTGTGTGCACACCCATTAATAAATAAATGTTTTACTTCATTACCTTGACTATGATGGTTAGTTGTGATATATTATTAATTATTAATTTTTCTCAGCCTCCCCGGTAGTGCAGTGGTCTAAGCGATGGCCTCTGATCATTCGTCCGAACGGGGTCCGGGTTCGAATCCCTGTGAGGCATGGATGTTGTGTTTGTCTTTTGGCACTGGCTCTCTCCCTTCCCTGGAACCAGTGACCCTAAATTAGGGACGGGCGACTGCTTATAGCCCATTGAGTTGCTCATGGTGGTCGTTAAACCTCCAATAATAAAAAAAAATTCTCATGGTTAAAATGAAATGTTATTTTGGTTTTTAATGTGTCTTGAGTGTGGTAATAAATACAGAATGGAAAGTTGTTATACAGTGAAACCTGTCTAAGACATAATACAAGGCACTGGAAATATTTTTCTGTTTTAGACAGGTTTCCACTTTATATGGGTACGGGATCCAGTGAAATATAAATGTAAACATTTGATGTTTTGTCATGCTAATAACAGGTTGTACGTAATTAGTGATTACTTAAGAGAATGTGTTGTTCATGTGTACCTTAATCAAGCAAAAATCACAATTTTATTTATTTTTAAATAATCCAACATTGATTTCTGCACTGTAACACTTGCAATGTGATGCTCATTGAGAGCACGTGCACTTGTCATTAACAGAAATAATTCAGTCACCTTGGAGAAGTGCAAAATTTTCGAATATCCTGAATATTTTGCAATGCTTGATATTTTTTTATCCTAGATGTTGTTTCTATATTTACCTCCTCTATTTCGCCATTCTGACTTTTTTTTTTTCTCCGATTTGATGTTGCTCAATAATTTTGTCAAGATCTTCATTACGAGGCTCTGTCGCATGGTTGCTGTTGAGATGTTATCTTTACATCACTACTCTGTTACCTTGTCTTTTTGCTACAAAATGTCATAAATTTGTGTTTTTTCAGCACTTAACTTCTCTGCGAAGTGCTTGACCTTCACATTTTCTTTTTCTTTCTTTTGAATAACTTTAATTTTTGTATCCAAATCGCAAATGTTCTTTGGTGCCGTGGCAAGAGGTAAGCAAACACATGCAACTTACAACAAGCAAAAGTTGTGAATGATCACCTCAATGAACAAATGTTAAGGAATTAAATTGGAGCATCTTGTAATCCATACAAAATGGCTAGCTGCGAGGACTTTGCACATTGTGTCCAGCAAAGAGAGCAATACTGGGCACATGACCTATACCTGAGTCATGCATTGTGCTTAAAGAAAAGCCAAATGCCGCCCCGGTGGCGCAGTGGTCTAAGCGATGGCCTCTGATCATTTGTCCGAACGGGGTCCGGGTTCGAATCCCGGTGAGGCATAGATGTTGTGTTTGTCTTACGGCACTGGCTCTCTCCCTTCCCTTGAACCAGTGGCTCTAAATTAGGGACGGGCGACTGTTTATAGCCCATCGAGTTGCTCACAATGGTCGTTAAACCTCCAATCAAAAAAAAAAAAAAAAGAAAAAAAAAAAAGAAAAGCCGAACAGTGGATGTGCTGCCATGTGTGATTGTGTAAACGGCCCAAAAGCAATCTCTGTATGTTTAATTTTGTGATCTTCAGCCTCAAGCAAATTTTTTTCATGTGAATTCCTCATTACACTTTATTGGGTAATGTTTTGCATTCAATTAAAATATTTTATATGGGAACATCATTCTGTTGTTACAAGGTTCATGCACACTTTTGCCATTTCCATCTGTGCATTAGGCTGGTTCTGTTTTAGACCTAGGTTAAATACAGTATGTATTTTTCAATCTTGCATTTCGGGGTCAAAAAATTTCCGTTTTGGGCAGGTTCCATCTCAAACTTGTTTTACTGTATTAATCATTGGTCTTATGCAGGGCTGTAGCTACAGGGAGAATTGTTGCTCTCCCGAAATTGTCATTCCAGGGCATAAATTCATGCTGTGAGGGATGTAAAAAATAGAAATTACAACTAAAATAGAAAGTTATGTAATAAATATCTTGAAAATATTAAAGTATTTTCATAATGATGTTTCTGTTCTTCACATTTTTCAGTATTGTTTCATTATGAAAATGCTTTAATATTTTCAAGATATCTATACTATTTCACCCAGTAACTAGCAGTACAATCATTGATTGTTATTTTCAAAATTCGTATGAAACACACAAAAGTTACACCCTTCAGTATTTCCTTTTTAAAGACTTTACTTAGTCGCATACAGTATTCCATGCAGTTAACTAAGGTACAGAGTAACATACACTATGAGGTGTGAACATCTTATATCTATGAAGGGAATTTTCTAAAACAGTGATCAGCATTTGAATTACCTAGTGGTCCACTGGCCATTGGCCAGTAGAACTTCCACCAGACTACTAAAATATTGATTGTACCGGCCGGGATGGCCAGTAATTTTTTTTTTCTGATTTGTCGTAAGTTAAAAAATTAATTTCTATTCCTTTTACCTTGCTGTACAGTTTTCTTTTTCAGGCTTCAAACTAGTGATAGGTTCATGAAATGTTATTGGATAAGTTTTCTTTTTTATCCTTCACGATTTTTTTACCAATCTGTTGCCCCGGTGGCACAGTGATCTAAGCAATGGTTTCTGATGATGGGTTCAAATCCCGGTGAGTCATGGAAGTTGTGTTTGTCTTATGGCACTAGCTCTCTCCCTTTAGTGGATTCATACATTACATACATACATGTCACTAAGCTGTTCTCTGAGGTTCAGAGGTTAGCTCCACAAAGAAATGCAAGCTACCAGATAAATTTCTAACTGATTAAACTGGAGTCGGTGGCCCTAAATTAAGGATGGGCGACTGCTTATAACCCATTAAGTTGCTCATGGAGTCGTTTTTTTTTAAGTTTTCATATGGACCAGTGGCCATTTTGGTGGACCAGTGGTTTGCAAATTCTAGTGGTCCGCTTTGCCAGTAAAAGATTTATTTCTCATTCTAACACTCGTGATGGAGGCATAGAAAACAATATGCTTATATGCCTAACCTCCATGATATTTTCGAACATGTTGTTAGGATGAAGAACTAGTTAATCATTTGTGCTCTGTCGCAGAAAGTTCTCTGAGCATTTAACCTTGAACAGAATTTTTCCAAACCCTACCCCTAAATCTTCTTCCTATTGTTACGTTCACTATCCAATACTCATTCGTTCTACACTGGTTTGTCGTTCATTCTGCATTTCTGTGGAGTGTCGTGTTGTCGGAGTTCACATAAGGCTTATGCTTTATTTGGTATTTACAACCTGTGGTTCATGGGTATTTACCTAGTTTTTACATTTTTTTAAAAATTATTTCAAAAACCTGAAGTGATTTTTGAATGATTAATACTTTCCTATTATTGCAGTGTGTGAGAAATTATTTTACCACATATTATTTGAGTGGAATTCGAAGGGGCATAATTTCAAGTCTTGCGATCCCAGATATGAAAAGCTTGCTACAGTTCTGGTCTTGTATATCATTTTAGAACTGAAAATAAAGTACACAAAACCATTTAGTGATTGCTGTCCAGTTTTGTTCCTTAGAACAGATTTAACCCTCTTGATCATCAAAAAGGATTGTTTATTTGCATTGAGTCTGGGAGCTGAGAACTTTTAATTGCCTCTTAAGTAGTTGGATAGAATTCCTATTTGCTTGCAACAAGAGAGTCTGTAATAGTGTTGACAGGTATTAATTTTTTAACATACTCGGACGCTATCCGGGAGACGCAGGTTCAATTCCCGCTCCAGGATGACAAAATTTTCAAGTTTTCGGACATCATCTGATTTAACATCCATGCCATATTTACACCAGTAAATGGATTCACATCTTCCACATTTAGTGTGTGTTTCTGTTTTCTTTACTTACATCTCATAAGATATTTTGACCTGAATGTTGTACGAACCACAGATTTTCAAAGTAAGGATTTAAGTGTGATGTGGTCATCTAACTTTATCCTGTGATACTTTACAGTCCCTACTGTATAGACTTGTGTGTTCTTCCATGATTGGAGAAAGAGAGCAACAGGAGAAGATAACATACATAAAAATATAATGATCTGAGAAAAAAATATTGAATGTACTAATTGATGGCATAGTTATTCCTAGATTTAATGCATTATAAATATCTCCAAATTATGGAGTTTTTCTAAGGAATAAAAAGAAATAATTCAAATTTTCGGGTAGCCCCCTACCCTTCTAAAAACAAATGGGGGTGCTACCCAAAAATTTGACATTTTTTTTATTCCTTAGATAAAAAACATAATTTGGAGATATTTATAATGTTGATGTGTATCACAATGTACAAGGAGCATCCTAAAAGTAATGCCTCCTCTTTATTAACTTCTGAAATTTTGAATGATTTTAATGAAACTGCACTGACATGTGCTACGATATGTTACCACTGTGGTAACAATTTTTTTTTCAGAATCGGAAATAAAGATCTTTAAGGACAGAGAAAAGCATCAAGCCATAATTGAATTCCTGGAAAAAGAGGGATGTAAGGCTCCAGAAATCCACAGAAGACTCCTGGCAGTGTGTGTTGCTGCTACAATCGATATCAGTAATGTCTGAAGATGGATGAAGAGGTTTCGAGAGAGAGAAAGTTAAGTGTCAGACAAACAATAGATTGGGGGACCCGCAATTGCAGTGACAGATGCCAACAGGCAACGAGTGAAAGATATCGTCACCACTGATCGTCGTGTCATCATCCAGGAGTTGTAACAATAAACAGTGCTCACTATGTGCAGATATTGAAGAATCTAAAGGAAGCTATCAAAAGGGAAAGATGTGGCATTCCACTTCATAGTGTGTTTTATACCATGATAACACACATCCCCACACCTCAATGAATACTTCACATGATGTTGCCAAATTGGGGTGGACAGTGATACCCCAACCCCCTACATTCCTGATTTGGCTCCCTCAGACTTTCTCCTGTTTGCCCCTTTGAAAAACACCCTTCGTGGGGAATGTTTCGGCTATGTGGCTGACGTTAAACTGGCTGTAAACTCATGGGTGAAATGACAGCTTCAGAAATTTTTCCAAAATAAATTTTACCAGTGGGTTTAAAGCTGGCAGAAATGTATAGAAAATAATGGACAATACTTTGAATAGGCTAGCATTATTAACAATATGTCTAGTATTTTGCCACCAAGTTTCACATTTTTGCTGCTACAAATAAAAATCTTATGAGGGACGAGGCATTACTTTCAGGATGGGTATATTCAAATGTAGTTGTAATAACTACAACTAATTTGATTAATCTTACAAACTGGAGGTGAAAAAAGTACAAACTGTATGTAATTATGTGGTAAAAAAGTATGTGTTTTCAAATGTCTGTATGAAAATGATAAAAAAAAATGCTTGGGAAAATTTCAGGGGCGGGGGTCAGATGCTAATGGCCTTCCCCTTGGCAATGTCTGTGGTGGTAGATGCTTTTTATCAAAGTCTCGTCCACCCACATAAGAAAAGCTGATAATATTACCGCAGCATAATAAATCCATTGCTTAGTGTATTTAGGTTGTTGCAGACAAATTGTTGGAATACTGATGAAAACTTCAATCACCCAAAATAAGGTGCAAAATAATTCAACTTATGTTTGATTGGGAAATGATTTACCCTGTAGAAAGTTGCCCAGGTGCTTGGAAGAAGTGATACCAGTAGGGGACAGATCAGGTGAACAAGGCTGATAAGGCAAGGTTATGTACTTAACTAATACAGCTTCTCGATCACCTGGCATGCAACATGAGCCTCACATTATCATGGAAAAGTGGGGGCCCATAGTGATTTACTAACACACACTGTTTGGTGAACAGTTTTCTGTGCATAATGGTAAGTCTTTGACCATATCTGTCTGCCATTATAGTTTGACTCTGTTGTAAGAAAGAGAAGTTGATCACACCGATGGACCACCAAACACTAACTAACCATTGTCTTCCTGGGATGGAGTATTAGTTTTGGGGTGTGTTTTTGGGCTTTACCATTGTAAGGTTATGGTGGTTCAGCCCCAGAAGTCTATTTGTAATAATGTTTTTTTTTTTGTTATTAATTAATATTAAGCATGTGGCGTAAAGCAATGATAAAGTTTATGTGGTGGACACGCTGGTAAAATTTTTTGTACTATGTGAACACGGCATGGTTGCTGAGTCAAGAGCACGTGTCGCCTGTGCAATGTTGGCTCATGTTCAACGATGTAGGGTGTTAAGGTCGTCTACACCCTGGTTTGATAGAGTGTCTTCCAAGTTGTGGATGGCTCCAAGAGGCAGGGGTCAGGAAAAGGGAGGAGATTAGGAATGCTATAAAGGAGGGTGAGCGGTTTTACTGGAGGCTTTTTTGAGCTGGGTCATTTGGTTTGCGGTTTGGTGTTGAGATCTCTGGATGGAGTGCCTTGGATTATCCCAGAGTGTAAGGAGAATGCTTTGTTAAGCTGTCTGGGTGATGTGCATCTCGGTTAGCGAAGGAGCACGTGGGGTGTTCATTGATTGACACAAGGATTTTTCAGCAAGGTTCCCGAAAGAACTACCTCAGAGCGAGTGAGTGTTATCCTGCCCCTAGATTTTCATAATAAATTTTAACTTGAGGAATAAATGAGTTGTGCATTGCACAGTAGAATGTTCAAATTGTTTCTATGATTTTTGTTTTACTTTGGGGAAGTGTTATTTTGATTAAAAAAAAGTATGTGACCAAGAATTGCCCCGGAAACTTAGTGACCGAGAATTACTCCAGGTGACGATACCTAAAAGTAATCGCCGCCAGCATTTAGACAGTGGTCCCATTATTGCACAAGTCCTTGTATTCCTGTGGCACAGAAGGAGGCAGCTGCTGAAACCAGTTATCTACAGCTTCATACACATGAACATCCGAAGTGAAACGTTTGCCTTTCAAAAAATTTTTAGTAGGTCTAAAGATGTGAAAATCGCAAGAAGATAGGTCAGGACTTTATGCCACATGTTGAAGGACTTCCTAGTGGAAGCACTGCAATGTCCTTTGCATAGTAACTGCCGTATGGGGCCGGGTGTTATTGTGCAGAAACACAACACCCTGAGTGAGGTTGCCAGGTCTCTTGTTTTTAATGGCTTGTCGAAACTTCAGTAAAGCTTCACAGTATCATTCCGCATTGATGGTTGATCCTTTTGGTAGTCACTCAAGAAGCAGTGGTTCTCAGTCAAAGAACAGGGTTAACATCACCTTGCCTGCAGAAATGGTAGGCCATGATTTTCTTGGCGGTGGAAATGATGCACGTTTCCACTGCATGCTCTGGCATTTCGACTCTGGCTCAAAATGATGACACCAGCTTTCGTCTTCAGCAATAGCAGGAAATCTTCACTTCCTTCATGGTAGCGGAACCGATGCTGTAACGATAGTCCTATTCGTTGACTCATCTGTTCATCGGACAGATATTTCGGTACCCATGTGACTCAGACCTTACGGTATTCAAGGTGCGAATGCATGATCGTATTGACAGTTCCGATACTCACACGTGCACCGTTCCCAAGTTCTCAGATCGTGATTTGTCGATTGATCTTTACTGCAGCATCCACATGTGCAATTGTCATCACTGAAAAAACATGACATGGTGTCTCTGATCTTGACTAGTTTACAGTGCTTGTTCGTCCACCGCTAAATAGCTGGCAGCATTGCATTACAGTACTGCATGGGAATGAAGCAGGCCCATACGCCGCCTTCATTTGTTGGTGAATTTCGCTTGGTGGCATTTTCTCCACTTTCAAAAACTGAATTGCAGCACGTTGAGCAACTTTGGACGTATCCATCTCCTACAAGAAAACAATAAAATTAGTCCAGCATGTTACATGGCTTCCGTAACAAACATGTTGCAATGTAGTTGCATTGCTACTAAATCTCCTGTACACTAGCACCACCCATTGACAAAATTACGAAGTGCAAACACTATCCAAAGAGGCTCATTACTTATGGAACAACCCTCATATTCTGATATGTACATCTGCATGCACTATAATTTAAGATTTTTTTCTGTTGTGAATTGCAAGGAAACTGTGGGTTATTTTAAAAACATTTTCTGTATTTTATTCTTTCTGATAGGTGCAACATGAAAGTTGTTTCCTATGCACCAGATGCATGGCGCTTGTTGAATGGAATATTTTGTGTTTACAAACCACCAAGAGTTCTTTCCATTCATGTGAGAAACTCATTAGCAGTATGTTTATGCAGAGGTAAATAAACTGTATTTTTGCATGCATTTAATGTGTATCACTGTTAACAGAAAAATTAATGATTGATATTTTCACACTAAACTATTTATTACATGTAATTTTAATAATTTATATCCATTAAGATCTTTCAGCAGGACATGCATGTTCGATTCCTGCTCCAGGGCAATGAAATTTTCAAAATAAAAGTATTGAAAGTATAAATGAACATTTATACTTTCATTTGCAAAAGTTTAAGGCCACCTGTTGGTATTACGAGATTTCTTCCAATTGCGTCAGCTACTGTCTGTATTACTTAGCTTCCTGTCAGTGTTGTGCCATCCTACAGCTGCAGCTGTTGATAGAGTTGGGGAAAGTGTGGGAGCGTCAGTTTGCTTCTGGTTTTCATGCTGTGAGGTTTTGTACGTATTTTCTATATAGCGAAAAATGGGCAAAAAAAGCGTCATTTAGTATTACACAATGGGCACAAATAGCGACTTTATATCCAAACATGACATAAGCACAAAGGTGAATGTAAGCAAGATTTGCTTTCGATAATACGATCATGAAATATTGAGATACAGGTGAATGTAGCGACTGAAAGAGAAGTGGACTTCCAAGGAAAACAATGATGACAATACCATAAGGCAAACAGTTATGTGTTCTCTGAGGAGTTTGTGCAAGAAAATCAAGGCCTTTCTACATTCAAAAGGGTCTAATATTAGTATCAGCACTGTTTCCCGTCATCTTAGCAAAGATTTTGGATTAAAGTGATATAAACCTGCATATAATTCTAGACAAACCGCTGTCATGAAAATGAAGAGACCCCAGTTTGCGAAGCGACATCAATTGCGGACTGCTGAAAATTAAAGCCAAATTCCTTTTTCCAATAAATCAACTGTGCGTCAATTTGAATCATGTGAAGCACATGTTCGACGACCAAAAGGCAAGAGGTCTGATGGAAAATACACTGTTAGCACTGTGAGACATCCGCCTAGTCAGATAATATGGGGTGCTATGTCAGCATCCAGTACTACTTCATTATCCTTTTTTTCCGACAGACACTACCATGCTTGAGCCTTTTTATGTGGAAATGTTACATGAGAAGCTGTTACCTCATATGCAAAAGCACAGAGGCACAACCTTTATGCATGATGGTGCTCCATGCCACAGATCAAAGACAGTAAAGAACTACCTGCAGAGAAAAAACAGAACTGTGCTGACTGGCTTGGTACCGTAATCAAAACAGCCATCAAATTCCTAAGCTTTGATTGATGCGATAAAGTATGTGTGGTGCAAAGACATTTCAAGTGACTGCCTCACTGATAGTATGCCACATCGTATTCTGTCTTGGTTCAAAACTCAGGCTTCACGCGACAATAACATATAAAACGAGCAAAACACACAAGAGTCACGTATGGTAAAAGGTTTGTTTAGAGGTAGCTTTTGGTCGTCCTGTGACCTAGATCACCCGCGATCGACTGGATGGGCTGGTTGCCAGAACTACAATTTGAGGTTGGGGTGTTGGAAATGTTGCCAGATTTTATAAGAGATCCAAATAAATGGGATTTGGTGGGGGGGGGTCTCAATTGCAGTTTTTGGTGAACAAAATTTCAATGCTCTCTTGGAAACACAGAAATACCTTGTTGATGAAAGGGGCAACTTTTTTGGTTTCTTCCCAAATGGGAACTGCAGAGGTGTCTTCAAGGGTTAGTGCAGATAAAGCTGTCTTTGGAAGACCATTGGAAACATCTTTTTTGTGTTCACCAAGTCTTGTTTCGATGCTTTGGTATGTGCTTCCAATATACACTGAAAGACCAGAGGAAGTTGAAATGGGAATAGAACTCCAAGGGTGAGACAGGATCCCTGTCTTTAAGCAGGCACATTATTGTAGAAGGGTTTGGTTTCACTGTGAGAGTGTAGCCCATAGTTTTGAAAAGTTTACACATCTTATAACAGAAGGATCCATGGAAAGGGGTGGAACCAATTAATGGTGGTTTTTCCATTATTATTGGTGAGAGAGCAGACAGATTTTTCAAGTGGGAATTTTGGAGGAATTTTTGAATTGTAGAAGGTGGGAACTGATGTGCTTTGGCAATTTTCTTTGTGGTGTCAATTTCTTCATTGAAGGAAGATTCAATGTTGCATACAATCCTGGCACGATTGACATAAGTTTTAAAGGCTGTAAATTTGTGAGCAGTTGTGTCACCAATAATAATGGAAAAACCACCATTCATTGGTTCCATCCCTTTCCATGGATCCTTCTCTTATAAGATGTGTAAACTTTTCAAAACTATGGGCTACACAGTGAAACCAAACCCTTCTGCAATAATGTGCCTGCTTAAAGACAGGGATCCTGTCTCACCCTTGGACACCCCTGGAGTTTATGCTATTCCCATTTCAACTTCCTCTGGTCTCTCAGTGTATATTGGAAGCACATACCAAAGCATCAAAACAAGACTTGGTGAACACAAAAAAGATGTTTCCAATGGTCTTCCAAAGACAGCTTTATCTGCATTAACCCTTGAAGACACCTCTGCAGTTCTCATTTGGAAAGAAACCAAAAAAGTTGCCCCTTTCATCAACAAGGCATCTCTGCATTTCCAAGAGAGCATTGAAATTTTGTTCACCAAAAACTGCAATTGAGAGACCCCCACCAAATCCCATTTATTTGGATCTCTCTTCTAAAATCTTACAACATTTCTAACACCCAACTTCAAATTGTAGTTCTGGCAACCAGCCCATCCAGTCGATCACGGGTGATCAAGGTCGCAGGATGACCGAAAGCTACCGCTAAACAAACCTTTTACTGTACGCGACTCTGTGTGTTTCGCTCGTTTTATATGTTTATTGTATTCTGTCCATTATAAAAAAAAGCAACGGTGGCCACACAAAGTACTAATTTCGGTCTTTTTGTGTTCTAAAGAATGTTAGTATTTATCTGTGGTGTCATTTTTTCAAATATATCTGATTAGTAATTAGTTGTTTCTTTGAAAATCTTAATTTTCAATAAATTGACAGGTGGTCTTAACTTTTGCAGACTGTAAAAGTATAAATGAACACTCGAACTGGAATCACATAACACATTATTTAAACATCATTAAAACTGGAGTTTTTTTTTAACTAAATTAAACAATCTGAATATAAGAACTTAAACTCCATTTTGAAAGATTTTATTCAGACCTATGGTTTAAAAAGCATTGAGCTCATTTCTTTAGAAAGCAAACAATGTCCCCATGATGGAAATAGTGATGATTTCATAGCAGCTGTTTGTATTTGGGGATTTAGTTATTGGAGAAAAATAACCTCTCAACAATAATGAAAATTACTGATTCAATGCAGCACAAAAAAGTACAAGGTAGCATGGAAATTGTTTAATAGAGTTACTGTTTTGATACTAATATTTAAAATGATTTTCATTGCATTCTCATTGTAACAATATTTTACAGATCTCTCCAAGATTTTGTGGCTAGACTTCAAGTCATATAATTCACCAGTGGCGGCTCGTGGCAACTGAAACAGGTGGAGCCAGTAGCCGAAGTCAAACAATGAAATAGAAAAAACTGTCATTATTAGGCCAACTATTCAGACACACACCCAACCCCCAAGATTCCTTTACTCTGCCTCTGTTTACCCCCTTGACTCACAATAATGCCCAAATCAGGCAGGAAATTTTTTTGCACATGAAAAAAATTTCCTCAGAATAGAATGCATAATTATTAACAGAAAAATGTTAAAACTCCTTAAATAAAAGTTTTACCTTAAAACATATGAGCATTAATTTATGTTAGTTGTGCTTTGTGTTTCTTTAGATTTCTCAACTGAGGAATAATCGCAGGATTCACAGGATAAAAAAATGTATTGAAAAAATAATAACTCCAAATATACGTAGGGAGGGAATGTTTCATGAATTTGTCCCATATAGAATGAGTACAATACTACCATTTGCATTATTTGAAAGGTTTAACCTTTTTTTTTTTAAAGAACTTGTGAAACCTAAAAACATATATGTACTCGTGTGCAAATTATACTTACAGGTTTTCTCATTTATTTATTTATTTTTAACATAGAAAATCCTCTCAGTTAAAACTGAAATTAGTTCTGCAAAGCACTTTGTAAACTTCATACTCTTGGAAACTCAAATTCTTGGGCTGATAAGCACCGAGTTTTTTTAAGTGAAGCTTTTCGACTCAAATTCTTGGGCTGATGAGCACTGTGTTTTTTTTAAGTGAAGCTCAAACTAAAAATCATTAGGGTGATAAGCACTGAGTTTTTTTAAGTGAAGCTTTTCTTCCAGATTTAAAGCAAAGAACAGAGATTTTAACAAAATATCCACTCCATTCATTGTAATCGACAAGCAAAAAAGTCACGACACAAAGGAACAACACATCACTGAGAGAAAAACACAGAAAAACAACTAACTGAACTTTGAGCTTGGTCGGGTAAGCTTCTCTGTCAACCCACGGTGTTAAGGAAATAAATACTCTCCTGGCCAATCAAATTAGTGCGGGGCCAGATAGATCTGGCCCCACAGCTTTTGTGCACACGCGTTAAGGCAGTGTTGTATGTAGGTCATCATACTGAATGAGACTGGGAGGAAATCGTCTACTCTTCGCTTGCGTAGGGATGTTACTGGAGCCTGTTGGAGCTGGCCCCAATAACCTCGCACTCTGAACGTGATCTCTTTCCTCAGGGAATAGTTTTTCGTTTTTGAAGGAAACTTTTCCCTTAGGTAATGGTTTTTGAAGGGAAAGGTTTATCACCATGTAGTTAAGAGAGAGAATAAGAATCAGGGCAACATTTTTTTTTCTAAAAATACAAATTTTTAGGTGGGGCTGGGCCCTTCTGGTTCCTAATCACAAACCGCCTCTGTAACTCACATAAAGAAAAATAAAACTAAAACTGGGTTAAGTTACCCATTGTATTTCTTTGATATGCAGTGCATTGCAGTGGCGGCTCGTGGTTGGAAAAATAGGTGAAGAGGTACAAGAGCAGTATGAAAATATATCTACTGTCTACAATGAAAATCCCTTAATGAGGACTTACTTATTTTTTTTTTATATTAAATCAATTTTTCTTCCTTTTAAAGCTGCAGATTTGTTGATTATGTCGTCATAAGATGGTTAGATGGTTGTTTCTTCGTGAGCATCAATAAAATGTCTTCCTGAATAGAAATATTTGCCAGAGAAGCAAGTCTATCTTGGGAACTAGTGTTTCTTGAGCAAGTTTGTATTCTTTTGAGAAAACTTCTTTCCACTGGCACACTTGTAGATGGAATTGTTAAACTGAAGAAAACCAATTTATAATCTTCTGTAAAAATTTCTTTGTCTCCGTGAAACACTCGAAGGAGTTCTTGAGTCAATATATTCCTTAATTTTTCATCGGCATATACAAGACTCAGTTCATTTTTAAGGCGCTGTGTTTAGTAAATATGTTTCCGTAAAAATGTAGATTTTCAAGAGCGCGAGAGGGAAAGCATGCATTAAATTATTCGAATTTGGTTGTGTCAGCAAGTCAGACAAATTGAAGTTTCTTACAGTCTTGAAATCTTATATCCATTTCCATAAGAATGTGGTCCAAAATTTTAAAATACAATTGTGTATAATTTTGAAAAATTGTTTCCTGTGTAAGAGCAGCATATTCCCGTGCTTATTTCTGTGATTTTGCTAGCTTTTCCAAACTGTGCTTCAAATAACTCATCGTTCTTTTTATGGCTCAAAATTTCACGAGGTTTTTTTTGTTTTTTGTTTTTAATTTGAGTTACACAGTAGTTTATGTTTAGTTATTTTTCTTCAAAAGTTCGAATAATAGATCGGTGGAGCCAAAAATGTAAATTTCAAAGTGTTAATATCATTCTAAAACCCCTTTGCAAGATGAATTGAGCTTTTGTCTGATTATTCGCTATTCGTCAGAAATCCGAACACTTCCTTCAATTTATTCCAATCTTCAACAACTACACTTACTAATTTCGAAGTGGAGGACCTTCGAGTTTCTGCTATGGTTGGTCTGCATCTTGAGGTTTTGCCGCCCCGGTGGCGCAGTGGTCTAAGCGATGGCCTCTGATCATTCGTCTGAACGGGGTCCGGGTTCGAATCCCGGTGAGGCATGGATGTTGTGTTTGTCTTACGGCACTGGCTCTCTCCCTTCCCTGGAACCAGTGACCCTAAATTAGGGACGGGCGACTGCTTATAGCCCATTGAGTTGCTCACGGTGGTCGTTAAACCTCCAATCAATCAATCATCTTGCGGTTGTTGATATAAGTGTATAAGACCGCTTCGCAGAATGGTGAAGAAACGAAGCAATTCCACTGAGGCTTGCAAAAAGTATTCGACACTTAGAAATTTTAGAAAAACTCTGGTGTAATACAAGATTCAAACGATGAACTAAGCAATGAACAAAAACAGCTTGAGAAGCTTTATCCTTGACTTTTTTTTCTGTAGCCCATTTAAGTGTCCAGACATTATACTTGCCCCATCGTAACATTGTCCTATTTATTTGTGTTGGTAATCAGACTGTTCCAAAATTTTGTCTAGCATTTTGTATAAAGCTCCTGACGTTCTATCTTCATTCACATCATGGAAACCCAAAAATCCCTCAACCAATACACCTTCCGAATCAACAATAAAAAATTATTTAATTTTTGACGTGATCATTTATATATTCAGAAATACATTCAATTAATTCATTTTGAATAGTTTTTTATTCTTTCATATTGATTTTCAATTTCTAAAGAACTTCTTCATATCAACAATGAAAGTAATTCAATGAAATTTCCACGATTTATCGAGCCCATGCTTTCGTCATGGCCATGGAATGCTAGTTCTTGTTTGCTCAATTACATTACAGACTAATACTGCATCAATCACTGTATGCAGGAAAAGTCTATTTAAAGGAACGGTTTCGTTAAAATGTGTTTTCAAAAGCCTAGCATTTTCCCTCAGGGCATCGGCAATGGTGTTTTGAATTTTTTCAAAATTCCTTAACATTAATCCGCATTTCAGGTGTTCGCTAGAATCCCGATGTTTATGAAATGACCGTGTTACGCTTAATAAATCTGAGAATCCGTCTTTATTCCACGCCGAATGTTTATTACTAAAAAGTAAGCAGGCCCCCCCCCAAAAAAAAAATTAACACCCGCTCCACAGTGATCTCTCACGACTTTACGCCCAAAAACTGAAAGATGCAGAGGTAAGGCGCGTGCAGCTGAAACACTTCACTTGAGCGAGCACATTGGGGTGGGTGACGTCATGGTTACCATGACAACTCGGCCGAAAAATGCAGACTTCCAAGCATTCTCATTTCGGCTCTTCAGTTGCGCTGTTTTGCGTGTAAGGATTTGTTTTCCGTATTGAGCGCGCCATGTGAATTAATATCTATCCAAAATTTTGAGTATTTTGGAACTGAATAAAGGCAAAAAAGAATATATTATAAAAAAAAATACTGAATAAAACTTTATTTTGAGTAAAATAGGTGAAGAGGCACTTCACCTACTTCACCTGAGAAGCCGCCACTGGTGCATTGTCCACATTTTTTTCTGTTAATATGACATTGCTCATAGTAATGGAGATATGTAATTAAATTATTCATTCAATTATTTAAAAAAAAATATTTCCAGTATATATGTATTTCACTAGTTTCTGTCATTTGATATCTTGTCATGTATTGAGCCTGTTTAAGATCTACAAAATATACTTGGCATTGGCATTATTAATTTCCTATTGGCAAGCTACTCTTTTGTGTTGTCATTTTAAAGTGAAATGTGAAATTTTACTGTTCATGCTGACAGAATTCTGTGCACTTATATATATATATATATGTGTGTGTGTGTGTACATAACCAAAACAAAACTAGGGCAAAGAACCAAATTTTAAAATAAAGAAATGAAAATTTTTACATACCCATATTCTGAAGACCAAAATGTGCAAAAGCAGCTGTGAAGAATACTCAAAAATATCAACCAACCAAGCAGAAAAAAGAAGAAAAAAAAAAAAAAGACTAAAAAGTAAAATGAATAAAAAAAATAAAAATTAAAGAAATGACTCAAGGCCAACAGGCAGGGAGAAAAAATAATAAAACCGAGATGCAGGAAGTGTCGAAAATGCTGAGCCTTGGCTCTCTCTCTCTCTCTCTCTCTCTCTAATATATATATCATCATCGTCAACCATTATCAATCCACTGCTGGTCGAAGGTCTCCCCAAGTTTCCTCCACAACGGTCTGTCTTGTGCCAGTCTCCTCCATGTCACTCCCGCATACTTTCGAATTTCATCCACCCATCTCCCATGTGGTCTTATTCTGGGTCTTTTGCTGTCCCTTGGAATCCAATCTAAAATTTCGGCTGTCCATCGATGGTCTGTCCTTCTGGCAGTATGCCCAGCCCATTGCCATTTCAGGGATTTAACTCTGATCATGATGTCTTCCACTCTTGTCATTTTTCTGATCCACGAGTTCCTCTTCTTATCTCTCCTGGTTACACCAAGCATGCACCTCTCAATGCTGCTTTGAGTTGTCTGCAGCCTTTGTATGTTTCTTTTAGTTAAGGTCCACCTCTCTGCACCATACGTAAGCACAGGAAGGATGCATTGATCAAACACTTTTCTTTTAAGACATAATGGCATATTGCTCTTGAAAATTATGCTGTTTCTTCCAAAAGCTCTCCAGGCAAGTTTTTTATGCCGATTAATTTCATCAATGTGACCCTCACTTGATATCTGCTGTCCAAGTTAAACGTACGTGTCTGTTATCTCCAGCTTTTCTCCATAAATCGATAAATCTTCATTTCGTGTAGAAGCATTGAACATCACTTTTGTCTTCTGAAATTTCATTTTTAATCCCACTTCTTTACTGTTGTCAGCAAGTTCCTGGATCATACTCTGCAGCTCTGATGGGGTAGTTGCAAAAATGACTATGTCATCAGCAAAACGAAGGTGGGTTAGATAATCTCCATTAATATTTATCCCTTTGTTTTCCCAGTTCAGTGATTGAAAGAGAGTTTCCAATGTGGCGTTAAAGAGCTTCGGAGATATGGTGTCACCTTGTCTCACTCCCTTTCCAATTTTTATGTGTGTTGTATTTTCAAACAGCCGAATCTTTGCACTTGCATTTTCATAGATGTTATTAATAATATTAATGTATGCATCTTCAATACCACAGGATTTCAAAGCCATTGTAACTGCTGATGGTTTCACCGAATCAAAGACTTTTTCATAATCGATAAAAGCCATGCACAATGGAAGTTCGTATTCCCTCGCTCTTTCAATTAGTTCTCTCAGTACGTGGATATGATCTATTGTGCTGTAGCCACTCCTGAATCCAGCTTGTTATCTCGGTTGAGCCATGTCCAGTGTCACCTTCAAACAGTGTGAAAGAACCTTAGTGAAGATTTTATAAACCACTGATAGGAGGCTGATAGGTCTGTAGTTCCTGAGATCCTCAATGTCACCTTTTTTATGTAGCAGGATCATTATAGCGTTGTTCCAATCCTCAGGAATCTTCCCTTCATTAAGGCATCGAGGGAAAATTTGGGCAAGTACTGTTTCGATTTCTCCACTTGCTTCTTGTATGATGTCTACAGTAATTCCATCTTCTTCTGGAGCTTTTTCCCATTTCATGTTCTTGATTGCATGTGCAACTTCTGCTGAGAGGACTGGAAGAACTCTGGTATTTCCCATGATGTCTGGGGTATATGCATCATCCCTTTCATATAACTTGGAGTAAAAATCTTTCACTCTTGTCGAAATTTTGCCTCTATTTCTTGTTACAGAACCATCTTCTTTTCTCAGTGCCACAATCTCTTTTCTTCCCTTACTGAGATGTCCCCTTGCTATCTTTAGGCTTTGGTTCTTTTCAATTGCTTTCCTCACTAGTTCACAGTTGAATTTTCTTACGTCTTCAGTGATACTTTTTCGTACTGTCTTGCATAGCTCTATGTATTCCACTTTGGAAGTCACATCTTCTTTAGTTGTCCTCATATCTCTTCTTTTTTGCATCAACATTTTGGTTTTTCCTGATAACTTGTTCACATGCAACTTGTTCTTAGACCCAGCTAATTTTGTTGCTGTTTCCATAAGAGCTTTGGTTACTTTTCTGTTAACTTCAGAAATATCCACTTTTTCCGATGTTAGGCCTTCTAAAGCAGAGAATCTGTTCTTCAGTTGCAACTTGAAGGTATTATGGGGTTTTTTAAGGTTGGTTATGTCAACACATTTTGTTTGTCTTATGAGCTTGCCACGTTCGAGTTTAGTGTTGAGGTGCATCTTACATCTCACCAATCTATGGTCACTACCTGTGTTGAACTTGTTTAGCACACTGCAGTCTTCTATGACGAATTTTTTGTTACACATACTACTACTACTATCACTAAGCTGTTCTCTGAGATTCAGAGGTTAGCTCCAAAAAGAAATACAAACCTCCAGATATTTTTACTTATTGCTGTCGTATCAAACTTCACCATTTACATCGATCTTGACATACAACTCGTGCTTCACTGATATCCATTACACGCCGTACACAAGATCTTTTATACTTCATACTCATAATCTTTTTTTCATGCAGACACTCCTGAATCTGATCCACCCATGTCTTCCTTGGCCTTCCTCTGCCTTTCGTTCCTGCCACTTGGGCTGAAAATATTTTCTTAGTAAGCATTTCATCACTCATTCTTTCAACATGGCCAAACCACCGAAGCATATTGGTCTCCACCTTGCTAACAACATTTTGCTTTACATCACACAACTGCAATACATCTTCATTCCTCACACAATCAGATCGTGTCTTGCCAGAAACCCCACGTAAGTAACGCATTTCTCCAGCACACAAACGACTCCTATGTTTCTTCTGCAGTACCCAGGTTTCACTGCCATACATCAGAGTAGGAACAATTACTGTTTCATACACAGCCATGCGGGACTCTGTTGAGAACCCATCATTCCTCTGAAAACCTCCCAGAGCAGCTATGACTTTCAAAGAAGAATTCACTCGCCTACTGATTTCACCATCCAACTTGTTCTCTCTGTCAAACATGCTTCCTAAATACACAATCTCACTCACCTGGTCAATCACAGTGCCATTTATACTTACATTACATTCAGTGCTACCCATTCCTCTCTCAAACACCATAACTTTTCCCCTTATTTATACTCAGTTTGAATTTCATGCAAACTTCATGCATCCGAGTCAACATACTCTGCAACTCGCTTTTGCTCTCTGCCAACAGGACAGTGTCATCAGCATATAGCAATCTGCACACACGGATATTACCAAGACATAAACCACTATTATCTATTTTGGCCTCACGCATGCATGCGTCCATAAATATATTAAACAGCCATGGTGACATTACACAACCTTGTCTAACTCCTGCACCAATGGAAAACCATTTTGAATAAAACACCATTCACTCGTACACAAGCTCTACTACCCGCATACATGGCTTTTACACTATTAAGTAGATTCCCAGTAACACCATATTCATTCAAAACCTTCCACAAAAGTGTCCTATTGACTCGGTCGTAAGCTTTCTCTAAATCTATGAAGGCAGTGAAAACTTTCTTCCCAGCAGCCAGATACTTTTCAATCATCATGCGTAATGCAAAAATATAGTTAGTGCAGCCTTTACCAGGCATAAAACCACTCTGAACATCCCACACTTTCAATGATGTAAGACCCCTTACTTTTTCAATAACAACCTTACCAAACACTTTTTCTGGCACACTCAGTAGGCTAATACCACGATAGTTCTTGCATTCAGTCTGATCACCTTTTCCTTATATAAGGGAACAATGATAGCATCGTTCCAATCCCGATGGACCATTCCTAACTCCCAGCACAACTGGCAAATTTCAGTTAACTAGTCAATTATAGAGTCACCACCATACTTCAACATCTCTGCAGTTATGCCATCAACTCCTGGAGCCTTACCATTCTGAAGAGATTTTAGAGCTTTACACACTTCTTCTCTTGAGATCCTTCCTGTGTTTTCATCCCTCATCGTGACATCATCTGCATCTGTCTCAGAATCATTTTTGTTCTCCTGATCTAATAACTCACAGAAGTATTCGCCCCATCTGTCACTTAACTCATTAGGCTCCCATATCATTTTCCCAATCTCATTCTTCACACAACTTACAACTTTGTTTCCCCTATTTTTCCTGAGTCTCATGTACTTCCAGAAGGACTTTCTATCTTTCCAAAAAGCCAGTTCATGGCTTTCCACTTTCTCTTTCCTATCTTTTGCCTTACTGTGGCAAACCAGCTTAGCAGCTTCACACTTCTTACAGCGATATTCATCAACAGAGACTCTACCTTGTAACAACCCCAAATAGGCTTCCTTCTTTTTCTTTACTGCCTCATCAATCTCACTATTCCACCAAGCATCACCTCTATTGTTACCCACTATTGTGGTGCCACAGACCTCTTTAGTAGCAGTAACAACACAGTTCTTAAAACATTCCCACTTCTTTTCTACATCCCTCTCACAAGATTTCAGATCCTTCAGTCGTTCTCTGAGTAAGTCAGAATACCGCTGATGATCTTCAAGGAGCCTATCAACCTTTATTCTTTCTATCCTGGGTCTCTTCCTATTCCTTTTCCTCCAACCAACATTAAGTTTCACTCGTGACACTACCAAGTAATGATCAGAACCAACATCCGCACCTCTCATCGCACGGGTGTTAACAACTAAGTGTTTCAAACGCTGATCGTAAACAACAAAATCTATCACACTCTTTTGACCAAGAGTACGATTTTCCCAGGTATATGTGTGTATATGCTTGTGGTTGAAAAATGTATTAGATACACACAAATCATTCTCAATGCAGAGTTCAATTAATCTTTCACCATTATCATTCACACAAGGATCATTAAACTTACCCAGAACATTGTCAGAAATTGCATTCTGCACACCTACTCTAGCATTGAAATCCCCTGCTATTATAACTTTTTCTTTAGCATCAAACTGGCTCAAAACAGCTTTTAGCTCATTCCAGAAATCTTCTTTCTTATCAGAAGGTTCCGAGTCACAAGGAGCATACACTACAACAATTACAATTCTCTAAAGTTTCACTTTCAAACGGATCCAGAGAATTCTCTCACTTACGCAACTATAGTGAATCAAGTTGTTCTTCATCTTTTCACTTAAAATCACACCTACACCAGCCTGTCCTCTCATATTATCCAATACTCCAGACCACACACTCACCATGCCATTCACTTCTTCTACCCCAATTTCCTTCTTTTTGGTTTCACTTACACACAGCACATCCAGTCTATACTTATTCATCTCCTCAATCACCTCACTCATCTTGCCATTTATACCTCTAGTATTCCATACACCAATCTTACATTCACTCAGCCGAGATCGCTTTCTCATATGCCGTTTAGAAAGTCCAGGTCGATTCCGTGGTGGACCGTCCTTCTCAAGTGTGGTAGGTCCACCATATCCCACACTTGAGTCATTCTTAATATTTCTTTTTGTCTTTTTAATCAGGTAAGTACATCAGTGTGGGGGATTAGCCCACAGCTGAGGGTTCCAGTTGGTCATTCAACCTAAGGATTCTGGAACAAAACCCAGTGAGTTGGGGTCTTTTCGCAGGGGTCACACAGAACTAGCTTGCACCTCTCCAAGATTCACAGAGGCCCTAGTTGCTGTTGTGTGTGCCACTGTTACCACGGAGCGCCCCGAGGAGGCAAACCCATCGCTCACTACGACCACCTGCTTTGTTACACATAATAAAATAAATTTCACTTCTCGTCCCATTTGGATGTCTCCATGTCCATTTCCTGTGCGGCTTTTTCTTGAAAAAGGAGTTCAAGATGAAAAACCCTTCTGCCTCTGCAAACTCAACGTGAGTATTTCCACGCTGGTTTCTGTTGCAGTGACCGACTTTACCTACTGAAGTTTCGTTCTGTTGCCGTTGCCCTATTTTTGCATTGAAATCTCCCATAATTATCTTCAAGTGCTGCTTACCTTTATTATTTAGATGACGAATTTCCTCATAAAATTCTTCAATTTCTTCTTCAGCCTGACTTGTGGTGGGTGCATAAGTTTGAATAATCTGAGCCTGGTATCTTCTCTAGAGTTGGGAAATGAGTCGTGCAGCTCTGTCAGAGGAACTTTCAAATTCTACAACTTTATCCTTCAGTTTCTTGTTTATTATAAATCCAACACTACTAGTTCTGCCATTATCTGTCCCACGACAGTAGAAGAGATGTCCACTTCTCAGTTCAATGAGATCTTCTCCTTTTCTACTTACCTCATTTAGCCCGACGATGTCCCGCTTGATCTTTTATAGTTCCTCTTCCAATTCAAGAAGCCTTGAATCAGAAGATAGGGAGCGTCCATTATATGTAGCCAAGGTCAGCATCAGATGGCAGCCTAGTCCGATCCTCCGGTGATTCTTAGCACCCTCTGCCTTCATGTCGAACTGGCCGCTGCCTTGGCCAGGTACATTCCAGCTGCTGGAGACTGAGGGCCAAGATTTAAGTTGTGGAGTCATTTTGGAGGGGTTTGGCCATAACTCACCACGCTGGCCAAGCGGGTTGGTGAGTGTGGGATAGCATTTCCTCTAATCCCGATGGTATAGTTATACCGCTATTGGCGGTCGTCAGAGCCCCTTTAGTGGGAACAAAATGCACCACGAGAAGGCAGGGTTGACATTTGTCAAGGAGCGGCTGTGATGTTACGCATCACCTGACCTTACATCCCAAATAACTATATACATCATCTATCATACACATTTGTCAACCATTATCAATCCACTGCTGGACGAAGGTCTCCCAAGTTTCCTCCACAACGGTCTGTCTTGTGCCAGTCTCCTCCATGTCACCCCTGCATACTTTCGAATTTCATCCACCCATCTCCCATGTGGTCTTCTTCTGGGTCTTTTCTTGTCCCTTGGAATCCAATCTAAAATTTCGGCTGTCCATCGATGATCTGTCCTTCTGGCAGTATGTCCAGCCCATTGCCATTTCAGGGATTTAACTCTGATCATGATGTCTTCCACTCTTGTCATTTTTCGGATCCACGAGTTCCTCTTCTTATCTCTCCTGGTTACCCCAAGCATGCACCTCTCCATGCTTCTTTGAGTTGTCTGGAGCCTTTGTATGTCTCTTTTAGTTAAGGTCCACGTCTCTGCACCATACGTAAGCACTGGAAGGATGCATTGATCAAACACTTTTCTTTTAAGACATAATGGCATATTGCTCTTGAAAATTATGCTGTTTCTTCCAAAAGCTCTCCAGGCAAGTTTTGTACGCCGATTAATTTCTTCATCAATGTGACCCTCACTTGATATCTGCTGTCCAAGATAAACGAACGTGTCTGTTATCTCCAGCTTTTTTCCATCAATCGATAAATCTTCATTTCTTGTAAAAGCATTGAACATCACTTTTGTCTTCTGAAAGTTCATTTTTAATCCCACTTCTTTACTCTTGTCCGCAAGTTCCTGGATCATACTCTGCAGCTCTGATGGGGTAGTTGCAAAAATGACTACGTCATCAGCAAAACGAAGGTGGGTTAGATAATCTCCATTAATCTTTATCCCCTTGTTTTCCCAGCTCAGCGACTGAAAAACACCCTCCAATGTGGCATTGAAGAGCTTCGGAGATATGGTGTCACCTTGTCTCACTCCCTTTCCAATTTTTACGTGTGTTGTATTTTCAAACAGCCTAATCTTTGCACTTGCATTTTCATAGATGTTATTAATAATATTAATGTATGCATCTTCAATACCGCAGGTTTTCAGAGCCATTGTAACTGCTGATGGTTTCACCGAATCAAAGGCTTTTTCATAATCGATAAAAGCCATGCACAATGGAAGTTCATATTCCCTCGCTCTTTCAATTAGTTCTCTCAGCACGTGGATATGATCTATTGTGCTGTAGCCACTCCTGAATCCAGCTTGTTCTCTCGGTTGAGCCATGTCCAGTGTTACCTTCAAGCGGTGTGAAAGAACTTTAGTGAAGATTTTATAAACTACTGATAGGAGGCTGATAGGTCTGTAGTTTCTGAGATCCTCAATGTCACCTTTCTTATGTAGCAGGATCATTGTAGCGGTGTTCCAATCCTCAGGAATCTTTCCTTCATTAAGGCATCGAGTGAAAATTTGGGCGAGTACTGTTTCGATTTCTCCACTTGCTTCTTGTATGATGTCTACAGTAATTCCATCTTCTCCTGGAGCTTTTCCTCTCTTCATGTTCTTGATTGCATGTGCAACTTCTGCTGGAAGGACTGGAGGAACTCTGGTACTGGTATCTTTCATGATGTCTGAGTGCATATATCATCCCTTTCATATAATTTGGAGTAGAAATCTTTCACTCTTGTCAAAATTTCTCCTCTATTTCTTGTTACAGAACCATCTTCTTTTCTCAGTGCCATAATCTGTTTTCTTCCCTTACTGAGATGTCCCTTTGCTATCTTTAGGCTTTGGTTGTTTTCAATTGCTTTCCTCACTAGTTCACAGTTGAATTTCCTTACGTCTTCAGTGATACTTTTTCTTACTGTCTTGCATAGCTCTATATATTCCACTTTGGAAGTCACATCTTTAGTTGTCCTCATCTCTCTTCTTTTTTGCATCAACATTTTGGTTTTTCCTGATAATTTGTTCACATGCAACTTGTTCTTTAGACCCAGCTAATTTTGTTGCTGTTTCCATAAGAGCTTTGGTTACTTTTCTGTTAACTTCAGAGATGTCCACTTCTTCCGATGTTAGGCCTTCTAAAGCAGAGAACCTGTTCTTCAGTTCTAACTTGAAGGTATTATGGTGTTTTTTAAGGTTGGTTATGTCAATAGATTTTGTTTGTCTTATGAGCTTGCCACGTTCAAGTTTAGTGTTGAGGTGCATCTTACATCTCACCAATCTATGGTCACTACCTGTGTTGAACTTGTTTAGCACACTGCAGTCTTCTATGACGAATTTTTTGTTACACATAATAAAATCAATTTCACTTGTCGTCCCATTTGGATGTCTCCATGTCCATTTCCTGTGTGGCTTTTTCTTGAAGAAGGAGTTCAAGATGAAAAACCCTTCTGCCTCTGCAAACTCAACGAGAGTATTTCCACGCTGGTTTCTGTTGCCATGACCGAATTTACCTACTGAAGTTTCATTCTGTTGTTGTTGCCCTATTTTTGCATTGAAATCTCCCATAATTATTTTCAAGTGCTGCTTACCTTTATTATTTAGATGACAAATTTCCTCATAAAATTCTTCAATTTCTTCTTCAGGATGACTTGTGGTGGGTGCATAAGTTTGAATAATCTGAGCCTGGTATCTTTCGAGAGTTGGATAACAAGTCGTGCAGCTCTGTCAGAGGAACTTTCAACTTCTACAACTTTATCCTTCAGTTTCTTGTTTATTATAAATCCAACACCACTAGTTCTGCCAGTATCTGTCCCACGATAGTAGAAGAGATGTCCACTTTTCAGTTCGATGAGATCTTCTCCTTTTCTCCTTACCTCACTTAGCCCCACGATGTCCCACTTGATCCTTTGTAGTTCCTCTTCCAATTCAAGAAGCCTTGAATCAGAAGATAGGGAGCGTCCATTGTAAGTAGCCAAGGTCAGCATCAGATGGCAGCCTAGTCCGGTTCTCCGGGGATTCTTAGCACCCTCTGCCTTCATGTCGCACTGGCCGCTGCCTTGGCCAGGTACATTCCAGCTGCCGGAGACTGAGGGCCAAGATTTAAGTTGTGGAATCATTTTGGAGGGGTTTGGCCATAACTCACCACGCTGGCCAAGCGGGTTGGTGAGTGTGGGATAGAATTTCCTCTAATCCCGATGGTATAGTTATACCGCTATGGGCGGTCGTCAGAGCCCCTTTAGTGGGAACAGGATGCACCACGAGAAGGCGGGGTTGACATTGCCGCGTAATGCTGATAAAATATGCCGATTGCCGTGCAGCAAAGCACGAATAAATGTTATGAAGACGACGTTATAGGAGGAAAAAAAAGTTCTAATATTTTCATTTAAAAGGTGAGTTTGGGAAAGTTTCAAGGAATATATTTTTAGTGAGTTCAGCGATTTATCAATATCACAGGTGTGAACAAATAGCAGGTCTGTACAATAGGGTGAAGCAGCACTTAAAGATAACTATGGTAGATTTCAATGCAAAAATAGGGCAACGGCAACAGAATGAAACTTCAGTAGGTAAATTCGGTCACGGCAACAGAAACCAGCGTGGAAATACTCTCGTAGAGTTTGCAGAGGCAGAAGGGTTTTTCATCTTGAGCTCCTTTTTCAAGAAAAAGCCACACAGGAAATGGACATGGAGACATCCAAATGGGACGACAAGTGAAACTGATTTTATTATGTGTAACAAAAAATTCGTCATAGAAGACTGCAGTGTGCTAAACAAGTTCAACACAGGTAGTGACCATAGATTGGTCAGATGTAAGATGCACCTCAACACTAAACTCGAACGTGGCAAGCTCATAAGACAAACAAAATGTATTGACATAACCAACCTTAAAAAACACCATAATACCTTCAAGTTGGAACTGAAGAACAGATTCTCTGCTTTAGAAGGCCTAACATCGGAAGAAGTGGATATTTCTGAAGTTAACAGAAAAGTAACCAAAGCTCTTATGGAAACAGCAACAAAATTAGCTGGGTCTAAGAACAAGTTGCATGTGAACAAATTATCAGGAAAAACCAAAATGTTAATGCAAAAAAGAAGAGAGATGAGGACAACTAAAGAAGATGTGACTTCCTAAGTGGAATACATAGAGCTATGCAAGACAGTACAAAAAAGTATCACTGAAGACGTAAGGAAATTCAACTGTGAACTAATAAGGAAAGCAATTGAAAACAACCAAAGCCTAAAGATAGCAAAGGGACATCTCAGTAAGGGAAGAAAACAGATTATGGCACTGAGAAAAGAAGATGGTTCTGTAACAAGAAATAGAGGCGAAATTTTGACAAGAGTGAAAGATTTCTACTCCAAATTATATGAAAGGGATGATACATGTACTCCAGACATCATGAAAGGTACCAGTACCAGAGTTCTTCCAGTCCTTCCAGCAGAAGTTGCACATGCAATCAAGAACATGAAGCGAGGAAAAGCTCCAGGAGAAGATGGGATTACTGTAGACATCATACAAGAAGCAAGTGGAGAAATCGAAACAGTACTCGCCCAAATTTTCACCCAATGCCTTAATGAAGGGAAGATTCCTGAGGATTGGAACAACGCTATAATGATCCTTCTTCATAAAAAAGGTGACATCGAGGATCTCAGGAACTACAGACCTATCAGCCTCCTATCAGTGGTTTATAAAATCTTCACTAAAGTTCTTTCACATCATTTGAAGGTAACACTGGACATGGCTGAACCGAGAGAACAAGCTGGATTCAGGAGTAGGTACAGCACAATAGATCATATCCACGTACTGAGAGAACTAATTGAAAGAGCGAGGGAATATGAACTTCCATTGTGCATGGCTTTTATAGATTATGAAAAAGTCTTTGATTCAGTGAAACCATCAGCAGTTACAATGGCTCTGAAATCCTGCGGTATTGAAGATGCATACATTAATATTATTAATAACATCTATGAAAATGCAAGTGCAAAGATTCGGCTGTTTGAAAATACAACACATAAAAATTTTAAAGGGAGTGAGACAAGGTGACACCATATCTCCGAAGCTCTTTAACGCCACATTGGAAACTCTCTTTCAATCACTGAACTGGGAAAACAAAGGGATAAAGATTAATGGAGTTTATCTAACCCACCTTCGTTTTGCTGATGACATTGCAACTACCCCATCAGAGCTGCAGAGTATGATTCAAGAACTTGCTAACAAGAGTAAAGAAATGGGATTAAAAATAAACTTTCAGAAGACAAAAGTAATGTTCAATGCTTTTACAAGAAATGAAGATTTATGGATTGATGAAGAAAAGCTGGAGATAACAGACACATACGTTTATCTTGGACAGCAGATATCAAGTGAGGGTGACATTGACGAAGAAATTAATTGGTGTACAAAGCTTTTGGAAGAAACAGCATAATTTTCAAGAGCAATATGCCATTATGTCTTAAAAGAAAAGTGTTTGATCAATGCATCCTTCCAGTGCTTACGTACTGTGCAGAGACGTGGACCTTAACTAAAAGGGACATACAAAGGCTGCAGACAACTCAAAGAAGCATGGAGAGGGGCATGCTTGGTGTAACCAGGAGAGATAAGAAGAGGAACTCGTGGATCCGAAAAATGACCCGAGTGGAAGACGTCATGATCAGAGTTAAATCCCTGAAATGGCAATGGGCTGGGCATACTGCCAGAAGGACAGACCATCAATGGACAGCCGAAATTTTAGATTGGATTCCAAGGGACAGGAAAAGACCCAGAAGAAGACCACATGGAAGATGGGTGGATGAAATTCGAAAGTATGCGGGAGTGACATGGAGGAGACTGGCACAAGACAGACCGTTGTGGAGGAAACTTGGGGAGACCTTCGTCCAGCAGTGGATTGATAATGGTTGACAATGATGATGATGATGATATACTATCTACCAACAAGTAATTGGACACCCCTGCAATCGACAATATCTGCGATCCTGATACACGTCACGGCCACCGCCGTTAAATATCGTGTGGGAAACAACAATGCAACCATTCGCATGCAAGATGCCACACAGTTCGGTGCTCTCTGATTTCGAGAAAGGTGTAATCGTCGGGTATCACAGAAATGGCCGATCCATACATGACATATCCAGCAAGTTGAAGTACCCAAATTGTCAGTGACCTACGTGATTGGCAAGTGGAAGATGAGAGGTGACTGTTGGAATGTGCCCCGAACCGGCAGCCTCACAAAACTGGGAGTTAGAGACCGACAGAGAAATTCGAAAGAACCGCACCAAATTGATGCACCACGTCCGCGAGGAGTTTAAACAGGCATCCGGGTGTGTTCTTTCAATGAATACCATCCGTAAGGAAGCCCATCTGCTCGGTTATCATGGACGTGCTGCCGCCCACAAGCCTTTGATCACCAAGGCCAATAGCGCTGCTCAGCTAACGTGGTGCAAAGAACGTCGACAGTGGACTGTTGAACAGTGGAAACAGGTTCTTTGGAGTGACGAATCAAGGTTCACCCTCTACCGTTCAGATGGCAGGGTCTGGGTTTGGCGTCTGCCTGGAGAACGCCTCCTGCCAGAATGTATTGTGCCAACTGTGAAGTTCGGTGGCGGTGGAATTATGCTATGGGGGTGTTTCTCCTGGTATGGCACGGGACCCTTGGTCGCAATTCCTGGTAGACTCAACGCCGAGACCTCCTGCACCATTTTAGATGACCCTGCGCTTCCTACGTTGTGGCAGTTTTACAGGGTGGACACATGTTACTTTCAGAATAACAATGCCACCTGTCATGTTGCGAGGTCCACCATGGCTTGGTATGGTGACAATGGGGTTAATCGAATGGACTGGCCTGCGCAGAGCCTGGACCTTAACCGTATCGAGCGTCTCTGGGACGAATTGGAGCGTCGACTTAAGGGATGCCCCTACCGTCCGAAATCGGTGAAGGAACTGACCTGTCTTCTCCAAGCCGAGTGGAAGAAAATACAGCTAGCAGTCGTACAACCCCTTGTTGAGAGTATGCCCCTGAGGGTTGCAGCTGTGATCGCCGCTCGTGGAGGCTCCACCAACTATTGAAGGTGAATAAACTTTGTTTTCCTTTGCTATCACAGTTGTCCAATTACTTTTTAGTATATAGTGTATATATAATGTGTGTGTGTGTGTGTGTGTGTGTGTGTGTGTGTGTGTGTGTGTGTGTTACCTCGTGTGAATAAAATGTTTGACAGAAAAAAATTTTATTTGCAGATCTGAATGATATGGAAACTCGTCATGCCAAGGATTTGGTTAAAATAGAAGGATCCATTGCATCAGGAAAATCATTAAGTGTCAAATTGGTGCCTAATTTTGCAGACAATACAGCAGGTATGATGATGTTTTGATTTGCATATCTTTTTGTCTTGCAGAGGGTTTCTTTTTTTTAATCATGAATACTATAATTTCTATTTTTTCAGAACTGAAGTTACTTATATATATGTGAGTGTGTGTGAACTAGGTCTTTCCTTGAATATGCAGTTAAACTATTTCCCAGTTCCTTTCTTTTATCCTTTTGTACATAAATTTTCTGCTTTCTTTTTTCTAATTTATTTTGGTAATATAAATTTAGGTGATACCTAATCCCAAATTTGTTTTCTATCGATTGGCACTCCAGCAGGAACATCAGATATATGCCTAACCATAAACTTGAATACTTTTATTTCCTTTGCACTGGAAAATTTGCCAGTTATGAACTTTGTGTTGGGCTCAACTAACTATTCCCTTTCTTTAGTTTTCTTGCCACATACATTGACCGACTTACTCTCTGATATTCAATGTCTAATGTTGCTTGAATCTGGTTTGTGAAATGATGTTAGTTCTTTTGTTGTTGTTATTCTTATGTGTTTCTAAAGTTAATATTCTTTTTTATAAAATGTCATAACTCTTTTTTTTTTTTTTTTTGTTCTGATATATTTCTGAATTTAGTTCATTTTTGTGATAGAAATGCTATAATAATGTACTGTTCATTTTTGTGGCAGACTCCTCAGAAAACTTGCAAACCTTCATTTTGCAGGAGCAATTGGACTTACATCACCCATTGAAAAAAAGGACTAGGAAAGCAACTTCCCATGTGAAATTCCTTTACTCACATGTAATGAACTGTGAAGTACGTACTTTGGGAATGAGGTTTAAAAATCATATTTATGAATAAACAGCACAATTATAAGTGAAAATGACAGAGTCCAACATAACAGTATTGAAGTAGCCAGTCAAAGGGAATGGTGAAGGTTGATGGTACTAAAATCAGCTGGATGTTTAACAGTGAAATAATAGCAGGGTGTTGATAAAAATGTGATCCTTGGATAAAATTTATACACAGTTAAATGAGAAAGTAGCAGAATGAATTGAGAGGTTAAGAAGGTGATAGGTCAAATCTAAATCTTGGAATGTCAATTAAAAACAAACTGTGAAAAGTTAAAATTCTTATAAAAATGTTAGTTAAATAGATGAGAACATGAAAATTTAGTCTGCTAAGCCATACTTCTGCAATCAGATGCATTTCAACCCCTGTCTCCTGGTCATTGCCAGTAATTTGTGGGTTGTCACTAGTTGCAACTCACATGCTGTTGAAGTTGACTTGACATTCTTGCATTGCAGAAGCCTGGTTTTGGTTATTGGTTGTTGCTTTCCATTGAATTTCCTGTGTGCCATCAGGTGGGAGAACTGTACCTGGAAGTTGGCAAGCTAGTTTTCACTGTTCTTCAGTTGTTGTTGTTTTTTATTTTCACACATTATGAATTTTTATTCATAAGATAAGTCAAATAGCATGTTTAGGTTACAATTAGTTTTTATACAAGTTTTTCAATGATGACGGATTCTGCAAAATTTTAGGATTTGCTTGTTTCTGATGGGAGCTTATGAGTTTTATATTTTCCCATAAGAGGGTGAATTGATTCTCCATGCAATATATAACATCATGGATGTATGGAAACGTGAATGCTGCCAGTCAATAATATGCTCATTTAGCCTAGTACTAATATTGCATTTTGTACTACCTATATGTATCTTGGATGATTTTTTCATTTTGGTTGTGTAGAATGGGAATATATCAGGAATGATGCAAAACCGACAGCAAACTTCTTCATTGAAAAAAACAGGAATTTATGGTATTCCCATTATATATAACCAAGATGAAAAACCACCAAAGATATCTATAGGCAGCACAAAATTATTTTTATGTTCTCATCAATTTCACCAACATTTTTATAAATTTATATTTAAAATAATAAATATTTTTTTAACCTATCATATTTTAACTTTTCAGTTCATTCTGCTACTTTCACATTTTCACTCTGCATCAATTTTATCCAAGGATCACATTTATATCACCACCCTGCAATCATTTCACTGTTAAACTTCCAGCTAATTTTAAGAATATCGAGCTTTATCATTCACTCTGACCAGCTACTTCAGTACTGGTATGTTGGATTCTGTCATTTTTACTGATAATTGTGCTATTTATTCATAAAGATGATTTTTAAACCTCATCCCCAAGATATATTCTGTGCATTTTGTTAAATGTGAGTAACAGAATTTTGCATGAGAATTTACTATCACAAAATTAACTAAAATTAGAAACATGTCAGGAAAAATATTGTAAATCAGAACAAAAAGAAAAAACAATGAATTATGACATTTCTATCAAAAAGAATACTAACTTTAGAAGCACATCAGAACAGCAATGACAAAAGAACTAACATTGTTTCACAAACCAGATTCAAGCAACATCAGGCACTGAATATCAGAGAGAAAATTGGTCAATGTATGTGATAAGAAAACTAAACAGAGAGAATAGTTAGATGAGCTCAACACAAAGTTCATAACTGGCAAATTTTCTAGTGCAAAGGAAATAAAGTACTATAAAAGTGCAACAACTCAAAAATATACAATTCTTGAATTGTCCTTCATTAATGTGCTAATCATATTTAAGTACTTATAGAAAAAAAAAATAGGGATAAGGATATGTAATTTCAATGATCCAAACAAACTTAACACACACACCACGCACCCGCACACACATACGCACTGCACACACATACATACATACGTATCACTAAGCTGTTCTCTGAGATTCAGAGGTTAGCTCCAAAAAGAAATACAAACTACCAGATAATTTTTACTTACTGTAGCTGTATCAAACACAGAACAGCAACAAGGGCCTCTGTGAATCTCAGAGAGGTGCCAGCTAGTTCTGTGTGACATTGGCGAAAAGATCCCAACTCACTGGGTTTTGTTCCAGAATCCTTAGGTTGAATGACCAACTGGAACAATCTGCTGTGGGCTAATCCCCCACACTGATGCACTTACCTGATTAAAAAGACAACAAGAAATGCAGACACACTTAATGATAACTAGAAAGCCTTGATCAAAATTGAAAAGGAGAAACAAAGAAGTTGGAGAGATAGAGAAATTACCAGATTGCAGAACAGAGGGCGCCACGTGCGAATATCTGTAGAAACATCAAGAGAGAATGGGGCCATGGCCGATTGAATCACTTCATCTGCGGTGGCAGAGAGGAGCAGATGTGAAACATGCTTCCTGACGGCGACCAGAGCCCGGCGGAAAGTGCTTGAGGTGGAGTTGTCACGAGGATTAGGGTTAAAACATTGACGGTGGAGTTCATCGAAGTTCACATTGGCAGACTCGGTAGGGTTCATGGAGTATAAGAACAAACTGAGTATGAATGAGTTAGGTTGAGAATAGATGTAATATGAGGATATGCTAATGTAGTGACTGTGTTGTAAAACGCTTGTGTGGTAAGTGAGTTTGTAAATAGTATAGAATTATTTTTTATTTATTTATTTATTTATTTTTTTGAAGTGATGCAGCTGTATGAAGTGGCTCTAAAGTGGAAATAAAGACAGAACAGACTCGAGGACCAGCAGAGGAAACACATGACGCCAAGGGGATGATAGTTGTAACGACCACAGAAGCACTCATGATATACCCTTCAAATACCTGCAGGACTTACAGGCTGATTGAACTGTTCAAACATCCCATTTAAACCTTTAAATTAGCTGCTCTGATGGCCATGTAAACTGAGGTGCTGGCTTTTGACCATTCGTTAGAGCTGTGCCAGGTTTGAGGTGTGTTTGTATGATGGTACTGGATGTCTCTCTTCCCTGGAAGCAGGGGCCCTAATTTAGGGATAAGGGACTGCTCACAGACCAATTTCCCAATAGGCCAATTGGGCCTGGGCCTAGGCCTAGGGTGGCAAATTTTAGAGGCAGCAAATTTCAGTGATAGTAAAAATCTATAATTTTTAAAAGCCCATAAAAATAATGAAAGAAAAATTAAAATAAAAGGGGAAACTAACATTTATTCCAGAAACAGCTGTATACAAGATTTTGTTTCTGAATTCCTGTAGTCCCCTTCCTCTTTGACTTGAGAAACTATAAACAAACATACATTTATTTTTAGAACTTCCTTAAAACTTGTCAATTTTGAAAATTTCGATACTGTTAAAATTTTAAATAATGTAGCACTTGCACATGAATTATAAAATTAGCTTTTATTTCAAATTCAAAATTTATTTATTACTTCACTGCATCAAAAGAAGCATGATACAATTAATTGTATGCATTAAAATTGCAAACAATTTTAATGCATGCAAGTGTTCAAGAGATAAAGCGTCAATTAGTTTTCGGCCAACCAGTGTCCTTAGCTGACAAGCGAAAACTATGGAGAAGCATACGTCTTACTGTTCTTTCTTGAAAGGCATTGCACTGCCATGTATCAAAACATTTAAAATTGTTAAGAAAAAAAAAAAAAAAAAGAGAAAGAAAGAAAAGAAGGAAGAGACAGAAACTTCTACCAAAGCAAATGATTAATTACAAATATTTAATCAATTTAGGAATCGATGGAGGAATTTAAAAGTAAGGAATCTTTGTCAAGGGTAGACAAATTTTGTTATTAATTGTCATAAGAAAAATTTTTGTATACAGTTTCACGACATGTAAGCTTTAAATTATTATTTTTATTTGTACTTTGCTTTGGATAAGCTTCAGTACTCCCCTGCCTCCCCTAACATTTCATTTTGTTCCTCAATTTGGATCCGAATGATTTACATGAATTTATTTATTTTTTATTGAAGGTGTTTAATGACCATTGTGAGCAACTCAGTGGGCTATATGCAGTCTCCCATCCCTAATTTTGGACCACTAGTTCCAAAGAAGGGTGAGAGCCAGCTCCATAAGACAAACACAACATCCATGCGTCACCAGGATTCAAACCCGGACCCACCTTGGACGAATGGACAGAAGCCATTGTTTAGACCACTGAACCACCGGGGTGGCACATGAAATTGTAGCCATCAAATTCGTTATTTTAAAGGAGAGAAGGAACTGCAAATTTGTCTAGGCCTAAGGGCAGCAAAGCCCGAAATCTGTCTCTGGGACTGCTTGTAGTCCTAAAAATTGCTCAGGGTTTAGATAGTACTTGATACAAGAAAAATGAAGGTAACTCCTAAATTAAAGATTTTTAAGTAACTGTGAAGTCATCAGTCATGTATTTGTTACCCTTTTGCCATTTCCAGATAAGCTTACTAGGCATCAGCTAAATTACAGTGAAATATTCTTTCACATGCATCATCTGCAATGGTACTCATATAATTTTCATTAAAATAATAGAATTATGAAAGTGCATGAAATTTTTGGCAACTAGACAAATATTTAACATCAAGTAAGTATTATGTGCTACTCCTGTTCATATTTCATTAGGATTGTTTGGGGATGTCTCATTTAAATTGCCCAGACCAATATGTAGTAAGAATGTGTGCTGTTTGGATTTATTGCATTAGACATTATCATTGAAAGCTATATAAAAATGTTACATGTTTTTCTTTGTGCATTATAAAGGTGAAAAAAAAAAAAAAAAAAACCCTCTATACTGGAAAGTTCCAATTAGATACAGAATGAGAGATACATGTTCACATGTTGTAAAAATCTTATGTCTGCAATTCTTTAAAAAAATAATAATTCAAGAAATTACTGTGTTAGGGCAGACTAATTTCAGAACTGTTCTAAAGCTGAGCTGTATTAACTCGGATACAAAAAAAGAAAATCCACTGTCTTCATAATTTAGGTAACATGCTGATAAAAATTATCAGAATTAGTTTGCATGTTTTTAGAAATCATTGCAGTGCAGAATGGCAGTTTTTCATACTGTACTTATGCATGATGCAGTATTATAACTTAGTTGTGTTTTGCCCAGGAATTTCCTTGTTGAAAGTAATATGCATGAAAATTATTAAGTCACCTTGCAACATCTTTTAAAATGAACAGCTGTGTAACATTACATTTTCATAAATAGACACTGGAGACAAAAGGTTGCCTAAAAAGCAGTTTTTCAAATCAAAAATTTTTTTTATTAATATTACTGGCATTTTGCTGAAATATTACTTTCAAAAATTTCAGGGTTACTCTGTGATGTTCTACCAATTTACTCAAAGAAAAATGAGATTTTTTTACTTTTTAACAATTTTGCATTTCTGGGGTGCATTCATTTTGAAATGATACTTCAAGCATATTCATATCATGTGTCAGTGTGTGTTGTATAAATTTGGATTAACATTTTCAGTTTTTTGAATATTGTCTTATGTATGATATTTTTGTTTTGTTACTTAAGGAAAATCTTACTTTGTCGTGTCTTGTGATTTTTTTTATCAAACCATTTACAAAATCATATTTGGGTGTGATGTGTATATATATAAATAAAACAAACAACAGGAACTAATAAATAACTTTTTTTTTTTTTTAAATTATAAAAAAAATTTCTCCCCTGAAAATTTTAACGCACAAAAGCAGCAGAGAAGAATTTTCAGAAAAACACTCAAAAATAAGAAGCATTTTCAATGGGAGCCAAGAGCTAGAGAAAAAAAGTTAAAAACGTATAAAAAAAAGTAAACATACATTATATATATATATATATATATATATATATGGGATGTAAGGTCAGGTGATGCGTAACATCACAGCCTCTCCTTGACAAATGTCAACCCCGCCTTCTCGTGGTGCATCCTGTTCCCACTAAAGGGGCTCTGACGACCGCCCATAGCGGTATAACTATACCATCGGGATTAGAGGAAATTCTATCCCACACTCACCAACCCGCTTGGCCAGCGTGGTGAGTTATGGCCAAACCCCTCCAAAATGATTCCACAACTTAAATCTTGGCCCTCAGTCTCCGGCAGCTGGAAAGTACCTGGCCAAGGCAGCGGCCAGTGCGACATGAAGGCAGAGGGTGCTAAGAATCCCCGGAGGACCGGACTAGGCTGCCATCTGATGCTGACCTTGGCTACTTACAATGGACGCTCCCTATCTTCTGATTCAAGGCTTCTTGAATTGGAAGAGGAACTACAAAGGATCAAGTGGGACATCGTGGGGCTAAGTGAGGTAAGGAGAAAAGGAGAAAATCTCATCGAACTGAAAAGTGGACATCTCTTCTACTATCGTGGGACAGATACTGGCAGAACTAGTGGTGTTGGATTTATAATAAACAAGAAACTGAAGGATAAAGTTGTAGAAGTTGAAAGTTCCTCTGACAGAGCTGCACGACTTGTTATCCAACTCTCGAAAAGATACCAGGCTCAGATTATTCAAACTTATGCACCCACCACAAGTCATCCTGAAGAAGAAATTGAAGAATTTTATGAGGAAATTTGTCATCTAAATAATAAAGGTAAGCAGCACTTGAAAATAATTATGGGAGATTTCAATGCAAAAATAGGGCAACGGCAACAGAATGAAACTTCAGTAGGTAAATTCGGTCATGGCAACAGAAACCAGCGTGGAAATACTCTCGTTGAGTTTGCAGAGGCAGAAGGGTTTTTCATCTTGAACTCCTTCTTCAAGAAAAAGCCACACAGGAAATGGACATGGAGACATCCAAATGGGACGACAAGTGAAATTGATTTTATTATGTGTAACAAAAAATTCGTCATAGAAGACTGCAGTGTGCTAAACAAGTTCAACACAGGTAGTGACCATAGATTGGTGAGATGTAAGATGCACCTCAACACTAAACTTGAACGCGGCAAGCTCATAAGACAAACAAAATCTATTGACATAACCAACCTTAAAAAACACCATAATACCTTCAAGTTGGAACTGAAGAACAGGTTCTCTGCTTTAGAAGGCCTAACATCGGAAGAAGTGGACATCTCTGAAGTTAACAGAAAAGTAACCAAAGCTCTTATGGAAACAGCAACAAAATTAGCTAGGTCTAAGAACAAGTTGCATGTGAACAAATTATCAGGAAAAACCAAAATGTTGATGCAAAAAAGAAGAGAGATGAGGACAACTAAAGAAGATGTGACTTCCAAAGTGGAATATATAGAGCTATGCAAGACAGTAAGAAAAAGTATCACTGAAGACGTAAGAAAATTCAACTGTGAACTAGTGAGGAAAGCAATTGAAAACAACCAAAGCCTAAAGATAGCAAAGGGACATCTCAGTAAGGGAAGAAAACAGATTATGGCACTGAGAAAAGAAGATGGTTCTGTAACAAGAAATAGAGGCGAAATTTTGACAAGAGTGAAAGATTTCTACTCCAAATTATATGAAAGGGATGATATATGCACTCCAGACATCATGAAAGATACCAGTACCAGAGTTCCTCCAGTCCTTCCAGCAGAAGTTGCACATGCAATCAAGAACATGAAGCGAGGAAAAGCTCCAGGAGAAGATGGAATTACTGTAGACATCATACAAGAAGCAAGTGGAGAAATCGAAACAGTACTCGCCCAAATTTTCACTCGATGCCTTATTGAAGGAAAGATTCCTGAGGATTGGAACACCGCTACAATGATCCTGCTACATAAGAAAGGTTACATTGAGGATCTCGGAAACTACAGGCCTATCAGCCTCCTATCTGTAGTTTATAAAATCTTCACTAAAGTTCTTTCACACCGCTTGAAGGTAACACTGGACATGGCTCAACCGAGAGAACAAGCTGGATTCAGGAGTGGCTACAGCACAATAGATCATATCCACGTGCTGAGAGAACTAATTGAAAGAGCGAGGGAATATGAACTTCCATTGTGCATGGCTTTTATCGATTATGAAAAAGCCTTTGATTCGGTGAAACCATCAGCAGTTACAATGGCTCTGAAAACCTGCGGTATTGAAGATGCATACATTTATATTATTAATAACATCTATGAAAATGCAAGTGCAAAGATTAGGCTGTTTGAAAATACAACACACGTAAAAATTGGAAAGGGAGTGAGACAAGGTGACACCATATCTCCGAAGCTCTTTAATGCCACATTGGAGGGTGTTTTTCAGTCGCTGAGCTGGGAAAACAAGGGGATAAAGATTAATGGAGATTATCTAACCCACCTTCGTTTTGCTGATGACGTAGTCATTTTTGCAACTAGCCCATCAGAGCTGCAGAGTATGATCCAGGAACTTGCTGACAAGAGTAAAGAAGTGGGATTAAAAATGAACTTTCAGAAGACAAAAGTGATGTTCAATGCTTTTACAAGAAATGAAGATTTATCGATTGAGGGAGAAAAGCTGGAGATAACAGACATGTACGTTTATCTTGGACAGCAGATATCAAGTGAGGGTCACATTGGTGAAGAAATTAATCGGCGTACAAAACTTGCCTGGAGAGCTTTTGGAAGAAACAGCATAATTTTCAAGAGCAATATGCCATTATGTCTTAAAAGAAAAGTGTTTGATCAATGCATCCTTCCAGTGCTTACGTATGGTGCAGAGACGTGGACCTTAACTAAAAGAGACATACAAAGGCTGCAGTATAGAATCATGTCTTGCCCTGTCTACAATACTGTAGGTAAACATTTTCGTTTGTATCGCTCGTGCTTTATTGTCTGCCTCTCCTTCGCCCTACGTGGCGAAATAATTTTTTTTTTTTATGATTTTAACAATATTTTGTTTTACGTTTCACTGGAACCTTCCAGCTGATGTATATACCGCTGTATTTATTGGCAGAATTCCATTGTCATGTACATAGAAATGTTATTTTACTGAAGAATAAAGGCAATTTTGAAATGTAGATTGCAGTTACATCTCAACCTATAAGTGGGATTTTTGTTGTCGCCCACGTTCACTGTAACAAATCATGTTTTTACGTATTAATTTTGGCGCTTCGCTATTTGTGATTTTTCTGTTTTAATGTGCCATTGAAGATAGCTCACCATGTTTCCCATGTTCTCTTCGATAATGTTGGGTTTTATGTTGTTGTATATAATTCTTCCATCTGCACAGTTTACTGCCCACGCAATGTCCCCTTCATTATGTTGAATATTTTTTTAAAATCTTAGTCACTGTGTGTATAATATAATGTAACAAGATGCCCTTCTGAGTACATTTAGCGTTATTTCCTCTTGTCACTGAATACTTCTGTACATATGTTGTAAATTTTGAATGTAGCATCACTGATGCATTTCTGTGAATTAGTACCTAATGTTTAATCTTTAGTATGGTAGTAATGCTTAATTGGAATTTGTGCATAGTATAGAATCATGTCTTGCCCTGTCTACAATACTGTAGGTAAACATTTTCGTTTGTATCGCTCGTGCTTTATTGTCTGCCTCTCCTTCGCCCTACGTGGCGAAATAATTTTTTTTTTTATGATTTTAACAATATTTTGTTTTACGTTTCACTGGAACTTTCCAGCTGATGTATATACCGCTGTATTTATTGGCAGAATTCCATTGTCATGTACATAGAAATGTTATTTTACTGAAGAATAAAGGCAATTTTGAAATGCAGACAACTCAAAGAAGCATGGAGAGGTGCATGCTTGGTGTAACCAGGAGAGATAAGAAGAGGAACTCGTGGATCCGAAAAATGACAAGAGTGGAAGACATCATGATCAGAGTTAAATCCCTGAAATGGCAATGGGCTGGACATACTGCCAGAAGAACAGACCATCGATGGACAGCCGAAATTTTAGATTGGATTCCAAGGGACAGGAAAAGACCCAGAAGAAGACCACATGGGAGATGGGTGGATGAAATTCGAAAGTATGCAGGGGTGACATGGAGGAGACTGGCACAAGACAGACCGTTGTGGAGGAAACTTGGGGAGACCTTCGTCCAGCAGTGGATTGATAATGGTTGACAATGATGATGATGATGATATATATATATATATATCCCCTGCTGGACGAAGGTCTTCCCAAGTTTCCTCCACAACGGTCTGTCTTGTGCCAGTCTCTTCCATGTCACTCCCGCATACTTTCGAATTTCATCCACCCATCTTCCATGTGGTCTTCTTCTGGGTCTTTTCCTGTCCCTTGGAATCCAATCTAAAATTTCGGCTGTCCATCGATGGTCTGTTCTTCTGGCAGTATGTCCAGCCCATTGCCATTTCAGGTATTTAACTCTGATCATGATGTCCTCCACTCTTGTCATTTTTCGGATCCACGTGTTCCTCTTCTTATCTCTCCTGGTTACACCAAGCATGCACCTCTCCATGCTGCTTTGAGTTGTCTGCAGCCTTTGTATGTCTCTTTTAGCTAAGGTCCACGTCTCTGCACCATACGTAAGCACTGGAAGGATGCATTGATCAAACACTTTTCTTTTAAGACATAATGGCATATTGCTCTTGAAAATTATGCTGTTTCTTCCAAAAGCTCTCCAGGCAAGTTTTGTACGCCGATTAATTTCTTCACCAATGTGACCCTCACTTGATATCTGCTGTCCAAGATAAACGTACGTGTCTGTTATCTCCAGCTTTTCTCCATCAATCGATAAATCTTCATTTCTTGTAAAAGCATTGTACATCACTTTTGTCTTCTGAAAGTTCATTTTTAATCCCACTTCTTTACTCTTGTCAGCAAGTTCCTGGATCATACTCTGTAGCTCTAATGGGGTAGTTGCAAAAATGACTATGTCATCAGCAAAACGAAGGTGGGTTAGATAATCTCCATTAATCTTTATCCCTTTGTTTTCCCAGTTCAGTGATTGAAAGACATTTTCCAATGTGGCATTAAAGAGCTTCGGAGATATGGTGTTACCTTGTCTCACTCCTTTTCCAATTTTTATGTGTGTTGTATTTTCAAACAGCCGAATCTTTGCACTTGCATTTTCATAGATGTTATTAATAATATTAATGTATGCATCTTCAATACCGCAGGATTTCAGAGCCATTGCAACTGCTGATGGTTTCACCGAATCAAAGGCTTTTTCATAATCGATAAAAATCATGCACAATGGAAGTTCATATTCCCTCGCTCTTTCAATTAGTTCTCTCAGTACGTGGATATGATCTATTGTGCTGTAGCCACTCCTGAATCCAGCTTGTTCTCTCGGTTGAGCCATGTCCAGTGTCACCTTCAAGCGGTGTGAAAGAACTTTAGTGAAGATTTTATAAACCACTGATAGGAGGCTGATAGGTCTGTAGTTCCTGAGATCCTCAATGTCACCTTTTTTATGTAGCAGGATCATTGTAGCGTTGTTCCAATCCTCAGGAATTTTCCCTTCATTAAGGCATCGAGTGAAAATTTGGGCGAGGACTGTTTCGATTTCTCCACTTGCTTCTTGTATGATGTCTACAGTAATTCCATCTTCTCCTGGAGCTTTTCCTCACTTCATGTTCTTGATTGCATGTGCAACTTCTGCTGGAAGGACTGGAAGAACTCTGGTACTGGTACCTTTCATGATGTCTGGAGTACATGTATCATCCCTTTCATATAATTTGGAGTAGAAATCTTTCACTCTTGTCAAAATTTCTCCTCTATTTCTTGTTACAGAACCATCTTCTTTTCTCAGTGCCATAATCTGTTTTTTTCCCTTACTGAGATGTCCCTTTGCTATCTTTAGGCTTTGGTTGTTTTCAATTGCTTTCCTTACTAGTTCACAGTTGAATTTCCTTACGTCTTCAGTGATACTTTTTCGTACTGTCTTGCATAGCTCTATATATTCCACTTTGGAAGTCACATCTTCTTTAGTTGTCCTCATCACTCTTCTTTTTTGCATCAACATTTTGGTTTTTCCTGATAATTTGTTCATACAATTTGTTCTTAGACCCAGCTAATTTTGTTGCTGTTTCCATAAGAGCTTTGGTTACTTTTCTGTTAACTTCAGAAATATCCACTTTTTCCGATGTTAGGCCTTCTAAAGCAGAGAATCTGTTCTTCAGTTCCAATTTGAAGGTATTATGGTGTATTTTAAGGTTGGTTATGTCAATACATTTTGTTTGTCTTATGAGCTTGCCGCGTTCGAGTTTAGTGTTGAGGTGCATCTTACATCTCACCAATCTATGGTCACTGCCTGTGTTGAACTTGTTTAGCACACTGCAGTCTTCTATGACGAATTTTTTGTTACATATAATAAAATCAATTTCACTTGTCGTCCCATTTGGATGTCTCCATGTCCATTTCCTGTGTGGCTTTTTCTTGAAAAAGGAGTTCAAGATGAAAAACCCTTCTGCCAACTCTACGAGAGTATTTCCACGCTGGTTTCTGTTGCCGTGGCCGAATTTACTTACTGAAGTTTCATTCTGTTGCCGTTGCCCTATTTTTGCATTGAAATCTCCCATAATTATCTTCAAGTGCTGCTTACCTTTATTATTTAGATGACGAATTTCCTCATAAAATTCTTCAATTTCTTCTTCAGCATGACTTGTGGTGGGTGCATAAGTTTGAATGATCTGAGCCTGGTATCTTCTCGAGAGTTGGATAACGAGTCGTGCAGCTCTGTCAGAGGAAATTTCAACTTCTACAACTTTATCCTTCAGTTTCTTGTTTATTATAAATCCAACACCACTAGTTCTGCCAGTATCTGTCCCACGATAGTAGAAAAGATGTCCACTTTTCAGTTCAATGAGATCTTCTTCTTTTCTCCTTACCTCACTTAGCCCGACGATGTCCCACTTGATCCTTTGTAGTTCCTCTTCCAATTCAAGAAGCCTTGAATCAGAAGATAGGGAGCGTCCGTTATACGTAGCCAAGGTCAGCATCAGATGGCAGCCTAGTCCGGTCCTCCGGGGATTCTTAGCACCCTCTGCCTTCATGTCGCACTGGCCGCTGCCTTGGCCAGGTACATTCCAGCTGCCGGAGAGTCCACTCATAACTGTGGAAGTGTGGAATAGCATTTCCTCTAATCCCGATGTTATAGTTATACCGCTATTGGCGATCGTCAGAGCCCCTTTAGTGGGAACAGGATGTACCACGAGAAGGCGGGGTTGACATTTGTCAAGGAGAGGCTGTGATGTTACGCATCACCTGACCTCACATATATATATATATTTATTTATTTTTATTTTTTTTTATTTGGGGTTACTACGATTGACAGCTTCGGACCATTCTCAAGAAACACATATAGCATGTTAAATCTGTTTATTTTTGTGGTGTAATAAGCACAAAGATTTGCCAAGCTTTCGCACTCCACTGGGAGGCTTTTTCAAGGCAATGGTAGAGATAAAAATGCAGTGAATTAGAACATGTGTTCTATAAACTGGGAGGCTCTTTATGGTAGACATAAAAGTGCATTAAATTAGATTACATGTTCTAATTCACTGCATTTTTATGTCTACCATTGCCTTGAAAAAGCCTCCCAGGGAGTGTGAAAGCTTGGCAAATCTTTGTACTTATTACACTACAAAAATAAATGGATTTAATATGCAATATGCGTTTCTTGAGTATTCACACTCTGGTGTATATAAAATAACATTAACTTTGGACCAGTTGTGGCGCAAGCTTGGAGGCTTGTAAATCAGGGCGATGCATCAGGGCCATCAGCGGTGTACTGTAGGCTGCCATCAATGGATTGCTACTGTACCCTGAGCAGCAGATTTCAACCAGCAGTGGCCCATCTCTGCCAGCTGGCAGCCAGCAGTTTCCCAACAGCTGTGTTTTTGCTGGGACCTGTACCTGACAGACTGTTGTGGAAAAAACTTTGGGAGACCTTCATCCAGCAGTGGATTGATGACACACACACACACACACACACACACACACACACACACACACACACACACAGAGTCAAGTCACATTATTGTGACCACCTCCTACTATTGACGGCAACAGCGCGCATAGCCAATAAAAGAAGGCACGTGTCATGAGTTAGCTTGGTGGGTATATAAGGTGTGCCATAGGCATTCTGAAAGCATATCACTCGTTGCTGTCATAGATAAAAGGAGCGATTTATCAGATTTGCAAAAAGGGATGATTATCGGCTTTCGGGCCAAGAATGACAGTATTTCTGAAACAGCGCAGTTTGTGAACTGTTCGCGTGCTTCTGTGGTTAAAGTGTATCTTGATTGGAGAAATGGCACCATTGCAAATAAGAGACCTGCAAACTGCGGAGCACCACATGCCATTGATGTGAGAGGTGAACGTCGACTGCAAAGGTGCGTGAGGGCCGATCGACACGCTACAGTGGAGCAACTCCCTGACTGAATGAACCAGGGGGATACCGGAAGTGTGTCTAAAACGACAGTTCAGTTGAACCCTGCCGTGTATGGGGCTCTGATGCAGACTGCACCTATGCTAACGAAGGTGCATCGGCAGAAAAGGCTTGCATTTGTTTGGCAGTATCGGAATTAGACCTCCGCTGATTGGCAAAGGATTGCCTTCTCCGACGAGTCACATTTTCTGCTTCATCGAACGCATGGACGTTGACATATAAGGCAAAAAATGTGAGAAAAGAAAAACACTCTTCAACGATTAGTGGAAGAACACAAGCTGGTGGGGGCAGCGTTATTGTCTAGGGAATGTTTTTGTGGCATTCCCTGGGTCCACTCATACCTGTGGAAGGCACTATGGACCAAATTCGTTATAAATCCATCCTTGCAGACCACGTACACCCATACATGCTGATTGTCTTCCCTGAGACGGTTGAGATCTCCCAGCCTAACAATGCGATGTGTCACACAGCTAGAAATGTTCGAGAGTGGTTGGAAGAGCACATTGAAGACTTCAAAGTGCTTCCCTGGCCCACTAAATCCCCAGACTTAAACCCAATTTAGCATCTGTGGGACCACCTCGATCGTGTTGTTCGCTTTATAGATCCTCCACCACGCACCCTCCAGCAGCTGTCACATGCACTGCAGTCGGCATGGCTCCGCATATATGTGAACACCTTCCAGCACCTTATTTAGTCTCTCCCAGCCTGTCTAGCTGCTGTTCACATTGCACATGGCGGTTACTCTGGATATTAGCTGGTGGTCACAATAATGTGACTCGACCGTGTATATATACGTGTGTGTGTGTGTGTGTGTGTGTGTGTGTGTGATGGTGCTATTGTGCTGAACCCTTATTATTATTATTATTATTATTATTATTATTATTATTATTTTGTAGTTTGATATTCTTTCTGTGTTTAAAATATAGCAAATGTGCTGATTTTAGGTTGACTGTATATTGTCATGTGTTTGCCTTTTTGTGTTAATATTTTAAATCAGTAAAAAATGACTTACTTTAGAAATTATTATAAATTGAAAAAAAAAGTGTTAAATTAATCAAGAATGAAAACTTGAGATATCTCCTTTTTATTTTTAGTTGTTGGTCCTCGTTATCAGCCTCAGGATATACGATTGAAGTGGGTCACACATCTTGGAAAAAATACATCTGGAGTCTTTTGTAATTTTACCTTCTTGAAATTTATTGTATTACTGTTTAATTTTGCTGGTGTTTTAGTAATATGAATTTCTTAAAATTTACAAAAGTAAGTTTAATACATTTGGAATTGGGTAGATCTCATAGAATTTATGACACCACTTGATTTTCATCTGTTTATTATTTTTATTTTTTAGTATTCAGTTTAGAGAATGCTTTTGAAAAAAACTTTTTTTTTTAAGAGTAAAAAATAGTAATAGCTCAAATTCAAACCAATGTTACCAGTCGGTGGTATATAATTGGTTAATCTTATTACTAAAGAAAGGGTCTTAAAGTGTGAATCCAGAAATGGCAGACTTCAAAAAATTACTATGTAAGTGTTAACCAGTTTAACTGTTTAAAATGAAAAGAAAAAGTGTGCATTTCATGTAGTGCAATATGATTTGGTAAAAAATATATATATATATATGATTTGGTAAAAAAAGTGTTTTAATTTATCTCTAAACACCCCCCCCCCCCCCTTCTTATTTTTTTCTATGTTTCTATGTTCAGAAAATTATATAAATATTGGGATTAGTACCCAGTTAAAGTTTACTCATTTTATTGCCTCAAAAATAACAGTAAAGTATCGCTTTTACATTCCGGGCACATGATAAAACTTGTTATTTGGTGGTGTTGTAGTCCTCTTCTGTAGGAATTATTTTCTAAAGAAAACTTCCACAGATTCAGTCCATAGAATTTATGTTGACTACCAGTTTCTTCATAAAGGCAAGAATTTAATAGCTCAGTATATGATGGGTACACAGTGACAAACAATAGTATGAGCCTACCCCACAAATCAAATCAATTAGGAATCATGATAATTTATCTTTGTTATCTGCATTGTTTTCAAGTTGAGAGAACCATTGAACATCCCTGATTTTCTCCTCTCTCGTTGAGTGTTGTCATATGTCTTCATGATTTTATATTGGTTGAAGGAAAGGAGCACACCTCATTTGTTTCAACCTGTTAGGCTAACATGGAATAACCTCTTATGGAACTAACTGTATAGAACTAACTGTATAGAACATAAACATTCTTACAGCATGGCAGGGATGAATAAAGCATGCCCAGGGATGAAAGGTGAGTGAGTTCTTTTTTTTTTTTTTTTTTTTTTTTATAAGTGTGCTTTGATATTCCATGAGTGCAATGATTGAGGCAGAAAGTAAGGTAATTAAGTTATCAAACTTCAGAAAGTTAACCATTTTTAACTTAGTTTTATGAGTAAAAATCTGCTGCCAAATCCAGTGGATCATCACTTTCTTGGCTGTGAAAAGATGGAACAGATGTTATCTGAAGGCAAACAAATTTTAAGTTACAGTTGTCATCTTGAGTTCTGTTCCGTATAATAAATACTCACTAGGTGCAATCATCTTAGGCACAATCATTTCATAGTAAAACCTACTCAAACACAACTTAATTACTAACAAATATGGCTCATCAGCCTAACTGTATAGAACATAAACATAATTAATTGGTGCATCTGACTTCACCATTGTGCTGCTGTGCTAACATTGTTTTCAAAAACAGTACATGTATTCAAAGCACGCAAACAATCTTGTGCACTACATATCATAACATAACATGCGACATTGAGACAGTCGCATATTAACTGCAACAAAAACACAACCAAATAGTTAAACAAAATTTACTTCTTGTGTGGCTGGCATAGATTGTGTGCATTCTTGGAAAACAATGGCTTATGTTCCATGGGTAATCTGAAGATGAAAACTCTCAGTGCAAAGGAAATTATTGCAGCTTATGTCACAAAAGCAAGAGTTTCTACATGATCACACACATTCCACTTCAGCTATTTAAATGCATTTAATGATATCCAACATTTATTCACTCAAGTTGTAACCAGTGCTGCAGTCCTCTCTGAAAAAGAAGTGGGCTGGTAAGTGTGAGCAATTGTGGTGGAAGGGAATCCACCCTCCCACTAAAGGAAGACATTATATTGAATTTGCAGATTTTTACACATCTAATAAACCTTTGGTGTTATGTAATATATGCACACTCCGTCAAAAAAAAAATAGTTGCACCCAGACGGACGTGTCAGATTGCAATGCTATTCGGGAGGAAGGTAAATATTACCAGGAACAATAAATGCTTATACATTGAGCCTGATATGGACAATATTTATTGAGCTTCACGCCAATAAGTAGTGTCTCTCAGTATGGCGCCGGGCTGCCATGTTTGCTCACACAGCATGCCCGATGTCTCAGCATGGAGTTGTACAGGTTCCTAATGGTGTCCTGTGATAAGTCATCCCATGCAGACGGTACGGGTGGAGTGTGGATAGCGTGTCCAATAGCGTCTCGCACATTTTCAATCGGCGATCGGCTGGCCATGGCAGAGTGTCAGTGCATTGAAGTCAAGCTCTCGAAACAGCAGCAGTATGCAAACGAGCGTTGTCCCGTTGGAAAATTGCACTGGAGTGAGCGTTCAGAAAAGGTAGGGCCACTGGTTGCAGGACCTCATTAATGTAACGTTGGGCTGTCAAAGTGCCTGTAATGAACACCAACTGGCGTCGTGCAATCGCACCCCACACCATGACACCAAGCCTTCTGGACGTGTGGCGCTGACCGCAGTGTCTCCAGACATGAATTCGTTGTTCGTCTCCTCCAAGGCAAAAGTGGGACTCGTCACTGAAGATCACCCGCTGCCATTCTGAGTGACTCCATGACAGTCTGGCACGACAACATTCCAGTCTTTGGCAACCACACAATGGTGTTAAGGGCAGTTGTCATAACGATCTGCGTGTGTGTACTCCTGCGTCGTGCAGCTGCCTGCCAATGGTTCTGGCGCTAATCGGACGAAGCATGGAGGACACCAGTGCTCACTGAATATCCGCAATCATGGCTGTTGGGTCACTCCACACATGTCGGACAACCTGTCAGTCCTCTCTCTCTCTCTCTCCGTGGTTTGTCTAGGTCTCCCAGACCTTTCTTGTCGCTGCTGCTTACATTGTTCTATCGACTGCCGCCAACAGCGTGCTATGATGATATATGCTCAACCGGTACGGTTCGCAAAACAACGATAAGACCATCCCACTTCCCGGAGTCTGACGATGCGGCCCCTCTTGAACTTCTCCAACTGCTCATATTGCTTCCGAACTGTTCTCCAAGGCATACTTCACTTGCAAAGGAAGCAACCAACACAACCACATGAGTCAGAATGGCAAGTACACTGAACAGGATGGCCTTATATAGATGGTCAGGCACATCGCTACGACCCCTCCCTCCTTGCTTGCGTCACATGTGTGGCTGAGCGTGATACTTGAATCATTTGCTTGTCTCACGATGTCAAACCTACCCACCAAATTTCATTCTTGTCAGTTGCTTCCTTCTGGGTGCAACTATTTTTTTGATGATGAGTGTATATATACACTGAGATGCTATTTTATTAGGTACACTAGTCCCCGTCATGCATATAAATGGCTCACTCTAATACGTAAGATGGCACATGAATGTAGTTTGCAGTACAAATCAGACTGACCAGCTCGTTGAGCATCAGTTAGTATTCTGTTGAGGTTCATAATGAGCAAAAAGAGTGATCTGAGTGAACTTTGAGCATAGCATGGCACTTGGCGCCAGGCATGCCAGTTTGAGCATCTCACAAATGGCTATACTCCTGGGCTTTTCGTGCACAACTGTATCAAGGATATGTGTGAAAAAACTTCCCACAGTCATCGATCCTGGTGGATCAGAGGGGTCAAAGTACACTGGTAAGAATCATGAAAGTGAACAGATGGGCAGCAACCTAGCAAATTGCTGCAGAATTCAGCAGTGGTGTGCTGAGGATCATCTGTGAACACGTGTAGCATCAAACCATGTTGAACAATCGATGACCATGTCACCAGTCTCCTTTGACTCCTCTGATCCATCAGCTGTGTTCATCCACAGGATCACCGATTGCTGGAAATTTTTTATGTGCAATACCATTCTTGGTACACACATGCTGCGGTTGTGTGTTGGAAGTCCAGGCGGAGAGCCATTCATGAGATGCTTGAACTGGCATTTCTTGTGCCAACTATCCTGCTAGTTCAAAGTCACTCGGACTACTTGGTTTTCTTATCCCCACCATTCGGCCCTCTGCCCATCAGTACGACACACAAGTGGGGCTCAGGCTGGAAGAGTCTGGTGATGGTCCTGCATGGGGTAGCAGTAGCCAGCTGGTCGCCTGGCTGATCCTTGCCAGGAGTCTGAACCTCCAGGTCGGAGTCTTCCAGGATTGCCTTCTCAGAGCCTTCAAGATAAAATAATCAAGTGAGTTCCATTTATCTCTGAAGAGCCAGTCTATTGACAGAGCAGGTAGACTTCATTGGTTTTACTTGTTTTGCTTATTAAGACCCTCAATAGAAAGCTAATTGATGCTGAATGAGCTCGTCAGTCTGATCTGTACCACACACACTACACTTCAGAAAAAGTGCTAGGGCAGCGTCCTACCTTCAAAAAAACTACTGGGACAGTGTCCCACCATGCCCACCCCTGACTACAGCCTAGGTTTTAACACACATTGTTAACCAGAAAATAAAAAAAAAGAAACAGCCTCTTATGATTTCATCTAAGTTCAAGTAAAAGATTTTATGCAGATTTCAACTGAGCATCATTTTGTAATATGTGGAGAGCCTAATTAAAAGGAAAAAATATTTTGGTTTTATTATGCCTCAGAGGAAAAGACTCAACCAATAACAATGAACGCTCCTTTAAAATAATGGAACTTGGTTCAGAAAACTGTGTCAGACATGAAAAGCGATGCAGTAATGGCTGTTTAACACTTTCACTGATGTGAGATGCTGAACAGCATCATACAATACTTAGCCCAGGTGCCGCCCCGAATGGCTTCGTAATTGTGGCTTAATATTTCCCTTCCTAAAATTCGGCGCTTGAAGAGAGTTATCTGTTTTGTTACTGGCACCGAGAATGAGTATCCAAGTGTTAAAAATGACCGCAATTTCGGAATAGCAGTTTTCCCCCCACTTGGTTTAGGGAAGGGGAAGTAAGTTGACTCCCTGTAGACTTTACACAGTGTTCGCTTTTCACTGCAATGTTTATTTTCTTTTGAAGGTCACTGGTTTTGCTGTGAAGGGAACTATCAGTGAAGAAATAACTGATCTCTTATTCTATCAATAAGAAATCAGTTTTTGTGTCCCACTAACTTACACTACTTGGTGATCTCATTTAATATGGAATTGTCAACATCACATTTGTAGTCTATACTAGTGGGTGAATGTTCTTTTCACAGATGAATTGCAATTTAGCTTAAGTACTGATTTGTGACATATTCTCATCTCGAGAAAACCAAGGACCTGCAACAGTCTCTCTAGCGTCATAAAAAGGTAAACGTCATGGTGTCTGCTCAAAAAGGAAACTTTTCAAACATACCCACTAGATGCTTCTGTTCAAGACGTCAATAATTATTTTTAGTGCAACCTCCATAGCCCTGACTTTGTTGACAACGTGACCATTATGGCATCTCGGTTATAGCATTTACTAAAAGTACTAGAAATAGTATTAAAAAATAACATAACTTATTATATTCAGGTCAGCCTGTATGAAATCCAGTATTCTTCAACTCCTGTGTTTGGAGGTTGTCATATGATAAAATTGGTTATGGAGGTTGGTTGTCGTATGAAATATTGGTCATGAAATGAAGATGGCCTCACATTAAAAGTGAGGGTAGTCAACAGGTAAAAATAATGTATTACAAGATTGAAGTGAGAATATTCAAATAAAAAATGAACCAAAAACCAAAATGAATGGTAAAAATACCATGCTGAATCGGTCATGAATGCCAATGATTCTCGTCTCAATGCCCGAGCCACAAGCTACTTATAGGTCACCATGCTACACGCTTCACCAGCACTCACTGGCGTCGTCAGGCATGAAAATGAACTGCAGAATGTAGACTGCTTTGGGTCGTACTGATTGTGGCAAAATAATTTCTTTTACCAGTGTCTCGTTTCCCCGTCATCATATCTCATGCGTTTCGGCTGTGCCACCTGTTGGCTATCTTCGCAATACACCTTTGCGTTTGCTTCACATTTTCTTCCAGAACTTTTTATTTACAGCACACTCAGTTTCAATTAGATTCTGCCATGCATATGAAAGATTTATGAGGGTGTTATTGTCGCATATATTTTCCCTATATTTATATATGAATACAGCTTCTGATGCTATTATTTCTCCCCAAGTTTTATGTCGTGGCATGATTTTTATATTCATCCAGTCTGGTGTTACATTATTTTTCATGCAGTAATCAATAAGCACTGTTTTATTTTCTAGCTTATTCCAGTAATTAAGATGTTCGAATAATTTAGTTTCAATGTCAGAGCAGTCCTCTATGTCATAAAAAGAGACTGCTCTGGTGGCAGTGGTGTGATGATCTGGGCAGGAGTAATGACAAATGGGCCCACAGACCTGCATATTTTTCAGAGTCACTCTGTTACTGCGCTAAGGTACAGAGTCTAGATTTTGAACCCATATGCCAGGCCATTCGGGAGAGCTGTCAGTCCAGACTCCTGCTGCTGGTTTTTGTGATGATTCAATTCTCATTCTTGTGGTACTGTTACAGGATTTAGAGGAGACCATACCATTGTATGTTAAGTAATATCATGGGAACAGGATTTGGTGGATGACTTGGATGGTCCAAGCTCTGTGTTTTTGCCCTTCGGCATTCTACCCTTCCTAATCCTCCTTGTTATTTGCCAGATGTCTTATGGAATCTGCAGACCCAGAATGACAGTCCTATTTTGTGGAATCTCATTAAAATAGCTCCTCCATTAGATGGTCTTGCCATTAACCACACTTACCACAGTGAGTGAGAATAACCACAGGCCATAGTTTGTAACTATTAGCCTTGCAGTTCCGAAATTTATGCTCTTTAATTGTCTGAATGAAACGAAATATTGCACTGATTTGTTATCAAAATTGTAGTAATTATGATAACTCTTTGATGCAAGATAATTATATATTATATACATATGCAGATTACTTGAAACATTTTGTTTAATCATAACAACCTTCCCTTCCAACTTTTGGGACTAGTCTACACCCATGAGTATGAAGTAAAGACTTTGAATCTCAGGAACTTCATGATTTTTTTTTTTTTTTTTTTGCTCTTTATAGTGATGGCAGTTAATGATAGTTGCATTAAGAGCAGAGCAATTCATGATGCTAATGTTCTCAGAACAGTGGAAGTAAAAGGAGAATTTGGATTAGCAACTGATACATTTATGCGTGATGGAAAAGTCATAGAAAAGGCAACATATGGTAAGCTAACCTTTATTTTTCTTTACTATATTTATGCGTATAACTATTTATATTGCAATTGATTTTGCACAGTCATGTATTTGGAGCTTACTTTAACATCAAGGATACAAAAAGTACTATTTTCTGATTTACCCTTAACCCTTGGACATCATACCTCATCAGGTTAGTTCTCATAGTGCAAATATTCAAGCAAATACTCAAGGCATGTATTGTGGTAGTGATATAATTTATACATTTAAATATGAACATACCTGAAAAATTCTGTTGATAAACGCATCATTAAGGGGGAAGAAACCCTCTTTAAAAACTTAGCTAGCTTAAATTACGTCACAGTCTGCATTATTTAAACTCTCTAAATTTTAACTTCATGTTTATTAGCTAATGAAATTTTAATAAATGTGTGCAGCGAATAAAAAAAAATGTTTGATGTGATTCCATGCAACCATAATTATGCAAAAAGAATTATCAGTAGTGCCTCACAAACTGAACTGATCGGATTTATCTGGTTCATGTCTGCACAAGAACAGTTCTTAGACATTAAAAGATATTAAACTTTGAGGACAATTTAATTCCGAAGTAATTTATGTATTTTCATTTGTAGGAAATTGCTTCTGATTAATGTTCTGTTGAGTGCATAAAGGAATACTACAGAATATTCAAAGCAAACTGAATTCGCTTGTATCACTTACTGGTCATCCATGTAATACTTCTCAGAAAACTTGAAAATTTCATCGTCCTGGAGCGGGAATTATTGACATTTTTTCTGCATAGACATTTTTATTATGTTTAAAGTTGGAAGCCTTAAAGGGAAGTGAGTTTTCATGTAAGGTGTTCAGTACCTCCCATGTTTGTGCCTTTACTCCAAGACAAGGTGTTGAAATGAAACAAAATATAGTTCAGAATGTGTAATTTTTTTTTTTACCATATTTTTCCACATATATACAGTAAAACCTCGAAAATCCAGCATTGACGGGGCCGGACGACTGTCGGATTTATGAAAATTCCAGATTTCTGAAGCTATCCAAAAATTGCATCGATACATTGCGAAAAGCCCATGTGAATTTTACATCGATGTTGTTATGTTTTTTCGACTGATGAAACTACAATACATCGCGAAGGCGATTACCGCGATGCTACATGATGGCCAATGTAGATGTCATTACACGATCGAATCCACTTACTGCCACCACCAAGCACAGATCATCATCACACGTTCGACACGCATTTTAAATGCACACATCGATTCTTTACGTCATTGGTCCGTATGTCACTTCAGCATGGCCCAATGAGATGACGAATTTGAGAAAACCTCCCGATATTACATGTAGACGGCTCTAGGCAATTCGCACGCTGAGATCAGATGACCTCGCGATGTGTTGTTGATACCGTACTTCGGGAGATTTCCATGGTTATTAATAAAACATCGGATGCTCTCACTAAAATGAAATCAGAAAAGTGACTGATTTCTGAAGTTGCCAGTTTTCTGGATGCCGGATTTTCGAGGCTTTACTGTAGTTTCTCTCCAGTACAATACAGCCTTACCAGCACTGAACAGTTTCTTCAGACCCATCTCTGTGTAACTCTTGAGATTGTAGGATTATTAATACAGCAATCAGAATAGCGTGAATTGCCGTGTTTACTGTTCAACATGTAGCATCATTTCAGTTAAGGAAGTTATTGAAGAAATATTCTTCGCAGATACAAGGAACAACTATAGGATTATTAAAATGACAATCAGAATAGCCTGAATAGCTTAGTTTACTGTTCAACATGGAACATCATTTCAATGAAGAAAATTATGGAAGAAATATTCTTCACAAATGCATGGAACAACTACAGGATTATTAACATGGCAATCAGAATAGCCCGAATGGTCTAGTTTACTGTTCAACGTGTAACAACATATAAAAAACTAAAATGACATCACTCTGGAGCAGAAATTGAACCTGCATCTCCTGGTTTCTGTTTAAGCATGCTATCTGTTACACCACCCAGGACCACAAAGCTCCAATTATCTGAAGATGAGGAAGCTGAACAACTTCAGATTTTCACCAGTCAAAGAAGCAATCCATTGCTTCCTCATAACATAATAAATCACCAGTATCTCATATGGAAATTATGAAAGAAATATTTTTCATAAAAATACCCTCCCCTAAAACCTACAAATATTAATTTGAAATGGGCAATTCCTTTTAATTATGAAAGGCAGGAAATAGAATTAAAAAAAAAATTAGGTATGAATACATTGTGTGATTCTTTTTTTAATCAGAATTTTTAGTTTTGAGGTAATCATTTACACACAGTGCTCAAATATACAGGAAAAAGACCTCTTAATTTGTGAAAGAAGAAAAAAAATGTAATAATTGAAGACCTTGTAGAAATAGTGGGCTAACCCACATTTTGTAAAATCTCTGTTGCAGTCACCAGGGAGACACATTCAGTGATAGACCAAATAATAGCATATTCCAATGGATACCTAATGATAACAGTGGGTTAACCCAACCTGTGGGACAAATAAAGAGTGCAGTCACTTATTAATTTCCACTATTATCACATGTTCTGCTAAGTTGTTGGTAAGCCCATTCTTGCATTAAGGTAATCAATTATTGGCTGCTGCAGTCAGCTGAAGCGTAATAGGTTTGGCATCCTGCTTTCTGTGCAAATGCATAAAAAAACTGTGCCCAGGTTACATGGAAAATAGATGTATAGAAAGTTCTATTAAATATGTTATTTTTGCCCTTAATATTCTGTTCATCATGTTTTTGCGAATTCACATGCTATAGACTACCTGAGATAGCCACACACATTAGATACATATTGCAATAGGTATTTAAAGCTTGGACAGCGCAGAAGTAATTCCAAAATTCTAGTTCTCCTTTAGTTTATTTCATTGTTTTTTTGTGGATGAAATTATACAGTTGTATGGATCTTACCTGTCATGCCCATGGTTAAGTTTTCATGTTGAATGGTTGTATCAAAAACCAGTGTTAGGGCTATGATTTTTTATGAGTACAGTAAAAGTCCGATATTACGAGAGCTGACAAAAATTAGAAAAATTGTCGTTATAACAGACTTCTCATTATAGCTGGATCACACAAATACTATGTATTATACATGTGCACACTACATTACATAACATATAAGATAACAGTGCTACATAATAAAAAAGTGGTAAAAACAATGTATATTATATACCTGATTTTTGCAAAGCTGCCTCATTGATCTTATTTTTGTTCTTTAAAATTGTAAACAGCGTTGATGATGCAAGACTAAATTTTCTTGCAATCTCATTTTTCAACTTCAAACTTTCTTTTATACGAAACCTTTAATTTTTTTTTCCAAAGTCAAACCTTTTCTTTTATTCTCCATTTAGAGAAAGAAAACACGGCGTACACGCATAAAAAAAATTTCAACTTCCCACCGTTGTGGAGACGAGTGGAAGAAGGGATGGCAGCATCCATCCAAACAGCAGAGCAGACTAACCACTAGTGTCTCATATCATCAAAATGTTCTGACTTCCCGCAGTTGTGCAGAGGATTGGAAGAAAGTGAGGGACAGCATCCAAAGAGCCAAGCAGACTAATCACTGGTGACTCATCTCTATGTGCAGCTGTACACGTTTATCTCCCTATCACTTCCTGGAATTTCAGGGAAAGAATTTGTGAGAAATCTTTGAAATAAGAAAAGATTGGCCATGAAAGCCTCTTGTTACAGCGAGAGCTCCTTAGATTTACCACTCATAATACACGAAGATTTTTCCTATCTTTGACATTAACAAATTGATGGTGCATTTCTCTCATAAGAGTGGGATTTTTGCTATAAGCAGTACTTGTAATATCAGACTTTTACTGTATTTTGAAATAAACCTTAAACAACCTTCATAGTTAAAAATCATGACTTAGTTATAATTGGTTTAATTGTAAAATAAAATAGGTGTTGGCCTCGACATGGTCTATACCAGAGGCTCCCAATCTGTGCGTCGTGACGCCCAGGGCGTTGCGAGTCTTGGTCCGGGGCATTGCGACTGTAAGCAAAGACTAAAACTTATAATTGAAAGTGAAACACAACATGCAAATTTTCAAGACGCGTACATATTTTAAACAATGGATTGTAAGAAAAAATGTTAAGGAAAAAAGAAAACATAATTTTTCTTGTTGTGAAAGCCCTTCCTTAATCTGAGTTCCAGACTGTAATGCTCTTTGAAAACTTGGCATGACGTCGTGAGAATCTCTCTCCCCCTGCAGTCTGAAAATGGACTGAGCCAGGCAAGGTCAAGCGATAACGTTCTGCAACCGCATTATTGGGCGCTTAGTTTACTATGCACTTTTCATTTGATACATACGTAGCGTGTATAAACATTCGTTAGAACTGAGCTGCTGTGTTTTAATAACTCTGAACGTAGTTTAGTTATTTCTACGTGAGTGTGTGTTGGTTTATGATAATGGAGAAGTTTTTAAATAAAAAATGTGGCGTAGAAGAAGTTGCAAGTAGTTCCAAACAGGCAAGGAGGAACAAATCCAGAAATTATACGTACTTGGATTTTGGTTTCACATGCATTGTTGTTAAAAACAAAGAATGTCCTCAGTGAGTAATCTGTGTGTAATCTACCTGAATCCAAGCTAGTCATGTAAATGACTATTTTCATTTAAAAAATACCATCAACTCGAATTTGGGCATTTTTTTTTTATTTTGGGTATAGGAGCGTCACACAGAAAATGTGTCATGTAAAGTGCGGCATGGTCTCAAAACGTTTGGGGACCCCTGGTCTTATACAACAAAATTAAAAGATCATGAAAAGACTTCGAAATCTGATCATTGACTACCATCGAATGATGACCTCTGCTGTTACTTTGTCTTCTGAAAATTCTTATGTAGTATGCTCAGGGTTTGGGCCCCTGGAATCCTGGAAAAGTCCTGGAATTTGAATTCCTTTTTTTTTCCAGGCCTGGAAAGTCTTTGATTTTTGTGAAAGGTTCCGGAATAGTCCTGAAATTTTTTTCTTGAAAATGGGATGGAAAAAATTGGTGAAAGTGTTTGAAATGGATTGCTCATGATTGCATTGCTTCCTCCCATGTAGTGTCAAGATGGTGTCATGTAATGCTGCAGTTCAAAATATTTGAGTGCCATATTTCTACTGACTTTGGTTTGTGATTTATCAGTTGTGTGCAATTGAAGTCACAACAGCGTGTGGAAATCTTCCCATGAGTCAAAGATGGCCATTCCTTCATGCACGCACTTCCCTCAGTGAAGGATTTTGATGTCTGGCCTGCCTGCTCCAATGTGCATGGGAATAAATGGCTATGGAATAGGGAATCTTTAGTGCCAGGGTAAAATCATTTTGTATTATCATTTTGATAATTTACAGATTGCTTCATATAATTTTTCAAAACAATTTTTATACAGGGAAATTTTGGTACTTTAGAAAAATTCTTGATGTCGACATATCATGCAAAAGTTAAGTAAAAATTACAAGTGGTGGGATGTTTTGGTAGCAACTTCTACCTTCATCAGCCGTGGAATGAAACACGTGGTATATGCATCAGTTGTCGCCAGATTTCGAAATAGCTTTCCAAATGATAGGTATGTTAAAAGGTGCGTCTGTATTGCATATGTTAGGAGTAAGGAAGATTAGGTACAGTGAAAGCATTGAAATCTTCCATACTCCTAACACCTGTAATACAGACTCACCTTTTAACATACCTATCATTTGGAAAGCTATTTTGAAATCTGGCAACAACTGATGCTTATACCACGTGTTTCATTCCATGGCTGATGAAGGTAGAAGTCACTACAAAAACGTCCCACCACTTGTAATTTTTACACAACTTTTGCATGATATGCCGACATCGAGAATTTTTCTAATGTTTTGTGTGTTATGTGTTTCACTGCCAATTATTCTCACTGTGATTTTGGTACTTCATTGAAGATGTAACACATACTGAAGAACACTATAACAGCAAAATCCTTAAGATTTCATGAGTTCTGAATGCATAGTAAATTTCACCCCAATTTGCAAAATATGAAATAAAGCACTATGATTCTCATAGTGCTTTGTTTCATATTTTTGCAAATGTTCTTCGTGTGGAAATGAGGCAAATATGTTATCTCTGAGGAAGTCTAGTTTCTATGTCGAGCCATAATTGGTTCACAACTGATTTCCAGATCACATCATCTTCATTGAATCTCAGGGTGTTGCTCATTACATGCTGCTATCTGTTAATGATCATTTGAAAGTGTAATTATTTCCAATTTGAGCTTGATTGAAGTAATTTGCCTGTTTGTTGTTTGTTCCCCCTCCCCCCCCCTTTCCTGATTAAGGAAGTTTTTCCATGTACTGGATAAATTCATTGATGCATGATTGTTACAGTTTTGATGTTTTACCCTTTTGTTGCACATGAATTCAGAAATTAAAATTTCATTTTTTCTTTTATGCTCAGAATTCGGGTGATATTTTCCTTCCAGGAGGGTGAGAAGCCATTTTGAAGAAAATATTAAATTATTAATGTTTTTCATGATGAATTGTTAAGGGCAAAAACAAAAAAGATATTTTTGCTAGAACCTTTATAACTGAAGAAGTTTTTGATACTTTGAGTATTCTGATGTGCATGATTTTCTTATTCTTGCATTAATAATTTCAGCAAAATTACTGAATGAAGATGGATAAAATTTGCTGCATAAGTTTTTGTTTAGGACCACAAATATAAAGTTTTCTTACAGTTCTGTATATGATCACAAAATAATCAACCCACATAAGTCAATCATTTTACTTTTAATACTAAACTATGAAAACATAAGTTATGAGTAAATGTGCTGAGTCCATTTGGTTTTCTAGTGGAAATTCTATCTGTGCTTTTTTATACCATTTCTGTATTTTCTGTTTAATGATCCCCATGAGGTATGAGTCCCAGATATATACCAAATTTAGAGATTCATGAGACAAAAAAGAGCTACTACTGCTAAACAATGGCAACAATAGTGTATCACCCAAATCTCAAACCCAAACGCTTACCATTCAAAACAAGAAGCTAGCATTGTCACCACTTGGCCAGCAAATGAAAAAGTGATTCTATGTGAAATTATCTATTAAAGAAAATTATTTGATGATACAAATCTGTTTGGAATGTTGTTAAATCTTTGACATATATACATGTTTCATCTCATATTATTTCTTGAAGTGCTAGTGTGTAACACACAGTTTTTTGTTTTGTGATTGGAAAATTAAATGATTCATGTTAATTAAGACAAATTTTGTAGGACACATTAAACGGACTTTCTTGGACAAGCTGTTAACTTCTATACAGGCTTCACATCAGGCTGATTCTTTTGCGTAAGTACAATAATTTTGTAATTTCCTATTGCTTGGATAGTGAACCTAATGATCAAGAAGTTGCTCAGTGATTGGCTGTGGATTTTTGTTCTTTCTCTGTGTGTGTGTGTGTTGGGGGGAGGGGGCTAACCACCACTGTGAGCAACTCAAAGACCTATAAGCAGTCACTTGTCCCTAATTTAGGGCCACTGGTTTCAGGGTTGGGAGAGAGCCAGTGCTGTAAGACAAACACAACATCCATGCCTCATTGGGATTTAAACCCGGACCCATCTGGGGTGAATTGTCAGAAGCCAGTGTTTAGATCGCTGCACCACCGATGCGACTATATATGTGTTTTAATTCATTCAAACACTCAACGTGGAACAGGAACGGGGGCGATGTTTTCTGTTTGGTATATGTGTGTTAGTTTAAGCGACATGTCTGTTATGATGCATTAACTTTAACTTGTGTCGTTATATTATAGATATAGTTTTCCCGTTCTGTTTTATGAAATGTTGGCAAATTTTAGTTGTGTATTCAGTTGGTCAACCTGAGATAAATGTCAAAGAATGTGATAAGTACTATGTATGTACTTTTTTGTTGCTGTTTTGGAATTTAATGACCACCATGAACAACTCTTAAGAGTTATAAGCAGTTGCCATCCCTCATTTTGGGCCATTTGGGCATGTTAAGCTGTCGGGTCCTGGGTACTGGCCTCCCAGTAATAAATAAGGGCGTCTTCCTCCCCCTTTCTTCCTCGCTTCCATGTCACTTTCCTATCTTACACTGTAGCCCAAATCTCCCAGCTTCCTATTTCTAAGTGTTGTTTAAGACCTGGGTCAGACACTCCCTTCCTAAAATCCTCTACTATGATCTGATCTTATCTGATCATTTTGGGTCACTGGTTCTAGGGAAGGGACAGAGCCTGTACCATTGGACAAACACACCACTAATGCCTCATCCAGGACTCAAACCCTGGTATAACTGAGACAAATGGCCAGAAGCCAACATCTCAGACCACTTGGCCAGCATATATGCTCTTCATCAAAATTGAATGGTAAATAGATATCAGTCCTAAGTATGCAATATCAATGAACTAGTATCAATGAATTGAAATATAACCACATACAATGTCTTAACACATTTTAAGATACACAAAAGTTTTATAAACTGTGGATATGTTCAGGGCTTGACAAATATGCTCCAGATCTAGGAGCCAGCTCTCAAAATTTAAAAGCCCAGTAAAACAAAGTCAAAGTTTAAAGAATAACACATGAATATAATTTGTGTTGATGCTGTAAAAAAAAGTAATAAAGTATATTTGCTGTCATTTTTTCCCCCTTTTACCCAAACCACTGAGAAATAAAGTTCCAATTTGTATAGTCGATAATTTTATTTCACTGTTCTTCCAGTTCTTGCTCTCAAAAATTAAAATTTTAGATTTTGATTTTATTAAAACACAATTTGTGGAAGTAAAATTTTGTATACATTAATTCAAAGTATACGGTATTTTCCTTCGTATAATCTGCAGATCATAAAATTCAGAAAAAAATCCTTCCTAAGATTCGCGGCAGCATATTACTCACAGGCTGTGAAAAAAAAAAAAAGAAAGAGAATCCGACTTATGATCCGTAGGTCGTAAAATTTTGAGAAAAAAACACTTTTTTTCTTTGTATAGTCTTCGGTGGCGTGTCTGTAGAGGCGTAGACCCTGAAATTCAGAAGAATTTTTTTTTTTTTATTATTATTGTCGTATAATCCGCACCTGTCATGTTCGTCTTAAACCATAATTTCCAACAGAAAAGCCTCCATTCTTAGGATGACTGATCCAGAAGTCCAAGGAAGTAATATAGAAACTATTATCTATATATTAATTCTATAAGGTTTTTTACTGCGAGTCCTATTTTGAGAGAATGGCTGAACCTTAAAGATATGGTTGAGCTATCAAAGTAAAGGTCTTACCATGTAGATGTGCTAGTCGAAGAGAAAAATGAGATTGGAGCAACAATTCGGGCATTGTGTTGCAGCAAATTTCCCATGTAACGTCTATGGGAGAAGCGTGTGATTGACATTCGATCGCCTGCGGTTGACTCACTCGCTGTTGAAGGCGAAGCCTGGAGGGACTGAGATAATCCAAAGTCTGAAGTCTCTTTTCTAAGGCAACCATTGCACAAAACAACACTAGCCTGTATTGGTATCAAAGTTCTTCTCATCGGAACAGCGAACACTCTCGAAGACCTGATTGATGTATATATACAATTTAATATTTTTCAATCCAGTTTATTCACGTAGGTAAGACATTTCCCATTATGTAAAGATGTAAATAAACTTTCTCTTGACCATTGTTAGTGAAAATATTACGGGCGACTGCTTATAGCCCATTGAGTTCCTCACGGTGGTCATTAACCTTCAGTCAAAAAAATTAAAATAATCAAGAACCTGGACTATTGTCTTTACTGAAGTGGTTGAACGAATTTGTCAATCAAATAAAGTTTACATATTCTTTTCCAAAAAAAAAAAACAAAGAGGAAAAACTAACTGTCGATTCCGATGGGTGAAGAGTACACACAGCGCGAATGTCATTCCAACAACATTTACGAACACAGTTGTGATTGAAGATGAGAGTGAAAGAGTGCGCTATCCAGTTGAATTTTTGCACACAATCGAGATGAGTGGACTTCTGCCTCACATTTTACGACTGAAAAAGGGTGCAGTCGTGATGCTCACCATGAACCTGGCAGCCCCTGTGTCGCAGTGGTCTAAGCGCTGGCTTACGATGATTCATTCGTGAAGGGTCCGGGCTCAAATCCTGGTGAGGCATGAATGTTGTGTTTGTCTTACAGCACTGGCTCTCTCCCTTCCTAGGAACCAGTGACCCTAAATTAGGGACAGGCGACTGCTTATAGAGCCCATTGAGTTGCTCACTGCAATCATTAAACCTTCAGTCAAAAAAAAGAAAAGAAAAAAACATCACAATCCTGGAAAAAAAAATGTCTTTACTGAAGTGGTTGAATTAATTTGTCAATCTAATGAAGTTTATATTTGTTGTTTCATATATATGAGTTTATTCTTTAAAAAAACAAAACAAACTAACCATCAATTCTGACTGGTTTTGTCTAGTCTTATTTAAAAAAGCAACTGTTATTTTTAAGTACTCTTTTGTGTTACTTATACACTGGTGTGCAAAAATTAAGGACGAAGAGGAGAAATTTGCATAACAGCGGAACGAGCAGGCAGAACGGACCGAAAGACCACTCAGGAGATAGACTAGGGTCCGGTACGGTAGGGCATACGCATATATGCAGCATGACGTAAGGGGGAAGTTTCGGAAGAGTATAGAGCACACAGGCGGTGTATGCTCAGCAATTCCGTGAAAGCTATTGCACGGTATACATCGGTTTGAACGACGTCGAGTTGCTGCCACCGTATGATATGGCCAACAGGCAATCCAGTAAACGACGTCTGGATGACTTTACCTAAGGTCGCGTCATTGGGAAGTTGGAAGAAGGATGAAGTGTGACTAGTGTGGCCGAGGAGTTCGGGATCACTCGCAGCATCATTCCACGGGCTTGGAGAGCATTTCAAATGACAGGAACAGCTGTCCAAGAGTTTAGCAGTGGTTGTCCATGAGCAACCACAGTGGTGGACTACCGGTATATTGCCCTACAGGCGAGAAGAGACAGACATTAGACAGCGGGAGTAATCGCAAGGCACATGCAACAGACAACTGGACGTCCGTTATCGCATTTTACCGTGGCCAGGAGGCAGCACAAAGGTGGTCTATTTGCACGACGATCAGTACGGTGTGTGCCATTAACGCCTGCTCATCGGAGACGGTGGTTTCTGTGATGCCAGGAACACAAGAACTGGACACATCAGCAATGGGGTCGAGTTCTTTTTACAGATGAGAGCCGATTTACTCTGACGAGCGATTATGGACGTATACACATCTGGAGAGAGCAGGGAACATGCAATCGCACCTCGAGCATCATCGAAAGGGACCGTTTTGGAGGTGGCGGAGTTCTCGTTTGGGGCGGTATCATGCTTGGTAGCCGTACTGACCTCCACATATTCCAAGGAGATTCAGTCACTGGTGTCCGCTATTGTACTGAGGTTCTCCTGCCTCACGTGCGTCTGTTTAGAGGTGCTGTGGGTCCTGAGTTCCTCTTCATGGACGACAACGCTACACCTCATCGTACAGTGGCTGTCACAAAGCTGTTGGAGAGTGAAGATATTCAACGCATGGATTGGCCCGCAAGGTCCACCGACCTAAATCCAATCGAACATGTGTGGGACCTTTTCGGTCCCACACATGTTGTGCTCGAAGCTACCTTTTCAATAAAGTGCCTTTGTATCCTTTGGATTCCTTGTTTGGACAGTTTTGCTCACTTGTCCCATATTCTTACATCTTGGGGATCTTATGGTATTATTTGAGTCGATGTGGAGCACTTCTGCACGACGTTACATTCGAAAAACTGTCTCGTCCTTAATTTTTGCACGCCAGTGTAATTAAACAAAGAACTAAAATCACTGGCTTTTGCATTACCGTAGTGCATGAGTTAGACCCAAAATATCCGTAGAAATTACTAACAATCCATAGCAATTTCTCTTTTCTGAATATGTTTCAACTGAATAGCAAAGTAAATTTATAAATAAAACAAATACCACAATAAGACTAACGAATATGATTCTCCAAATGATTACGTGCCATGGATTAGCTCTGCGGGCTTCTCCCAGGGTGTAGGGTTCCGCAAGCGCAAATATTACGTTCGTTGATTCATATTTTCTGTCGGAATGCTCATAAGAAAAAAAAAAAAATTTCAATCTCTTTGCAGTCCTTTATCTCCATATTGCTTTACATTTTTTCTGTTACCGCAATTTCGGTACTTTTCAATAACACCACTTCTCCCAACAATTATCATGTAGATTTTTTAAAACACCACAGAAATGTTTTTGTTTTTTTCTGGTATGTTATTGGGTGAACCTAAATTTAAAACTTTTTGATAGATAATCCGCCGATTATATGACAGAAATTACAGTATTTACTGCAAATTACGAAATCTGTAGTAAAAAAAATCGGGCACCAGGGTCAGATTTCTAGGCTCCTGGGCGACCTGGCGCCCAAGATTTATCAAGCCCTGGATATGTTGATAAAATATTTCGAATCTAATTGAAAATCACAGATCTCTATTCCAAGATGTTTTATTTTATCTCCATATCTCTAACTAAGTATTCATTAATAGGAAGGTTACACAATAATACAGGGAAGTTTTTTTAATTTCATTTTTTCAGATTTAAATGAGGCTAATGCAATAATACTTAGTATGTTTATATTGGTATTTATACAGTTTTATTAAAGATTTCATAATAGTTGGAAAAAAGTTTAAAATTTTATATCGTGCATCTTGTTTTCTTATCTGTAAACAGAATGCACCAAGAAGAGATTCCAAACAATCAAACTATTGTAGGGTGCATCAAGATTGCAAATCGGCTTTACTCCTTGGTTCATAAAGGGATGAATTTACATTTAAAATGTCTTCTACGTAGTGCAATCAGCTCTTTTAACCACTGCAGAGCTGAGGCCCAATGAATTATAGTGCGATGATCAGAATTAAAATACTTGCTGCTGCTAACTATTTTGGTTTCTGATCTTTTGGTGTCGTTATGGAAATAATAAAAAGAAATACCAAAATATTTGTGATTTATAGAGGTATTTGCAGATATTTATTTAAAACAGTATCAAATCTGTTTTCAAATTTCAGTAAACAAAGGATTAATAAAACCTTCTAATATGCAAGTGAATGGTATTTTTATAATTATGCACACTCCCAAATATGTGCTTTTCAATAGCCTTTTTTTTTCTCCTAGATATTCAGGCATTGATGTAGAAAGTCAAGAAGCATTTGAAGTTGCTAGTAAAGGAATTGTTCGACCATATGGAAAATCTCCTCCCATTTTATATAAAATTACGTGCACAGAATTTAAACTTCCACATTTTACCCTAGGTATGTTTGTTTTGTAAATCTTTGATGTTTTTAAAATGTAAATATGAGCCAAGTTTTCTATGCTAAAAGTTGCATTTTTTCCTATTTATGTTGTTTTATGCAACGTTTTTTTTCTTTTTCTCCCTTTTTTTTTACTATTATGCTGTTCTGAAAACTTAAAAATATGATGCATGTTAGGTTTTAATGTCACTTGCAACTTCACTCACTTTAAGAATTCCTTCTGTAAAACCATCCTGTTTATCAGCTGATGTGCATACAGCAGTCAACATTTGCATCCGTTTTGATGGGTGTATGTTCCTAGTTGTGCACTGATGTTTTATTTTGATGCTAAACATTTCTGTGGCATTTTAGGCAAATATTTTATTCATAAATAAATGTGATCACTTTATATCTCTGATTTTGTTCATTCCCAACTATAAATCTCCATTAAATCTATGCCATACTGATTTTTTCCATCATGATAATCAATTCATTGAATGTATCCCTCATGTTTGGTAAGAATTTCTTGTAATATGCTTTTATAACATACTATCTTTTAAATATATGAATGTGATTTTTTTTTTCTTTTTCCAGAATTTGTGTGTGTTAATGAAACAGAAGAATTTCTGTGTGAAATTATTCATCAGATAGGCATATATCTGAAATCATGTGCTGTGTGTTGCCAACTGCGGCAACTGCAGTATGGAAATTTTACCTTGGACCATGCTCTTCTTCGAAAGCACTGGACATTGGAACATATCTTAGGGAACATAATTATTTGCAAGGATTTAGCAGATGTTAGCGAAATCCTTCCCTCTGGCCATTTCCAGCCAAAATCAAGAAATGAAGTTCAAGAACCCCTGCGTAATTTACAGAAGGATAAAAGAGAATCAAATTTACTGTACACTGATGTATAAATTTTCTTAATTGTGAAATGGTAAAAATATATTTAAAATTTTCAGCATGTTCTTAGTTATGAGAGAACAGTGATTTGTACAGCTTTGTTTTTTAATTTGCATCAGAGGTACTCAAACATTCTCATCTCATAATCATACAGAACTACTTCCAGAAGACACATAATTGTCTTAGAAACATATGTTAAATATTCAAAGCAAGAATGATATGTATGAACCGATTATCCGGACAGGTCCGGGCCAGCAGCAATCCGGTTTCTGAATTTTTTCAGTTTTCAGAACCATTAAAAAAAAAAAATATCTCCCTCTCCCCCAAGTTGCCGCCATTATTCCTCCAATAAAAAGCTGTATTGTTCACATAAATATGCGGCAGACTCCGCCCCGCTTCCGATCACCCATTGTGTAACAAGGATGAACTCGTGCATCCTGGTCTTTTTGACATTAAATGTGAGATTTTTGCAGCACCGCGGAATAAACGTGAACCACAGAGCACTGACCAACGAAACAAAGTGATTGACCTAATTTTCTGAAACAAAGTGGGGCTTCATACTATTTCTTCCTCTCTTCACAAAGAAGTCACGAGTATTCCCGACCAGCTTACGACATCACACCAATGATCAACGAATAGTGTGGTGAAGATTTTTTGGCTTTCTTCCAAAAGCAGTCGCCAGCACAAGGGAGAATAGTGACATCATCAGCTGAAAAGGGAAACGTTTCTCTTGTCTCTTTAGGAAACCGGTCTTCGACTTTGACGCGTGCTGCGACGGACAATAATGCCTCTGTTATTCAGGAAAAAGGCTTTGGGTTTCTGCTGATTGTTCCTTTGGGGGAAAGATAGGGAGGGAGGAGGGTGAAGTCCAATGTCTGCTTCAAATGGTGGAAAAGGAAAATGTATCTTGAATTGTTCTAGAATGCTGTTTTGAATACATATATGTACATACGATGGGGTGATTAAAGGGTATGGATGGTCAGCTGGGGTTGACTGAAATACGAGGCTTAGCTTTGGCATGGAACACCTGGACCTCAAGGTCAAGAAATATCGCAAAAATTTCAATTTTACAAAAAGGTCCGGTTTTCAGGAGTTCGGATAATCGGTTCGATACTGTATTTTAAATATTTTTTCGTAAAACTGGGAATTAATACTTGCCATAATTTGTAGTAAATCTTCTGTAGAGTTTAAATGGTATCACAGATGTAACCAACAGAACAATTGAATATTTCTTTCACTTAAAGCTTGCATATTTTATTAAATACATACAGCAATGCTGTCTGTGTAGCTTTTAAGAGTTCAGCAAAATGAAGGTAATTAAATGTCATACTTGTCACGTTAAGGAAAAATTGAAAAACACAGATGCTTTTCAGCACCATCTTGAGTCTTGATCACCTGTAAGCATTCAGAATGGCAGTCAGATGTTTTTAAAACTTCTTCATTTAGAATATGAGTTTAGAACTATTCATGAATACATGCAGGTGGTGATTTTATGCTGACAGTGTTTCCAAACCGAGATGAAGTGTTCGAACATAACAGGGTGCGCTGTCAATAAGGCCTGTATCATCCAGGACTGGTTTAAAGAATGCAAGGATGACTTCCTTGTTCTCCCATGACCACCCATGTTGCTCATCATGAAACCAATTAGCAGGTATGGTGCATGGAACCTTCACCACAGACACTGAAAGAGCTATAGGCAGCACTTATACAGATATGATACAGCCTACCAGTGAACACCTTCAGGAAAATTGTTCAGTTCATGCCACATTTGCATGGCTGAAGTGGTGGCAGCTGGCTGAGAACCTACACAATGCTAGGTAGCTAGCTGTTCATAATATTTTGTTCCTATAGTGTATGTTTAATGCAATCAGTGAATTTATATATCATTTTCTGGTTTGTAAGTGTCTCATTTTGGTAATTTTTATCTTAACTTTAATTTAATGAGAATCCCTATGACCTACAACTAACAAAAATGTTTTCCTGGACTGTAACATGAGAAAAATTTCTTTGATTGCAAACAGCGTATTGGCTGGTTTAGTATCAACAGATGTTTTCTGAGTTAATGCTTTGTTTTTCGAAAAACAGCACATACAACAGCTTCAATAATAGAAAAAATATATATTTCCTTAATCTTTTCATTCTGACATATATCAAATTATAGCACAATTTTGTATTAGCAACGGAATTGTAAAGTCTTTTCTTTCTCTTATGTGAACAATAATCGAACGTTATGTGGCTGTGTGTCATATCAGTGTATGGCTGTGTGCAGAGTTAGCAGAGTGCAAAAATTCTTGAAAGGAAAATACACGAATAAGAGTATTTTCAATAGTTTCAAGGTCCACACCTTCCCATATTTCAAGGAGCAAAAGAGAAATATGTGTGTTCTTTTAGCAATTTGCTTTACAAGGCCAGTTCTGCCCCAATTCCCAGGCTTTGGGGTGCAAGATTTGGAGTAAAGTATTTGGTTCTTCTAATTTTGGTTTTATGTTTTAAATGTCCTGATATTAACTTAAAGCAATTTTTATTTTCACAAGAATTAAAACAAACAAATTTTAAGCGGTTTTCGTGCTTAAAATTTGTTTATCATTCTGTATGATTTTGTTTCAAAATTGGGTGGAATTAAAAAATTTTGATTTCTGTACAATTTCGTATTTCATTCCTGTATGATTTTGTTTCAAAATAGTTCAGAATTAAAAATATTTTTGTGTGTAAAATATTCCCTTTTTATTAATATTTTGTTAGACTAGACTGTGTTATGATTTGTAATTAAATATTCCATGCAGGTGCACATGAAGATGTGCCATCATTTTAGAGTAAACAGTTTTAATTTCCATTTTCTTTTATAAGATTATAGAAATAAAATAAAAAGGTACTTATTTCGTAGGATTCTCGAGAATTGAGGAAAAGTCTTCATGTGATATATGAAAACAAAGTGGAATGAAGTGCACTCCACTTAATGTGTTTGCAATTTTTAATTTTGAGCACTCGCTTTCTGAATGTGAAAATCAAACATCTGATTGTCATCTTGAAGTTACACTGTAAACATTTGTTGTTTGTAACCAGCAATGCATTCAGAGAAAAGATCGCCGCCTGGTGGCAGTGGCAACCCTAGAGGGAGGTTCAGAGCTTGGTGGCCTATTAGGGGGCTAAAGTATTGTATGGGATACAATAGTTTTGCAATGCTTCAGAAAAGTTTTGCCAAGAACTTCCATTTCGTATAGGTTTAACCATATGCTGATGATGTTTATCTTAGTAAAACAAAAGGTTTCAGGTACACTAATGGCCAAAATTGTGGAAACCTTTTTGGAAAACTTGTATTTCTGAGGTTTACTGTCTCATAGCATCAGTCGTTTTTAGAATAATACCATAAAATTATATAATATTAGAAAGATAATTTAATACAGAATGTTAATTTAATCAGCACACTTGATTAAAAAATGTGCTTTAAAAAGAAGTTGATAAAGCATATTTTATAACTTCTCACCATTTCTGTTAGTACTTAGTTGGAAAACCTCTTGCTGCAATTACAGCCTTACAGCAGCATCTTATGAAGTAAACCAAGCGTTTTAGTTGATCGGGTGTTATAATATGAAACCAAGATTGTATGATTGCTTTTATCAATTGTGCTTTATTCCTTGGTTGCTTCTGACTAACAAATTTCTTTAATTAGCTCCACAGATTTTCTATATTGGATTCAGATCAGGACTATTGCCTAGCCATTCTAGTAATAGGATTTTCCTGAAACCACTTTTTGCCCACCGCAGCAACATGTCAAGGAGCTGAATCGCATTGAAATATATATAGGCTTCCTGGGAAAGATTCCTGCTGAAGGCTTCAGTTTTTGCTCAAGTACAATCTACGTCCCATAAGTTTGAGGACTGACCACATAACTGACGTAACAGTAGTGGGCATAACTGACGTAATCACGTGTATGCTAGAAGACAGCAGCCCTTGGCCAATCAGCAAACAGCTAGAAACTTGTTCATACCGGTACCGGCAGGCCAGGCGGGACATTACGGGAGACCTAGCAAGCACTCTCGTCCCATTTCATTTTAGCCATAGAAGAGCTGAGAGAAAACTACTGCACTTAAAATAGTATAACTATACTAGCAATCCTTGTTGTTAATTAGTAAACACTTTTTGTTGTAAACCTGGTAAATCAGCTACTGAAACTTACAGAATGTTAAAAAAATCGTATGGAGACACAGCATTAGATCTGGGCATCCTTCCAGTCTGTGAACAGCGGATAAAACTGAAGACGTGCGGAATCAGTTAAAGATTGCCGAATTACAGTGAGACTTGGCTGGGTTGGTGGGCATCAGTAAGTCTATCTGTCAAGAGATTCTACATGAGGATCCGATAAAATGAAAACTTAATGCCAGATTGGTACCCCACATTCTGAATGTTGACCAAAAGGAGGCTTCTTCATCAATCTGTTCCACTGTCAGTCCAACAGTTCCTGGCTCACCATGAAATTACTGTGTTGCCACATGCCCCGTATTTCCCTGATTTATTGCTCTGTGACTTCTTGTTTTCTCATGATAAAACGGGCACTGAAAAAACAGTATCATGCAGACATTACATCTATTCAAACAGCAATGACAAAACAACTTGCGAACATCCCGGAAGGTGCCTTCCAAGACTATTTTCAGGGCCTTCAGAAATGCTTGAAACTGCGTGTTGATTCAGAAGGGTGGTATTATGAAAGTGACCGGCATTAGTTGTGAGTATGGTACTTTTTTATATTCTTTATTGCGCCAGTCCTCTAACTTTTCTGACGTAGGTTGTATATCAATGATGCATGTATTTTTTTTGCCATTTAAAGTACCATTAATCACACAAATTCTGCCCATACCTTTTGCTGTCATACAACCCCAGATCATAACACTAACTGGATGTTTCATGGTAGCTGTAATGCATAGGCAGCAAATCTCCATTTCTTACACACTTTATTCCGTCATTACCAAATATGGATATTTTGGTCTCATCACTTCAGATGACTCTGTCCATAAAAATAACCAGGAAGGGGTGGGGGTCCTCCTGTCCTGAACCTCTTTGAAGGGAGGGGAAGGGGCTGAGTACGTCCGAATTTAAAGCGATATACACCGATAAGCCAAGACATTATGACCATCTACCTACCTTATAAGCTGCAGGACCCCCTTTGTTTCGTAAAACAGCGGCCACTCTGAGAGGCATCGATTCGATGAGGTGGCGATAGGTATCCTGGAGTATCTGATACCATAATGACAACAGCAGGTCCTCCAGTTCCTGTACATTTCGGGGTGGTGGTTATTTAGGGCGAACCCGCTTTTCCAAGTCGAACCACAAATGGCCAGGGCATTAACAGAAAGTCACCAGCATGTTCCTCAAGCCACTGCTTGACGATTCTGGAAGTGTGACATGGCGCATTATCCTGTTGGTAATGGCCATCACCAGCAAGCAGGGAACACAGATGCCATGAATGGGTGAACTTGGTCCGCAACGATGTTCAGATACCTGACAGATGTCAGAGATTGGGATAATGGAGCCTAAAGTGTCCCAAGATAACACCGGCAGTCTGTTTCCGCCCAACGGTGCATCCACATGCATATCCTCTATTCGTAATCGGTGTATCCGCCGTTTACGTGACGCCCAGGAATCTTGACTCCTCAGACCAGGTCATTCTCTTCCAATCTCTATTATCTTGGGCCCATTTTATCCGTTGTTGGCGATGACGTGGAGTGAGCATGGAGGCCCGGTTGGGTCTTGGGCTACGAAAGCCCACGCGCAGACTGCTGCGACGAACTATGTGCTGTGACACATTGACCTGATCACCACTGTTGTAGCTGCGGGTGATTTGTCGCACTGTGGCCCTGCGGTCGCTGTGTACAGTGCTCGATAGTCTCTGCTCCCCTCTTGCAACAATGAGCTGCGGACGACACACGCCTGGACGTCGGTTGGCCATTTGTGCATTACTTTTGATACGTACCCACTACAACTGCACGTGAACATTCGCGCCGTTTCCGAGGAGCCGTGCCATCGCAATTTGTCCTTTATCAAACTCCGATAATAAGCCGCCCCGGTGGCGTAGTGGTCTAAGCGATGGCCTCTGATCATTCGTCCGAAAGGGGTCCGGGTTCGAATCCCGGTGAGGCATGGATGTTGTGTTTGTCTTACGGCACTGGCTCTCTCCCTTCCCTGGAACCAGTGACCCTGAATTAGGGACGGGCGACTGCTTATAGCCCATTGAGTTGCTCACGGTGGTCGTTAAACCTCCAATAAAAAAAAAAAAAAAACTCCGATAAATCGGCAGCTTTTCCCATTCTGACTCCGAACTCTACTAACAGAAAGCCGGTCCTCGGGTTGTATATATACTGCTCTGTGAACTTCACTTGCGCCACCGTCCGGTCTCCAAGCATGCTCATTTCTCTAAGCTGGGGTGATTTTAATGGAATAGCTCATCGGTGTATACTCGCATTTTTCTTTAAATGTTGGGTTCATTTTGACTCCATGCCGCTTATAACATTAGCATTTCTCATGTCAGCTAAATAATAAAACCTGCTAATTACCAAATTCGATTTAACTCGTACTTGGCGATTTGGCCCAGAACGCCACAATCGAGATAATTCGCAAAGCTTTTATTACAAGTTTCGGTGATGAATATATACAATAATTTGGGTTTTGAATAACTTAACATGTCTAACTCAAATTGTCGATGGGGACCCATTTCCCCAAATAAACCTAGACAGATTTTACTACCGAAATATTTATATCGTGACATATCTGACTTCGTCTCCTATAAGCGACGAAAGAGGGTGACACAATGCAGGCACTGATGTGAAGAATTATAATTCATTGCAGAAGTCATCCACAGTGGGTTTCAAGCAAACGTATTACTCCCAAGGAGGTTTTTTTTTTTGAGGTTTAACGACCACCTTGAGCAACTCAATGGGCTATAAGCAGTCGCCCGTCCCTAATTTAGGGTCACTGGTTCCAGGGAAGGGAAAGAGCCAGTGCCGAAAGACAAACACAACATCCCTGCCTGCCGCCCCGGTGGCGCAGTGGTCTAAGGCGCTGGCCTCTGATCATTCGTCCGTAAAAGGTCTGGGTTCGAATCCCGGTCAGGCATGGATGTTGTGCTTGTCTTACGGCATTTGCTCTATCCCTTCCCTGGAACCAGTGACCCTAAATTAGGGACGGGTGACTGCTCATAGCCCATTTGAGTTGCTCACGGTGGTCGTTAAACCTCCAATCAAAAAAAAAAAAAATCCCTGCCTCGCCGGGATTCGAACCCTGACCCCTTTCGAATGAATGATCATAGGCCATCGCTTAGACCACTGCGCCACCGGAGCGGCCCAAGGAGGTTAGAATAACACTTTTGGAGATGCCCTGAGCCGCCTCGGTGGCGCAGTGGTCTAAGCGATGGCCTCTGATCATTCGTCCGTAAGGGGTCCGGGTTCGAATCCCGGTCAGGCATGGGTGTTGTGTTTGTCTTACGGTACTAGCTCTCTCCCTTTCCTGGAACCAGTGACCCTAAATCAGGGACGGGCGACTGCTTATAGCCCATTGAGTTGCTCACGGTGGTCGTTAAACCTCCAATAAAAGAAAATGCCCTGAGTCTTAACCGTGAAGCCGCAAACTGTGGGAATCTGACGTTTTTTACATTATACCTATGTAATTTCAACTGTGTGTATTTTGGAATTGTGCGGATTTTGGTAGCAGAAACCCTGTTAATATCAAACCGGAGTGAATTATACTTCTTATACCAGTGAAGTTTTAAATTTCAATATTATATTTTGTTTGGAATTCGCACCAACGTTCGTGTATTTCAATTTAAGAAAATAACAGGAAGGAGCTTGGAAATGATACAGAATTTTACAAATTCAGCATTTTCTCATACATTGGCAGCAAGTGACGATGCGAAATTGGAAACATTTGCGACGAAAGAAGGCGATTCAGCCAACACAAAATGTGTTGCAATAGTCTTGAAACCCATCAGCTTTCCCACACTTTGACAGTCTTCGTTTGTAGGTTATAGGTTTCACGTAAAGTGATACTGCTCAATTAACAAGGGCATCTTCAGATATCATATTCTAACTTCTTTGATTACTCCACCTTTCAATCCCGTATTAACATATGTTCCATGAGATTGACATGATGCGTTTCCGTAAAGGCGATTACCCTTTTGACTATTTCTTTCGCATTTCCATCAGAATTTAGCGAAATATATTTATCTGCAAACGGGTACCCTGGTAACATATAATCATGTCTTTGTAAGTTGAACGTAGAACTGCATCGTGGGAAATTAATCTTTTCCTGTACCAATTAACGGACAGTTTGTGCTTACCCGAGTCACCTTCTGCTTAGCTTCTTGTTTCTCCATTACCATTACTCATCGCAAAACACCGTAGACGTCTACCACACCGGCGGAGGCACGTGTTTCTAAACATACTAGTGACTTAAGAAGATAATGAAAGGTGCTCACAGGCACAGCGCACTGGCGTTGAGGAATGGAATGGAATCAAGGCTAACTAGAATGGAATGGAATGACGCAACAGTTGTTTTGCGGTATTAATCGCGTTTTTTTTTTTTTTTTTTTTTACTTTTTCAATGCCGTAGGGGCGCGGTTAGATATTGAGCGAAATTGATTAAATTTTTTGTGGATTCTAGCCAAGGAGGTTAGAATAAGTTAGCGAGAGATGCCCTAGTTAATGGAGCAGTACCACTTTGCGTGAAGCCTATAACCGCAAGAGACTGCCGTCAAAGTGTGAGAAAGCTGATGGTTTTCAAGGCTATGGATCTTATTCATGTGACGTCAGAAGTGGATTTCTGCGTACCAACATGGCTGCTGATTCAATGTTTTCGCTATTTGATTTTTTTTTGATTGGAGGTTTAACGACCACCGTGAGCAACTCAATGGGCTATAAGCAGTCGCCCGTCCCTAATTTAGGGTCACTGGTTCCAGGGAAGGGAGAGAGCTAGTGCTGTAAGACAAACACAACATCCATGCCTCACCGGGATTTGAACCCGGACCCCCGAAATATCTGAAAGAAAATTTAGTACCTTGTTTTGTAAAACAAAAACATTTAAAAGCTCAGACTAATACGTAATAAGGAAACAAAATAGGGTTCGCACGCTAGGCAATCCGCTTAAAAATTAAATGAATGTGTAACATTAAATAAAAAAGAAATTATAGATATGTTTGTTTTATTCTTTGAGCAAAGAAGAACTTAATTCGTGATTTACCGATCCAAATATTCCATCAATTTTTGCCTACCTTTTTTATTTTCTTTTTTGAAATTGAAATTCGAAGGAATGCTACGAGGTTTCAACTGCCTTTGATTCGTAGCGTCATAATATCCAAAAGCTTTTTCGTTACAGGGGACAAAACATATTGGAGAGTGCACATCGGAATGGAAATCACCGCGTTTCATTTTACACAGCTATTCCCTTAACAATTTCGTCTTTTTCAGCGGAAAATTAGCCGCCCCGGTGGCGCAGTGGTCTAAGGCGCTGGCCTCTGATCATTCGTCCGTAAGGGGTCCGGGTTCGAATCCCGGTCAGGCATGGATGTTGTGTTTGTCTTACGGCACTGGCTCTCTCCCTTCCCTGGAACCAGTGACCCTAAATTAGGGACGGGCGACTGCTTATAGCCCATTGAGTTGCTCACGGTGGTCGTTAAACCTCCAATCAAAAAAAAAAAAAAAAAAAAAAAATTAAAGAATGTTTTTCGTTCGTCTACACAATTTAATGTGCAGGATTTATTAGCACAACCATACGATGAGCAAAAGTTATACATGTCGTTCATAAATTAAAAAAAATCGCGTTTTTCCTGAACTCTTGCAACGTAACGCCATGTTAAGCAATGGGAAAACGCATGTAAACAAACTCTTGTTGGTCCTCGGCCACGGAAAGGCTTTCCCATGATGCAATGTGAGGTGAATAAGGTCCATTGCAATGCCTTTTGTGTTGGCTGAATCGCCTTCTTTTGTCTCAAATGTTCCCAATTTTGCATCGTAACTTGCTGCCAATGTGTGTGGAAATGTTGAATTTATAAAATTCTTAATTATTTTTAAGCTCCTTCCCATTTTTATTTTAAATGGAAGTACACGAACGTTAGTGCGAATTGTAAACAAAACATGACGCTAAAATTGAAAGCTTCACTGTTAAAAGAAGTATAATTCATTCCGGTTTGATATTAACAGGGTTTCTGCAACCAAAATCCTTACAATTCCAAAATACACACATTTGAAATTACATAGGTATAATGTAAAAAACGTCAGATTCCCACAGTTTGCGGCTTCACGGTTAAGACTCAGGGCATTTTTTTTTTTGATTGGAGGTTTAACGACCACCGTGAGCAACTCAATGGGCTATAAGCAGTCGCCCGTCCCTAATTTAGGGTCACTGGTTCCAGGGAAGGGAGAGAAAACAACGTCAAAATCCCACAGTTTGCGGCTTCACGGTTAAGAGACTTATGGGTTCTCCAGTAATAGTATTTTTTTTTTTTTTTTTTTGATTGGAGGTTTAACGACCACTGTGAGCAACTCAATGGGCTATAAGCAGTCGCCCGTCCCTAATTTAGGGTCACTGGTTCCAGGGAAGGAGAGAGCCAGTGCCGTAAGACAAACACAACATCCATGCCTGACCGGGATTCGAACCCGGACCCCTTACGGACGAATGATCAGAGGCCAACGCCTTAGACCACTGCGCCACCGGGGCGGCGTAGTAGTATTCTGATCTTCTTGTTTGTAACCGACGCACTAGGTAACTTTCCGCGCTTATACCAAGATCAATTTCGAAAAAAGTTTTTTCGCCCACCCTATTGTACAGACCTGCTATTTGTTCACTCCTGTGATATTGATACATCGCTGAACTCACTAAAAATATATTCCTTGAAACTTTCCCAAACTCACCTTTTAAATGAAAATATTATAACTTTATTTTTCTCCCATAACGTCGTCTTCATAACATTTATTCGTGCTTTGCTGCACGGCAATCGGCATATTTTGTCAGCATTACGCGGCAATGTCTGACAAATGTGTATATAGTTGTTTGTATGTAGTTATTTGGTGTTATGTTCTTTTAAAAATGTTTTGTGCATGTGCTGTTTTGTTAATAAAGTATCCATCACAGAGTATAACCGATTCGTCTGAGGAGGGTCCGGGTTCGAATCCCTGTGAGTTATGGATGTTTCGTTTATCCTACGGCACTGGCTCTCTCCCTTCCCTAGAACCAGTGACTTTAAATTAGGGCCGGGAGACTGCTTATAGCCCATTGAGTTGCTCACGGTGCTCGTTAAAGCTTCAATTGAAAAAAACAGTATAAAGCCTGCTCTTTTGTGACCATTAAAATAATGTTTGAGAAGTTACAAATAGGTTTCAATCACCTCCATGGGTTCAATTAACTACCTCATTAGCGGTGAGCGATGATATTACCTTTAATCGATGATAAAACGCGGATGTAATCGTAAATTTCGAATTCCAAAATTATCGATATTTTCGGCGTATATATTATTAACATCGATTATTATTAAGTGGAATACTTGCTTGCATCGGGTAATGGCGAGGATTGAATCGCCCATCGCTTGACAGGAGCGGCTTGATTGCTTTAGAAGTTAGTGTACGTGATGTATAATTTGTATTATTCTTCGTGATCACGCAGTTTTAAAGAGCCGTAAGTACTTATTTATGCAGTATGATCTTTATGTGATTAGGTGTGGTATTTCTTATGACGATCGTTTTCATTTAATTGATGCAGTGTTTACATCTGTCATTTCTTGGCTGCAGCTTCTTGGCAAAGTTGACAGCCAGCCGAAAACAGTTAATGTGAAAATTAGGTCTGAGATGTTATTCATATTTCAGTGACACGTTGCGTAGGCAGCTGTAGTAATATGTGATTGAAATGTAGTGGTTTCCGGCATAATACGACCGGTATATTGTGTACCGTAGTGGGTTACATGACTAATTGCGGATTCATAACGTTTCTATGAATCACGCCCCCTGTTTTTTTTGTGGGGATGATGAAAGGCTTTTGAGTATTACTCGTAAAGAAAGCAAAAAAAAAAAAATAAATGTTATAACGTATGATATCAGGTAGACACTTGTGATAAAATTCTGTGTAGCATGGGCGTTTTCACATAATAGTATTTGTGGTTTTAGAAAATGTAATGAAATTTTGTAAGATGAACTGGAGAAGCTGTACACATGCGGATGTTCAAGAAATAATTTTTTATTGCGTTACCTTTACCACACATATTCCTTTCAGTTACGTAATAATGTAGCTGGTAACTGGTGCAACATCTTTGTTTAATCAAATTTGAGGTGTGGCTTGTATTCAGCCTCCTTATCAGTTGTTTACCATGTCTTTTGAAACCCCTAAGTTTTATGTGAATAGTTTAGTGCAGTATTAGAGTTCTTTGTTGAAAGCTAGCTGTGAATACACTCTGGACTAATTTTCCATACTTTTTAAATTCATTTATTATTATTTTGTTCATGCAGATGCCTTTCTCAGCTGTCTAAAATTTTGTGGGTCCCTTTTCTTACTTTGCAAACCTGTTTCTTTTTATTCACTTTGATGACAATTTAAATGTTGAAATGCACATTGCAGAATTAGAGTGATGTGTAAATGTGATTTGTGGAATGTGGTTAATTACAGAGAGAGAAGAGAAGAAAGATAGAAATTTGGGAAAACAACTGTACATATAAGGGAAAATATGTTTATTGAATCGCTTGCTCATAATTTTGCCCAGAGAATGGTTTTCCACTTTACAGTTAACACAGCAATCGGACATCTCTGAATTGCCAGTATTTACAGTTTCTTGCATAATATTAATCGCATCAGAAAACTTGAAAATTACATTGCTCTAGAGTGGGAATCGAACCCGCATCTCCCGATTACCGTTTGAGCATGCTATCTGTCGCACCGTCCATTATGAAGAAGTCCCAAGTATCTGAGTTTTAAGTACTGAAATATTCTTGTCGAAGAAAGTTCTATTAAGTAAACCTCCAGTTACTCAGGTAAATTGTGTAGAAGACATTCTTCACATAATATGTGCAATTATGTCACAATTATTAACACAGCAATCGGACATCTCTGATTTACTGCTAGTTGTAAATGAATTTATTGCTCCTCTATTCATAGTTCACTGTGTAAATAACTATTTTACAGGTCTTATAGAGGCAATTATTTAAAAGAATCGATGGTAAAATTTATTTTACTGTTTCTCTCATAATCTTAATCACAGCAGAAAACTTGAGAATTACATCGCCCTCAAGTGAGAATCGAACCCGCATCTTCGGATTTTTGTTTGAGCATGCTATCTTTTGCACCTTCCAGGACAATGAAGTCCCAAGTATATCAGTGTTAAGTATTGGCATTTTCTCTGACCACTTGCCAGTATTTTCTGTTTCTCAGTAAATTCAGAGATGTCTGATTGCTATTTTAATAATTGTGAGCCGCCTTGGTAACGCAGTGATCTAAGTGATGGCTTCTGATAATTCATCCATGATGGGTCTGGGTTCGAATCCTGGTGAGGCATGGATGTTGTGTTTGTCTAACGGCACTGGCTCTCTCCCTTCCCTGGAATAAGTGGCCCTAAATTAGGGATGGACAGTTGCTTATAGCCCAGTGAGTTGCTCGTAGTGGTAGTTAAACCCTCGGTAGAGAAAAAATTGTGACATATTTCCACTGATTATGCGAAGAATATGACTTCCACACAATTAACCTGGTTATCCACTAAGTTTACCATATTTCAAGTCCAAGTGAAAACATGTATTTTTATTTTTGTTGGTGAAAAAAAAAAAAAGGCATCCAGCAGAGAGAGCAACACTGGTAACATGACCTAAACCTAAGCCGCTCTACGTGCCAGATTGTGGATGTGCTGCAATGTGTTTTTGTGTAAATAACCCATAAGCAGTCTTCTTCACTTATTATCTTTAACATCAAGCAAATTTGTTCCATGTGAATTTATTAATACATTTTACTATGTAATGTTTTGTTTTCAATTGAAATACTCGACGGCACAGGAACATCTGGGTAACTGTCATTACAAGGTTTATTTCTCTTGCCATTTCTGTGTTTGGCAAGTTCCAAGTTGTAGACAAGTTAAATTGTGCGTAATTTTCTATCTTTTTTTTTTTTTTAATTGGAGGTTTAACGACCACCATAAACAACTTAATGGGCTATAAGCAGTCGCCTGTCCCTAATTTAGGGTCACTGGCTCGAGGGAAGGGAGAGAACAGTGCCGTAGGACAAACACAACATCCATGCCTCACCGGGATTCGAACCCTGACCCCTTTCGGACAAATGATCAGAGGCCATCACTTAGACCACTGCGCCACTGAGGCGGCAATTTTCATCTTTAATTTCAAGACCTAAAAACCTTCTGTTTTGGGCAGGTTTCCATTTTATGCAGGTTCCGTATCAAACAGGTTTTACCGTCCGATAAAAACTGTGTTTCGCACGAAAGGAACATGTAAGTCATAAAAGCTGTCTACGTACGATAAAATACATTACATGACTTACAGGTTTTACCGTATACACTGAGTGGCCACTTTATTATGACCACCTGACAGTTTTAAGCAAATGAGTTATGGCTGCACGCTGTTGCCGCCAGAGGGCGAGGCTAGTATAAAAAGGGAAAGTTTAGTGCTTGTGACAGTAGTACAAGTGATTTTGAAGTGATGAGATGGGTAAAAAATGTGATTTGACGGACTTTCAATGTAGGATGATTGTAGGAGCTCGGAGCCATGGAGCGAGTATCATCGAAACCACCACATTCGTGAAATGTTCCAGAACAGCTGTTGTTTAAAGGGTTTAAAGACTGGACTGTCAGCTAAAAAACTGGGTCTCTACATGCAGCATGTGGTTGTCATCGACTAGTGACTGCTCGGGCGTAACGGAGAGTGTCCAGACTGCTAACAGACAACACAAGGGCAACAGTGCAGCAAATTACAGACCATCTTAGTCAAGGATTCACTCAAATGATCTCTGCACTCACTGTTCACCGTACACTGCATTGGATGGGATATGGCAGCCGAAGGCCTGTTCGAACACCTTTGGTCTGCAGTTAACAAGAGAAAACGTCTCCAGTTCACACAGGAGCACAAGGATTGGACAGTCGATAATTGGAAACAAATTATGTGGTCCAATGAATCACGTTTTCAGTTGCACCATGCTGATGGCTGAGTGAGAATTTGGCGGAAACAGCACGAAAGAATGGAACCCAAATGCTTTGCTACAACCCTTCAAGCTGGTAGAGGCAACATTATGGTTTGGGGAATGTTTTCCTGGCATGCTTTGGGCCCTTTAATTCGTGTTGATCAACGTCTGACTGGCACATCATATCTAAACATCGTTGCTGACCAAGTGCATCTTGTCATGTGGATGGTTTATCCCAGTGGCGATGGATACTTTCAACAAGATGCCATAGTGCTTGTATTGTACAGGATTGCTTTCAGGAACATGCCGGTGAGTTTACTTTGCTTAGGTGGCCCCCACAATCTCCAGATCTCAACCCCATTGAGAATTTGTGGGATGAAGTTGAACGAGCCATCAGACAGAGCTGGATCCACAACCCTGCAATCTCACACTCCTGGAAAGTGCTATTCATCAAGCATGGTCTCAGATTCCACAAACAACCTATCAGCATCTCGTGGAGTCCATGCCACGAAGAATCGACACAGTATTAAAGGCAAAAGGTGGCCCAACAAAGTACTGAGGGGGTGGTCATAATAAAGTGGCCACTCAGTGTGTATCATCATCATTGTCAACCATTATCAATCCACTGCTGGACGAAGGTCTCCTCAAGTATCCTCCACAACGGTCTGTCTTGTGCCAGTCTCCTCCATGTCACTCCCGCATACTTTCGAATTTCATCCACCCATCTCCCATGTGGTCTTCTTCTGGGTCTTTTCCTGTCCCTTGGAATCCAATCTACAATTTCGGCTGTCCATCGATGGTCTGTCCTTCTGGCAGTATGCCCAGCCCATTGCCATTTCAGGGATTTAACTCTGATCATGATGTCTTCCACTCTTGTCATTTTTCGGATCCACAAGTTCCTCTTCTTATCTCTCCTGGTTACACCAAGCATGCACCTCTCCATGATTCTTTGAGTTGTCTGCAGCCTTTGTATGTCTCTTATAATTAAGGTCCACGTCTCTGCACCATACGTAAGCACTGGAAGGATGCATTGATCAAACACTTTTCTTTTAAGACATAATGGCATATTGCTCTTGAAAATTATGCTGTTTCTTCCAAAAGCTCTCCAGGCGATTAATTTCTTCATCAATGTGACCCTCACTTGATATCTGCTGTCCAAGATAAACGTAAGTGTCTGTTATCTCCAGCTTTTCTCCATCAATGGATAAATCTTCATTTTGTGTAAAAGTATTGAACATCACTTTTGTCTTCTGAAAGTTCACTTTTAATCCCACTTTCTTACTCTTGTCAGCAAGTTCCTGGATCATACTCTGCAGCTCTGATGGGGTAGTTGCAAAAATGACTATGTCATCAGCAAAATGAAGGTGGGTTAGATAATCTCCATTAATCTTTATCCCTTTGTTTTCCCAGTTCAGTGATTGAAAGACATTTTCCAATGTGGCATTAAAGAGCTTCGGAGATATGGTGCCACCTTGTCTCATTTCTTTTCCTATTTTTATGTGTGTTGTATTTTCAAACAGCCGAATCTTTGCACTTGCATTTTCATAGATGTTATTAATAATATTATTAATGTACGCATCTTCAATACCGCAGGATTTCCGGGCCATTGTAACTGCTGATGGTTTCACCAAATCAAAGGCTTTTTCATAATCGATATAAGCCATGCACAATGGAAGTTCATATTCCTTCGCTCTTTCAATTAGTTCTCTAAGTACGTGGATATGATCTATTGTGCTGTAGCCACTCCTGAATCGAGCTTGTTCTCTCGGTTGAGCCATGTCCAGTGTCACCTTTAAGCGGCGTGAAAGAACTTTAGTGAAGATTTTATAAACCACTGATAGGAGGCTGATAGGTCTGTAGTTCCTGAGATCCTCAATGTCACCTTTTTTATGTAGCAGGATCATTGTAGCGTTGTTCCAATCCTCAGGAATCTTCCCTTCATTAAGGCATCGAGTGAAAATTTGGGCAAGTACTGTTTCGATTTCTCCACTTGCTTCTTGTATGATGTCTACAGTAATTCCATCTTCTCCTGGAGCTTTTCCCTGCTTCATGTTCTTGATTGCATGTGCAACTTCTGCTGGGAGGACTGGAAGAACTGGAAGAACTCTGGTACTGGTACCTTCCATAATGTCTGGAGTATATGCATCATCACTTTCATATAACTTGGAGTAGAAATCTTTCACTCTTGTCAAAATTTCGCCTCTATTTCTTGTTGCAGAACCATCTTCTTTTCTCAGTGCCATAATCTGTTTTCTTCCCTTACTGAGATGCCCCTTTGCTATCTTTAGGCTTTGGTTGTTTTCAATTGCTTTCCTCACTAGTTCACAGTTGAATTTCCTTACGTCTTCAGTGATACTTTTTCGTACTGTCTTGCATATCTCTATGTATTCCACTTTGGAAGTTACATCTTCTTTAGTTGTCCTCATCTCTCTTCTTTTTTGCATCAACATTTTGGTTTTTCCTGATAATTTGTTCACATGCAACTTGTTCTTAGACCCAGCTAATTTTGTTGCTGTTTCCATAAGAGCTTTGGTTACTTTTCTGTTAACTTCAGAAATATCCACTTCTTCCAATGGTAGGCCTTCTAAAGCAGAGAATCTGTTCTTCAGTTCCAACTTGAAGGTTTTATGGTGTTTTTTAAGGTTGGTTATGTCAATACATTTTGTTTGTCTTATGAGCTTGCAACGTTCGAGTTTAGTGTTGAGGTGCATCTTACATCTCACCAATCTATGGTCACTACCTGTGTTGAACTTGTTTAGCACACTGCAGTCTTCTATGACGAATTTTTTGTTACACATAATAAATCAATTTCACTTGTCGTCCCATTTGGATGTCTCCATGTCCATTTCCTGTGTGGCTTTTTCTTGAAAAAGGAGTTCAAGATGAAAAGCCCTTCTGCCTCTGCAAACTCTACGAGAGTATTTCCACGCTGGTTTCTGTTGCTGTGGCCGAATTTACCTACTGAAATTTCATTCTGTTGTCGTTGCCCTATTTTTGCATTGAAATCTCCCATAATTATCTTTAAGTGCTGCTTACTTTTATTATTTAGATGACGAATTTCCTCATAAAATTCTTCAATTTCTTCTTCAGGATGACTTGTGGTGGGTGCATAAGTTTGAATAATCTGAGCCTGGTATCTTCTCGAGAGTTGGATAACGAGTCGTGCAGCTCTGTCAGAGGAACTTTCAACTTCTACAACTTTATCTTTCAGTTTCTTGTTTATTATAAATCCAACACCACTAGTTCTGCCAGTATCAGCCCCACGATAGTAGAAGAGATGTCCACTTTTCAGTTCAATGAGATCTTCTCCTTTTCTCCTTACCTCACTTAGCCCAACGGTGTCCCATTTGATCCTTTGTAGTTCCTCTTCCAATTCAAGAAGCCTTGAATCAGAAGATAGGGAGTGTCTGTTATACGTAGCCAAGGTCAGCATCAGATGGCAGCTTAGTCCGGTCCTCCGGGGATTCTTAGCTCCCTGTGCCTTCATGTCGCAGTAGCCGCTGCCTTGGCCAGGTACATTCCAGTTGCCGGAGACTGAGGGCCAAGATTTAAGTTGTGGAGTCATTTTGGAGGGTTTGGCCATAACTCACCATGCTGGCCAAGTGGGTTGGTGAGTGTGGGATAGCATTTCCTCTTATCCCGATGGTATAGTTATACCGCTATTGGCGGTCGTCAGAGTCTCTTTAGTGGGAACAGGATGTACCACGAGAAGGCGGGGTTGACATTTGTCAAGGAGAGACTGTGATGTTATGCATCACCTGACCTTATATCCCTATATATATATATATTCTATTAAGAAGAGACCGCAGCAAAAATAATTTTTTGACTCATACCAAGTACAACATAGAAAAAGTTATGTATTTACTGGTGTGAGTAAAAGAGAAAAAAATAAAACAACTGAATGTAGAAAGTGTCGAGAATACTGAGCCTTGGCTATACCAGCAAAAACTCTGCATTTTCTCACTTCCACAAAGACCTAGTTGGAAATGGGTTTCTGCAAAGTCATAGATGCAAGAAATAAGCTATCAAAAAATTTTTTAAAAATATATATATATGTCATGATCTCCGCAGAGTTGTATGACTTGGGCTTTAGTTAACAATTTAGCTTGCATCCATAACTTTCCTGGCCCGACCCATGCTCTTCATCTGTTACTATTAAACAGAAAGAAGAAGAATATAGAAAATTCGAGTTGTGAGAGTGACATGATAATTAGAAATAATGTTCAGCAATAACAAATTGCCAAGTCTGCCTGAGAGAGAATTTAAACCTGAATAGTAATACAAAAGTATTCAAAATTTTTTAACATTGCAATTAAAAAGGAAATATTAATTTTTTTAAAAACCCAGATTCCTGAAAGAAAACTGGATTATGATACCCCCCACTCCACAACTTCTGACAACACAAAAACGAGAACAAAACAAAGACAATAATTAACTAAAGAAATGCTTTGTGAAGGTTATATGACATAAACAATTAGTTGCAATATGTACAAAGTATTTCAGAAGTGTTTAAGTGCATAATAAAGTAGTTATTAAGAACCTAACTACTTTGAAAACATAGCGCAATTCAAGAACTATGAATAATGAATGGCCAGCTGCTTGGCCTAAGTGCCTAAAAAACGCGCAAAGTTACCAAGAAAAGAAAGAGTTAAAATCCGCAAAAAAGTTAATAGACTTGCCAGTGCCAAAATGCTTAAAGCAGAAAAGGGAAAGAGTACAAGAAGTACAAACATTGAACTTGTAAAACCTAAAACCCAAAGACAAAGAAGAGAGCTTACCTCTTATGCAACTGAACTTCCTCCACACTTGAGGAAAAACATGGCCGACCTTTTCACCCAAACCCTCTGCTACTCCCTAGTCGCTGGGGGCAGCGTGGGTGGGGCTGCAGGCCTCCACGCACTGAAAAGATCCGATTCGCGGAGATTTTAACCAGAGAAAAAAATATATATAATTAAGAATGTGGACCTGTATGATCAGAAAGAGCAGAATTAACTCTCCATAATACATGAGAAATATTATGAAATACACAAGTAGTGTATTTAATAATCTTTGCATGTATTTAATCACCTTAGTGAGCTTCTTTAGACTATTCAGAATCCTATTAATTTTAATGTTAGTTTTACTATTTTTAGTATAGTTATTCTAGTGAGTGAATAACTAGTTTTCTTTTATATTTGTTTTTATTTTCTTTTATAAACAGATGTTTAAGCTTTTTTTTTTGTGATTTTGTCTATATTATTTAATTTTTTATTTTTAATAGGACCTTCATATCCATAGCACTAAGGTTCCTTTTAGTAGTTAATAGGCATCCTCTAGCCAACTTCCAACAGGCTTTCATTGGCCAGAATCATATTAACTGTGTAGAAATTAAAGCAGATCTGCCAACCTCACTCTATTATTCAGAATAATTTTTCTTAAAGTTCTTTTGATGAAAGAAGAGGGAATTTCGTTCTCTAGAAAACTGTCTAATAGTATATTAATGTGGTAATTGAAGTCCAAATTGTTGCTGCAAATTCTTAAAATTCTAAGCACCTGTGAAATTAGTACGTTCTCAATTACTTTGGTTGATATGTTATTATTCCAGTGTAGATATTTAATTATAAAAGTAATTGAGAATGTACTAATTTCACAGGTGCTTAGAATTTCAAGAATTTGCAGCAACAATTTGGACTTCAATTACCACATTAATGTACTATTAGACAGTTTTCTAGAGAACGAAATTCCCTCTTCTTTCATCAAAAGAACTTTAAGAAAAATTATTCTGAATAATAGAGTGAGGTTGGCAGATCTGCTTTAATTTTCTACACAGTTAATAATATGATTCTGGCCAATGAAAGCCTGTTGGAAGTTGGCTAGAGGATGCCCATTAACTACTAAAAGGAACCTTAGTGCTATGGATATGAAGGTCCTATTAAAAATAAAAAAATAAATAATATGGACAAAATCACAAAAAAAAAAGCTTAAAAATCTGTTTATAAAAGAAAATAAAAACAAATATAAAAGAAAACTAGTTATTCACTCACTAGAATAACTATACTAAAAATAGTAAAACTAACATTAAAATTAATAGGATTCTGAATAGTCTAAAGAAGCTCACTAAGGTGATTAAATACATGCAAAGATTATTAAATACACTACTTGTGTATTTCATAATATTTCTCATGTATTATGGAGAGTTAATTCTGCTCTTTCTGATCATACAGGTCCACATTCTTAATTATATATATTTTTTTCTCTAGTTAAAATCTCCGCGAATCGGATCTTTTCAGTGCGTGGAGGCCTGCAGCCCCACCCCACGCTGCCCCCCAGCGACTAGGGAGTAGCAGAGGGGTTTGGGTGAAAAGGTCGGCCATGTTTTTCCTCAAGTGTGGAGGAAGTTCAGTTGCATAAGAGGTAAGCTCTCTTCTTTGTCTTTTGGGTTTTAGGTTTTACAAGTTCAATGTTTGTACTTCTTGTACTCTTTCCCTTTTTTTTCCTTTAAGCATTTTGGCACTGGCAAGTCTATTAACTTTTTTGCGGATTTTAACTCTTTCTTTTCTTGGTAACTTTGCGCGTTTTTTAGGCACTTAGGCCAAGCAGCTGGCCATTCATTATTCATAGTTCTTGAATTGCGCTATGTTTTCAAAGTAGTTAGGTTCTTAATAACTACTTTATTATGCACTTAAAGCACTTCTGAAATACTTTGTACATATTGCAACTAATTGTTTATGTCATATAACCTTCACAAAGCATTTCTTTAGTTAATTATTGTCTTTGTTTTGTTCTCGTTTTTGTGTTGTCAGAAGTTGTGGAGTGGGGGGTATCATAATCCAGTTTTCTTTCAGGAATCTGGGTTTTTAAAAAAATTAATATTTCCTTTTTTAATTGCAATGTTAAAAAATTTTGAATACTTTGTATTACTATTCAGGTTTAAATTCTCTCCTCAGGCGAACTTGGCAATTTGTTATTGCTGAACATTATTTCTAATTATCATGTCACTCTCTCAACTCGAATTTTCTATATTCTTCTTCTTTCTGTTTAATAGTAACAGATGAAGAGCATGGGTCGGGCCAGGAGAGTTATGGATGCAAGCTAAATTGTTAACTAAAGCTAAGTCATACAACTCTGCGGAGATCATGACATATATATATATTTTTAAAAAAATTTTTGGTGGGCTTATTTCTTGCATCTATGACTTTGCAGAAACCCATTTCCAACTAGGTCTTTGTGGAAGTGAGAAAATGCAGAGTTTTTGCTGGTATAGCCAAGGCTCAGTATTCTCGACACTTTCTACATTCAGTTGTTTTATTTTTTTTCTTTTTACTCACACCAGTAAATACATAACTTTTTCTATGTTGTACTTGGTATGAGTCAAAAAATTATTTTTGCTGCGGTCTCTTCTTAATAGAATGTGAATTCTGAATTTTCATAACTGCTGCGTTGCACGTTTTGATCTTCAGGTTATTTTGCAACTTTCATTTTAAATGCAAAAGTTTTTCTTTTGTTTTCGGCTTTGCTCTTCAGTATATATATATATACACACCCACACATACAGCAGTTGCTCTGGCTTTTTTAACATTGTCACCAACCCAAAAAAGTGTCCAGAATAGTACAAAAAGATAATCGCCAATACTTTTGCCAGAACTTTTTCTCCATTGCCAAAACAGTTTTTTTTTTTTTTAAATTGTGAAGAATGCAATCGGCGGCATGACAAAATAATGTGAACACCACACTTGAAGACGTGACTTTTAATGCATACGTCACAATATGCAAAAGTATCCACCAGTTTTTGGTTATAATAGCTTTGTTTAGAATTTCAACATCCTGTTTAAGTGCATTTAAAGCGCCTTGTTGCAAAATTTATTTCAGGGTGACAACAAAATGAGCTACCTAGCAGACTTCAAAAGAGGGCTAATTGCCGGTGGCTGGCTAGTTGATGCCTCCATGACAACAGTCGCTAGCGTAGTGAAGGTATCGAGAGCTACTGTGTCTAGCGTCATGACAGCATACCGCGTTCATGGCAAAAGCTCGTTTATGAGACAGGAGAGCATTAAAGAAATTGTTACCCATAATAAGAAGACCATGGCACCAAAAATGAGCGTGGAGCTTAATCTGTATCTTAAGACCCCAATATCAACGAAAATAGTGTACAGGGAACTTCGTAAAAATATATATTCATGGCAGAGCTGCTATTGCAAAACCTCTGGTGTCCTGAGTGAATGCACAATGCTTAAAGCAGTGGTGTTAGGAGCATACAATGTAGACTGCCAGTGCGTGGAAGCATGTAATGTGGTCGGATGAATCTACATTCACACTATTCCCAACCGCAGGACATGTTTATGCGTGGAGAACACCGTCAGAAACATATGACCCAGACTGTCTGCTCCCAACAGTGCAGCATGGTGGTGGTTCTGTCATGCTCTGGGCGGTTATATCATGGTTTTCAGCAGGTCCCCTGATCACCTTGAAATAACAGATGACTGGCAGATCATATGATACCATTTGGCTGACCAAGTCTATCATGTGGCCCAGGCATTGTTTCCTGCAGGGGATGCCATCTATCAAGATGGTAACTCCTCAATTCACAGAACTCAGAATGTCTAATCATGGTTTGAGGAACATGAGGACGAACTTTCACACCTTTCGTGGCCTTCCCAATCACCAGACTTTAGCATCATCGAACTACTGTGGTCAGTGTTGGAAAACAGAGTAAGATCCTGTTATCCTCCTCCTGCATTTCTCAAGGACCTGGAGCAGTTTCTGCATCAAGAATGGCACAACATCCCACTAACCACCATCCAAGATTTATATGCATCCATTCCAAGGAGGATTTAGGCAGTTTTGAATGCCAAAGGTGGTCCCACACACTATTCATATAAAACCGTCTTTTAATAGGTGTTAACATTATTCTATCCAACCGCTGTATATATGTATACAGTAATCAGAAGTGACATGCTACATTCATAATAGTATGGCATGCAGCACCACTACAAATGGAAAATGTAGTTGTAGCAGTAGCATGCTACAAATCAAGCTGTTTTAAAAAAGGTAGAAATACACTCACGTACAATGAAATTTTTGCACCAAGAAGGAAGCATCGGATTGAACTGAAATTTTATGGACATAATGATGCAGATGCATTGTACACATGATGGCAAAACAGAGCTGCCAGACAATTACAGAGGGATCTGTGGCACGCATTCCGGTAATCTTCAATAGCGCGTCGCATCGCCCCGTGCGGTGATACATCCTGCAATACTGTCTGTCATGGAGGTGAACAGATGCTTGATGTTGTCCGGCAGAAGACTGGCCCACACGTGTTGACAGCGTGCTCCAAATTCTGGATAGTGCGGCACAGCAGCAGCAGGCATTGCAACTGGTCCCACACATGCTCGATAGGGGACACGTCCGGGGAGCGGGCAGGCCATGGAAGTGTCTGGCCATGACGTAGGCAGTCCTGGGCAACCCGAGCCGTGTACGGGTGGACATTATCCTGCTGGTATAGCGCACCTGGAGTCTTGGCCAGGAATAGGAGCATATGGGGCTGTATGATCTCGTCCACATACCACTGGCCTGTCAATGATCCACGTACCACTACTAGAGCTGATCGGCTATTGTAGGCTATGGCTCCCCAGATCATAATGCCTGCAGTGGAGGAGGTGTGACGCTCGATGGCTAGGTTGGGATTAAGCCATTGACCCAGGGACCACCACACCCGCACACAATGATAATCTGTCCCCAAAACGAAGCGGCACTCATCACTGAACACCACACATCGCCAGTCTGTGGTGTTCCACATCGCTCTGGCATGGCAGCACTGCACACGGAGCCGGCGATGTTACGGTGTTAATGGCAGCACACGTAAGGGTGCTGGGATTGCAGATTCGTTTTGGCGAGGCATCAAGCAATGCTTCATGGGCACACAGCTGCTACATCTGCCTGTATAGTGGACTGGGGCCCCGTGGGATCCATTCATGCCTGGCGCACGATCCATCGATCCTGTGTACCGGTGGCCCATCTGGAGCCGCTCCGCAGTGTGGCAGTGTTGTCATGTGCCCACTGCTCCCAACACAGTCGGATGGTAAGGTCAGAACGATCCACGTGGCGGGGTATACGGCGCGCTGACCACCCTGCGGTTTTCATCCCGATGATCAGGCCTCTCTCAAAGTCCGTAAGTTGTGTAAATCGACGTCTCTGGCCTCTACCCGGCATTCTTGTCCTTCTATACTCTTGCTTGCATTGGCCGGTGCTTTTTGCTTTCATGGGGCATCGACTACACGCCGGTTTATAACTCTTCCGGTTCGTGCTTGCAGCGCCACCACAGGGTGTGCGGTCATGCGCAATCGCACCAAATATGGGTCATTTGCATACCAGCACGCACTCTAGCTATGTGCGAAGTTTCGTGGTTATAGCATGTTTTCTTCTATGTGCACAAATTTCATTTTCTGTGAGTGTATATCTCTCTATTCTAAAAAAAAAAAAAGGGACTGCTGCTGCCACTGTTTTAGAAATTTTGTGACACTCTTGCTTTCCTAGCTAGCAGCGCAAAACGTATTAAACACAAAAATATTAAATTTACATTGTTTGTAAAGAATTGTTTGGAGAATACGCTGAAATAAACTGTTTCTCGATTCAAGCGATACTTCAAGAGCTATTGTATTTCAAATTTAAGGTAAGAGCTATTGTATTTAAAATTTAAGGTGAGCAAAAAAGTGCTATCAGGTCGCGTTCCGGAATCACTAACAGTAACAGAACCATAAAACTTTGTAGGCATGTAGTGCCGTGACCGAATTTTTGCACCTCGTCGCTCTTTTTTTTAATTTCGATTTATTTTACGAGAAATTAAATTTCTGAATTTCACAAAATTCTCTATTTTGTGATGGGATCCATTAAAAAAAACGGATATATGGCAAACTATGAATCATAACGCATTACAATTTTTACAGCATAAACTTACAACTATCATCCCTTTCTTACAAAAAAAAAAAAAATTAAGAAAAAGTCATTTTCTGATTTTTAAGCATGTTTTAAAGACGCAAAGGAAAGAAACGAAATGCTTGTCTGTCTTCACGATAACCACAGAGGAACGTTCTGGTCTCGTGACCTGCTGCCATGGTGACGCAGAGAATTTGTTATGCATATGTTTTGTTGGTAAAGCTCTATCTCAGTTGTTTAAGGTGGACGTCAAGTAATTTTGCTTTCTATACTTCCACTGGAAAAACTTTTGTACACATTTTCTTCGCAATTAATGCGTTCCCAAGGATGAAAATTTGAACATCGATTAAAATAGCTTCATTTTATAACTTGGAATACTTAATATTTTCTAAAACATAACCATAATTACGCAATCCAACATTTGTTTGTCTACTGACGTCATCAAAGTACAGGTCGCACCATCTTTTTTCTGGTTTCAACATCACCAAAGGAAAAGTTATTGATTTTTAATACAATTATGGTTATGTTTTAGGAAATATTAAGTATTCCAAGTTATAATATGAAGCTATTTTAATCGATGTTCAAATTTTCATCCTTGGGAACACAATAATTGTGAAGGAAATATGTACAAAAGTTTTTCCGTTGGAAGTATAGGAAGGAAAATTACTTGACGTCCACCTGAACGGTTTACAGAAATGCTTTTTGTGGACGCTTTTGTTTTCCTTAGTGGTAAATTTAGTAATATCTGACCTTCCAAAAATTAACGACAGTAAAGAAACTGAAACTTCGGAATAACAAGCCTTATTTGCTTAGACATGCAATAAAAATTTAAATTTATATGAATTTTCCAGTTTTTATTTCATGTGATATACTTAGAGATCGGGCTGCAGGGCCCAAGTGCTACTCTGGAGATGAGCGTAGCGAGCCTAGAGGTGCAGCCCCTAGTTCTTTAAATCATGTGACATTACCAGATTTCCTGAAACATTATTGGGTGGGACAGGGGGCTGAGTGTGTCCCTGTCCCACCCAATAATAATTTTACTAAGGAAGCCTTGTTAAGGAAGAAAATGAAGAACTTTTATAAGAATGGCGGTTGAAGCATAGTATAGGGGCCATGTCAAAATTATTGATCTGTAAGTAATAAAAATTCCTTTTGCTTGTCGTAACGATGTTCCCATTGCAGCAGCGCTCACATCACAACTTCCTTCACCCCATGGACAAAGTGAGTATGCGCTGACCGTTAGGAGGCAGTGACAGCAGCTGAAGAAACCAGACGTTTAAAGTGCCCTAAGATGGAATCATGCTTAGGGAGCAGATTTCTTTTGTGAAAATACAGGTTGCCCACGGGAGAAATGCCGCATATTGTGCAAAGGGATTATGAGAAGCACATAGTGTTAATTTATTGCCGTATTCAACAGTGAGAAGGTGGGTGTTGGTGTTTAAGAAAGGTTGTAGAAGATATTGATCATCGCTCTGGTGCTGGGAGACCTGTCGAGGTCACTGATCAGTGTTAGAATTAGAAATAAATCTTTTACCAGCACAGCGGACCACTAGAATTTGCAAATCACTGGTCAACCAAAATGCCCACCGGCCCGTAGAAAGAAGAAAAAAAAAAAGCAGAAAAAGTTGGACATCTACAATATATGCAGAAAATAATGCATCACTTCAGAGCAATTATCTTCAATATTTGTTTTTAAAACATCTAATTTGAAAGTGCAACTCAGAGGATAGAGAATGTTTCCAGAATAAGATTCTAAGGTTTGGTGATACAGTAGAGTAAGAGTGCCTTCCCAATCTGTTTTTAAGTAAGGCAATGAGGAGACTTCAAGGGTACAAAAATTCACATACATTAGCAGCCTTTCTGATATGTTTTGTTTTTAGGGTTTAGTTACCTTTCTCTTATTTTAGTCTTATTGCTCGTCCCACCTACTTTTGCATGAAGTTAGCTTTAGTTCCCCATTAAACACTGTTTTATGTGAATTGTTTTTTTGAAAAAATTACCCTCACACATCCAATTGACCTCCTCTGCTAGTGTGCTTTCTTGGGACAGAAGGAAACAAAAACTGTCTAGTGTCTGCTACAGTCACTAGGGTGAGTGAATCCAAAAAAGAGCAGGACGTTTATTTTGCTTACTTCAGCTCATTACAACTAGAGGAGACAAAGGTAAGAAAAAATGGCTGTTGCCATTACATTGCAAGACAAGGACTGGAAAACTACCTTTCCGTTTTTGTTGTTTCTCACTCTTTACAAATCATGAGGGATAAAAAAGTAGCTGGTATCCAATAGCATTTCATGAACCTATCACCAGTTTGCATCCTAAAAGGAAAACCATACAACAAGGTAAAATAAGTAGAAACTCATTTTCTGACTTGTGACAAATTAGAAAAAAAAAAAAAAAATTACTGGCTGTTCGAGCCAGTAAAATCAATAGTTCAGTGGTCCGACAGAAGTTTTACTTGCCAACGGCTAGCGGACCACAGGGCAATTCGAACGTTGATGATGATAGTCATGTGGCGTTAGTCCGGGAATTGTTAAACACTGACCGACAATGGACTTCCATAGAATTGTCTTGTGAAGTACTCATTTCTTGGAAGACTGTTCACAGGATACTGACACAAAATCTGGGAATGGGGAAAATCGCCAGCAGGTGGGTCCCTCACCATCTGTCAGACGTTCAACACCGATTTGCTGTGGCCCAGATGCTTTTGAATCATTATCGACTGGAAGGTGAAGCTTTCTTGAAACGCATAATCACGGTGGATGAAGCTTGGGGCGTAGCTACAAGCCAGTGCTGAAACGTCAATCATCTGAGTGGTGACATCTAAGTTTTTCTCGACCGGGGAAAAAGACTCCCAGTCTCCCAGTAGCATCCAAGTGTTGCTTATGACTGGTTTGGGGTCATTCTCACACATGCTGTGCCTTCTATGACAACAATTAATGCACAGTATTACAAGAAATTCCTAGAACACCACTTATGACCTGCACTTCGCTGCAAGAGACTTGAACTTCTGAAAGAACAGCTGATTTTGTGGCACAACAGTGCTCGTTGCCATACAGCTAGTGTGGTAATAACACTACTGCAGAAATGGGGTTGGGAGGTTCTTGACTATTCGCCTAACACGTCTCCTTCTGATCTTGACTTGTTTAGGAAAATAAAAGAGCCTTTGAGAGGTCAAAAATTCCCAATGAGAAACTCCATTCTAGCTGAAGCAGTCAATACACTCTGTCCGCGAAAATTACTCTGCTGACGGAGTACGACACCTGCTGGGCATTTGGTAATGGGTACTAAACATGGCCCGAGATTATGTGTAGGGCCTATAAAAACATTGGTAATTACCCTCCATTACATACTTTTTTATTTATTAGTGATAAATAATTATTACTTAGCCGTCGTACTAGTATTTAACATGTTACATATGTTGAGTTAGTTTATGGCACTGCTTTAAGTGACATGTATGCTACATGCGGTGGTGAATTTGCTGATACTTATCATCCAATTCAGTGTACTCCACTGACAGTTGCCCTAAAGAGCTTGAACATGGATAAAACTGATTGGCATGTCTTGTAAAACCAGCTTTTCCAGTGCTGTTTTACTCGTACGGTAACAGTCATGTGATTGCTTCTTAAACTGTAGACTGAATAAGGAAAAAGGAATTTGAGGGGGGGGGGGGCTGTTTTATTAAATACTGAAACAAAGAGCAAATTGTTCATTATATTCTACGCCGGAAATAACACCCTGGTCAGGGGTAATTTCATATCAGATGAACAAGGCTCGCAACCCGGCCCCTTTTTATTTCCTTGAACTTTAGTGTGATTGTTAGGCATGTAGACTTATGCATAAAAATGCCAAATTTTAGCCCTGTCCACCCACGGGGTTTCAAATCACTTGACCTTGAAAATTAGAAAATCGTGACTTGGGCATTCTTTGAGTAGTTGTATCTCATTACCTAATTGGGCTAAAAGGTTGAAATTAGAGTCTTTTGTAGCATTCTATATGAGCTTTTAAATCATGTGCTGAAATATAAAAAAATTAGTTTGACCTTTTCAAGGTCACATAAATAACCTTTGACCTTGAATATTTTAAAAAACTAAGTTTAAAATTCTGAAAAGAATTACATGGCATCGTTAGATGTTGGTTTACTACTATGCCAACTTTCAAGTTGGGACCACAATGGATCACTATTTATAAAATACTTGACTGAAGTGAATCTCAACCAAAAATTCTCCAAAAGTGACAAAATAACATTTAAAAGTATTTGACAATTAATTAACAAGGTTTACCCGATATATTTATAAAATGCAAAGTTTGGCAACCATATGATGTAATAAATGCATCTTTAAATACATCTTTCCATTGCAGGTATTGTATGTGTTTTTCAGCACATGATTTAAAAGCTCATATAAAATGCTACAAAAAGACACTAATTTCAACCTAGCTCAGTTAGGTAACAAAACACAACTACTCAAAGTTTGTCTGGAGGTCACAATTTTCTAATTTTCAAGGTTATGTAATTTGAAACCCTGTGGGTAGACAGGGCTAAAATTTGGGATTTATGCATGAGTCTCCATACCTAACAGTCATGCCAAATTTCAAGGAAATCAAAAAGGGTCAAGTTGAAAATGGCCATTTTATTGTTTGATTTGACATAGAATGACCCCCAATATCTGAGCTCAGTTGTATTGTAGTATTAAGTACAGTGTAACTTGGATAATTCGAAGCTGAAGGGACCACAAAAATAATTCGAATTATCGACAAATTCGAATTAGGCAAGTTTGAATATGGGCACATTCAAGTACTGTAAAAAACAACATATTTATTCAAAACATACAGAAAAAAAAGTACAGTACGGTAAATTTACAAATTTTTTGTAAAAAAAACGTGAAATTTTGGCCTGCTTCTTAGAATTTGTTATGGGTAAGGGTAAATTCCTCAAGTTTATCCAGTGAATGAAATAGAGAGTCACTTACATTCTGCTGTCCCTCAGCAAACTTCCTAAACTGTTGGAGGTGAAACAAGGCCTCTGCTGAATTTGGAAGGCGCTAATCAGGAAATTCTGGCCGTTCCAGTTTTTCATCTGAAGATACATAGCAAGTCTTCTTATTTCATAACATCAGCCAAGATCTCATCATATGTGAGTTCACCACAAACAGCTAAATTGCCATCAACTCTCACAAAAGCCTCATACTGTACATCACGGCCTACGTCTTCCCAGTACTCCACAGTTGGTATGATCTCCTCGCCACCAATACGTTGATGTAGTTGAGACTCGTCATCGGGGTGCTGGAAGCCTGCTTTTCCGAAGCAGTTGGCTATAGTTTCAGGTTTAACTTGTTGCTTCATCCAGAACAGTACAGTAAGTACCCATTTTAAAAGGAAATTGTTGAAAATACGAGATTACAAAAATGGGGTTTTCTTCGAATTAAACAAAAAAAAAAAAAAAAAGTTCGAATTAAAGGGGCTTTTTTTTGCATTATTTATGTAAAAAATTCAAGGGACTAAACGAATAATTCGTTCGAATTAACCAAGATTTTGTATTAAAAATGTTCGAATTAGGCAAGTTACACTGTAATAATACTCTTTAAAGTGTGACTTTTAGTCAAACTGCATTTAAGCTAGGCCTAGTAAACTAATTCATGCAGATGATATATTTCATGTTCAGGAGAAAGTGCATGCTCGCAATGTACTGTATATATATATATATATATATATATATCATCATCATTATCATTGTCAACCATTATCAATCCACTGCTGGACGAAGGTCTCCCCAAGTTTCCTCCACAACGGTCTGTCTTGTGCCAGTCTCCTCCATGTCACTCCTGCATACTTTCGAATTTCGTCCACCCATCTCCCATGTGGTCTTCTTCTGGGTCTTTTCCTGTCCGTTGGAATCCAATCTAAAATTTCGGCTGTCCATCGATGGTCTGTCCTTCTGGCAGTATGTCCAGCCCATTGCCATTTCAGGGATTTAACTCTGATCATGATGTCTTCCACTCTTGTCATTTTTCGGATCCACAAGTTCCTCTTCTTATCTCTCCTGGTTACACCAAGCATACACCTCTCCATGTTTCTTTGAGTTGTCTGCAGCCTTTGTATGTCTCTTTTAGTTAAGGTCCACGTCTCTGCACCATACGTAAGCACTGGAAGGATGTATTGATCAAACACTTTTCGTTTAAGACATAATGGCATATTGCTCTTGAAAATTATGCTGTTTCTTCCAAAAGCTCTTCAGGCAAGTTTTGTACGCCAATTAATTTCTTCATCAATGTGATCCTCACTTGATATCTGCTGTCCAAGATAAACGTACGTGTCTGTTATCTCCAGCTTTTCTCCATCAATCGATAAATCTTCATTTCTTGAAAAAGCATTGAACATCGCTTTTGTCTTCTGAAAGTTCATTTTTAATCCCACTTCGTTACTCTTGTCAGCAAGTTCCTGGATCATACTCTGCAGCTCTGATGGGGTAGTTGCAAAAATGACTACGTCATCAGCAAAACGAAGGTGAGTTAGATAATCTCCATTAATCTTTATCCCCTTGTTTTCCCAGCTCAGCGACTGAAAGACACCCTCCAATGTAGCATTAAAGAGCTTCGGAGATATGGTGTCACCTTGTCTCACTCCCTTTCCTACTTTTATGTGTGCTGTATACTCAAACAGCCGAATCTTTGCACTTGCATTTTCATAGATGTTATTAATAATATTAGGATTTCAGAGCCATTGTAACCGCAGGATTTCAGAGCCTTTGTAACTGCTGATGGTTTCACCGAATCAAAGGCTTTTTCATAATCGATAAAAGCCATGCACAATGGAAGTTCATATTCCCTCGCTCTTTCAATTAGTTCTCTCAGTACGTGGATATGATCTATTGTGCTGTAGCCACTCCTGAATCCAGCTTGTTCTCTCAGTTGAGCCATGTCCAGTGTTACCTTCAAGCGGTGTGAAAGAACTTTAGCGAAGATTTTATAAACAACTGATAGGAGGCTAATAGGTATGTAGTTTCTGAGATCCTCAATGTCACCTTTTTTATGTAGCAGGATCATTGTAGCATTGTTCCAATCCTCAGGAATCTTCCCTTCATTAAGGCATCGAGTGAAAATTTATGCGAGTACTGTTTTCGATTTCTCCACTTGCTTCTTGTAAGATGTCTACAGTAATTCCATCTTCTCTTGGAGCTTTTCCCCACTTCATGTTCTTGATTGCATGTGCAACTTCTGCTGGGAGGACTGGAAGAACTCTGGTACTGGTATCTTCCATGATGTCTGGAGTACATGCATCATCCCTTTCATATAACTTGGAGTAGAAATCTTTCACTCTTGTCAAAATTTCGCCTCTATTTCTTGTTACAGAACCATCTTCTTTTCTCAGTGCCATAATCTGCTTTCTTCCCTTACTGAGATGTTCTTTTGCTATCTTTAGGCTATGGTTGTTTTCAATTGCTTTCCTCACTAGTTCACAGTTGAATTTCCTTACGTCTTCAGTGATACTTTTTCGTACTGTCTTGCATAGCTCTATATATTCCACTTTGGAAGTCACATCTTCTTTAGTTGTCGTCATCTCTCTTCTTTTTTGCATCAACATTTTGGTTTTTCCTGATAATTTGTTCACATGCAACTTGTTCTTAGACCCAGCTACTTTTGTTGCTGTTTCCACAAGAGCTAAGAACAAGTTGCATGTGAACAAATTATATATATATATATATATATATATATATATATACAGACCTGTTTGTAATCCGGGTGTAGCCCGGAATTCCGGATTTTTGTCACATTCCAAACCTGTAAATCCGGGTTTTTAAGTTATAGAAGAATTTGAAATGCTTCAGACATTTCATTTCAAAAAATGCTACAAAATGATAACTAAAAGTTTGAGTTCCATTTTCTTTGGGAATTACAGTGTTTGATTAAAAACACCGCATGTCTGTGCCGATGGTGAATGTAGACGATTTGTGACACCTTGAGTGTTTCTTTTGTTATCAAACAAGCTCTCAAGATAGCAGCCTGCGGAAAGGAAGGCTCTTTTTTCAATAATTTGAAAGTTGCATGTACATCAAATAACTTAATTATATTAGATTCGGTTAATCCAATGAGCTACTTTTAGAAATTGAATGGAATCCACTGTAGGCCTCAAATAAAACTGATCCACTTAGTCTGCTGAATTAACATATAATATGAAGTGTGAAATTTGATTTCAAAGATGCAATACCTGAAGGATTTTGCACAGTGAAAGAAATTTGGGTACAAGAAAAGATGTGCAGTTTAACTGCACAAGCACTAGGGCATATTTGTTGTGTAGCTAGTTTATATGTGTGCAATATATTGTATATATAAATATTCATAATATGCATTTAGTATGTATATTGGCACTGAGCTGAGAGTTTCAGGGTTTCTTGTGTCACCTCACAATCACCTGATATATATACATACACTAGGAAATGTGCTCCCCAAAATTATCTCTCACTGTACCCCCCCCCACACACACACTTTTATTTGAGAAGCAGAACAAAAGAAAGCAAAAAAATATATATGTGTATATGTGAGGCCCGAAACCCAACTTTGTGGGCTTCCCTGTAAATCAGCCCCTGCAACATATACTCCTTGAATCAGTCCTAATGACAAGTTGGTATGCAACCTGAAAATTTGACAAATGGTATTATACACTGAGGTAGCTTTGCATTAGGAACACCTACCTAATAACGCGTTGGTCCACCTTTCTGTGCAATCACGGCTCGCAGATGCCTAGGAACAGATTCTAAAAGGTGTCGAGCAGACCCAACTATACACTGAGTTAGCTTTGCATTAGGAACACCTACCTAATAACGCATTGGTCCACCTTTCTGTGCAATCATGGCTCGTAGACGCCTAGGAACAGATTCTACAAGGTGTTGAATACACCCAACTGTACACTGAGTTAGCTTTGCATTAGGAACACCTACTTAATAACGTGTTGGTCCGTCTTTCTGTGCAATCACGATTCGCAGACGCCTAGGAACAGATTCTACAAGGTGTCAAACAGACCCAACTATACACTGAGTTAGCTTTGCATTAGGAACACCTACCTAATAAAGCGTTGGTCCACCTTTCTGTGCAATCACTGCTCGCAGACGCCTAGGAACAGATTCTACAAGGTATCGACCATCCTCCATGCATAACTTTACTCACGTCCGCTGCAGTAGCTCCATCAGCTGACTCTCATTCCTTTGAGGAGGATCACCAATTCTCACACCTTGTTCTAGCATATCCCACAAATGTTTAATTGGGTTACAATCAGGGGAGTTTGGTGACCAAGCAATGGCGTCGGAACTGTTTTTGACAGCGGGGGCAAGATGTTGGAGAAAAAAGTGTTTTGTCATTTCCTAAAATTTACCATACTACTGTAAAACAAGACGTACTAACTTCATTACGAAAAGTTGCTAGCAATTTTTTTCGATTAAACATTCATCTTTAAAAAAAACATTTTCATATCCATATAGTTTCTCAATGTAAACTAACTAACTACACATAAACGGCCTCGAACTATAGACTTCGATACTTCCTGATTGGTACAAATTCCACAGGAATTGTAGCCGTAGACACTATAATTAAACATCGAAGGAACCTATATCTCATTCCTCACCCTGCTTCCATTTTCCTATTTAGTTTTACTCGTTTTTTTAGAGGAAGACTAATTTTTTACACTTAATGTGACACAAAATGTTGCTGGTCTTCAAACAGGAATCAGCCCACTGGACTGTTAAATGGGGCCTGGCATTTCTTGGAGTTTCAGGAGTTGCATTAAAAAAACAAATCTGATTTCTAGATAGTTCATGGTAAAAAATGAAGAGCAATACTCAGTTTTTATCAAAATGAACTTAAAAAAAACAACAAATGTTTGAGATTTCCAGTCACAAACATATGTAATTCGGAAAGAAAGAAAACTGAGGGGTCAAATGTGTTGTTTTGCCCTCCACACTGATTTGCGTCGTGGGCTACTGCCCCCCCCTCTGCCCTGCGATTCCAACGCCGGTGGGACCAAGCAATGTGGTAAATTCGTTGTTGTGTTCCTCTAACCACTCACTCGTTATATGAACCCAATGGCATGGCACATTGTCCTGTTGATAGATGGCATTGTGGTACACGCAAAACTCCTGCAGATGTGGATGAAAATAGTCAGCTAACAGGTTCCTGTAGTGTCCACCATTCGGTGTTTGTGGGATGATAACCAATGAACCTAGGGTTTGCCGGGAAAAAGCTTTTCAGACCAGAGCACCACCTCCTCCACTGGCCTGCTGAACCCCAACAGTGCAACCAGGGAATAGAGCTTCATGCTGTTTATGTGATATCTGAACCTGACCGTCAGCATGGCGCAGCAAGAAACGGGACTCGTCACTCCAGATGACCTTCTTCCATCTGTGGAGAGTCCATCGCCGACATTCCTTGGCCCATGTGAGGCGTTGTTTGCAAAGACTGGGCATCATCATGGGTACTCTCATTGGTCTCCGGCTGTAGAACCCCAAGTGAACCAAGTTATGGTGCATGGGGAAATAGGTCGAACTGCACCATTGTTGTACTGGTGGGTGACTGTTGCATGTCGTTGTTGAGATACTAATCGTAGCACAACACTCGCCTCTAGGATCAACTGTGTGTGGCTGACTAATGTGAGCCCTTCTGCTGGATGTCTGTGCATGATTAATCCAATCCTAGTACTCTTCTGATACAGTAGCCTGGGAGCAGTGAATACGTGTGGCTGTTTCCCGAGTGCTGGCACCTGCCTTCCCAGCCCCAACTATCTGGCTGCAGTCAAATTGGCTTAAGTTACCACACTTCCCTATTACCCATTACCGGCAGATTTTTACTGATTATGTACAGCGGATTTGTGTGCACAATTTATAGTAGCCACATATGTTGATATCACGCGGTACTTCGTTATCACTCCCAATATGCAAAACGGAAAGGGGGGCTAACTCAGTGTATGAGGAAATCCCGAGTAATCTCTGTAATTTAACTGAACTGTAGTGTAAATTGTCGTTGCTATCCCAGGGATTTCCTTGATTTTATTAATTCAGGAGATTTTCTTGTTCAAAAGCATTCATGGTTGATTAGCTGATTTGTTCACTTTTTTTATTCATTTATTTTTTTTTTTTTTGGTGAAAATGGAGGACCTCCTCCAAAAATGTCAGACTTGCTTTATGGTTTTAATAATAAAAGTTTTTCTTTTATCAGTTGAAGACCTTGGTTTTTCATGGGTGCTGCTGGTTACCATAGTAAAAGTTTTTCTGTCTTTTATCAGTTGAAGACCTTGGGTTTCATGGGTGCTGCTGGCTGATGGACAATGGATCTCTGTGTTATAAGTGCCAAAAAGGAGGGTTACAGAGAAGGCACGGTGTAACAACTCATTGCCTTCTGTAGCAGAATGAGTAAGTTCACATGCTTTTCTTTTATCTCTCTCTCTCTCTCTCTCTCTCTAAAATATTACAGCATGCATTTTTTGGGTTTTCCATATGGAAGCGCTACAGTTGCAAATATTAAGCTCACCGAACTAGAACTGTTATGCTCATTGTTCACTATGTAAGATTTTAAAGAATGAAATATATTAAATACTTCCATAGAAGTAATGAAAAAAAAAAGGGGAGAGGGGTTCACCATTGTTACCTGTGTTACTAGCTATTTAAATGTGAGTAACAGAGGTAACAACAGTGAAGTAACCCCCCCCCCCCTTTTTTCACTACTTGTATGAATCAATACACCTCAAAAAATTTATACATTTTTGTGACATTTGTTACAATTATTGATACAATATACTGTATTTATGTTAAATAGTTGTTGGAAACAGTGGTGCAGTTAAAAAATCCATCTCCAATTTAAACTTTTTTTTTTTTTTTTTTTTTTTTGCTGTATGAATGAGGGAAAAAGTTTTAGATAATCTTTTAGAAGTTGATTGAATCCTGTTTTGAACAAATACATGTCATTAGAGTTACATGATTCTTGGTTATTTTATGTATTTCCTGTTCTCTACGAAATTACTTTTGTATCTGCCAAGAAAGGTATTAAGACTCATTCTCAATGTCAGGACAATATGGCATGTCCCACTTACCACCCAATACTTCTACAGAATTGTACAGTCCTATTGTATGCTGCCTGCACTTCTTCCCCAAACTTGGTGCATGCTATGTGGGATCAACCTATACGAGCCTCAACGCTAACATTTTATGTCAAATCCTATGTATAAAATAAAAAAAAATGTTACAGCATCATTTAACAATAATTCTAAAAGTTAATGTAGCAGAGAGTGACATACACACACAACAGTTCCTCCATATAAACTGCTCCATTTATAGTCATGACAGGAGTTATGCGACTCAATGTTAGTCAGGCCTATGCTTAACTACAGTGTTGTGTAACTCAGCAGAAATGTTGTATCTTCTCTGAATTACAGCCATATGCTGATTTAACTCTGCAATAATAAGAATCAAGGCAGTGCAATTCCTTTTTTTCCAAACACTTTTCAGGTTTTTCAGCATTTTTTTTAATTCATCAAAGCAAATATTTGCCATTCAGGGTTTTGTTAACGAAAATCAAAAACTTACCTTAAGTTATTTGTAATTGGAATTTAGTGTTCTTAAGTGGAAAAGTGATAATGTCGTATCAGACCACGTGGTCACTGACATAATTGTAATTTAAGCATTAGTCCTACTTCTAGTTCTGCATTGTACTTATAATGTTTCTAGTAATAAGAATTAACCTGTCTTATTGCACGATGACACTTACTCAATTAAAAACGAAAGCTATATACAAGTTTGTAAACTTGTATATAGCTTTCGTTTTTTACTGAATAAATGGCATCGTGGAATAAGACGGGTTAATTCTTATTACTAGTATTTATGCACAAATTAATAGTGTTTATCGCTGTAATGTTTCAGCATTTACAAATACTGAGAAGACTATTATTGTTCTCTATTGGTTTTAATTTAGAGAATTAAGTTGATGAGGATTTTAGGGTACGGTGTGACATGGAAGATGCCAGCTAGAAAAAGTGCCTGGCAAATGTGTTACGATAGTACAGTGGCTTATGTAAGCAAGCTCTCATCTTATTTTGTGTATATAGATTTTAAAGGTTTGAATAAAAGTGTAAGAATAACTTAGTAGGATCCACATGTACAAATTGCTATTGATCCAAGCAATCACTCGGTTGTGCCATTGCATTTTGGATAACTTCCTGCATATCCATTCTCATGGCATAGTTGGACCATGCCCAGCGGCGGATTTACCACTAGGCCAACTAGGCCACATCCTAGGAACGTCAGGTGTAGCATCCAGAAAAACCGAGAGAATAGAACAGAAAAAATTGGAAAAGGGAGGTACCGTTATTTTAATTTACTTCGATAAAATAAAGTAGTGGTAATTTTTTATTTTATCTTGAATGATAACTAAAGAATTAAGAACGTAATAATAGCTGTATTGGGAACATGCTCGTTTTTGTATGAGTGCGATAGAGAGTTCATGCAACGTCTGACAGAGTGACAGGTGCAGGAGAGGAGTGGAAAATTTAGATTTTGATGATCTAATTAGACTTTTCTTCTATTGAAGTCCGTAAAGTTTATGTGTGATCATTGTTAAATCTATACCCAGCTCTGAGCTCATGCAGTTCATTTATTGTTTAATTATTGTACTAACTCACTCATAACTACTTTTGTCTATTAGGTTTAGTTGTGTTTGTAAATGTTAGAAATAAGGGTTTCATTTTATAAAGTATAGCAAGAGCTGAGTACTCATACTTGTAGTAGATTACTTATTTAAGCTTATGATTCCATTTTTCTTATGTACAAATAAATCAAACTTGTAAAAAAATGTCAGTTTGTATCATTTCCCAAAACACCTTGCAATTAATTTTTTTATACTTTATTAATTTTTGTTGTTGTAATGCAATTTTAAAGAATCAAAACAAGAAATGCTATTGTTTACTTTTGTGTTGTAAGAATGCATCGTGTGTCGGTTTCAGATGTTGATCTAAGGTTTCAAAATGTAAAGTGTTGTTCCTGGATAGGCATGAACCTATTTGTCTATGCTTACAAATTATTCCTGGATAAGCATGAACCTATTTGTCTATGCTTACAAATGTTTTTTTATAACTTTTAATTTAATAACAAGTTAAATCAAAATAATTTTTATTTAAATACTTATTTAACAATAAAATTATACTACCAATTATTATATTCTTAACTTAAAGATAAGTTTATTAGAAAATCTTATAGGAGCAAATTAAAATATGGGGGGGGGGAGTATAGAAAATTTGGCCTAGGGCCTCAAAAGCCTTAAATCCAGCACTGACCATGCGAATGGTCTGTCTGATATTTCATATTCCTGACATTGTCCAGTGACACCTTGAGAATGGATATGTGAGTAGTGTTATCTGAAATGCATCTGCATAGCCTATTGACCATTTCGATCATCAGTAAGAATTTGTAGATGTGGATCCTACTAAATTGTTTTTACCATTTTATTCAAACTTTTAGACCTGCAATTCATACTTCGTATCTGCTTGTTTGTATCCCTTCATTTATTCCAAACCACCATTTCATTCTTTTATTTTTAATCACCTTTACACATTCCAACCTAAATGTAATTACTGCTCAGGACATCATATGACAAGAATGTTTTGGCATAATACGGTGGAGGATTAGGTTCTTATGACTTATCATACAGGTTTGAATTTAACATAGCAAATATGCGTAAGAAAGGAAACATCAACTTGGAACTAGCGCCTAAACTGACAACAAACCAGAATGCCACTGTATTCTGGAGGCTGCGGATGACTGCACGCATACAGGAAGGATATTTCTCACTTAAGCAGTGTTAGAATTAGAAATAAATCTTTTACTGGCCCAGCGGACCACTAGAATTTGTAAGCCATTGGTCCGTAAAAAAAACAAAAACAACTTAAGACGCGCACACACACACACACACACACACACACACACACACTCTCTCTCTCTCTCTCTCTCTCTCTCTCTGATTGAGGTTTAACGACCACTGTGAGCAACTCAATGGGCTATAAGCAGCCGCCCTTCCCTAATTTAGGGCAACTGGTTCCAGGGAAGGGTGAGAGAGCCAGTGTCGTAAGAGCCCAGACCTATCTTGGATGAATGATTAGAAGCCATAGCTTAGACAACCGCACCACTGGGGTGGTGCTTAGTCATTTACATTATATGTAGGAAATAACATATTTCAATGGAATTACCTCTAATATTTTTTAACATTTACTTTGAAAATGCAACTCACAGGAGAACGAATGTTTCCAGAATATAAATATCATACAAAAACTGCTAGGGAGAATATGCATTGGTGATATAGCAGAGTAAAAATGCATTCCCATAGAAGGGAACGAGGAGACTCCAAGGGTACAAAAATTCCCATACATTAGCAGACTTTTTTTCATATGTTTTATTGTTTAGGGTTTTGATTCCTTTACCTTGTTTTAGTCTTATTGCTCATCCCTCATGCAGTTAGTTTTAGTTCCCTATTGAACACTATTTCATGTGAATTGCTCTTTTGCAAAAATTACCTTCACACATCCAATTGACCTCCTCCGCTAGTGTTTTCTTGGGGCAGAAACAAAAGTTGGGTTGTGTCAGTATCTGCTGCACTCACTAGGGTGAGCAAATCCAAGGAAGATCAGGACATTTATTTTTCTTACTTCTGTTTATTACAGATGATGTGGACAGAAGTAACAAAAAATGGCTGTTATTGATACAAGGCAAGAACTGGGAAACTTTTTTCTGTATTAGTTGTTTCTTCCGCTCTTTACGAATCATGAGGGATAAAAAAAAAAAAAAACCTGTTATCCAATAGCATTTCATGAATCTATCACTAGTTTGCAGCCTAAAAAGAAAACTGTAGAGCAAGGTGAAAGAAATAGAAATTCATTCTTGTGACAAATTGGAAAAACAAATTTACTGGCCATCTAGGCCACTAAAATCAATAGTTTAGTGGTCTGGCGGAAGTTTTACTGGCAAATGGCCAGTGGACCACTGGGTAATTCAAACGCTGTTAAGGATTTTTAAAAGTGAACAAACAACCAAAAGTAAGGCCGCCCCGGTGGCGCAGTAGTCTAAGCGATGGCCTCTGATCATTCGTCCGAAAGGGGTCCGGGTTTGAATCCCCGGTGAGGCATGGATGTTGTGTTTGTCTTACGGCACTGGCTCTCTCCCTTCCCTGGATCCAGTGACCCCAAATTAGGGACGGGCGACTGCTTATAGCCCATTGAGTTGCTCACGGTGGTCGTTAAACCTCCAATAAAAAAAAAAAAAACAAAAAAAACAAACAAAAGTAAGCGAACATTTTATCAAATGCTCTATATTTTAACAGTTGGAAGGACGTAGAAACATCAAAAATGAATAACTGTATCTGTGAAGTATACCAAGCCAGAGAGTAAGGTGGAGAGTAATATTCTTAAGTGGTTTGGCCATGTTAAAAGAATGAGGGATGAGGTGCTGACTAAAGAATTTTTTCAGCCCAAGTGGTAAGAAAAAAGGTAGAGGAAGGCCAAGGAAATCATGGGATGACCAGATTCAGGAATGTCTGCTTGAGGAAAAGATCATGAGTATGAAGTACAAAAGGTCTTGTATGTGGCATGTGATGGATGTTAATGAAGCTTGAGCTGTGTGTCTAGATCATTGTAAATGGAAACATTTGTTATACCAACAGTAGATAAATTCTATTGGGTTGGGGTGAATGAAGCGTCCGGCAAAGGATCAGCACACAAATTCTATTGGGTTGGGGCGAATGAAACATCCGGCGAAGGACCAGCACACGTGGATGGCGAGAATGGAAAAGTAGGACAACTTACTAGGCAAAATAATCCCCCTCGGCATTGACATATAGTTGCCATCTGTACGGCAAGGCCATTATCACAGAATGAAAAAAGTCTTGTGGCTGGGATCCGAAGAAGTCATCAACTGCACGTTGAGCCTTGTTGTCTGTCTTGAACTGTTTCCCGGACAGGAAGTGATCCAGGCGACCCAAACAGATGATAGTCTGTCGGAGACAAGTCTGGGGAATAGGCAGTGCTTCATAGCCTAAGGCACTTAGTGTCAGCATCATTCATTGTGTGACATGAGGGTGGGCATTGTCCTGGAGCAGAAGAACACCATGTCTGTTGACCAAAGCCGGTTGTTTCTGTAGCAATTTCCGGTGGATCTGGTGTAATTCAGCGCAATAACGTTCTGCAGTGATGGTTTGGGCCTCTTGCCAAGAAACTCGGATGAATTATCCTGGCTGTGGACCACCAGACAAGGAGCATCATCTTCTTGGTGTGTAGGGGTGGCTCAGGATGCCATCCAGCAGGCTGTGCCTTGCTCAACCATTGTGCAGATCTTTTCCGATTATCATAAAGGACCCACTTCTCGTCGCAGGTGAAGATTCGATGCAGTAGAGGTTCCTGTATATTCCTGGCAAGCAGCGGTGTGCAGACTTCCAAACGCCTAGTCTTGTTGGGAGTTGTCAACTCATGCGGCAGTCGCATGTCCAGCTTCTTGACTTTACCCAGCGTAGTCAAACGGCGAACAATTGTGTGGTGGAGACCTTCCTCTGCCGCTATCTCATGACACGTGTTCCAGGGGGTTCGCTTCAACCACAAGTAAAAGAGCATTGTCAGAAACAGCAACAGGTCAGTGACCACATGCTTCATTTTGCAGGTCCATATCTCCGCTTCGAAACTTCACAAACAATCACTGAATGGTTCGTTCATTGGCCCAAATGCTTTGTTAACGTTTCGAGCGGCAATTCTTGCAGAATGGCCCAGTTTCACTTCAGATGACTCTCAAATCTGGCGTCTGCATGTTTCCTTATCAAGCCATGTTACGTTCAAACAAACCACACCTGAACCTTGTTCTTCACACACGTGCTAGCTACTTATAGTGACTCTGTGACGTAATACCCGCAACACTTGTGGGTGGTTCCATTCTGCTACGGTGGGGGCCTGTCTCCACCACTCAGTCGCACCGGACATTTAATTCGTACCAACCCAATAGTTCCATCAGTTAAATGTTTACTTAGCAGATGGTCTTTCTTTGAGGAGCTGACCTCTGAATCTCAGGGACCAGGTAAATGATGTGTATGTGTGTTACTATTTGCTCTCGTGGAAGACTACATGCTGTGGGAAGCTCAGTGGCACACATGAGCATGGGTGCAGCTGTGCTGTCCCACAGCTTGTAATTGTTGCCATTCTCATTCATTATGCTAATCTCATTTGTCAATTTTTATCGCACTAATCTCATTAAAAGCTGCTGTTTGATCTTGAGTTGGAACATTTTCAGAGTACTATGGATTGTCCATAGTTTTGGAGCTTCTGCAGTGTGGAAAAAACTAGTGTTGTTTGCTCTTTATTAATTAAAAAAAAACAATAACTATTCATCTTTGTTCTTTATTCACTTTTAAAAAACCCTATAGATTTTTGTCTACTGGTACATTATTTAATGAGATTTTTTTTTTTTTTACATCTGTGACTTTTCTGTCCAAAAGTATGATTTAGGATTTACATCATCACTGCAGATTATAAAGTGATTTTTTTTTTCTGAATTTCAAGGTCTGTGAAATTATACAATGAAAAATGTGGTGCTATTGAAGAAAAACTTCAGGGATACTAATGCAAAATGAAAAAATATATATTGCTTATCTGCCAACTATCCCAATTTAACAGACAAATTCCTGATTTTTGCTATAATTTCCTGCCATTTTCTCCTCATTTTTAGCACGTCTTTTGTAAAAAAAGATCGTGCTTATGTTATCGGTTTGTCCGTCCATCCGTCCCCACTGTATCTCTGCAACTATTAGTCCGATTTGAAAAATTCTTTTTGCATTCGAAAGCTTGAAATATGCGAATGATGATCCTTTATTTCGTTTTTTTTTTACGATGTAAAATTTCCCTTGTAGAGGTCGTAAATGCAGATGATGTCGAATTCAAAAATATGTTTTATTCCACATATTTGCTTCTAAACATCCGATTGAAAAAAATCTTTTATCTTTCGATTCCATTTATGTCGAAGAGTATTTTGGATATAGTTTCTTTTTCAAATTATGCATAGATTTTCCGCTAGGGGCGTAAAAGTAAATTGCATTTTTCCGATAACTCTTCTTCTAAAACTCCGATTTGAATTTTTTTTTTCCAGCGGATACATCTCCTGATGCACAATCTTTTGCATATAATTTCGAATTTTTGGTAAAGAATACTTTGGCCACCAGGGAGCGTAAGTGTTAATTTTTGCTTCTGATGTATTTGCCATAAAATCTGAGCTTCTAAAATATCGATTGAAAAAATTCTTTCGTGGACTGATGCCACTCACATCAATAAACCTTTTCGGAATATTTTCTTCCTAAAATATTTCACAGTTTCTCCGCCAGGGTGTAGATGTATATCTTATTTTTGACAATATCTCGACTTCTAGGAGTCCGATTTGAAAAATTCCTTCTTTGTTGGATAGTGTTTTCCGTGTGACATGTTTTTCATATAATTTCAAAATTTTCACGTAATTCATAGACTTTCCGCTAGGGAGCGTAAAGGTAAATTGCGTTTCCCCCTTTATCTCTGCTTCTAAATCTTCGATCTGAAAAATTCTTTCTGCACCGGATACAGCTCCTGATGGGAAATTGTTTGCACGTAATTTCAAATTTTTGTAAAAAATTGTTTGGCCACCAGGTGGCGTAAGTCTTAATTTCCACTTCTGATGTATTTGCAGCAAAATATGAGCTTCTAAAATCTCGATTGAAAATAAGTCTTTTGTGGACCGATTCTACTCATGTCGACAAACATTTTAGGAACATTTTCTTCTTGAAATAATGCATGGTTTCTACGCCAGGGCGTAGATGTATATCTTATTTTTGTCAATATCTCTACTTCTAAAAGTCCGATTTGAAAAATTCCTTCTTTGTTGGATAGTGTTTCCGATGCGAAATGTTTTTCCTATAAATTCAAAATTTTCAAGTAAATGATAGACTTTCCACTAGGGTACAAACAATGGTAAAGTGCGTTTCCCCCTATATCTCTGCTCCTGAAACTCCGATTTGAAGAATTCTTCCTGTATCGCATACAAGACCTGATGGAAAATATTTTTCACGTAATTTCTAATGTTTGGTAAAAAATGGTTTGGCCACCAGAGGTCATAAGTGTTAATTTCTACTTCTGATATCATCATCATCATTGTCAACCATTATCAATCCACTGCTGGACGAAGGTCTCCCCAAGTTTCCTCCACAACGGTCTGTCTTGTGCCAGTCTCCTCCACGTCACTCCCGCATATTTACGAATTTCATCCACCCATCTCCCATGTGGTCTTTTTCTGGGTCTTTTCCTGTCCCTTGGAATCCAATCTAAAATTTCGGCTGTCCATCTATGGTCTGTCCTTCTGGCAGTATGTCCAGCCCATTGCCATTTCAGGGATTTAACTCTGATCATGATGTCTTCCACTCTCGTCATTTTCGGATCCACGAGTTCCTCTTCTTATCTCTCGTTATCCAACTATCGAGAAGATACCAGGCTCAGATTATTTAAACTTATGCACCCACCACAAGTCATCCTGAAGAAGAAATTGAAGAATTTTATGAGGAAATTCGTCATCTAAATAATAAAGGTAAGCAGCACTTGAAGATAATTATGGGAGATTTCAATGCAAAAATAGGGCAACGGCAACAGAATGAAACTTCAGTAGGTAAATTCAGTCACGGCAACAGAAACCAGCGTGGAAATACTCTCGTTGAGTTTGCAGAGGCAGAAGGATTTTTCATCTTGAATTCCTTTTTCAAGAAAAAGCCACACAGGAAATGGACATGGAGACATCCAATTGGGACGACAAGTGAAATTGATTTTATTATGTGTAACAAAAAATTCGTCATCGAAGACTGCAGTGTGCTGAACAAGTTCAACACAGGTAGTGACCATAGATTGGTGAGATGTAAGATGCACCTCAACACTAAACTGGAACGTGGCAAGCTCATAAGACAAACAAAATGTATTGACATAACCAACCTTAAAAAACACCATAATACTTTCAAGTTGGAACTGAAGAACAGATTCTCTGCTTTAGAAGGCCTAACATCGGAAGAAGTGGATATTTCGGAAGTTAACAGAAAAGTAACCAAAGCTCTTATGGAAACAGCAACAAAATTAGCTGGGTCTAAGAACAAGTTGCATGTGAACAAATTATCAGAAAAAACCAAAATGTTGATGCAAAAAAGAAGAGAGATGAGGACAACTAAAGAAGATGTGACTTCCAAAGTGGAATATATAGAGCTATGCAAGACAGCACGAAAAAGTATCACTGAAGATGTAAGGAAATTCAACTGTGAGCTAGTGAGGAAAGCAATTGAAAACAACCAAAGCCTAAAGATAGCAAAGGGACATCTCAGTAAGGGAAGAAAACAGATTATGGCTCTGAGAAAAGAAGATGGTTCTATAACAAGAAATAGAGGCGAAATTTTGACAAGAGTGAAAGATTTCTACTCCAAATTATATGAAAGGGATGATACATGTACTCCAGACATCATGAAAGGTACCAGTACCAGAGTTCTTCCAGTCCTCCCAGCAGAAGTTGCTCATGCAATCAAGAACATGAAGCGGGGGAAAGCTCCAGGAGAAGATGGAATTACTATAGACATCATACAAGAAGCAAGTGGAGAAATTGAAACGGTACTCGCCCAAATTTTCACCCGATGCCTTAATGAAGGGAAGATTCCTGAGGATTGGAACAATGCTACAATGATCCTGCTACATAAAAAAGGTGACATTGAGGATCTCAGGAACTACAGACCTATCAGCCTCCTATCAGTGGTTTATAAAATCTTCACTAAAGTTCTTTCACACCGCTTGAAGGTAACACTGGACATGGCTCAACCGAGAGAACAAGCTGGATTCAGGAGTGGCTACAGCACAATAGATCATATCCACGTACTGAGAGAACTAATTGAAAGAGCGAGGGAATATGAACTTCCATTGTGCATGGCTTTTATCGATTATGAAAAAGCCTTTGATTCGGTGAAACCATCAGCAGTTACCACGGCTCTGAAATCCTGCGGTATTGAAGATGCATACATTAATATTATTAATAACATCTATGAAAATGCAAGTGCAAAGATTCGGCTGTTTGAAAATACAACACACATAAAAATTGGAAAGGGAGTGAGACAAGGTGAGACCATATCTCCGAAGCTCTTTAATGCCACATTGGAAAATGTCTTTCAATCACTGAACTGGGAAAACAAAGGGATAAAGATTAATGGAGATTATCTAACCCACCTTCGTTTTGCTGATGACGTAGTCATTTTTGCAACTACCCCATCAGAGCTGCAGAGTATGATCCAGGAACTTGCTGACAAGAGTAAAGAAGTGGGATTAAAAATGAACTTTCAGAAGACAAAAGTGATGTTCAATGCTTTTACAAGAAATGAAGATTTATTGATTGATGGAGAAAAGCTGGAGATAACAGACACGTACGTTTATCTTGGACAGCAGATATCAAGTGAGGGTCACATTGATGAAGAAATTAATCGGCGTACAAAACTTGCCTGGAGAGCTTTTGGAAGAAACAGCATAATTTTCAAGAGCAATATGCCATTATGTCTTAAAAGAAAAGTGTTTGATCAATGCATCCTTCCAGTGCTTACGTATGGTGCAGAGACGTGGACCTTAACTAAAAGAGACATACAAAGGCTGCAGACAACTCAAAGAAGCATGGAGAGGTGCATGCTTGGTGTAACCAGGAGAGATAAGAAGAGGAACTTCTGATGTATTTGTAGCAAAATCTGGGCTCCCGAAAACGCGACTAAATTTTTTTTTCTTGGACCGATACCGCTCATATGGATAAACCTTTTGTGAATACTTTCTTCCTAAAATAATGCATAGTTTTTTCACCAAGGGACGTAAAGTCTCATCTTATTTTTGTCGATAACTCTGCTTCTAAGAGTTCGTAAGCTCACGATTCCGTTTACAGCAATATCTGAGGGATTAAAGACCCGATTGTAAAACTTCTTTCTTCCGTCAGATACTATTGTTTTCCATACCAGTTCCATTGACTTTGAATAGCTTTAATAAATTTAATTTGCGTCAGAACGGATTCAAAAAACGTGCTTATTACACCCGAAAATTCAGTGTCATCTTTCTTGTTAATGTTATTTGCAATGCCCCCAACATGCTGATAAAAGTATTTTTTTTTATTTTTATTTTAAAGAATTTTCTTTTTATAATTTTAATTTTTTTCTTATGCTACAGCAAGGTCCAGATAGGTCACAAAATGAGAAAAGGTCATCATGGTACTTGTGAGGACAAGAATGTTCTGCGATTTTCCTCATTTCGATTTTTTTTTTTTTTTTTTTTTTTTGACGTACCATTTTTAAAAATTTCTTTTCCTGACCATTTTCCTTATTTTTATATTTTTCGGATCATGTTCCTCCTTTTTTTTTTTTACCTCCAGCAACAGTGCAAAAGAACCATTTCACATTAAAAACAATTCCTAATAAAATGCATGTTTTCCTATTGCTTCCAGTTGGTCATTCAACCTAAGGATTCTGGAACAAAACCCAGTGAGTTGGGGTCTTTTCACCAATGTCTCACGGAATTAGCTGGTACCTCTCCAAGATTCACTGAGGCTCTTTTTGCTGTTCTGTGTGCCATTGTTGCCCATGGAGTGCCCTAATGAGGCAAGAATTTCTCGCAGAAGTGAAATCACGAATGCTCCTTTTGCTGAAACAGCACAGAGTTTCTTTCTGAAAGATAGAATTTATTTTATTGTAATTGTGATTGTTTTATATAAATCATGTGACAATGTATAATACTTGTACAATTTTCCTAAATTACTCATAAAAGCCTCTTAATAATTTCTAACTTCGTTTGCACATAGCAGATACTCAGAAAATCTCAATTTTTGATCCTTCTAGGTTGGCAGCTATGCCATTGTTATTTAAAAATTCGCATGGTCATTTTCTAAAATACTTCAAAAAAACATTTTAAGTGTATGCTAGTTAGATCTGATTAATTCTAACTGTTGAAAGAAAAGCTGTATTGCTGAAGCAGATTAAAATCTGTTTATGTTATCATTTATGTGGGTTAATGGTTTGATTTACAGTGATCTAAGAGAACAACACATCCTTTGAGTGGTAATTAAACCCTGGATATTTTTATTATCTTGATTTTTATGAGGAATAATTTTGTAAGAAAATGAATGTCATTAAATATGTTACCACATGTTTTATTTTATGTAGTAATGATATTTTTAATTCATGGTTTTTCTATGAGATGCACACTGGTTTCTGTACTTCAGTGAACATTCACAAGGAATAAATTGTTTTTGGTAGGTGATTGTGGAATGCAAAATGATATCTTTGAAAAAGCCAATAAGGAAAGGGCTGCAATTGTTGCAAAATATGACCTAGGTCATGAAGACAATGCTCATATTGATCCTTGGGAAGATCCAGGTTTTGAAGTATATCACGTAACAGACAGATATGGATTTTTGCAGTAAGTTTTGTACTGTAAAACATTTTTCCCCTTTTCTAGTAATATGTTCAATTATTTCAGAATATTTTTATGCATGCTGGTTTGGATAAATATGAGATGATTACTGTGCTCTAATGCGTGTGTGTGTGTGAAAATACTTTGTAATAGTGCAGAAGAGTGACTGCATGATTTTTGAAGATTTTATAATGAAATTCATGTTTGCCTTATTCCTTAGTCTCTTCTTTTCACTATAAATCATTAGAGTTTTTTTTTTTTTTTGCTTGTCCGTGCTATAGCTGGGCTGTGTTTGTTGTGACTAGTGAAGTTATTTTCATAGCAAAAGATTGGAGGTTATATACCCATTTTTGAACTTTTGTTTAAAATGCACATTTTCCTACTCCTTTTCGTGTTGTATCAATCAGTGGAGCAAGACTGCTCATTCTTCTGTGAAAGTAACTTTACGTCTTGAAAAATGCTGGCAGACAGATTAATTACAATTTTTAAAGATTAATTTTACAGGGAAGTGCTTGCTCTGTTTATTGGTGTTACAAATAGAAGCTGTGAAAAGTGGGAAAACATTAATATCATTACAAAAATTCAAGAAATGTGAAGCTCCTTTTGTGCACCAATTCCAGGTGTTTTTATTTTAGTAGATAAGATTGACATGAAATATACTTCTGATTGTCTATGCTAATGAAGGGGGACGGGGAGACACAAAAACCAGAAAAAAAAATGTCCAACATGTTTTATTGGTTGCTCTCAGTAAGTGTTACAGATTGCAATATTCAGTGAAGTACTGAAAGTCATAGGATACCTACCTAGTATCCTGTAGGATCTCCTCTAGCCTGGCGAAGTGCAGCAACTCAATGTGGCATCAATTCCACAAGTGACCGTAAGACTTCTGGAGAGATGTTGAGCCATGCTGTCTGAGCAGCAGCCCACAGTTCTCTGGTATTTGTAGGTGCAGGATGCAAATAGACGTTTCCACTACGCCCGATAAGTGCTCTGTTGGGCTCATGTTGGGCAAATGTGGTGGCCACACCATCTTACAGAACTGTCCAGAATGCTTCTTGAACCAATTTTGGACAACTTTGGCCTGATGACATGGTGCATTGCCTGCCTAGAAAATCCCATCATTGTTGGGGTACATGAAGTCCATGAAGGGCTGCAAATGGTCACCCAGCAGAGCAACAAAGCGATTACCAGTTTATGACATGTTTAGAAGGACCAGAGGACCCAAACTGTGCCACGTAAAGACACCCTACACATGTATGGAATAACCACCAAGTTGCACAGTGCCTTGTTGCCAGCTTGGGTCCATGGCCTCATGGGGTCTGCGCCACACCCAAACCCTAGCATCAGCTCGTAACAACTGGTAGCGTGACTCATAGGACCACGCCACATGTTGCCAGTCTTCCATGGCCCAATGACCGTGTTCATGAGCCCAGGTGAGGCACTGTGTCCGATGTTGTGGTATTAACAAAGGCACTCTGGTGGGTCTTCTGCTTCCATACCCCATGGACGTCAAATTACGCTGCACTGACCTGATGGATATGTCTCTGGTTCCTCCAGAATTGAATGTGGATGTCATTTGAGCCAGTGTCACTTGTCTGTTAGCATGGGCAATCCTGGTCAGATGCCACTGGTCATGATCATTCAGCACCGGTGGTCGGCCACTGCGCTGTCCATGGTGGGTGGTAATGCCTTCCATGAGGTATTTTTAGTACACACATGACACAGTGGAATGAGGAATGTTCAATGTTCGCACGACTTCGAATGTCCGATTCACGTCGACTTGCCATAATCATACTGGCGGTTGTTCAACCTGACTCACGAGATTACACCTCGCGAATGATAAAAATTGTGGCGGGCATCGAAGCCATATAACAGCAGCGCCAGTTAAAAATTTGCATACTGCTATCCCATGACTTTTGGCACTTCAGTGTATGCGAAGAAACTGATGAAGTGAAAATTAATTTTCTTTATCAGATGTACCATTGCAAACATATTATTGTCAAAAGCCAGACATTTTACATGTGCATAAAACTGATAATTTATGAGATAGTAGGCGTAAGATTGGCAACTGGAAGAACATGTACATTATCTGCTGCTGATGCAGTTAAGACAATCCAGAAATACCAATTCCTGCATTGCTGACTAAACACTGCTTCTGAATATGCAGTTTTTTAATATCAGAACTTATTTTTTTACCACTGCATTGCTTTTAAACTGCTGATTTTTTTGTTTAGGAAGAATTTAGTATACTTTTTAGTACAAGTCATGTAAGGACTCACTTACCCCATCTTACTATAATAAAGTATTGAACCAATTATCCGGACTCCTGAAAACTGGACCTTTTTGTATAATTGGAATTTTTGCAATATTTCTTGACCTTGCAATCCAGGTGTTCTGTGCCAAAGCTCAGCCTCGTATTTCAGTCATCCCCAGCTGACCGTCCATCCCCTTTAATCTTCCCATCATATGTACATATGTGTATTCAAAACAGCATTCTAGAATAATTCAACATACATTTTCCCACCGTTTGAGGCAAACATCCAACTTCACCCTTCTCCCTCCCTATCTTTCCCCCAAACGAACAGTCAGCAGAAACCCAAAGCCTCCTTCCAGAATAACGGAGGCATTATTGTCCATCAGCATGCACGTCAAAGTTGAAGACCGGTTTTCTCAAGAGGAAAGAGAAGCGTTTCCCTTTTTAACTGATGACGTCGCTGTTTTTTGCGCTGGTAACTTCCGCGAACCTGCTTTTGGAAGAGAGCCAAAAAATCTTCACCACACTATTCGTTGATCATCGTTGTGATGTCATAGGCTGGTCGGGAATACTTAAGACTCCCCTGTGTGAAGAGAGGAAGAAAGAGTACAAAGACCCACTTCGTTTCGGAAAATTAGGTCGATCGCTTTATTGTTTCGTCAACCGATGCTCGTGTGGTTCGTGTTTATTCTGTGGTGCTGCAAAAATCTCACGTGTAATGTCAAAAAGGCCAGGAGATTAGGATGCGGGTAGATGCAAGAGGAAGCATCTATCTTTAAGCATACAGAAAAAGGTCGAATTGTTGGAAAAGCTGGACACCAGTACATCAGTAAAGAGATAGATTGAAGAATATGGAATTGGAAAATCCACAATTTACGACCTCATAAAACAAAAGTCATCAATATTAAAGTTTTTTGCTGACAGTGATGTGCCTAGTCTAATGAGCCAGCGAAAAATTTTACATTAATCAAAGAATGTGGATGTGGACAAGGTTTTAATGGAATGGATAAGGCAGCGACGTAACGAAAGGGTACCTCTGGATCGCTCCATAATCATGGCCCAGGCCAGAGTTTTTCACAAGGAACTCTCAATTCAAACATCTTGTGATTATTCAGCGGGTTGATTCAATAAATTTAAGAAGCATCATGGTTTACGACTTCTGAATATTTGTTGCAAAAAGGCTTCTGCTGACCATGAGAGTGCAGAGATTTTTGTGGAAGAATTTGCGGATGTGATTTTGAAGGAAAAGTTATCGCCAGAACAGGTCTATAATGTGGACGAAACTTCTCTATTTTGGAGATACATCCCGAGGAAAGCATTTATTACAGTAGAAGAAATGGCATGCTCCAGTGTAAAGTCACAAATGCAAATTGTTGGTGATCAGAAAAAGGGCTAGGCCCAGATGCTTTAAAGGTGAAAAAAACCATGAGGAATAACCACTCACTCACCATAAAGATCATGGTAACCTCCAATGACCACACACTTCCAACACGTCATTCATCGTGATGTAACTGGGCTTCCACAGGTTTACAGACTTCTTGCTTACGCTTCTTATTTTCGGGTGTGAAACATCGTTTTTTTTTTTTTCCCCTTGCCTTATAAGATGTTACTATAATGCTTGTCAATTCGATAAAAATCACACATACAACTCATTCATACAATTCAAGTAAAAACTATGTACATAAACCTTACATTCACAGGTGATTAAACCTTGGTCAACTCTAATTATGGAACTCCTCCTTCTGTTTCACAACCTCTGCTACTCCCACTGCAAGTGTCACACCCATTCAGCCCCGCACATCCAATCCTCTAGTACTTTCGACAGGTCCCTGTCATCTTCAGGAGGCAGGTGTGTCTCACCCGCCCACCACAGCTCAAGTGAGCAGAGCCATCGAGGCCTGGGCTCCAGTCGCTATCTCTGAATCGTTGTGTCTCTGGCGCCATCTATTGTCCCTGCTGCTCTTTTTTCCCTCTTTCTTTTTACGCTGCTGTTCAATTTTTATTAGGGCTTTCCATTGTTCGTTTAGGTTACTTGGCTCATTAATGTTGCATAATCTTGATCTGTTTTTCAATTAACACTGATTCTGCAATTCGTAACTGCTTTTCGTTTTTACAGCTCTTAATAATTTTAATATCTTCAAACCTTGGACATTTTTGATTTTCCATACAGTATTGGGTCAATGCTGTCTTAGCCTCTTTTTATTCCAATTATTAATATGCTGGTTCAATCTATACTTTAATTTATTCTTGGTGCTGCCTATATATGACACAGGTGGTTGCTGGTTTATTGGGATTTCATAAATTCCTGCTCTATCTAATTGGCTAATTTTTTCATTTTTAATCACTAAATTTTTTACAGTAAGTACCTGATTTCCTACCTGTATGCCATACTTGCCACAAACTTTATTAATTTCTGCTGAAACATTTTCTATATATGGTATTGCTCCCACATATTTTACAAGTTTTTTATCAGTCTTGACCTTATTGTAACCTTGAGTTACTTCATAAATCCATTTTTTTAATACCTGTTTAGGTATCCAAAAGCATATGCAATTTTTTCAATATATTCAATTTCTTCCTTTCTATACTGTTCAATTGATGAATGTGTTAAACTTCTTTTAATTAGTGTTTTAACACTATTTCTTTTATGTGTTAATGGATGTGATGACTGAAATGGTATAAGTACTGGGATATATGAAGATTTTCTATGCACTCTGAATTGTATATTCTCCTCTGTTTTAATAATCAAAACGTCCAAAAATGCCAAAGTATTGTCATGTTCTTGTTCTACTGTCAGTTCAATAGATGGATAAATTTCACTATACTTTTTTGTCAAGTCCTCAAGTTCATCATTTTTTAGCCTGGATAACAGAAAAATGTCATCAACATATCTGCAGTATATCAGTGGTGGATCCTCGAGTTTACTTATTATTTTTTCCTCAATGTCACTCATTATAATTTCAGCAAATAAAGTTGACAGTGGTGACCCCATAGGTCCACCATGATTTTGTTTGTACATCTTGTTGTTAAACTTAAAAATGTTATTTTCATATATGTACAATAAAATTTCTCTTAACTCCTCTATTTGTATTGCATTCATTGTCTGTAGCACATACAATTTTTCAATAATTATTTCTATTGCCTGAGGTACTGGTGTGCTAGGAAAAAAAGAGCTCTCACATCCATACTAGCCATATGATATTCACTTAAATCTTGTTTAATTACTTTAATTTTCTCAATAAATTCGTATGTATTCTTCACAGTGAACCTTGTCTTCATGAACACAGGTGCCAAAAATTTGTAGATATTCTTTTCTAGTTTTATTAGTGGGGAATTCCTTTTTGATACAATCACTCTCATAGGTGTATCAGGCTTATGAGTTTTTATTTTTGCAAACATTTTTGGTATTCCAGTACCCATTGGTGGGTATGCTTTCTTTATTTCATCAGGCAAGGTGCTGTGATTTCTTATTCTAGCTAAGTACCTTACTTGAGATTCGGTTGGGTCTTTTGTTAGAATGCTGCAATTTAGTTCTTCTATAGCTCTATTCATTTTTAGATCATATTCAGTTGTGTTTAATATTACAATTTGCCCTGTTTTATGATGTGAGAGCTCTTTTCCTAGCACACCAGTACCTCAGGCAATAGAAATAATTATTGAAAAATTGTATGTGCTACAGACAATGAATGCAATACAAATAGAGGAGTTAAGAGAAATTTTATTGTACATATATGAAAATAACATTTTTAAGTTTAACAACAAGATGTACAAACAAAATCATGGTGGACCTATGGGGTCACCACTGTCAACTTTATTTGCTGAAATTATAATGAGTGACATTGAGGAAAAAATAATAAGTAAACTCGAGGATCCACCACTGATATACTGCAGATATGTTGATGACATTTTTCTGTTATCCAGGCTAAAAAATGATGAACTTGAGGACTTGACAAAAAAGTATAGTGAAATTTATCCATCTATTGAACTGACAGTAGAACAAGAACATGACAATACTTTGGCATTTTTGGACGTTTTGATTATTAAAACAGAGGAGAATATACAATTCAGAGTGCATAGAAAATCTTCATATATCCCAGTACTTATACCATTTCAGTCATCACATCCACTAACACATAAAAGAAATAGTGTTAAAACACTAATTAAAAGAAGTTTAGCACATTCATCAATTGAACAGTATAGAAAGGAAGAAATTGAATATATTGAAAAAATTGCATATGCTTTTGGATACCCTAAACAGGTATTAAAAAAATGGATTTATGAAGTAACTCAAGGTTACAATAAGGTCAAGACTGATAAAAAACTTGTAAAATATGTGGGAGCAATACCATATATAGAAAATGTTTCAGCAGAAATTAATAAAGTTTGTGGCAAGTATGGCATACAGGTAGGAAATCAGGTACTTACTGTAAAAAATTTAGTGATTAAAAATGAAAAAAATAGCCAATTAGATAGAGCAGGAATTTATGAAATCCCAATAAACCAGCAACCACCTGTGTCATATATAGGCAGCACCAAGAATAAATTAAAGTATAGATTGAACCAGCATATTAATAATTGGAATAAAAAAGAGGCTAAGACAGCATTGACCCAATACTGTATGGAAAATCAAAAATGTCCAAGGTATGAAGATATTAAAATTATTAAGAGCTGTAAAAACGAAAAGCAGTTACGAATTGCAGAATCAGTGTTAATTGAAAAAAACAGATCAAGATTATGCTACATTAATGAGCCAAGTAACCTAAACGAACAATGGAAAGCCCTAATAAAAATTGAACAGCAGCGTAAAAAGAAAGAGGGAAAAAGAGCAGCAGGGACAATAGATGGCGCCAGAGACACAACGATTCAGAGATAGCGACTGGAGCCCAGGCCTCGATGGCTCTGCTCACTTGAGCTGTGGTGGGCGGGTGAGACACACCTGCCTCCTGAAGATGACAGGGACCTGTCGAAAGTACTAGAGGATTGGATGTGCGGGGCTGAATGGGTGTGACACTTGCAGTGGGAGTAGCAGAGGTTGTGAAACAGAAGGAGGAGTTCCATAATTAGAGTTGACCAAGGTTTAATCACCTGTGAATGTAAGGTTTATGTACATAGTTTTTACTTGAATTGTATGAATGAGTTGTATGTGTGATTTTTATCGAATTGACAAGCATTATAGTAACATCTTATAAGGCAAGGGAAAAAAAAAAAAAAAACGATGTTTCACACCCGAAAATAAGAAGCGTAAGCAAGAAGTCTGTAAACCTGTGGAAGCCCAGTTACATCACGATGAATGACGTGTTGGAAGTGTGTGGTTATTGGAGGTTACCATGATCTTTATTGTGAGTGAGTGGTTATTCCTAATGGTTTTTTCATTTAGGAATTGCACGTAAACTATGCGCACTTTGCAAGAGGTTAATACCTTAAAAGTGCAAATATAATAATTGCTTTAAAGGTGTTAAAAATTTTCCTGCGATTTACAGGGCGAATAAACAGGCCTGGATCACAAGAGAATTTTGCATGGATTGGTTTCAAAACCATTTTGTACCTGAAGCCAGGTCACATTGTAAGTCTGTTGGTTTGCCCGATGACTGCAAAATTTTACTAACTTTGGATTACTGCCCAGTGCATCCTGATGTGAAGCGTCTCATGAAGGATAACGTATGAGTTGCCTACTTGCCACCTAACTGCACCTCGCTTCTTCAGCTGATGGATCAGGGCATATTGCCTTCATTAAAATGCTGCTACAAATCAGCTTTTATTTGAAAGCTATTGAATGCATGCAATAACATAACTGGTATAAAGCAGTTTAAAAAAGAAGTCAACATTAGAGATGAATGTCTGGCACAATCTTTGGACATCTATAATCGTACTCGTCAAAGAAGAGGTCAGACATGACTTCAGGGGCTTTCACATTTCACAGGAAAAGGTAATCATATAGAATTTATTGCATTATGCAAAAGGATTGCCGTGTGTAGAAGTGAGGCTCTTCGATGAAGAGGCCGTAGAAGAATGTGTGAACATCGACAACGATGCTCCAGTTGCTTTGAAACTCACTGATGGTGAGATAATTCAAATGGTCATGAATCATGAAGAGGACAATGTGTCAGATACAAGTGAAGAAAGTGACTACTACGAAAAAATTTTAATTGAAAGGTATATACATCTTACTGAAAAATTGATACAAGAGATGGAACAAAAGAAATTCTGCACAGAACAGCACATCATGTCTGTTTATAAAATAAAAGAAGTGTTGCTAACAGAACAGCCAAAACATATGAAGCAATTAAAATTAAAAGATATGTTTGCAAATCTAACTCATTAAAGATAAAATGCATAATGATTCTAGAAAAGTAAGTAAAAAAAATGGCTATATACATATTTCTTAATTTAGGCTCTTTTTTTTTTTTTAGCGTTTTTTATTGTTTAGACTTTTTTTCTTATAACTTGTTCGCAGTTTCATGAGTTCATCCTTGTTGTACAATGCACGATCAGAAGCTGGGCGGAGTCTGCCTCATATTTACATGAACGATACAACTTTTTATCGTAGAAATAACGGCGGCAGCAACTTGGGGATGGAGGAGGGGATTTTTTTTTAATGGTTCTAAAAACCGGGAAAATCCGGAAACCGGTCTGCCTCTGGCCCGGACTTATCCGGATATTTGGTTTGATACTGTATTCAAACTAAGAAATTGAAAGCGTTTCGTTTTAGGGGTTCTTAATGTTCTTTTCAGATCTTACTGTCTAAATAAATCTACTTTACTGAACTCTTTAAAAGGTAATGTTTACTGTAGTATGTGTGTTTCTGTTTTTCTTGCAAATAAGCAGTAGTTATACCTAACAGAAGAATTGTGGCTTACTAGTAAATTTTTATTCAACCCATTGCTGTTCCAGCATGAAATTTTGTTATGAGTACAGAATGCTTGAGAAATTCAAATGTATTTTTAGAAAAGTTTTGAAGAATATTTTTTTATTAAATTCAAGGTCAAAGGCCAATTTTAATGACTTTTAATTTTTTTGTTTTCTTGCCATGTTTTATATCAAATCAAAGTTTTATTTTTGTTTCTTTCATGCCATGTTTTATATCAAATCAAAGTTTTATTTTTGTTTCTTTCACGCCATGTTTTATATCAAATCAAAGCTCTAAGTTTTTGTTTTCATGCCATGTTTTATATCTAATCAAAGCTTTATTTTTTTTTGTTTTTATGCCATGTTTTAAGCAAATCAAAGCTTTAATTTTTTTTTGTTTTCAAGCCATGTTTTATATCAAATCAAAGCTTTAAATTTTGTTTTCATGCCATGTTTTATATCAAATCAAAGCTCTAAACAAATGCTTTAAAACAAGACCAATTATACAGCTGTATGTTTGATACAAGATGAGATATTGCTGTAAAAATGCAAGATAGTAATGCCTAAAATTTCAGATTTTTTGTAACTTTGAATGCCCACAAAATTTCTGTAAATTACACAATCCGTCTAAATCTTTGGTAGAATTTTTTCTTACAAGAATCTAGCTTTGGTTTGAATTTCATCAAAATCGGAGAATGTTGGGTTGAGTGCTGTCTGTGTTGAGTTGGCGTGAAATGACTCGTGTATTTGGGTAAAATATTGGGTTGGCCAAAAAGTAATTATGTTTTTTTCCTGTGTAATTGAAAGGCGAATTTTGAATGGCAAACAAAAACTTCAGTCAACAACATATTGTCCATTTTGTCCCATGACCTTTTGCCATCTTGCAGGTTAGTTCATGATTCCGTGCTCAAAGCTTTTTCTTTTTTGTTTTCTGGCAAAAAACAGTTCCAATTATGATTTGATAGCAGTGAAGATTTTACCATTCAAGGCATTTTGCAACGAATGAAACAAATTAGTAGTGTGATGGTGCCAAGTTTGGCAAATATGGTGAATGTGATAACACATCCCATCCAAGCTGCAACAATTTTTGACGAGTGACCAAACTTTGTATGTGGTCTTGCGTTATCATGATAAAATACAACTTTGCTATTCATCAATTTTATACGCTTCTGTTTGACTGCATTACTTAATTTATCCAGCTGAAGACAGTTCACTTCAAATTCAAGGTCTGGTTCCTTGGAAGTAGCAATTCAAAATACACAATACCTTTGAAATCCCACCAGACTGACAGCATAACCTTCCTTTGGTGCATATCTGCTTTTGAAGTGCTTTGAGTAGGTTCATCCCTCTTGCTCCACTATCTTTTTCATTCGACATTGTTGTAGACGATAAATTTTTCATTGCCTGTTATCATATGTTTCAAAAATGGATCGTTTTCTTCACGTTTCAAGAGCGAATCGCAGATGTCAACACTCTTAGTGAGATGAATATCTTTGAGCTCCTGTGGTACGCACATATCGAGGTTGCTAACATATCCCAGTTGCTTTAAATGGTTTTCAATGCTCAATTTCGATATGTTCAGTTTCTCAGCCATCTCTCATGCCGTTAAACGCCGATTGGATTCGATCAGTGCCTTTATTTTGTCGTCATCAACTTCGATTGGCCTTCCTGAGCGTGGTGCATCTTTCATGTTGAAATCTCCAGACCAAAATTTTGCAAACCAATTCTGACACAGCCGTAGCTTTAAGGCATCTTCACCGTACACATCACATGAATTTTTATGAACTTGCACAGTGTTTTTTCCATTTCGGAAGTAATACAGCAAAACATGATGAAAATGTACCTTTTGATTGTTCATTTTGAAATTGATGCCAAACAAACACTTGTTAATGAAATCATGCACTTTCTGTTCCTAAAACAAGCTTGAACTGTCAGCTGTCATGTTACATAATAAACTTGCAGTTTCAAATGATGTTAGTTACATTTCAAGTCATGTTTCGCCATATCTATGTGTGAAAAATGCAATGACCTTTTGTTCAACCCAATATTAATTCAATGCGAAACTTCTTTAAAACATTCTTTGCATTTTGTCTCTTGGACATGGGAAGCAGGGTTTTTTTATATGTAATAAATTGCTTCATTTTTATTACTCTGTGATAAAAACCCGTTTTCAGTTATTAAGCAACTGTAAATACTGTTTATATTTACAGTTGTAAAAAAAAACAAAGAAACAATATTTTAGTGATAAAGTTAGACACTGTAAAGTAACAATTTTTATCACTGTAATAAATTTTTGTCACAGCAATAAAAATGATGCAATGTTATACATAGATAAAAATACATGATTGTCATGTCCAAGAGACAAAACACTAAGAATGATTTAAAAATTAAGTTAGACATTCATAATTTTCTGGGATAATAGATAAAAACAAGTGACGTTACTTCTGATGTTTTTCTCTGTACAAACCAGTGTATGTGTGCAGTGTAGTTATCAATTACAGTAATTATGCACTGTAAAATTAACCAAAACTTCTGATGCAGTACCATAATGGAAACTATGTTTCCTGGTGGCCAAGTAGTCCCAGGGAAAAGAACAACTAATAGAGTACTACTGTGGAAACCATGGTCCCAGGGAAAGGAAGCTACTAACTGAATACAACAGTGAAAACTATGTTGCCTGGTGATCAAGTAGTTCTAGCAAAAAGAAGCAACTAATTTAGTGCCACAGTGGAAACCATGTTGCCTGGTGGTATACTGTTCACTAGAAAAAGAAATTACTAAGAGATTACTGCAGTGGAATTTTTACCTGGTCAAGTAGTCTAGATCACAAGCTTCTTTAATTTTTGTACTGCTTGTTGTGAATCTGAATCCCAGATAAGAAATGGGAAGTGGCTATTGTATTCATTATTACAGAACTGATTTTTTTCCTTTTTTTTTCCCTTGAAATAAGTCACCTTAAAAGAAGAATAAGTGTGAATTTTCCTATTCATAGGTATACATGAATGCCATACACCACTCTGTTAAAAAAAAAAAAAAAAAAAAAATGGAAGCCACATGCTATTTGTTTTAACAATAAATGGCTAATGCTACTATTGAAATTTCAAGTTAATGAGGAATGATGTTTTAACTGAGAATAAGCTGATATAGTAATTGTGCTTTTTTTTTTTTTTTTTTGAAGATATATGTGTAAACTGTGAGTTGTGTTAAAAAAATGTGGCTATTTCTTATTGTTTTTTTAATCAGTTACTGTACGTTCTTTTTTTTTTTTTTTTTGTAATAACAAAATTTTACAAATTTGATTGGTACATTTTCACCTGTCTTTTCATAGTGACCATCGTTTGCCAGAGAAGCTTACAGCCCATGAAACTAAGGTATGTATTCACTTTGTAGTTCAATGAGAATATATGAGTACACTGTTTTTGATGGCTGGAAGAGAGTGTTGTTGAATTGTTTGAATACAAAAATATCTCTTCATGTATTATACAAGGCTATCTCAACTGCACAGGTGCATGCAGACTCTTTATTATGAGAACAAAGTGTTCTTAACTATTTATGTTTTGCTGTGCCAGCAAGCCACATAAAAAAAAAAAGCTGTTTCTCAGCATTTGAAAGAAACTACAGTTTTCAAGAGCAATTTACCATTATGTCTTAGATGTGTTTAATTGCACGCATCCTTCCAGTTCTTACTTATGGGTTAGAGATGTGGACCTCAAGTGGGTGGTGATGGGCTGGACACATTGCTAGAATAACTAACTGCTGTTAGGCATCTGAAATACCAGACTGGATACCAAGGATGAGGAAAAGATCCAGAACAAGGCCATGTGGGAGATGAGCAGTTGAAATTCAAAAGCATGCTGCAGTGATATCAAAGAGACTTAAGAATACCTTCATCCAGCAGTGAACTGCGAATGATTCATGATGATGGAACATTTATCAGGATAAATAAGTGTTTTGAATGTGTTTAATCAGCAGAAATGATTGGAATGTGTGATTTAATATTACATGATAGAAAACATGCTATTTTTTTTTTTTTTTAAACTTGAACAAGTTTTAATATCTAATGCCCCATGTAAGGCTTCCTGAAACTTTCAGCTTGAGGTTCACTCAGCAAAAAATAAAACTTCGCAATGGCTGAAACTGGAGAAGTGAACTTCGAGTGCATGTGCTCATCGTATCAATAATGCAGAGTAATTTGAATTTTTGGATTACATTTGACACTGGAAATTATCTCCAACAACAACAAAAAAATATTTCAAATCGGATTCTTAGAAGTAAAGATGTTGACAAAAATAAGATGTACATCTACGCACAGGTGTAAAAACTATGCACTATTTTAAGCAGGAGGTATTCTCAAAAGGTTTTCTGAGGTAAGTGGTATCAGTCCACAAAAGAATTTTTCCAGTTGAGTTTTTAGAAGCTCAGATTTTGCTGCAAATACATCAGAAGCAGAAATAAATGCTTACACCCCCTGGTGTCCAAGCCATTCTTTACCATAAATTAGAAATTTATGCAAAACATTTTCCATCAAGAGCTGTATTCGATGCAGAAGAATTTTCCAAATGGGGCTTTTAAAAGCAGAGATATAGGGGGAATGCAATTTACCTTTATGTCCCATAGTGAAAAGTCTACGCTTTATTTGAAAAAGAAACTGTGCCTAAAGCAGTCTTTGTTATAAATATGTTATTGAAAGGAAAAATATTTTTTTTATATCGGATATTTAGAAGTAATTATATGGAATAAAATGCATTTTGAATTCAATATCATCTGCATTTATGCCCTCTAGTGGCAAAGTTGTGCATGGAAAAAACCAGACTGTAAGGATCATTGTTTTTACATTTCAAGCTTCCCAAATGCAAACATAGTTTTTCAAATTGGACTGATAGGTGAGAGAGCTCTACAGTGTCCACAGATGGACGGACAAAGTTATAATGTAAGCATGATCATTTTTTACTAAAGATGTTCTAAAAAAGAACAGTTTTTGGTGGTGATGTGTCAAAAAGAATTAAAAAAAAAAAAAGGAGAACTTGTATTGATTGAAATTTTGCCATATTTAGAAGTAATGATATGGAATGAAATGCATTTTGAATTCAATATCATCTGCTTGTATGCCCTCTAGTGGCAAAGTTGTGCATGGAAAAAACCAGAATGCAAGGATCATTGTTCTTACATTTCAATATGACATTACTTTTTTTTTTTATATATAATATTTTTATAATAATTAAAAAAGAATTTGCTACTTGAACTTTGTTCTGTCCCTATTTCTTTGCAAACTTGAAAGTAATATGCATTTCTTATCTCAGGTTCGGGATCTGGAGAGTGAAAGGCTTAACAAATGGCTAAAAATGCTGAAAAGCTGGGAAAAGTACTGTGGCGGTGAGAAGGTAAGCCTGTTTTGTACCTGTTTTGCTAGATATCTTGAGCTACCAGTGCATTTTCTTTTTTCGGTAGTTAAATAAAAGGTCTGTTAAAGTTAATGGGCATTTCAAGATAAAGTTGGGTCATTCCATGTCAAATCAACCAGCAAAAATAGCATTTTCAACCCGACCATTTTTTATTTTCATGAAACTTGGTATATTTGTAGTGTTCATCAATATAAACAAACATGATTTTTTTTTCAGAATTTTTAATGCATCCGTTTTTTAGTTATTGAATTTTAAAATTTCAAAGAAACCATGAAATTTCACCTGCTGAGCAAACTTGAACTGCCAATTACCCTGGTTCTAGTAGAGCTAGACATGAATTATGGCTCATTTTAAAGAGCTTTAGTTGGGCTTTCATTTAATATGCCACATGACACTATTAATTTTTTTAAATTTCAAGGTCATTCAAATTTTTTTTTCATTTATATTTTAAAAAACAAGTGTGGCCGCCCCGGTGGCGCAGTGGTCTAAGGCGCTGGCCTCTGATCATTCGTCCGTAAGGGGTCCGGGTTCGAATGCCGGTGAGGCATGGATGTTGTGTTTGTCTTACGGCACTGGCTCTCTCACTTCCCTGGAACCAGTTACCCTAAATTAGGGACGGGCGACTGCTTATAGCCCATTGAGTTGCTCACGGTGGTCGTTAAACCTCCAATCAAAAAAACAAAAACAAAACAAGTGTCTCTAAAAAATCTGAAAAAAATATATGTTTAACCTACATTATTTTTCTACATATCCTGAAAGTTTCATAACGGGATCTCAATGGGATCACTATAAAAAAAATAATAATAATAACATAGAACAATGCAACTGAAATGTGCCAGATGTACTTACCAGTTCCATCCATAACTTTCAGGGCATTCTTCATTTGGTTTGTGTAAAATGTCATACATGTTCTTCCAAACATTGTGAATGTTAAACAATTAAAATAAGCATCTAAGTCATTTGAAACTGTGTTCCAGTCTAATTCAATCCATAAGTCTGTGTAATGTTTGAAGTGCATATTTACACTTACAAAATAATTTTATCTTCTTAGGTACAATGCTGTTTTCCTTTCTTTTAAATTTTGCCACACTTGTATGCCAGTGCTTGATTTGCTTTCTTTGTCTCTGTAATTGTTAAATTATATACTCTTCCAGTAGCTGTCATATGATCAACTTTTAACAAAACGTCAGATTTATGAATCAATAGTATATCCGGTGATCGAGGATACTTGTGTGATGGAGATGCACCATGTGGCTCCAGGAAGCTCACTTTGACCTCTTCTATGGCCTCATTCACACAAAGTACATATCCCAACCACCAGTACTCTGAATATTTACTAATCACAAAACCTACCATATTTTCCAAACTAATGTTCTCTTCAGCTTCGTTTGTTATGTATATCTCTTCTTTAAAATGCTCAGAAAGTGGGTAAGTTTTGACTAATAATAATTAGTGTTTTTCTGCAGGAATGAAACAGTGGAGTTTCTGAGTACTACTTATTATCTTAGCAGAAGTTATTCTACTTTTAAGGATAATTTCCTCCTCTTTGTAATTTTCTGTTGTTGCAAACTGAAAGTGAATGAAGGCAATATTAGCACTGGCCCATTCAAAGAGTTGGCCTGAGGTCATGATTTGATCATTATAAACAAGTCCCAAAATTGCCTTTGCAGCTAAGTGCTTCACAGTCCCCCTTATCCCATCACATGCATTTTTGCCATGTGTTGTTGCAAAAAAAAAAAAAAAAAATCCATTCTGCTTTTATATTAAAGTCAGTCTTGTGGTAGCACAAGTTGAGGAAGTTTGACTTGTTTTTGTATTGTGAAGCTGCTCAATCAGAAAAATAAAATATCTTTTCAGGTTTTTGAGAAAAATGTAACTGCATGAAATTAATTAGGTAATGCTGAAACAGATGGACAGCTATACTGTCATGAATTAGGCAATCGGATATAAAAATCGCAAAACTAACATGTCCTAGGTTCTGAGTTTTCTCATCACGGTAGTATATAACCATAGGATGCAGGATTGCCTGGTCATTGTTCCAGTGAAAACCCTGAGCTGCATCTTGCAGTACAAAAGAATAATTTTCAGCAAAGTCACAAATTACTATGTATTGATTTTCTGTTATTGTGTCTTTAAGGTGTATTAGGTAACATGACTGTTGAGTTGCTATAAAAGAATGGTCAAGCAGTGCTGGAAGTTTTCCAAACAACAAGTCCTAAAACTCCTGTGTGGATTTTGATAATGTTTTTCAAGAACTGTTCCCTTCTCTAATTGCATCCATTGTTTGAATGTCACATTTTCTATACTATTTAGATCAAAACAATCTTCAAATCATTTCTTGAGCTCTTCTAATCCTGGACAATTGTTGCACTGGCTGAAGTAACATGCAGGTGTAGGGTTTCCACAAATTATGTTTGCAAGGACATCTTTATAGAAGTTTGTTGGCTGAACAGTGTCTCCTGTTAATTCAGGTAACTTGCACTGTGTCATCATCAGTGTAGCATTCATGCATTGTACAAACACAAACAGAATGTTTGCCACTTGCTCCTGCAAGTGTTCAGTGCTTAGGACAAAGTTCACAGAACTTGGAGAACCTCACCTTTTTCTCTGGAAATCTCTCTTTAAAAAGAGTTAACAATTTATGCAAATTACTCAGAAGCAACTTTTTTTGTACCTGTTGATGCTTATTTTCTGTTTTAATGGAAACAGTCTTTATTTTCCTGGCATTTGGCAGCTTACATCTTCACTCTCATAAAATTCATGCATTAAATTTGCTGTGTCTTTGTCTAAAGTCTTTCCTGGCTTTGGATCAGGAGAAGACATGATACCTTTTTCTTTTACTAGCTTTTTACCTTTCTGGCCATGAAATTTGAAACTCCAAATTCTATTTCAATTTGTTTCAGTGACCAAGAATTAGATAGTGTGGTCAATATTTGCATTTTCATGCTTTTATTTTCTGTGCAGAATGAAACTTTTCTTTCAACTGGCTTATAATTTCTGGTTCAGAAGATGGAATATTCTTCGGTTCCAATGCAGGACTTAAATAATTTGGTTCGAAATGCTTCTTAATATTTCTGTTCGGGGTATTTTTTTTCTTGCAGGCATTTTTTCTTGATTGATGTTTCATCCAGACATTGTAAACCTCTGTTAAGTACTTCCATTGGGTTGGTGCAAATGTAATGTCCAGCACGAATGAACAGTGAAGACAAGCCCCCACCACAGCGGAATGGAACCACCCACATGTGCTGCAGTTATTATGTCACAGAGTTGCTATAAATAGTTAGCACGTGTGTGAAAACAAGGTTTAGGCATGGTTTGTTTGGACGTAACGTGGCTTTCCAAAGACACCGGATTTGAGAGTCATCTTCCTTTATGAATTTAAACTGGGCCATTCTGCAGGAATTGCCGTTCAAAACATTAACAAAGCGTTTGGGGAGAATACAGCCAATGAATGAACCATTCGGCGATGGTTTGTGATGTTTCGAAGCGTATATACAGACCTCAAAACAAAGCACGTCGCCACCAACCTGTTGCTGTTTCTGACGATGTTCTGTTACGTGTGGTTGAAGCGGACCCCTGAAAAGCATGTTGTGAGATAGCTGCAGAGGGAGGTAGGTGTCCACCACTCGACAGTTGTTTGTCGGGCTGCACTGGGTAAGGTCAAAAAGCTGGACATGTGGCTGCCGCATGAGTTGACAACTGCCAACAAGACTAGGCATTTGGAAGTCTGCACATTGCTGCTTGCCATGAATAAACAGGAACCTCTACTGCATTAAATCGTCACCTGTGACGAGAAGTGGGTCGTTTATGATAATCAGAAACGATCTGCACAATGGTTAAGCAAGTCACAGCCTGCTGGATGGCATCCTAAGCCACCCCTACACACCAAGAATATGATGCTCCTTGTCTGGTGGGCCACAGCTGGGATAATTCATCTGAGTTTCTTGGCAAGAGGCCAAACCATCACTGCAGAACATTATTGTTTTCAATTACACCAGATGCACTGAAAATTGCTGCAGAAACAACTGGCTTTGGTCAACAGACATGGTGTTCTTCTACTCCAGGACAACGCCCGCCCTCATGTCACACAACGAACGATGCTGGCACTAAGTGCCTTGGGCTATGAAGCACTATCTCATCCTGCCTATTACCCGGACTTGTCTCCGACAGACTATCATCTGTTCCGTCGCCTGGATCACTTCCTGTCCAGGAAACAGTTCAAGTCAGACAATGAGTTTCAACTTGCAGTTGATAACTTCTTCGAGTCCCACCCACAAGACTTTTTCATTCCGGGATCATGACTTTGCCGTACAGATGGCAACTATGTGTCAATGCCGAGGGGATTATTTTGCTTAGGTAAGTTGTCCTACTTTTCTGTTCTCTCCATTCACGTGTGCTGGTCCTTTGCTGGACATTTCATTCGCACCTTACCAATATAACCTGCACTTTTTCAAGAGTTGATAATCCAGTGGTTTCAAATGGAAAAGCTTGGGCTTTGGGTTCTAGCTCATTAGAACTGTCAGAAGGTGAAGAGGAATGTTCAGCAGCTTCAGAGTTAAATTTCTGGATTGCTTTACGGCAACTGTCACAGCTTTTGTCTCTAGTTTTGAGCATATTGTTCTGTAACAATACATTTTTGGAAACTGGTCTCAGATTTTTTTTGTAACGTTTATGGTTTGGCTTCCCAAGGTGGTTGCAGCAGTAAACCGCAGTACAAACTTTTGATGTGGTTGATCTGCTGTCATCCATCTTAAAATTTCAAAAAAAAACTTTAAATCCATCTTTAAATTTGCTTCTACTTATAAACCTGAAAGAAACACAATTTGATATCCTATGGATATATATTAACTTTTTAGCTAATTATAATGTAATTCATTAACAGCTACAGTGTTTGTAAGACCAGGGATAACATTTTAGACCGACCAAATAAACAGTTCTTCAGTCACGGATGGCACATTTCATTTGCATTGTTCTATGTTGTTAATTATTTTATAGTGATTCCACTAAGATCCCATTATGAAACTTTCAGGATATGTAGAAAAATAATGTACATTAAACGTATATATTTTTTAGATATTTTTAAAGACAATTGTTTTTTAATATTTAAAGTTTTTTTTTTGAATAACCTTGAAATTTCAAAAAATTTAATAGTGTCATGTGGCATATCAAATGAAAGCCCAACTAAAGATCTTTAAAATGAGCCATAATTCATAAGCCTAGCTCTACTAGAACCAGAGTAATTGGCAGTTCAAGTTTGCTTAGCAGATGAAATCTCATGTTTTTTTTGTTTTTTTTGAAATTTTAAAATTCAATAACTAAAAAATGGATGCATTAAAAATTCTGAAAAAAATCATGTTTGTTTTATATTGATGAACACTACAAAAATACCAAGTTTCATGAAAATCAAAAATGGTTGGGTTGAAAATGCTATTTTTGCTGGTTGATTTGACATTGAATGACCTGGTGAGTAACATGGGATTATTCTGGAATGAACTCTGTAGACCTTCATTATTGTACAAATACAGATTCTGTTAATCAAATATATCTCCACAAGAGATTTTTTTGTAATAGAGTGCTCTGTGATTATACAGGGTGATTCAGAAGTGTCGGTCATAAATAGAAACATAGGTAGTACTCATTGAAATGAACAAACAAGTTATAATCAACATAGGTCTGGAAAACAAATAGTTTCTGAACAGTAGAGGTATTGTAAAGTTGTTTCTTCCCCAGCTGTCCATTATTTCGATAATTTTTGCACCCCTGGGTCTGGGGAAGAGACCGGGATGGCTGTATTGTTTGAGGAACCAGTTAGACCCCAAACTTTCTCCTCCTTGAAAATGGCTTCTTGACTCCCCCAACCCCAAGCTAAAAACAAATCATCCCAGCTCTTGCAGTAAAACACCACACATGGGCAATACTTTGAGCTCCTGGAGTCAGGGGAGGGGGTGGGTTGAAGGGCCCAACTTTCACCCCCAAAATAAAAGTCTCTGAGATGTCTCCTGCAGGAGCTTGACGAACCAATGGCACACGCACATGCACTGAAATCTCTGATGACACACAAACAGAGACCTGTTCTATGACACTAACTGGATTCATACAAAAACCTCCTTATGAATACAGTGAGCACCTCCTAACACATGACAGAAGATATGCAAATGCTGTCGTGACAGCATCACAGTTTGGCGAACGCACCATGTCTGCGTGGCATCAGTTAGCACATGCTAGCTCAAACGTGTACATTACAGGTAATATTAAAGTGTGTTCTGTACTGTTACTCTTAAAGGCTGCTATGGCTGATGCTTTCACAAATGCAGAATTAGCTGACATGCATTTCATGTATGGTCAGGCAAACGAAAATGCGGTGCTCGCAGTTTGTGTCTATACCGAGACCTATCCAAACATAGGCATCTTTATCGTCGCATGTTTGTACAGATCCACCAGTGCCTAACAAAGCATAGGTCATTTCCGTTAGCTTCACCAGTACATAGGCCAAGAACTGCCCGAGATCCTGGATTGGATGAGTGACTGTTATGAAGAATAGAACAAGACCTGGCAGTGAGCACTAGAAGGATTGCTTTTATGGAGAATAGGAGTCAAAGTACCATCTGGAGAGTTCTGCAAAACAATCGGCTACACCTTTACCATATCCAGTGAGTGCAATCCCTAGGTGTAAGGGACTTTCCACTGAGAACTGCAATCTTCCGGTGGCTTTATCAATAATGTGTATTCACTGATGAGGACTCATTCACCAGACATGGCATTTTTAACTTTCATAACTGCAGTGAGTGAGCAGCCAAAAATCTCCATGCCATCCAACAATCACGTCACCAGGTTCAATTTGCAATAAACATGTGGGCTGGCATTTTAGGTGATAGTCTCATACGGCTGTTTTTGCTTCCCGACAGGCTTACAGGTGATTTGTATATGCACTTTCTGCAGCATGACCTCCCACAACTACCGGGAGATGTCCCCCTTCATGCATGATGGTGCACCAGTGCGTTTTCATCGAACGGTGAGGCAGCATCTCAATGCAACGTTTGGAGAGCGATGGATAGGTCGGGGCGAGCCCCGCTCTTGACCTCCTTGCTCACCTGACCGCAATCCATTGGATTTCTGCATTTGGTGCTATTTAAAAGGATGAGTGTATGCAGTCTTACTGGACAGCATTGTGGATAAGAGTCAAAACTGCAAGTGCATAAATAAAGCAAAGCACAGGTATGTTTGAATGAATACACATCCTGCTGAGGAGGAGACTCTGGAGGCCCGTATCAAAGCAGACGAGGGACATTTTGAACATTTGCTGTGAAGGTAAGCACCCTACATGACACTTCTGTCCATATTTGCACATGTTGCTTGCCATTTTGACATCATGCCAGGTTGCCAGATGTTACATTGGTTTCTCCATTTGTGTTGTATTGGTGAGCTCCTGTGGGACACATCTTGGAGAAATTTGTTTTTGGGGTGAAGGTTGGGACTCTCAGCCGATCCCCTCACCTAAATCATCTCCACTTTTGGCCCCAGGAGCTCAGAAGTGGAAGTCACTGGGCACAAGGTCAGTACTGTAGGGAGGGAGGTGTTCCATGCATTCCCAACCAAACTTTGCCAGAAGAGCTGCTGCTGCTGTTGTTGTTGCTGCTGCTGTGTGGGCTTTTGCATTATCATCCAGAAGCAGAACACCAGAAGTAAGGAGGCCTGGCCTATTTCGTCGAATGGCGGCTGTAAACTGTGTCGGTGTTTTGCGGCATTCGCTGTTCCACCATGAAGAAAATCCAGCAGTAGAACCCTTTTGGCATCCCAAAACAGAGCCAGCAAGATCTTGCCAGAAGACAGGGTAACCTTGAACTTCTTTTTGACTGAGAAACTGGGGTGCTTCCTCTCCATGGAGGCAAACTTTGACTTCAAGATGTAATAGTGGGCACAGCTTTTGTCCCCCTGTCACATTGTGGAACAGAAACTGATTGCCTTCTGCTCGTAACACAGATGTTGCAGACTGATCCCCATTCTGTGGAACTTGTGTCCACTGTGCTGGCACTTTGCGGTAGTCCGGGATGTCGCAGATGATGTGGTGTGCTCGGGAATGTCCAATCTCCAATGCTGAGGCAAACATATCCACAGTGATCCGTTGATTGACGCGAATCATGGCATCCACACATTCGATGTTCACTTCTGTAGTCGCTGTCAACGGCCTTCTGGGTCAATGCTTATCTGACACACTCTCATGCCCGTCAAGAAACAGATGACACCATTGCCGCACCATTTGCTCCGACATCATGTCTGGACCATAAACCTCAAAGAGCTGCTCGTGGATTTTTGTACCACTAGTGCCATGTGCCCATTCGTAGCGGACAACTGCCTGTACTTCAACTTTTGTCCACGTCTGTAACCAGAGCTGTATAAAAATAAAATGTATCTGCATACACAACCATTGAAACTGAAAAATTGCTACAAACTTCCAAAACACGACAACTGAATATGATAATATTAAGAAAAATTAATAAAACAATAAATAATAATCATTAGAACATTACAGATTCCTGTGAGGACAAAATAAGCACATTACAACTGAATGTGCAGCAGTGTGTGTGAAATGGAATTTTAGGTAAAATATTGGACTATGAACCTCATAAAAAGAGACTAATTTAAAGGAAGTTTTTATATCTGGAAACTAGTTCCATTAATGAACCTTCAAAAATTATAAACAGCATTTTCAACAACTTAAGTCAAAAATGGTACTCACAAAATACACAAAGAAAAGTTTTTAATAACTGGCAACAGCAAGAGGAACTTGGCAATAAAATTTAAATTTTTTCTGTGTAAAGGAAACTTTTGATGCAGTTCCTATACATTGATAACAGACCTTGATAAAATCTAGAGGCCAGAAACATCTATAAAAATAAAAGAACTTAGAAGATGTGAAAAATAATTGAAAGTTCTTCAAGTTAAAGTATAATAAAGTTTATTAATCTTAGTAAAGCCTTGAGTAAGTGTTCTAATTGCTGTTAATAGCATTTAATTTTTTTTATCTACAAGCAAAAACTATCTGCAAAATCTGCTAATAATTTGGAAACTCCGTGTACGGTGTACATCCAAGGTCTGCTGCTCTGTCTGTAACATGCGGCAGTTCACTCTCACGACTCAAGCTCTTATTAGAAGGCCACACTCTGACCGGTGGTCACTTGCTTCCACTTACTCCCACACGTGTGGCATTGACCTGCAGACGAAATGTAGCTCAGACAGTGGAGATGAATGCCCGTAAACTGTGGACGATACAGTTTTCCCATCCATACACCAACAACATCAATACTTGAAACTAATTTTCGAACTACCCGTTGTATGATCTGTTATGTCCCTTCGTATGTGTTTTTGAAATCAGAAATAATTTTTAAATGATATTTTTGTACATATGTTAATCATAGTGTATTTCCCTGTAAAAATCAGTAACCCCATTAATTTTTTATTTTTAATGTGCAGCTGAAGAGGAGGGTGTACAAAGGTATACCAAACGCTGTACGAGGTGAAGTGTGGTGCAGGGTTTTGGACTTAACACAAGTTAAACAAGAGCAAGAAGGAAAATACAAAGTATGTCAGGTCTTTTTTTTTTTTTTTTTCTGTACTGTTAATGTATGCCTTTTAGGAAGATTCATTTCATTCTTTAGAAAAGTAGAATTTCATTCAGGCAGCTTCAGCTACATACAAGGTGCTTCAAAATTACCATTTCAGTTTTAAAAACTTGTTAAACAAATTAACTTTAGTAAGTAAAAAAATATTGAAAAAAGTTGTTTATTTGAAATAAATGTATTCCTCATTTTTAATTAACAGATATAAAAGAGTATCCTTTCTTTGTAAAGCTCAAGCATCAGCAATAATTCTTCTTATGCACTGCTGTGATTGTTTGCTTAATTTCTGGACAGCAGAAGAAAAGAGATTTTTGAATTGATCGTACATGAGATTCTTCCGCGGATTCACGGAATTCCATTTTTTTGTCATCATTTGGGTCATTCTTGAGATCGATGCAGAACTGAAGAGAAATGGAGGTGGGGTTAGGGAGGGGTCGTTTTCCGTCTGGGGATGATATTTCGTCTTTCAAAACTTTCGAAAACTGAAGTTAAACGGAGTAACGATTTTTCCTGTAATCGTAATTTCTTTTTCCTCATGATGTTGCCTATTCCCAGTATTGTTATTAAATATAATTTTATTGCATAATGTTTGTATTTCAGCATGAAACTGTAGGCAACGATTTCCAAAACGGAAGTTAAGACGACTCGAAGATTTTACTGTAGTCTTCACGCATGAGATTCTTCCGTGGATTCCAAGAATTCCGCCATTTCCGTTATCATTTTGGGCATTCTCAAGATCAATGCACAACTGAACAGAAATGTTGGGAGGTAATGTTGGGGGTTGGAGGATTTGTTTTTCGTTTGACGACAGGATTCCGTCTTTCGAAACTTTCAAAAACGGAAAGTTAGGTGCAGCAAAGATTTCTCCCGTAATCTTTTTTTTTTTTTTTTTTCTCTCGTGATGTTCTTTCTGCCCAGTATGGTTCTTAAATATCCTTTTATTCCACAAATACTGCATTTCAACCAAAAAATGGAGGAAGAAGTTTCCAAAAACGGAAGTCGGTCGAAGCCAAAGTTTTTCCTGAGTTCGCATTTTTCTTTCTTTGTGCAATGTTTTCACTATCCTGTGCTGTTGTTAAGTGTTATTTCCCCCTGTAAATGTCTGCACTTAAGCTTGATAAGGGAGGGGAAATTTTCCAAAAAGGGAAATGTCAGAGTTTGAAAATTTGTTAGAATTGATTCATGGTGTTCAAAAGTATTCCTATTCTGAAAGTCACACCATTTATCTAAAGTAGTGAAAAACTTTGATATCATGTGTTCATGGTCCTCAGGCTGAAAGTTTTTCAGCATGATGGATAAATTATTGTCATCTGAGGGAAAAAAAGGAGAGGGGAATAGAAAGTGGTGAAGAAATAGGAAAGGAATGATATCAATAGAAAGAAAAACTTAGCAAAGCTTGCTGTGCAGCTGCAGAGTCAACAAAAGACAAATATATGGCCATGTAACTTGCTGAGAAGAAAGGAGCAACACCAGGAAAATTGAGCTGATGTTCTAGCGAGTACAAAGAAAAAGATGTGTTTGAAGCAGTGTCTTTTTAAAATCACTTTATTTTGTTTTGAATTCAATAATTTTGTATTGTGAATACAGTGAACAGTTCCATCTTGCTCATGCTGCTTTATATTCACACTTTCTTGTTGCGTGTTCTGATTTTCAGGGTTCCCATGCTACCTGGAGAACCTGGAAATCAGGGAATTGTCGGGGAAAAAAATATTGGCTCAAAAAGTCAGGTTAAAGTCAGGGAAAGCATGAATTTTCGTAAAAAAATCAGGGAATTTTGAAATTTTGTTTCGTAAGTCAGGGAATTTGGGGAGTTTCTAAAATAAAATACTTTTTCCTCTGTGTTTGATCTTTCTCCGTATTTAACATTTCGTTTAGTTCACTCCCAAGGACTGAACTGTAGGTTAAAGGGGAAGGGGGTGAAACTAACGTATTTGGCAGAGTTCTCCGTCATTGAGCACTAGAAAAGGAATTAATTGCAGCCACGTGGGGAGGAAACCCCTGCAGTGGCTACTAGGAAATGAAAAGGGTGCGTAGTGTTGGAGTGAGAGTGGAGCCTGTGGAGGGTTACGATGGAGTGACCAAAGCACTTCCTGCCCCTTTCATGCCTTTGTTTGACTGCCAGACTGGGAATAAAAATGGTGAAAACTAACTTTTTCTATTCTTCATGAAACTGGCTGAAATTTTTACATACACCATAATTGGTTAACAGAAGCTGACCTCTAAAATTTCGCATGAATCGGTAAAGAACTTTTGAAATTATCCTTTAAAATTTTTAATGGGATAAATCTTTAATGTAGCGCTCTTACTGAGGGTTTCTGGTGAGCTTTGCTGTGGCTCAGTGCATTTTAGGCTGGGAGAGCTTACTGGTGAAGGGTCACTAAATGGGCTTTCAGCGGTCGCAATGACTGCAGTGTTCCAACAGGAGCCAACTGAGTTATTGCCTTCTTTAACATTCCGAGACTCTTTTCGGAGTAAATGTTTATGTTTCACTGAATATGTTGCAGAATGCTTTTCATTCTTTTTTTTTACTGCTATTTAGAAAGAAGATGAAGTGTTCAAATTCTATTTTTCCCCCTCTTTTCTCTGCAAGAAAAGATTTCGCTTCAATGTTTGACTTTTAAGTTTGCGTGCTAAATATTTCAATGACTGCATCTATTCCTTTTCAAAATTTTTTTTATTTTGATATTTATTATAACCGCATAATAAAGTTATGAATTCACTCTCCACGAGAAACTTGTTGCAGGATGACAAGCTTAAAATGATTTTTTTTAAGCTTTTATCCGTTTCGCTTGAAATTTAAGGGGCCCGTTCCTGTTAATGATTTATGGAGTTGATTAAAGGTTCAGTCAGTTTTGCGAAAAATTCGAAAAAACATATTTTCAACATTTTTTATCGCAGTCTCAGAACCCCATGTCGGATACTTCGTTATCAAACCAAAGCCTCCATCACTGTCTTGCATGTCAAAACACTGCATTACAAGAGTTGAAGCTAGTTCAATATCCTGTTATGGAAATTGCTTATTCACAAGTTTCTGCTCAGCTAACTAAACAATATTTTAATATCTTGCATGCAAATCTGGGGAAGTATCTAATTAACCAGTATTTTTTTCTCATATGTTGTTAAGCATATTTTCAAAACGCCATTGCAAACACCTCGGAATTTTACTCAAAACCCCCTGGAAAACCTGGAAAAGTCAGGGAATTTGATTTCACTAACTGAGTGGGAACCCTGGATTTTTTTTTTTTGCCCGATTAAAAAGTTCAGCTTTTTTGTTCCTTGGTCAGTCTTGTGTATGATTGATGGATGCTTGTAACTGGCTGTTTTGGGTTTTTACAGATGCATTCTATCTCTTTAAATCTGCTGTAGTATTTGTAAATGGAATACCATTTTAGACACTTCTCCTGTTTTCTGTTTATCTCATTTTTGAATAGTAATCACAGATTGTGTTTCAAAACAAGCAGTTAAAGGCAGGGCGAGATTAAGATTTTGGGGTGCCTAGGGCACTTCAGGTTCAGAGGGCACCTCGAACTCAGAAATTAAAATAGACAGCAAAAAGGACATCACCAAATTTACATATCGTAGCATTTTACTGCATGCAATTGCAACTGATATAATAGTGTCCCACAACTGATATAATGGAAACAGTGTGCCTGTAAAGAAATGGATGGTGCATTATATCTTTTGAAGCCTTTCTCTTCTGCGCCCCAGACAGCTGAATTTTCTGTGACATACCACTATCTGAAAAGAAGCAAAAAGTAGAAAATATAGTTGTAACTATTCTTTGTGTATAAAAGGTAGGTCATTGTTAAAAATTGTTTGTTCCAATTTTTTATTTTTTTGTTTTAATAAAATAATCTTTTAATGTTATATTTTTGTGTAAATGGGAAGTTTCTTGGGGGGGATTGCCCCTTATGTTCCCTTATAAATCCAGCGCTGATCAGAAAAAATGCTTTCTCAGTTTAAGAAGACAGTTTGAACTATCAGATAACTTGAAAATTGGAACATGGTCATTATTATCAATTGTGGGATAAAAAACTTTTAGTGTTTTTTTAGGTACAGCTAGATGCTTTTGCTACCTTTTTTAGAATTCCATATATATATTTTTTAAATTGGGAAGATCTTGAATCATCCTGTTCCATCGTCTTTTTGTATGAGAACATTATGTTTAATGGCTATCACATAGCAAAGATTTTTCATTACGGAGGGGGGGGATTCTTTAGGAACAATTGTTAAATTACTTTTGATGTAATTACTACATTGCCATTATTTCCAGTTGATTAAGAGTTGGCATCTCCATGCCCTGCCACCTTTACATATCCTTTTTGACTGTACTAGCAATCTACAACCAAACAGCACTTTTGTTCCTGAAATTCAGATGTACAAACATTATGCCTGTAAAATTGCCCATATCATATCTTTTAAAACATTTAAGTGTATTGTACACATATTTAGTGGAGCAGAGAGAAATCTTCCTCCATAAGTTAATAGAGACTGGATCATGCATGCCATGTCAGAATTGAACCTTGATTTTGAAGGTCATGAATTTGAACTCAAGTAAACTTCTGTTCCATAAATTCAGAATAGTTTGCATTTCTCATTGTTACTCAGTTGTTTCAGGAAAAGTGATTGCAGAAATTACTGTCTGATGTTATGGTGTGAAATTATCTTTATGTCCAGTGTCCTCAAGAGTCATTTACGCTTAAGAAAAGTTATTGGCAATGAAGTAATGTTCAGTGCTTATTAAGTAAGTGAGGTCAAAAGGTGGTGGGAAATGGAGGACACTGCAATTTCAATTGAATTAGGAGATATCAGGACGAGATATTTGTACTTGAGCAGCTTCCTGCAAAGTGTTATCAGGACTGACATATAGTGTTTATTGACTTTGGAAGCAATTTTGACCCAGTGACTGGATGCATAGAAACAAATAGATCATTATCGACGATTATTAATCTACTGCTGGGTGAAGGTCTCCCCAAGTTTCTTCCACAACTCTTGAGCTAGTCTCTTCTGTGTCACTCCACCATGCTTCTGAATTTTTTCCCACCCATCTCCCATTTGGTCTTCTTCTGGGTTTTTTCCTGTCCTTTGGAATCCAGTCTAGTATTTCAGTTGTCCAATGGTAGTCATTGCCATTTCAGGGTTTTTGCCTTGATCATGATGTCCTCAACTCCTGTCATTTCCCTGATCCATGAGTTCCTCTTCCTATCTTTCATGGTTATAGCCCACATGGCTGGGAATTTCTTTTTAAAAATTCTATATATCCATGTATTTACAGAAGTTGGATACTGCAGAATTAAAGGAATATTTGTTTTTTGTACAACAAAGAAATGTTAAAAAAATGCATTGATGTAATAAATTCAGCACACTGATTTTCATTTTTATTCCCTTGTTAATTGAATAGAGTCGTAAAAATCATAAAGGTACAGTTATTGACCAGGTAAACGAGTTTGTATATTTGGGAAGCATGTTCGACAGAGAAAACATTAGATGGCAAAATTAGTAGGCGAGTGAACTCTTCATTGAAAGTCATAGCTGCTTTAGGAGGATTTCACAGGAATGATGGGTTCTCAAGAAAGTCCCGAATGGCTGTGTACGAAAGTGTAATTGTTCCTACGTGGATGTATGGCAGTGAAACCTGGGTACTACAGAAGAGACTTAGGAGTCGTTTGAGTGCTGGAGAGATGCATCACTTATGAGGGTTTGTGGGAAAACACGTTCTGATCATGTGAGGAATGAAGACTTGTGGTAGTTGTTTAATGTGAAGCGAAATGTTGTTAGCTAGGTGGAGAGTAATATTCTTAGGTGGCTTGGCCATGTTGAAGGAATGAGTGATGAGATGCTGACAAAGAGAATTCATTCATCCCAAGTGGCAGGAAAGAAAGGTAGAGGAAGGCCAAGGAAATTATGGGAGAACCAGATTGAAGAATGTCTGCATGAGAAAAAGATAGTGAGTATGAAGTACAAAAGGTGTTGTGTGCATCATGTGATGGATGTTAGTGAAGCTCAAGCTGTGTGCGGAAATCGCTGTAAATGGAGATGTTTGATACAACAACAGTAAGTTCTTTCTGTTAGGAGCTAACCTCTGAATATCAGAGAACAGCAGGGCTTGAAAAATATTTGAAAAGTTACATGCCCAGCTGGGCATGTGCAGAAATTATTTACGTGCTCAGGTAGAAAAAGCTGGATGCCCAGGAAAATTTATCTTTTAAAATAATAAATCTGAAACCTCATTTTTTTTAAGTTAAAAAATGTGGAATTTTTTTTACATGTTTTGCGTTTCATGCATGAAAGGCGTGTATGTCACATTTTAAGATGATACTGAAATTAGTATGACATTATTTGATGATAAAATTGGTATTTGAGACATTTAGTGATCCTGCCATGTTCCTTTCGTTGAAGTTTTCGTGTTTTCTTACTAAACAACGGAGCCTAGTTCCATCTAAGGCATGCATCCTATGGCTGACTGTAAACAACATTTGGAGCAAAATTACCTATGGTTCCGATTCCTGGACCTAGAGCATAATATAATTAAAGAAGCGATATTCTTCTGTCCTTGGCACTCCGTAACAATAATACAACTTCTGGTGATTAGTAATGAAATGAAACACGACATGCAACAACTGTAGTTTTTCTTGTAGTAAGAAATACTACTCCAAACTTTTTTTATTTTTTAAATTTAATTGCCCAGACCGGGCAAGTAAATCGTTTTTCTTTACCTGCCCTGGCCAATAATTTACATGCCCCGGGCATCTTGGGCATGGTTTTTTTCAAGCCCTGGAACAGTTTAGTGAGATGTATGTACTCAAAATAGTATAATAACTATGTGAGCAAATCGCATGACAACTGCCTTCATACGGAAGTCTATTATAAAGCCACCTCCGTTCCCAACCTGATGCTCCGCAGCTCATTCTGCCCTGATGTTTACAAGACCGCTTTATTCCGTTCTCGAATTAGAAGAGCCTTCGCTGTCTCATCCGATGTTCGTTCTAAACAATCCGAACTAAGAAACATCGTCGAATTGGCCACTGAGGCAGGATATACTTCGAACCAGATGCATAACTTTATCGAGAAAGCCAGAACCAGCAGTACTAATAATATTTCTATGCCGCAACTTCGCTACCTGGGCTCTATTCCCTACATACCAAATATTTCCTATCAAATCAAAAACGCGCTCAGGAGGATGTACTTCGGCGTCGACATAAGGTCTCCGGCATATTTATACACGATGCTTAAGAGAAATATTGACAAGCCCCCTCTTCTCAATGAAGCAGGTGTTTATGCCATCCCACTAAAAATACCCGGACGACTCCAGGCGATACTACATCGGAATGACCAAACGTTCGTTTGGAATCAGAATCAGTGAACAGAAAAGGGATACAAGAGACGGGAAAATGACCACTGCCCTATCAAGAGAAGTCAATTTAAAGTCCGCCGATCCTATATGGAGTGATGTAAAGTAATTAGCTTTATACTCCACACCTAAATCTACCGCCATTCGCGAAACCTTGGAAATCTTGACCAGCTGCGAGGCTTGCAATGATAGCGTTTCTCTGGAGTTGCCACGTATATAGAATCAGTTCTTCAAATAATGCTGAGTTCTCTACCATTGTACCGCGTGCCCAACCAACGTGACCTCGTTTCTTCGAAATATCACGTTTGCTCCTAATCATTTATTGTCTAGTCAAGTCACCGCGTTCAAAGTATTCAAACGTTCTATTATCCAGTTTGCAGTTAGCTGTCTGCCTTCCTTGAGAAAGCCATCTGGTTGATGTGCGAAAGCTTGGAAATTTTTATTTCTATTCTACGCCACGAATTTTCGGATTTTTAGTATAGTTATACTATTTTGAGTATAATTTGGTGTACAGTTCCTACTTTTTGAACTTGAGGTGTATGTATGTATGTTAATTGAATCGTGTCATCAGATACACATCATATCTCTCAGAAATTCAGTCACCATTTGTCTGTGCATATGGCTAATTTACCTACACGAGTATTGCAAAAAATATGAAAATTTCTTGTATTTTCTTTGGTGCAATTAACACAGTTTTGTTTCTGTTGACTTGGTGTTGAAAATATTCTGTTTGCAGTTTAATCCTCAAAGATAATTTTTTTAAATGTTGTTGTGCGGTATATTATTAAATTAAGAGAAAACTTCTTTAAGCTTCTTATATTTGCACTTTTAAGGTATTAAAACCCTGCAAAGTGCGCATAGTTTACGTGCAATTCATAAATGAAATACTATTAAAAAGCACCAATCACTTACCCTAAAGATCATGGTAATTTCTATCGACTACACACTTCCAGCACGTCAATTATCGTAATGTTGTTGGCCTTCAAAGGTTTACAGACATCTTGCTTACGATTCCTTCTTCCGGGGATGAAACATCATATTTTTTTTTTTAAGCCATGTGAGATGTAACTATAAGCTTGTCAATTCCATAAAAACCACACAAGCATACTACTCATTCATACTATTCAATTAAAAAACTATGTACATATTTACACAACCTTACATTCCTAGGTGGTTAAGCCTTTGTCAACTGTGAGCAACAAAATACTCCATCTGTTTCAAAACCCCTGCCACTCCCAATGCAAGTGTCACACTCATTCAGCCCCTCACACACAATCCTCTAACGCTTTCAACAGTTTACTGTCTTCATCAGGAGGCAGGTGTATCTCACCCGCCCACCACAGCTCAAGTAAGCAGAGCCATCGAGACACGGGCTCCAGTCGCAATTTCTGAATCATTGTGTCTCTGGCGCCATCTGTTGTCATTGCTGCTCTTTTTCTTTTTTTCTTTCACAACCTTACATTCCTAAGTGGTTAAGCCTTTGTCAACTGTGAGCAACAAAATGCTCCATCTGTTTCAAAACCTCTGCCACTCCCAATGCAAGTGTCACACTCATTCAGCCCCTCACACACAATCCTCTAGCGCTTTCAACAGTTTACTGTCGTCATCAGGAGGCAGGTGTGTCTCACCCGCCCACCACAGCTCAAGTGAGCAGAGCCATCAAGGCACGGGATCCAGTCGCAATTTCTGAATCATTGTGTCTCTGGCGCCATCTATTGTCATTGCTGCTCTTTTTCTTTTTTTCTTTCGAACAATGGAAGGCCCTAATAAAAATTGAACAACAGCTTAGAAAGAAAAAAGAAAAAAAAAGCAGCAATGACAATAGATGGCGTCTGAGACACAATGATTCAGAAATTGCGACTGGAGCCCGTGCCTCGATGGCTCTGCTTACTTGAGCTGTGGTGGGCGGGTGAGACGCACCTGCCTCCTGATGATGACAGTAAACTGTTGAAAGCGCTAGAGGATTGTGTGTGAGGGGCTGAATGAGTGTGACACTTGCATTGGGAATGTCAGGGGTTTTGAAACAGATGGAGCATTTTGTTGCTCACAGTTGACAAAGGCTTAACCACCTAGGAATGTAAGGTTGTGTAAATATGTACATAGTTTTTTAATTTAATTGTATGAATGAGTAGATGCTTGTGTGGTTTTTATGGAATTGACAAGTTTGTAGTTACATCTCATATGGCTTAAAAAAAAAATGCGATGTTTCATCCCCGGAAGAAGGAATCGTAAGCAAGATGTCTGTAAACCTTTGAAGGCCAACAACATTACGATAATTGACGTGCTGGAAGTGTGTAGTCGATAGAAATTACCATGATCTTTAGGGTAAGTGATTGGTGCTTTTTAATAGTATTTCATTCTTTAAGCTTATTAAAATTGTATACTTCCTGTACTTCAGTCTCTAAATAATTTGTGTTTTACAGGAAATGAGGGAAAAGGCCAGGTTATTTTCTCCTGATATTCGGCAGATTGATTTGGATGTTAATAGAACGTATCGTAACCACATCATGTTTCGGGAACGATACAGTGTTAAGTAAGTGAACTTACACATCAGGATTATTTCATGAAAATTAATTTAAGAGTAATTGTATTTGTGATTATAATGCTGAAAGCTTTCATTAAGCAAAATGTGGTTTCAGTGGTGTTGCTTATGATTATCCACAGCACAGAATATATGTTCAGTTTGTTTATTTTCCTTTCTTTTCAGTATGTCCATACATTGAAACCTCTCTAAGGTGACCAATGCTGGTTCTTCTAAAAAATGGTCGTTCAGAGGGGTGGTTGCTAAATAGGGGAAGGTTTTAATGGCATATAGTTGCTAAATAGGGGAAGGTTTAATGGCATTGTAAACTACTGTAAACTTTTATAAATTACATACTCTGAATTGCTACATTCCAAACATGATGCATTCCAGTTTATTTACAGTACATCATGTATGTATGTATGTATGTGTGTGTGTGTGTGTATAAATTAAAAAAAAACAGTATATGTAGTACAGTTACACATTTGAAAGGTGCCTATAATGATAATCTGAAAACAATTTGAAAACTGAATGTAATGTCATCTGCTAAAGTTTACCTGACTTTTCTGTCAGTACAATTTTTTCTAAGTTTTCTTTCAGCTCACAAAATAATTTCTTAATCCCCCCACCCTCCACCCCCACCTTCAGGACAGTCATCCCCCTTAAGTGTCCTTTATTTGACCTAAAATGGGAGTGAAGCAAAGATGAATTTTAACTGTCACTCCCATTCTCAACCTGTGTAGGAAGTGTAGGGATGGGGTCTCTGTGATATGTTACTACGTAAGCTATTAGAATTGCCTGTCATCGCCAAGAACTTCACTACCATGCAGAAGGGACCTTGCTAGCCATTTAAAGTGACCCCTACTATACTAATGCACATTTGTATAATTTATTGTTTCATGGTTTCAGGGTATAGAGAAAATTTTCAGTAGGAATGGTAATCCGGACAACACAGTTTTTGTGCAGTGGTCCTTTTGCAAAAATGGTCAGTAATTGGGAGTGAGCAGTCCTTTATTAGGGGGAAGGTTAGCATTAGCACTATAGGTTTTGAAATCGGTTTCATAGAAAAACGGTCATAATGAGGGATGGTTGCTAAGAGAGGTTTCACTATATATTTGTGTGTGTGTGTGTGTGTGTAAATTTTGATTTTTCAGAGCAGAAAATTCTTATCTCCCTTAAGTTACTGCAAGATATTATTTGTATTATTTTTATTTAAATTTATAGGATTAGGAATGCTTTACAATATGTTATGCAAGGACATGATCAGATGCACAAAGGTCAGTGGCGTAACTACCACCACTGCATCGGAGGGGGTAACGAAGGGGTGCACTGCAGCTGGGGGCGCAGGTGACGAAGGGGCGCACTGCAGCTGGGGGTGCAGGTAACGAAGGGCGCACTGCAGCTGGGGGGGGGGCAGGTAATGAAGGGGCGCACTGCAGCTGCCAGTTATAATTTTGTGAAAAAATTCAAACATGCACAATAATTAACTCAAAGATTCATATTTTGCTTTAAGATATAATTAGCTTTGCCTAAATAAGTTCCTAGTTTCACTTTTAAAACACTGAATGTCCTACAGATTGAAAGTGTTCGACTCTTTGACTTCGGGTTGTAATACGATTGATCTGCAATGGGTTGTAAACAATACAATCACACTCCAATCGCCCTCTCTCTGCGCTGCTGAGTAAAAGCGTGAGGCCACAGTGGGATTCCCCGTGGAGGATGTGGGAAAGCAGTCAGTTACCTGAGGATTACTTGCACAACAGGCATCAACATTTATTCACAGCAGCCACAGATCTGCTGTTAGTAAGAGGGTGATTTCTTCAAGTGATTTATTTTAGTTATGGACAAAGCAATTACATGTATAAATTATTTTAGTTTGGGACAAAGCAATTACATGTATTGTAAAATTTTTTACTTAAAAAGTTAAAACTATAGGGCTCTAGGTACCACCATTACTTTTGCAGACACTCTCCCTGGCTTCCTAATGCCCCTCCCCCAGCCACCACGTACACACACCGCAAAAAATGCATCCTTCCTCGTGTTCGAAATCCTGGGAAAATTGCTGTGCTGAAGTAAATTTTGCAAGGGGAGGGGGGGGTGCTGCACGTTGTGCTAGTTTTACGCCACTGACAAAGACCAACATCATGCTCACCATATGTTCTATTCAAAACTTGAATTCCACTTGCATGCTTTTATTACCTGCTTAAAAAAGTAAGAAAAAAAAATTATACATGTGTCATATATCAAACAGTTCCGAAAACCACAAACTGACCAATAACCCCTTGAAAAAATTAAGAAATTCTGAACAGAACTCAAAGTATTAGTAGTCACTCATATTTGACTTGCCCATCCTGAAGTGAACTGGAATTTAATCTGATGGTAACTTGTGAGAAAACATCTAGCTTTAGTGTTGTTTCAGGATTATTGATTTAACACAATTTTGCTGTCTTAATGTTTTATCATGAATTCACATAGTATTTTTCTGTTTTGCCTATGTTGGTGTTTTATCATGGTTTAACACTGTATTTTGCTGTCTTGCTTATTGGCATTTTATCATTGCATAAAACTTGAAATCATGATATTTCTCTCTTTCATTTAGGCAACAAGCGTTGTTTCATGTGTTGGCTGCTTATTCCATTTACAACACAGTAAGTGTCATTTATCCTAAATTTATATATATATATATATATATATATATATATATATATATATATATATAAAACATTCTGATGTGACTCCATCCCCACGAAAAAGAAAAGAAAGTATTTTTTCTTCTTCTTATAACAGTGTGTTATATTAATACATATCAGAGGTCAGGAATCGTTTTTTGCCCATTTAGTCCCAGACTAACTGAAATGAGAATTCACAGTCCCAGCATACTTTAATCTAGTCCCAAGTAAAAGTAAAGCTCAAATTTAGAAAATATAGATCATACAAACTATGTGTTGTATGCAGACAAAACACTTTTTATCTGTCCGTCTGATAGAGCCCAACTGGACTGAACCTCGGGGGGCATTCCCCCTTTCTTCCAGCTCACCAACACCAACAATCCAGCAACCTTGATTGATATCTCTTTTTCCACTGATCCTACCCCCACAACCTTTGTTCTTCACACTACAGTATATGTGATTCCTGAAATAGAAATATCAAACAAAGATCTTCGCTCTTTCCACGTTTATAAGTGAGTCACAGAAAAATTCTCATTGGCCGCCACCGGGAGTTGAACCCAAGGTCTTCTAGTTACTTTATTAATTATTCATTCGCCTTCTAATTATTTCTTCAGTTGCTGCTTACCATCTTTGGTGAATCCCCAGCATTGTGTGGGGGTCCAAGAAGCAACCTGCCAAATTGGCTTGGCAGTTAGTGTGTGCGAGTCTGGAGGAATTCGAGGCCGCTGTGGTGTAGCGGAAGCATATCCGGCGCGTAACTGGAAGACCCTGGGTTCGACTCCCGGTGGAGGCCAATGAGAATTTTTCTGTGACTCACTTATAAACGTGGAAAGAGCGAAGATCTTTGTTTGATGTTCCTGGTCCACGTTAAATGTCTTTATTGAAATAGAAATGTTTGATATCAAAACATTTTAAGGTTCAATAGCTGTGTGTGAACCTTATTTTAAAAAAGTGTGTAAAATATCTGAGAAAATACACCTGCTAAAGCACCACACCTTTTGAAAAACAAACAATTAAACTGTAGTCCTGGGCTAATGAAGATTATTTTGCTATAGTCTGAACATAAAAAATGATAGTCCCTAGCTAATGAAAAATATTTTCCTAGTCTAAACGTAGAAACTAGTCATCTCAGGGGTCAGACAAGCTGATTTTTTGACTCCTGCTTGTATTAATATTTCCCTCCTCTTTTGTGTAATGTTAAGTACACAATTCATCCCCCTTCTCCTTCTTGATATAAGTTTGGAGGGGCTCCATGAAGTGCACCAGAATTTTTTGGAAGGGGGGGGCAGCTGTAGAGTTAGTAAGAAAACAGAATGAAATGTAAGATAGGAAATATGCTAAACTGAAATTTGCATTACGATAAAGAGGGGGAAATAAAGGGACCATTAGAGACTGAGTCTCTTAAAAGTATTTAATTTTGTTTAGGTTTTGAAAGGAACTGCATAATTTTGAAAGTATTGGAGAAAACTGTGAATCTACTTTCGCCATCAGTAGTTATCATAACCAACTCTTAGATAACAGCTTCAGTTTTCCATGTTATGTAAGTTAACTTAAAGAGATAAAAACTGAATAGCATCAACAGAATTTAATTCATTTTGGTGATAGTCCATGGGCAATATTACAACTTCTTATTTTATCAGTGCTTTCATGTTGTACGTTTCCAAATAAAAGTACTTCTTGCATATTGTTCATGTGTCATAACATTATGGAATATATACATCAGAATGGGCATGTAATTTAAATGCTGAGGGCATCATTATTTAAATCTTTGATGAGTAACTATCTATGTGGTGTAAATAGCAATAAAGCATAACTAACAGCAAAAGTATAAAATTAAGCAGGCCTTGTTCTAGGGTGAGTTATGAAACCCACTGATGATAATTTCTGATTGCAAAAAAATATGTTTGAATTTTATGTAAATAAGTAGAATCCTGGAAAATGTTAGTTCACCTAGGTTTGGTAATAAATAATGTAATGTGTATGATATATTTTGAGGTCAAGTATCAAAATATATGTAAGAAAGCTTTTGCTGCCTTCATAGATTTAGAGAAAGCTTATGACCGAGTAAATAGGGCACTTTTGTGGAAGGTATTGAATGAATATGGTGTTCAATAAGTAGGAATTGTACACTAATTATACTCAAAATAGTATAACTACACTAATAATCCAAAATTTCTTGGTGTAGAATAGAAATAAAACTTTCCAAGCTTTTGCACATCAACCAGATGACATTTTCAAGAGAGGTAGACAGCTAACTGCAAACTGGATAATAGAACGTTTTAACAATTTGAATGCAGTGACTTGACTAGACCATAGGTCCCCAATCTGTGCATCGCTACATCCCAGGGCATCACCGGTCTTGGTCTGGGGAGTCGTGACTATAAGGAAAAACTAAAGCTTATAATTTATTGTGAAACGCAACATGCACAGTGCACATATTTTAAAGAATGAATTGTAAGAAAGAATTTTAAAGAAAAAAGAAAACACATCATTTTGCTTGTTGTGAAAGCGCTCCCTTCATCTTAGTTCCGGACTATAATGCTCTTTGAAAACTTGCCCATGAAATTTCCTTGTACCTCACAGAAGAAAGACATAGTAGTGCTGAATTCTTCATTCTCAAGTTGGCTTAGTTGTGCGGCATGTTTCAGAGGCTGAATTCTCTGAATGTAAGCCTTCAGGGCAGAGAATCACACATAAAATAGCTATGTGACAAGATTTGGGCTTTCAAAAGCTAGCTACTTCTGTGGAAGAACAGTACGAAATCAGGTGATTTTGAGTCTTTTTCTACATTGCACAAGTGTATACAAGAAAATGAGATGCTATTAAGTGCAAAATTGAAATATGTGATTTTGGAGCATCTACAGGGGTTGTCCAAAATAATGGTAACACCTTGAAATAGTAGGCGTTACACACCTAATATGGTGTGGGACCACCCTTGACATTTAAAACTGCTTGCATCCTCCTTGGAATGGACATATACAAGTCCTGGATGGTGGTATGTTGTACCATTCTTCCTGCAGAAACTGCTCCAATTCCTTGAGAGATGCCGGAGGAGGAAAACAGGATCGCACTCTGCTTTCGAACACAGACCACAGGGGCTCAATGATATTTAAGTCAGGTGATTGTGCAGGCCAGGAAAGGTGTGCAACTTCATCCTCATGTTTCTCAAACCATGATTGAACAGTTCGACTTCTGTGAATCGGGGCATTATCATCTTCAAAGGTGCAATCCCCTGACGGAAACAATATCTGCGCCATTTAATGCACATGGTCGGCCAAAAGAGTGACATAGTCACCACTAGTGATCTGTTCATGTAAGGTGTTAATGGGACCAGCTGCAAGACCATGAGATCATAACCCAAACAATTACAGAACTGTCCCGATGCTTCACTGTAGGAAGGAGACAGTCTGGGTTGTAGGCTTCTGTGGGATTTCTGCACACGTAAACCCGTCCTGTGGTGGGGAATAGTGAGAAACTTGATTCATCGGAAAACAAGACATGTTTCCATTGATCCACAGTCCACATTTTATGTTCCTGGCACCAATGTAGTCTCCGTTTCATATTCACCTGTGACATCAGGGGTTTTGCAATCGCAGCTCTGTCATAAATATTGTGCTTATGCAACTCTCTTCGCACAGTATGGGTTGACACTGGGTTTTGCAGATGTGCATTAAGCTCAGCAGTCACTTTCGTCTCTGTGGTCTTCCTCCTTGCAGTCACAATTCTCTTTAATGTCCTCCTGTCTCTCGTAGTGAGTTTGGTTTTCCTTCCACAGTTGTCTTGCAAGTGATGTGGTACCGTGAACATTGTATGCTGTCATGACCTTCGACACGGTACCTCTCGATACACCCAATACCTGTGCCACTGTTGTTACCGACGCACCAACTAGACGGGCTCCTACAATCTGCCCTCTTTGGAACTTCAAAAGGTCACTCATTGTGCCTTCACCTGGAATGAAATTATGCGAACACCAATTTACAATGCAATCACACAGACCCTTTAGACTACAAGCAAATTTTTTACAAAAAAATTTGTAGCTACATGTTCATTTTACTCAAAAAGCAGCACATACCAAAGTCACTGTTTTCAGCGAGATGTTTCTATTATTTTGGAGAACCCCTGTATCTCAACTCAACGTTCAATTTGACAAATATTTCCCTCCACAAACAGATGAGGGTTACAGATCCGTTCACAGCAGATCCACCATCAACCTTTACTATTACTGAGCAGGAACAGTTAATTGACATTTCTTCAGACTCCACACTGAAAATGACATTCTGTTCTGGAACTCTGCTACAGTTTTGGAACAGTGTGGCAAAGGAGTACCCAGAATTGAGTAAGAAAGCCATGAGAGTAATTCTTCCTTTTGACACATCCTATCTTTGCGAGGTAGGATTTTCAGCTTTGACGGTAATAAAATCCTGATATACGTAGAAGCAAAGTTAACGTTGAGAAGAAGATCCACGTAGCTGTATCGAACATTGTCCCCAGATTCGATGTTTTGTGAGACGAGAAACAAGCTCCCCCATCCCATTAAGATGCAAATACCTCTGTTATGTAGCTTCTAAAATTACTGTTAAAATGTGAAAGCCAAATAAAGAGTGTTACCGTTATGAAAATATTCCTATCTCATCAATTTCTTCTTATTCAGTTATGTAATTTTATTTTAATTTTTTATTTTTACATTAAAAAGAATACAAGCTAGTAATGTAAATGACTATTTTCTTTTTAAAAATACCACAAACTCTAATTTGGGCAAATTTTTTTTTTATTTTGGGTACAGGGGCGTCGCACAGAAAATGTGACATGTGAAGGGCAGTGCGATTTCAAAAAGTTTGGGAACCCCTGGACTAGGCAATAAACAAATAGGCAGAAACATGATAATTCGAATAAACAAGGTCACGCTGGTTGGGCACGCGGTACCACGGTAGAAAATGCAGCATTATTTGAAGAATTTATTCCAAATACGTGGCAACTCCAGAGAGAGGCTATCATTGCAAGTCTCGCCGCTGGTCAAGATTTCCAAGGTTTCGCGAATGGCGGTAGATTTGGGTGTGGAGTATGAAGCTAATATCTTTACATCACTCCATGTAGGATCAGCCGTATAGTATAGTATAGTATAGTTATACTATTTTGATAGTATGGTGTTACTGGGAATCTACTTAATAATGTAAAAGCCATGTATGCTGGCAGTATAGCTTGTGTACAAGTGAATGGTTTTCTATTGGTGCAGGAGTCAGACAAGGTTGTGTAATGTCACCATGGCTGTTTAATATATTTATGGACGCATGCGTGCGTGATGCCAAAATAGATAATAGTGGTTTATGTCTTGGTGATATCTGTGTGTGCAGATTGCTGTATGCTGATGACACTGTCCTGTTGGCAGAGAGCAAAAGTGAGTTGCAGTGCATCTTGTCCTGGATGTACGAAGTTTGCATGAAATTCAAACTGAGTATAAATAAAGCAAAAACCAAAGTTATGGTTTTTGAGAGCAGAACAGAACTGGTAGCACTGAATGTAATGTAAGTCTAAATGGCACAGTGATTGACCAAGTGGGTGAGTTTGTTTGTTTAGGAAGCATGTTTGACAGAGAGAACAAAGTGTATGGTGAAATTAGTAGGCGTGAATTCTTCATTGAAAGTCATGGCTGCTCTGGGAGGTTTTCACAGGAATCATGGGTTCTCAAGAGAGTCCCGCATGGCTGTGTATGAAAGTGTAATTGTTTGATGTATAGCAACCTGAGTACTACAGAAGAAACATAGAAGTCATTTGTGTACTGGAGAAATGAAGAAATGCATTACTTATGGGGGTGGGGGGTTGTGGAAAGACATGTGCTGACTGTGTGTCAGGAATGAAGATGTGTTGCAGTTGTGTAATGTGAAGCAAAATGTTGTTAGCAAGGTGGAGACTAATATGCTTCAGTGGGTTTGGCCATGTTGAAAGAATGAGTGATGAGATGCTTACTAAGAAAATCTTTTAGCCCAAGTGGCAGGAAGTAAAGGCAAAGAAAGGCCAAGGAAGTCATGGGAGGATCAGATTCAGGAGTGTCTGCATGAGAAAAAGATTATGAGTATGAAGTATAAAAGATCTAATCATCTTGTGTACGGCGTGTGATGGATGTCAGTGAAGCCCGAGTTGTATGTCAAGATCGCTGTGAATGGAGAAGTTTGATATGGCAACAGTGAGTAAAAATTATCTGGTAGTTTGTATTTCTTTTTGGAGCTAACCTCTGAATCTCAGAGAACAGCTTAGGGATATGCATGTATGTATGTAAAGACTTACATATTTGCTTTGCATTAACTTCCCAATAACTTCTTTTAAAAACATTTTAAATGCTCATGGATTTGAAGGAGAGGGAGGAGGCCACGCCAGTCTCAGGTCTCTCAGACTGCTGCAGGCAGCGACTTTCACGACACACATGCTCCTCTAAAAAAACGTTCAGATTTGGGTAATGATGCCATGTTTTTCAGTGTGGTGACCTGCTTTTTAGATTTTAATTTTTTTTTTATTACATTAATTTAATTTAAAGGTGACTAGAAATAATATAAGTTGAAAGTTATGTAGCTTTGTAAATAGTCTCATTAGAAAAAGAATTTGTAAAAAGTGTTTGTCAATAGTGTATATGTTAATTTATATTTCTATGTATGTGCAACTTTGTAAATAGTTTCACTAGAAATGAATTTGTAAAAAGTGTTTCTTCGAAGTGCATGGGCGGCTCGCCAGATGAGGCAAGTGAGGCACCGCCTCACCAGAAATTTTTCGCCCGTGAAGAAAGTTTTTACATATGTAAGATACAAATATGCCTTTAATTGTGCATGCTAAATGAAACTCTGATAATCTCATTGTGATTCATAAATTTTGTTAAAAAAGGCTTCAACCAGAGAATGAATGCTGAATTTATGAGCCTTAAATTTATAAAATTTAAAGACTATTTTTGCAAAAAGATTGAAACGAGCATATGTTGAGTGCCTAGAGAGGCGATCATTTGAGTCGTCTCTGTTACAACTGATGGGGCAGAGATGAAAAAAAAAAAAAAAACAGTTCTCCAGACTTTCTCCACCGATTTTGAGGCGAAATTTGAGCGCTGCTTAAAATCGACTGGCAGGTGTTTCTATTGGAGGAAGGCAGGGATTTTGTCCAATGGGAGCGGACAGATAAGAGCTTGGCAAAGCAGTCACTGAGGCAGCAAAACAGCTTGCCTCAGTAAGTGAGAGCACAACTGTTTTTATAGTGTATGATCCACACAGCTTTTTCATTAAAGTGTGCACTGTATTCCATATTTGAGTGCTGACTTTTTGGAATGTTCTTCTGTAGTTTTTGGTTAGGTGAGTAATATGCTAAGTTTTTCTTTCTTAGTATTATTAGCCATAAATTTTGATTTATTAGTAATAATGAAAATAATTATTTTCAGAACTGAATTGATTAATAAAATGTAACTTGAACGCATTCTGTTCTGGAAAAATCAAATTTTACAGGTAGTCAGTCATCTGTTCTGATTTCTGCCACGTTTAAGTTACATCACCTGTTTTGACAACATATGTAGAAATGTACTTCCAGCTTGATTTCTCCTAGACATTGTTTCCTTGGGTCAGGGCCTTAAATGTGATCTACATGAAGGGTGCACCTTCACAAACAAACATGTTGCTTTTATTCTGGACTCAGAAACATTTTTTGAGAAAAGTAGTTCTTCTATTAAAATTATTTCCTTTGAATTTTTAGTAGAATGAACATTCGATTGGTGTTATGCATTAGAGAAGAGCTTGGGCCCGGGCTCGAACGGGCTCAGAATTCATTAACTACTGAAAAACCGGGGCCCGGGCTCGGAATTACACGTCTTGAATTTCATTATTGTAATTAATTCAACACATGTAATTCAGAGCCCGGTTGAATTACACGTGTTGAATAAGACAAATTTTGCTTAGCAAGACTTGCATTATGCATTGTCCAAAGCTATGACCCAAGCAAGGATTAGTTTAAGGCCTGGTATAAAAAAACTGGGGAAAAATCACATTCCCATTTTTTGTATTTTATTAAAACCAAGAATCTTATCTTTAAAATGATGTATTAATTTCCAAAATTGTGCAGTTAGAAGTATTGTTATTTATTTTTTTAAATTTCCTCACTCCCGCAATTTTTGGGGTGATGTTGGTTTTAGTGCAGCAGGCCGAGTTTTAAAGAAAAGATCAAGTTGAAGCGCTGAGGCATTAGATGCAATTTTCTCTCTCTCTCATTTTTCATGATGAACTTGATCTGGAAACTGCACACACATATGATAATATTGTGATTATTATACTATTAAGCATAAAGCTTTGTTAATGTTACAAAATGCAGAATAATCTGGTCTGGAATGCTTTTACATTCTTTTTTTTTTAATTTTGGAAATTTTTCTACATGCTTTTTTTATATTCTACTACATCACTCTAAACTACTTTTACCAATTAGCATATATGTAAATTATATTGCAAAGATTAGTTTTCTAGAGTCAAAATTTCAAACACTTGCAACTGTCTGGACGGCGTTGTACGTTTAATAATGCAATTTATTTAAAGTAAAAGTAAATTTAGAAATCAAAAAGAAATAACGAATGGAATTTTTTGTTTCTAAACTATCTTTTTTTCTTCAGCTTTTACCAAAATTACTGATATCCCTGATACGGTCGAAGGGCACGTTGATTATTTATTTATTTTCAAATCCACATTTTAGAACATTTGGCTTTATGCGTAGTATTTCTAAAAACATATTAATATTGTGAAGTGGATTAACTGAACTAAACTTTTTAAACTAATTATTTTTAAACTAATTCTTGCTTGAGCCATATCTTTGGCTAGTGTATAATGCATAAATGCAAGCCTTATAAGCAAAATTTTCCAAGAATCCGGGCCCGGGCTCAGCAAACACATGTAATCAAAGAAAGTGGGCTGGGCCCTGGCTCCTAAAATTGAGCCCGAACTCATCTCTATTGTGCGTGGTGCAATAACCACTCATTAACTATCGTTAGATAAAGAAATTAAGCACAAAAGGTGCGTTTGTGCTCAGGAAGGATGATAAAGTAAAACGGGTTAACTATTCTTCCTCTTTCTTTCTTTCTTTTTTTTTTTTTCCCCCCTAAAATATGCATTTCCCCCTCCAAAATTGTTTCCAATGTTTTCAGTCTACCCTCTCCTCCTCTGTCGTGCTTGATCTCTTCCTATGATTTTGTTGAACTATCGTCGAATAATATATATAGATATAAAATATACACGAGTACATATATACATCAAATCCTTCTCTACAAAATTTGGATTTAGTTATTTTTCATAACATATATGTTATGGGCGGATCTTCGCCTCACCAACATTTTACTCCACGAGCCGGCACTGTAGAAGTGTATATGTCAATTTATATTTCTATGTATGTGTATGTGTATGATACAGGGTATCCGACTCTCTAGCAAACCCGGCATTTCTTTAATGATATTAACGCCAATGAAGATATTGCTACGAAATTTGAAGTGGACTTACCTCATTTCATGCAAAATGTGATGACATCACCGCATTGCTGGAAGTGGCCAGCACATGTTGTGATGTCATCACATTTGCACCATATGCACCATATTGTGGAAAGTCCTTGCCAGTACGTTTGTCCTCACTGCCTGAATTACTTCGGTGATGTTTGCTTTCAAGGCATGTATGGTTCACGGTTTCTTTTGGTAAACTCTTCCTTGTAGATATCCCCATAAAAAGTAATCAGGAGGTGTCAGATCGGGTGAGCACAGTGGCTATAGACCCTTCAAAGTGACTTGGTCGCCGAAAAAAGGACTGAATTTCTGCCATACTGGTGTGTGATGTCGCTCCATCATGCTGGTAATATCCAATGGAGAGTTCATCGTCATCCAATTGATTTACAAAGGTGTTGAAGATTTCCATACATGCAGCTGTTGTGATGGTTGTATCGAAGAAGATGGGACCAATTATGCGGTGCCAGGTCATCCCACACCAAACACCAATATTCTGTGAATGAAGGGGTTCTTCATTTATCGCGTTGGAATTTTTAACTGGCCCAAATACGGGAATTTTGAGAATTGACGTATCCGGAAAGGTGAAACCACACCTCGTCCAAGAACCACGTGTAGTTCAGAATGCCCGGATTTTCCTGAAGAAATGTCTGAAACCATCGACAGTATGTCACGTGGTCAGGCTCTTCCAGTTCGTGGATCACGGAGATACGGTGCGCATGAAGCTTCGCCTTTTTTTCACAGCACGTTGACAAGCGCTTTTGGATAACCCTGTTTCCTGTGACAGTTGGCGAAGTGACTTCCTGGGAGGCACAAGTAGTCTGCCCTTTACATTCTGGATCGTTTCCTTGGACATTTGTGAACGACCTCCTGCATGGTCGTCTAATAAAGTCCCCTTGGTTTCCAATTTCTTTGGCAATGCCCAAATGGTGGACTTGCTCGGTGGATGTGTGCCTGCAAACCTCTCCAGGAATTGCTGTTGACAAGACTTTATTGATTCTGTTTTCCAGTAAGTGCGAAAAATAAACACTCGCTCCTCTAGAGTATACCAATACATTAATTTTTGTGCGTGCACGAACACCCATGAGCACGAGCACTCACTATCAACAACCGTATTGTGTAGACATGCTCAGCAAAATGGCATAACAAAGCAGCAGAGAGGTGCGTCCAGCTGGCTGGTGGACTGCTTCTCAGTGGCACCACACTTAGGAATGTGTCGGCCACTAAGGAGCACTCCGGCTGGTTTGCACACAGCGCCGGATTCAATGCTGTCTGGACGCAAATGGTGGGCACTTCCAGCACATGTTGTGATGTCATCACATTTCGCACAAAATGCGGCAAGTCCACTTCAAATTTCGTTGCAATATCTTCATTAGTGTTAATATTATTAAAGAAATGCTGGGTTTGGTAGCAAGTGGGACACCCTGTAGTGTTAGGTTCAATTAACTGCGATACACTGTTATTCTGGCATCTGTTCACTGCATTAGGAACCGGTAACCTAGAAAGCTCAGATAAGTTGAAAAATGCAATTACAAGCTTTTTCAGGTGGTTTCCAGTAATAAATCGATATATGGAAACTTGTGAATTTCTTACACAATATACAAGCTCGTGCTAAGCATTCGCTAAGTCGCCAAATGCGACTAAATCTGAAATATGGCAAGAAAAAATTTGAAATGCCAAAAATGGTGGCAAATGATTTTATGAATCTTAGGCAGTTTTTGACTCACGGGTAAACTGCAATTTACAGTAATTTTGGGGCTAAGCAGCAGCTGATACGATTTCAAAGTTTGAATTTCCGAAGCTGAGGCACTTAAAATAGTTCTGCCCAGTGCGATTGTCATGGAGTCCTGTGAAAGACCTATCATGGCTGCTCGGGAGTCAATTGGGGAAGTGGATGAAAGAAAATAAGAGCTGCTGTAGGTGCGGGATATCAGGAGGGAAGGAAACTCTTTTGTAATGTACAACAAGCAGGTTAGCAGACAATTTCCCTGGGAGTCTTCCCACTCTCTGTACGGCCAGCGCTCAGCTGTGGCTTCCGCACTGGACCGCCAGGTCGCAAGGCTTGCAGTGAGTTGATCTGTCACATTTTGATGTGCAACTTACTCAGGACTGGGATTTAGAACCCAAAACTGTATCTCGCAACTTTTCTATAAAAACAAGCGAAATTTTTGTCAGCACCATAAATCGCTAATGGAATGGGCCTCCTAAATATTGCATGATTTGGTGAAAAACTTTATAAACTAGCCACAGTTTTTTTTTTATTCGGGCTTCTTTATGTGGTTAAAATGCACAGAATTCCAAATAAAAAATTTAACAGCAAATTTAACATCTTTTACTGATTCATTTGAAATTTTTGGGGTCATCGTCTCTTGAACCCCCAAAATGTTTTTTGGTCTGCAATTTTTTCACAAATTCTAGCTAGTTTAGCCCTAACCGCCGCAAGAGTCCCGGTACACACTTGCTCAATCCCCTGCTACTCTGGATGTGTTTCGTGCGTGCATCTCCACGGTGTTTTCAACAGCTAATGAGTTTAACCCTGTTTAACTTTCTCTACAGCTAATGAGTTTAACTCTGTTTAACTTTCTCTACAGCTAATGAGTTTAACTCTGTTTAACTTTCTCTACAGCTAATGAGTTTAACTCTGTTTAACTTTCTCTACAGCTAATGATTTTAACTCTGTTTAACTTTCTCTACAGCTAATGATTTTAACTCTGTTTAACTTTCTCTACAGCTAATGAGTTTAACTCTCTCTGTGGTAACTTATTTTAAACAAAGAGGATTTTTTGATGAATGGTCGGACGGGAATTGTTAAAGAAGGTTGATAAATGCCTTCTGGAATTAGTTTTTATTTATACTATTTGTCACATTGAAGTTGAGGATTAATGACAGTTGAGACCATGAAAATATTGGGACATCACATGCACAAGAACATCGAGATTCCGAACAGGGATGGAACAAAATAGTAGTTTGCATTGAACAGAACCAAATATGAATGACCAACAGCAATAGATAAGGTAAGCAATTGCATATATATTTTGAACTAATTAATAACAACTTTGAGTTCATGAAGATCTATGACAAGCCCATGACCAAAGTGAGAAGTCCCTATCAATAATGTGTTGAACAGAAGTTTGTTCAGTACTGAATAGTTACTGAGATAATTAATGAAGAATCCACGTAAACTCCATGAATATCAATTAGCACTAGTTGAATATTTACGAATGTATGTTTTATTTTACAAATTTCTGATATGCCTTTTTTTTTTTTTTGTGACAATTTTACACCACCAATATTGGCTAAAATTTTCAAAATATGGCTAATGATTTTTTAACTTGGCTAAAACGTCGGCTAACATTTCAAATTTCTTAGCGCTAGCCCTGATAACTATAAACTACAAATGATAGCTATGAGCTTGACTACTCTCATTAATAACTAGGGCCTGTGTGTCATATAGCATATTGAAAACAGACTGCATTATAATTTTTTCATTTAGGTAGTGGCGAATGAGTTCTTTTGGTTGGGCTGCATTTACATAATGCCCACAACTGAACTGCAAACTAATGTGATGTTCTATTTTAAAAAGTCTTACACAACAAAATTGTTTCTCATTTTACTTCTGTGTTCAGCTTTAAAGTAGTTTCTGTTGTAACACATTGTATTGTGAGAGGTGAGGTATATGATATGCTAATTTCATTTTTTACAGGAAATAGGCTACTGTCAAGGAATGAGCCAAATCGCTGCATTGTTGTTGATGTATATGAACGAAGAAGTAAGTTGTTATGAAATTAAGAATGTTTTGTTTTATGCAACCACATGCTACTGTGTAAACTGAAAATTGTCCAGATTAACCAGCATTCTTAATCTTCTTGTTAGTCTATGTAATCTCTTTGTCATAATGTCTGAAAATATTTCAAAATTGGTTATAAGTTGAATAAATCTTTTTCGATCAGAGTTGTACTAATGGGAATGTTAGAGCCCTCGTTTTCATTTTATTCCTTAAAGCAAAATGTCATCTGCTATGTTTATGCACACTTGAAAGTTCATTGATTGCACCTTTTTGTTGTGTGTGACTAATTGTTCTGAGTTTTGTGTTACTAATAGATTTTAGTATGGGATTCTTTTTTGTACTTGAACCTTTCCAAAAGTTTAAATTCTAAAATCTTTAACACAGGGTGCGCACGCGTGCTTGAAAACCTGGAAAGTCCTGGAAAATCATGATTACGTTTTCAAGGCCTGGAATATCCTGGAAAAACGGTATTTTTTTAATGCTGTCTTGAAAAGCCTTGAAATTTGAAATTAGTGCTTAAAAAAAATGCCCTTTTAGGAAATCGTGTTACTGACTGTTACCCCTTAATTTTTTTAAGTTCCTCTCCTCTGTTCTCAAAGAAACCGCCGGCTACAGTGGTGTTTCGGATGTGCCCAAATCCTAATTTGGCTGGGGGGGGGGAGCACTACTTCCAGTGCAATAAAATTGGATGATTACTAGCAGGTCTGTTAGGGAAGGGGAGCTTGATGCATTCTCTAGCCCTGAGCTTGATGTCCGTCCGACAACTACTGAGAACAACAGAAGGGGAAAGAAGAGACATTTAGCATTTGCAAGGGGGTCGCGTGTTTACCAAGTCAGCTGGCATCCACCAGTGAAGAGTATGCCTGAACAACACATTCATCTGCTCCTTGTTTATTGCATTAAGACGCTTGCTTCCGGCCCACCCCTCAAGAGACTTCGGCTACTTATGATAAAAAATAAGAAAACTATCTTTGCGAATTTTTCACAAAAGTGGCTGAAATTTTTACATTTACTATAATTGGATTACAGAAGCTCACTCCCAAAATTCCATTTGAATCGGTTTAAAACTTAAAAAGTTAGCATTGGAAATTTTTATTATGTGTGCCTCTTTAGACAAGTGAGCCTTGAGCAGAAAGGGTGTTACCATAGCAACGGTTGATTGACAGCTGGGAGCGCTGATCCGAAGCCCTTGGTTGGGAAGAAAGCAAACACCTGTTTATCACTTCCACGGCTCAAAAGGACTAAGAGATATTTTCAGAAATCCATTTTCCGGAATTTTGAAAATAACGCAGTAAAATTTTTACAGTGGTTAAAATACATCACAATAAAGTTCTAGTGCAAATTTCGCCGAATTCCGTTTGAAACTTTAGCAGATGCAAAAAAAAAAAAAAAAAAATCTTCCGTTGCAAAATCGGATTCAAAAAAAAGAAACGGCAATTATAAATTACGGGAAAAGCAAGCAAATTATTTTTTTTTAGATGCCATGGTTTATTTAAACAGAGTGATCCTTAAATTTTGTTTCTGTGATGATATGGACTCTATTTTAATTACAAACATACATTTTTATTCAGATGTCTGAGTTACTGTTTTAATAAAAAAATCTAATTAAAAGTTTTCAATGGATTTAGGCGAAATTCAGCAGATAAACGTATTTTAGTAAATTGCAACGTTATGACGTAAATTTGGTCATTTTGTCGAAAATTGGGCAGCATTTTTTTTTTTTGCGTTTTCTCCTATAGTTAGGGTGAAGGAGGAAGACACTTCAGTGAGCTGCAGGTGGTGATTTATGGCGATGTGCCAAATGAAAAGAAGCCGTTCCATCAGGACATTCCAGAGGTTGAGTGTGCGTGGACGCGTGCTCCTGCTGTTTGAACTTAATCGGAATGTTTTCGGGAGGGGGAGAAATATCCGTTTCAGCTTTACAGCTTTCAGGCTCCTTTTTTTTTCTTGGTAATAAATAAAAACCATAGTTGCTGCATTCACCATTGATCCATATTCGCATTTCTTGAATATAAACAGCAGACAATCGGAAACATGGTGTTGGGTGGGTCTTGATGTTCTTCATTTGTATCTGCTGAATTTTGTTCTGTGGGAATACGGAATGAGTTATACTGTGAATACATACAAAACTACATATTTTTGAGCTGAAAAAATATGTCTACTTATACACAGTAGCTAAGGTGTGAACTCAGACGAAGACAATTGGACATATGGACGTCTGATTCCATAAAAAAATCAACCCTTTTTATTATACACGACAGGTAAAAAAGAAAAAAACATTACATGTTTTTAAACATTATAAAGGAAAGCGGATTTTTGAAACACCATGACTTGATGATATTAATTTCTGAAAGTTTTTTTTTTTTCGATTTTAATTTCTGAAATCTTTTTTTTTTTTTTTCAATTACAATACACTGTAACATGATACCTGTGTGTTGTATCCCTTAGTTGTATGGCAGATTTTCAGTTGGCCGATATCCGCGATCGTAAGTGGTAGTTACATTGCTATTGTTGATGATGACAAGATAAATACTGGAGTAATGTAGAATGTTGCATAACGTAAAAAGAAATCGCCCCCCTTCGAACTTTTATGCGGTTATCATAGCTGATCAACCATTTCATTCCATGAACATCAGCACATTTCAATCATTTGACCATTGGGGGTCTGACTGAATTCAGCAGTGCTTAAGCGCCTAGCGCAACGAGAACATGCTAATTATGGACAGTTCTATTCCCTTCCCCCCCTATCATCCCTAATCCATTTGCATCTTTCATCATTTTTATTACTTAAAACTGAAATTGCTTTTAAAAACTAATTTGAGCATGATACTGTAAAGCGTAGTAATCATCCTGGAATTTTTTGTATATGGCCTGGAAAAGGCCTGGAAAGTCCTTGAATTTTTTCCCCCAAAAAGAGTACGAACCCTGTTAACATTTCTAATTTATAATATCCATGCTTAATTGTTAAGTTAAAAAGTAGGTTTGGTTTTAAAACTGTTTATATCGCATAGCATTAGCATATTGGGCTAATAAGACACCAAAAAAAAATATTTTTCAATATCAAATCAAAAGAAAAAATAGCTTTATAGCAGTAAGAAATAAAAAAGGGCAAAAGGAGAAAGAAAAACTCCTATTTACTGTCTGCTGCACCCTGTTTATTATCCATTTTTCAGTTGGTCCTTTTTTGTCATTGTTTAGCTGCTATGTTATAAAATCCCACTAGCCTACCAGCTATGTCTAATTGCTGTTTAATTTCTGTTATTCAAACCAACCACTAAGGACTACTGTGCCACCTTGGTGGCCAAGCAGTCTGAGGCTTTGGCTTCAGACCATTCATCCGAATAGGCCAAGGTACGAGTCCCAGATGAGGCATGGGCCATTTGTTTGTCTTGCCGTTCCATGGCACCACCTGCCTAAATTTGGAATTTAGGGTTTTGTTGACTGCTTTAAGCACACCAATTTGCTTATAGTGGTTCTTAAACTCTGGGAGAAAACAAACAAGCTACATGCATACATACATACATACATACATACATACATACATACATACATACATACATACATATATATATACACACACACTACTAAGTAGAGACAGTAATAAAAAATTATTTAACAAGTACTAAAACAACAACAAAAAAAAACAACCTCAGAGCCCAACAGGCATGAGTAAAAAAGTAAATAAAGTAATAGCAAACCTGAATGTAGAAAGTGTCGAGAATGCCGAGCCTTGGCTTTATCAAGGACCAGTAAAACTCTGCATTTTCTCACTTCCACAAAGACCTAGTTGGAAATGGGTTTCTGCAAAGCCATAAATGCAAGTTTAATTAAAGCCCACCAAAATTTATAATTAGCATAACCTCCTCAGAGTCGCATGAAGAATAATTTAGTTACAATTTTTGCATGCATCTATAACTTTCCTGGCCCAACCCACACTCGTCATCTGCCACAAAAAACAGAAAAACGATTACAAAAATCACAAGTTGTGAGAGGGTCTGAACAAATAATCAGAATTATTCAGCTAAAACACGTTGCTGAGCAACCAAGCTGCCTGAGAGAGAATTTAGACATTAATAACAGTACTAAAAGTACTACGAAGTCTTATTCTTTGTGGTGAAAAAAGTTTTACCTAAAATGCCATAAAATAAAAAAATAAAAGAATAAAAATTTTCAACAGAGTCATGAGAGTAAACAGGATTTTTGTACCCACAACTTCCGCAATAACGGACATCACAAGAACTAAAAAATAATAATAAAAATTAAAATGATGCTTTGGAAAAATTACATGAAGTTAACAATTAGTTGCAATATTTACAAAATATTCCAGGAGTGCTTTAAGTGTATAATAATGTAGTTTTTATGTTCCTACCAACAATGAAAAAGCATCGTTGACAACAAGTACAATAAAACGGCTAACTACTCAAACTAAGTGCTCAAAAACACGCATAATTTCCAAATTAAGTGAAAGAGAAAACTCATAAAGTTAGTAAAACGGCTTGCACCAAATGCCTAATGAGAAAAAAATAGAAAATTTCCTCTTTGAATGTTATATATATATATCTTGACACTCAACTCGGGCTTCACTGACATCCATCACACAACATACACTAGACTTTCCATACTTCGTACTCATAATCTTTTTCTCATGCAGACACTCCTGAATCTGATCATCCCATGACTTCCTTGGCCTTCCTCTGCCTTTCTTTCCTGCCAGTTGGGCTAAAAGGATTTTCTTAGTAAGCATCTCATCACTCATTCTTCCAAAATGGCTAAACCACTGAAGCATATTAGTCTCCACCTTGCTAACAACATTTTGCTTCACATTACACAACTGCAACACATCTTCATTCCTCACACAATCAGAACGTGTCTTGCCACAAACCCTCCGTAAGTAGCATGTTTCTCCAGCACATAAACGACTCCTATGTTTCTTCTGCAGTACCCTGGTTTCACTGCCATACATCAGAGTAGGAACGATTACACTCTTTTACACAGCCATGCGGGACTCTCTTGAGAACCCATCATTCCTGTGAACACCTCCCAAATCCGCTATGACTTTCAATGAAGAATTCACTCGCCTACTAATTTCACCATCCAATTTGTTCTCTCTGTCAAACATACTTCATAAATACACAAATCCATTCACCTGGTCAATCACTGTGCCATTTAGACTTATATTACATTCAGTACTACTAGTTCCTCTCTCAAAAACCATAACTTTGGTCTTTCCCTTATTTATACTCGGTTTGAATTTCATGCAAACTTCGTACATCCAGGACAACATACTCTGCAACTCACTTTTGCTCTCTGCCAACAGGACAGTGTCGTTCAGCATACAGCAATCTGCACACACGAATATCACCAAGACATAAAACAGTAGCCTATTATCTATTTTGGCAACACACATGCACACATCCATAAATATATTAAACAGCCATGGTGACATTACACAACCTTGTCTGACTCCTGCACCAATAGAAAACCATTTTGATGAAACACCATTCACTTGTACACTAGCTCTACTGCCAGCATACAAACAAACAAACAAAACCTCTGAATATATTGAAATACTCATCACATGTTTACGTGACATATTTTAGTTTTTGATCATATTATTTGTGTGTGTGTGTGTGTGTGTGTGTGTGTGTGTGTGTGTGTGTGTGTGTGTGTGGTTTTTTCTTAAGAATATATACAATATTGTCCTACTGAACTTATTGTTTGAAGTTTATTTGATTTGATGTTTTTTTCTTCTGTACAATGTGAAAGTATTAACTTTTGTTATGTTTCTGATAGGAAGCATTTTGGGCTTTATCCCTTTTAATGAGTGATGAAAAGCATGCTATGCATGGTAAGTGAGAAATAAAGACCTCACAAAATCATTGTATGTCATTTATAAAAAACATAGATTTCATTTTTTGGCTTAACATAATTTTATCCAATTATGACTGAACTTTGAATTTTTTAACTACTAAACTACTGTGTATATTATTATTTCTGTATTTAGACATGCATACTTGTGTGTAACTGCACACATATATGCTCGAGGGGGGGGGAAGAAGAATCTATACTCAAAATAGTATAACTATATACTATTTTGAGTATAATTTGGTGTACAGTTCCTACTTTTTGAAGAATAATCTATGTTGTATGTTTTTTTTATCTGCTTATTACGTTTTTATATTGGAAAACTAGCATTTAGTCATGTTTTGTATTCTATATTAGAATCTGATTTCAAACGAACATATTATGTTGAAGGATAACAAATCATAAATTGCATGTTTCAATAAAATCAAGTGATCTTCAGTCAAGCCATTCTAAAAGTTAAATAGTAAAACATTCTTAGATTTTTTTCCCCCAATGAAGTGTGTGAAGTTATCTCAGCAAAAGTTTTATGACACATTTGTCTGAAACGAATTCAGGTACACCGTGTGTGTTCTTTTTGTGAGAGAGTAAAAAGGAGATGTGCTATTGGTTGTCTTACACAGTCACTTGGGACACTGCCTTTTTTGTGGATGAATCCAGTTGGAGAGCTATTAGTACTTTCTGTGGATAAAACAAGTTGAGAGGCTGTTAGTGTCCCTGTGGATAGAGTGTTAGCACTTCCTGTGGTTGAACAAACTGAGAAATTTTTAAGTGCTTCCTGTGGGTGAAGTGAGGAGTTCACAAGCTGTTAGCCCTTCTGAAACAAGTTGGAGAACTGTTAGCATTTCTTATGGATGAATCAAGTTGGGAGGCTTTTTATTGCTGAAACTTAAAGCCATCTAGTGATGATATGCTGTGCTATCCTGTTTTCTGAAACTGTATTTAGGGCTAGCAGACTGCTCTTTAGGGAACATTCATCCATCTGTACAGATCAACTTGAGACTGACCAGCTTCTCTTCTTCCAGTGGCCCTCCACTTTAATGAGTTGCAGTATTATAAATAGTTAATGGTAATTATCGAGGATAAATTTTTTAAGGTACATTACCTCTCAAATTTTCGATCTATACACTAGATCATCGTCAGGAGTTCTTGCGTCTTACTACTTCCACAGGTCTCTTAGTCATGTTTTGTATTCTGTATTAGAATCTGATTTCAAATGAACATATTGTGTTGAAGGATAGCAAATCATAAAGAGACCTGTGGAAGTAGTAAGACGCAAGAACTCCTGATGATGATCTAGTACAGGGGTCAGCAAGTAATTTTAGGTGGGGTCCGAATACTTTTGAAAATTTTTATCGAGGTCCAGAAAAAAACCTCATATTCCTTACTAATTTTTTATTTTAATTTTCACTCACAAAATAATATGAAATACAATAGATAGGCATATTTGTATTCAAAAATCAATGGGAGAAATTACATTTGCGGTCTTGAGCCAGTTTTTCAAAGTTAGGTTCACGCGGGGAGCAGCTTATGCCAAGAGTGTCTTCAAGGTGGGCGGCCGTTAATCTTGAGCGATATTGGTTCTTCAAAAAATTCATTTTTGAAAATGAAGTTTCACAAACATATGTGGAGCCAAACATAGTAGCCAGGTAAATGGCTAATTTTTTGCAATTTCCATATTTTTCTGGGACATGTTTACTCCAAAATTCTTCGGCGGATGCAGTTTTATACGTTTGCAAGGAAATGTCTTCCTGCAAGTCTATTATCTCCATTTGGAGTAAAGGCTTTGAAAGGCGGAACAACTTCACAGCCACATCAGTCCATTCTGCTGCTGGAGAAACTTCAAAAGGCGATTTTAAGAATCGCGACAACTTCTCTATCTCTGCGAAGTCTTGGAATCTTGCTGCAAGTTTCTTCCTAAGATCTGGCATAAAATTTGAAAATACTGCAATGTCTATTTCAAAATTATTTTTATATTCAAGAATTGTTGGAAAGTGAATAAATTCTTGACTTGCAAGGTCTTTTTCAAAGATATCCAGCTTGCGACGGAAAGAAGACACACTTTGTATCAGATCACATATTAATTTCCCATTTCCCTGTAGCTCGGTATTGAGCGCATTTAAATGTTTCAGAATGTCTTTCAGGAAAGCCACAGCTAGCATATTGCGTTCGTTTGCTAGGAACTCCAAATGCTTCCTTGCTTCTTGTGTATCCAAGTTGTCTGAGAAGGAGGTTACTTCTTCTTTTATTTGCCAAAAACGTTCTATCACTTGACCTTTACTTAGCCAACGAACATTGTTGTATTGCAGTAAGTCAGAATGCGCCGAATCACACTTAGATAGAAACTCTTTGAACTGTCTGTGCTGAAGAGCAGAACGAGACCTCATAAAATTAATCAACTTGATCAAGCTGTCCATTACTTTTTTCAGAGTGTCACTAAGTTTTCCACAAAGGGCTGCCTGGTGAATTATGAACTGATAAGATAGTAGCCTAGCATTCTTATCCTTGATTCTCTTTACTAGTCCCTTTTCTTTGCCGATCATCGCTGGGGCCCCGTCAGTTGAAAGAGACGCCATTTTATCATAACTAATGTTTGATTTTGTCATGAAGTCATCAAAAGTCTTGAATAAATCTTCTCCGCAAGTCTTGCCTTTAAACGGCAATATTGCTAGCAATTCTTTCCTAAATGTTTTACTTTCAATATCCAAAAATTGCACGAAAATAGACATTTGTTCTTCATCAACAATGTCACATGATTCATCAAGTGCTATGGCGTAGCAAGGCGCCTTCTGCAGAAGTTCGAGCAAACTACTTTTATTGTCAGCAGCCAAAATTTCGGTTCTTCTTGTATTGCTTCTTGCCGACAGTGGAAAACCTTGAATTGCGGCAACAACATCCTTTTTCTTTTTAAAAAAGTGCCGCAGCCACTTCCAACATACATTTTTTTACTATCTCAGAGTTTGAAAATAGCTTCTGGTGTTTATTAAGCATCCAACACACACGCAACGCTGCTTCTGCAGATTTTTCTTGCTCACTCATAGAGCGAACTAGTAAGGCCGTGCTTTTTTTTGTAAGAAGCTAGATATGCCTGGAGTTTTTCTTGACGAGCTTCACTACCCAGAGGAAAATTTTTATGGAACTGCTGATGAGTTGTTTCGTAGTGTCGCTTTAAATTGGCACTTTTAACAAGAGCGACAGTTTTATTGCATATGAGGCAAACTGGAACAGCTCCAGGCCTATCAGGCAGCGTAAAACAATATTGTTTAGTCCACTCAGTCAAAAACTTCCTATTTTCACTATCAACATTACGCTTTTTAGGATCCATATCGATGTAAAAAAAACGTTATAAGCCTCGACAATAACAAAACAAATTAATAAAAGCTCCGTACAAGATCGCAACAACTACTGACGAAGTGACGATAAAATTGTCTATTTTATTTAGATTCGTTCTTTATAAAAATACTGCAGCCCGGCACAAAGCGCGTGCCGACGCCCCGCAAAGGAGCCACTTTCATGTCAAAGGTTGCCGCCGCCGAGTACACCAGCACGAAAGATAAAATTGTCATTTCACATCAAAGTTTCATAAAGTGGCGTTAAGTTTTCGTTCGAGTTACGAGCACAAAAATTGTGTTAATATGAATATTGAATATGCCTGCTCCGATTAAAAGAGGCTTCAGAGGTTGCCAGAGTCAGAAATCGATTTATAAAATTTCCTATTTCATTAAATAAAATTCTTGTGTTGCCTTCGGGTGTACAGAGCTTTTATGTGGATCGACAAATGATGAGGATGGTGCTCAAATGTATTGTTATCTACAGAAAAATATTTTTTTTTAAATTTATTTGAGTAATTTATATTTTCAAAAAATTTTTGGTGGTCCAGTTTTTGACCTTCCGCGGTCCGCCAGTTGCCGACCGTGGATCTAGTGTATAGATCAAAAATTTGAGAGGTAATGTACCTTAAAAAATTTATCCTCGATAATTCCCGTTAACTATTTATAATACTGAAAGTAAAAGAGGAAGTCATTAATTATTAGAATTAATGAGATACTTAAATATTATTTTGATGGACTTTTATTTAAAGGATAGGCACTTTAGATTTGTCAATTTGAGGCCAACCAATAAATGATTCTCCAGTCTTTTAGGGAACACCTTTGATATTTTGATTATGAATTTGCATTTTTAGGCCACCCAAAAGAAGGATTCACCACTGATTTGAATCACATAAGTAATTTGCATAGCTGCCAAACCTACTGTTTTTCCCATGAGACTCGCAGTTTTTAATGTTTTTTCTCAGTTTCCCAATTTGGTGTTCAAATCTCATAGTTTTTATGAAATTTTTCTGTAGAGCATTAAAAAAAAAAGTTTTTTTTTTTCTTTCAATTCATTTCATATTCTTTTAATTTTATATCGCAGAGAAAAAAACAACAACCCTGTTTCGGGCCATTTGATGATCATATTGGGCCAGCCGATCAAATGTTTGCGCTGTGGTAGCAGAAAGGGGGATAGAATGCACAGCAGCCTGTGGGCCAACTAAGAAAATCTAAATGGGGGGCAGACTGGTCATCTGCCCCCTAGCAGGAAACCCATCCCCATGAAGTGCTTTCTCCATTGTGACACTTGATACCCTTGTTCTCTAGCCCAGGGTACCCCTTCTGCAGATGATGTTATAGTCATTGCTCAGGAATCTTACAGCCTGGTTATTCTGCCCTCCTGACTTTTTTTCTTTGATCCTCCATGGCTTGCATATGCCGAAGTAACATTTTCTGTGTCCTTCCCTAGCTTCCATATACAAAGACAACATTTTCTTTGTCCTTCCCTGGCTTCATAACCTGAGGTAAACTTTTCTTTGTCCCTCCCTGGCTAACATATCCTGATGAAACATTTTCTTTATGCCAAGATAAAAAAAATTTCCCTCCCTGACTTCCATATCCTGAGACAACATGTTCTTTGTCCCTCCCTGACTTCCATATCCTGAGACAACATGTTCTTTGTCCCTCCCTGGCTTTCATGTTCTAAGGTATTGGGTATATAAATAAGTTTTGAGGGATTTCCGTTTGGTGTCATACTTATTACTTCTCGCATGTATTTTAAGGTGGCAACACTGTGATATCGCAGTACGAGACACCAGCTGTCAGAGTCAGTATACGGCGTTTGATTGAGGTGCGAAGACGTATTTGTTTTACTCGATGGAAAATGGCAACTTTCATCCCGACAAAACAGCATTTGCGGGAAGTGTTAGTGCATTACTTTGTTGTCAAGAAAAATGCTGCCGACAGCTATCGCTTAATGTCAGAAATCTATGGTGAACATTCCCCATCCATAAAAACATGAGTATTGGTTTAGACGATTCAAAAGGAACGATTTCGATGTCAGTGATAAAGAACGTTCTGGACCGCCCAAAAAAATTGCTGATGCCGAATTGGAAGCTTTACTCGACAAGGATCCATGCCAGACCCAAAAAGAACTAGCAGCAGTATTAAATGTTAGTCAACCATGCATTTCACAACATTTAGCTGCCATGGGAATGGTGCAAAAAGAAGGGAATTGGGTTTTACATGCTTTGCGGGAAAGAGACCTTGAACATCGAAAAACCATTTGCGAATTGCTGCTTCAAAGGCAAAATAGAAAGGCTTTTTTGCATCATATTATTACTGCCGACGAGAAATGGATATGGTACGATAACCCTAAACGGTAGAAAGCATGGGTGAAGAAGTGAACCAGGTCCTTCAACGCCAAAATGCAATATCCATGGTTCAAAGGTAATGTTGTGTATGTGGTAGGATCAGAAGGGTGTGATCCACTATGAGCTGCTGAAACCGTCAAACTATTACTGGTATTCGGTATCGAACCCAATTTAATGCGTTTAAAATTAGCTCTCACGAAAAAACGGCCGGAATGGGAGAATAGACACAACAAAGTCCTCTTACAGCATGACAGCGCAAGACCACATGTTTCTCGACCTGTGAAAAAGTACTTAGAAGGATCCGACTGGGAAGCTCACCCCACCCGCCATATTCGCCAGATATTGCGCCATCGGATTACCATTTGTTCCGGTCAATGCAGTCAGCACTTTCTGGAGAACGGTTTAGTTCTTATGAAGACATCAGAAATTGGCTGGACAACTGGATCTCTTCCAAGGAACCAGAATTCTTCCTTTGTAGCATACGTTCACTGCCCGAAAGATGGGGTAAAGTTGTAGCTTCAGAGGGAGCATACTTCGATTAATATTAAAATATTGTTTCTGTTCTCCAACAACGTGTTTTATTCACCTTAAATCCCTCAAAACTGATTTATATACCCAATAACATTTTCTTTGTCCATCCCTGGCTCCCATATCCCGACGTAATACTTTCTTTGTCTGTCCCCTGGCTTTCCTATCCTGAAATAACATTTTCTTTGCTCCATTCTTGGCTTCCATATCCTGTGGCAACACCAAGTGATGGTAATGGATGAAGAGAGGACTTGTGCAATGTGTTTGTTGGGATGGGTGGGAAATGCAGGAGGGGGAATTCTTTCCCTAAATGAAACTCTTGTACCATCTTGCTACAAAAAGAAATTTTTGCACCAAGACCATTATGGTTATCTTCAAATTTTGCATTATTGGGAAAACTAGGAAAAAGTCAGGGAAGTTCACAAGATGTCTATCCACTTGCTAAAAATATTTAGGATCAAAGGGACTGTCTGTTGTACTGGGGATCACAACATTCTATTGTTGTTTTTTAATTTTTCTGAAAAAGTACCATTTAAAAAAATTTCTATTCTTGATTATATTAATTTTAAATTGTTGTCTGATATCATTTGGTTTTTTTGTTTTCAATAATAGTGCAAAAGAGTGGCTTTGTATTTTTTTTAAGTTTTTCCAAATGAAAAGCTTGTTTTTCTATATCTTATGGGCTCTTAAAAATCAGTCATTGGAGCTAGAATTTTGTTACCTTTGTTTTTGTTTACTTTTTTAGGTGAAGCAAAATTTCAAAATCGTTACTTAATTTAACGATAGTGGAATCTGCTCCATTTCCATAACCACAAAATTATTTTTACTGTAGGGTAAGAAATGGAAATATTGATTTTTGAAATTTAATTTTCATTAAAATGCATGATCTCTCAGTCTTTAGTCATCTGCTATAGACCCTTTCCATCTCAATTCAGGCAGGGGGTGTCAGTTGACCACCTCCAATATTTTTGAAAAATTATGGTAGCTACTTTTAATAGAGGTATAAAGTACTGCGAAATGAATTTTCACAAAAATTTTTTTGGTCGAGCTACAGCATTTTGAAAACGGAAAAAACACACCTGTGACGAAAATAATGTGAAACACCAAATGTTTAAATGTACACTTCTCCTGTGATATAACAGGTAGAGACTTGATTTTTTTTTATTTTGAAGCTATTGAATTGGCCTTTCTTTTATGTTCACAGAAATCGATCAAAGGAATATTGCTAGATGGCAAAAAAGTCTAAATTTATTACAAAAATTTTTAATTTTCCACAAATTTAGGATTTTTTTTTTTTTTTTTTTTTTTAAGGAAAAGATTTGTTAGGTGGGTAAGTGTGTTAACCTGCACTCCTACTAGGGTTGTCTTAGCAGTAATTTTATTTTTTATCCTGTGATGCATGCAACTCATAAAATTAATTTTTAAAATATACAAAACTTCAAAAAAATCAACATTTTTGAATTGCAGTTTCTCAAAAACCCCATTTTTAAAAATTGAAATTTTATCCAAATAATGTCCTAATGGTAGGTAGTTAACTGGGGGAATCAGGTTACTGGATTTTTGCCTTGAAAATTTGCTACACATTTTTGAAAATGCACTTCTCTCCTGTTCAAACCTCACTGTTGGGTTATTATTATTAAAAAAAAAAAAACTTCGAAAGATATTTCTGAAAAGTTTACCTGAGTATATATTCCAAATTACAGTGTGAATCTATATTTTAAAGTCATTTTTATGATTTTTAATAATTGTCACCTATGTACAAGTTTAATTTTTTTAAATCCATAGTCTGTACACATACAATACATTATCTCAGTTGCAGTTAAGATTCAATTTCTATTTACATAAGAAAAAAGGCTTCAAAAAAAAAAAATTATGAGCTTACCATCATAACTACAAATTATTCAAACTGAGAAAAGCTGCTGGATTTTATTGATTTCCTTCTCATCAAAGCTATGAAGTCGTGCAGAACGTCCAACAGGAGTTGGGGCATTCACCTTTAGAAGTACATTTTTAAGGGCACTTGAGCTGTTTTCTTGCCACATTCTTCTGGCCACCAAAAACCTCTGGCTGGTCCATGAGGGTGCATGAAAGATACTGTTATGTCCTCAAATTCTTTAGATATGTTTGTAATCTGTTCCATCCATCCACCAGTTATTGTCATAAATGCATCCTATAAATTCTCCTATTTGAAAATCATTCACAGAAAATGGGTTCTTTTTTTGTTGGCTTGAAAATTGCACTGCTTTATGTGGGTGCTGGATTGTTCTGGCCATTGATAGTTTATTTCCTTGTACTAACCAGGAATGCTGTGACTGTATTCCAACAACAGATTTTACTGTATCCCACTCTTCTACTTTGCGGGTTCGATAGGATTGAGCTTCACAAGTTTTGAGGAGTAGAAGTTTAGTCTTTGGTATCAAGGGGGAGACAGTTTCAACAAATGAAGGTGCATCTCTTATAGCTTGTGAAGCTTCTTTCCGTAAGTTGAATTTAGTAGCAAAATGTTTGCACAGGCCACCCGCACCATCACATGCACTCTTGCATTGGTCGGTGGCTGAGAAGATCCACTTCCTTTTTACATTTGGGTCCCCCTTCATAAGTTCATAGAACTGATATTTGTTTTTGAAGTGCCTGGCTGCTCCATCTGAGATTAAACAATTGTTTTAAATTCTTCCAAAGGACAAGTCTTAGCAATTTCACTTTTTATGAGCAGAATGGCACACAGAGCATGTGCTGTGTCATGGCTTATATCATTGCATGCTACCACAGAAGACTTAGTCTCATTTGGAAAGTACACAATGCATGTAAAGAGTGAGATCTGGACATTGTTTGCCAGTAGTACCTTTGCACTTCATCAGGTAGAATTACAGATCAGTTTTGAGCAAAGTCAAAGTGCAACACCAACACTGGACTATGTGTGCTGCAGACTGTTTAACCTCTGCTATCCCATTTCTCTGGAGCCGCTCATTATAAATTACAGAAGAGTTTCTTCCGTCTCAATATCCCCCACCTTCAGTAGCTCTTACTTTCATTGACTCCCCCAATGACTCTCAAGCAGCCTTAATAGGTGTTTCACAGTACTCCATAAAAAATTGCACTGGGCAGTACCATTTTCAGTGCCACAGCTTTGGAAAATCAAACTTTGAAATCACATCAGCTGCAGTTTAGCCCAAAAAATTACTGCAAATTGCAGTTTACCCATGAGTCAAAAATTGCCCAAGTTTCATAAAATCATTCACCACCGTTTTCACTGTTACCAATTTTTTCTTGCCATTTTCGGATTTAGTTACATTGGCGACTTGTGTGAACGCTTAGTGCGAGCTGTGCTGGGAATTGTGTTCTCCTGCTATTAAAAATTTACTAAATAATGTTTACAGTTCTCATTTTTTCACTAAATTCAAAAATTTGAAAACAAAATGCCATTTTTCAAAAATTGAAAAAAAAAGAAATTGAAAAAAAAAGTGTCATTTTCAAAAATATGTAAGAAAATTTCAAGGCAAAAATCCAGTAACCTGATTCCCCCAGTAAACTACCTACCATTAGGACATTGTTTGGACAAAATTTCAGAATTTTTAAAAATGGGGTTTTTGAGATATTGCAATTCAAAAATGTTAATTTTTTGAAATTTTGTACTTTTAAAATTAATTTTATGAGTTACAAGCATCACAGGATAAAAATATAATTACTGCTAAGACAACCCTAGTAGGGGTGCAGGTTGGCACACTTACACACCTGATAAGTCTTTTTCTTAAAAAAAAAATCCTAAATTTGTGGAAAATTAAAATTTTTTGTAATAAATATATATATTTTTTGCCATCTGGCAACATTCGTTTGACCAGTTTTTGTGAATTTGAAGAAAGAAAGGCCAATTCAATAGCTTCAAAATAAAAAAAAAATTCGAGTCACTACCTGTTATAGTTCAAGAGCCAATAATATGCACTTAAAAATTTGGCATTTCACATGATTTTCATCACAAGTATATTTTTGGCCGATTTTCAAAAGGCTGCAGCTTGACCAAAAATTTTGTTTATGAAAAATCATTTTGCAGTACTTTATACCTCTATTAGGAGTAGCTAACCATATTTTTTTCAAAAAAATTGGAGGTCGTCAACTGACACATGTTGGTCATGCCTGCCTGAATTGAGATGGACATGGCCTATACTAGAAAACAGAGTGAGAATTTCCCCTTTTGTTTAAAGCACATATGTTGCTTAAATATCAGTAACTCCATAATAAATTATAACTTAATTCATAAAGACAAAAAGTTTTCATACAGTTTTTTCCGTTCCATGCACTATTAAAGGTTACAGTAAAACTGAAAATTTTTTTTTCATATATGGATGTTTACCTACTTTTTTGTAACTGAATGCTCATGATGTTTTTGTAATCAATAGTTAAAAATCAAAAGGGGTTTTGCAGTATGGTTTAGAGGGGAAAAGCTATGTTGCAAAAATCTGCTGGGATTTTTTTGTTATTTTTAAAATATGGCAGCTATGTAACTGAATTTTTTATCTTTAATTTTATGTATTTAAAAAAATATGGAAAAGGAACTATACAACTTGTATTAATCATGTTGAATACCTCATTTCTCAAGGATAGGAAGGTATTGTTGTAGCTGTATACTCTAGAGATGCATATAGCATATTAAATCCATTTATTTTTGTGGTGTAGTCAGTACAAAGACAAAAATGCAGGAAATTGGCACACATAAAGAACGAAGATGATTTTTGAAAATAACGTGGGTGACACCACGAGCATATTACATGAATTTTTATCCCGTAATTATACGGTGCGTCGTGATGTGTTATCATCTTTTAATAACGCATGCCAAACCATTGGTAGTTCAGTAGAGACTATATCATTGCATGCCAGTTTTCTGGATAGGATTTCGAATATTTCGACTGATGGCGATCTCTTTAAAATTCGTGTAAGGGGCAATTCTTCTAATATTATTCCATACAGGAGTGACCGAGCAATGCATTACTTCTCTGGTGAGGGCTGTGTTCTGCTTGTCCTGGTTGACACTTCGTACATGTTCTTTACATCTAGTGTCTAAGGATCGCTTTGTCATTCCGATATATACCTTTTCTGTGTTGTCAGGATATACCAAAGGTATAGCGTACACACCCGCCTTTTCTCTCGAGTATTCACAATCTGGTGTATTTAAAATAAAGTTCTAGCTGTAGTTTTTATATCAGCTGGAACAAATGTAATTAATTTGTGATAATTTTGCCATCATTGTTATCAGTTGCCATTCAACCACCAGAGAGACAGAAATGTTTCCAGTGCATTAATTGGATAATCAAATCCATGTTTTTTTTTTTGGTTTTTTTGCAGTTTTTTTTTCTTCTTTATTTAGGCATTTATGCCTGACATTTTTTACATGTTGGTTAAAGAGTTAATGTTAATGATAAGCTGAATACATACCAGCTGCTCACTAGAACATCTTTTACGAGTGATAAAAAAAGAAATGGAAGATCTTCTTTAACCATGCTTATACAGCGATGTCAGTTTATAATTTTTCTGTAGCTCTAGTGCACATTATAATTATGGTTGAAATCAGTCCAATGATCATTTCCTGTCTCTGTCGCTTTTCTCACATGTATGTGAACCAGAGAAGCTAAATTGAGTTGTTGCATGATTGCTATGATCTGTATGGGTAAATTATCCATGAATCAAGATTTTTTTCAGACTTGATCATACTACATATGTAATAAATTTAATATCTCAAGTGTTGATTAATTACCAAAGAAATGAAAGTGGTGATCATCTGAGGTATCTACATATTTTTTAAGAAATCTGCTATGTCCTTATGCATTACCTAGCTTCTCATTATATTTTTTTACATCTTTTTCAGGTTTCTTCATCCCTGGTTTTCCCAAACTGCAGAGGTTTCAAGAGCACCATGATAAAATTCTTACTCGTTTTTTGCCAAAATTAAAAAAGCATTTGGACAAATATGAGATCCACACTAGTTTATACACACTTAAGTGGTTTTTTCAGTGTTTTTTAGATAGGGTAAGACTTTCCTAGTTTTGCTTTTTGTATAAAAAGTATCTTTATTACAAAATATATACACTGGCCTACCATTAATATCCAGATACCTGCATGTCTACAAATAATATCTATTTATAGAAAATGTAATATTCTGTGCTGAAACCTTTTGCCCTTATGATAGCTTCTAGTTTTTGTGGAATACTCTTCACCAGTTTTTTATAAACGTCCGCTGATGTGTTCCACCATACGACCTTCAAAGTAGCGTCCATTTTAGCTTTGTTTGGCAATCTCTTCTTTCATGTGCCTGGAAGTCCCAGAGATTATCTATAGGGTTCTTATCAGGACACTAGACTGGCCAGTCCATCTTTTCAACACCCATGTCCTCAAACCAATCTGTAACAATGTGAGCAGTTTGTCGTGGTGTGTTGTCATGCTGGTAGAGGTATGGGCTTTCCCCAGAGTAATGTTACACAATGTTGGTAGTGTGCATAATTATCCAGGTTGTCTAGGAGGAGCTGAGCAATCATGGTTTTGCCCCAAATGACAAATGGCCCAAGCTGAACCACAAAAACTAGCTTCATACTATCATGCTGCCTCCTCCAAATTTCATTGTTGGGTGATACAGTCTGGAATGTACTTTCTACCAGCATCTGCAGCACTACCATGCCAATCTGCATGTGTCATTAGTAGACGTGATCAGCAGATTATGGATGGCTGCTTGACCATAATAACCCATGTCGTGCAGCATCCTGTGTATTGTACTGGTGCTAAAATCAGTCCCAAAAATCGTACATAAAGTTTGTGTGTGATTTGAAACATTGATTTGCGATTTGAGCTGACAATCCTTTCAGAGCTTTCCTGTCACACATTCCGTTAGCTTTGAAGGTTTACTGGTTCTTTTCTGGATAGATCCATCCCCATTCCATTCCATTTGCATATCACATCACCAACTGTTGACGTAGGGATCTTCAATGCCTCTGAAAAGTGATGTACTGAGCAACTGCTTATGTGACACTTGAATCAGCTGACTCTGTGGATCAAGGCATCTTGAATTCACAGTTGTGATATTGTCTAGTCATAGCCCTACGAGCATATTTATAGTGGGATCTGTAATCATAAATGAGTGGTAGGCAATGCACCTAACTAACTTACAAACAAATTAAGAAAAAGGTAGTGTAGAACACACTAAGTTACATATAAAAACAGTTTAATGCAAATATATTTCAGCCATTACTATGGCCTTCATCAGTGCTACTATGATTGGTTTATGTTGCCAGATCGGAAAGGTAAGAATTGTAGTGGTAACTCTGGGTGACGTGATGCAGTGAGGGATTTCCAGATGTAAGGAATGAAAATGGGGAGTTCAGAGTTGCAATTTTTGGAATATAAAATTTCCAAACTTTCTCTAAACCTCAAAGCACACCGATTTTGGAAGGGAGCCAACTTTTTAGTATTGGACCAAAGTAGAATAGCAGAAGTGTCAGCCATGGTAAAAAGAGACAAGGAAGATGAAGGTTTTCCAAATTTCACATCAGATTTGTGTTCCTGAAGTCTTGAGCGAATTTTCCGGAATGAACTTCATATGTACGTGGTTAATCCAACGTTAGTCTTGATCGGAATTTTATACACTCCAGGCGAAGAAAGCCTGGAGTGTATAAAATTAAATTTTGAAAACCTTCATCTTCCTTGTCTCTTCTTACCATGGCTGACACTTCTGCTATTCTACTTTGGTCCGATACCAAAAAGTTGGCTCCCTTCCAAAATTGGTATGCTCTGAGGTTTAGAGAAAGTTTGGAAATTTTATTTTCCAAAAATTGCAACTCTTAGCTCCCTATTTTCATTTCTTACACCTGGAAATCCCTCATTGCATCACGTCACCCGGAGTTAATATTACAAAACTTACCTTTCCAATCTGGCAACATAAACCAATCGTAGTTGCACTGATGAAGGCCATAGTAATGTATGAAACATATTTGCATTAAACTTTTTTTATATGTAACTTAGCGTGTTCTACACTACCTTCTTCTTAATTAGGATCTGTAATGCATCACTTGCTTAGGACCACATTCGCTATCAATAGAGGGGTGTCCAGATCCTAATGGTAGTGTAGTGTACTTAACAGACCCTAACTCTAATGTAAAAATTGTTTTTTGGTCACGTAATACTAACTTAAAATTCAGCCTATGTATCAAGGAACGATTGCCTCTTTTGAAACACACCTACTTATTGCACCATGACCTATGGACAGCTTATTTTTAGTTACTGTTGTTAAGGATAAGACAACTGTTTAACAGTTTAGACATGACTAATATTTTGCATTCAATTAGGAACATTGATAGTTCATGGAAAATGATGACACAATAGTGTTTGAGTAGAGTGTGGGTGTAAAATTTGTCCATAATTTGTGGCAAATGTTGAAGAATATGAATCAACTGTTGGATTAATAATATTGTTAAGGAAATTGTCCAGGTGTCTGAACAGCTTGATCCGCAAACTAATGATGCGAAAGAATTGTTATGTTAGCCTCACACAATGGAAGATTTAGCACACAGAGGACTTTGCTGAACTGAAAACCCACAGTCAAAGAAAGTGGCTCACAAGAAGACTTAGCTGAAGAAATATTATCAAAGAAAACCTCCATTGACAAACATCTCAAAACTTTAAAAAACATGAAACAGCTTATTAGCAAAATTTAAGATTGTAGTCCTTAAATGCATGGCGACTATAACGAGCCCGTATTTAGCGAGATTGGGGATTTAACAAGTAAAGCAAGACCTTTTGCTTGGTGCAAAGTTAAATCAAAGCTAATTGGATCATTTGTAATGAAAAAGTTGTGTGAAATATCGGTTTTAACAAAGAAAGGAAAAGCTAAAATGATCTCTTTTCAAAAGAGAAGTTACAAAATGTAATGAAATTCCATATTTAATGTAGTGAAAAAAACCTGCTGTGCACTATCCAGAAGGAAGGCAAATGGGGGGCATACAAAACAAAATAGCAACAGCGCAGTGGAATATTTTTGTGTTAGTGGAAGAATATTGATAGAAAAGCAATAGGAAGGGAGTTCATCAAATGCTCAACAAGTGAGTTGTCCTAGAAAATCTCCAACACCCACTCCAAGGGACTATGCCTTGGGAGTACAAGGTTGCAGCCATCTTATATTTCCTATGTACCCTATCATTTTTGGAAAAATGGTCCCAAAATGTCCTTTGTCTTGTATTTTGTGCTGATCTATATGTCTTATATTTTTATTTTGTGAATGATTATATGATTTTCGTATAACTTTTTAAAGTGTGTAGTGTTGATAATTTCAAATAACGTGAGGTCACTAGTGTTTAACCCTTTTAGTGTGATGCACCCAGTTCATCAGCTCATGTGTTATGCTAAAAGTGTGGTTGGCCAAACCGTTGGCCCTTGATTTTGGCCCAAATAGTTTCCGAATCAGACAATAGGTACTGGCATGACTGATCATATGATTTATCAATCATGTAATTTTTGAAATATTATTGAAAAAACAATAAGAATATACAGTGAGATCGTATCTTGAATAAGTTTGTGTTCCCTGTTGGAGGCCCACGAACTTTCTCTACATGACAAGAGGAAAGCTAATTTTAGCCAAAACGTTTGCTACTACAGTAGAAGCAGGACTGTTCACATGGGGTTGTGTGTGAATTATATAATGTGATACTGTTGGAAGTCCTTTTTTTTCAAACTTCGTTTGAAGTGCAATAAGTACGCAACTCATTCAACTCACAATTTTTGTGACAGTGCCATGTTTATTTTTCTTCCAGATTTCACCGCACAGAGAAACAAAATGTGGTATTTTATTACAAAAAAAACTCTTCACATTATTCATTTCTTTGTTCCCAAACAAACTGACACAATTGCAGAACTTCATGAATTACTAATCCCCTCTCCTCCCCTTTTTCCAAAGTTGTGATGTCGGCTGAGAATGGATTTTATTGACAGCTTGTTCCTCAATACTTGCAGACGTGCTTTTTGCTACAACGCTGGAAGATTTTCATTAGATTATTTGAAATGGCTGGTTGTAGTCAGAGTGACAATGAAAGTTTGCCAAGTGACAATGATGATTTTGAATCATCAGCGAGTGACACTGGGCAAGCAACATCAAGCCAGAAAACTAGCTATAATCGCCGTGCACAACGTATCTTCTTCCGAAAGTGAAGACCTTGACAGTGAATCTTTACATCATGAAAGTTCTGAACATTAATAAGAGGTATGGAAATAAAATGTTAGCATATAAGACTAAATGTTTTTGATATCAACTTGAAATGAACTTGATTTCTTTCAGTGTTAGCATGTTATTGCTAGAATTGAAAAATTCACATTTATTCTGTGAATTCAGCTGCAATCAATTGAAGAACTTCTTTTAAGTTTGGCTTCATTCGTTCCAAACTTAGAAAGAGTCTGGGTCTGAAAACTGTACAGCAAAATTGTTGTTTCATTATGTCATTCAGCAAAAACAAGAATTGTAACATGTTTTGTAAATTCTCAGAAACAATCATAAAAAAAAACAGCATGTATAATTCTCTTTTTTTCCAAAACTAAATTTTTTCATTTGTTGTGTTAGGTGTACAAATGAGTTTTAAAGCATTTTTTGTGTGACATATACCGCTGATTTACATATCCGACATTCCCTCGTGTTGTTGTCATGTGACCTTAACTTTCCAGAGTATAAAATGTAACACAGGAGTTTGCCCAACAGTCAGACGCACTTGCACATCAATAGGTGAAAGATGGCAAGCAATACTTCATTTATTCGACACTGCATTCGTTACGAATTACATCAAGGAAAAAGTGCTGCAAAAGCATGTGCAGTGATTTTTTCTGTTCTGGGGGAGAATATTGTATTGAAAAGCATGTGTGAGTTCTGGTTTAGATGGTTTAAAGCAAGTGATTTTAATGTTAGCGATCAAGAACGTAGCAGCGCCCTGCAGAAGGTTGCACATGAGGACCTGCAAGCATTGCTGGATGAAGATTTGTCTCAAATGCAAAAAGAACTAGCTGAAGAACGGGGGGGGGGGTAACTCAACGAACCATTTCCAATCATTTACGAGCAATGGGAAAGATTCAGAAGAAAGGAAAATGGGTGCCACATGATCTGAGCTAGAGGAACAAGGATGAGCGTGTCATGAAGTGTTTGAATCTGTTGAATAAACAACACAGAAAGTCTTTCCTGTGGAAAATCGTTACGGGTGATGAAAAGTGGATATGGCACAACAATCCCAAATGCAAAAAAACACTGGGTAGACCCCGGTGAAGCAATGACTTCAACACCAAAACGCAATATTCACTCCAAGAAAGTTCTGCTGTGCGTCTGGTGGTATATGAAGAGCATGCTCTATTATGAACTATTGGAACAGGGTCAAACTGGTACTGCTGATCACTACAAGCAACCATTGCTGCGATTGATCCAGGAAATCTGTCAGAAATGTCCATTCACAGGCAAAGTATTGCGTCCCTTGAAATTTCTGCATGACAACGCTAGGCAGCATGTTGTTATAAACAAATATTATCTCGTACCAATTCACCATAGTTATATACTTTATGAAACAATTCACCATAAATCTTCAAACGTTAATCGGTACCAATGTCATTTTCCATATGAAACATGTGTTAATGTAATGAACGATGGAACACGTGTTACTGTCATCAATGTTAAATTTATTGTTTTATTTATTATTATAACAATAAATTCAGTGTTAATTTTATTGTTATATTTATTATTATGAACAAATTATAGGTGCATCAATTACAGATCATTTACCCATTAAATTTCCTTTATCGTGTTTTTTTATAACTATGGGACTTTTGTTCTACAGTGATCGTATATGGACAAAAACGTGCCCCTTATATGTACTGGCATATAATAAAGCACGGCGTTGTGATTCACCTTTATCTCGTCACTGGAATGGTGAGGGAGTAAAGGTGCCGCTCGTGAAAGAAATTAGAAACATAAACACATATCTTAGTTTACACATACCTTATCTTATGTCTTGTGTGGTTATAAGGAAAACAAACAGGAATCTTATGTGGAAGTAATAAAAATGGTTTAATACGTGAGATTTAGGAACACTAAGGTACCACGTGCGTGGGTGCAGCCGTTAACAATACCTTACACATAAAATTTACTATTAATACGATTTTTCTCTATAATGTCTCCGATCATTTCTGCATACATATTTATGTATAAGTGCAATGCTTAGTGATTTATTTTACTTCTAGTTCCTTTTCTCCTATGCTTTACTTAAATGTTTTACCTAGCTAACTGGGTTTTCATTGTTTGTTCATGACCATCACACACGCCACGTGCTCGAAATAGGGTTATGAATAAATTTAAGCAAGTACATGCAATAATAAATAAATTTAAGCAAGTACATGCAATTATGTGTAACAAAAAATTCGTCATAGAAGACTGCAGTGTGCTAAACAAGTTCAACACAGGTAGTGACCATAGATTGGTGAGATGTAAGATGCACCTCAACACTAAACTTGAACGTGGCAAGCTCATAAGACAAACAAAATCTATTGACATAACCAACCTTAAAAAACACCATAATACCTTCAAGTTGGAACTGAAGAACAGGTTCTCTGCTTTAGAAGGCCTAACATCGGAAGAAGTGGACATCTCTGAAGTTAACAGAAAAGTAACCGAAGCTCTTATGGAAACAGCAACAAGATTAGCTGGGTCTAAGAACAAGTTGCATGTAAATAAATTATCAGGAAAAAACGAAAATGTTGATGCAAAAAAGAAGAGAGATGAGGACAACTAAAGAAGATGTGACTTCCAAAGTGGAATATATAGAGCTATGCAAGACAGTACGAAAAAGTATCACTGAAGACGTAAGAAAATTCAACTGTGAACTAGTGAGGAAAGCAATTGAAAACAACCAAAGCCTAAAGATAGCAAAGGGACATCTCAGTAAGGGAAGAAAACAGATTATGGCACTGAGAAAAGAAGATGGTTCTGTAACAAGAAATAGAGGCGAAATTTTGACAAGAGTGAAAGATTTCTACTCCAAATTATATGAAAAAGGGATGATACATGCACTCCAGACATCATGAAAGATACCAGTACCAGAGTTCCTCCAGTCCTTCCAGCAGAAGTTGCACATGCAATCAAGAACATGAAGCGGGGAAAAGCTCCAGGAGAAGATGGTATTACTGTAGACATCATACAAGAAGCAAGTGGAGAAATCGAAACAGTACTCGCCCAAATTTTCACTCGATGCCTTAATGAAGGAAAGATTCCTGAGGACTGGAACACCGCTACAATGATCCTGCTACATAAGAAAGGTGACATTGAGGATCTCGGAAACTACAGACCTATCAGCCTCCTATCAGTAGTTTATAAAATCTTCACTAAAGTTCTTTCACACCGCTTGAAGGTAACACTGGACATGGCTCAACCGAGAGAACAAGCTGGATTCAGGAGTGGCTACAGCACAATAGATCATATCCATGTGCTGAGAGAACTAATTGAAAGAGCGAGGGAATATGAACTTCCATTGTGCATGGCTTTTATCGATTATGAAAAAGCCTTTGATTCGGTGAAACCATCAGCAGTTACAATGGCTCTGAAAACCTGCGGCATTGAAGATGCATACATTAATATTATTAATAACATTTATGAAAATGCAAGTGCAAAGATTAGGCTGTTTGAAAATACAACACACATAAAAATTGGAAAGGGAGTGAGACAAGGTGACACCATATCTCCGAAGCTCTTTAATGCCTCATTGGAGGGTGTTTTTCAGTCACTGAGCTGGGGAAAACAAGGGGATAAAGATTAATGGAGATTATCTAACCCACCTTCGTTTTGCTGATGACATAGTCATTTTTGCAACTAGCCCATCAGAGCTGCAGAGTATGATCCAGGAACTGGCTGACAAGAGTAAAGAAGTGGGATTAAAAATCAACTTTCAGAAGACAAAAGTGATGTTCAATGCTTTTACAAGAAATGAAGATTTATCGATTGATGGAGAAAAGCTGGAGATAACGGACACGTACGTTTATCTTGGACAGCAGATATCAAGTGAGGGTCACATTGATGAAGAAATTAATCGGCGTACAAAACTTGCCTGGAGAGCTTTTGGAAGAAACAGCATAATTTTCAAGAGCAATATGCCATTATGTCTTAAAAGAAAAGTGTTTGATCAATGCATCCTTCCAGTGCTTACGTATGGTGCAGAGACGTGGACCTTAACTAAAAGAGACATACAAAGGCTGCAGACAACTCAAAGAAGCATGGAGAGGTGCATACTTGGTGTAACCAGGAGAGATAAGAAGAGGAACTCGTGGATCTGAAAAATGACAAGAATGGAAGACATCATGATCAAGAGTTAAATCCCTGAAATGGCAATGGGCTGGACATACTGCCAGAAGGACAGATCATCGATGGACAGCCGAAATTTTAGATTGGATTCCAAGGGACAGGAAAAGACCCAGAAGAAGACCACATGGGAGATGGGTGGATGAAATTCGAAAGTATGCAGGGGTGACATGGAGGAGACTGGCACAAGACAGACCGTTGTGGAGGAAACTTGGGGAGACCTTCGTCCAGCAGTGGATTGATAATGGTTGACAATGATGATGATGATGACATGCAATAACAGGGAAAAGGAAAATAACTTATCTGGTATCTCCATATGTCTTTCAGGTTTTCAATCCTAATCGTTATCCAATTGTCAGCGCTGGCAGTACTTCATCTATCTCTGGTCACATCGCTCTATGATCATCTTTTCCGTTCACCAACCACGTCTGTCCCTTGCTGCTACTCGAACTCAACTTCCACTCTTTCGCGCTGCTACTCGTTTCCATTCCTCGAACTCCTTGACCGGTCTCACCACCCTCTGACCTCTGACCACAGGGTTTCACCTTAATCCGTGGATGCCAAGGTCACTTGACCTTCTGAGGGGTTCATCTAAAGGTGAAGGTCACGTCGTTTCCTTCTTGGGAACTGACCGCAGCGACTCTTGCCACCCCCACCCCCACCCCGATATCCCCTGGGGCCTAAGTATCGTCACAAGGCTTGGGATTGACTCCCGCTATCCCCTGGGGCTATCTATGCACGTGCATGTTGGACTACATTTATTTTAAATAATTTTATTTCCAACAATGTCGCAAAATCGGTCAAGGAAACATTATTGACGCTTGGCTGGGAAGTTTTGGAGCACCCTGCGTATAGTCTTGACATAGCCCCTTAAGACTGTCATTTGTTCCAATCAAGGCAATATGGTTTGTCTGCTGTACGGTTCCGGACTTGTGACGAAGTGCAAAAAATGGGTTGACGACTTCATCGTGTCACTTGACGAAGTATTCTTCATGGCTGGAATCTGTCAGCTGCCCGACTGATGGCGGAAGGTAATAGATAATGACAGTGCATATTTTGATTCGTAAAGGTATTGCTGTTTTCTCTCAAATTACATGTTGCGTTGTCTTAAAACGCTTTCAAACTTATTTGTACACCTAATATATACTTGTGTATAAGCGAAAGTTTTTGGAAGAAATACTTTTTTTGAAGTATTTTGTCTGAAAATGTTTTTCCCATTTTTCTCATTTTTACCACTGTCCCAGTAAGAATACATTTTTGCCAGCAAAGACCCAACTCTGATTTCTACGTATAGAAAACGAATACTTTATCATAATTTTATCTGCATGACTAAAAATGCTGCAAATGTTTGTGCAGTTTTCATTGATATTTCAGTTAGAATTAATGGGATATTTGTTACAGGTATAGTGTTTTAGGTAATTGCTCTTGTAAATCAGAAAATAAATAAATAATGGAAATTAGAAAATTGACCATCAAGGCTTTGAAATTCCTGTAACAGATACAATGATAATTTGTGTAATCACGTGCTGAGTATAAAAGAAGGTATTATTCTACTTGCCTTTTCTGCTGCAGTCGCCATTTCTCCCCACTGGCTTTGGCACACGGGCAGCTCACTTTTCTATGTCATCAGCAGTAGGTTCCAATAAAATTCTAAACTTCCTTCTTTCTTGTGTAGGGATATCAGCTGTCTATTTATCTTCATAAACACGTTATTGTCATTTGTAATCGGGGCAATCATTTTGAATTACCCTGTATAATATAAAGGTTCATGCATATTGTCACATCTATATTTTTTTACATAGTTTCATTTTTCACCGTGAAACGGATTTACGGAGCTCCCGGATTTAATGAGGATTTCCGTCGGCCTCGAGCTCATTATTACATGTATTAGAAGGTACTGTACTTCCTAAATACATGATCTCGTTAACCTTGTCTAATGCTATGCTATTTAGACTGATCTTGCATTCAGTAGTAACAGTCGGAGAGCTTTTAGTTTCCATTTGAAAATTGAAAAGTCCCCCAATTATGCTGTATCCATCCATATCCCCTAACTCATCTTCATGCCAATGTGTTATTTTAATTGCTATAACTCCTGTTGGCATTAAGTTTGATGAGTAATCTGTATATGCTGTATCCATTCATATCCTCTAACTCATCTTCATGCCAATGTGTTATTTTAATTGCTATAACTGCTGTTGGCATTAAGTTTGATGAGTAATCTGTATATTAATTCTATAAGGTTTTTTACTGTGAGTCCTATTTTGAGAGAATGGCTGAACTTAAAGATATGGTTGAGGTATCAACATATAAAGGTCTTACCATGTAGATGTGCCAGTCAAAGAGAAAAATGTGATTGGGACAACGGTTTGGGCATTGTGGGGTGGCAAAGTTCCCATGTAAAGTCTATGAGAGAAGTGTACGGTTGACATTCGATCTCCTGCGGTTGACCCACGTGCTGTTAAAAGCAGAAGCATGGAGGGACGAGATAGTCCGAAGTCCCTTTTCTGAGCGAACCGTTGCACAAAGCAACGCTAGCAGGCATTCGTATTAAAGTTCTTCTCATCTGAACAGCGAACACTCTCGAAGACCTGATTGTGTTATGCCGTTGGACTGTGTGATGTATATATGCAATTTAATATTCTCATTCAATCTAGTTTATTCACATAGGTAAGACATTTCCCATTATGTAAAAATGTAAATAAACATTTCGTTGACCATTGTTAGTGAAAACATTACGGGCGTCTGCTTATAGCCCATTAAGTTGCTCACTGTGGTCATTAAAACCCTCAGTCAAAAAAAAAAAAAAATTCACAAACCTGGACTATTGTCTTTACTGAAGTGGTTGAATGAATTTGTCAATCAAATAAAATTTACATTTGTTGCTTCAAAAAAAAAAAAAAAAAAAAGACTAACCGTCGAGTGCGCCTATCCAGTTGAATTTTTGCACACGATCGAGATGAGTGGGCTTCCGCCTCACATTTTACGACTAAAAAAGGGTGCAGTCGTAATGCTTATCATGAACCTGGTCGCCCCGGTGGCACAGTGGTCTAAGCGCTGGCTTATGATGATTCGTTCATGAAGGGTCCGGGTTCGAATCTCGGTGAGGCATGGATGTTGTGTTTGTGTTACGGCACTAGCCCTTTTCCTTCCCTTTAACCAGTGACCCTAAATTAGGGATGGGCGACTGCTTATAGCCCATTGAGTTGCTCATGGTGGTCGTTAAACCTCAAGTCAAAAAACAAATCACGAACCTGGCCTATTATCTTTACTGAAGTGGTTGAATGAATTTGTCAATCAAATAAAGTTTGCATTTGTTGTTTCATATGAGTTTATTATTTTAAGAAAAACAAAAAACAAAAAAAACTAACCGTCGATTCAGACGGATATTGTCTAGTAGCTGTAAAATGAGTAATTTTTGTAATCCAACAGGTTCCCTTTACGTTGACATTAAGACTTTGGGATATTTACATGTACGAAGGTGAAGTGGTTTTAACTGCCATGTCATACACTCTTTTGAAGCTTCATAGGAGTAAGTAAAAAATATTTTCCTTTCTTAACATAATGCCTTTACATTTTTATCATTTGAACCGTAAATTGATAGTTTTTTTATCTGTCCAACTGCCTGATAAAACATCTGATTTTTGATTCATATGAAGTGGCTCATATTTTTGGAAGTGGGGGTAAAGGTATGAACATTTCACTGCCAAGTATCGGAATTGAAAAAAAAAAAAATGGTATATCTAATTTAGATAAAGCTTTGGGGGGAGGGGGGATATTTACATGGTTCACATTTGTTCTGATTGATTCCTGGAGAAATCTTGGAATTCCATGTTGTCTTGGTAATATCTTAAAATTCTGTTATACATGCTGGAATGTAGCTCTGGTGGCACAGTGGTCTAAGTGTTGGCTTCTGACTGTTCGTCTGAGATGGGTCCAGGTTCGAATCCTGGTAAGGCATGGATGTTGTGTTTGTCTTATGGCACTGGCTGTTTCCTTTCCATTTAACCACCAGTGGCCCTAAATTAGGGTCAGGCACTGCATACCCATCAAGTTGTACACAATGGTTGTTAAACCCCAATCAAAAGAAAAGAAAAAAAGAAATGTGCTGAAATTTTATTCATTTTTTCCATTTTTTTGCCCCCTATGTAATGTTTTGTAGTTTAGAGTTTTTCTAATGTTGAACCTTATATGTAGCTGCCAAGTGGCTGAATTTAATCAGATTTATATGGCCAGTTTTTGTGAAGTTTCAAAAATGTGTCTGTGTCATTTTTTTTTAAATTTTTTGCTGTAGTATGTTTCCTGTTTACCAATACATACACTCCAAGTGCTATGGAATATGGGAAACATTGAATCATCAACCATGGGTACAATTCCCATATGTATCTGTTTCCATTTTAACTATATTGTCCCATTGAAGTCTGTTTGTTGAAGCATGGCTCAGTTCTCGAAAAGTTCCACCGCACCAGTCTTTAATAACATCAGCCCACACACAGTGAGGGTGTCCTCTTGCACTTCTTCTATTCATTAAGCCAAACACCAATGTCTTTCTGTCATTTTTCATTCTGCAGATGTGTCCAAAGAGTCTTAGTTTTCTCTGTATGATTTTTTGGAACAGTGTCTCTTTTAGTTGTTAAACATTGAATATAAGGCAGAAATTGAAAATGACAGTGAAGTATTGTTATTTGACAACTGCATAAAGTTTATTTTCATGTTTCCTAGATTCTGACATTTATTAAACATTTTTGAAATTGTTTACTGGGTGTTTTGAATATTGTGATATTTCTTTAATATTTTTTGTACATTTTCGTGCTGACCACTGGCCGAGAATTTTTGGAACTGTTGAAAATGATAGTTCTAGCAGGAATGAGAATATTTTGTGAGGTTCACAATTTCGAATTTTTCTGACCAAGCTGCGTTCTCTACCACTATTTCTCCTACTGATTATATTCTTATTTTTTATATTTTTTATCATATTTATCATTTTTAATAACTTCTGTAATAATGAAAAAAGCAGCTTTGTATATTTAAAAAAAAAATTCTAATGAAAAACATATTTTCCTATATCTGATAGTATCCTACAAACCAGTCGGTATATCCAGCATTTTTGCCCCTTTCTTTTCTTTTTCTGTTTTTTCAAATTTTCAAAATTAGTAATTAATCTGTCCTTGGTTGAATCAGCCATTTCTTTGACCTCAGGGTTTCCACGGTGCTTTATAAATCCTTAAAAGTCCTTAAATTTTTTGGGGGGTGTTTAAAAGTCCTTATTTTTTTCCAAAAAGAGCAAAAAGTACTGAAAGGTGCTTATTTTTTATTTTGTTTGGACTTTTTTTTTTTCAGTTTTTCCACGTTTGCCCATAAACTTGCTATCGGTTGTTTTCGTGGAGCATGTGAGTTCATATGAAATACTATACCTAATTAATATTTGGAGCCTAGACACTGAGAAAAAAAAAGTTGGTGTCTTTTATATACATATAGAAGAAAATGTATTTACATACATTTTCTTCGATATGTATATAAAGCTAGTGCACGTGTAATTGCCAAGGTCCTTCAAAAATTTTCAATAGTTTATTAAAAGTTTTTAAAAAGTGCTTATTTTTTATGGGAGAGAAAGAATGGGAACCCTGGACCTGCAAAATTATTTTCACTGCCGAGTGAGCAATGCGATACAATTCTTTATATATTTTTTCACTTGTGGGCAAGCATGGTTTCTTTTTTTCAAAGTGACATTGTGTCAGAAACGCTACTGTATGCACTCTATGGAGAATAAATGATTTTATACGAAAAGAAAGTTGGTGACGAAAAGTTGTAAGCTCTGGTTTTGAACTTTTTTTTTTGTAAATAAAGGAAAAAAATTGTGCTCTCTTTGTTGATATAGTTAAGAAGTTACTGAGAAACAATGCATTTTCAGAGGAATTAAATCTTTAAAAGTCAATAATGTCCTTTCCTCAGTCTACTTGGGGGGTGGGGGTGGACAGGTCATGGAAATGGGATAATTTGTAACAAGGACAAATGAAGTAAACAGTTTTCAATTTGAATATTGCTTTAATGAAAAAAAAAAATGTTTGTGCCATGTTTCACCTTTCCTTATCCTTAAACTTCTGTTGGAAGCATTGTTTCAAAATATTTAAATATTAACAGAATTTAGTTTGTACACATACCAGCCACTAAATTAGAAAGTTTTATTCCATACTGGTTTCTACCTTTTTTATCCTAAATTACAGCATACCAAGCATTCACCAGACAGTCTTCAACTGGCTTAGATTTGATGGAAGAGGACTTTGCTCTGATCTGTTTTTCCATTGTGTCCCATACACTGAAGAGCAATTGAATTAGAGATACCTGTCTAGTAACGTGTAGCACCACCTTTCGCCCTGATGATGGCGGCGATTCGTCTCGGCATGGACTCGACAAGACACCGGAAGCGTTGGGAAGCCATACGAATTCACGACCCCTGAACAAGCTCCCACAGTTCATAAAGATTTAATGGAGGAGGGCCAAAGCCTGGAACATCCCTCTCTATGACATCCCAGATGTGCTCGATGGGATTGAGGTCAGGTGACCTAGCTGGCCAAGGAAGCGAGGTCACATCGGTGGAGTGTTCATCAACCATTCGGATACAGTTCAGGAGCGATGGCATGGTGCATTGTCTTGTTGCAGGATGAGGTCCCCAGTGGAATGTTGAAGACGCACAAACGGGAGCAAATGGTCGTCCAGGATATCCCGGTAACGTTGATCTTGAGGGACGATGTCACATGCACCAGGGGTCCCATTTAAGAGGTTTTCACAGGAATGATGGGTTCTCAGAAGAGTTCTGCACGGCTGTGTATGAAAGTGTAATTGTTCCTACTCTGATGTATGGCAGTGAGATTGGGGTACTACAGAAGAAACATAGGTCTTTTGTGTGTTGGAGAAATGCATTAATTACGGGGGTTTTGTGGCAAGACACGTTCTGATTCTGTGAGGTATGAAGATGTGTTGCAGTTGTGTAATGTGAAGCAAAATGTTGTTAGCAAGGTGGAGACTAACATGCATTGGTGGTTTGGCCATTTTGAAAGAATGAGGGATGAGATGCTTACTAAGAATCTTTTTTTTTTAACCCAAGTGGCAGGAAGGAAAAGCAGAGGAAGGCCAAGGAAGTCATGGGAGGATCAAATTCAGGTGTGTCTACATGAGAAAAAGATTATGAGTATGAAGTACAGAAGGTCTTGTGTGCGTTGTGTGATGGATGTCAGTAAGCCCGAGTTGTGTGTCAAGATCGCTGTAAATGGAGAAGTTTGATACGGCAACAGTAGGTAAATAATCAATTAAAAATTTTTCTGGTAGTTTGTATTTCTTTGTGGAGCTAACTTCTGAATCTCAGAGAACAGATTAGTGATATGATGATGATATTTAAGTATAATTTGCTCTTAGAATAAATTTGACTATGCAGTGTGTCTGCAAGGACATGAAAGTCACCAATTGTCAAAAATGGCATGAAAAAGTCACAGATTTGTTGCTGAACTCATTTAATTTTTGTCTTTCTTTTTTCTCTAAAAAAGTACATAATTAATTAGAATGGAAGTTCACTCTTTTGTGATAGATATAAAAAGCAAAGGCAATCCAGTGAATATTGCATCTGTTGATATTGGGTAAGGTGCCAAAGCTGCAAAAAAGTTTGATGTGATCAGATTTAGACGAGAACATGGGGATTTTTTAATTTGTTATGTTTCAAACTAAGTGGACCAAAATCGCCATTGTATAAACCTTTCTGTAATGAATGGTGCTTCATTTCTGTCACCACATTCTATGATTTTGAGTAGTTCATTATGAGTATCTTGAATTGACTCTGCTTTACATTTGAACATTATTATATTTCTACAATAGAAGCTGACCAAATAAAAAAATATTATCCTTTGCAAATGTGTGACCAAACAGGTATTGAGAACATTTTAAAATCCTTTGATTTCCACAGAGAGAGATTATATGTATTTTTAATGAATATATTCAGCACTGCAGGTGCATCTGAGCCACTAATAAAAATTTTCAAGAAGATATTTACTATTCTTCATGGAAATGATGCAATAGAAAGAAGATGTTTCACAAACAATGAGTCCTTGGTCAAAAATCTGAATGTGAAAGTTCATTAATTTCACAGCGCTATATACACTGTTGTGTTTTGTCATCTGTAGGAGCCAAAAATAAAAGTTATAAAGGACATGATAATGGCAGTAAGATTATTATTGTCCAAATGTCCAGAATCACTGAAGGAAAAAAAGAGACAAAATGAGGAGGGAAATAAGATACAGATCACCTTAGATACAGTGAAAAGAGTGCAGGAAAAGACAAGGAGAATAATTTTGCTAGCAGAAGAAGCTCGTGTAATACACAAAGAGATTACTGAAAAAAAAAAAAAAAAAAAAAAAGCTTGTGTAAATATGAAAAACAAATATTTTTTTCTGTTTTGGACAGTTCTGTGTATTTCTTATTACTGAAGCTAAATTAGATGTCCTTTTCACTGGATAAAATGCTACGACATGTAAAGTTTTATTGTACTAAGGTAAACATAGCAGTCCTTTTTAGCTCCCCTGTACTCATTTTCTACCACTCTTTTGATCTTCTTGTGCCAAATAAAAGATGCAAACTTTGGGATAGCAAAATCATTCTGCATGCCTCCTACAAAGATACTAGAATGAGGCTAGTATTTAATAATTAGAACTATATGTTTGTATTTGTCATTGCAAAGTGCTAGAATGAGGTTAATGTTTGTATTTATCATTGCAAAGTGCTAAAATAATGTCAGTATTTAGTAAGTGGAACTATGTGTTTGTATTTTTCATTGCAAAGTGTTTGATGCTAATATTTAATAATTGGAATTATATGTTTGTCTTTGTCATTGCAAAATGTTAGAGTGAGGATAGTATTTAATAACGGGAATTATATATTTGTATTTTTCATTGCAAAGGTACTAGCATGAGCTTAAGAGGCATTATTGGAAATTGTTTTCTAAGTCATGAAAATTGTGTTTAAATTCATCAAAATATGAAATTCCATTTCCTAAATCCAGACAGACACCCTGCTAAAGCATGACAGTACAACCAACTTGCTGCAGAGGAACAAAATTTGGTAGTGAGATTGTTAAGTACAGCTCGATTTAAAAAAAAGTATGTATCAGATTCAGAAAATGTATTAACTACAGAAATACAAAACAGAGTTCTGCAAACAGTTGGAAAGTTCCCCCCCCAGTGATATTATTTGCTCTCTCAGACAATCATGTGCTGTTTGTTAGAAGCTCAGCGTGGCACACTTTCATAGGTGCCACAGCTCTAAGTTCATAACTGCATACTATGAAGTGTAACTGCTGAACTGTGGTAATGCTGAAAAAAAACCCAACACAATTTTTGTTCTTTATTTACCTGAAAGTTACTCAAAAGCACTTAAAAATTAGTTTTTTTTTTTTATATTATTGTTTTTTTCCAGATTTCCTCAATTTTTTTTAATCCTTTGAATCATGATTTTTCTGTAGGAAATTACAGTTCAAGATCTGAGGTACAGATTATGTGGTGACTTTTTTTTTTTTTTTTTCTGAATTTCTTGGTCTCTGGATCATGCACCACTGTGGATTATATGAAGGAAATAGTGGCGGTTCTAGGCTGGGCAGAATATAACCGGAATTTTTTTATTTATTTATTTAGTCTAGCAATCATGCTCGTTCTCCAAACAGTGAATCTATAAAATAATTTTTTGAGCATAAAATTAAAGAAAGGGAAAAGTAATTAAGGGAAAGAAAAGTAATTTAAAATCCGTAACTGTTTTACGATTTAGAACGGCGTCATCATGTCAATGCATACGGTTTGACGTAAAATGAAGCCAGTTTTTGGTGCCCCTTAAAATTTCAAAAATTGAAATTTTCAAAGCATTTCAGTGATTCTGAGGAAATTATCTTTAAACCTATCAGCATTTTGAAACAGTAAAGCTAAGCTACGCTTTTGCATTGTGCAGAAGTGGTAAAAAATTCAAGCAGACAAGGTTCCAAAGCATTATTGGGGGGGGGGTGCATTTGCAGGTATCGGAACTTTAAGACCTACCAGTATGCGAATTTTTAGATCTCTAGGTCATTTAGAAGTGGTCTAACAATTTGCAAAAAGTTAAAGCAGCCAATGTTCTAAAGCCGCCATTTTGATTTTTGGTTTTCAGACTTTTCTAGATGTCCGGACCTTAAGATCTATCAGCATGCTAATTTTCAGATTTCTAGGTCATTTAGAAGTGGTCAAACAATTCGCAAAAAATTCAAGTAGACAATGTTCCAAAGTCGACTTTTTTTTCTTTTCTTTTTTTCGTACTTTTCTAGGTTACGGACCTTAAAACCTGTACGAATGCCAATTTTCAGATCTGTAGGTCATTTAGAAGTGGTCAAACAATTTGCAAAAAATTTAAGCAGACAATGTTCCAACGCCAACATTTTGATTTGTTTTTTCCCCGTGATTTTCTAGGTATACGGATGTTAAGATCTATCAGCATGCTAATTTTCAGATTTCTAGGTCATTTAGAAGTGGTTGAATAATTTGCGGATGAACACACTCGCATTTTCCCTCTTTGCTTTTTATATGTGAGGCGAAAGCCTATATTTACATAGGTATTCACATATGCCGACGACCACCTATATTTACATAGGTATTCACATATGCCGACAGAAAACGGCGAACTTTCAAATCACCGCTACATCATTAAGCATTGCGTCATTACCAGTTTGATTGTAGCCTGTCCTTTCACCCAGTGAGAAGAGAGAGCTTAAAATAGCTGCGTCACCGTGGCAGCAGGTTACGGGAACAGAACTTTCCTGTGTGGTTACCGTTGAAGACAGGGGAAACCTGTCTTCAACGGTAACAACTCCTTTCCTTTGCATCTTTAAAAAATGCTTAAAAATCAGATGTTTTCTTAAATTCTTTTTTAAAAGAGGGATGATAGTTATAAGTTTATGCTGCAAAAATTGCAATGTGTTATGATTTATAGTTTGACATATATCCGTATTTTAAAATAGATACCATTGCAAAATAGGGAATTTTGTGAAATTTAATATTTCATAAACTAAATCGAAATTAAAAAAAAAAAAAAAAAGGCAACGAGGTGCAAAAATTTGGCCATGGCCCGACATGCCTGCAAAGTTCTGTGGTCTCTATTGCTGTTAGTGTGTCTGGAACGCAAATGATAGCACTTCTTTACTTACCTGAACTTGGAAATACAATAGCTCTTGAAGTATTGCAAGAATCGAAAAACGGTCTATTTCAGCGTGTTCGCCCAACAATTCTCTACCAAAAATATAAATTTCATGTTTTTGTGTTCAGTACTTTTTACGCTGCGAGCTAGGAAAGCACTAGTGTTGTGAAATTTCTAAAACAGCAGCGCAGGTGGCGGCAGCAGTTACTTTTTTTTAGAATAGAGATATTAATTTTAATTAATTACCAACACATGCAGGAATTTGTGCCCCCCCCCTTTTTTTTGTCTAGAACTGCCACTGGAAGGGAAGTGTGGTACTAGCAAATTCTTTTAGTAAGAGGGGGGATGAACTTGAGCTCTAGATACTTTCTTTTTTTATTGTATTTTAAGTTGTGGCATGCAAAATTGTGATAATGAGATGCTTTTCATGGTGTGATTTCATGTCTGATTGCCGTACAAACTTTATATTTGTATGCAGAAGTTTTGTTTTTTTGCACAGAAACACTTTTAAAGATGAGCATGGAGGACTTAGTAGAATTTCTTCAAGTAAAACTGGAGCAAGACTTTGGTTATCATGATGATGCTGCAGTAGATGCTCTTCAGGCTTCCATGGACGAACTCCATAAGCACAAGTTGGATCACCCTGGTAGAGCTCCTCCACATGAACTCCCACAGAAGCCATTCGGCTTGGACTGGTTCACAAAAAAGATGGAGGAAAATGAAATATTTGAAAATAATTCTTGCCATTTAGAAGCAGGGAAGAATGAGATAAGCCAGTATATTATGGAGCAATCCACAAGTCTAAATAGTCATCTGGATAACAATGTAATTTATTTCTTTCTTTCATTTGCTTTGCTCTGTCTGTTATTATATATGCATTTTATGTCCTTATTTAAAGCATTATATTAGCACTACAATTGTAAAATAGGTTCATAGCACTATGTATAATGTTGTTCAACACGTTGGATAGATAAACAAATACATCGCTCTTTCCACGTTCCAGAAACATAGCAACCCAAAAATTGTTATTTGGTCACCGCTGGGGAATCGAACCCATGGATCTCTCGATATCTAGCCGAGCGCTTTAGCCTTACACCACGGTGCTATGTGTGTTTTTAAGTCAGCATCTGACATCATAAATTCGTAAGATGGGCTCAGAGACGTCTCCATCTGGTGGGCATTAACGGCACTGGCTATATATTAATTATAGCAGTTAAGGTAGACGTCAAGTAATTTTGTTTCCTATACTTCCAATGGAAAAACTTTTGTGCACATTTTCTTCACAATTAGTGTGTTCCCAAGGATGAAAATTTTAACATTGATTACATATTATAACTTGGAATACTTAATATTTTCTAAAACATAACCATCATTATATTAAAAATCAATAACTTTTCCTTTGGTGGTGTTGAAACCAGAAAAAAGATGGCGCGACCTTTTCTTTGATGACGTCAGTACACAAACAAATGTTGGATTGCATAATTATGGTTATGTTTTAAAAAATATTAAGTATTCCAAGTTATAAAATGAAGCTATTTTGATCGATGTTCAAATTTTCATCCTTGGGAAGGCATTAATTAGGAAGAAAATGTGTACAGAAGTTTTTCCAGTGGAAGTATAGGAAGCAAAATTACTTGACGTCCACCATAAATCCAAAGGGCAAGATCCAAAGTGAGAATCCTCCAAATACGTGGCGTCAGTAAATAAACAAATACATCGCTCTTTCCACGTTCCAGAAACACATAGCAACCAAAAAATTGTTATTCAGTCACTGCCGGGGAATTCAACCCACAGATCTCTCGATATCTAGCTGAGCGTGTTAGCCTTACACCACGGTGGCTAACAATCTACGGTGCTATGTGTGTTTTTAAGTCAGGTTCTGACATCATAAATCTGTAAGATGGGCTCAGCTACTGAGACGTCTCCATCTGGTGGGCATTAATGGCACTGGCTATATATTATGTAAGTCATAAAAGCTGTCTACGTACAATTAAAAATTATCCCTGCTGATACTATAGACTAGTTTAAAAAACTTTATTCACAAGTAAAAGCAAGTTAAAAGCGAGATCTTTCGGGATCCCTAGATCCCATCTTCAGGCTTAAGGCCATAAAGAACAACAAGTGGTCCACTTTTATACGATCAGGTTTGACCCATCATGCAACGCAGTGGGCGTTGACATCGGTCAACATAGCAAATCAAAAACAATCAAAAGTTCGAAGATATGAAAAGTTATACAATATTGTCCGTAGTGGTGCCGTGGAATTCAACCCACAGATCTCTCGATACCCACAGATCTCTCGATATAGTCACTGCCGGGGAATTCAACCCACAGATCTCTCGATATCTAGCTGAGCGTGTTAGCCTTACACCACGGTGGCTAACAATCTACGGTGCTATGTGTGTTTTTAAGTCAGCTTCTGACATCATAAATCTGTAAGATGGGCTCAGCTACTGAGACGTCTCCATCTGGTGGGCATTAATGGCACTGGCTATATATTATGTAAGTCATAAAAGCTGTCTACGTACAATTAAAAAATTATCCCTGCTGATACTATAGACTAGTTTAAAAAACTTTATTCACAAGTAAAAGCAAGTTAAAAGCGAGATCTTTCGGGATCCCTAGATCCCATCTTCAGGCTTAAGGCCATAAAGAACAACAAGTGGTCCACTTTTATACGATCAGGTTTGACCCATCATGCAACGCAGTGGGCGTTGACATCGGTCAACATAGCAAATCAAAAACAATCAAAAGTTCGAAGATATGAAAAGTTATACAATATTGTCCGTAGTGGTGCCGGGCATATCGGTGGGGATTAGTTTTTTCCACATGTGAGGAATGAATGACGGAAGTTCTGAGTTACAGCATAAAGGCCCATATAAATGGATATATAGGCTCTCGGAGAGGAATACATTTCCCCTTGTTACTTTAGAGTTCAAAACCACGGCGTTCTTCCAGTCAGGTATTTTTCCCTCTTGGTCCACAGTTTCAGTTAGTGCTGTGTTGGTGGAGCCTGACCTCAAGTAATATTGGTGTTCCGATAATCGTACTTTTAAGGTCCTGAGTGTCGAACCTATATAATATTTCACATCCTCTGGATTATTAGGGTTGACTGAAGGTATGCGGTATACACCGGGTCTAGATAGATCGGGAATCACGTCACAATCAGTTCTGATAATAGAAAAGATGTTACGAGTCGAGACACCAAAACCAAGCCCATATTTCTTGCATGTTTTTCTAAGGATTGTCACAAGTGGTTGAGAAAACTCAGTCTTGCCTATATATCGTAAAGTTGTTTTTGGGGTAGTTAGAGTAGTGGATCGAGTTCGTTGAACTATATTCATGAAGCGTCCGAAGTACAAATCCGGGTACCCAAAGGATCGAGCCATAGTCCGAATGTACTTAAGTTCATTGTCCAGGGCCCCGGGTGATGACAAATGAGAATAAGCTCGTTTAATATGGAAGTAGAAGGAAGTAGATTTATGACAAATAGGGTTAAAGGACGAAAACGGAATCATACAGGGCACAGCTGTTGGTTTACGATACACAGAAAAACTGATAAAATTGGTATTTAAGTCTGGAGTGAGTAGTATGTCTAAAAAGGGGAGCTTGCCCTCAGTTTCCAGTTCCAAAGTAAACTTAATCGTGGGGAACTGTGAGGAGAAGCATTCGGTAAATTCCTCTAGTAGAGACATTGAATGTGGCCAAAAGACTAACGTGTCGTCTACATACCTGATCAATAAAATAGGTTGAGCAGGAAAAATTGACATAACTAATTTCTCAAGAGACTGGAGGAAAATTTCCGCCAAAACCGGGGAAAGGGGGAGCCCATAGGTGCACCGTCCTTTTGAAGATAAATTTTGTCACCAAATTTGAAATAAGATCTCTTGGCTACCAACTGGAGGGCAGATTTATTGGCTTCAATCTCGTGGGGGATATAGTTAAGTTTGCCTGTAATTTGGTGGTAATGATGGAATGAACAATATCAAGGGGAACACTCGGGAACAGAGAGACCACGTCTAATGAAGCCATGATGAAGTTCGTTCCCGTAGTGTTAACTGCAGTTATACGTGAAATGGCTTGGGTAGAGCTTTTAATAGAAAAAGGAGAGTTACTAGTAAGTGGTTGAAGGTATTTAGCGAGAGCAGTCTCAAGGGGGCGAGTAGGACTAGAAAAGCCAGAAACTAAAAGTCTGAGTGGGCGATCAGGTTTGTGAGTCTTCATTTTTCCGAAGGCTCCCGGGACCCTGGGCCCAATGGGCGATTTCATCATTGCCGAGATAACAGTTGGTAAAGAGCCTTTATTTTTCAATTTGCTCAAATCTGAGATGGTAGCAGGGGTGGGATCGGAATTAATGATTTTATGGGGAATTCGTTCAATGGCCTGTTGCATTTTTGCTTCATAATCACCTCGATCTAAAATGACCATTTCTAAAGATTTATCTGCACCAATTATGGAAATGTTAGGGTTATTGGACAGGGCAATCAATTGAGAGCGTTCATACTTCAACCTAGTGGAAGAGTTGGAGCCCCTTGATATGGTTTTGACAAGATCACTCCGTAGGGTGTCTCTTTCATCTTCTGGTAATGACCTAATGATTGTTTTGAGTTGAGGGATATGAATGATTGTTTAGAGTTCAACCACTTACTAGTAACTCTCCTTTTTCTATTAAAAGCTCTACCCAAGCCATTTCACGTATAACTGCGGTTAACACTACGGGAACGAACCTCATCATGGCTTCATTAGACGTGGTCTCTCTGTTCCCGAGTGTTCCCCTTGATATTGTTCATTCCATCATTACCACCAAATTACAGGCCAAATTAACTATATCCTCCCACGAGATTGAAGCCAATAAATCTGCCCTCCAGTTGGTAGCCAAGAGATCTTATTTCAAATTTGGTGACAAAATTTATCTTCAAAAGGAGGGTGCACCTATGGGCTCCCCCTTTCCCCGGTTTTGGCGGAAATTTTCCTCCAGTCTCTTGAGAAATTAGTTATGTCAATTTTTCCTGCTCAACCTATTTTATTGATCAGGTATGTAGACGACATGTTAGTCTTTTGGCCACATTCAATGTCTCTACTAGAGGAATTTACCGAATGCTTCTCCTCACAGTTCCAAACGATTAAGTTTACTTTGGAACTGGAAACTGAGGGCAAGCTCCCCTTTTTAGACATACTACTCACTCCAGACTTAAATACCAATTTTATCAGTTTTTCTGTGTATCGTAAACCAACAGCTGTGCCCTGTATGATTCCGTTTTCGTCCTTTAACCCTATTAGTCATAAATCTACTTCCTTCTACTTCCATATTAAACGAGCTTATTCTCATTCGTCGTCACCCGGGGCCCTGGACAATGAACTTAAGTACATTCGGACTATGGCCCGATCCTTTGGGTACCCGGATTCGTACTTCGGACGCTTCATGAATATAGTTCAACGAACTCGATCCACTACTCTAACTACCCCAAAAACAACTTTACGATATATAGGCAAGACTGAGTTTTCTCAACCACTTGTGACAATCCTTAGAAAAACATGCAAGAAATATGGGCTTGGTTTTGGTGTCTCGACTCGTAACATCTTTTCTATTATCAGAACTGATTGTGACGTGATTCCCGATCTATCTAGACCCGGTGTATACCGCATACCTTGAGTCAACCCTAATAATCCAGAGGATGTGAAATATTATATAGGTTCGACACTCAGGACCTTAAAAGTACGATTATCGGAACACCAATATTACTTGAGGTCAGGCTCCACCAACACAGCACTAACTGAAACTGTGGACCAAGAGGGAAAAATACCTGACTGGAAGAACGCCGTGGTTTTGAACTCTAAAGTAACAAGGGGAAATGTTTTCCTCTCCGAGAGCCTATATATCCATTCATATGGGCCTTTATGCTGTAACTCAGAACTTCCGTCATTCATTCCTCACATGTGGAAAAAACTAATCCCCATCGACATGCCCGGCACCACTACGGACAATATTGTATGACCTTTCATATCTTCAAACTTTTGATTGTTTTTGATTTGCTATGTTGACCGATGTCAACGCCCACTGCGTTGCATGATGGGTCAAACCTGATCGTATAAAAGTGGACCACTTGTTGTTCCTTTATGGCCTTAATTAAGCCTGAAGATGGGATCTAGGGATCCCGAAAGATCTCGCTTTTAACTTGCTTTTACTTGTGAATTAAGTTTTTTAAACTAGTCTATAGTATCAGCAGGGATAATTTTTTAATCGTACGTAGACAGCTTTTATGACTTACACGTTCCTTTCGTGCGAAACACAGTTTTTACCTGGCTATATATTAATTGTAGCAGTTAAATCCAAAGGGCGAGATCCAAAGTGAAAATCCTCCAAATACGTGGCGACAGTAAATAAACAAATTTGCGAGTTGTGCTGGGAGTTAGGAATGGTCCCTCGGGATTGGAGGGATGCTATTATTGTTCCCTTGTATAAGGGAAAAGGTGATCAGACTGAATGCAAGAACTATCGTGGTATTAGCATACTAAGTGTGCCAGGGAAAGTGTTTGGTAAGGTTGTTATTGAAAAAGCACAGGATATTACATCAGAGAAAGTGTGGGATGTTCAGAGTGGTTTTATGCCTGGTAAAGACTGCACTAAACATATTTTTTCATTACGCACAATGGTTGAAAAGTATCTGGCTGTTGGTAAGAAAGTTTTTACTGCCTTCATTGATTTAGAGAAAGCTTACGACCGAGTAAATAGTACACTTTTGTGGAAGGTATTGAATGAGTATGGTGTTACTGGGAATCTACTTAATAGTGTAAAAGCCATGTATGCTGGCAGTAGAGCTTGTGTAGGAGTGAATGGTGTTTTATCAAAATGGTTTTCCATTGGTGCAGGAGTCAGACAGGGTTGTGTAATGTCACCATGGCTGTTTAATATATTTATGGACGTGTGCATGCGTGATGCCAAAATAGATGATAGTGGTTTTTGTCTTGGTGATATCCGTGTGTGCAAGAGTATGTTGTCCCGGATGTACGAAGTTTGCATGAAATTCAAACTGAGTATAAATAAGGGAAAACCCAAAGTTATGGTTTTTGAGAGAGGAACTGGTAGCACTGAATGTAGCATAAGTCTAAATGGCACCATGGTTGACTAGGTGAGTGAGTTTGTGTATTTAGGAAGCATTGTTTTACAGAGAGAACAAATTAGATGGTGAAATTAGTAGGCGAGTGAATTCTTCATTGAAAATCATAGCTGCTCTAGGGAGGTTTTCACAGGAATGATGGATTATCTAGAGTCCCGCATGGCTGTGTATGAAAGTGTAGTTGTTCCTACTCTGATGTATGGCAGTGAAACCAGGGTACTGCAGAAGAAACATAGGAGTTGTTTGTGTGCTGGAGAAATGCATTACTTATGAGGGGTTTGTGTCAAGACACGGTCTGATTGTGTGAGGAATGAAGATGTGTTGCAGTTGTGTGATGTGAAGCAAAATGTTGTTAGCAAGGTGGAGACCAATATGCTTCGGTGGTTTGGCTATGTTGAAAGAATGAGTGATCAGATGCTTACTAAGAAAATCTTTTTAGCCCAAGTGGCAGGAAGGAAAAGCAGAGGAAGGCCAAGGAAAACATGGGTAGATCAGATTCAGGAGTGTCTGCATGAGAAAAAGATTAGGAGTATGAAGTATAAAAGATCTTGTGTACGCCGTGTAATGGATATCAGTGAAGCCCGAGTTGTGTGTCAAGATCGCTGTAAATGGAGAAGTTTGATACGACAACAGTAAGTAAAAATATCTGGTAGTTTGTATTTCTTTTTTGGAGCTAACCTCTGAATCTCAGAGAACAACTTAGTGATATGTATGTATGTATGTATGTAGTAAATAAACAAATACATCGCTCTTTCCACGTTCCAGAAACACATAGCAACCGAAAAATTGTTATTCGGTCACCGCCGGGGAATTGAACCCACGGATCTCTTGATATCTAGCTGAGCACTTTAGCCTTTTTTGGTTGCTATGTGTTTTTGGAACATGGAAAGAGCGATGTCCTTGTTTATTTACTGACGCCACGTGTTTGGAGGATTTTCACTTTGGATCTCGGCTTTTGGATTTAACTGCTATAATTAATATATAGCTAGTGCCGTTAATGCCCACCAGATGGAAACGTCTCAGTAGCTGAGCCCATCTTACGGATTTATGGTGTCAGAAGCTGCCTTAAAAACACATTTATTTACTGATGCCACGTTTTTTTTTTTTTTTTTTTTTTGAGTATTTTCAATGTGAGATAGAATTGACACAGTGAGTGTGGTCACTGCCATACCTTACATACCTACTTATCACTAAACTTCTGAGATTCAGAGGTTAACTTCTCATTGGAAGTTCACCTGCCAAATAAAAGTTTGAAATGCTGGTGTTAAATTTTACTTATTGGTGATGTACCAAATATCTTCATTTACAGTGACCTTGATGCACTTCTAGAGTTCCACTGAAATCCATTTCACATGTCACGTAGTCCCTTTCATAAGTAAAATTTAATAAAATCCGTATGTTTAACATGGAAGAAAAAGGCTAAGATGCTCACTTTTAGCAAGCAAAGTAACAGAATTTAATGAAATTCTGTATTTAACAAGGAAGAAAAAATATGCTGCACACTGTACTGGAGTGGAGGAATAGATATGGTGGCATACAGGACGAAATTGCAGCAATGCAGAAGCTTCTTGGTGTGCTAGTAGAAGAATGTTGATAGAGAAGCAGTACTAAAGTGAATGAAGAAAGCAAAGCGAACACTCAGCCACTATCGTATGCAACATCCACAGATTGTACAGAAGATCTCCAATTTATTTTTATTTTTTTTTTATTGGAGGTTTAACGACCACCGTGAGCTTCTCAATGGGCTATAAGCAGTCGCCCATCTCTAATTTAGGGTCACTGGTTCCAGGGAAGGGAGAGATCCAGTGCCGTAAGACAAACACAACATCCATGCCTCACCGGGATTCGAACCCGGACCCCTTTCGAACGAATAACCAGAGGCTATCGCTTAGACCACTGCACCACCAGGACGGCCAATTTCTTTTTAAGCAACAGACAATGCCGATGGTGGGATATTTAATTTACTACGTGTTATTCAGAAAAAATGAAGGGAGCATTCATTTAAACAAAAACAAGCAGCATTGGAATCTTTTTTAAAAAGTGTTTCCATGTGATATCTGCTTCAAGATTCACTGCTACTATATATTCACATAATTGTGTATTTTATTTTAATTTGTACTACTGAAGTTGATTAAATCTTTCAAGTATCCAATTGTTATGGATATAAATGTATATATATGCATATTGTCACATATTCATATTTTTACTTGGTGGTGTTTTTCATCCTAAAACTGATTTAGCGAGGATTTCCGTTGGTCCCAAGCTCCTCATTATAAGCAAGTTCTAAAGTATGTCTTAATACAGCATCTACATTCTGTTCATGTATTTTTTGTGTTGAATTGAGTCACATATGTGCATCAGTAACACTACCTTCTGTGCATGTGCAGCACTTAATTAACACAGTAGATGCAAATAAATAAGAAGCTATTACACACTAAACTCAATATTGAGACAGTGTAATAATTCTGTTTGCTGGCATACATTCATAAGAATGTAAATGCCGAAGTTATGCTCACTTTGTTGCTGTCTCATGGCAAATAACCTTGAGAAAATTACCCATTAGTGAGCAAGAGATTGGCATATATATACAATATATTGACAAAAGTCACCGGACACCTAGAAGAGAAACACAACATAGCATTTATTGACATACATTAGTACGGTTTCGGTCCACTCTTGGCCTTAATGCATGCACTGACCTTTCGAGACATGCTTTCGACAAGGTTTTGGAACACAGCGACAGATATGCGCTTCCATTCAGTACATAATGCTGCTGCTAACTGTTGCTTAGTAGTAGGCCTTGGTTCCAAACTTCTTATGCAGCACTCTAATTCATCCCATAGGTGCTCTATAGGATTAAGATCAGGGCTCTGTGCTGGCCAGTCCACACACGATATGGAATTATAGTCAAACCACTCCATAACAGTCCTGGCTTTATGGCTCAGTGCATTATCCTGCTGATACGAACAAGACTCGGTTCCATAGTATTGCCACAGAGTTGGTAGGGCATAATTGTCCAGAATATCAAGGTAGACGTGCTGGTTAACAGGTATGTCCACAATAACCAATGGGTTGGGACCATACCACGAAAAACACCCCTACACGAGTACACTGCCAGCTCCAAACTTGACCATAGGAACAGTACACTGTGGTAAATTGTATTCCCCTGGCTGCCGCCATACCCACACACGGTTATCAGACTGATGAATCATATATCTGGATTCATCAGTCCATAAGACCCGTTTCCATTGATCTACGGTCCACAATAAATGTTTTTTACACCATGCTAAACTATGAGTAGCGTTCCAAGTGGAGATGAAAGGCTTATGAGCAGCCACACAACCATGGTAACCCATGGAATGAAGTTCTCTGTGAATGGGACGTGTACATACCGAGGTTCCAGCATTTTTACTCACCTGTACACTGAGGTCTTGTGCAGTACTCCATCGATTAGCTGTAACGAATTTCCTGAGGCTTCGACGTCCTCTATCACTGATTTTCTTTGGTCTGCCGGAACGTTTTGCTGCTTCAGGCACGCCATGTGTCTTCCACTTATTCAGTACATCCAAAACAGTTGACTTGGGTATGTTTAAATGCCTCTCGGTTTCTCTTTTTGTCCACAAGAGAAACCGAGGTATTATATTAGTGGGTGTTATCCACACCCACTAATATAATACCCAACAATCTTTCCTTTCTCAGTGTCAGTTCTCTCAGGCTGCAACGTTTTCACTCAACCTCACGGTGCGATATAATCGCTGTCAGCTGCAGACTTGTTTTTATACCGTTTGCAGCTGTACCACACATCTTAACAACACAGCAGATCTGTTAATTTACTTTTGAAGGGGTGTCCAGTGACTTTTGTCAATATAGTGTATGTTTACATATGTAGTTTAAGCATTGCATATGCTAAGCTTAAACAGCACTACATGGTAACATAACGTTATTAGCTATATAAATATTTTGCAATATCTGTTATATAATTCTGTTTAGCATGTTTAAATTTAGTGTCAAAAAGATGACACTCAGACATAAATCAGTTATTACTTCAAAAATAACTCCTTGAACAGTGCATAAATTATAAGAATATAGCATTTGCTTACCATATGAAGTCAGCAGTAATTTGATAGTTGTTCATCCGACTACTGTTCCTGTGTTTTCTCACAATGGGCTTCATGCTAATATAGGTTTTTATACAGATCCGAATAAAATGTTGAGATGTAAACAATAGTTGAAAGTTGAACAATGTTGGAATTGAAAGATGATTGGTTAAAAATTCCCCAATTTCATGAACAAACTGCAAAACAGATGAATAGAACTTGATTTAAAAACGTACAAAAATATCCGAGGTGATATAGAAGTGCAAAAAGAATCTGTCTGACATCATCACTAATGCAATATTGTAAAGAAAATAATACAGAGCCTGATTGGACTAATGTCAAACTGATAACATCCACATCACACCCATAGGCAGATCCTTATGGCTGAAGCTATTGCCATCAAAAAGATAAAGGATCGCAACACTAGTACACCAATAGACCTTTCATATGCATGGAAACATACACTACAACAAGGGAGAAATTGAAAAAATAAAAATATGAAATATAAAATGCAGAACAGGAAAGGATTAAGAACCTTACCATCGGTAGATGGCACAACCATGAGCATGCGCATTAACGAACTCGACATTACCAACGGAGGTGACGTGGCAGGATTTTGAGGAAACAATGGCATACAGTCACCAACAGCATTAACAACAGCTGCCTTTGATAATGACCATGGCTAGGTGGTCGAAACGCATCAGGAGGATGACATCAGACTGAACCTTTTTGCACTTCTACATTACCTTGGATATTTTTGTATGTTTTTAAATCAAGTTCTATTCATCTGTTTTGCAATTGGTTCACAAAATTGGGATTTTTTTTTTTTTTATCCAATCGTCTTTGAATTCCAACATCGTTCAACTTTTAACTAATGTTTATATCTCAACAGGGACGTCGCAGGCCTTGAAATCTGGATGGGCGACGGGTGGGCGAGCCTTATTTTTGGTGGGGCAAGCTTGGTGCAAATCTTTTCTTTCTTTTTTTTTTGTTTTTAATGAAACACTGGAAGTACTAATTTTTAATGCTTTTTACTACCTGCTACAAAAGAATTCCTGCAATCCTCGCCCCTTCCACCTGGACACACACACGTTCACAGATCTGACTAGTTACACCACTGGTGTAAGGTACAGGTGTTACTAGAATGCTGCCTTCGACTTTTTGCTTGCTATGAATGCATTGTCTTAAATTGCTTTTCAAAATTTTGCATTTTCGCTTACAAAAATAGTACTTTACTTGAACAATTTAAAGGAAAACGTCGTTTTTGTTTATATAAATGAAATTTTAGCGTCGTGCCACGCAGTCACGATACCTCCCCCTGCCTTAACTCCCTTCCTTCGAGCCAGAGACTTTGCCTTGTACCCCTCTCCTACAAAGCAGTCTTCGCCCACTTCCTGCACTTTCACTCTCCCGGAACAGGGTCAGAGCACTGGTGTAGCTTTAGACTCCACTTTCCGTGTTGAAATCCCCTGTTTTGTAAAGGAAACAAACAGCAGACCACCTAGTAGTAACCCCTCAGTGAATTCCTATCCACCCTCCTCATGAACGCCCTAGTTGTCGTATAAACATGAAAAAGAGGCTTTAACTAAGGAATTGGAACAGTAAAGAACAGTTGAATTTTCATGGCCCTTCGGATTATATTTTGATAAACTTTCTACGGAGACGTAAACAATGCACTTTCTAGGGGGAAATACACAGATCTACATGAAATAAAATGCAATACTTATTACTTGGCAAAGTCCAGATTATATTTTAAAGTTAAATATGTTGAAAAATGGCACATTTTGAACTGGGTGGGCGGCAGGGTGGGCAAGACAAAAGCCCACCCTCACCCCCCTTGCCGACGTCCCTGCATCTCAACATTTTATTCAGATTCGTATAAAAACCTATATTAGTATGAAGCCCATGGTGAGAAAACACAGGAACAGTAGTTGGCATGAACAACTATCAAATCACTGCTGACTTTATATGGCAAGCAAATGCTATATTCTTACAATTTATGCATTGTTCAAGGAGTTATTTTTGAAGTAATAACTGATTTATGTCCGAGCATCATGTTTTTGACGCTAACTTTAAATGTGTGAAAGAGAATTATATAATAGATATTGCAAAATATTTACATAGCTAATAACCTTGGCATTATATTCTTATGAATTTAAACAGATTTATCAAGTATTTAATAGAATAGATTCATTCTTGACAGTTTTCATACGAGATAAAATTGTATTATTTAGGTATGGATTTTCCTTTCACTTTTGGAAATCACAGAACAGTGGCTGCCCTATCCTCTTCACGGGGCCCTTCGCAGTCGCAATAACCCATTTTATATACATGTACTGTATATATACATTAAAAAAAAATTACATGTTGCTTACTCTGACCGTAAACCAGTCGCTCGCTTTTTTTTTTTTTTTCTAATATTATTAAAATTGGTCATTATTTGTTTATGATCGTAAACTACAACTACAATAATTTAGGTGACACCAGGCAAAAACTGCTAATTAATTGGTGGCGGTGCATGGACCTGGGCGGTTGCCCGGTATGCCCCTACCCGGGGCTGCCACTGTCACAGAAATAAATCAGTGTGGGGGGATCAGCCCATAGCCAATGGTTCCAGTTGGTCAATCCACGTAAGGATTCTCAAACAGTGAGTTAGGGTCTTTTGTCTAATGTCATACAGAACTAGCTGGTACCTCAACAATATACTGAAGCTTAATTTTGTGTCAGCTTCTCTGGTTCACAGAGGTCCCTGTTCTCATGTGTGGCATTGTTACCCAGCAGGGTGCCACATGGCCAGGAATGAAAGATAGAGGACGGCTTATAAAATCATCGGAGGGCCAGAGTCTGGAATGCCTGCAAAGGAAGAAGATAACGACAGGTTTGCACGACTCCTGGAAAAGTCACGGAATTTGATTTCCCTTCTTTCTAGGCCTGGAAAGTCCTTGATTTTTTGTATACAGTAAAACCTCTAAATATAACAGTCACTGCTTGGACTGGAACAAAGTGACTGATGTTGGGAGGTGGCCATTGTTTGGAGGTTAGGGCTAAGTTAACATTGCTGGGCCATTGCATTTGTCCAAAAACAGAATAAATATATGAAGCTTATTCACAATGAAGAACATGTTGCAATGCTTTTTCCAAATGCTGATTGCTGAATAAAACTGTATATAACAATTAAATGAATTAGTTACAGTGTAGGATTTTAAGAAGTCAGTGTCTGACGTCTAGGGTTAACCAGCCCTTTAAAATAGCTAGCTAGGAGATTAGTGTTAGGAAAGAAAAATGTTAAATAGTAAAGTGTGACTACACAGTTAGTTGCACACATGCCATGAAGCAGGAACAGAGCTCACAGAAATCAAACCAATAGACATCGTCCCCATCGGGCAAAATTGCAGGCTCCATCAACACCCTCTCAGCACCTGTGGGTGATTGAAACGTATATGGAAGCTCCAGCTCGCTTCGTGTAGATCTAAACTTTCAACTCCTTTCTTTTCACTTAAGCATACCACCGTACTACCTGTAATCCAACCCATTATGCCCTTAGCAATAACTATTCCTTCTCCCTATCTTACCCTCTTCCGGAAGTAGCAAAGGAATTATGTAAACTCGAGTCAACATTGTGTCCATTAGGTCTACTTCGAGGCAGACTGGGGTGTTCGTCGACCACTGTTAAGAGGTTTTATTGTTCAGAGGTTATCGCTAATGTTACTCCTACGGAAGCTGTTTGGTACCAACCAAAACTTACCATTCCTTGGATGTTACAGTTATTCAGAGATGTCCGTTAATTAATGTTTCACTGTATTTCTGAAATGTTCTGATTGTGTGAGGAATGAAGATGTATTGCAGTTGTGTAATGTAAAGCAAAATGTTGTTAGCAAGGTGGAGACTAATATGCTTCGGTGGTTTGGCCATGTTGGAAGAATGAGTGATGAGATGCTTACTAAGAAAATCTTTTAGCCCAAGTGGTAGGAAGGAAAGGCAGAGGAAGACCAAGGAAGTCATGGGAGGATCAGATTCAGGAGTGTCTGCACGAGAAGAAGATTATGAGTATGAAGTATAGAAGGTCTTGTGTACAGCGTGTGATGGATGTCAGTGAAGCCCGAGTTCTATGTCAAGATCGCTGTAAATGGAGAAGTTTGATACAGCAACAGTAAGTAAAAATTATCTGGTAGTTTGTATTTCTTTGTGGAGCTAACCTCTGAATCTCAGAGAACAGCTTAGTGATATGTATGTATGTATGTAACAAAAATTTAAAAAAATGGTCAAAATGTTTGAATTGGTTACATCACTTTGTTCTAGCTTCCTTTTGTCCTTTGCTCACGATGATTCCATATAGTGTGGAGACATGATATCATCTCTTTCATCTTGCGTCCCACTTCAGAGCAGAATGTTGCCACATTTCCAGCAACCTTGGTTTGTGGTACAGCATTTGTGTGCAGTTGGAGTCATAACAGCATGTGGAAACTTTCCCACAAGTCCAGGATGGCTGTTCCTTCTAATAACATATGCTTTCCTCACTGAAGCAGATTGATATCTGGCCTCCCTGCTGCCAGTGCATCAGGGAATAGATGACTATGGAATAGGGGATCTTCAGTGCGTTGGCAAAAGTTTTGTACTATTATCATTGCTAAATTCCAGACTGCTTCATCATGTAAATTTTATGCTGTGCAGTTTTTGTATGGGGAAATTTTGCCACTTTATTGAAGGTGTAACAGCACAAACCATAGGATTTCATTAGAATTCTAAATGCATAGAAAATTTCACTTCAATTTGCACAATATTTGAAACAAAGCACTCTGTGACGAAGTTCTGGAAATTCTTGGGAAAGTCCTGAAATTTATTTTCTATAAATTTGTACGAACCGTGTAAGGAGAATAAAGTGCAAGAAACCTTGTGTGAGACATGTTATGGATGTCAGTGAAGCTCAAGTTGTGTGCTGAGATTGCTATATGTGAAGGTGGTTAGATAAGCACAGAAGTTTTGTTAAAGAAAAATTAAAAACCACAAAAGCTTTTTGACATCATCTTGGTGCTTGATCATCTGTCTGAGTGTGATCAAGACCCAAGACGGTTTCAAAAAGCTTCTATTTTTTTCATTTTTTTCCCTAATGTAACTTTCATGCTTTTCCAACTACCTTCATTGTTACCTGCAAACAGCATACTTATTGTGCTGTAACTGGAGAGGTTTAATACATGAAAAGTAAGTAAACAGTTGAACTTTGAAATATGGTTCAATTTCAAATGCGTTTTTGCATGCATTCATTTAGAAACCCACCCTTTCCCCCTCCAGTTTGCTTGAAAGTGCTAAACATTTCAGAATGCTCTAAAAACAATGTGGAACAAACATACATCATACATCTTTTTTGTATGGCAACATGGAGAGCAAAGCCTAAAGAAGTTCCACGAAGAAATAAACTCCTTCCACCAGTCCATCGATTTTACATATGAGAAGGAAAGCGACAGAACCTTGCACTTCTTAGACATTCTCTTTACCAGGAAAGGAGATGGCCAACTACACACGGAAGTATTCTACAAACCGTCAGTGGTTCTTAACGTCATCCTCTCCAGCTCCTTCTCCTGATTTCATATAAAACAGCTATTTTTAGATCATGGTTCAGAAGAGCATTTGTTAATTCTTTGACCATAGAAACCAGAGAAAAAGAAATAAACATCGTCAACAAGGGGCTTTCAGCTGGGTTTTCTAGCCAAACACTAGATTCAATATTGCTGCGGGTCCAAATGTCTAAACCTAGGACTCCTAATACCACAAGTAACTACAATTTAAGATATTGTGGATCCATAACGTATTATCCTTAGTTCTCCTTCAAGTTCAAAAACATTGTTAAAAAGTGTGGAGTAAATGTGGTTATCCAATCTCCTGCATCTATACATGACACGGTATCTACAACCAAACCACCTATAAGTAAAGAGAACACAGCGGGAGTTTATGACATACCCTTAACCTATCTAGACGGCAGCACAAAGTCATATGTTGAGTTAACTAAATGGTCACTCCAGATAAGGGCCAAGGAGCATAAAAGAGACATTAAGAACAGGAAAACTACAACCGCTTTGAGCAAGGAAGTCATTCAAAAAGGAGCAACCCCACTTTGGAGCATGATGAAAAGAATAGCACCCTGTACAAGCTATGTTGGCCCAGCCGCACATGAAAGTCTCTAGATCATGACCCAGTCACACCCATGCAACAGAAACTTGTCTTATGAGATATCAGATGCCTGGAGGAATCTCCTAAACAAGCATCAAGGGAACAACAGGTAATTCCTCTCCATGACGCATGATCACGTCTAAACATGGACCTCAATGTGAAATGGAACAGTTTAGTTCTATAATATAAAGTTTTTGATTGTAACAACTTTGTAAGTTGCTATCTCTGAGAAGGCTTTAAAAGCTTAGCCCAGACGAAGCCTCCCAGTGGAGCGCGAAAGCTCAACTGAAATTGTGTATGTGTTTTACGCCATTAAGAGGAAGTTTTTTAGTTTATAAACGGTGTAATAGTTTTCGATAATTGCAGAACTCAACAAATATCTAGAATCTGGAGCAGATATTGTTTTGACATACTGCTGTACAGGGGCTTGCAATATTTGAGGAAGTTGTGAGAAATTTTGAGTTTAATTAACGGTTTCCATCCTTTTTAATAAGGGAAGGGGGTAGTTTAGCAAAGTGGCTAAAATATGAATTCTTCCTTTATGTGTTAAGTTAAAAGTGAAATGAAAGCATTCTGATATGATAACACAGCTCACTATCACTCAATCAGCATCTGTTACTCATAAAATCCTTAACCTGCTAATTCAGTCCAAGCTCACACTTGCTAGCTGAAACCAAATAATTTGCTTAATAATTTTGTAGAATTCTTAATTTTTTGATTTCAGTTTTTGTGAAAGATTTAAGAATTAAGAAAAAAAAATCAATTAATGAAACAAAAAACTGAATGTAATTTCTTTACAATTTGTAACGTGCAAAAATTGCACCTTGCAATATATAGTACATGCTGTTATATTATTAGCTGCATGAGCATGTCTATGATTGTGTATCTGTGTGCACTCTATTTTTAACCAGTGTTTTCATTTATTTTTTTCAGGATATAACCAATGGGGCTGAAAATGGTACAGAATCTCCAGTGTGGAAACGAAGAGATGATGTGGAAACCAGTGACTATGATTCTAATGTTAACAACTCAAGATATTCTAGAGCTTCAGATGCACTAGAAAATGACAATGGCAGCTCTATTGTTGATCCATTAAGTTCCAGGAACTCTTTAGCAGAAACATCTCAAACATCTGTTGCAGACTTATCAGCATTATCTGGCTTTTCCAGTCCAAACACCACACTCACGAGGCATAAAGAATGTCAGAATGGCAGTGGGTCCCCTCAAAGTCCAGCTACTCGACCAACAGAGCTACGACGTACTTTGTCCATGTACGATAATGTTGACTACAAATCTGAGAGCCTTGTTTCCAGACAATCCCCTCCAACATCTCATTCTCCTGATACCGTCAGGGTTTTTGTGCCATATGAATGTTCTCCTACTTCTAAGGCTCCCTCATCTTCCACATTGTTACAGGATCACTCACCCTCACATTGCATTTCCATGACACCGACTAACGGAGATGTCACTCCAACAAATCAAGATCCAAATAAGATCACAATTCAAGTCATTTCTGAATACAAGGAGAGTGACATGCCTAATGGAGATGTAGAGGGATGAGGCTCATCTGTTTTATTATTGCAGGAAAACTGTTACATGCTGGAATTTTTTTGTCGCACGTAGCATAATTTCATAAATTTTGAGTGGATTATGTTTTTACCATGAAAACGTACATAAGTTTGAATCAAAACAGCGTGAGCAATTAAGTCTGCTTTTGTTACTGTGAAATAGCTCTCACTGTTTTTGTAACAGGTTACATCCTGCGCTTGAAAGCATTCCTAGGATTAGAACTGCCATATAAACATGATTTAGTAAAATTTATAGTATTTTTTAAACTTTCAATTAATTTTCCCAGTGATTTAACTGAGAATGTTTTCAGTACAGTATTTTATTACTAAATTTTAACTTACGTACATAGTGCATCTATCCATTGATATTTGTAGATGAATTTGAATTTATACAAGTTCATCTAATAATTAAAAGGATAACTTGTTTTTAAAAAGAGATATAAAAGGGGAATATAGCACAGAATTATAAACTCACCTGCATACATTCCCTGTTTTTGTTGAGATATACACGGTCGTATCAGAATAATATGACCACCTACCTAATAATGGGAATAACCACCCTTGGCCTGGATGACAGTGGCAAGAGGGCATGCCACGGACACAATGAGGCCCTGGAAGGTTGCCCGAGGCACACATGATCACCAAACGTCCAACATGAAAGAGTGCATGTGGTCAGCGAGGATGGACAGGTAGCCATTGGCATTCAGAGACCCATCCAGTGGTACCAGGTCATACCAGGGAAACATCCCCCAGACATGCACACTGCCACTGCTGACCTGTACTTGACTGACAAGCTGGTCCGGGTGTTGGTTCTCGTATGTCTGACGCCATATCCGCCATTGCTCATCACTTCTGTGGAGTAGAAACCTCGATTCATCGGAGAAGCAACCTTTTCACACTCTTCCACTGTCCAATGACAGTAGTCCCATGCGAACTGCTGGTGTTGTTGCTGATGGACCTGGGTTAACATGGGTGCCTTGACGCAACATTGACTCTGGGGACCCATGTGCAACAGGGTTCGCTGTACTGTTATCAAGGACACGTACCTGGGTGCCCCAGTGTTCATTTACATTGATTGCCCTTTACCAGTCGATTGAGGCGATGTTCTCCTCTGCGGTTAATGGCCTTTGGAGCTCCACAGTTATGACGTCAAGAGGTACTCGGTGTGCCAGTGGTCCATTCTTGGTACACCCTTACTACAGCACCTAGCAAACAGCCCACGAAGTCTGCTGTTTCAGAGATACTTCCACCCTTGGTGCTGTAGCCAATGATCATTTCTTTTTGAACGTCCGTCAGATCACTACCTCTGCCCATTGTACTCACGTTATGCACTATGGCTCATCTGTCCTGGCCGACCGCTTATATCTCCGTGTGGTTGACCTTGCTTGTCACATGCACTCTGTGATGTGCCTGGGTGAGTACTCTGTGATTCCATTTCCAGGGGTGGTCATTGCATTCTGATACGACTGTGTATATATCCCATTGTGGTACAGGTCACTGTATTTCATATTCACAGAATTTCCTTGGTTGCTAGTAAAAATAAGATGGAGGCTGATTGCTGCATACTCTTGTTTTAGCTGAAATATTGCCTGATGTTGGATTGGCAAATGAGTTCCTCAGTGATATTTGAAAATTTTGCTATCGTACTTTAAAATATTACAATAAACAAAAAAGGTGATTGCATTTGGCAGTAAAGGCTTAAGAATATTGTAGAGAAACCAGTTTGATGCAGGACTTCAAATGAAAGAAATAAAGGAAGTTTGTGGAAATCAGTATTAATTTTTTTTTTTAATTCTGTGTATATATGTGTGGTGCCACACCAGTTTGAACCCCCACTTTTTGGTATACAAGAATGATATGAAAGTGAATGAATGATTATATAGACATTTGACGTGGACTAGGAACATCAAACAGAAGTCATCGCTCTTTCCACGTTTATGAGTGAGTCACGGAAAAATTCTCATTTGCCGCCACCAGGCTTTTTTTGGGGGGTTTTTTCGATTCCGGGTGGTGAGCAATGATAATTTTTCCATGACTCACTTATAAACATGGAAAGAGCTATGACTTCTGTTTGAAGTGAATGAATGGACAAATAACAATATGCAGGAAGCCCCACAGTCTTGATTTTTACTTACAACCAGGGTGATTGTGTGAGAAAGCACTGCAACTTGTATCTTAACATATGTTTTAATCATCACATTACACTTTAATTTGACTAGCTTTTTTGTTTTTGAGGTTCCTTGAAGAACCTCAGATGAAATCAGTAGGATTACAGACTGATAGAAAGTTTCAAAGGTCCTGAAGATTTGTCTTAAAAGTTTAGAATCAAGGAGTATAATTAGATAAGTGAGCAGACAGAAAAGCACATCGCAAGAATTATAACTGAACTGTTCAAATTCTGCTTTAATTTTTTTTCACTTATTCCTAAAAGCTGTAATTTAAAAAGATACAGATGTCTGCTAAACAATCATAACAGAGAAACTAGTGTTGCATGGGGTCGATCTCAAATGTTTGCAAAAACTGAATTTTTTAAACTCCGGAATATGTTTTATGCCATACTAGAGCGACCTTGTTTACATGGCTCCTTTAATCCTGTCTCATCATAAGCTTACACTTATGTAACAAAGTCCTTAGATCTTTAAAAAAAAAGAATGTTTGCATTTACTTTCATTATTCCAATTTTCACATCCATTAAGAATATCATGTTATTAAGTTCAGTCCTGTTGTTGCTCTTTCTCTCTCTCACTCCCTTTTTTCTTTCTTAATATTTTCATTGTCTTTCATGTAAACTTCACCCACCTTTTGTCGATGTTGCTCTCTCTTGTTTTGATTTGGAAATCTTCAATAAGGATGCTCTCAGAAAAGTATTTTTTAGTAGTCTCCAATACTTAATTTTTCATGGGATTTGCATGCACTAGGTGTCAGTTCATATAAATTATATTTTATCTGGCATTGCAGTGGCTATTTCATAGTACTGATCACATCATGGCTCACCGCATGTGTGTGAAAATGTGTTAAACCATGATAATGGTAAGTTGAGGGAGGTACTTGTAAGGCAGAAAAAAAAGCATCATAAAGTGAACCACAGGCACTGCTGATTAAAACACTCCTAGTAATGGATCTTGTAAATTTGCACTTGCTCGTAGATTTATTTATTCAATTAAAACCATCAATAAGTAACTACACACATGTGCATGATCTATCTATATTTATTTAAATTCTATTTTAACTTGGACAGCTTTCAATTATTCTTCATATTTTCTGAGTTCTCTTGTATTTTCAGACATTTCTAGCCTCTAGATCTTTATCAAGACCTGTGATTAGAAACTGTACCAAAAGTTTTGTTTGCACAGAGAAAATAAAAGTTTTGTTGTCAGGTGCCTCGTATAATGGCCAGTTATTGGATTAAAAGTTTCTCATTATGCATTTTGTAAGTCTATTATTTTTGAATTAAGTTGTGGAAAATGCTAAGAACACAAAATAAAGAGTCAGGCACTTAGGTTCAAAGCTCTCAAGTTTATGGGTTACCTATCTTTCTCAAGAGGAAAGCGTTGCTGAACCAGAGCTAGTATAGAATGGTTGGATAAGTTTTTAGATGTCAAAACCTGCACAACTTGAAAATTACTGGAGAAACTACAAATTCTGATCATGAAGCTGCTGGCAAATTTTCTAAAGAATTAAAAGCAGTCATCAAAGGAAATGGGCATCACTGCCAGCAGATGCCATCCAGAAAATTACATCAGCGAAGAAGACAAAGTTGTTCCTGGATTTAAAGCAGCTAAAGTGCCAACACAGAAGATGGCTGCTATGTGCCAACACAGAAGATGGCTGTAAAATGAAGCCTTTACTGGTCTACCACTGTCAAAGTCCCTGTGCACTAAAAGGCTTAAGCAAGAACATGCTGCTCTTGCACTAGAAAGCAAATAAAAAGGTTTGAGTAACTGGCCAAGTCTTGGAATATTGATTCACTAATCATTTTGCAGTTGAAACAGAGATATATTTTCAAAATCTAACCTTGCTTTTAAAGTATTACTCATCTGTGGTAGTGAGCCTGGTCACCCTAATCGATGTATCTGAACCAAATAATACCCAAAATGTTCTACGCCGCAGAACATTTGTAAAACCTGGTCCCTATGAAAAATGTTCACACAGCGACTGGTTTTTACGAAAGCTACTGCCAAACAATTCCTTCAGTTTCTCATCTCAGCAGTACCGGCCATAAATCTGCCAAAAGTGATAAGGTATTATCTGCTCCACAACACTTCTGATCTGCGGAAAGATGGAGTTGGGCTAGTCCCTCCGACACCAAGGAATGATGGCAAAAGACTAGTGTCCCTGACACAAGCATCATGCCACTGGGTAGAAAATAACAACTCGAACATCTCTCTCTCTCTTTCCTTTCTTAGATTTGTCACCATTCTTACAGCCCTTTTAGCAGGCAATCAGTCAAAAAGGATTAGTGTCAATCTTCCCCTAAATGACCATATTTAATAACAAAACTAACGGGAATGCAAAGCTTTCTGATGCGCGGGTTCAGCATTCATTCCAGCCGTGTTCGGCACACTTTTGAGACGGTGAATATATTTGTTTGAGCTGATTTCAGCCTATTTTGCTATCCCTGACTTCATTCGTTCCAGCTGGTTAAAAGGTTAAAGGCAGCAATGATTTTGATAACCCAGGGAGTGAGCCTACAGTTAGAGAATGGTAGAAATGCCACAACATCAAGTTATTGACAGTATTAATTCGTTCCAGCCGGTTAAAAGTTAAAGACTGCAATGATTTTGATAACCCAGGGAGTGAGTCTAGAGTTAGAGAATGGTAAAAATGCCATAACATCGAGTTATTGACTGTATTCAAGCATCATATGAAGTCAAGATATCAATATTAAATGCCTCATGAGAAAACTTTGTGGAAAGACATCATTGACTACTTCAAAGGTTTCTTAGCTACAAGGCATTGCAACGTGGAGATTGCACAGAAGGTGAGTGGAGATGGCTTCTGTCTGATGTAGAAGATGATGTAATAGAGTTCATTGCAGGGGCATTCTGATAGCCGCCGCAACCCCACATCAGGGGGGCTTGCAGCTAAGAGGGCCTCCAAACTCTGGAAAAATATTAGAATTTTTTTTTTCCGGAAACTGCATATAAAGCTGAAGAAATATCCAGGATTTTTTTATTTTTTTTTACAGGAGCTTTGAAGTATTAAAAATGAAAGCAAATTTTTAAAATTTTTTCTTTAAGTAAGTACATAAACATTTGAAAATCATTTTCGCAGTTTTAGTTTATGAAAACTGGAAGACTGAAAAGTAGCTATTCTAGACAACTGGAAGCCCCTTCATAGCCAAGCAATAATCCCTATGCATGTACGTGAAAGAAATATCAGTTCAATGAATGTAATTTTTATACTAATGAAAAGATATCATATATTACAGGTATTTGTGCAAAACTGTGCATTATTTGGAATATAATGAACTGAAAGGTGTTCTTTGGGGGTCCAAGAAACAGAAACCTGTGTCATTTTTTATCACAGTCAAGAGAATTGTTTGCAGTATAATTGTAAACTGTTGCTCTTCTGCCCATCCTCCACCCCAAATTCTGAAATTTTTTGAAGCCCCTGCAGATTGTGAGGCCCTAAGCTGTAGCTTATTTAGTTTAGGCCTTAATCCAGCACTGATTACACAACAGTTTTTTGATAAAGACTCAAGTTTTGAGAGAAGCCTACAGTTTAAGTGTAGTCTTGGCAGCACAACTTACTACTTAAAAAGAAGTCTATGCTCAGAATTAAAAAAACTGGTAAGACAAACCAGCATGACATAATACCTCAGACCACAGTCTGTGTCTTCTGTTTCAACTGCTTCTGAACCAGGATCATCAACATTAACCCCACTTCTGGAAGTGAACCTGGATCACTTTCAACAACACATTTGCCACAGGTGATGTCTGTTGCTAACATCCCTAAGAAGAAGTTTCTCCCACTGATGTAAAGTTCTGACATAAATGGCCCTGTATCCACCACTTCCAATATGTAAATATCTAGCACTTTAACCACAATCTCATCCCCCAGAGCAAGACTGACTGCTTATCTATGTGAGTGCTGATTTATTTTAGTAAACATAGTATTTCTGTCAATGCTTGTGTTCATATTTCTGATGTGTTAACATAGTTTCAATGTCGTTAAAATACATTTGAGGCATATTTTATATCGCTGCATGCAACCCCCTCTTCTCCATATGTTAATATATTTAATATGTGCGGTTTCAATTTTTGTGAGGTTTTTGCAGAACATAACCCTCACATAAATTGAAGATTTACTATCCTGAGAAAAAGACTGTTAAGGTATATGTGTTTGTACTTAGTAATATCTATTTGCAAGTATTGCATTCTTGAAGATCAATATCAGATCGGAAGTAGCAGCAGTGAGTCACTTTATGATTTCTTCCATTGCTTTTATAGAAAGACACCTAAAAGTTTAAAAAGTCTGTTAAGCAAGGACAAGTGAAAAACTTGCATCTGAACCAAGAAACTGCTCTAAGTTTTGAATACTCAATAACGAGCTTTAGTAGTGTTATTAAAATCATTTCTGTTAGAGACTTAATCAAAATTTTGATAATTTGAGCTTCTTATAACTTGGAGACTTCCAACATCTATTGCTTTTGCTTCTTTGGGAATTGTACTCCAGGTTTTTACTTAATTGATCATACACAGAATTTGTATATCAGAAACTGAAGTTTCAGTATCAGTTTGTTTAGTACTTTTGCACTGTTAGTTCCTAAGTGGACATTTCTGATTTACGGATGCACATGTGTATATGCTTGCATTTTCGAGTTTAGTATTTGTTCCCTGTTTCATAGCAGCTTCATTTTGGGAACACTTTTTGTATACATTACAAACTTCTAGCTTGCTTCAGAAGTATTTGTGTATTTCCATTCAGATCCTCAGATTAGTGAAATTTATTGTTATTATTTGTTAGAGCTGTATTTAATGTCGCTGACTTTTTAGATTTCATTTTGTTTTTATTTTGCAATTTTTTAAATGCAGCATTTAATATCATTTGTTGTTTGTGTGTAGCAGACAGAATTTTTGTTGAAATTCTTTAACTCTTAAAAATGAAAATTATAGCACAGTATTTCAAATAGATACCACTAGTTATTATTATATGTTAATTTATAACTCAGCCAAATGCATTCAACGTGACTTATTCCAAATATTATTGTAATGATTAATTGTGTGGCATTATGTTTTCTTTAATGATTGATAGAAGATGTACTTATGCCAATTTATTTTTATTATTGTTATTATAAATTGGCATAAGTATATGCTTAAATTAAGACTTTAAACTTATAAAAAGTATTTTTATGTGTTTTAAATTTAAGACTCTGAACAGAAAAGTCTTGTGCATTAATACTTTCAATTTTGGTCCATTAGCATCAGCTGTAATTAACGAAAGTGATAATTTCATGTTGTACTTTCATACCTTCCATTTCACTTTGGGATTTTGGTAATCTCTACACCTTCTTAAAGGTAATTAAAGCCAACAGAAAAGATCACAGAGTGGAAATAAATTTGCATTTCAACATTTTCAATTGGATAGGAACACAGGGGTATGAATAATAGTGATATAAAAGATGGACTGGAAAAATGTGATATTTCCATTAGCAGATGTAATGTCTCTTAAATTACATGTGTTTTTAAGAAATCAACTGTTGAGTGTAAATTAAATTTTATTTGCTAATTTGAAGTATAGGGAGGGAGAATAAGGAGCAACTAATTATGTCTCAAGTCATTCCCTATTTTGTCAGCGTATGTTATTTCTTTAATCCAGCATTCAAATGGTAAACCTCCTGACCCAGGCTCAACCTGAGCCCAGATTTTTTCTTTTAACTGATAAAAGAGGAGTTGCCATTTAGGTGGGGCTCAGGCTTTATAAATCAGGTTGGGCCTGTGCAGATCTTCAGAGGTTATATCATCTGGGAACAGCTGATTGTGGGAGGAACAGTCTTATGGACTTATGGAATTGAAAAAAAAAAAAACCACAAAAAACTTGTTGACTAGAAGTAATTCAATGGGCTATTTATTTATCTGTTAAAAAAGCATTGCTGCATTTGTCTAGAGTGAACCAGTTTTGAATTTCAATTCAGAAGCAATACTGCTAATATCAAACTACTCTTTTCTTTTTGTTCATTTCTGACATCAGTTTGCTTTGTTGTTTTTTCAGGGATTTGTGTGCTAGTGTGTCTTAAAGTACAAGTTTTATGTTCTTAAAGCTTACCAATGTATGTGCAGCTGCACAGATCGATGCATCAAAGAATTTTAATTATTTTTCAGGACCATTTAATTCTGTCACTTTTTATTTAATTCATATTTCTTTTTTCGGGTTGTAAACATTCCATTTTGGTATTGGTATTCCATGATTTAGGAGTGAGAGGGACTTAAAAATGCTATCATTTAAAGCTGTGTACTTAAATTTATGTTATGCTCTACAACCTTCTATCTGTAATGTACCATGTTTTTACCATATATTGCATTCTAAGTTGATTACATTAAAAATTGAAAATTTCACTTCCTAATGCAATAAGAGTGACGAGCAATTGTTTTACCTTTTTAGAATGCTTTTTATTAAACATACATACATGTTTTCAATAACCATGATTTGATGTATGTGAATTGTGCTACAGAAAAGTATTGTTCCTTCAATATGTGTTACTCATGGTGGTAATGTGTTCAGTTCCCAAGTACGTAGCCAACATGTACTGTGTTTTTAAGTATGTGTAATTATAGGTAAAAACATATTTTACTGTTTTTAATGTGTTTGTGTGATCTGACTTTATGCTTATTCTGCAGTGTATATATTCATTTATTAAAATGATCTTGTAATGTATAAAATATTTAACTTAACTGTATCATAATTAATTAAAATAGTGTATGTTCAAGTACAAACTATACTGCTATTAATTCAGAGTGATACACCATTTACTATCATTCTCAAAGTCATGTTTTTTAATCATAGTCAATGAATAGACTTTGTTAGCAAATCAGAAGAATTAGATAACTTATTAAGATATTGAAACAGCATTCAGTATTATAGCATTCATTATATGCTCTGCTGTTTGTTCCTAAAAGTAATTGTGCTCATGTTAAACAGATGTACATTTTAGGAAAATCAGGAAAGAAATAGAAAAACATACTACAAACAGCTGAGCATCTAGTTTCTTATAGAAGACTAAGGGAATTTAAGGGTAATAGTGAAATGTATGTATATTCATTTTTGTTGGTATGTTACTTAATTTAAATATGCATTGATTTCTTATTTATTTATGAAATGTACATTTAAATGGGAAGCCTTTTAAGGCATTCTTGAAATAATGAGTCATATGATTTTCTGTTTTATTGCTCCGAAAGATGAGCAAATCCTATCTTTAAAGTTTGTAAACTGTCACTATGACTGTTTTACTGTTCAGCTGTCTGTATGACTGTTTTATTTGCTCTTTGTATTGTATCATCATCCTTTATTCTGCTTATTCTTATAAAATATCAGTGTTTCTATCTGTCATTTCATTAGCCACTGAATGCAACTTCTAGGTGTAGAAAATGATAATCACATGTAGTATGAGTTGCAAGAAATGACAAGGTATAATTTACTGCAAATTGTTCACTATCTTGCAAGAATTTCAGAAATCTTGTATTGTTATATCCAAAGCTCTTCAGGTAGTGTGTACTGATGTATTCAGTACTGTCTTTTTTTTTTCCTTTTAAGAAAAATCAACATTATAGTGCCTTGGAAGTGATCATGTTTTAATTAATAAACAGACTTTTTCGTATGGAATGCAGTTCATCAAAAAATTTAAAAATATATAAGTCTAGCAGCTGAATGAGTAGAATATTTCCAGAGAAATTCTGAATTGTATGTCCTGAAAAAAAAAAAAATCTGAGAGGTGTATTTCTTAGAGAAATCTTATAATGTTCCTGAAAAGTCATTTTCTCAACTAATGCAGCTTTAGTTTTGATGTCAATTAATAAATCTCCCCATTTTGCTCAAATGGATCCTTCAGAATATATTTAATCATGAATGTTTCATAAGTGGCACTCTCCAATAAAATAAAAAGAAAAGCAAATAACAGGTTGAAGATAATGATCCTGAAGGACCATTATATTCGACTGAAATTCGGAAGCTCTTATAAAATTAGCAGTTGTTTGTTTTCAATTGTTGTCATTTGTACTTCAACAATTGTCTAAAAACACTTATCAGGCATTTCAAAGTGAAATATTTATTAATATTTAATTGTACAAGGTTTGTACTAAAAATAATGCTTGTAAATGCTGTAATATGCATATCCATTGTGGTGTATTTATGTACTTTGTAGATAACTGAATTGCACTTCCATGTGCCTTTCATGCCATCTTTCCATAGATAAATGTTAATGAACTGTAGTGAAGGTAAAACATAGAGTTGAAAAAACAATTAAGATGAAGGTGGGTAGTTGTGATCTTTCCAACTCTTATACCAGGCTGACCAAGAGATTAAGTTATTAGACAGTTCTCAGCAATGTGCTAAGATGGGTTTAAAAGTTTGCCAGAGGAACAACCACCAACAAGGACAAACCACAGGCTGGGAATTAATCAGGTTTGGTCACTGATGATGACTGGCAATTAATTGATGACCTAATTCATGCAGGCATTAGCAAAACTATCCAGGATATCACCAGTCTTTTGCATTGTAATTAAGGTGCTGCAGAAACAGTGGTCAGAGATTTTGGCTATCCAAAAGTGTGGTTGAACTCATGCAGACAATTGCAGAAGTATTTAGTACATCACCAGTCTCTTGCATTGCAATCATAATGCTGCAGAAACAGTCATCAGAGAATTTGGCTGTCAGAAAGTGTGTGCCAAATGGATTTCTTATTACCTAACATTTGATTGAAAACTGAAAGAGTAATTTGATTGATGCAGACTGTTGCAGATTTATGCAATATGTCACTAGTCTGTTCTTGCATTGCAACCAAGAGGCTATGAAAACGGTCATCAGAAAATTTGGTTTTCAGAAAATGTGAGAAATGGATTTCTTATCAGCTGACATTTGTTTGAAAACCAAAAGTGTGGGTATGCATGCTGAACAGTTGGCAATGTTAGATGCCAAGAAGACATTTTTTTTTTTTTTAATGTGAGAGGAGATAATAAATGGACATCTGCATGACACTGGGACTACGAACCAGCTTATGCATTGCTTTAGCCTTGCATAAGAAGTTCAAAAGCCAGCAGTCGCACAGTAAGTTGTACTCAGTCTTTGTGATGGCAAGGTTGTTGTTCTCGTGGATTATCTGGAGTATGGTGCAATAGTGAACAGTGCTGCTATATTGCAACTGTGAAAAAGCTTTAGGAAGCAATTAAAAAGAAGAGACTGCAAGAAAGATTTCAAATCCATCCAGAGCTGCACCATGACTATCTACACATCCTATCCACCATCTGCCCAGTAATTACAGAAGCTGATTGGTATGTAATGCCATATGACCATTATAGAGAGGTGTTTACTGAGTCTCTTTCTGTGCCCTGTTCTGTGGGTTTGTTTGGCCTTCACTTAGAAGTTTTGGGGTTTATAAGTATTTACTCCAATGATGAAACAAATAAATTACCAGCTAAAGTGAAGACTCACTCTCTTGTAGTGAAGAGTAGATTTATTCAGCAAAGTATATAGTAAAAGATCTTTCCAACTTTGACCTAATTTATTTAAGTTTCTTTATAATATTAACGTATTGATCTGTTTCTGCTTATTATTCTATTGGGCTTCTTACTCAGTCACTTTGCTGCTAAGTTTCTTTTCCCAGCTTTATTTTTCTTTCAGTCTTCCATCTCGATACAGGGTATTCTTCCCACCTCTGTTTACCCAGGACGGAGAAATTTTCCAAGCTCTTGGAGAAAATCTTACTCATCAACATTTCTCTCCAAACATTAGACCCAGACTCTTCTTGTGTCTTTCTTCTTCCTTCCTTGAGAAATATGTTTGAGCTAGTAGTATCCCCCCTAACACAAACCAGGTAACCCTCCGGTCAGCTCAGCTGTCCTTTTGATGCCTATTATCCCCCCCCCCCTTTGTTAACAATGTACTTCCGAGTGTGCATTGATTCTTACAGACTTCTGACTGTCAATGCCACTTTGACCCACCATGAGAACAGGGGCAGATCCAGAAGTTTACTCTAGGGGGAGGGGTCGAGTATAAAGGGGGAAGACATTATGGAAGGTTTTTTTAGATAAACATTACACATATTGGCAGTACCACTGCTACCTGGCGTTCCTTTCCAAGGTTTTTAGAACACTCACTTGCTCCAGGAATGTTAAATACCTGAACGAACTGGAACACAAACAGGTGAAAAATCACAATTGCTTCATTAAATACCTGAACGCAACAGCTAAAAAATCACAATTATTTCAGTGCGATCGATTGCGCATTTCCCGAAGAAATGAACTTTGTGCGTTTTTGAAATTGGCACAGACTACGTCTGAATGAAATATTTCAAAACAAAGCCCTGTATTCGGAGTTGGTTAATTTAATAAACATTTTATTTTCGTGGTCTCCACCTGACATATTCTCATACATTAAAGTAAATACACGTCTGATTTCCGCCAAAACATAATGAGCACACGGTTTAGGCATACAATCACTAAATATAAAACACAGTAACTGGAATTTTTCTATCCCCTCCCTCCCTTTTTTTTTTTTTTTTTTTGTTTTAACTGTGCCTGACGGCAACAAAAAATCATTTTTGACTTCTTTTCATTGGTTACAAAATAACGAAACTCTACGTCCATTGGAAATTAACGTAAAAAAGGAAAAATAAAGCAGTTCTGATATCGGTTACTTTACATACATGAATGAAAATTCCAATGAAGGATGGTAGACACAGGGGCGTACTTAGTGTGTGTTACAATTACACTCTTACAAAAATGAGATGAAGAGAACTTGGTCTTTCTTTTGAAAAACAAAGTTCCCCTAATTTCATTTGAAGAACTGAAAACTTCTTTTAAATGAGTACGTAATGTGAAACCAAGTAAACAGTGCCTTCTAATATTCAACAAGTACCAAATTTAAACAGCTTGGAATTTTGACAATATTATTAATCTTTTCCATGCAAAAATTTTATAACAACAAAATTTCCAAAGGCTGACAAAGTTTGAAAGTTTCCGGTTTTATGATAGTTCAGAATAGACTACTATAATTTTTATGAATTTCGTTTACGATCCAATTAAGATACATACATAGATCAGATTGTTATTCACAGTTTATCCATTTACTCTGGTTTCAGCACCAAGCTTTGCCTTACCCTGTTTCGAGATGTTGCAGACACTAGACAATACCAAATAATCAACAAAGAGTAACCCCATGCTCCCCCCCCACTATCCCTATCTTCCCTTTATCTTTTGTGCGCTCTCTCTCTCTCTCTCTGTCATTTTTTTACTGAAGCTAAATCAATGTAATACGTATTTTAAATACAATTTCATAGTAAGATGCAAAGTAAATCATTTACAATCTTTGCTATGTTAAATGTAAAAACTTCGTTAGGGTAGGGATCGCCCCAGTCGTCCCCTGCTGGATCCATCACTTCATGAGAATCTCCTCATTAAAGTCAAGATATAAGAAAAGCCATTTATGTGCACCCTGCAAAAATTCTGATGCTCTAAAGAGATAAGGTCGTTTAGCTCTCTCATTGCAATAGAACTGAAACTTCGACAGCCACAGGGCAATCTTTAGTGTTTACTTGTTTTTCATGTCTATTCAGATTTTCCCTAACAGCTATGATATGGCTGCACTCAAAGTCCCACTGTTTATTTTGTACTTACAGAGTGAAGTGAGTGCTATGATTGATGTGTTTTTTTAATTTCTCCTTCTTCACTCTATTTGGGTTAATTTGCAGTAAACAGTACCAATATCTGCACCAGTCACATATTATTGTAATCCTGGCTCTCATGAATCATTTTGCAGCCACTTGTTGAGGCTTTCTTTGTCAACATTTTCAAAATTCTGTGAATTATTCATTAAATTTGCTTGCTTTAGTAAATCTGGTAAATCATCAACATTTAGATGAATTAACCTCCATGATCTAAACAAGTCTTAATGGTTTTACATTTGGCCGCACCTGAAACCTACCATGTAGTATCAGTACAGTATCTTTCTTCTTTTATATGTTTACAGTTTGTAAATATTTACGATTTACAATTTTGTGAATCAATAAAAAAAAATCACATACACAGATAATGTGCAAACCAGATAATCTGCACCAGTATAATTGAAAGTGCTGTGGTGAGTCAAATAAAATGTCTCATTCTCCTCTGTTTTTTGGAGGGAGATTGTTTCAAATCTTTGGTACACTTAATGCTACTATGCTGTAATATATTTACAAATCAGCTTAATTAAGTGCCTTTGTGTAGGCACTACGTGTTATAGAAATTGGGAAAGAGAATTGGAGCAACAAAAGTTGAGCTTTGAAGTCATCATCATCATCATTGTCAACCATTATCAATCCACTGCTGGACGAAGGTCTCCCCAAGTTTCCTCCACAACGGTCTGTCTTGTGCCAGTCTCCTCCATGTCACTCCCGCATATTTACGAATTTCATCCACCCATCTCCCATGTGGTCTTTTTCTGGGTCTTTTCCTGTCCCTTGGAATCCAATCTAAAATCTCGGCTGTCCATCTATGGTCTGTCCTTCTGGCAGTATGTCCAGCCCATTGCCATTTCAGGGATTTAACTCTGATCATGATGTCTTCCACTCTCGTCATTTTTCGGATCCACGAGTTCCTCTTCTTATCTCTCCTGGTTATACCAAGCATGCACCTCTCCATGCTTCTTTGAGTTGTCTGCAGCCTTTGTATGTCTCTTTTAGTTAAGGTCCACGTCTCTGCACCATACGTAAGCACTGGAAGGATGCATTGATCAAACACTTTTCTTTTAAGACATAATGGCATATTGCTCTTGAAAATTATGCTGTTTCTTCCAAAAGCTCTCCAGGCAAGTTTTGTACGCCGATTAATTTCTTCATCAATGTGACCCTCACTTGATATCTGCTGTCCAAGATAAACGTACGTATCTGTTATCTCCAGTTTTTCTCCATCAATCGATAAATCTTCATTTCTTGTAAAAGCATTGAACATCACTTTTGTCTTCTGAAAGTTCATTTTTAATCCCACTTCTTTACTCTTGTCAGCAAGTTCCTGGATCATACTCTGCAGCTCTGATGGGGTAGTTGCAAAAATGACTACGTCATCAGCAAAACGAAGGTGGGTTAGATAATCTCCATTAATCTTTATCCCTTTGTTTTCCCAGTTCAGTGATTGAAAGACATTTTCCAATGTGGCATTAAAGAGCTTCGGAGATATGGTGTCACCTTGTCTCACTCCCTTTCCAATTTTTTATGTGTGTTGTATTTTCAAACAGCCGAATCTTGCACTTGCATTTTCATAGATGTTATTAATAATATTAATGTATGCATCTTCAATACCGCAGGATTTCAGAGCCGTGGTAACTGCTGATGGTTTCACCGAATCAAAGGCTTTTTCATAATCGATAAAAGCCATGCACAATGGAAGTTCATATTCCCTCGCTCTTTCAATTAGTTCTCTCAGTACGTGGATATGATCTATTGTGCTGTAGCCACTCCTGAATCCAGCTTGTTCTCTCGGTTGAGCCATGTCCAGTGTTACCTTCAAGCGGTGTGAAAGAACTTTAGTGAAGATTTTATAAACCACTGATAGGAGGCTGATAGGTCTGTAGTTCCTGAGATCCTCAATGTCACCTTTTTTATGTAGCAGGATCATTGTAGCATTGTTCCAATCCTCAGGAATCTTCCCTTCATTAAGGCATCGAGTAAAAATTTGGGCGAGTACTGTTTCAATTTCTCCACTTGCTTCTTGTATGATGTCTATAGTAATTCCATCTTCTCCTGGAGCTTTCCCCCGCTTCATGTTCTTGATTGCATGAGCAACTTCTGCTGGGAGGACTGGAAGAACTCTGGTACCTTTCATGATGTCTGGAGTGCATATATCATCCCTTTCATATAGTTTGGAGTAGAAATCTTTCACTCTTGTCAAAATTTCGCCTCTATTTCTTGTTATAGAACCATCTTCTTTTCTCAGAGCCATAATCTGTTTTCTTCCCTTACTGAGATGTCCCTTTGCTATCTTTAGGCTTTGGTTGTTTTCAATTGCTTTCCTCACTAGCTCACAGTTGAATTTCCTTACGTCTTCAGTGATACTTTTTCGTGCTGTCTTGCATAGCTCTATATATTCCACTTTGGAAGTCACATCTTCTTTAGTTGTCCTCATCTCTCTTCTTTTTTGCATCAACATTTTGGTTTTTCCTGATAATTTGTTTACATGCAACTTGTTCTTAGACCCAGCTAATTTTGTTGCTGTTTCCATAAGAGCTTTGGTTACTTTTCTGTTAACTTCAGAAATATCCACTTCTTCCGATGTTAGGCCTTCTAAAGCAGAGAATCTGTTCTTCAGTTCCAACTTGAAAGTATTATGGTGTTTTTAAGGTTGGTTATGTCAATACATTTTGTTTGTCTTATGAGCTTGCCACGTTCCAGTTTAGTGTTGAGGTGCATCTTACATCTCACCAATCTATGGTCACTACCTGTGTTGAACTTGTTTAGCACACTGCAGTCTTCGATGACGAATTTTTTGTTACACATAATAAAATCAATTTCACTTGTCGTCCCAATTGGATGTCTCCATGTCCATTTCCTGTGTGGCTTTTTCTTGAAAAAGGAATTCAAGATGAAAAATCCTTCTGCCTCTGCAAACTCAACGAGAGTATTTCCACGCTGGTTTCTGTTGCTGTGACCGAATTTACCTACTGAAGTTTCATTCTGTTGCCGGTGCCCTATTTTTGCATTGAAATCTCCCATAATTATCTTCAAGTGCTGCTTACCTTTATTATTTAGATGACGAATTTCCTCATAAAATTCTTCAATTTCTTCTTCAGGATGACTTGTGGTGGGTGCATAAGTTTGAATAATCTGAGCTTGGTATCTTCTCGATACTTGGATAACGAGTCGTGCAGCTCTGTCAGAGGAACTTTCAACTTCTACCACTTTATCCTTCAGTTTCTTGTTTATTATAAATCCAACACCACTAGTTCTGCCAGTATCTGTCCCACGATAATAGAAGAGATGTCCACTTTTCAGTTCAATGAGATCTTCTCCTTTTCTCCTTACCTCACTCAGCCCGACGATGTCCCACTTGATCCTTTGTAGTTCCTCTTCCAATTCAAGAAGCCTTGAATCAGAAGATAGGGAGCGTCCGTTGTACGTTGCCAAGGTCAGCATCAAATGGCAGCCTAGTCCGGTCCTCCGGGGATTCTTAGCACCCTCTGCCTTCATGTCGCACTGGCCGCTGCCTTGGCCAGGTACATTCCAGCTGCCGGAGACTGAGGGCCAAGATTTAAGTTGTAGAGTCATTTTGGAGGTGTTTGGCCATAACTCACCACGCTGGCCAAGCGGGTTGGTGAGTGTGGGATAGCATTTCCTCTGATCCCGATGGTATAGTTATACCGCTATTTGCGGTCGTCAGAGCCCCTTTAGTGGGAACAGGATGCACCATTATATCAATGTTATAAATGCTCATATGTGAATTGAAATCTTCTCTACTAACTATAATGCTGCACATACCAAATTAGTTGTAATGCGCTTGATGTATCGTGCTGTGTCATATATAATTATTCTCTTAATGAATTTAAGTAACACAGCTAGGTTTTACTATTTATTGCGAAGGTAAGCCATTATTTTTTTGGTTGACAAAAACTGTGATCATCAGTACTTGAAAAAGTGACCTTATTTTTTCCATTTGTAAACAATATGGTTTATCATAATATTTTGGCAAAGAAGTGCCTTCATTTTAACTGTTTTCTATGTGGCATAATATTTTTATATGCTTTGCGATGTACTTGAGATGATTTATTTTTCATTGATTTTTGTGGTATTAGGTTGTCCATAATGAAATGTTCGATTTTTTTATCTCTCGTGTTTTGACAATGTGTTGTGTTCAATGCAGTGAATATGTATGGAAGTGTAATACATCATTGGAAAGCTTGAAATCTGCAGATGATTGTAACCTTTTGGTTCACTTTATTAACACATGGTGTTTCCAACTCTATATTTCCGTTTTAGTTAAAGATGAATAATCGTGATTTTCGGGCAGTTTTCCTCTACAAGTTTAAACTGGACCACAATGCAGTGCGAGCAACGCGAAACATTGTTGGTGCCATTGGGAAGGATGTGGCTAGCGAGCATATGGTGCAAAGATTGTTTGCAAAATTCAAGGCTGGCGACACAAACTTCGACAATGAAGAGCATGGACGTCTGAGTACCGTCGTCGATGACGACGCATTGAAGGCGCTCGTTAAAGCAGATCCACACACAACTGTTCGTGAGCTTGCGAGAGAACTGGGAGTAAGCAAATCAGCTGTTTCTGTGCACCTCAACCAAATTGGAAATTCCAAGAATCTCGACAATCGACAATTAGGTGCCACATGAATTGAACGAAAATCAACAAAATCGTCGTTTGGAAGTCTCATCGGGGCTGCTTTTGCACAACAAAACTGATCCTTTTCTCGATTGCATCATGACATGCGATGAAGAGTGGATCCTGTATGACAATCGTCGACGTTCCGTGTCGTGGTTGGACCATGATGAAGCGTCTCAACACTTCCCCAAACCAAAACTCCAACAGAAGGTTATGGTGAATGTTTGGTGGTCTTCAACCGGTTTAATCCACTACAGCTTCCTGAATGCAGGAGAAACGATTACCGTTACAAAGTATTGTCAGGAAAGCAACGAAATGCAACGCATTCGCCCACCAGTAGTCAATAGAAAGAGCCCAATACTTCTGCATGACAATGCGAGACCGCACATCGAGCGTATCACTCTGCAAAAGTTGAACGAATTGGGTTATGAGACTCTACCCCATCCACCATATTCACCAGAGCTTTCGCCAACCGACTACCTTTTTTCAAGCATCTGGGACAATTTTTGCCGGGGAAAATTTTCCACAACCAAAATTATGCTCAAAACACCTTTCAAGCTTTCGTCGCTTCCAGAACTCCTGATTTTTATGCTACCGAAATACATAACCTTGTTTCTTGTTGGCAAAAATGTATTGAATCGAATAGTTCTTATTTTGATTAATCAAATTTATCCTGTGCTGAGATATGTGCGATTGACAAACAGTGTACAAATCGGACATTTCATTATGGACAACCTAATAGTTTCTGGAATTGATGATGGTAACATCTGAGGACTCCTGACCTGGTTTAATCATGGATTAAAATTGTCATCGATGCTACAAGGAGCCATTGAATGCTGTGATTAGCACAAATCTAGTTTTTTCAGATTCCTAAGTTGAAACTACAGTAAAACCTCCTTAATGGATCCTCCCAAATATTGGACACCTCCACTTAGCAAACTGTTTTGTGATTCCCAGTCCTGAAGTATATACAATTCTGTATAATTTACCTCCAAATAGCGGACCCTCCGAATTATAGACAGTGGTCTTGGTCATAAGATAGTTAAAAACATGAACATTCAAAGGGAAAAAATGACAAACTTTGCAACAAAGATTTTGTTTAGTTTCTTTTGTGTGGAAATAGAGAACGTTCTGTCATCCAGTTAGTTAGTTAGTTAATTGATTTTAGTGGCGCAAGGGCCAGGCTTGGCCAAAGAGCGCCAGACACAGAACTATCAGCTAAAGATTTTTAAAAGCGGGGTGAAATGATTAAGAGCAGAAAGGCTTGGTAAAAGTTAGAAAGGAGAATGATGAAAGTTGTGAAGACTAGTTAGTCACAGCACCGAAAAAAAACAACAAGTGGTGGTATGACACCAGATGTTGACCAGTCACAAGGTCAGCTCGGGCCGTGGCGGCGCTCGCTCCCCAAATAACTGGAAAACCAGTTATACCCGTGCGGGGACGTTTTGTCATCCAGATCCCCATTACAAAAACTATTGGTCTGTGGTTTCAATATTGCTGATTGTGTCTTAGAAATTTGTAAAAGAGCTCTCAAACAAAATGAGGTATTAGCTGTCAATCCAGAAAAGGATTTAGATGCCATTTACAAACTAAGGACATGTCTAAACAGTTAAGGAAATGCAAAAGATTCCATTGTGGTTGAAGATCTGTGTATCAAAGGGGCAACAGACAATGTGTGTGAGTTCATTGCTTTGAAAGCACCAGAAAAAAAGTGATTTCATTGAGGAATCATCTGATGCAGTTGTATAAGAGATGCACAATTTTTTTTAAAGATGGTGTAAAGCGTAAAGAGTTATAAGTGATTTCCATAAACAAAAGTGATGTGGGGGGGGGGGGGGGTAGCACTATTAAAGTATTTAAAAATAAATTTTAAAAGACACTACAATTGCTCCCCCTCCTCCAAAGAAAAGATGCTTTTATCAGAATTTTTGCAGCAAATTATATGCTGACAGATTAGATTAAATAATGAGCTGTAAGTGCATGCATTTTAAAATTCATGGTATAACACATTTTATCATTGCATACATATGTTTAAATATACATTGAAATATGTACATTGTACATACTGTATTTTAAAATGAAAATACTGTACATGTGCCTATGATACGTTTTTCTAGGAAAACGTATAAACATAAAAAATGTATACATGTAAAAATGTATAAACACTCTTTTTCTACAACTGCATCAGATGATTACTCAATCAAATCACTTTCTTCTGGGTTTTCAAAGCAATGAATTTACACACACTGTTTGTTGCCAAATATATATTTGCAAATTTGTGCTTTAAAATAGTATATGCTCCTTAAAAATGATTTATTTAAAGTTGAATTGGTGACAGAAAAAAAAAAGCATTTCAAATTATAGTTTAGTGCACTGCAAACATCATAAAGCCAAGGAAAATCAAATTTTTCTTTGGACATTTGTGAAAAAAATCCTGATTCTAGAATAAGTGCCTCATGACTAAGAATCTGCGACCAGTGTGTCAGTACAGAAGTATTGAATTTGGACCCCACCCCCTGCAGATCCTGAGTGCATTCATTTAAGACCAGAATGTTGAATATTGGTGATACATTTAGGATTTTGTTCTATGCCATGAAACACTGAAGCTACAAATCTACATCCCAGAGATTTATCACTTTTTAAATATGCATATATGTGTGTGAGTCATGAAACCAATTTTTCACACAAACTGAAGGTAAACAACATACCAGAGCTGTAGCTACTGGGAAGGTGGGGCAGTTGCCCTCCCAAGGAAGTTACACCCTTCAGTATTTTCCTTTTAAAGACTTTAGTTAGTCTCATACAGTATTCCATGCAGCTAACCATGGTACAGAGTAATGTACATAAGAGGTGAGAACATCTCATATCCGTGAAGGGAATTTTCCAAAACAGTGAATGAAGGCATAAAAAAACAATATACTGGTGTGCCTACCTCCATGACCTTTCCGACCTTGTCATTGGGATCAAGAGCTAATTCATCATTTGTGGTCTGTTGCAGAAAGTTCTCTGAGCATTTAATCTAAAATAGAATTTTTCCAAGCCCTATCCCTAAAGCCTCTTCCTATTGTTACATTTTTATCTGACACTCATTCGTTCTGCGCTGGTTTGTTTCTCATTCTGCATTTCTGTGGAGTTCACATAACATTTACGCTTTACTTGGTATTTACAACCTGTGGTTCTTGGGTATTTTCCTAGGTTTTACATTTTTAATAAAACTATGTCAAAAACCTGAAATGCAATTTTTGAATGATTATAATACTTTCCTATAATGGCAGTGTGTAAGATAGTAAAAATCGCATATTATTTGAGCAGAACTTGAAGGGGAGTAATTTTGATCTTGAAGGGGCATAGTCTCACCTTCCCAGCTAAGAAAAGCTTGCTACAGTCCTGCAACATACCCTTCTCTGATGGGATCAAGGTTCAACTTTGGCTGCACCAAGAAGGAACACAACATACCCTTTTCTGCTGGGATCAATGTTCAACTTTGACTGCACCAAGAATAAAAACAATGTTACCTCTTTCTGATGGGATCAATGTTAAACTTTGGCTCCACCAAGGAAAAATAATATACCCTTTTCTGATGGGATCAATGTTCAACTTTGGCTGCACCAAGAATGAACACAACAAGGCTTTGATTCTCTCAAAGTTGAAACATACCAGGCTACTTATAAAATAATCAAAGAACCATGTATTTTTGATAATCAGAAATTCAAATTTTAACGTATATTCACAAAAAACACATATATGAATTATGTATAACCAAGTTAAAAAAGCGATAGAAACTACAATAAATTATCAGGACTACACAGAATTACTTATAAAAGTGCAAAATATATAACTGAGAAACATATAACCAAGGTTTCACTGTATATTGTATGTGCATATCTAATAAGAATTTTTGTTTTGTGAACCTAGTTGGGCCCAGAAGTCAACCTCTTGAATAGCTAACACCTTCCAATAGTGTACAAATGTTGAAATCTCAGGGTATCTGGTATTCAGGGTTTTTTACTGTACTTTGTTACTTGGGAATTCAATGTCCTTAGTGGTAAAACAGTAGTTTGCTTAAATGGAAATTGGGAGATGTGGGTTCAATTCACACTCCAGAACTATGAAGTTTTTAAAGAAATACTACATGGAGAACAGTTAAAACGAAGTCATTTCAGTGTTGAAACAATGTGCTTGTATACTTTGCCACACACTTGAGGTGATTTATTCTTTATTGATTTCTGTGGTAGTTTCTGAAGATGTTTAAGATAATATCTGAAAAATATAAATGTATTGCTTTCTGTGGTAGTTTCTGAAGTTGATTAAGATAATATCTGAAAAATATAAATGTATGTTTAATGTTTTTATGCACAGTTTTAAATAATTAAAAATAAGAAGTAAAAAAAATCTTTGCAGATACATGATATACTGTAGAGTTTTTCTTCTTTCAATAATTTTACCAATGTTGGCTTGCCATGTGATATGCTACCCATATTTATACGTACTCTGACCTTTGGGTCAATGCATTTTATGCAAGATGTGACAGTTCATGTACATCATTGATGTGCAACCATTGACGCATTAAATGAGAACTCACGTTTTACCATGTTGTATGAATCAAAGTCTTACAAAAATGTGATTTTTTGGAAATGTTCCATCATATATATATATAAAAAAGAATGTATTCAGTACATTTTTTTTATATTGTTATGAACATCCTGCTCAGAATTTTAACAAATAAAAGAATTATGTGAAAAGCAGCTGGATTTATTTATGTTGGGATATACAAGCTTTTCAAAACAGGGCCGGCTGGACCATAGGGGCAACCAGGGTGCAAGGGTGGATCCAGGATTTTTGTGACGGGGGAGGGGGCGAGAGACATTTCTGATATTTTTCCTCAAAATGGAAAAAATGTTCTTAGATTAGATAGTATGTCTATATATTCTTGCAATTAATTAGGGAAAGTAATATACTTTTAAGTAATACTTTCTTTCATGAAAAAATATTCATTTTGTTATTAAAACCTAACAAATCAAAGCTTTTCCTTGGTCCTCAGGGAGGGCGCGTGCCCCCTCCCGGGGTGAACACTTCGTGCCCTGTGCCTTCACAGGCTCTGCAGTTTAGGGGGGGGGTCCCTTTTGTTAGGATTTTTTATTTATTATTATTTTGGGGTTTGAGGATTTGAAAATTGTATTATTTTCATAGTGGTTTTTTTTTCAGTTTCTAACCCCCCCCCCTCCTCCTCTCACACACACACACTTTCAAATATGTTATTGCACTTCATTGTACAGATATTGAAATTTGCAGATTTCAATTGATTATTGTAACCACCTTAAACTTTTCTGCATTCATAAAGTAATGAAATAAAGTTCATCATTTTGTGGCTCACTACTTTTATATATTCAGCACACACAATTTGTGTGTAAACTAGATGCAAAAATTAGAAAAAAATAGTTATAATAAAATAAAAAGAGCAATATTGAAGCTGTTTTGGTGCCATGATATAAATGTCAATTGTTCAGTGATTTTAAAAACAGTACTGAAAATTAAAGAAGGAAAAAGCAATTTTAATATATACTAAGCATGTGTAAAAAAAAAAAAAAAAAAAAAAAAGTCACTAATTTGTCAGTTAGTGACTTTTTTTTTTTCCAACTTACTTTTAAAAATCAATCACTAAAGCATGTATTAGGGGGTAAAAATTATTAAAAAAGAAGTCACTAATTTGTCAGTTACTCCGCCTTGCATCAAAAATCAACCACTAAAGCATGAATCGGGGGTAGGGGGGGGGACTATTAAAAAAGTTACTACTTTGTCAGTTCCTCCACCTTGCATCAAAAATCGATCACTAAAGCATGTATCAGGGGGAAAAACTATTCAAATGAATTTATTTTGAAGTGATTTTTATTAATCACTATGCAAAAATATTCTGTATGCGTATTAGCTGAAGTTATCTTTTATCAATTTGTGAGGAAATTTTTGTAAGCACCAAAATACAACATAAAACCCCCTCTTCTCAAACAGAAAATCGTAGAATTTAACACTTTTTTTACTCTCTCACTCCCTGAACTTTCCATCCATATTATGGTGTTTTTCTTAAGCTTAAAGCAAATACTTCTTTAAGATATTTTTTTTTCCTGGTTTTCAAGTACGTTCTTTATGGACGGCATTTTATCATGTAACGACTTTATTAAAATATTAGATTTATTGCTGTTTGTGCCTCTGTATGCATCCACAATCACCAAATCATGGTTAGAGGAATATTCCACGGATTATTGGCATATTTTCACTGCATTCCATTTATTTACTTCATTCAGAAAACTTGAAAAATTTCACTGTCCTGGATTGGGAATTGAACCCACACCTCCCGATATCCGGTCGAGCATGCTAGTAGTCATTACATTACCCAGGACAAGGAAATGCCAAGCAACTGAACATATATATCTGATTACCATCAGATTTACAATAGTCGAAGCTGTTCATCTGACCTCGGATGTGTGAAAAGGCCGTGAGACGCTACAATGAGGCGAGAACAGCTTCGACTAGTGCAAATCTGATGGTAATCAGATATATATGTTCAGTTGCTTGAAATTTCCTTGTCCTGGTTAGTGTAATGACTAGCATGGCCGACCGGAAATCGGGAAGTGTTGGTTTGATTCCCACTGCAGGACAGCGAAATTTTTCAAGTTTTCTGAATGAAGTAAAATACATGGAATACAGTGAAAATGTGCCAATAATCCATGGAATATCTATCTAACCATGATTTGGTGATTGTGGGTGTGTGCTGAGGCACAACCAGCAGTAAATGCCTACCATGTATAAAGAAGAATTATTTCTTCGGAGAAATTCGTTTCTCAAATATATGATATTAGATTTATTTTCTAGGGATCGCAACAAAATCTTACTCCGGGCCCCGCTATTGAATCTCGCCCTGGGCTCTGCAAAAGTTCCATCCGGCCCTGTTTCAGAGCACAGTAGAAAACATGTGAATCAGCAGAATTTTTTTCTTCAAATTTTTCTTCATTATAGAAAACATGTGAATACATTTTTTCTTCATTATTGTTTTAAAGTATGTGAAAATTTGTCATGTGTTACTTAAATTGATTTTGTGTTTTATATTCAAAATGATCAATTAACCATGCTTGCAGAAACATTTAACCACTTAAATGTATCATGGGTAAGTATTTGTAATTAATTGTTTTCTTTTTCAGTAATACGATGCATTTAAACTGTGGTTCTTATGTTAACAATAGAGAATTGCTTTTTGTTCTTTTTTTGGTCTATAAATGTTTGTGCATACTTTCATTTAGATTTTAAAATTCACTAATTTTTCAGTTCCTGCCAATTTTTTTATTTATTTAGTGCCATGTTTTTCATATTGTCTGGGTGATAAAATGCTATATCACCAGTTTCATTGCATCTAAAAATATTTTGCAAAAATTTTGGAAGATTTCAGAGTTTTATGGAATACTGAAATTTTGGCAGTTGTCGTAGGGGTCAGAAGGAGTGTTATCATCCATTTCTTTTTTTTTATTATTTCCCTTTGAGTGAAAGTACCTGGTGTAAAAATAGACTTCCCTAACTTCTTTTCCAAATATGCAATGTTGTTATTAACTCTTTTTCTTCCAATTTTTAAAAAGACAACTGCTTTTATACTTAATCAGTTGTAATGAACTTCAATAGAATGATAATCTGACTGACTGTGCAAGGAACTTTTTATTTAGTGGTATTGCTAGTCATGATATTCCACATCATACTTGATCATTAATTGTTGTACTTAACATTAGAATATCTTGTCATTCTAAATGTAAAAAATGAATTTTTAAAAAGTCATAACATTCAGTACGTAAGTAAATAACTCTGCAAGGAGTTTGAGCTTTTTAAGTAAAGTAAGTGTGTCTAAAAATCCTAAAATTAGCAAATTCACAATTCATGAAGTGTGTATTTCATTGGCATTGTGCAGTTTATTGTAACTGACAATGCCAATGAAATACACTAAATAATATTTAATATTGTGATTGTCATGCAAAAATTGGTGAGGGCACTTCTTTTTTATTCATGTTATGCTTTTCAGTGGATATAAATATAAAATTATTGACTTATTCATTTGTTTCTAAATATTGTATCATAAATTGAGTTCATCATAAACCGTAGCAGAAATCCGAAAAAGTAATTAAAATAACACTTGTGAGAAATAGTTTCTCTCTAGCTCTCTGAGAAGATTTTGAAAGATTTTGGCTACTTTAAAATCCACAGAGTTGCCTAGCCTAAATCAATAAAATTATTTTGAGCTATTTTACATACATGCATAAAGTTTTTGAATTATATTTACAGCTTTTATCAAAGATTCTTTTTTTCTGATTTGTCCATCGTGTGCTCCTTTCGTTTTGGGCTTATTATGTTCAGCTCATTAAATACCAAGTTGTTCGGAAAATAATTTTCCAATTTGGAGGGTAAAAATGAAAGAAACGTACCTCATTGCTCACAACCTTGTTTTATTTGAATTAAGCGCCTTCAGCAGTTACACACCACTTGCCAGAGAGTGACAAGTGCTTCAATACCAGTCCAGAAAAAACCTGGCTTCCTGGATGCAATTTTAGCCTCCTCTCAGTTTCTGAAGGTCCTGTCCTTGAGGTAATTGCTAAAATGCATGAACAGGTAGAGATCAGCAGATGCCAAGTCAGGCGAGTAGGCTGAATGTGGGAGGGTTTCAAACCTCAGTTCATGTAGTTTCTGTTTCATCATTTGTGATACCTGTGGTCTTGCATTATCATGGAGGAGGATAGGACCCTTCTGGTTCTCCAAAGATGGCTGTGTGGAACGCAACTTCTGCTGCATTCAGTCAATTTCCTCACAGTATGTGACTGAGGTAATGCTTTCACCAGCATTCAAGAACCTATAGTGTATGATGTCGTGAACAGTCCTCCACACTGTCAACAAAACCTTCTTTGGCATCAACCTTGATTTAAGATGTTGTTTCAGTGGTTCACCATAGTTCAGTCACTGTCCAGATCGCTTACAGTTGTTGTATAGCACCCATTTTTCATCACAGGTTACAATGAAATCAAGTAGGGGCTCCTTTTAGTTGTGAAGCAGAAGGTTACTGCACATCTCAAACCATTTTTGTTTCTGATACATACATACATACATACATACATACATATCACTAAGCTGTTCTCTGAGATTCAGAGGTTAGCTCCAAAAAGAAATACAAACTACTAGATATTTTTACTTACTGTTGCCATATCAAACTCCATTTACAGCGATCTTGACATATAACTCAGGCTTCACTGATATCCGTTACACGCCGTACACAAGATCTTTTATACTTCATACTCATAATCTTTTTCTCGTGCAGACACTATTGAATCTGATCCACCCATGTCTTCCTCTGCCTTTCCTTCCTGCCATTTGGGCTAAAAAGATTTTCTTAGTAAGCATCTCATCACTCATTCTTTCAACATGGCCAAACCACCAAAGCATATTAGTCTCCACCTTGCTAACAAAATTTTGCTTCACATCACACAACTGCAACACATCTTCATTCCTCACACAATCAGACCGTGTCTTGCCACAAACCCCTCCGTAAGTAATGCGTTTCTCTAGCACACAAACAACTTCTATGTTTCCTCTGTAGTACCCAGGTTTCACTACCATACATCAGAGTAGGAACAATTACAGTTTCATACACAGCCATGTGGGACTCTCTAGAGAACCCATCAGTCTTGTTAAAACCTCCCAGAGCAGCTATGACTTTCAATGAAGAATTCACTTGCCTACTGATTTCACTATCCAATTTGTTCTCTCTATCAAACATGATTCCTAAATATACAAACTCACTCACCTGGTCAATCACAGTGCCATTTAGACTTACCTTACATTCAGTGGTACCAGTTCCTCTCTGAAAGACCATAACTCCCCCCTATTTATACTCAGTTTAAATTTCATGCAAACTTCGTACATCCGAGACAACATACTCTACAAATCACTTTTGCTCTCTGTCAACAGGACAGTGTCATCAGCAGAGAGTAAAAGTGTTTTGCAGAGTATGTTGTCTCGGATGTACGAAGTTTGCATGAAATTCAAACTGAGTATAAATAAGAGGAAAAAAAAAAGTTATGGTCTTTGAGAGAGGAACCGGTACCACTGAATGTAAGGTAAGTCTAAATGGCACTGTGATTGACCAGGTGAATGAGTTTGTGTATGCTCCGTCAATTCCTGTGGGACCCATGTATCAAGCTTCTTGACCTTCCCAATTTAGTGGAGATGTTCGGAAATGGTTGATGGTTGACACCAACACATTGTGCTGTTTGGCGAGTTCTCAGACTGTGACATGGGAATTTGCTTTCAGAGTGTCGTTATCAATCGCCGAATGTCATCCTCGGCTTTCCTCATCTTGCAGGCTCGTGTCACTGGAACAAAACTTTACAAACCACTGACGAACAATACGTTTAGATGTTGCCTTCTCGCTCCATGTCTTGACCACATTATGGTAGGTTTGTGTCACATTACAACCCAATTCAAACTCGTGAAACAGAATCACGCACATCTTACTCTTTCCTAACATGTTGTACAGACCACTCTTACACTAATAGCAATAACTGCAGCTCAACTGAATATAGTGTGTATGTGATGTCTGAGTTGCTCTTCAACTCACATGATTGGCGCTGCGAGCGGGTTGGTCTGCAAGCATTGTGGGCGAGTTGAATGTGGCACCTCAGAAAATTGGCCATTATTTTTCAAACAACCTGATATTTTAATTAGGTTTAGGTAATAACTTTCTGGTCCTTATCATAATATTTAGTTGCTGTGTTTGTATTCTGACTGCTAATATAAGGACATGTGGCTGTTGAGTATGAGGAACATGTTTCAAATTTCTAGGGTGTCATGTTAGATATTGATGGTCAGCAAAATTGTTATGCATCTGTATTTCTTGGGGTACCACAACAAAGATCCCGTTGTTGGCATAATGCTCATTCTAAACTGAGTTTTGTTTCTAGAGTGCAAGCATTTGTTGAAGAATAATTCTGATATAAAGTTATTGATTAATATCTTCTTTCACATGGTTTGCCAAACAAAAAAGGAAGAAAAACATGCTTCTTGCATGTGCAAAGAATTTCACATAACAAAAGTATTGTACATACATATCAGTAAGCTGTTCTCTGAGATTCAAAGGTTAGCTAGCTCCACAAAGAAAGCTCAACCTTTAGATTAAATTTTTAAACTAATGGTACTAGGTTTTACTTTCTGTTGATGTACAGGATGTGTCCATTTGCAGTGATCTTGGCACACTACTCAAGCTCCACTGACATCCATCGTGCATCTCACACTCGAATGTTTGTACTTCTTACTTATCGTCTTTTTTTTTTTTTTTTTTTTTTTTTTTTTGTGCAGGTGTTCCTGAATCTGGACTGCCCATGATTGCCTTAGCTCTACCTTTATTTCTTGCCACTTGGGCTGAATCAATTCCCTTTGTTAGCCATAGCTCACTCTTTTGTCCTGGTGAAACCACCTAAGAATATTTGTCTCCACTTGACTAACAACATTTTGTTTCACATTACACATCTACAATGCGTCTTTGATCCATGAAACAAAAAAACTGCAAAATCAGAATAGTAATTACAGCATGTTTTTGAAGAATTGTAAAACTGAGTTTTCATGGAAAATAGTTTCATAATAAGAATCAGTATGGCAGATCATAAATACATGACATCTGGTGAAACATTCAATGTGTGTATTAAAAAAAAAGGTCATATAAATTGTCATATGAGAATAGGAAAGATGGTCAACTTCTTAATATTTCAGGATATGTATTATATGTACTGTGATATTACTACATACTTTCAAGTAGAAATGTATGCCAGAAAAGGGCACCTCTTCTGTCACAGGAGGATTTATAATTTAAGTTAAACTGTTCAACAACCCTCAAAATCTATTATCAAGAGATCAGCCTCTCTTACGAGTAATAACAGGCGATCGATTTTCCTCATAGAGGCGCTGGTGGAGAACAGAATTGTCTGTCTTGCAAGTGATAACAGGTGATCAATTTTTCTCTTAGAGGAGCTCATGAAGAACTGAATTGTCTGTCTTGCAAGTAATGACAGGTGATCAATTTTTCTCATTGTGGAGCTGGTGGATAACTGAAATGTCTGTTTTACAGGTAATAACAAGTGATCAATTTCTCTCGTAGAGGATCTGGTGGAAAACTGAATTGTATTTTTTACAAGTAATAACAGGTGATCAATTTTTCTTATAAAGGAGCTGGTGGAGAACTGAATTGTCTGTCTTACAAGTAATAACAAGTGATTAATTTTTGTCATAGGGGAGCTAGTGGAGAACTCAATTGTCTATCTTACAAATAATAACAGGTGATCAATTTTTCTCATAGAGGAGCTGGTGAAGAACTTCCATAAATTGCCACACAGCATCCTAGTGCCAAGTTATGAGAAAAGGGATATCATGTGAAATGAAGAAGTGCTTTTTCAATTGCTTCAAAATTGTGAGTTTTGTATTGGAGTTAAATAAGCTGTTAAATCAGTGACACATTTTTAAAGATAATAATTTGTAAATGATAAAAACATACACACACACATATATATAGTGGAGAACAAAAAAAACCACTAGTGCTGCACTTTCTTTCCTTGAAAAGGCTTGACAAAATGTAAGTACTATATTTGTAGAGACTTAACTTTTTTTTTGTTGTTTGTTTGTTATGGTCTTAATATTGTCATAATATTTAACTACCTTCCTTTCACACTTCTTTTTATTTTTTTTATTTTTTTCAGAAAAATGGTCGGTGATGTCCTAATACAAGTAACTTTGAAATCCACCAGAAGATGCAGTGAAGTCTTGCGGTGTAGATCTTGGGTAGGGCTGATAGCTTTCTTTGCTGATGACCATCAACCCTGGGACCCCTAAGGGGTCCATCTGCAAATCGCATTTCTAACAGTGACTTAGGAAAAAAAGGTGGTGACATGCAAATTCAAATCTGAATTACTACATTGACAGAAAAGCATCTGCACTCTGTTATAGTGTGATGCCACCTTTTGTCTGTACCCTTGTTCATGTACTGCAGAGAGAAGCAAATAGTTCCAAGTAGTTATGCAGCAGGAAAACGAGTTGAGACCAAATGAGAAAAACAAGGGGTCTGTGTAAGCAAATGGGCTGACACCAAGGGCTATCTCCCAAACTAAGGGAGATACAGAAGTCCAATGTCACTTGTTTGAAAGTTTAGGACAAGTGCTTTGTGTGATACTTAGTCAAAATGGACAGTGGACTAACACCAAAAATTTTATTAAATGTTATTACCTGACAGCAGGTGAAACAGTGGGGCAACAAGTGAAAATAAAGCTTCTTCTGAACTAAGTTTTTACAATGTAATAACAGCATTTATATGGAAGCTCAGAACATGTAGCGCACAGGCAAGTACTAGTTCAATCACCAGGGACTGTTTTAGTAATTTGCATAACATCCATTTTTTAAAATTGCATATATAAATGGATCTGTATGCTCTATTATAGACCGACGATGTGTTTTATCCATACCCTTGTACACAGATAAACAACAAAATGTAAGTTTATGTAAGTCAACAGCTCTTGTATATGGTGTTGGGCATAGTAGATAGCAGGGCACCAGCCCAAAACAATAGGGGGTAAAAGGTGACCCAACCAATCCTAAATAATCAGAACACCATGTGATGTAAAGACGGCAACGTGTTAATAAGAGAAAAGGGAAGTATGTGTACAAGGGTATGGATAAAACACATCGTCAGTCTATAATAGAGTGCAGATTCTTTTCTGTCAGTAAGTCATATTTGAACTTGTATGCCACCCCTTGACAATTCTGGTGGTGTTCCCTTGGTTACTGTTACAAACACATTTTGCAGATGATCCCCTTAGGTGTTCCAGAGTCGACGGTCATCAGTGAAGTTAACTACTGGCTCTGCCTGCAACCTACGCTACGAGACTTCTCTGCATCTCCCACTGGATTTCAAAGTTGCTTGTATTAGGACATTTACCAAATTGTTGAGCATTTGAAATAAGATGCTAATGAACACACAAACCTCTTTCCCTTTTCCAGTGCCCCTAGTTGAAAAAACTCAAATTAGTTGGGAGATTCTGGGATACCAAACTTATGTTCATAGTTTTGAAGAGATACTTTGCACCCAGAACTAATCATGAAAAATCTATGCAAATATATGTATTGGTTTTCATAGCAAGAATTTGTAAGCCCTTAAAATGTTATGTGTGAAAAAAAAATGTGTTTCATTCAATAAACAATTCAATTTAGCAGAAAAAAGAAATAAGCAGTGTTAAAAAAATGTTAAAAAATGTGTGTGTATATATTTAAGACGGATGTAGTAAAGGTATGGGACAGAAAAGGGACATTTATTATGAAAGTTAACCTGTGTTTTTTTAGTTTGCTGACTTTTGAAATATACATGCTTCTTAGTTCATTTGCTGTCCCTGAAAGTCATATTATTTCCATAATTAAAAAGTTTAAACTATCAGTACCATTGCAGATCATTTATCAAAGTAACCTAAAGATACATGATTGTTAAATCTCAAAGTGTTTCTGGCATGTAAATAATTAAAAAATAAAACATTTATAATGCTCATGTACACATAAAAATTAGTTTGTAAAAATATACATATGTTATATGTATATATAAAATACATTGGACGATGCTGTGCTCTTTTTGTGTGTTTATTTGTTCATAATTTAAGTGTTACATTATTTTTATTTGTTGCTAACTAAATCTTTTTGAATAACAGCATTATTTTCTTTTTATGTTTTTACATTTATTATTTTTAGTGTATTGGATTTCAATTGTATTGTCAAAAAGTTCACAAGAATTTCAATGATGATCTGAAGTCTAGTCACTGTTTTCACGATCTCAGTGAAATGTCTAGGACTGACAGCATTTTCCTCATTCATGCAGCATATGGTAGAATGTGTTTAAATTTGCAATGAGGTATATGTCTGCTATACCAGAGAAAAATATCTTTAATTTGTAATTTGCCATAAATTAGTGTTTTAGGGCTATTGTATGACAAAATGCAGTATTTTTTAGTGTTGCTGTATCTGTTTCACAAATACATGCTCATAATAAAGATGTTGCACTGAAGCAAATTTCTAAAAATGAAATACAGTTGAACCTACGTATGATGAGGAGCTCAGGACCGAGGAAAACCTTGTTAAATCTGGGTGCTCGCTAAATCCATTTTTGGGTGAAACTTTCCACCGTGTAAATATGCATAGGTGATAATATACATATACATTTATGCAGTGAAACCTCCAAATAACGGTCACTGCTCGGACTTGGAGAAAGTTACCATTGTTCGGAGGTTAGGCCTAAGTTAACATTGCTAGGTTGTTGCGTATGTGCAAAAGCCGAATAAATATATAAAGAAAAATGTACATGTGCAGTACAGAAAAAGTGCTTTTTCTGAATACTGACTGCTGAATAAGGCTGAATATAATAATTAAATAAATGATTCATGGTGTAGAGGAGTTTAAGAAAGCAATGTCTGATGTCTGGTGTTAAACAGTCCTTAGAAATAGCAAGCTAAGAGATTAGGGTTAGGGTATGCTATAGGTAATTAAAAAGAAAAAAGTTAGGCAGTAGAGCATAACTGCACAGTTATCTGACTGCGTGCTGTAAAGCAGGAACAGAGCCCTCAGGGACCAAACCAAGGAACATTGCCAACAACAGGCAAAATTCCAGGCCCCATCAGCCACCCCCGCAGCCCCCAGGGGCGACTGAAACATGTATGAAAGCTTCAGTCCTCCGCACATATAGCTAAGCTTTTAAATCCTTTCCTTTCACTTAAACATACCACTGTACCAGCCGTAATCCAACCCATTACGCCTGTACCAATAAATATTCTTTGTCCCCATCTTATCCCTTTTGCCGAAGTACCGAAGGAACTGCAAAAAATCCAAGAGAGAGGGTGTCCATTAGATTTCCTTCCGTGTGGACTGGGGCGCCCGCTGACCGCTGTTAAGAGGTTTCCCTGTTTGGAGATTATCGTTAATGTTAATCCTACGAAAGCTGTTCGGTACCAACCAAAACTTGCTGTTGCTCTGAGGTTACTGTTGTTCACAGGTGTCCGTTAATAGAGGTTTCACTGTATTATATATTCATAAGAGTTGGATATACTTGAAAGATTTGATTAATTACTTGTATTAGTACTATATTTAATTAATTAAATCTTTCAGGTACATTCAATTTGATGGGCAGGCTGACTGCTCTTAAACTACACAACATATGAAGTAAAAGCAGCACTGATCCTCCCAATGCATAAAAGTTGGGTATACTTGAAAGATTTAATTAATTACTTATATTAGTCCTATATTTAATTAATCAAATCATTCAGGTATATTCAACTTGACGGGTAGGCTGACTGCTGTTAAACTACACAACAAATATGAAGTAACAGCTGTCAAACAACACAACAACATAAAGTAGGAGCAATTTGTTTGATGTCATTCCAAAGAGGTTCAGCAGAAGTGCCCTCCAAAGTTAGGGATACTGTCAGGAAAGTTTGGAAATTACTATCCCTCTGACTAGCATTCCATTTTACACCATCAGTCCATCTTGTTCTCAGTCTTCCCTGGATCTGTTACCTAAACTACTTCAGAGCAAAATTTAACTTTAGTTTACGGGGATCTGTAGGATGAACCCCCCCCCCCATTGTCAAATTTTTGGATTGCATGCCAACTCATCATCAGGACTGACTCAAGATTGTAGGTGTTGCCGCTCGTGCAGTAATACTCCACCCATCTGTTCATTAATTGTGGCTCCTCTGTAATTGTTAGTCACTAGGATTTGCCATCGCTGATGCTTTAGAGTGTAACATCTGTTGTGGTAAACTGTCTTCTCCTGTATGAATATTACACATGTGCCCCAAACATCTAAATGTTTTTTCATTAACTATGTATGCTACAGAGATACCCGGAGAGATACGATATCCAACTAACTCAGATATAATATCTGAATTACTAATCCTGAATCCCACGAAACCAACTCGGATATAATATCTGAATTACTAATCTTGAAACAGTCTTCTCATGTGTCTTGATATTTTCTGTAAAATTTTCATATGAGCCATTTTTAACTGTCTAATGTGACCTTTATTTTGCATCTAGCTCTCTTTAAGAGATCTGCTTTGCTAAAAAAAAATGAAAATGAGGGGAGGGGTTCCTGCCTTTTAATATTTCAGTTCTGAACTTTATTTTTCATTATTTTTATCAAACATCGTTTTAATATGCTTGCTTCAGCATTCTGTGCTCTTTATACTAATTTATGTATATGCTGTACAAAGACTAGTGCATATTGTTGAAAAATGCATGTCACTTTTTCTTTGATATTTTGGCTTATCTGTGTATTTTATTAAATTCTCGCATGTTAGGATGATATACATTTATTTAGCTTTAGTGCAATATTTTAAGTTGGAAATTAAATAAGGATGCTACTTAAGTCAAATGTGCACATTGTTAAGTGAACTTTGTTGTCATTTTTATATAGATTAGCACTTTTTTGTATTTATTATATATGTGTTATTCCTTTTTTTATAATTAGTTTTTAGGGTGATAAAAATATGGCTAAAAACACCATATTACCATTGTAAATAATTTGCTTTGTTTGTACATGTGATGTTTCATGTTTCATATTCTTTTTTTTTATTGTTATTAGTGTAGTGATTTTGAATTTTAATTTGTAATCAAATAATTTATTTCTTTGCTGTATGTCATTACAATCATACCTTTTGGGGGTGTGGTGTGGGGGGGGGATATATCCTAACTTTTACAACACTACGACTCTAAAAAATCATAGAACTTAAAGGAACATTATTGGGATGTTTTACCAGCTCATCAGTTCGTTAAAGTACCACATATGATTTTGCAGTTATGTGTTATTCATTGTTGTTCCTTTAGCATTCCATATCAGTGCAGCTTTTAACAATCCATAATTGCTGCTAAGTGGCTACAATTTAAATGCACAAATCAGTTTGTTGGTATTCATTCCATGTAGCTCATGTCATTTTGAAGTTTCTTAATTTAGATAATGATTTCTCTTTGTTGTGTTCTGTCTTATTTTTAATCGTACTGTTTGAAACAGAACTGAGCTAATAAGCAGTGCCTGGTAAAAGCTTTACATAAAGACTGATCAAAAAGCATAAATATTGAATTCATATCTTAGAAAAGAAGGGGGAGAGGCAGTTTGGAGATATTGCTTTGATGGGCATGTATTGTCATGTTATTATTGCATGCATCATTTTATATCTCATTTCATTGCCCTGGTCATTCTAAGGCATTTTCAGGATCATATTTACAGATGTTAGAAAATATGCAGCTATATTTTCATGCATTGAGTTTTGTTAGAAAATGAGTAATGACATACTGCAACAGAGATAAAAAATGGCAAGTCCAACACCCGGAAGTAATGTTTTTGTGTGTGTTCGGACTGCTTCTAAAATGTCTTCATTAGTCCAGGACATGTAGAAGATATATGATCCTTTTTCCAGACATTATGACCTCTAGCAGAAAAGTTGTGGGTTATTTGAAGAAAATTGAGACAAAATATTCTTCATAGTGAAGGGTATCGTACCAAGTAAGGTTGTTGTCATTTTCCTCTGGAATTTAAGAATCAGAGGTATTCTTTTTAATATAAATATTTGCTGATTCCAATAATTGCAGAATTCTGAACTGTGAAAAATACAAAATGTGCTCAAAATGTTCTTTATAACTAAAGCTATGCAATGGAAAAATAATTTTTCAAATATGACTGCTACAAGCAGAGATGTAAAATAAAAAAGGGAAAAAAAAAGTTTTTCATGTATGTCTCCTAGTGGAAAAACTGCATTATGTAAAGTGGATAATGTCTATAATCTTTGCCATAGCAAAAGGTGTATAGTGCAAAAATAATTTTAGTTTCAATGGAAATTTTAAAAGCAGAGATGCAGTTGCCAATAGAAATGCATTCTAACAAATTAATAAATAAAAAAACAAAACAAGAGTGTAGGCAAATTTTTCCATGTACTAAATGGTACCCAATGTTAAAAGAATTTTCTAAATCAGACTCTTTAGGAATGCATATTCATTACAAATGTATTGGAAACCCAAATGTGCACTTACATCCTTTTGTTACCGAATCGTACATTACAAAAATTAGAACTTATGCTCGAAACCATTCTCGCCACAATCTCTGCTGAGGGAAATGCAGCATACATGTACATCTGCCCTTTTTTTTTTTCCAAAGACATGCTAAAAAATAGATGGTCATTGCACATTGTTCTCATAAACTTGTGCCAGAGGCTGATGGTGTGATGCACTTTATGTGTAATTGTTTTTGTTTTTCAGTCTTTCTCTGGTGAAACCCATTAACATGCTAAAAAGAATTTTAAGCAAAGTGACATAAGATTGTATTTATAAAATTTAGTTTAATGGAAATGAAAAAAACAACATGAATTTAGAGTTTTTTAAATTCATTATTTCATTAATATTTATTTTTCTTTTTAGCAGTGACTGTATTTTGAAGTTGATTTCAGGAACAAAGTATGCTTATATATTTGTACAAGTATATATAAATTGTAATAATTAATGAAGTGTATATTTTTTATTTACATAAATTACAGAAATCTCAATGCAATTTTTTAAATATGTAATTAGACAGCTGTCTTGGTGTAATTACTAAATGTGTATTGAGACATGGCTAACACATGATTACTGGTAAAATATCCATGTGAGAAAAACTAACCACAAAATGATATTGCACTTCAAACCACTTTAAGATCTTGTTCTATTTGTTACTACCAGTGCCACATAGATCTTGCATCACAAATCACATGTAGATCCTAATCTGTAATTGTAAATTACTGTAATATCTTTTTTTTTTTTGTAATTCATTTTTGCAACACTATATACCCATTCTGAAAGTTTTAAAAGTATCTTATTTATGGTGGCTGTATTGTACAACCTGCTGGCATACATCATCCTGAACAATATGTTTTTGTATATTGCCATTTAACTTTTGACATAATATGTAATGAACAATGTACTGCATATGTTAGATTTTTTGCGCACTATTATTTTGGAAACTTTCTGTAACTGGTATGATGCACAGAAAATTTTTGATTTTGTATGTCTGCAGTGTTCACTTACTAAGGAATTTAACCTATCATAGCCATATTACTGTAGTTACTTTGGTTGTTTGTGGCATGACAAAAAAGTGTTTTCTCTCTGTGAACTCTCATTACTGCAATGTAAAATTGTTGTGGATTACTGTGCCCTTTATGATTTCATTCAGATCTGATGCTTTTGTGTGTACTGTATTCTGACTTTATGATGTTTTGCATGTGTTAATTATATACTATTGTTTAATTAATAATGCTTTACATTCACCAGCAACATCAAATGCCCATGTCACAGCCTAAAACTTCATTCTTTTGATACACACAGCCATATTTTAAGCTTTAATGATTTTCTAAACAACTGTACGCAATGTATTTTAAACGTTAGATTTTGACATTTTACTACTTTTTTTTTTCTGTTACAGAACCGTGTTTAGTTCCAAAGTAACAGATAAAGTTATTCTACAGAAAGAAAATTCAGACCAGATTTTGTATGTGTGTGTTGCTTCTTTCAATAGTGCCAAGAGCTGCAGTGATGAAACTCCATGTAAAGGAAGAGAGAGGACTCAGTGGTTACATTAACAGCATGATGTGACTGTATTGCACTTCTGGGTTGTGAAAGCAGTGTAGTACACATTTTCAGCCATTTATGTAACTTTAACTGTATTCATTTGCACAATTAAAATTATAACCATCAGCCATTTCAGCAATTTCGGTTGTGGGCAGCAAAAGGTCCCACACACAGCTTTTTATTTATTTTTGTAGAAACAGAATGGTGGAAAGAATGTAATGTGCAACATTTTATAATGCTGTTAACATTGTTTTAAATTTATTTCCACACTGCTCATATGCTGTGTATGAATTTTGATTACTAAACAATATTTTCTCTTAAATATTGTTTGTACCCCTCATCATTTACTTCAAATAAAACTTTATTTATTTTTTGTGCTTAGTTTAGGCCACTAAAATGTTTGTTTTTTTTAAATGTAAATGTTTTTTGTTGTGTGCAAAAGTTTGATACAATGTCAAAATCTGAAGTTTGACCCTTTTTAATTAGAAAAATTAAGAATTTTTTTAGGCATAGCTTGCCTCAGTGATTTATTTGTTTTAAAAACAATCTGTGTTCCTCAAATTGTGTGTAGTATGTTTTGAACATGTAACATGAAAAACACTAATTGGGTCCTGCATAAAAGGAAACTTGATCTAGATACAAAATGTGAAAATCAAGTTACTCTTAAACAGTTTTTATGGCAGCAATTGTCTGTTTCTGGGAAGGGTTCACATAAATTAAATCTCATCACTGTGTGAATATTTATTTAAGTGATCCAGCAATAAAAAATAATTTTCATTCTCTAATTGTGAATAAATTTTTGCGCATTATGTATCTCCAATTTTGTGGCAATGTGTGCTGTATACTGTTACAAGGAACTGATTTTGAGAGCCAAAAGTATCTGTGATTAGTTCCCCATAACTTGAGGATTGCTCAAAGCACAAGCTTTTGTATTACCATTCTGATATTCTTTTGTCATCATATTGTAGTTCCAGTGAGGAGAAACTGCTGTATTTATTTTCTCCATGTGTGAAAAAACAAGCAATCAAATTTTGTTGATAAAAAACAACAAAAAACAAAACAAAAAAAACATGGACTACATGTTATAAAATTATGTTGAAACTTTGTTTACTGTAATGGCCATATATTTGCCCTGCTGTATATTTCTCATAATTTTTTTCTGTAAAGCATCAGACTACTACAGCATGCATGTCATCAATCTGATTAACAGAAACATTGTGAGAATTTCAATGCTTCTTACATTATTTTAAGTTAAAAGGAGCATAGAAATCTTGATTAGCTATTGTTGTTATTATATATCTGTAATTTTGTCGTAATTATATCCAGCATAATAATAAGAGGAGTAGAGGACCACTTAACTTATTGATGTTCATGAATTATTTTAATTCAATGCATTTAAAGATTAGACCTATCTTACAGTCTGATTCCCATGTTATTTATTTTATATATCTGCTGTGCAGAAATAGCAATACGAAGTGTGAATAAAAATAGATTGTATGCTGCTAAATTATTTAAAATTATATATGGGATTATAAAAAAAAAAGAAAACTTTTGACTTATTACTTGAATTTTCAGATGACAGTTGAGAACATCAACAGAGTGATCTCAAGCAATACTTGACTTCACAATAGATGATTCAATTCTTTGTGGTTATTCGTTGCAGTTGTAGTATGACTACTAATGTTTGTGATAAAATGCAAGTGTGACAACCATTGGTATATGATTTAATTTGCCTTAGAAACAACTTACTTATTGCTTTATTTAGAAATCGATATTATATTCAGTTGAAGTACCTTATTCCTGTTTTTCTGTGAGATTTTGTTTGTTGGCAGACGTTTATGGCCTCTTTAGTTTGTTTGTCAAGGCATGTACTCATGCTTTGAATTCAGTTCTAAAATTTGTTGACACTGAATGCAATTTTAATTATGTTGTCAGATTCCACTTAAAGATATTTTCCATGGTAAATAAAATTTATACAGTATGATGCTTCCTGAAGGTTTAGTTAATACTACTAAATAATTCTTTAAGAAATAGGGCCGCCCCGGTGGCGCAGTGGTCTAAGGCGCTGGCCTCTGATCATTCGTCCGTAAGGGGTCCGGGTTCGAATTCCGGTGAGGCATGGATGTTGTGTTTGTCTTACGGCACTGGCTCTCTCCCTTCCCTGGAACCAGTGACCCTAAATTAGGGACGGGCGACTGCTTATAGCTCATTGAGTTGCTCACGGTGGTCATTAAACCTCCAACCAAAAAAAAAGAAATAGGACTTAAAAATTGTTTTATAGGTTCATTCATAGATCCTTGATTTTGTAGTTGTTTGGTTTCATTTGTTTAGTGTTTCGAGGTTCATGGTTCAAAATTTGAATTATCTTCGCAAAGTGTTTTGCATTTGCGCACCTCCATGTGTTTCACTGTTGCACAGTCTGATCTCTTTTTCTCAACAGCGCACAACTGTAAACTGCTGTTTCATGTGACAAAATATTCTATTGTTGAAGACTTATGTAATGCTAGAACATTTCTTGAGTGTGATACTCATTCTGTTAAGTTTTTAAATAGTCTGTAATGGTATATTTCGGACTATTTAAAAACTTAACAGAATGAGTAGCAAACTCAAGAGATGATGAAAAGATCCGTTCTGGCATTACATAACAATCTTCAACAATATAATTTTTTGCCACAGGAAAGAGCAATTCTCAGTTGTGTGCTGTTGAGAAAAGATATATATATATATATATATACTCACGGACAATGAAATTTGCGCACCTAGAAGAAAACATGCTACAACCGCGAAGCTTTACAAATAGTTAGAGTGCGTGCTGATATGCAAATGATTCACGTTTGGTGCGCACGACCGCACACCCTGTGGTGGCGTTGCAAGCACGAACTAGCAGCCTTATAAACCGGCGTGTAGTCGATGCCCCATAAAAGCACTGGCCGACGCAAGCAAGAGTACAGAGTGACAAGAATGCCGGGTAGACGTCGATTTACGCAACTGACGTACTTCGAGAGGTCTAATCATCGGGCTGAAGACCGCAGGGTGGTCGGCGCGCCGTATAGCCCGCCACGTGGATCGTTCTGACCATACGAGTGCCGCTTCGTTTTGGGGACAGATCATCGTGTCTAAGTGTGGAGGTCAACGGCACAATCCCCCCCCCCTGCAAGCATTATGGTATGGGGAGCCATTGTCTACGATAGCCGATCAGCTCTAGTAGTGGTACGTGGATCATTGATGGGCCGGCGGTATGTGGATGAGATCCCACTTCCCCATGTGCTCCCAATCCTGGATGGGATTCCAGGTTTGCTATACCAACAGGATAAAGCCCGCCCGCACACGGCTCGGGTTGCACAGGACTGCCTACGTCATGTGCAGGCACCATTGCCTACCCGCTCCTCAGACGTGTCCCCTATCGAGCATGTGGGGGACCAGTTGAAATGCCAGCTGCCACCGTGCCTCACTATCCGGGATTTGGAGCGCACCGTCCAACACGTGTGGGCCAGTCTGCCGCAGGACATCAGGCGTCTGTTCGCCTCCATGCCGTACCGTATTGCAGCATGTATCCCCGCATGAGGCGGTGTGACGCGCTATTGAAATTGACCGGACTGCGTGCCACAGATCCCTCTAATTATCCTGCAGCTCTGTTTTTTCCATCATGTGTGTCATTCATCTCTATCATTAATTAGTCCATAAAATTTCAGTTCAATCCTATGCTTTCTCCTTGGTACGCAAATTTCATTGTCTGTGAGTGTATGTAGAAGAATGATCAATCCACTGCTGGAAGAAGGTCCTTTGTTTCTTTCACAACTGTCTGTCTTGAGACAATCTCCTCCATGTTGGTTTATATACAGTATATATATATTAAAGAAAAAAGTATGAACATTACTGCAAAAGTCATTTTGACTGTAAATAAGTATGTTGCAGCTTGAAAATGAAGGCAGTTAGGAAATTGTTTTTTATTAGTAATTCCCGTATAATTTTACTTAATTGTGAAGCATAAAATCATCTTGAGCACTTGCAATAGATGAATTTTTCAGCATTTCCATCGTTCAACATGGAATGCTTTTGTGCTACAGACTTATACAAAGAAAAAATTTATATATATAAAAAAAAAGTAGCATTTTGTGTAAAAATGTCTTGTGTACAAGCACATCAGTTGTTTTTTCTGGGCTTTTAATTTCATTAAAAAATAATTTATAAGAACGTAGCTCGCTAAAGATGTCAAGATGTATGTTGAATTCATATATGCTTTAGTATTTCACTTTTGAAAGTGCAAAATGCATTTTCTCCCATGTAGATCATGTTTACTTCTTATGTTATATGATACTATGATTGTATTATTTTATTTGGTGTGTAAAAACTGCTTGTTGACTCTAGTTATTTATTGAATGTGTTTCAGATTATTATGTATGCTAATGAGATGATTTTAAAACACTGTAGAATGCTTAAATTGAAGACCTAAAAATGGACATGTATACATATATAAAATACTGCTTCTGTAGCAGAGTAAAAAATTCAGTAATTTATGACTGGTGATATAAGCCTTGTTGAGCAAAAGCTGTACATGATTGTTTATAATAAACTTTGCATAGATAAAGTGTTATCTTTTCCCCTGTTTTTTTTTTTTTTTAATCGAACAATGTTTTTAATTTTGATATGTTTTCGTGTTTAGTTAAAGTTGGATTTTAGTTTCAGCCTGTTCAAAACTTCACAGTATTGAAACAACTTTGTTGAAAAATGGAAATTGTGCTGATCATTATTCGTGGAAATCTAAGAGTAGAAGACTTTTGTAAAAATAGATCTCATATGCTGAGTTTTCCATAGCAGGGTCATAAAAGTTTTGCGCACGTTAATCTAAAATGGAAACGGATGATGCCATCGGGAAATTGATTGCGTCATGTCAAGGTCAGACTCGCAGTGGTGTCAGAACTACGAGCTATCATTTGCTGTGTGGACCTGGGAGGTTTGGAAATGGAAGCGTGCAGCTGCTCAGGTCGAGTTAGACGAGCGCTCGTACGTCAAAATAGAAATTGCGGGAGGGACTCCGACACAGATCGACACTTCCTTGATGAAAGTTGGGGGGGGGTGTAACTCTTGATCAAAGCACAATTTCTCGATTGGCATTGCGCTTTCGGGAGGGCCAAAGCAGGATCGAAGATGATAACCGCTCAGGCCGACCTCAAACGGCGACGGACAAAAATTCTGTCACCATTGTTGCAACGCTTCTCGAAGAGAATCTCCGTTTAACTGTCGAGGAGATTGCTCATCAGGCAAATTTGTCCACCATGTCTGTTCACCGGATTTTGACCGACTCACTGGGAAAAAGAAAAATCGCATCGCGCTGGGTGCCCCATCAACTTACCCCCGAGCAGAAGGCAGCCAGAGTGAACATCGCACAGGCTCGAAAGGGAGGACGACACCTTCCTGAACAAAATTGTAGCAATTGATGAGACTTGCTTGATTTTGAGCCGGAACTGAAGTCACAATCACCGGAATGGAGGCATTCAAGTTCCCCATGCCCCTCAAAGTGTCGTCGGCAACAATCCAAAGTGAAGCAAGTGATGATTTTTGCGTACGATGCCCAGGGTGTTGTGGTCTCTGGTGCCTGTAGGGCAAAATGTCAACGGAAAATATTATCGTGATTTTCTAGGGACAAAAGTTGAGATCGAAAATTCGTCAAAATCGTCCTAACTTGGTGAAAGCGGGAGCGATCTTGCTGCATGACAACGCATCGTGTCATGGTGCAGCGTCGGTACGGGGACCTAAACGATTGCAATGAAATTTTGATTGAGGAAGTTTCCTCAACGGGTATATCCTTATATACAATATTCCTAAAACCCACAGTTCAAATGTACACAATTTACTAATCTTTTAAAATGGCTTCTCAGCTCATAGGAAAACGTTGGAATTGAAAGGCGTGCGACCATTTCTGACACATGTCACGTGATCTGATGCCCTCTCATGTTGGGACCACAGCGGCCCTGATGCAGCTATTGCCAGTGCGCAGTCCATTAGTATATATGGTTGAAGGGGAAACGCAATGGACCTTATTCACCTCGCATTGCATCATGGGAAAGCCTTTCCGTGGCCAAGGACCAAGAAGAGTTTATTTACATGCGTTTTCCCATTGCTTAACATGGCGTTACGTTGCAAGGGTTTAGGAAAAACACGATTTTCGTAAATTTATTAACGACATGTATAACTTTTGCTCATCGTATGGTTGTGCTAATAAATCCTGGAACCTAAATTGTGTAGACGAAAGAAAAACATTTAGTTTTCCGCTGAAAAAGACGAAATTATTAAGGGAATGGCTGTGCAAAATGAAACACGGTGATTTCCATTCCGATGTACGCTCTCCAATATGATCTGCCCACTTTAACGAAAAAGCTTTTGGATATTATAATACTACGAATCAAAGGCAGTTGAAACTTCGTATTATTCCTTTGAATTTCAATTTAAAAAAAAAGAAAAAAAAGGTAGGCGAAAATTGAGGGAATATTTGGATCGATAAATTACGAATTAAGTTCTACTTTCCTCAATGAATAAAACAAACATATCTATAATTTCTCTTTTATTTAATGTTACGCATTCATTTAATTTTTAAGCAGATTGCTTAGCGTGCGAACCGTAGTTTGTTTCCTTTATTACGTATTTGTCTGAGCTTTTAAATGTATTTGTTTTACAAATTTTATGTTTCAGATATTTCGCCAATGTCTGGCAATAAAAACATGAAAATTTAATATAGCGTGTACGAGAAATGCTACATTAAAAACTTCATTATGACTAACAGCGATGCTTTCCTGCGTCATGCGAAATAAACATCGAACAGAAAATTGTCTTTGTATATTTTTGCAACCTTGATTTGTTCTAAGAAATTAATTTATTCTTCTTCGCCCTGTAGCTCTATTCATTCCTCGGCAGAATCCATGACGTTAGGATTGTAAATATTAGGTAACAGTAAGGGATAATCAAATAGCGAAAACATTGAATCAGCAGTCATGTTGGTACGGCGAAATCCACTTGTGACGTCAAATAACAGAAGTTTTATTATTGTGTCTGAGTGCCACGACGTTAAAATTTGATTTATATAAATAAAAAGAACATTTTTCTTTAAAAATGTTCAGGTACAGTACTATTTGAAGTTGAAGGCGACATTCCAGTCATTGCGAAGTTATCCTGTTGATTTATCATCAGTGGCACAACTTGTTAGATCAAGGTATGTGTGTGTGGGGGGGGGGGGGGGAGTGCGCCGAATTCCTTTGTAGCCGGTAGTAAAACGCATTAAGAATTATTTCTTTCAGTGTTTCGTATATTAAGTTGCTATAAACGTACCCCAGCTTAAATATTACTCGCCCACTCTGGTTCCAAAGTCTAGCTACGCCCTGTTTTGAACATTTGGGGTAAGAAAACCTGAAGTTGAGTAGCTATCCTAAACAAGACCCAAGCTAAGGGATGGCCTCTGATCATTCGTCCGAAAGGGGTCCGGGTTCGAATCCCGGTAAGGAATAGATGTTGTGTTTGTCTTACGGCACTGGCTCTCTCCCTTCCCTGGAACCAGTGACCCTAAATTAGGGACGGTCGACCGCTTTATAGCCAATTGAGTTGCTCACAGTGGTCGTTAAACCTCCAATAAAAAACAAAAAAAACCCCATCAAATAAAAAAAAAATTACTTGTGCATTTATGTTGCCATGGAGGCAATTGGAAACTAACTCCTAGCTTCAATCTACGGATGGAAAATAGGGCGTGGGCAGGGCCCTAGCGGCAGTTCCCAAATGCACTCAAACATCTATTTCTTAATTAATGCACTGTCGTCGGAGATGCGTATGTTTCCTTTGTTTTTTAAATTTTTATTTTGATGATTTAACGACCACCGTGAGCAACTCATAGATATGACAGTCAACAAACACCAGGGGAAATATCCAAACGCACCGTAACCTAACGATGCGATCTCACATAGTGAAAAACTTATTGATGACATTTTTGTTCAGATAATCATTTGGATATGCTCCTCATCAGTGACGTAGCCAGAAATTATTAAAACGGGGGTGGGGGGGGGTTCTCCATGTATTTGGTTCATCGGTGAAAGCCTCATATATGCATATCATCACCATCATTGTCAAACATTATTACCAATCCAATGATGGACGAAGGTCTCTCCAAGTTTTTTACACAACGGTCTGTCTTGTGCCAGTCTTCTCCATGTTACTCCCGCATACTTTCGAATTTCATCCACCCATCTCCCATGTGGTATTCTTCTGGGTCTTTTCCTGTCCCTTGGAATCCAGTCTAAAATTTCAGCTGTCCATCGATGGTCTGTAATTCTGGCAATATGTCCAGCCCATTGCCATTTCAGGGATTTAACTCTGAGCATGATGTCTTCCACTTGTCATTTTTCCGATCCACGAGTTCCTCTTCTTATCTTTCCTGGTTACACCAAGCATGCTCCTCTTCATGTTGCTTTGAGTTGTTTGCAGTCTTTGTATGTCTGTTTTAGTTAAGGTCCACGTCTCTGCACCATACGTAAGCACTAGAAGGATGCATTGATCAAACACTTTTCTTTTAAGACACAAAGGCATATGCATATATACGGCTTTGAATTCGTACGTAATACACCCTGAAGGAAGGGGGTGGGGTTCGCCCTCGAGGACCTTTCTTTAGCTACGCCTTTGTTCCTGATAGATTTTTTGTTTTGTTTGGAGGTTAAACAACCACAGCACGGTGTATGATAGTCAGGTGATACGACTCTGGAAATAAAAATCGCCCGTTAATGTTACTTGTCACTAGATGGCGCGACGAACGTGTGGGCCGATGATTTGATACAAGCTATGCTTTCTTACGGGAAGAAGCGGCACAAACTCTCGTATTTTACGAATGCTATTTTGCTTGGAATTAAAAAACAATAACCTGGAACGCTTCGCAAACATGCACTTTTGTGCTTGTCACATTGAATTCGTCTAATAAGCGTTATATATATCATCATCATCATCATCAATCCACTGCTGGACGAAGGTCTCCCCAAGTTTCCTCCACAACTGTCTGTCTTGTGCCAGTCTCCTCCATGTCACTCCCGCATACTTTCGAATTTCATCCACCCATCTTCCATGTGGTCTTCTTCTGGGTCTTTTCCTGTCCCTTGGAATCCAATCTAAAATTTCGGCTGTCCATCGATGGTCTGTCCTTCTGGCAGTATGTCCAGCCCATTGCCATTTCAGGGATTTAACTCTGATCATGATGTCTTCCACTCTTGTCATTTTTCGGATCCACGAGTTCCTCTTCTTATCTCTCCTGGTTACACCAAGCATGCACCTCTCCATGCAGCTTTGAGTTGTCTGCAGCCTTTGTATGTCTCTTTTAGCTAAGGTCCACGTCTCTGCACCATACGTAAGCACTGGAAGGATGCATTGATCAAACACTTTTCTTTTAAGACATAATGGCATATTGCTCTTGAAAATTATGCTGTTTCTTCCAAAAGCTCTCCAGGCAAGTTTTGTACGCCGATTAATTTCTTCACCAATGTGACCCTCACTTGATATCTGCTGTCCAAGATAAACGTACGTGTCTGTTATCTCCAGCTTTTCTCCATCAATCGATAAATCTTCATTTCTTGTAAAAGCATTAAACATCACTTTTGTCTTCTGAAAGTTCATTTTTAATCCCACTTCTTTACTCTTGTCAGCAAGTTCCTGCATCATACTCTGTAGCTCTGATGGGGTAGTTGCAAAAATGACTATGTCATCAGCAAAACGAAGGTGGGTTAGATAATCTCCATTAATCTTTATGCCTTTGTTTTCCCAGTTCAGTGATTGAAAGACATTTTCCAATGTGGCATTAAAGAGCTTCGGAGATATGGTGTCACCTTGTCTCACTCCTTTTCCAATTTTTATGTGTGTTGTATTTTCAAATAGCAGAATCTTTGCACTTGCATTTTCATAGATGTTATTAATAATATTAATGTATACATCTTCAATACCGCAGGATTTCAGAGCCATTGCAACTGCTGATGGTTTCACCGAATCAAAGGCTTTTTCACAATCGATAAAAGCCATGCACAATGGAAGTTCATATTCCCTCGCTCTTTCAATTAGTTCTCTCAGTACGTGGATATGATCTATTGTGCTGTAGCCACTCCTGAATCCAGCTTGTTCTCTCGGTTGAGCCATGTCCAGTGTTACCTTCAAGCGGTGTGAAAGAACTTTAGTGAAGATTTTATAAACCACTGATAGGAGGCTGATAGGTCTGTAGTTCCTGAGATCCTCAATGTCACCTTTTTTATGTAGCAAGATCATTGTAGCGTTGTTCCAATCCTCAGGAATTTTCCCTTCATTAAGGCATCGAGTGAAAATTTGGGCGAGTACTGTTTCGATTTCTCCACTTGCTTCTTGTATGATGTCTACAGTAATTCCATCTTCTCCTGGAGCTTTTCCCCGTTTCATGTTCTTGATTGCATGTGCAACTTCTGCTGGAAGGACTGGAAGAACTCTGGTACCTTTCATGATGCCTGGAGTACATGTATCATCCCTTTCATATAATTTGGAGTTGAAATCTTTCACTCTTGTCAAAATTTCGCCTCTATTTCTTGTTACAGAACCATCTTCTTTTCTCAGTGCCATAATCTGTTTTTTTTTTCCCTTACTGAGATGTCCCTTTGCTATCTTTAGGCTTTGGTTGTTTTCAATTGCTTTCCTTACTAGTTCACAGTTGAATTTCCTTACGTCTTCAGTGATACTTTTTCGTACTGTCTTGCATAGCTCTATATATTCCACTTTGGAAGTCACATATTCTTTAGTTGTCCTCATCACTCTTCTTTTTTGCATCAACATTTTGGTTTTTCCTGATAATTTGTTCACATGCAACTTGTTCTTAGACCCAGCTAATTTTGTTGCTGTTTCCATAAGAGCTTTGGTTACTTTTCTGTTAACTTCAGAAATATCCACTTCTTCCGATGTTAGGCCTTCTAAAGCAGAGAATCTGTTCTTCAGTTCCAATTTGAAGGTATTATGGTGTTTTTAAAGGTTGGTTATGTCAATACATTTTGTTTGTCCTATGAGCTTGCTGCGTTCGAGTTTAGTGTTGAGGTGCATCTTACATCTCACCAATCTATGGTCACTGCCTGTGTTGAACTTGTTTAGCACACTGCAGTCTTCTATGACGAATTTTTTGTTACACATAATAAAATCAATTTCACTTGTCGTCCCATTTGGATGTCTCCATGTCATATTGGCCATAGAGTGAGTACTCGAACGTGAAGATTTCTGAGCAGACGATGCGGAGTTTTTTACTGAGGTAATAGAGAATAGACCCTTTATCGTCACAAAATTGTACTTCTTGTAAAATGAGATGGTGCTGTACATTCGGAGGAGCAATTTTAACATGGAATATCAGTTTTTTGCGTAAGTCATTGGAGTATCGTTAACGGAAACTGCTGATTTTGGAAACTTACCGAAATTTTCGCAAAAAATAATTTTGATTAATCTTCAGATCGAGAAAACCTTCACTATTGATGTTTTCATTTAGTAATAAACAACATATCTTACACATTTGTTTTATTTTTGTTCCTAATCATAATAATGAATAAGGCGCTCTCCCCCATCTGTGCGGGTGATAACGTCAGGGAAAGTGCATTGTGGAAAAATGGCTGCTTTTTCTGGGCGGAGATTTCCCTGGCCCGCGTTCATAAGTACGATGAACATATTTGATATCAAGGAATAAAATTTGTGATCATACATTTAAACAACGGTTAATGCTCTTAACGGAAAATCTTTCCGCATTATAAGCTGTTGAAAAATGCATCACATCATAAAGCTTGCCACCATTTTCCAACTCTGTTGGTGTTATCACAGTTGGTTGTTACATATTAAGCCTTAAGAAGAGACACGAACTTACTTTTGAGCAGTAACGAACTCCATTCGAAAACATAAACTTTTATTTTATAACAATCATTCGTCCGCCTCATAACAACTCCGCAATTACCATACATACCTCCTTGCCACAACCCCCAACGTCCCTAGTAATTCTTTATTATGGTACAGTTGAGTCAATAAAGGTTGATACAAGTTCTTTGTATGCGACATAATCTGTCCGATAATCTTTAATTCGGTACAAAACACTTTCGCCCATACCTAAAACAGAACTGAACAGATTCTAGTCCGACATTTAGCTATAGCGTCTAATTTAGCTACACTATAAATTTATCTCCCGTTAAAGCTGTCTTTGAATGAGTTTAACAGAAATTCTGTCCAACATCTGTAATGCAAATTCTTTTGTACACATTTTCTCGAAAACTATTGCTTTGTAAAGTTTAAAATTTTGAGCACAAATAAAAACGACCCATAGCTAATACGTGTTGCAGTTATTTTTTCCGAAAAATTTATTAGAATGTTTTTTAAAATTCAATTCATCTGACTCGAAAGTATTCCAATTCGGCGCTAGATGGCGTCAGAAGTTATCTTGGCAGTGTTTCTGTGTGGAAGAAACAAAATCTCTCATTTATATCCGATTTCTTTAATTATCTAGGCGAAATAGAAATCAAAGAATGGGCACTGAAGTGATATTGGAATCTTGTCTTCTATAGATGATCTTAAATTCTACTGTACGTTCATTTTTTGGAGAGAAAATGTGTACATTACCAGAACACACTTGAATTTGAGACAAAAACCACGCCTATCTACTAAGCTCCACCCTTAAACAATATCATTGGTTAAAACATAATAGTGCGTATTTTGTCTTTTCATTGTTGATCCAACAAGAGACCGCTTCCATTCAGAATATGGTAAGGTTTTCAGTCATTCGCTGACGCCAACTTCTAAAGACGTAAAAGTCACGCCCAAGGAGTGATATTTTGCGCCATCTATCGCAGAAGATGAATCCTATTACTCATTCAAAGACAGTCTTAAGTAAAAACAGAGTCGACGTACTTTACCTTTTGTATAGAAACTTCAAATTTTCTGGAACTCCATACAATATAATTTTTTTTTTTAATTGGAGGTTTAACGACCACCGTGAGCAACTCAATGGGCTATAAGCAGTCGCCCGTCCCTAATTTAGTGTCACTGGTTCCAGGAAAGAGAGAGAGCCAACGCCGTAAGACAAACACAACATCCATGCCTCACCGGGATTCGAACCCGAACCCCTTACGGACGAATGATCAGAAGCCATCGCTTAGACCACTGCGCCACCGGGGCGGCTACACACTATAATTACACAAAGTAATAAATAAAAAACACACTCGAGATAAATACCGGTTTTGCACTAATGAAATCATAAACACTATATAATCCTATGATCGCCGCCCCGGTGGCGCAGTGGTCTAAGCGATGGCCTCTGATCATTCGTCCGAAAGGGGTCCGGGTTCGAATCCCGGTGAGGCATGGATGTTGTGTTTGTCTTACGGCACTGGCTCTCTCCTCTCCCTTCCCTGGAACCAGTGACTCTTAATTAGGGACGGGCGACTGCTTATAGCCCATTGAGTTGCTCACGGCGGTCGTTAAACCTCCAATCAAAAAAAAATTAAAAAATCCTATGATGGTTAGCATGAACAATCGGCTCACAACTTCTGAAGCCCCTGGCGAGCTGTGACATTAACAGTCCGTTTTCAAACTGTTGACAGCACGGAGAGTCGTATTACCTGACTTATCATACACCGTGAACCCCAGTGATCAACTCACTGAGCTATTAAGTAAGTAATTCCGTCACTAATGTAGGGCTGGTTTTAGGGAAGCCAAATAGTCACTGCCACAAGACAAACATATCATCACCGTCTCACCCTTCATTCTCACCCGGACCCATCTTCTACAAATTGTGAGAAGACAGCGTTTAAATCACTGCGCCTTCTGAGGGATCTACCGAAAATGATGTAGATGCCCCACAAAAGAAGCGAGGAGATGGTACACTAATTCTATTCGCAATTCATAAAAATTTGTTCGAGAGCGGTACGTTTTATACTCTCACGCTATAATTTTATTTTAATTTTTCTTTGTATTGGTAGGATTGCCTCTCTTTTCTTAGCTTCAAATGATTGATTCTTCGTCCCAATCATTCCAGGAGGCAGTGTGAGTTAACGTCTGCTAGAGAAGTATTGAATTTGTCATTTTGTGGGTGGCAACACTATGTCCAACTTCAGTGAACTGTTTACTCTTGTCTGAAGAGGAAATATCAAACAGGATTTGCCTGAAGGCAGCTGAACTCGTGGGAAACGCGGTTGGGAACGGGTTAGTGGTCACGACTTTTACGAGGATTTACCTGAAGTTTATCTCCAGTCATTCTCAGACCACTGCCATGTACTGAATTATGGTTTTATCTTTCACTGTTAATAATTTCTGTAATTCGGACGATGTGAGAGCAATCTGTGTTGTGTGTTTGATTTTAAAAGGGATACTACTCATCATATGTGTATCAGGACAGTGTTCAGTATGATGGATATGTGACTTACTGATTCATACATTTGGATATTTTGAATGATAGGTAAGACCGAGAAGATTATACGGCGTAATGTTAGAAGAGATTTTCTGAGTATTAAGTAAAGATGTTTGTGACTGAGTTGCATTTTAAAAACATTTGTTGGACTTTTTAAATTAAAAAATTCTAAATATATGCCAAATTAAAAGAACATGCACGTTTGCAGTAAATGAAGCAGCAGCATGCATTTTCTATGTAAAATTCTTTCGAGGCGTTATACAAGTCTGCAAAATTACAGCTTCCTAGAGTTGTGTGGGCATAGATTTCTTGATGCTTTTTCCTTGGTCAGAGTATACCTGTTCTTGAATGTTGGTCGTTGAGCCAGGATGAAGTCGCTAGGGGTCAAGGGGTTCGGGGCGTTTTTCGATGAGTAATGTATTTATAGATGTAGTTAGAACCGTGTTTATGGAATGAAAAATATGGATCTTTTATCTCTGAAAAGTTTGTGAGTTACTTACTGTAAGCTACCCAAACAGGGAAACAATCATAAAGTCGTGAAGTTTTCGTGCTAAGTAAGTGAAGTCATATAATAAGCCGTCTCATGCACGATTTTCAGGTAAAACCACTCTTTAATATTTAAAAATGTTAAAAACATTAAAAAGGGATGAGATCTTTCGGTGACTGCGTGTTGGTCCCTTCATCAGGTCATACACACTGAGCAGTAGAAATGAAAAGCTGGGTGACTTAAATACAGAATGAAGATGTCACAGTACAAGTACACTATGCATGTCAAAGAATCACATTTATATAAAGTAGATACACCAATTAAAGTTCTGAAAACTTGATGTTATGGTTCTAGTTTTAAAAGAAATTTCCAAGGCAGAGGTATCTGAACAGGTGTGCCATCATTGCAACATTTAGGTACATACTTGTAAACCTCTTCAGATACCTCTCCCTTGGAATTTTTTTTAAAAACCGGAACCATAACATCAAGTTGATAAGAACTTTAATTGGTGTATCTACTATATGTAAATTTGATTCTTTGACATGTGTAGTGTACTTGTATTGTGACATCTTAATTTTGTATTTAAGTCACCCAACTTTTCATTTCTGTTATGAAGGGACCGATGCAGTCACTGAAAGATCTCGTCCCTTTCTAATGTTTTTAATGTGCTTTTAACATCATTTTTAAATACTGTATTAAAGATTGGTTTTACCTGAAAATCGTGCATGAGATGGCTTCAGGGAAACAATAATGAAAAAAGTGTACCAAATATAAAAAACATTACCCTCGTAGATTTTTATGAATATTTTTTACAACCCTTTAACTGGATAGAACAAATTAACTTGGGGTTAGCAAAATGGGCTGAAATCAGCTTGAAGGAATATATTCCCTCTCTTAGAAGTTGGTCAAACATTGCTGGAAAAAGTGGACCTGAGCATCAGAAAGTGTTGCTTTCCCTATCAGCTTGGTTACTCAAATTGTTTTTTAGGGTAATGATTAATACTAATTTTTTCCAACTGATTACGTGCTAAATGAAACCTTAGAAAAAATAGAGATGTTCAAGAACTTGTTTCCATCCAGTCCGTTTCAAGGGGACTATTTTCCCCATCATGCTTTAGGTCATGAAGCAGAGAATAGAGAGCTAGAAGGGAGTGCTTACCATCATTGACAGGTTTATGGTCTGTACTGCTGAGATGAGAGGGAAGGGAATTGTTTTGTCATAGCTTTGGTAAATTCCTGTTGCTATATGAACATTTCTGTTGAGAGTGTTTTGAGCTAAGTGTCACAAATATGTGAATACAGTCAACTCTCGGTATACATAAGAAAGTTCAGGGGGGGGATCAAGAATCGGTTTCTTGTAACCGAATATGGGTTAAAACTTCGATATTAAAACAGATACATAAAATACAGCACATGTATTTTATGAATAAACAAGTGTACATCAATACATACTTTTTATTTAAAAAAAATCTGCTATAGAAGTCTGTTACCATTACAATTGTCTCACATTTTTGGATTCCAATCAAACATTGCTCTTTCTCTGATTCTTGAGCACTTGGAATCAAGCCTTGATTTCGTTTTTTTTTATCAGCAGCAACATTTGCTAGTGTCCTTATTTTTTACTAGTGAACTGCATTACGTAGTAGCGAAAGTTTATTAACATTATACCAAAGAAACTTTAACATGTCCCCCTCCATTAGTCAATCATCACAAATTTTGATTTCACCCCTGTAACTGTCACATTGTAATGCTGAAAAGATTACAAATATTTAGATATAGCTCACCTTTCATTACCTGGCATATAAATTCTAACAATTTAATTTGAATGCAAACATTTTTTTACTTAACTTTATTCACACAATTTTTGAGTTATTTTCTGTATGGTTTACGATCTGGGTTTCGGGCCAAACTTGTCTTCGGACGTACCTTCAACCTCAATACTCATGAGAGCATTCAATGTTTGTAAGCCTAAACTGCCTCTCTAATCATCTAAATTCTCTTCATGAAACTGAACCCAACCTCACATGCAGAAGTAAATAAGGGAAATTTGCTGCATATTTCTACTAGTGCCCAAATGTTTTTATAATGTTTGTACTTTTCAAGAGACATTCATTTCCAGAAAGTAGTTTTTTTCTTTTTGTATGTGTATTCCACACGTGCAATGCAATAGTGCTTTACAGTTCACACTAAAACTGTCAAAATTTGTCCACTAGCAACTTTTGCTAGAACTACTTTTTTATCACTAGCAAAATGAATTTGCTTGCCAGCAATTTGCTACTAACTACCGGTTGAAATCGAGCCCTGCTTGGAATCCTACTCACATAGTCCTTCACCTTCTGAATCATATCCATGGCTTCCACCCATGTCGGTAGCTGTGGCTCAGAAAAGTTGTCATTGAAATCTTCACTGCTGCTTCCGGTTTCTTCAACAGGATTCACTTGGGCCAAAATCTCGGCATTTGTCAGCTCAGGCAATGTTTGCACACTATTATCTGCGGTAACAAAATCTTTCCCAGAAAACATTTATCATGCATGCACTGTGGGGAGGAGTGAAGGGGAAAAAAACTATGTGCATTATCTGGTGGAAGTCTCTCTGGAAATGGCCTTGAAATTCCATGGAAGATAAAGAGAAGAAACATTGCAATACAAGTCAAAAAATTTTTTATTTTGGAAATACATTTTTGGAACTTTTTTTATAACAGAAATTTGACTTTTTTGCTTTCTTATAAGCATGAAACATTCCTATACTTTAACACTGGTCCAACCAAAGTTATAATTTCTTTCTTATAACCATAAATTTCTTATATCCGAGTTTCGTATAACGCTAGTGTACTGTAGTTAGTCTGCTAGCTTCTCATGCTGAAGTTCTGAGTGGTACATGGATTTTGATTTTGTGTTCTGATTCTTTCCCTCCCCTGGTACCATTAATCTGAAATTAAATTTGTGCAACTTCCAAAAAAGTGATGTGTGTAGAAAGCCTTTCGGAAAGACAAGAGTACCAGTGGCGGCGGAACCGCCTGGGCCCGGTCAATAATTTCAGCCAAGATTTTTATTTTATTTTTTTATTTGATAAATGTGTGATTGTTGTGATGTACTTTAGAAAGTTCCTCTAGGTAAGTGGTCAGGTGGTCTTAATCCCCAACAAAGCTTCTTAGGCGTTGTTTTTCTTCTGTTTGTTCCGGGAAGTGGAGAGGGAAGGGGTGCACAACGATCCGAAATTTCAGGCCCGGTCAACGAACTTCAGTTTCCGCTGCCCCTGAAGAGTACCATACAGCAGATATTAGCCTTAAGACTCACTGCAGAAAAGACACGAAGAAAGAACAAAAAAGTTTTCACATGCTTTGTGGACTTCCAAAAAGCTTTTGACTGTGTTGAACAAAACATCACCTAGGTTGTGCTGGAATCATATGGCATGGATGACAGGATGATTCGGCTTCTGAAAGAAATAAACATGAATGCACAGCCAGCTGTCAGAATAGGAGACAGGTGTGGAGCTTGGTTTACCACCAGCAGATGTACAAGACAAGGAGATCCAATATCGCCAAGCATCTTCATCTGACATCTGGAGAGAATGTTGGACAAAATCAGGTATGAGGAAATGGGAATTTCTATTGGAGGACAAAGATTCAACCATCTGAGTTTTACAGATGACATTGTACTGACTGAAGAAGATAAAATGAAACTGGATCAAATGGTACAAGAATTTAATAAAGAGGATAAAAGATATGGACTAAAGATAAACACAGAAAAGACAAAAACAATAGTATTTGGCACAAAAAAGATCAGGAAAAAGATCATTCTGGAAGGCAAAGAACTTGAAAATGCAGAAAAAATTCACTTTTCTCGGAAGCTGTATAACATATGACTTAAACAGCAAAAAATAAATTTTAATTAGAATTGCAAAGGCTATAACACTGTTAAAAGGCTTAGGTAAAATTTGAAAGAGTAGAGCTATTAGCCTCAAAATTAAGTTAAACATTCTTGAGACTTGCATCTTCAGCAGCATGCTATATGGATGCAAGACGTGGGCATTGATAAAGGAATCAGAGAGAAGGATACTTGCTTTTGAAAGAAAGTGCTACCGTAAAATCTTACGAATTGGATGGACCCAGATGATAAGAAATGAAGAGGTGTACAGAAGAATACAATTAAAAGACACCCTTTTCCAAAAAATCATACAGAGAAAACTAAGACTCTTTGGACACATCTGCAGAATGAAAAATGACAGAAAGATAAAGACATTGGTGTTTGGTTTAATGAATGAAAGAAATGCAAGAAAACGCCCTCACTGTGTGTGGGCTGACGATATTAAGGACTGATGCAATGGAACCCTTCAAGAACTGAGCCACGCTGCAATGGAACCCTTCAAGAACTGAGTCACGCTGCAATGAACAGACTTCAGTGGGACAATATAGTTAAAATGGCAACAGACACCTACGGGCATTGTACCCATGGTTGATGATGATGCTAGAAAGCCTAAATCCAGAATATCTACTTGGCAGAGGGGAAGGCAATATCAAAATTTTCATTATGACTTAACTGTTATTACATCAGTTTTTCCCAAGAGGATAGCAAATTTCGTTTGGGGGTGGGGTCATGAATCTGCCTGAAAGTACTGGTGCATAAGAACATTTAAGCTGTGAAAAATAATAATTTAGACAAAGGAAATTGCTTCGTGTAAGAGACCTAAGTTTAAATTTTTTGGGTGAAATGTTAAGTGTTGCATTTGGACTCCAGCATTCTGGTTTTCATTCTGGAGCTAGTAATTTAAGTTTTTGAAATCAGATTGCTAACTCTACTGTGGACTGCTCGTGCTTTTAATGTTGTCAACAGTCTTCTAGCTTTTTATACTCTTAGGATCATGGAAGAAAGTTTGAAACTTCTGGTATTCTGTGTAGGATTTCTTAAATAAAGATAGTATTACTTTCTTTCTGAAGTAATACACTGTGTGCATATCATCATCATCATCATTGTCAACCATTATCAATCCACTGCTGGACGAAGGTCTCCCCAAGTTTCCTCCACAACGGTCTGTCTTGTGCCAGTCTCCTCCATGTCACCCCTGCATACTTTCGAATTTCATCCACCCATCTCCCATGTGGTCTTCTTCTGGGTCTTTTCCTGTCCCTTGGAATCCAATCTAAAATTTCGGCTGTCCATCGATGGTCTGTTCTTCTGGCAGTATGTCCAGCCCATTGCCATTTCAGGGATTTAACTCTGATCATGATGTCTTCCACTCTTGTCATTTTTCGGATCCACGAGTTCCTCTTCTTATCTCTCCTGGTTACACCAAGCATGCACCTCTCCATGCAGCTTTAAGTTGTCTGCAGCCTTTGTATGTCTCTTTTAGTTAAGGTCCACGTCTCTGCACCATACGTAAGCACTGGAAGGATGCATTGATTAAACACTTTTCTTTTAAGACATAATGGCATATTGCTCTTGAAAATTATGCTGTTTCTTCCAAAAGCTCTCCAGGCAAGTTTTGTACGCCGATTAATTTCTTCATCAATGTGACCCTCACTTGATATCTGCTGTCCAAGATAAACGTACGTGTCTGTTATCTCCAGCTTTTCTCCATCAATCGATAAATCTTCATTTCTTGTAAAAGCATTGAACATCACTTTTGTCTTCTGAAAGTTCATTTTTAATCCCACTTCTTTACTCTTGTCAGTAAGTTCCTGGATCATACTCTGCAGCTCTGATGAGGTAGTTGCAAAAATGACTACGTCATCAGCAAAACGAAGGTGGGTTAGATAATCTCCATTAATCTTTATCCCCTTGTTTTCCCAGCTCAGCGACTGAAAGACACCCTCCAATGTGGCATTAAAGAGCTTCGGAGATATGGTGTCACCTTGTCTCACTCCCTTTCCAATTTTTACGTGTGTTGTATTTTCAAACAGCCTAATCTTTGCACTTGCATTTTCATAGATGTTATTAATAATATTAATGTATGCATCTTCAATACCGCAGGTTTTCAGAGCCATTGTAACTGCTGATGGTTTCACCGAATCAAAGGCTTTTTCATAATCGATAAAAGCCATGCACAATGGAAGTTCATATTCCCTCGCTCTTTCAATTAGTTCTCTCAGCACGTGGATATGATCTATTGTGCTGTAGCCACTCCTGAATCCAGCTTGTTCTCTCGGTTGAGCCATGTCCAGTGTTACCTTCAAGCGGTGTGAAAGAACTTTAGAGAAGATTTTATAAACTACTGATAGGAGGCTGATAGGTCTGTAGTTTCCGAGATCCTCAATGTCACCTTTCTTATGTAGCAGGATCATTGTAGCGGTGTTCCAATCCTCAGGAATCTTTCCTTCATTAAGGCATCGAGTGAAAATTTGGGCGAGTACTGTTTCGATTTCTCCACTTGCTTCTTGTATGATGTCTACAGTAATTCCATCTTCTCCTGGAGCTTTTCCTCGCTTCATGTTCTTGATTGCATGTGCAACTTCTGCTGGAAGGACTGGAGGAACTCTGGTACTGGTATCTTTCATGATGTCTGGAGTGCATGTATCATCCCTTTCATATAATTTGGAGTAGAAATCTTTCACTCTTGTCAAAATTTCGCCTCTATTTCTTGTTACAGAACCATCTTCTTTTCTCAGTGCCATAATCTGTTTTCTTCCCTTACTGAGATGTCCCTTTGCTATCTTTAGGCTTTGGTTGTTTTCAATTGCTTTCCTCACTAGTTCACAGTTGAATTTTCTTACGTCTTCAGTGATACTTTTTCTTACTGTCTTGCATAGCTCTATATATTCCACTTTGGAAGTCACATCTTCTTTAGTTGTCCTCATCTCTCTTCTTTTTTGCATCAACATTTTGGTTTTTTTCCTGATAATTTGTTCACATGCAACTTGTTCTTAGACCCAGCTAATTTTGTTGCTGTTTCCATAAGAGCTTTGGTTACTTTTCTGTTAACTTCAGAAATATCCACTTCTTCCGATGTTAGGCCTTCTAAAGCAGAGAATCTGTTCTTCAGTTCCAACTTGAAGGTATTATGGTGTTTTTTAAGGTTGGTTATGTCAATAGATTTTGTTTGTCTTATGAGCTTGCCACGTTCAAGTTTAGTGTTGAGGTGCATCTTACATCTCACCAATCTATGGTCACTACCTGTGTTGAACTTGTTTAGCACACTGCAGTCTTCTATGACGAATTTTTTGTTACACATAATAAAATCTATTTCACTTGTCGTCCCATTTGGATGTCTCCATGTCCATTTCCTGTGTGGCTTTTTCTTGAAGAAGGAGTTCAAGATGAAAAACCCTTCTGCCTCTGCAAACCCAACGAGAGTATTTCCACGCTGGTTTCTGTTGCCGTGACCGAATTTACCTACTGAAGTTTCATTCTGTTGTCGTTGCCCTATTTTTGCATTGAAATCTCCCATAATTATTTTCAAGTGCTGCTTACCTTTATTATTTAGATGACGAATTTCCTCATAAAATTCTTCAATTTCTTCTTCAGGGTGACTTGTGGTGGGTGCATAAGTTTGAATAATCTGAGCCTGGTATCTTTTCGAGAGTTGGATAACAAGTCGTGCAGCTCTGTCAGAGGAACTTTCAACTTCTACAACTTTATCCTTCAGTTTCTTGTTTATTATAAATCCAACACCACTAGTTCTGCCAGTATCTGTCCCACGATAGTAGAAGAGATGTCCACTTTTCAGTTCGATGAGATCTTCTCCTTTTCTCCTTACCTCACTTAGCCCCACGATGTCCCACTTGATCCTTTGTAGTTCCTCTTCCAATTCAAGAAGCCTTGAATCAGAAGATAGGGAGCGTCCATTGTAAGTAGCCAAGGTCAGCATCAGATGGCAGCCTAGTCCGGTCCTCCGGGGATTCTTAGCACCCTCTGCCTTCATGTCGCACTGGCCGCTGCCTTGGCCAGGTACATTCCAGCTGCCGGAGACTGAGGGCCAAGATTTAAGTTGTGGAATCATTTTGGAGGGGTTTGGCCATAACTCACCACGCTGGCCAAGCGGGTTGGTGAGTGTGGGATAGAATTTCCTCTTATCCCGATGGTATAGTTATACCGCTATTGGCGGTCGTCAGAGCCCCTTTAGTGGGAACAGGATGCACCACGAGAAGGCGGGGTTGACATTTGTCAAGGAGAGGCTGTGATGTTACGCATCACCTGACCTTACATCCATGTGCATATATGTATACTCCCATCATGTGCATATATGTATTTATATATCATCATCATCCGTTATCAATCCACTGCTGGATGGTCTCCCCAAGTTTCTTCCACAACAGTCTGTTTTGAGCCAGTAACCTCCATGTCACTCCTGCATGCTTTCGAATTTCATCCACCCATCTCCCATGTGGTCTGCTTCCGGGTCTTGTTTTATCCCTTGGAATCCAGTCTAAAATTTCGGTTGCCCTTCTGGCAATGTGTCCAGGTTACACCAAGCATGCATCTCTCCATGCTTCTTTTAGTTGTTTTTGTATGTCTTTTTTAGTTAAGGTATATGTATCATCATTGTCAACTATCATCAGTCCACTGCTGGATGAAGGTCTCCCCAAGTTTCTTCCGCAGTGGTCTGTATCGTCTCTCCCGCATGCTTTCACATTTCATCCACCCATCTTCCACATGGTCTTCTTCTGGGTCTTTTCCTGTCCCTTGGAATCCAGTCTAACATTTTGGTTGTCCATCGATGGTCCACTGCCTTGGCCAGGTACATTCCAGCTGCTGGAGACTGAGGGCCAAATTTTAGATTGTTGAAGCATCTTTGGTGGGGTTTGACCATAACTCACCACACTGGCCAAGTGGGTTGTTGAGTGTGGGATAGCATTTCCTATAATCCTGGTGGTGTAGTTATACTACTATTTGGTGGTCATCAGAGCTCCTTAAGTGGGAACAGGATGCAACACAAGAAGACAGCATTGACATTTGTCCTTCTTACGGTGCATCCTGTTCCCACTAAAGGGGCTCTGATGACCACCAAATAGCAGTATAACTATACCACGAATTGAGAAGAACGAGAGAATATGAACTCCCATCATGTATGGCTTTTATTGAATAGGAAAAAGCCTTTGATTCTATGAAACCATCAACAGTTACAATAGCTTTGAAGTCCTGTGGTATTGAAGATGTATACATTAGTATTATCAATAACATTTATAAAAATGCAAGTGCAAAGGTTTGGTTATTTGCGGATACAACACCTATAAAAATTGGAAAGGGAGTGAGACAAGGTGACACCATGTCTCCCAAACTCTTTAATGCGACATTGCAAAACGTTTTTCAATCACTGAACACGAAACACAAAAGGATAAAGGTTAATGGAGATTATTTAACTCACCTTCATTTTGCTGATGATGTAGTCATTTTTGCAACTGTCCCTTCAGAGCTGCACAGTATGATCCAGGAACTTGCTGACAAGAGTAAAGAAGTGGGATTAAAAATGAACTTTCATAAGACAAAACTGATGTACAATGCTTTTACAAGAAATGAGGATTTATTGATTAATGGGGAAAAGCTGGAGATAACAGACACCTACATTTACCTTGGACAGCAGATATCAAGCAAAGGTCACATTGACAAATAAATTAATCGACATATAAAACTTGGCTGGAGAGCTTTTGGAGGAAACAGTACAGTTTTTAGGAGCAATATGCCATTATGTCTTAAAAGAAAAGTGTTTAATTAAAGCTTCCTTCCAGTGCTTATGTATGGAGCAGAGACATGGACCTCTTAACTAAAAAAGACACAAAGACTGCAGACAACTGAAAGAAGCATAGAGAGATGCATGCTTGCTGTAACCAGGAAAGATAAGAAGAGGAACTTGTGGATAAGGAAAATGACAAGAGTGGAAGACATTGTGATCAGAGTAAAATCTCTGAAATGGCAATGGGCTGGACATATTGCCAGGAGAATGGACAGCCAAAATTTTAGACTGGATTCCAAGGGACAGGAAAAGACCCTAAAGAAGACCACATGGGAGATGGGTGGATGAAATTCGAAAACATGCAAGAGTAACATGGAGGATTTTGGCACAAGACAGACTGTTGTAGAAAAAACTTGGGGAGACCTTCATCCAGCAGTGGATTGATAATGGTTGATGATGATGATGATATATTTTATAAAAATTGAAAAGAAAATGAGAAAAGGTGACACCATATCTCTCAATCTCTTCAATGCCACATTGCAGAATGTCTTTCAATTGCTGAATGGGGAAGACAAGGGCATAACAATTAATGGAGATCATTTTAACCACTGTCATTTTGCTGATAACATAGACATTTTTGCAAGTACCCCCTCAAAACTGCAGAGTATGATCTAGGAACTTGTTGACAAGAGTAAAGAAGTGGTCTTAAACATGAACTTCCAGAGAACAAAGTTGATGTGCAAGTTTTTACAAGAACTAAAAATTTAGCAGTTGATGGAGCAAATCTAAAATTAACTGATGCCTGCGTTTACCTTGGACAACAGACATCAAGCCAAGGCAACACCCAAGAAGAAATTAATAGGCACATGAAACTTTGTGTGGATATTTGGAAGAGAGTGCAATTTGCTAGAGCAATTTCCTATTGTGTCTTAAAAGAGAAGTGTTTAATCAGTGCATCCTTCCCATTATTAGCTATGGATCAGAGACATGGACTTTAATTTAAAAGACATTCAGACATGACAGACAACTAAATGAGCAATGAGAGATACATGTTTAGTGTGACCAGAAAAGATAGGAAGGTTAATACTTTTATTAGGAAAATTACTAACATGAGTTGTGGACAACATCAAAGTAAAAATGGCATTAGGATGGATATATCTCAATATAAATTCTCGTTTCAAATGGATGCAGTTCGAATTCACCAAGAGAAAAAAAACTGTTAATTCATGAGCTCCATACTGAAGCTCTGGTCTTAGATTCTTAGTTGGGAGGATTTTACCTTTAAAATCTAAAATCAGGGTTTTTAGAGAGAGATTTATTCGTTAAAATATAAGTTTGATTTTCATAGGCTTCATGATTTTTGCGATGTGATAAAGCATGTTATAAATGGTTTTCTTTTTTTTCTCTCACTACCAGTTCAACTTTAAATAAATCATTATTAAGATAGCTTGCACCTCTTCAAAGTATAAATTTTAAAATAGTATTTAGCATTTTGAACTTTCTTTTATATGCTAAAATAAGGCTATCCATTAAAAAAAACGTATGAACGAGATTTCACTGTACTTGGGTTGAATAAACTTCAGATTGCACAAAAATTTAATTGATGTCATGGCACCTCCAAATATTAATCACAGTGAAAAAAGTTTAATTACGGGTTTTACAGCTAGGTAAATTATAATACATTCGTTGGCCAAATTTTCAAACTATAACTAGTTCATCATCAGGACCATAACTGCAGTATAACTTGTACAAAATTCTAGAAGATAATGCTACCTTGGTATTCCTTACTAGCGATGAAACACATTTCATGACATGTTTTCCGGTCTTTGTTGATGTTATTATCCTAATGTCCGTTGTATGAGATGCATAACTTTACTTCAACACACTTTTCGCTGGGTATACTCAGTGGATCTTCACTTTAGGATTCAAAAATATCAACTTTTACTGTTCTTTATACTAGTTATTTTGAAATTTGCACGCAAAAGAGAATAGTAGCATGATCAGAGCTATTTAATAGTCTGAATTAGAACTACTAATAGGAATTGATAACTGCAGTAGTTGCCAATCAGTTGGAAGCTTGATGATAATTGCACTTGGGCAATTCTGATCGATTGGCAACAACTACTGCAGTGATGGTCCTGATGATGAACTAGGTTATATTTACCTTTATAAAACCCATAATTAAACGTTTTTCACACTGTGGCAAACATTTAAAATTTGCATGTGAAAAAATAAATAAACAAGATATTAGGAAATGCATCCAGAGGTGATGCAAATCTTGTGAAGCAGCGTTGCAGCATATATTCTGTCTTGTATTTCTATAATCTCTAAAGAACATCTCAATTTGGGTAGTGTATGGGGCTAAATATCAAAGCTCTACCCACTGAGGCATTGCAACTTTGAGACTAATTTCTCTTGGAAGGGTTGTGTTCACATAGGGTTCCATTTTTTTGTATTCCTCTTGTGCTGTGCTACCTGGATGCCAATTGACATTTTAGTTATTCTGATTTGTCGTTTTCGTAATCAGTTTGGGTATTTGAGTACAATGGAATAAACTCCCATCTTCTGCTCAGTGTCAGTTTTCTTCCTGGAGGAAAGGATATTCATTAAACTCATCTTTGTTTTGTGGCTTCCTAGATTACTACATTCAAACTAGTTAACCTTTTTTATGGGGTTTATCTAGGTAAAGTTTTAATTTTCTGCAAATTTTCGAGAGAACTCCTCTCCTTCTACAGGCAGTCATTCATTCAATCTCTGTTACATTTAACCTTGATGGTTACAGTGATTCTGCAGCAATATCTTGTCAGATGTTAGGCAGTATAAACCCCCTACAGTCATTTATGATGAAGTTCTGGTATTTTCCAATTTCAAGTCCCTCTTTCAGTTTACTCTTCAGGAAGTTGGATTGATGTCCAATGGCAGTTAAAGTGTCCCAGTCCATGTGGTGTTCCATTGCTCTAACGTGCCTGTCTTGTTCGAAATTTTTTATTGCTGCTTTGTGCTCCGTGATGCGAGTTTCCAGCCTACAACCTTTTTCACCTATGTAGTATTTCGTAGGCTGGAAACATATTGCAGAGCACAAAGCAGCGATAAATTTTTTTTTGAACAAGACAGGATTACACAGGCACGTTAGAGCAACGGAACACCACATGGACTGGGACTCTTTAACTGTCATGGGACATCAATCCAACGTCCCAAAGCCTAAATTGAAAGAGGAACTTGAAATTGGAAAAAAAAACAGAACTTCATCATAAATTACTGTAGGGAATTAACACGGCCTAACATCTGGCAAGATATATTGCAGAATCACCATAACTGTCAAGGTTAACCGTAACAGAAAACTGTGACGGAGATTGAATGACTGCCTGACAAAGGAGAGTTCTCTCCGAAAATTTGCAGAAAATTGAAACTTTACCTAGATAAATCCCATGTAAAAAGTTTCAATTACTTCCGATATTGGAGGTTAATTTTTTGACGTGCATTAATGCAATTGCATTTTTTGAACTTACCTTTTATGTTGGTGAAGTTCGATTAACACTTACTGCACGTGGTTCATGGCATTATTTCGTATTTCCATTATGTAGATGCGGCATGGGGGTTTTTCATTCAGTTTCGGGTCCTCTTCAGTTTTTTTCCCGTTGGTTTTAATTGGTCTCGTTACTAAATGAGTTTTTTCCTTTGCTGCCTCTACATTCTTTTAATACAATAGCCGATAACAGATGCAGCCCGCGAGAACCACCGAAATGCCCGACTGATACGGTCCGTGATGGTAGGAGCAAATGTCCCCTAGATGACGGTAACGGAATGTTACCGAAAGTACTCGGGTGAAAAACGTATTAAAAGAATGTAGAAGGCAGCAAAGGAAAAAAACTCATTTAGTAACGAGACCAATTAAAACCGACGGGGAAAAAAACGGAAGAGGACCCGAAACTGAATGAAAAACCCTCATGCCACATCTACATTACGGAAATACAAAATAATGCCATGAACCACGTGCGGTAAGTGTTAATCGAACTTCACCAACATAAAAGGTAAGTTCAAAAAATGCAACCGTATAAAAAGGTTAACTAGTTTGAAGGATATTGATAATCGAGGCAGTTTTTATCTTTTGCTTAGTGTCAGTTTCCTTACAGGGAGAAAGGATATTCATAATTGAGGCAGTTTTTATGTATTGCTCAGTGTCAGTTTTTTCTGGGAGAAAGGATATTCATAATCGAGGCAGTTTTCAGAGTTGTATAATAATAAAATATATCTGCATACACAACCATTGAAACAGAAAGCTTGCTGCAAACCCATGAAATGTGAACCATGATAACAATAGAATAAGACAATTTAAAGAAAAATTAATAAAACAATAAATAATCAGGTGTCACGCTGCCGATCACATTCTTTGCAACTTGCAAAAAAAAAAAAAAAAAGTTTTGGCAATGGAAATTTTTTTTGGCGAAAATATTGGTTATTACCTTTTTGCACTATTTTATAACACTGTCGCAAAAAAAAAAAATGAATTTGGTGAATGGGTTGATGAAAACTTTAAGAAAACCAGAGCAACCGCTGAATAATTATCAGGACATCACAGATTCCAATGAGAACGAAATAAGTACATTACAATTGAATGTGCAGCAATGTGTGTGAAATAGACAGTTATGGTGAAATATTAAAATTTGGACTATGAACCTCGTAAAAAAAAGACTGAAATTTTTATAACCAGCAAAACAGTTCCATCGGTGAACCTTCAAACATTATAAACAACACTTTCAACAACTTAATTCTAAAATAGTACTCTGACAAAATACATAAGGAAAAGATTTTAATTTAATGACTGCCAACTTCAAGAGGAACCTGGCAAAATTTAAATTCCTTATATGTAAATGAAACTTTTGATACAGTTCCTACACATTGAGAACAGGCCTTGAGTAAAATCGAGAAGCCAGAAACGTATGTAAAAACAAAAGAATTTAAATGTGGAAAACAATCAAAAGTTCTTCAAATTAAAATAGAATTAAGTGTATTACTCTGAGTAAAGCCTTGACTAAGTGTTTTAATTGCTATAAATAATATGTATATATTAATCTTCAAGCAAAAACTATCTGCAAAATGTGCTAATAATTTGGAAACTGTCCGTGTGTAGCATACATGTGTATGTCTACATTCTGCTATTTTGGCAGTTTTTATCTTCTGATCAGTGTCAGTTTTCTTCCTGAGAGAAAGGATACTCCTAATCGAGGCAGTTTTCATCTTCTGCTCAGTGTCAGTTTTCTTCCTGGGAGAGAGGATATTCACAATCAAGGCAGTTTTTATCTTCTGCTCAGTGTCAGTTTTATTCCTGGATATTCGTAATTGAGGCAGTTATCTTCTGCTCAGTGCTGGTTTTCTTCCTGGGAGAAAGAATACTCATAATCGAGGCAGTTTTCATCATCTGTTCAGTGTCAGTTTTCTTCCTGGGAGGAAGGATATTCATAATTGTGGCAATTATCCAGATGCAAATGCCAGACCTAACTTCTGTAAGTCGTTTTAAAGGGAAAATGTGAAGCCAGGTGTGTATGGCAATGATCCTATGAAATTTAAGCAGGAATTTGCAATCAGTTCCTTTGATTATGTGGCTTCTGATGTTATCTAAGAGGAAATTAATCAGATCTTCATTTGGCAATGATCCTCATTGAAATCTGCAGACAGTGCTTGGTTCAAAGAAATATCATATTTTTTGGAATATAAGACTCATCCTTATTTTTGAGAAAGAAAGTTTAGGGAAAAAAATTGCATTTTATGGATTTTTCAAGAAAAAATATTTTATATGTCAAAACAGCAGATTATGAATCATCAAATCCTTGCAATTTGCAAAATTAGCTATGTTGCTATACTGCTGATGAAAACAATATACAGAAGCATGACTCAGTCCATCAGCCAGTTGCATACACGGGCTGCCGGATTTGCCCACGGTGTCACGCTTTCATACAGCCAATGGCCTTTGCTGTTGGTTTGGATGGGGTCACCCTCATTGCGTGGCTGATGTGTTGAGGTAAGGTGACCTTGGTCTAAGTCAATGGGTGTTCTGTGGCATATAAAAAATTCCTGGAACGGGATTGTTTTTTTTTTTTAATCTAAAGCTTGATTTAAAAATAAATAAATTAAGAACCGTTTGAAATAAAAATTGTCAAAGAAGTGAACAAGCTGACCTCTGCACGTTATTAACAAACAGCAAGTAAGCGAGACTGTCAAATGTGGCAGCATCTTCTGTCACAAACTAAAAATAAAGGTTCCTCTCCACCCATTAAAGTTCAAGCAAAATTTGCGTGTTTCACAAATGAATTTTTCCAAAAAATTGCTTCAAATTTATGTTAAGTTAGCTGTAATCTTAACAAGGCCACACTCAAGAAACTTCAATTAGTTATACTTCGAAATGTACATTATTTTATAAAAATATTACTAATGTACATTATTTTGTAATAATCTTACAATCATTATTTGTAAAAAAATTCTGTAAAAACTTACTGTAACTTCAAAAAATTAAACAAAATTGTTAATTCTAAAGTTACCTTTTTAATAACTTTGTTGTGACTGCCTTTTTTTTTTTTTTTTTTTTTTTTTTGAAAGTATTTGAATATTTGTTTGCAACATTGAGGCTTGCACTTTTAGCTGCTCCTCTAGATGGGTACCCATCATTTGTGACCTTAAGGGCGTCTTGATTTGGGTTTGGTAGGAGAATGTAGACTTGCAGCAGTAAGTGGTTAAAAAGCAAGAAAGCATTTTTTGTGCATGTTTCTGAAGGAATGGGTAATATTGCAGTTTTTTCCGTATCTCAACTGGATGTTTTCTTAGTGCTGCAGCTCTTTAGGAGCCATAGAAAAAAATCATGAGCGTAGCAGGTGTCAAAATATCCCTTACGACTTACTAATGTTTTAAGTGTTGCCGTCAGTCGGGGAGCATTATTTCGTTGAATCTTCTTTTACTCTTTGGTATTTTAAATACTGTCATTTTAAGATTAAAATGGAAATAATAAAAGGCGAACAAAAACATATTAATAAAACTAAAAGGATTTGTTCTGCGATATTCGGATTCACTCAAAAGGCTGCACTTATGGCCTAGAAGGCTGCATGTGGCTTTAAGGCCGCAAGTTCTCCACTCCTGGTCTAGACCCTCACAAATTTTAAGTTCATGCCAACCAATTTAAAAGCACCCTAAAGAGCATTGATACTTAGATTTGAAGTTAACCAATCTGGCAGCCATTATAAAAGCAAAGATTAAAGGTCACACCATCCGCATACCAAAATGAAACATGTTAAATCTGTAAGTTCCAGTGGAAGAAATGCTCCTCTCATAATACTTGGAAATATGTCAGAATTATTAACACACAGGGGCGGCTCCTGCTATGGGGCTGTGGGGCTGCAGCCCCCCTACTCAAAGCAGTTTTTTTCATGCCGTACCAAGAAAGAAGTTTTGTGAACACCGCTGTAAGTTTTCCCAGCATAATGCCACGACTGCAGTTTTCTGAACTCAACTGGAAGTTTTCCCTGCATAACACTACTGGGAGCGTGAAGAACGTCACGGACTGTGCTTCTTGCAGCCCTGACGGCTATTGAAACCAACTCATGTGAGAAACTCTGCCTATTCCCACATCAGTTCGTTTCCTTTGAATAAAACTTCCCCGGGGGCTGCATTCATGGCAGCTCTCGCTAGCAGGGTTGCTCGCGAATGCAGTCTTTCGTTGGGTGGGAATGCATCGCCGGGCCTGTGTGCTTTGTTGATTAATACGGTTCTTGTGCTTCCGAATAAGACATAAAATAGGGAAATGAATTAAAAATAATGACGAATGTTGAAATAAAGTATTAAATAAAGTACGTTTGAATGTATTACTCAACCTGTTTTTTTTTTTTTCTTCCAATTTTTGGTTTGTTCCTGCTTTTATTCAACGTAATAATTCTAACAACAATGTTGCTCCCATCTAATAAGGAATACTCAGTTGCCGGAATGCCGGGACTTTTGCAAAAAAAGTTTTACTTATATTTTCTCTTCTGGTCAAAATGGGCATGTGAACAAATTGCGATTAAAAATAGAGTTCAGTATTGGATAAATTGAAAAAAAAAAGAGAGAGATATACTAATTTCTGCAGCGAAATACTTGCACAAAATTGATTTCTTCACTTACCAAGCACAGCGAAATTTTCGCTTTTAAACTCACATAAATTTTTATTCACAAAAATCATTGAAGTCACTCCACTGGATACATTTTATTTTTCTGCTGCATCCCCCTCCCTACCCAAAATCAGCTGCGCATTTCAATTGAGGTAGTGTACTTAATTACTTTGAAAAGAACATTTAATCAGATATCATTGTTTAGAAAATTTACGAAGTTGGTAAATTTTGGAAAAAAATTTTTCTACACTAAATTGTTATCATGATGGCTTCAGAATTAAAACTGGACTGAATATGTTTGCAATCCGTTTTTATTAAAGAGAATGCCGGTGTGTGAGTATCGCAATAACAACTCGTCGCGAAATTCTGGAAGACCCTTCGAAATTCCACAAAATGTTTTTTATCGCCGTCCAAGTTGCAGTGATCGGTATCAAGTCGAAGTTTCAAAGGGAGTGTATCAGAAGAAAAGATATATATTGTCATATTTTTAGGGGTTACAATGAGACCCTTGAGAACGTGTAACGCGTACATGACCTTGAGTGTGTCTCCACTACCACTGGCACACGCATTAATTTTTTTAATTTTTTTGTCCTTATATATATATATATATATATATATATATATATATACGTTCAGTATAATCATTTATATATAATTTGCAACCACCATCAATCCACTGCTGGATGAAAGTTTCCAAGTTTCTTCTTCCACAACAGTCTGCCTTGAGTCAGTTTTTTTCATGCTTTTGAATTTCATGTACCCATCTCCCTCTTGTCATCTTCTGGATATTGTTTTTTTCCTTGCTATCCAGTTCAATATTTCAACTCTCTGTCGGTGGTTCTTTCTTCTAGCAATATGTCCATCCCATTGCAATTTCAGGAATTTTGACCATGTTTTCCACTCTTGTCATTTTCCCGATCCACGAGTTCCTATTTGTATCATTCCAGGTAACATCAAACATGCATCTCTACATGCTTCTTTCAGTTGTCTGCAACGTCTGTCTGTCTATTTTAGTTGAGGTCCATGTCTGTGCTCCATGCATAAGAACTGGAAGGATGCACTGATTAATCAGTTTCTTTTTAAGAAATAATGTATCCGACGAAGTTTTATAGGTCGATTATTTTCTTCATAAATGTGACAATGTGGCCATCGCTTAATATCTGTTGCCTAATTTAGGTATCGGTACCTTTACATTTTCCCCATCAATTGCTAAATATAAAATCTAAATATTAATTTCTTGTTAAAAAAAAGCACTTTTGGTCAGTATATATATATATATATATATATATATATATATATATATATATATTGTTATTATTATTAAACGGACAGCGTCAGCACAGGCGCAGTAACTTAACTTTCGAAGTGGTATCGTGATATCTACAAAATTGAGATGCAGCCCCCCCCCCCCATCTCAGCTTACCACGAGCCGCCACTGTTAACACAGCAATCAGTTATGTATGAATTGCCTGTGTATTTACTGTTTGTCACATAAAATAAATCACATCAGAAAACTTGAAAATTATATCTCCCTTGATGATGAAGTCCCAAGCATCTGAGTGTTAAGAATCAGAACATTCTCAGATTTTCAGAACATTCTTCCACCGAATTTACCTGAGAGATTCATTGGTGATTAACTTAACTATGCCCTGATGAAGCAGAATTTGCTTCAAATAGCGAAAATCTGAGAATGTTCTGATTCTTAACACTGAGATACTTGAGACTTCATTTCCCTGGGTGTTGCAATGGATAGCATGCTTGAACAGAAATTGGGAGATGCAGGTTCGATTCCTGCTCTAGGGCCATGTGATTTTCTAGTTTTGTGATGTGACTGTGATTATGTGATGAACAATAAATACAGGCGATTCAGAGATGTCTGATTGCTGTCAATAATTCTGATGTTAAATTTGTCCCCAAGTGGAGTTTATTGACCCACATTATTTTGGTTTGCTAATCCCTGCCACATTTAGGTTCCCCTTTCCCATTGATTCTCCATACATTAACATTTCCAAACTTCATATCCTCAAATTTATAAGGTAGTTATTTGAACCCATTAGTAGTGGTCCAGTAGTGAATTTTTTTTTGCTTCTTACTGTGTTTTTTTAAAAATGAAGTTGTCATTAGACCTCTTTCCCATCGATTTTCCTTGCATTAAAATGTCCAAGCTTCATCTCCTCAAACATGCCTGGTAGTTACTTCATTCCATTCGTCATGATGCTTCAGTAGTCACTTTTTGCATCTCACCATTTGTTTAATGACACTATTGTTAAAACTAAAAAAATCCCTAATGTCTATATAGGCTTTGTGATAGAAATGGGATGGCGGGAAAGGAAGTAAGCATGCTGTGCATTTCTGAACTACAAGGAGGAAGAAAAGAAAAAGTGGGTGGGGGAAAGGGGCTAAGATGCTCATTAATGTCAAATAAATGAAAAAAAAAGAAGGAAGGGGGTATCACAATTACTGTATCCTGCCTTCCAGAAGTTATATTGGAAATCACTTTTTTATATGTGTAAGACAGAAGTCATTTTGTGGTAAATCAAGATAAATGCTGTTTACCTTGTGAACAACTACTACGGTATTGTGGTTATCTGTAACTTAAAAATTATTATACATTAGCCACAACCTGTCAAAACTGATGGGTTTAAAACATAACAAAATTAAACTAATTCAACTGCTTTATGAGTACATTTTTGATGAATGTGCGCTGTTCGTCTTGAAGGAATTTTCCCTGTTGTGATGTGTTCTGAATGTAAAGTTTTGTGGTTTGTTCCTTGAGTTAGTGCCAGGTAAAGCTAACCATGAAATCTTATTTGCTGTTTAGTCAATGTGTCAATAGTGAATTAATTCACACTTAAATAAATGAATACTAGGAAAACATTGTTTAGTATGTTATGATTAAGTTAAACAAATCTTATATACTATTAAAACTGTGTATCCACAATGAATTAATACACACGTCAACAAATACTGGAAAACATGGGTTAGCCTTGTGTCAAACCACATTTAAATATTTGATTCCACAGTGAGTGACTTCTAGTTACAAAATGTCAATAAAAATATGTATGGATCTTAATTCTGCCTATTTATTGACCTCCATCCACCCTTATGCAAAACTACAAAAGAAATAAAAGGAAACAGATCATTTAATTATTTATAAACCCTTGGATTTGTTACTCAAAGGATGTTTATGAGCAAAAAAATGGAGTGAATATTTGTAATGTGGCATTTTCCTTTTTCTAAGCAGTTGTTGAAATTACTTTGATCGTGTGACATAACTCATGCCTGATATGTCGGAATGCTTTTGATGAGATGACATTGCAGCTGTGAAAAACTGGTTTTTGTTGCAATGGCAACAAAGCTCATATGTTCCTCAAATCAGAGACTACAGTCTTGTGATGATTATATATATTAAGACAATAAGTTTGTCACAAATATTTTTATTTTTTCAAATCCAAGGTTTCCCTGGTTCTGACTTAGCTTCATCAGGATGAATGGCACATATGTAAATATTCAAATTGTACATGATATCATAAATGGTGTTTACAGTTACAGGTTTTGGTTAGTTGCTTCCATGCACTTGATAGCAATAGTGTGGATGCCATGTCATTAACAAGTTGCGAAGAATTCTGATAGAAAGCTTCCAAAATATCAAGTTTGGTGGTTGAATCTGGCTTGTCAATTAGTTTTGCTTCTTCAAAGAGAAATTTATGGTGCTTTTCGTAACACTGTTTAGCCATCGATGACTTCTTTAGATCACAGTCTCCTGCAATAAAAAATGGAAGGCTCAAATGGGTCTGTCATATGAAGTGCCATATTCACATGGAATTTGATAAATTCTTCATGAGTTTTTATCTTCAATGCAGTCATTTGATCCTAAAAAGTTCATTTTGTTTATGGGTTTAAGAATCATTTTAAAATCAAAGGTTTTGAGAATTTTTGAAATTTTAAAGGCAATATCATGGGAAAATGGAATAATGGCATAATTCTCTTAAACGTGTTGCAATACAGCAAGGATACAACACTTCCATTATAGACAAGGCTCTAACAAATTCCAGAAACCGAAGCCTATCTCCATGTTAACTCCTGTGATGCACCCATTACGAGAGAATTTTACCATTATTCCATTTTCCCATGACATTGCCTTCAAAATTTCAAAAATTCTCAAAACCTTTAATTTTAAAGTGATTCTTAAACCCATAAACAAAATGAACTTTTTAGGATCAAAGGACTATGTTGAAGACAAAAACTCGTGGGGAATTTATCAAATCCATGTGAATGTGACGCTTCGTATATAGGACAGACCCGTAGAGTTTTGCATTTTCAATTGAAGGAACACAAAGACCTACATTCGGAACTGTGACCTAAAGTAGTCATCAATGGCCAAACACTGTTATGAAAAGGACCATAAATTTCTCTCTGAAGAAGCAAAACTAAATGACAAGCCAGATTCAACCACCAAACTTGATATTCTGGAAGCTTTCTATATATATCAGAATTCTTTGCAACTTGTTAATGACATGGCATCCACACCATTTCTATAAGCGCGTGGAAGCAATTAACCAAAACCCATGACTGTAAACACCATTTATTATATCATGTACAATTCGAATATTTACGTGCCATTCTTCCTGATGAGGCTAGGTCAGAACCCAGTGAAACTTTGGTTGACTTAAAAAAATAAAAATATTTGCGACAAATGTATTGTCTTAATATATATAAAGCACATATGTGCTTTGTTGCCAAATTTTCTTGGTAATTCCATACGTAATTACAAAATAAATTTTTAAGTCTATGCATAAGTTTTTGGGCCTCCATGTGAAAGTGAAACAGGTTGAATTTTTGGAACAATTTTATGCTGTGAGGGTAAGGTAGCAACACTACACTAAACAACATGTGTGGCTAGTTGATTTAGGACATGGCAACTGATAAGGTGCATATTTGTTACTGTCTGTTCATGTTTAACTTCAGGTTACTGCTGCATGAGAGTGGACTTGTTCAACATACGGCGAGAAAGTTGTAGGTACAAACAAACATGTGTCATGAGAATGGGTGTCCATAGCTTAGTTTTCAGGAGGGGGCAAACAGAAATTGTAACTATGAAGAGCATTCACGAACACCATATGTAAATTTCCACTGTGCAATTTTCTTATTTAACCAGTTTTTACCACACACACAACACATAAATTGATATGCAGGAGATATATCAATTTATGATGAATAAATTAAATTTGACTGCTTTTTGGGAGAATGAGGAAATTTCTTTTTTTCCTTGTGTATTTTGGCCATGTGGTTTCCCAGGCACCACGAAACTCCTGCAATACCCAATTGATCATCAAAAAAGAAAAAAGTACTCTTAAGACAAAGTTCTGGAAGAAACTTTGGGAGATCTTTGCCCAGCAGTGAATGGCTGCTTTAGAGGATGTCATATTTTTCATTTCTGTTGCCTTTCATGCTTTCCCATGCTTGTGTACACTGAAGAGCAATTGAATTAGAGACAGCTGGCGTTATGCAAATGTGGCGCTGTGGGCAGCCATGTAAACGGAAACAACATGACGTATGCAGCGATCCGACAATATAAGGAGTGATGCGACGGGAATCAGTAAGAGTTGGATGCAGTATGGGTAAGGCGAAGGATCTAGACGCATTTGATCGTGGGCACATTGTCGGTGCCCAACGAATGGGTCACTCCATCTCGGAAGTCGTGCAGGCACTGGGATTTTCATGAGGCACTGTGTCACGGGTGCACCGTGAGTACCTAGAATCCGGTAAAACCATCCCTGCAAGGGCCAACTGCCGTGGACAACAGCGTGTAGATGAGCGGGGTCTTCATCGGCTAGCTCGCATTGTAACAGTGGATAGACGGGCCACAGTGCAAGAAATCACTTGGCAATTTAACGCTGGTGCACAAAAGCGTGTAAGCAACCACACCATTCAGAACCATCTCCTTGCTATGGGGTACAGAAGCCATTGTCCCACGAGGGTACCGCTGCTAACCGCACATCACAGGGTGCAAAGATTAGCATGGGCGCGGGAACATCGCCACTGGACCCTAGACATGTGGAAAAATGTTGCCTGGACTGATGAGTCGAGATTCACGTTGATACATGCGGATGGCAGTATACGAGTATGGCGCAAACCACATGAAGCGATGGATCCTTCTTGCCAGCAGGGTACTCTTCAAGCTGGTGGGGGTGGCATTCTCGTCTGGGTACTGTTTACGTGGACTGAAATGGGACCCCTGTGACATACAAAATGGGACCCAGTACATATGACATCGTCCCTCACAGGTCAACGTTATCGGGATATCCTGGACGACCATTTGCTCCCATTTGTGCGTCTTCAACATCCCACTGGTGACCTCATCCTGCAACAAGACAATGCACCATGCCATCGTTCCCGAATTGTATCCGAATGGTTGGATGAACACTCCACTGACGTGAACTCACTTCCTTGGCCAGCTGAGTCACCTGACCTCAATCCCATCGAGCACATCTGGGATGCCACCGAGAGAGATGTTTGAGGCTCTGACTCCCCTCCATCAAATCTTTGTGAACTGTGGGAGCTTGTTTAGGGGTCGTGGATCCGTATGGCTTCCCAACGCTTCCAGTGTCTTGTCGAGTCCATGCCGAGACGAATCGCCGCCGTCATCAGGGCGAAAGGCGGTCATACACGTTACTAGACATGTATCTCTAATTCAATTGCAGCTTCAGTGTATATGTGTATGCTGTGCTCCAACATTCAATGCAAAAATTTAATATTACTATTTTCTACTGTAAATTCCTAATGTTTTACCTGTTTTTCCTGCCGCCCCACACACAAAAAGAAAAATTAGCAGTCAGAAGTAGTGCTATCATGAAAAACTTTGTAGTACATCTGAAGCACTTAAATGTTATAGTTAGTTTTCCAGGGGAGGGCAAGTGTCCCTTTTGCCTCCATATGGGTGCCCATGGTCATGAGTGGTTTGGGAAGTACAAAAATGGAATGTGTGTGTGTGTGTGTGATTGTGGCATGGCTAAGAAGGACAAGCAACATAATGGATGGTTTAGGTTTGATGGTTGCATGCCATGAGAAACATTCAAAACATCTGTTCGACCTTAAAACCCTGAAATGCATGCATAGCCTTAATATATTTAACATGATTTTTGTGTTTCCTATAGCATACATGATTCAACAGTCAAAGAGGACAATGAACTAACATCAAAATTTTACAATCTTGTGGGAAATCCATCTTTAACTTGCAACTGAAATACTGAGCACTAAAAAGTTACTTGTGATCTTAGTATGGAATTTTGCATTACTATATAAATATAATTTTCATTACAGGTATCAAGTATGGAGAATACAATATGAACTCTTTGTTAACGTGTTAGTATTTCATGAGTCATACATCACGTGGGTGATTTGAAAGAATTGAACAAACTGGCAGTGAGATCACCAGATGGGCAGATATGTTAGTGAGATAGCATTTTCTAAAGTATGGATACTCTATATTACCTTTGCACTTTTTCAGGTAAGAATTTTGTCATATTTTGTTTGCTGATTTCACTTTGAAAGACTTCATTTTTATTAATTTTTGCTTTTATGGAATATATGATCGAAATTATATTAGAATCAACTTTATATGCTCATTTTTGTTACAAAGCTGTATATATACATATATATGATGCTTAAAATGCAGCTTTGTTGACAAACCTAATTATAAAGTACATAGCTTATCCCAAAACAACGGAAAATGGTTTTATAAAAAATGTGCAATGCTTCGTTTGACTTTGGCATGAGTCTTGAAAAAACGGTAGATGTTGTAGTAACCATAGCAACTGGCCACTCCTGTTTATCACACATGTTTTGTCTGCAGTGCGTGGTTTAATAAGCATAAGCATTGTTTTGTGAAGCCCTAACAAGTGTTTTCGCGCTGTGATTTTTTGAAAAAATGGATGTGAAAGAGGAACAAAGATGCACCATTAAACTTTGCTGTCAACTTAAGAAGTCTGTCGGAGAGACTTTGTCTTATGCAAGAGGCTTATAAAGATGAATGTCTAGGAAAATCAACAATTTACAGATGGCATAAAGAATTTATGGATGGTTGTGAGTTTGCGGCTTTAACTACTCATGGAGGAAGACCTTCAACGAGTATTACAGAGGTAAACATTAACACAATAGGTGTTATTATATGGGAAGACAGACACCTATCAATTAGAGATATCAAAGATATGGTTCACATTTCAAAATCGTCAATTCACAGAATTTTAACCGAGCATTTGGGCATGAAATGAGTTTGCTCAACTTGGGTTCCCCATTTTTTTTTTCATGTGTGGCCCAATGCAATGATGCACATGGCCAGTTCTGTCATTTCTTATTTGGAGAAAATGAATATTAAGTTGATGACCCAGCCTGCATTTGGTCCAGACTTGTCATCATGTGACTTCTGGTTGTTTCCCATTTAAAAAAAGACATTATGGGAATGACAATTGGAGACTGATCAACAACTTATTGCAGCTGTGCAAGGGTGCTTCAGCAACATTTCGGAAGAAGAATTCAAAAAGTGGGAGGAACGTTGGGACGTCTGTATTCGATGCAGTGGACAGTATTTCGAAAGAGATGACCACTTCCTTGATAATTAAGGTATACATAACTGTTTTTATAAAAACATTCTCAGTTGTTTTGTGACAACCCTTCTATGCTTTTGTTAAGGAAAGAACAAATGAAAAGATTTCACCTTTGTTAATTCCTTTTTTTTTTTGTAGGTACTTCAGAAAAAAAAAATAGTAGTTTAAGAAAACATCTTTAGGGTTTTAGAATTCTGTTCAAAGTTCTAAATGACATTGCCAGAAAGGTTGTTGTTATTTTATGCTAATAATGCACATTTTTGGAGAGTGAATTGTTAAAGGAGTACTACATTGCCTCTGTTCCACCTGATGAAGGGGTAAATGTTACCCCGAAAGTGCTAGTGGGGTATTTTAACTGTAAATATCTTTCGTATTTTATTAAATATCGTACATAGACAGTGAGGTTCTCATTTCATTTAACCCTTTCTATTTTTGTGAGAAAAATGGAGTAATCATAGCTCCTGATAAGAGTGCATCATTATGTCATGATTTAATTACACTTATAGGTTAAGATTTTTGGTTGCTTAGAACTAAGTTTGCGAAGTCAGGTTGCAAAGTGTTTGAACCTGTTGATGATGGTTGTGTATAATTTCACCATTGTTTATTGCAGATTAAGTAAAACATGGAAATAATAAAAGCCTTGTCATCTGATGTATTATATTGTTATTTGTGCCATCAAGGAATCATTTTCTTTACTTAATTTTTTCTTGTTTACTTGTAGTAATAGTGCTGTGAAACCTCCATTAATGGTCACCTCCATTGAATGGAAAGTTTTGGTTTGTACAGAACAGCTGCTATAGGATTAACAATAACCTCCGAGGAATGGCAAGTTTTGGTTGGTACAGAACAGCTGCTGGAGGATTAACATAACAATAACCTCCGAGAAACGGCAAGTTTTGGTTGGTACAAAACAGCTGCTGTTGGATTAACTAATGATAACCTCCGAGGAGTGGCAGGTTTTGATTGGTACAGAACACTACTGTAGGATTAACATAATGATAACCTCCAGGGAATGGCAGGTTTTGGTTGGTACAGAACTGCTGCTGTAGGATTAACATTAACAAATAACCTCCAAGGAATGGCAAGTTCTAGTTGGTACAGAACAGCAGCTATAGGATTAACATTACCAATAACCTCTGAATAATGGCAAGCTCTGGTTGGTACAGAACAGCTGCTGTAGGATTAACACTAACAATAACCTACGAGGAATGGCAAGTTTTGGTTGGTACAGAACAGCTGCTGTAGGATTAACATAATGATAACCTCCAAGGAATGGCTAATTTTGTTTGGTATAGAATCGCTGCTGTTGGATTAACTGATCATAACCTCCAAGGAATGGCAGGTTTTGGTTGGTACAGAACAGCTGCTATAGGATTAACAATAACCTCCGAAGAATGGCAAGTTTTGGTTGGTACAGAACAGCTGCTGTAGGATTAACATAATTATAACTCCAAGGAATGGCAAGTTTTGGTTGGTACAGAACAGCTGCTGTAGGATTAGCATTAATGATAACCTCTGAACAATGAAACTTCTTGAAAGCGGTCAACGGATAGCCCTGCCAGCCCCAAAGGAGATCCAACAGACACCTTGTTTGTTAGGATTCTACTTAGCTCCTGTGGCACTTTGGCGAGAGGGGTAAGATATGGATGAGTAATATTATTAAAGGAATTGTGCATTGGGTAGGATGGGTTGGTTTACAATGGGTACAACGGTGTGCTCAAGCGAATAGATAGGAATTCAATGAAGCACGCTTCAGCTCCCATGTCTGCTTCAGCCTCCCTCTGGGGACTGTGGGGGTGAGTCTGGGGTTACTGGATTCTTGCCCTGTTGATGGTGGTATCTCTAGGTTTGGTGTCAGTGGGTCCTGATCCTGTTTCCGGCATGAGGCCAGCTAACTGTGCACTTACAATTCATTGTCTAATATTTTTCTTTTTTCTTCTTCTTATCTATAGCATACCCAAATTTTAATCTTCCAGCTTGCTATTACTAAGGGCTATTTAAGACGATGAAAGACACTGCTTTCCTAAAATCCTCTACACTATGATCAATTTATTTATTATATTGAGTTTTATTCAGCATTTGGGGAAAGCACTGGAGCCATGCACTTTGTGCATAAGCTTCATACACTTATTGTGCATTTGCACAAACAAAATGGACTAGCAATGGTAATGTAGACTTAACCTCCAAACAAGTTGCTTTTCAGGGCTTGAAAAATACCATGCCCGAGATGCCCGGGGCATGCAAATTATTGGCCTGTGCAGGTAAATAAACAATCTAGTTGCTGGGTCCGGGCAACTAAATTTAAAAATAAAGTTCAGAATAGAATTTTCTAGTACTACAAGAAAAAAGTCATTGCATGTCATCTTTCATTTCACTGCTAATAACCAGAAGTTGTATTATTGTTACAGAGTGCTAAGAACAGAAGGATATCACTTCTTTAATTTTATTATACTCTAGGTCCAAAAATTGTAGTCAGTGACAGGACGCATGCCTCTGATGGAAGTAGCCTCTGGTGTTTAGTGACAAAGGGCAAAAACTTGGACAAAAGCAACATGACAGAGCAGAATCACTAAATTTCTCAAATATCAATTTCATCATCATACCATTTCAAACCAATTTCAGCATTAGCATCTTAAAACTTGAGAGACATGCATTTGTGCATTGAAGATTTTGAACACAGACCTTTAAAATGGAAATGCAAAACATGTAAAAAAGTTCGTCATATTTTTTAACTTAAAAAAAAAAAAAACATGAGGGTTCTGATTTTTTATCTAAAAAAGATAAATTTTCCTGGGCATCTAGCTTTCACTACATGTAATTTCCACACATGCCCAGCTGGGTATGTAACTTTTCAGATATTTTTCAAGCCATGCTTCTTTTCAGCCTGAGCAGTGACCATTATTCAGAAGTTTCACTGTATTTCTTGATATCTTGTTTGTATAAGCAACTTAAAATTCTTCAGTTTTATTTTGTTGTTGACATGTTTGATATGTAAACAGCAATGTAGATCTAGATTTTTTTTCCAGCATTTAAATAGTTTGATATGTTATATGGCAGACAAAAGTAATTTTATAGTAGCAAGTAAGCTCTGCTGTCCCTAATTAAGGGTCACTGGCTCCAGGGAAGGGGAAGAGTCAGTGCCTCAGACAGCTCAGTCAACCCGGGGTGACAATAAATTTTCAATTTTTGTTTTTAATTTTGATTCGGACGAGCACTGATTCATAACATGTTCTTCTTTTTCTTTTTTCCCCTGTCTAACCTAGATTAAAGTTAATGCGTTTTTTAAGCATATTATGATATCATATGAAATTAAATTTGCTTTAAGTGAACTCTGAGAATGTGTTCAATACAGAAATAGCACAAATTGTTTTTGGATGCATGCTACCGGCACTCAAGTAATTTTCCAATACCACATTCTCAATCGTCTGTGTTATTATTTTTCCAGAAGGCATAAATTATATTATACATTTTGCCTCTGGGTGCCAATCACCTATGCAACGCCACTGCCAGAGGGTGTAAAACGCTCTAATTTTCTGAACGCCTGGTACCGGTGGTGCAGTCTTGAAAAAGAAATGGCCTGACGTTCGAAGACTGGCCCAGACGCTGTTGACTCCAGCAGGTATTTGGGGAAGGGGTTTACAAACCGCTGAAATCGAATAATCAGATCAGATCATACACGCATTGTCATAAAAATTCGCGCATCAAGAAAAAAACGCGCGATTAACGTGAATCTCGGCGAATACATGCAAATGATTAAAGTTTCGTGCGATTCCGCATTCCCGCGCGTCCAAGGCCGGCGCTGCAATCGCAATCCTTGGGGCTTATAAGGCACCGCGCAGGGTACTCTATATGTGTGCCGAAGTGCACGGTAAGAGTCAGGTGAGATCCCTGAGCGATAGACATGCCGAGGAGCCGCGTAGATGTGCGTACGGGCAACTGACGAAGTTTGAACGAGGCCGTATGGTCGAGATGAAAGAGGCAGGGTGGTCGGCGCCCCGAATCGGCTGCCATTTGGGCCGGTCGGACAGTACGGTGCGATCGTGTTGGGAGCAATGGACACGGGAAGGCACTCAAACATGGCGGACTGGCTCTGGACGACCCAGACACTCCACCAGCAGAGAGAACCGTGGGATCGTGAGAGCGGCACGCACAGATTCAAACGACCTTGTCCAATATCCTTAACCGTCCCGGTGGCGCAGTGGTCTAAGGCGCTGCCTCTGATCATTCGTCCGTAAGGGGTCCGGGTTCGAATCCCGGTGAGGCATGGATGTTGTGTTTGTCTTACGGCACTGGTTCTCTCCCTTCCCTGGAACCAGTGACCCTAAATTAGGGACGGGCGACTGCTTATAGCCCATTGAGTTGCTCACGGTGGTCGTTAAACCTCAAAAAAAAAAAAAAAAAAATCCTGAAACATGTGGCGGCTGTACAAGGGACTCCTGTGTCCGCCAGAACCATTTCCAGACGCTTGGCAGAGGCGAATCTGCACTCTCGACGGCCCTTACGTTTTCTGCCATTAGCACATGACCATCGTCGGCGTCCATTACAGCGGTGTCAGCAGCGAACAACGTGGAATGCTACGGACTGGCGACGTATAGTGTTCAGCGACGAATTCCGTTTCTGTATGGGAACGGACGACCACTATGTCAGAGTGTGTAGGACCGGAGGTGAGCGCTACAATCCCAATCTCACGGTAGTCCAAAATTGTAGTCGTGATGGTCTGGGGAGCTATCGCGTATGACATCCGGACTTCTCTCGCAGTGATCTAAGGGACGTTGACAGCCCAGGCAGCACTACGTACAGGAGATCCTGCAGCCACATGTGCTGCCTTTCCTGGCGGGGCGACCCGGAGCCATTTCCAACAAGATAACGCCCGTCAGCACACGGCTCGGATTTCTGAGGACTGCCTACGCAATGCTTCGACGCTTCCGTGGCCTGCCTGATCGCCTGATCCCTCGCCCATCAAGCACATGTGGGACCAAATGGGGCGCCAGCGTTCACCGTGTCCCAGTGTTCGTGATTTAGAGCGTCAGGTGCAAGAAGTGTGGGCCAATCTGTCCCAGGATAACATACGGCGTCTCTTTGACTCCATGCCGGACCGTATCACCGCATGTATCCGAGCACGAGGCGGTCCGACGCAGAACTAACGCTGACCGGAATGTGTACCGTATGCCCGCGGGAAATCGTCCTGCTGCTGTGATATTGTAATCACTTCTGTCCTTGGTATGTACCATCTCACTACTAAAATCTCATTTCAATCTGAAGTCTCCTTCTTGGTGCGTGGATTTTTATGACAATGAGTGTATGTAGAGGATTTTAGGAAGGGAGTATCTGACTCCAGGTCCTAACACAAACCTTAGAAGTAGGAAGCTAGGAGATTTGGGTTATAGTGCGCGAGAGGAAAGTGGGAGGAAGACGCCCTTGTTTATAACCGGGGGACCGGTACCCGGGGTCCGACGGCTTAACGTGCCCATCCGACGTACGGCGGATATTTAGTGGTTCGAGCGTTCGTACCTGCCTGAGATCGAAACTGAGACCTCTAGTCTCCGTAGCAGTCACGAACATTGACTACTAGGCCATCCGTGGTCCAAAATGGAATATACAACTTGAAATGAATATACCTGTATATATACTGTCTGGGACACTGGCTATTTCTGAGGTGGTTTCGGTTAACAAAAGATATACGGATTTGTGCATAGCAGCCATGGAAAAGAGAGTGACAGAGAGCAGAAGACAGAAAAAAACAAAAACAAAAAAACCTCGGTAAAGGTTACTTCTGTTAAAAAAATGTCGATTTTGATAGGCGACGATTGAATAAATACAGGAAATTTTAAAAAGTTCGATTCCGTTAGGTACAAAGGTAGCCTGGCTGACACATTATTTCCTAAGACTCCTCGTGCTTCAGAAAATGATGTCGATTAATTATGAGGGTATTGTACTGAAGCGATGAATTATGATGATAATTTTCTGTTTGGTGTACGGCATCAGTTTGCAATAATTGCGTACTGTTGCAGTAACTGGTATTCATTCTGAAATTAAAGCTTCAGAAACACATTTTTTGGTCTTTCGATGTCGGAAATCCATCTTAAGTAAACACAAAATCGATATATTTTGTATTGTCTACAAAGACGTTATTTATGTAAAATATACTTTATTCATTTATTGACTCTTTTTGTGGCCGTTATTAACATAATCTTGAGTATTCGCATTCGCACACACAGAGATAAAAGAACAGGGGAAGAGGAACATCACTATAGGCTTTTTTTTTTTTTTAATCAAGAACCCCAAAACTTTAATTTACAGCCTGAATTACCGCATTACAAAAAAAAAAAAAAAAAAAAAAAAGGCCATAAACGGAGGGAGAAAGAAACATCGGTATATATAGTTTTTTTCCTTTTTGTTTCGTTAAGAACCCAGAAATTTCTTTAATTTATATGTAGCCTGATTACATGAAAAATTCTGACTTGTTAAGATTTTATGTTAACTAATTGTATATGTATTCCGGAATCATAAAATATTTTTCAGTTTATGTTAGTTTTTCCAGTATTTGCCAATTTTTGTGTGTAAAAAGTGTTCTTAGCTGTTGACCTATTACTTTAAATGGTGCTTCAGGGTCCAGTTTAATTTTTTTTCATCTATTGTACTCTAAAATTCCTAAATGGCACTTGAAACTATTTTTAACATCACTTTGGCGTGCCTGAAACACTATAAATGGATCTTGAAAATATTTAAGTTCTTTTTTGGCGACCGTTTTTTTTTCATCTTTTAAAATTATTATTATTATTTGTCGAGCCATGGTATTGTAGGTCGTTTTTAGATATCGTGACGGAAAATAATTTTGTTGTGAAGCGCCTGAATTAATATGTAGTACTTAGTTTTTTTCCTGAAACGTTTTCGGTTTACTATGTGGAACACCTGCCTTTTTTTGTGAACTGTAGCGCTCATATAACTTTTGCTTGTTGTATGGTTCCATTAAGCTATTATTCTCAATCGCTGGGTTTAAAACAGTGGTTCTGACTCCCCAGTGATAAATTTCATGAATGCAGGTTTGCTCATAGCGATACAAAAGTAAATTAAGCCAAAACAAGGGGGGGGGGACGGAGATAACCTCGTGATAATTCGCTGCGGTGTTGACATTTGCACGTACGTCGTATCCGATTTAGAGGGAAAGTTTTTTTTTTAATGTTATTTGAAATTGCGTCGTTTTTGAGAAAAGGAAACCCAAAAAAATGCGTGAAATGCTTTCTGTGTATGCGTGTGTGTGTGTGTGTGTGTGTGTGTGCTATTTTAATCCCAGCTTTCCTGTTTTCCTCGTTTCTCATTGGCTGTTATGGTTTTTCTGAGCATTTGGCAGTTTCTTTGTTTTGTAGTTTACGCGTCTGCTACTACAATGAGCTCGCACTTATCTCCCTGTTTATCGTGATTTATTAGTGTCTTTCTGTCATTGTCATGCTTCTAAGAGAGATAAGTGCGAGCACCGTGTCGGTTCATCAGGGTTATGTAGTGCTGTATTGTTGTTTTTGTTTCTTTTTCTTTGTTAGAATCAGATGTAAAGACATGGTTTTTGCAGTAGGAACAGCAACAGCTGTTATTTGGTGATGCGCTGTGTTTTCCATTAGCAATGAATGGCTCGAACTCAGAGCAGAGGAATTTTTGGACAATTTCAAAATAATCCTGCGGGTACGAATATAAAAACATGTTTACACACACATCACTTAGCTGTTCTCTTGAGATTCAGAGGTTAGCTCCCCAAAGAAAGCTCATCTGCCATATTAGCAAGTTTAAAACTGATGGAACTAGATTTTGCTTTAAACTGTGGATGTATCACAAGTCTGCATATACAGCGATCTCAGCACATAACTGGAGCTTCACTGATATTCGTCACAAGTTTCACACAAGACATTTTGTACTTCGTATTGCATACTCATTACCTTTTTCTCGTGTAGACATTTCTGAATCTGGGCCGGCCACGTATTTTTACATATTGAGAACTTAATTTTGCGGCAAAACTAATCGTTTGCGTTAACTTTTAGTATTCCATTACTGCGAATTTCCCGATTTAATCGAAATATTCCTAATTTTTGCATCCCTTCCCCCGATTTTAAATGTCATTCATAGGCGCCGACTATAGGCGGGCAAGGTGAAACTTGCCCCCTAATAATTTTACTAGGGGGCAGTGCCCACTCAATATTCTTCGTCCTGTTTAATTAAATAATCGCTTTGGCCTCATAAATTGGGCCCAAGCTCCACCTTATAAAGCCAAAGCGATTTATTTCAGTAAAATTTATAAATAAAATAAGTACATTTTCCCCCCATATGTAAAGCATTACTTGTTTGATAAGAAACTTGATTGTCAGCCCCGTATTTTGTTCCACATTTTCTCGTGATGTTTAAAACAATTATGAAAAATAAAATAAACATAAATAAAAATACCTAAACGTATAATCTCTAGCGCCTTTATGTATCTATTCATTTTTTGCGCTTCTCGTTCTTTGTTTGAGTAACAGCGCTAATTTTTCATAATTTTGATAAACGTTTGGAAACAAAATCTCTCTTGATATTTTTATAAAATCGCAGACTAAGTTTCTTTTTTAAAAATATTAATATTCAAGAAAACAATATTTCTATTTCCGTGTTCATCTGCTGATGAGCAATTACTGTTGAGTTTCGAAATATATGTCGAATCTCGTAGTTTATCTTTTTGCTCCCCTCTCCTTTCAAATTTTTTCCCCTCCTGATAACGGAACACGCGCTTCTTCACGACTGATCTCTTCACGCTTGCCTCTCCCCCCCCCCTCAATAATTTGGTGAAGTCGGCGCCCCTAATGTCATTTACAATATCCCCAAGATGTTCACAAAATTGTCATTATTTTTTTAATTCTTCATGAAAACGGCATTTCTTTTGCTAATTTTTATTACATTTCCCCACGCTCTACAACAAGGGGGCCCCCAGCAAGTCACGAAAAGGTCGCGAAATGTGATAAAGGTCACGGGTTTGGAGAGGAAAAGAATGTGGTTTTCCGTATTTTGGATTTTTACAACAAAGCTCCTCGTTTTCCGTTTTCCAGATTATATTCCTTACTTGAATATTTTTCTGACCATGTTTCTAATTTTTTTTTTCAGTGATAGTGCAAAAAAGCGACTTCATATTTAAAAAAAAAAAAAATCTAAGGAGATGTATGTTTTCGTGTTCGTAAGTTTCTTCAAATTCAGTCAGTGGAGTAAGCACTTTTGTACTGTTCCCCTTTTTTTAAGTGAAACTAAATTTCAAAATGTATTCAGTGTGGCCGTGATGAAATCGGCGGCATTTCCGTGACTCGTAAAATTGTTTTCACGGCTGAGTGAGCAACGCCATTTTTCATCACGGCCATACTGAGTACTGATTTTAAATTTGTTTGGGTATTTTCTATTCCTCAGTCCCTTATTGTTATATCAAAGAACAGAGCACAAGCATTTTACCTTTTGTTTAAAGTCAAATTAAAGTTCAAAAAACAATGCAGGCTTTGGCAGTTTGCAGAGAAAACAGCTTTGTTTCTTGATATAGTGATTGAAGGATGGAAAAAACACATTTTAAGTGAAATAAAATTTCAAAAATCGGCACCATCATCAGGGCCCGACGGCCTCTGACCTCCAGTTTAACAGGACCCCCCTTTTTTTTTTGTAAAAACAAATGTAGAAAGGACCCAATCATTACTGAACTTCTTTTTATCATCATTATTGCTATTGCGAAAGTAATATTTTACGTAGAGTTGTGTTGCGTTCTCTTATCTGTGAATCTCAACTGCTTTCATTAAAGGACCACTTTTAATTTTCACTAAACCATTTGTTACTCTTCTCTGAAATTGCTGCCTCACTTCAAGATCACAATGAATTTTAAGATGACTAAAAAATATCAATATAAATTTGTAGATTATAAATCAATTTTACGACTTGTCAACTATTACACAATCATGTTTGCTATATAATAGCGGTTTACTTATTTTACCCAAAGGTTAAATAGAATACACTGAAGTGCCAGAAAAACTGGTACAGACGAGCTTATGCAAAATACATAGCAACGTCACCTATGCGCGTACTCGGTTGCGCCCGCCGTATATAAAGTGATAGACATCCTTGCCAGCTGTCAGTTAGGACCGCGGATGGCCTAGTGGGCAACGTTCGTGACTGCCACGGAAAGGACCTCAGGTTTGATCCCAGGCAGGTACGAACGCTCGATCCACTAAATATCCGCCGTGCGTCGGATGGACACAGTAAGCCGTCGGACCCCGGGTACTGGCCCCCGGTAATAAATAAGGACGTCTTCCTCCCCCTTTCTACTTCGCTTCTGTGTCACTTTCCTATCGGGCACTCTAGCCCAAATCTTTTAGCTTCCTATTTCTAAGAGTTGTTTAAGACCTGGAGTCAGACACTCCCTTCCTAAAATCCTCTACATATGATCATTTATGCCAGCTGTCAGAGCTGTTTTCGGCATGATAATGACAAGTAATAACGGCTTAAGCGATTTTCAACGCCGTGCCATAGTTGGCGCTCGTGAGATGGGCCATAGTATTTCGGAGGTAGAAACGAAGTTCGGATTTTCACGGACGACCATTGCAAGGGTGTACCGTGACTACAAGAATTCCGGCAAAACCTCCAACCTACGATACAAGTGTGGCCGTAAAAAGACATTGGGTGAACGTGACTATCGTCGGCTGTCAAGAATCGTTTCACGCGATAGGCGTGCAACACTCTCGCATGTATAATCGGAATTCAATGCTGGAGCCTCAACAAGAATCAGCGTCCGGACTGTGCAACGTACCCTGCACGATATGGACTTTGGGAGCCGTCTCCCAACTCGAGTCCCCTTGATGGATGCACGACACAGAGCTATGTGCCTCGCTTGGACGCGGCAACACCGCCACTGAACACTTGATGACTGGAAACAAGTAGCCTGGTCTGACGAGTCGCATTTCCAACTGTATCGGGAAGATGGAAGGATTCGTGTGTGGCGCAAACCCCATGAAGCCATGGATCCCGCCTGTCAACAGGGAACTGTACCGGCTGGTGGGAAGGTGTGGGGTGTGTTTAGTTGGACTTCACTGGGACCCCTGGTACGTCAACAAACGTCTGTGACCGGCCAACGATATGTGCGCATCCTTTCTGACGAGGTACACTCGTTCATGTCCTGCATTCATTCTGATGGGTTGGACCTGTTCCAACAGAACAATGCACCTCCACACAAGTGTCGGGACGCCACATGATGGTTAGAGGAGCATTCATCTGAGTTTGGGGTGTTGCCATTCCCACCCAAGTTACCAGATCTGAACATGATAAAACACATTTGGGATGCCATGCAACGCGCTATTGAACACAGGAATCCGAGACCTCGGAATGCACCCGAATTGTGGAATGCTGTGCAGGAAGTATGGTGTACATTGCCTACAGCATATTTCCATAAGCTATTGGAGTCCACGCCCCGTCGTATTTCTGCAGTCCTGTGCTCCCGTGGGGGACCTACCAAGTATTAGACTGGTGTACCAGTTTTTCTGGCACTTCAATGTATATAGCCTTTACACACATGCACACATATAATAATTATCAATCCACTGCTGAATGAAGGTCTCACCCACATTTCTTCCACCACGATCTGTCTTGAGCCAGTCTCCTGCATGTCACTTTGACATGCTTTCAAATTTCATCCACCCATGTCCCACGTGGCCCTCTTCTGGGTCTTTTCGTTTCCCTTGGTCCAGTTTGAAATTTCGATTGTCATCGGTGGTCCGTTCTGGGAATATGTCCAGCCAACTGCCATTTCAGGGAAATAGTAGTGTCGCCATTTTTTTGCTCATTGGGTGATGCCCATCTTCAGACTATTCCCTGTATCACGGCTAGCTATGAGTAATCAACAATGACTGTAGTTGGTGGGATGTTGGTCCCATCCTTCCTCGCGCCGGTTAACCATTACCGGTTCTCTCTCTCAACCTCCAACAACTCCTTTCCATTCCCCACTGCACGGACTTCTTGTATCGAACTGAAACTCCTTGCTCGTGCATATTTCCCGCTGTTGAGTGATGTTTACTGCTACGTGCTATGGGGCGTATCCACTCCTGGAGATAGGGGAGTTCATAATTATCTGGCGCATGAGTGTATATAAATATGTATATTAAAGACACGTTAAAGATTAATAATTTTCATGTTTATTCTTAGGAAGATATTCGTAACAGTGCGATATCTATCACGACAACTAAAGTTAGTTTGAAGTTATGCATCTGTACGAAACCGACTCGACTAAACCGACTCCCATCGAACTTGGTATGGTGTGAAGAATTTCTTTTCATTTTCTTTCAATGTACCTCCATGCTGCAGCCATCAGATGATGGATGACTCCTTCACTGCTCCCACGATGTAACAGTCGCTATCATATTAATTATTTGTGTATTGTAGAAGCAGTTTATATTATTATTATTTTCATTTGCCAGAGTTCCTCGGGGTTATCCTTGGAATGTCAGAGTTTCGATATTTTTCTCTCATTTCACTCGTCAGTAATTTTGTTTCTCAAAATAAACCTACAATGTTCAGTTTAATTGACATGGTGGTTCGCTTACCACATGCTTATTTAAAGAATGTCTTTGTCTAAAATCTAATGAAGACATCAGCAAAGAGCTAAATGAGGGCACGTGTGTGTACTTGAACTGACATGTTTCATCCTTCTCTCAGCCGCCATGCTAATTAATTGCGGAGCGTTTTACTTACTATAAACTGCAAAAGCATTTCTGTTTTCCTGTTATTCATTTATTTCTGTTCTCCGGAGTTTCAAAAGTCCGAACAAACCTCAGTCATTGAGGATTTGTTCACTGTTCGTCTTCGTTTCTTTGGTGGTGTTGTAGTAATTAATGCCTCTTTTGCAATAACAATTCGAATTTTAGCAACCATGCCTTTGGGCATGGTTGGTGACCTTATAAAAGTGGGACGCCGACGATTTATTTGAAAAATTTGCCATGAGCTTCGTTCTTTCTTTTTTTCCTTTTTTTTTTTTTTTAGCTTGCTAAGATGTTGTAACTTAACTTCCATAGATGTGCTACTGCCGTTTAGTGTGTTCCTCCGCATCTGTGACGGAATGACGTCGCCAACAGTCTTTGCCATTATACGCAAAAAAACATAACAATTTTTAGCACATCTTTCGAAACAATAATGAAAAAAATAGATGCATAAACTGACGTATTATCCCTGTGTCCGTCTGTAGGCATCACACCACTACACCTATTAGTCGATTGAAATATCATTTTTGCATTGGGAAGTCCGAACTGTGAGAATGATAATCCTTGCAGTCCTTTTTCTATGAATAATTTCACCGTTAGGGAGTATAAATGCAGCAGCTTATCGAATTCAAAATCTGCACTGAAGAGCCAACATACACTGGCGTGCAAAAATTAAGCACGAGACGGTTTTTCGAATGTTAGGTCGTGCAGAAGTGCTCCACATCGACTCAAATCATACCATAAGATCCCCAAGATGTAAGAATATGGGACAAGTGAGCAAAACCGTCCAAACAAGGAATCCAAAGGATACAAAGGCACTTTATTGAAAAGGTAGCTTCGAGCACAACTGGACAGAAGACAGAAACGTCCATGTGACAGGCGGCTGCCAAGAAAAAGAAAAATCCAGTTTTTAGTAGGGGATATGATCACCCCTGACTGCGTTGCAGGATTTACAACGTCTGTCCATGCTGAGGACGAGGTTGTTAAGTAGCTGTTGAGGCATCGCGGCCCATTCCTCTTGTAGCGCCAATCGTTGCTGGCGGCTGGTGACGTGCTGCCAAGCGTCTCCCGAGGAGGTCCCATACGTGTTTGATTGGATTTAGGTCCAGGGACCTTGCGGGCCAATCCATGCGTTGAATATCGTCAATCTCCAACAGCTCTGCGACCGCCACTGTACGATGAGGTGTAGCGTTGTCGTCCATGAAGAGGAACTTAGGACACACAGCACCTCTAAACAGACGCATGTGAGGCATGAGAACCTCGGTACAATAGCGGACATCAGTGATTTAACCTCCTTGGAAGATGTGGAGGGCAGTACGGCTACCAAGCATAATACCGCCCCAAACGAGAACTCCGCCACCTCCAAACCGGTCCCTTTCGATGATGTTGGAGGTGTGATTGCGTGTTCCCTGCTCTCTCCAGATGTGTATACGTCCAGAATCGCTCGTCAGACTAAATCGGCTCTAATCCGTAAAGAGAACTCGACCCCATTGCTGATGTGTCCAGTTGTTGTGTTCCTGGCACCACAGAAACCGCTGTCTCCGATGAGCAGGCGTTAATGGAACACACCGTACTGGTCGTCGTGCAAATAGACCACCTTTTTGCAGCCTCGTGGCCATGGTAAAACGCGATAACGGACGCCCAGTTGTCTGTTGCATGTGCCTTGCTATTTCTCCTGCTGTCTCTTCTCGTCTGTAGGACAATATACCGGTCGTCCGCCGCCGTGGTTGCTCGTGGATGACCACTGCTAAACTCTCGGACAGCTGTTCCTGTCGTTTGAAATGCTCTCCAAGCTCGTGAAACGATGCTGTGAGCGATCCCGAACTCCTCGACCACACTAGTCACACTTCGACCATCTTCCAACTTCCCAATGACGCGACCTCGGGTAAAGTAATCCAGATGTCGTCTACTGGATTGCCTGTTGGCCATAACACACGGTGGCAGCAACTCGACGTCGTTCAAACCGATGTACACCGTGAAGTAGCTTTCACCGAATTGCTGAGCGTACACCGCCCTTGTGCTTTATACCCTTCCGACACTCCCCTACGTCATGCTGCATATATGCGCATGTCCTACCGTACCGGACCCTAGTCTATCTCCTGAGTGGTCTTTCGGTCCGTTCTGCCTGCTAATTTCTCCTCTTCGTCCTTAATTTTTGCACACCAGTCTGTTATGACTTGTCTGCCTAATATGATGTTGGTCCCCACGTGCTGCCAAAACAGCTTTTACCCGGCGAGGCAGGGACGCTACAAGATTTCTGAAGGTGTTTTGTGGCATCTGGTACCATCACGTTACCAGAAGATCCTTTAACTATTCTAAGTTACGTGGTTGAGCCGCGGCAAATCGGATTTGCTGTTGCAACACAAACCACAAATGCTCGATTGGATTGACATCTGGGGAATTCGGAGGCCAGAGCATTAACTGGAAGTCGTCTTCGTGTTTCGCAAAAAATTCTTGAACAATCTATGCAGTGTGGCATGGCGCATTATTCTTCTGAAAGAAGGCACTTCTAGAGGGGAATACCGTTGCTATGAAAGGACGTACCAGCTCTGCAATGAAGTTCAGGTAGATGGTAGACGGCATAGTTTCTTACACGTGGATGACTGGATCAGGGTTTCCCAGCAGAACATTGCCCAAAGCATTACACTTCCTCCACCAGCTTGTGTTTGGCAGACGGTGCATCATGGTGCCAACTATAGCGAAGTGAAATGCAACCCGCGTCTAAAAGTTAGTTTGAGAGGTCAGTTTCGAAAAAAGAAAGAGGTGATACGCCATTTTACATAATGTGGAGCAAGGAATCTCTTTTGCGAGGTATGAGAGAGAGAGGAAGAGAGGAGTGTCCGCGAAGTATCCATCTTGCCCGGGAACGGACTCCGAAAGGAGTGACAGTTTTTTTGTGAGTTGTGTTACCCCCATCCTACAGAAAATGCACTGAGGGGATTGGCTTATAGCAAAGGAGCTGGGGGGTGAAATCGCATTTCGGACCAGGGACCCAGAAATTTGGTGGGCACTCTCTTGGTTTTGCTGCAAACGCACGCAAGGATGCAAGGGCTCCGACTTCACTAAATGGGGGGGGGGCTCTTGAGGCGTGACGAGATCAGACGCAGAAGGGGCACATCTCTTCCATTGTGTTAGGAGGAAAATTAAAAAAAAAAAAAAAAAAAGGTCTAAAAGATAGACTACGAGATTCGACGTATATTTTAAAACGCAATTTCAATTACTCACCAGCAAATGAAAATATTCCTTTGATGAATATTAATATTTTAAAAAATAAAATTCAGCCTGTGATTTTATTAATATTTTAAAAAATAAAATTCAGCCTGTGATTTTATTAAAATATCTACAGAGATTTTATTTCCAAACACATATAAAAAATATGAGAAATTAGCAGGGTTACTGAAGCAAAGAACAAGAAGCGCAAAAATAGATAAATAAAGGCGCTATAGGTTTCTGTACTTTTATTTATTTTATTTTTGATAATTGTTTTAAACATTTACCACATATCACGAGAACATGTCAAACAAATTACGGGGCTGACAGTCTGGTTTCTTAGAGCAATGCTGAAAACGGAATTTTTTTTGTTTTGTTTACTTATTTTGCCATTTATTCATTGTTTTGGAAATAAATCGCCCTGGCCTCATAAGAAAAAAAAAAAAAATATTTGGTCCACCTTATGAGGCAAAAGCAACAATGTAATTAAACGGGATGAAAACTATTGGGTGGACACTGCCCCTCCCCGCGTAAAATTATTGGAGGGGCAAGATTCACCTTGTCCCCCTATAGTCGGCGCCTATGCAAGAAAGCTGAAGTCGGGCCGCGGGTGGCCTAGTGGTCAACGTTCGTGACTGCCACGGAGAAGACCTGGAGTTCGATCCCAGGCAGGTACAAACGCTCGAACCACTAAATATCCGCCGTGCGTCGGATGGGTACGTTAAGCCGTCGGACCCCGGGTACTGGCCCCCGGTAATAAATAAGGGCGTCTTCCTCCCCCTTTCTACTTCTCTTCCGTGTCACTTTCCTATCGGGCACTCGATTCCAAATCTCCTAGCTTCTTGTTTCTAAGGGTTGTTTAAGACCTGGGGTCAGACACTCCCTTCCTAAAATCCTCTACATATGATCTGATCTGATCTGAATGCTGAAGTCTGTTCCCTGAAGACTGCGTCGTCAGGCGAGCGGTTGTTAGGATAGAGTGTCCGAGGTCATTCATGAAATATCTACGGATACAAGAGAAATCATTTATGTACTGCGGTACAAGTAACGCAGGGAGATTTCGATAAAATTGCGTTGTTCGCAATCAACATAAAGCGCCTGGCACTACTATATTGCTCTAAACCTGTGTAAGAGGAATGTCACCTCATTCTGTGAACTCGATGAGGAACTTACCATCCGATGGACTCACAAGTCACTCGTTGGGATATATTGAATGAATGACTGATTCAGAGTGGAACAACAACCGAAGTGGATCTGATTTTGTGTACATATTCTGCATCCCTCTTCAATTAGGGGATGTAAATAAAACCCTGTAAATAGAAGCAATCAGTCTGCTTTCGTGGATCTAACGTAAACAACTAAAAAGTGTATGTAACGGATAATCATTGTCAGACCGAGAAAGAGAAGGCTTAGCTGGAGTGGCAGCAACTATCACAGTAACCGATATATAAAATTCCAGTAATTGCCTGATCGCAAAGCTACGCATCAAGGCGATATCAAAATGAATATTAATACCACCACACCAACACTCCCCCAGGTAAACGACGCACACATACCCGGTGACTATCATGGTGTAACAGGAAACAACACTAATCGGATAGGGTGACTGTCGGGCACCGCTGAGTTCAATCCGCCAACTAGGTCTTACTGATTCCGAATATCTCAAACGGGCATGACATAGGTTCTTTTGAGTGCCGTCGAGTTGAATTCGATAGCTGAAATACTGGAACGTGTAGTCAGCAATTACTTAATAACTAAGCCAACGAATAACTCCAAGTCCTTTGTTAGACGTAACAAAATTTAATAGACGAGAAAATGAACTCTGTTCGATTAGCTATCTCCACGTGCCAATAGGTTTACAGATGCCGAACACTTCTTCATCTCTCCAATATCCCTGAAGACCTTCCGCCACGTTTAACTTGAGTCGGTTCCGTCCAAATGCCGGTCGATCTCATATCGCCAAAATACCTTGACCGTTCTGTCAGCGAAAACGTAAATCCCCAAGAGGTCTAGCCGACACTCTCAGCTCGCACACGCTGTCCCGACCTCGTCGAAGGCGAAATACTAAAAGCCTCCTGAGCAGATCTTCAGTAGAGGATTTTAGGAAAGGAGTGTCTGACCCCAGGTCTTAAACAACCCTTAGAAATAGGAAGCTAGGAGATTTGGGCTAGAGTGCCCGATAGGAAAGTCACACGGAAGCGAAGTAGAAAGGGGGAGGTAGACGCCCTTATTTATTACCGGAGGGGTACCCGGGGTCCGACGGCTTTAACGTGCCCATGCGACGCACGGCGGATATTTAGTGGTCCGAGCGTTCGTACCTGCCTGGGATCGGACCTGAGGTTTCTCCGTCCGAGTTATAACCCCGAGCGAGCATGCATTTTGTATTCCACGACAAAGGGGGCTTGTCTGGCGGAAGGTCAAGCTCTGGACGGGGGTCAATCTAAACTATTGGTGGACAAGGCATGAAATTATGTGCGTGACAGAGATAAAAGCAGGATTATAGGATGGTCGCCAATATGATCTGTGTATGGAAACAGATTTTAACGATGTTATTGAGGAATCTGTAAAATTGAAGGCACGGAAATTTAGGTTATTTTAATTTGTAGATATATTGGAAAAATATCTGTTTTTGTATTGTACACTGAAAATGGGGAATAAAGCATTTTCATTACCAAAGACCATATTATAGTTTATAACACGAAACTATGATTATAAATATTTGTATAAGTTACTTTTCATAGTTTAGACTTTATTATTTGTATGATTATTGCGTTTTAAATTAATATTTTTTTGATCTAATTAATGCGTGGTTCTAAAGTGTGGCAACAAGCGCCCAAAGTCCTTGCTGCGGCTCTACCATAGGTCACCCCATACAGATCGGCGGACCTCAGAAACAGAAGAGAATTTTTCAAGGAAAGTCCTTGCTGCGGCTCTGCCATAGATCACCCCGTACAGATTGGCGGACCTCAGAAACAGAAGAGAATTTTTTCAAGGAAAGTCCTTGCTGCGGCTCTGCCATAGATCACCCCGTACAGATCGGCGGACCTCAGAAACAGAAGAGAATTTTTCAAGGAAAGTCCTTGCTGCGGCTCTACCATAGGTCACCCCTTACAGATCGGCGGACCTCAGAAACAGAAGATAATTTTTCAAAGGAAAGTCCTTGCTGCGGCTCTACCATAGGTCACCCCGTACAGATCGGCGGACCTAAGAAACAGAAGATTGAGAGATATAATCAATGTATTGCATGATTTTACTAACTTGTTAAAGTTTCAGGACCTCAGCAAAGAGGAAGATGAGATCAAGGGTTTGGACTTTGGATATACCAAATCTTTCTTTTTCGGCTCTGAGCTGTTTGCCGCTGAATGTACGACAGCTATTGCCACTGCAGATTCTCATCTCCTCGTGGCTGAGATCCTGAAACTTTAACAAGTTAGTAAAATGCTGCACTGCATTGATTATGATACGCTTTCCAACATACCAGAAATCATTACTCAAGTTTATTGCACAAGTTATGAGGATAATGGCTGTGGAATAACTCTCGCTCCTGTGCCCAGACCTTCGACCCCATTTCGATGATATTCAACAGAACCGGTTCAGTATACCTCCGAAACAACAAGATAAAGTTTTGTCGCAATCGAAGCATTTTTACGTAAGTTATGACGCATAAGGGCGATGGAATGGATCCTGCTCCTGGACCCCATTTCGCCCATTTTCAATAAGGTTCGTCCCCAGGCTGTCCCTTACCACATACTAAAATTTCATCGAAATCGAACCATTTTTACTCGAGTTATCGTGCGGATAGACAGACAGACGAAGCTGTAGCTTATACGCATCTTCAACCTACGGTTGGAAAGCGTTAAAAACCTGAACAGAGGCGTGAAGACTATCGAATTGTGTAACCACTTCAGGTAACACGGATTAACAAAAAACAAACGTAAAAATATATTAAAAACAAATAGATTTAAAAATTATATGCACAAATTTTAGAAATAAGCAGCCAAGTACGAAGGACCAAGTTATACCTCATGGGATGGGTCCGGGTCTCTGGGCTGCCAATAATAGGCAGATAGATGTATCTTTGTTTTTAGATGCATGTTGCATCTTGGCCTTGGTATGAGCTAAAGGAGTGCTTTGCAGAAAGATAAATCTATTTTTTTCTGCTTTAATGTCACTTGACCCAGTTTAAAGGGAATTACATGGTGCATACATATTGTGAGTGTGACAACCAGTTGCCATCTTCCGAATTTGCATTCCAGTCAAAGGAGTCTGACGGCTTAGCTTTTTAGCGGAAAGCGTTCGGCAGAAAGATTGCTGATGAGCGATTTCAAAGCGCTGTGTAATTTCCAGATGTAGTGAATAAAAAGCTTTGTTAATAAAGACATCTATGGACGCTACTTACTAGTATAGCTACGCCTGCCTTTAAAAAAATTCGTTCTGGTACCTGTAGCCAAGTTTGGGTAATCCCCAGCTAGGAAAAAAATGATAATGCTTTTAGGCAATTTTCAACGGTTTCCATATCAAATAATCTTGTTTCTTCTTGGTAGTTTTGACGAACATGCTGTCATTGTTTTTCCGTTAGGCTTCAATGTTTTATTGTCGCTTCTTTTGAAAAAGGGGATGTATTTCTCTGACTATTCGTTTCTTAGATAAAATAGAAGACAACAACATGCCACACACCTGAATACGAACCATAAGATCACTTCAGATGGTTGCTGTGACAAATACAATTTCTGTATGTCTCATATCTTTGAATTTTTTTTTCATTCGTCTTTAAAGTTAGTGAAATACTTTCCTTTGCAGAATTTTTTGTTGAGCAGATACTTGTGCTCGTTTGACTATATCTAAATATGCACATAATGGCAAAAAAAGAAAATTGATATGCATACTGCGTCACTTTGTCTGATCGACCCGACCTCTTCATATATTAGCCATGTTGGAAAAATCCGTTTTTCACCCGTATAGCTGTAATCATGACTCGTGTATCTTTCGCGTTTCGCGACATATATTTGTCTGTCCACGTATGGTAATGCAGGATGTTTCACACGCTCACGGCCCCTGAGTTTGCCCTACTACAGCGTGTTTCACTCGCTCTTGGCCCGAGTTTGTCCTACTCAGCGTGTTTCACTCGCTCTCGGCCCCTGAGTTTTCCCTACTACAGCGTGTTTCACTCGCTCTCGGTCCCCTGAGTTTTCCCTACTACAGCGTGTTTCACTCGCTCTCGGCCCCTGAGTTTTCCCTACTTTAGCGTGTTTCACTCGCTCTCGGCTTCTGAGTTTTCCCTACTACAGCGTGTTTCACTCGCTCTCGGCCCCTGAGTTTGCCTTACTACAGCGTGTTTCACTCGCTCTTGGGCCCCGAGTTTGTCCTACTCAGCGTGTTTCACTCGCTCTCAGCCCCTGAGTTTTCCCTACTTTAGCGTGTTTCGCTCGCTCTCGGCCCCTGAGTTTTCCCTACTACAGCGTGTTTCACTCGCTCTCGGCCCCTGAGCTTTCCCTACTACAGCGTGTTTCACTCGCTCTCGGCCCCTGAGTTTTCCCTACTACAGCGTGTTTCACTCGCTCTCGGCCCCTGAGTTTTCCCTATACTACAGCGTGTTTCACTCGCTCTCGGCCCCTGAACTTTCCCTACTACAGCGTGTTTCACTCGCTCTCGGCCCCTGAGTTTTCCCTACTACAGCGTGTTTCACTCGCTCTCGGCCCCTGAGTTTTTCCCTACTACAGCGTGTTTCACTCGCTCTCGGCCCCTGAGTTTGCCCTACTACAGCGTGTTTCACTCACTCTCGGCCCCTGAGTTTCCCTTATAACTTGCAAACTAATGGACGTAATTCTGTGAAATGTGACACGGACCTACCTTGGTGTATGAAAAGCATGACGATCTCAGAGCAAGTGTTGAAAGTGGTCACCATTAGCATCAAGGCATGTCTGCACACGCCTCTCCATGTCACGGAAGGTATTCACCAACACATCGGGAGTCACAGCCTCAATTTCTCGCCGAATGTTTCCTGCAGTTCCACGAGAGTTCGTGGCTTGTTGCGATACACTTTACCTTTCAGCATGCTCCATAGGAAGAAATCCGGAGGGGTAAGGTCAGTCAACCTTGGTGGCCAAAGTCCCTTAGAAATGACACGATCTTCAAAGAAGGAAACAATTTCAGCTGAGATTGTAGGTGTGACAGGTGGCACCATCCTGCTGAAAATAATCAGTACGGAGTTCCACGGCGTCCAACTGATTCACAGACTCATGGATGATTTCCATGTAGATTGCGGTATCCACTGTTGTACGAAGAAGATTGGGCCAATAACGCGGCGCCGCGACAGAGCACACCACACCCCAATTTTTTCATCATGAAGAGGTGTCTTATGCACGGTGTTAGGATTTTCACTAGCCCAAATACATTTATTCTGGTGATTGACTTATCCACTTAGGTGGAATCACGCCTCGTCGGAGAACCACGCGTAGTTCAGTATTCCCGGTTGTACACTGACAAACTGCCGGAACCAATGGTAGTAATTCAGTCTCTTCTGTTCGTCGGGAGGTTTCAATTCTTGCACAGCAGTAACTCGATATGCATGCAGCTTTTTTTTTTTTTTTTTTTTGCAGCTCGTTGGCATGTGTTTGTGGAAATCTCCTGCGACCTGGGCCGCCGTTAAGTGTGTGCGGCGCGTGCATCCGCACAGGACTTCGCGCTGGTGGATAAATAAGATAAAATAAAACAAAAGAGAGAAAGAAAGAAAAATATAACATTAAGTACACAGACAAAAAAAAAAAAAAAAAGGCTTATCAGCAAATAAAAATATTCTATTACGTCCGTGCGCAAAATACCGTTAGCCAGGTTGGTTTAACAAATATTATTAGTTAGCAAGAGGGCCTCGCAGGGAGAGTTCGCACGGGGCCTTGCGTAAGCTTGCGGTGGCACTGCCTGCGACAGTTTACGCAAGGACTTCTGTGGTGAGGCCAGCAGTCTGTTTTTCACTTTCCTGCACCGTGGCTTTTGGCAGTTTCGGACGTCCTCCTTCGTGAACATCCTACAATGTTCCCGTGGTTGGCAGTTTCTTCACCAGATACTGAATGGAGGATTTTGTCGGTTGTTTTCGAACTCCAAACTGACGACGACGGACGCAGTACATGCGGACAATAAACACGCGCTGTTCCACTGTGTACTGGTTCATACTGTAATTGCTCGTAACACAAAGGCACGATGGCTGTTAACGATCCCGCGTAGCAACAGCACAGTCGGATGCGTCACACCAACTGCCGAGGACAGCGAACACGCAATCGGGCTTCACTTCGCGCAGGCGCGATACACGGGCTAAAGAGTAGCGCCGCCACTCGCTAGCCCGTGTGTCACGCCTGCGCGAAGTGAAGGCCGGATTGCGTGTTCGGTGACCTCGGCAGTTTGCTGACCATGCTTCTCATACGCGAAGGTATAGGTCCGTGTCAAATTTCATTGAATTACGTCCATTAGTTGGCAAGTTATAAGGGAAAATCAGGGGCCGAGAGCGAGTGGAACATCTTGGTATTTGGGACGTCATCTCCGTTTCTAGAAATCTGACTGCAAAACTTATTGCATCTGATAAAGCTGTGGCGTTGACCAGGGGCGGATTGGCCCACCGGGACATTGGGATATTTCCCGGTGGACCACTGTTAAAATGGCCCACTGTTTCTCGTATCCCCCTTTGTCTGGATTGTTTGGAGTAAATAAATAAATATGTTGAGCGTTTGCTCTGAAATTAAAAAGCAAAATTCTCTGTATTTCAGTGGAAAATTTGCCAGCGGACCAAGCGTTGTTTTAAATAAAATAAGCAAACTACTGTTAAACGTAGGTCGTTGGACTTTGAGTCAAAGAGACATCGGTAGGCCCGACCCTCCTTTTCTAATGTTGAAGGAAGCACTAGTAACAATTTTGATGGTCTGGCCCTTATCCGCGTGCAGACGTAGAGCACAAAACGATTCTTGAGCAGAGAAATTCCGAAATTCGTGTCCCACCCACATCTATCTGAAAAGAAACAACGATTTGCAGGTACTGGTTCATGTATCACCACCGGCATGGAGTTGCTTAATGCGCTGCGTGCAGTGCGTGAGGTGAACATTTCTGATGGGTGTTCGAATCCCGGTCCTGCTTACCATCCAGTCTGCGGTTTTTCCGGAGTTTTCCGTAGACTACCTGTGGTTAGGGACGCGAAGTGTAGATTATTCCATCCCTGCCAACATCAATCAAGGCAGGGTATCTACACCTTGAAGTGCGCCTCTTCATACCAAGTCCTCTACGATGCTTCAAATGCCAAGCATATGGTCACTCCCAGCAGTCTTGCAGGAGCACTGCTCGGTGTGGGCGTTGTACAGCAACAGACCATACTTTGCAAGATTGCCATGCCGAAGCCTAGCTGTGCTTCAACTGCAAGGGATCTCATGCATCATCATCAAGAGACCGTCCAAAGTGGAAAGAGGAAAAAGAGATCCAACGCATTAAGACCGTTGAGAAAATCTCCTACCCAGAGGCCAGAAGAAAGGTCGCTCCAAATCAATCAAATCGGCGATCCTATGCATCAGCGGTTGTTGCAGTAACTACAGTCGGTACACAGACTGATAGCCGAATCCCAGTGAATTGCCCCTACAAGCTAGACGACATCATAGCTGCTGGTCTGGCAGCACTGCAATCCCGAGCTAGGGACGCGTAAGCTCCAACAACCACTGTGCCTAAACCTGCTGCAACTAACACCAGCACCACCGGGACTTCAACAACCCCGGGAGGAAAGAGAAAGGAAAAAGAGAAGAAATCTCCAAACTCTCATCATAAGAACCAGGATCGGGCAAGATCATCTGCGACACAGGAACCAAAATACCGCCCCATTTTACCACCAGAGACTACAGGGCGTCAGACAAAACAGTCCCAAGCGCAAATGAACATTGCTGACGAAATGATGGAATCGGACAACTATTAGTTGTCCCAGTCTTTCCCGGGTTTTGTTTTTCGTTTTTTTTTTTCTCATTCACCACACTTCAAACCATGGGTCAAATCGTTTAGTGGAACTGTCGAGGCTTTCGGACAAGACATGACGACGTGAAACATCTGCTTTCGTCATACTCTCCGGTGTGCCTTTGCCTCCAGGAGACAAAACTTAAACCATCATACCTCCTTTCAGTTCGAGGCTACAGTGCATTTCGGAAAGATAATGTTTCAGGAGATATAGCTTGCGGGGGAGTTGCCATCCTTGTCCCCCACAGTGTTCCAGTTTCTCCCGTTGCGGTCTCAACATCTTTGCAAGCCGTTGCGGTGCGTATCTCCATTCCTGTGCCTCTAACTGTTTGCAGCGTCTTATCTGCCGCCGGATGAGGACGTGAGCGTGTCCGTTCTTGAGAGCTTAGTTGAGCAGCTGCCGTCACCTGCTCTTCTTCTGGGTGACTTCAATGCTCATAATCCATTGTGGGGTAGTGGCGGAACAGACACACGAGGCCGTAGGATCGAATCTCTTCTTTCCTCGACCTCTTTGTGCCTGTTTAACACCGGTGCTGACACTTACTTCCACAAGCCTACACGAAGTTTCAGTGCAATCGATTTATCTTTGGGTCAACCATCGGTTATGGCCGACTGGTCGTGGACGGTGTGTAACGACCTCCATGGAAGCGACCACTTCCCAATTGTACTTAGATATAATGTGAGCGTGCCATCTTCTGCCTCCCGCCCTCCTCGTTGGAAGGATGGATCGTGCCAAGTGGGAGGTCTTCACATCGTCCGCAGGATATCTTCTGCCATGGTGACCCGGGGGTCAATTGACGCAGCTGTTACTGATGTCACAACGTGTATCATTCAGGCAGCAGATCTCTCTATCCCAAAGACATCAGCGACGCTCCCAAGACGTCCGAAGCCTTGGTGGAACCCTGATTGCGCAGCGTCTAGGAGAGTTCAACATAAGGCCTGGTGTACTTTTCGGCGTTATCCGACCGATGCTAATCTTGTTAAATTTAAAAGAGCAAAATCTTACGCTCGGTTGTTGCGTCGACGAAGCAAGAGGGAGTCTTGGATGAAGTACGTTTCATCTATCAATTCACGTGCCAGTTCAAAAACTGTTTGGGAAAAAATTCGTAAGATCCGGGGAAACTATAGTTCCCACCAAATTTCAATTCTTGAGAATAACGGCTGCACGTATGCTGAAGTTGGGGAGATTGTGGATTGTTTGGGCGAAACGTTTGCCTCAGTTTCTAGTTCTCAGGCGTATCTCCCGTCCTTTCAGAGGATTAAAACAACCGCGGAACGCCAGAAAATCTCCTTTGCGCCTTTTTATAACACTGAGTATAACTCCCCTTCAGCATGGTTGAATTACGGGTGGCTCTGCATCGGTCCGGTGCAACATCTGTCGGTTCCGACGGCATCCACTATGACATGATCCGTCATCTCTCGCAGTCGTCTCTCGAGAATCTGTTAGTGCTTTTCAACCGCATTTGGTTGGAGCACAGCTTCCCAGACTCTTGGCGAAGAGCTTTTGTTTTACCTTTTCCCAAGCCTGGCAAAGACCCCAAGTCTCCCTCTAGTTATCGGCCAATTGCTCTCACTAGCTGTCTGTGCAAAATCCTTGAACGAATGGTTAATTCCCGGCTAATTTATTTTTTAGAAGAACATCGAATACTGTCTCCATCACAAAGCGGCTTCCGCCGTCATCGTTCAGCTCCTGACCATCTCCTGCTCCTTGAGACGTCTGTTCGTGAGGCGTTCGTACGTAGGCAGCACCTGGTATCTGTATTTTTTGACGTCGAAAAAGCTTACGATAGAGCGTGGCGTCACGGTATCCTCCGTGACCTCGATCCACGAAAATGGGTTGCGTGGAAACCTCCCAACATTCATTGCCAACTTCCTTCGTAACCGCTTGTTCCAGGTGCGCCTGGGTACGACGCTCTCTGCCTTTTTCCATCAAGAACAAGGTGTCCCTCAAGGCAGCATTCTTTCGGTGACTCTGTTCATCTTCCGCATAAACTCTCTGCTCAAAAATCTTCCTCCAGCGGTTTCGGCTACCATTTATGTTGACGACCTTCACATCTTCTGTTCGTCATTCAGCATGCATTTCGTTGGAAGGCAGCTGCAGTCTGCAATTACCCAGATTGTTAAAGCGGCTGGCGATAATGGGTTTGTTCTTTCTCCCGACAAGACAGCCTGTGTCCATTTCTGCCGGAGGCGTGGCATCCATCCTGATCCAGAGCTCTATTTGGACCGTGCAGCCATTCCAGTTTTGCCGGAAACCAAGTTCCTTGGTTTGACCGTTGACCATGCTCTCACCTTTCGCTCGCACGTTCGACGGCTAAGGACTTCCTGTCTGAGAGCCATGTCAATCCTTAAGATCCTTGCCTCAGTCTCCTGGGGTGCAGACAGGACTTCCTTGTTCCGTATTTACTATTCTCTCATTCGGTCTAAGCTGGATTATGGCTGTATGGTGTATGGCTCTGCGCGTCCTTCCGTTCTCCGGCCTTTGGATACCATCCACCATTAAGCGCTGCGTCTTTGTACGGGAGCATTTCGCACGTCACCCATTCCCAGCCTTTGTGCCGACGCGAAACGAACCGTCGCTTCATTTACGCCGTCTGCAGCTGTCTCTTCAATTTTACCTGAAACTTAAATCTCTCTCAGACCATCCTTTACACGATGCAGTTTTTCATCCCCACCATGCTCGTTTGTTCGAGATCCGTCCCTCGTGCATTCGAACCTTCGGTCTTCGTATGGCGGCCGTAGCTCGTGATGCAGGGCTCGACTTGTCACTCGTTGGAGAGACCAGGGGCTTTGAGGATCCCCCATGGCGCACCCTCTTGGTGTTTTGGTTGATACCAGCTTTACATCTTTTGACAAGTCCTCAACCCCTGCGTCAGTGTACCAGCAGCTCTTTGCTGAATACCGTTACGTCAATGCAGACTTTATTCCTGTTTTCACCGATGGATCTAAGGCGGCTGGTGTTGTTGGATTCGCCGCCGTCTGCGTTGACGAAGTTTCTGTTGCCCGCATTCCTACTGAGGCCACGGTGTTTTCTGCGGAGATGCATGCTGTGTATCTTGCACTTGTTCACGTGCAGTCGAGCTCTCATCAGCGTGCTATTGTGTACACTGATTCGTTGAGTGTTGTGCAATCATTGTCATCTTTGGATTTCACTGGCCACCCACTTCTTTTTACCGTACGGAGACTTCTGCGTTCTTTGCTCGAGGCTGATGTCCAGATTCGGTTCTGCTGGATTCCTGGGCATGTTGGGATCCCAGGGAACGAGCCTGCTGATGCTGCTGCTAGATCTGCCTCTTCTTTGGTCGTCACACCCTTGCCACTGTTCCACCGTGATTTTCGCTTTCTTGTTCACGATCATATCAGACGAACGTGGCGGGGTCTGCGGGACCAACAGGTGGAGAATAAACTGCACCGTGTTAAACCTAACCTTGGAGTCTGGAAATCATCGTGTCGCCGGAACCGTATAGGGAAGAAGTTGTTCTTGCGCGTCTCCGCATTGGGCACTGTCGCTTCACGCATAGCTATTTGCTGTGTGGCGACACTGCCCCGGTGTGTGAGACATGCGTCTGTTTACTCACCGTCTCTCATGTTTTGTGCAGTTGTGTTCGTTTTCGTAATAATCGGTTTCACTATTTTCAGTCTCATCTGCTGGACGAAGGCGCAGCTACGCTTCAACAGCTTTTGGGCGACCACTGCGACCCTTTCGCAGTATTTTCCTTTTTAAAACAGGTTAACGTTTTAAAACTTATTTAGAAAAAAAGTTATATGATAATTATAATAGTAAATGAATAAATTTATATGTAAACCTAATTAACTGACTAGTCTTCACAGCTTTCATCATCCTCTTTTCTAACTTTTACCAAGCCTGTCTGCTCTTAATCATTTTCCACGCTTTTAAAAATCTTTAGCTGATAGTTCCGTGTCTGGCGCTCTTTGGCCAAGCCTGGCCCTTGCGCCACTAAAATCAATTAACTAACTAACTAATTCCCTATGAAGTCGGCCCGGTCGCACTTTGTCCCATGTTCCCCTTACTACAACGAGTGTTCAAATGAAAAGGTACGAAACGACACTGTGGGTATAAATGAAGACTTTATTCAAAGTATACACCATAGGCCGTAGCACAACGATCCCATTGATTAACGAGCCGAAGGATTCCTTGTTCCCAGAATTCCTGTGGCCGTGACGAGACCCAGTCCTGCACAGCGTCCTTGAGTTCGTCGTCCGAGTGGAAGCGTTTCCCTTTCAGATGTTTTTTCAGGGGACCAAACACATGGAAATCGCAGGGCGACATGTCCGGGCTGTAGGGCGGATGGTGAAGCTGTTCCCACTGGAACTTGGCCAGTTCCGCGTGTTTGACCCTGGAGATGTGTGGAAGCGCGTTATCATGTAGCAGAACCACACCCTCCGCGATGAATAGCGGCCGGTTTAACACCTTCCGCTGTCAGAAATCGGATAAAGCCTCGCTGCTTCTCAATCGTCGAATTTTGCAATGTGAACGCCATCCTGTCCTCACACGCACTGCCGCGTCAATTGGACGGCGCTCTTTATAAGAGCCTCTGCTCTGTCCTGCGCATGCTCCGATCCACGCCGGCGACTCCAATCGCATCCCTAGATGTATTGCTACGTTCTCCCATAGCGGCATAGGCAAATATGTTAACGGTTACGTTCTTATAACGTTTCGTACCTTTTCATTTGAACACCCCTATTATGAAGTCGAAGGTAACGGTAACCCACCACTTTAATTTCCCAGGATTGTCTCGCATGGAATTCATTGGTGGGCAGCATGGGGGGTGACTGATGAGCAACCTTCGGGTTGAGGAGAGGAGGAGGTGGATCAAAATGGTATTTATGAGTCAAAATAATGGGTAGGACTGAAAATGTATTCAAGGAGGTGGTACAAATGCCGTTGCGCAGTAGACGATCTGTGGCCAAATAAATATAGTTAGCTGGTACAACATCCCGTTTTGAGCCGGGGTTTGATATGCTACATTCAATCGTGAGTAGATTTTTAAAAATTTCTCACCCTTAAATTGCTGCTAAAATTTGTTCACGACTGAATTAGTTTTACAATGCATATTTCAACATTTCTATTTCATCTAAGAATTAAAAAAAAATTCATTAAGGAATTTATGAGATGTTCTGTAGGTGCATGTGTTTCTTTCTGTAAGACTAAAATTCCCGGCCCGGTTTCATCGACCCAACTGCCCTTGGGGTTGACTAATGTTTTTCTGGTGCTCAAAATCCGCTTTTTAAGTGGCGTTAAGTGTGTCTGTTATTCGCAGTATAGTACCCGAAAGCACAATGAATAAATCTTGAATGATTAAAAAGAATGTCGCTGGCTGTGTGTGTGTGTGTGTGACGCGATAACTCATCGGGTAATTGTGGCAGACACTTCAAAATTAGGCAGATTGATTTTTTCATTGTTGTCAGAGTTCAATGGCTGATTTCAGTTCGAAATTCCGAAAGGGAAGCTTGTTAAAAGTAGTGAGAACATTGCCTATATGCTGCGCTGTTTCTACGGGAAACCAGGCAAACAACTGACAGCGGGTGTGTAACCTTGAACATGCGGGTTTGCGCTGGAGAATGAACCAGTCACGTCTGCATCGCGATAAACAAGTTTCTAATTTAGGCTCTGTTATTCTACGGGAGTCATAACAAAAGTTCTGCACACTGTCCATTTTTGAGAAAAGTGTGAAGTTAACGGAGAAAACTTATTTAATTATTGCAGTTCAATGTACTCCCCTCCGCTGCTAATGGCAGCTTACCAGAGGTGAGGTAGGTCCTGGATGCCCGCGTAGTACACCATCTTTGTTCTGCTGCCGTATTACTCGGGTCGCGTCCAATGTCAGTTCGTCCAGGGATTCATAACGGATGCCTCGGAGTCGATTTTTTAGCCTTTGGGAAAAGATCAAAGTCGGGTGGACTGAGATCAGGGCTGGGCCTGGGTGGGATAAAGTTTACCAGCCATATTTCGACAAAAGTTCTCGTACCGACGCTGCACCATGGCACGATGCGTTGTCATGCAGCAAGATCGCTCTTGATTCCAACAAGTTGGGGCGATTTTCACGAATTTTCGGTCTCAACTTTGTCCTCAGAAAGAAATTGTGCTTCGATCAACAGTTCGTTCCCCACAAACTTCTTGCAGGGCAGTGGGAATTTGTGTCGGAGTTTTCTCCCGCAGAGTTTCTGTTTTCACGTACGAGCGCTGGTCTAACGCTGTGATTCGACCTGAGGAGCTGCACGCTTCCATTTCCAAATCATCTCACGTCTACATAGCGAACGATAGCGCGTCATTCTAACACCACTGCGTTGCTGAGAGTGTGACCTTGACATGGAGCAATCATTTTCCCGATTGCATCATCCGCTTCCTTTATAGATTAATGTGTGCAGAACTTTTATGACTCTCGTATCGGTGCTCTGAATTTTAACCGGCGATGAATGTCTGTCGCTCTCTCGATGCATTTGTGTTTTGCCACCGGTCTTGAGTTGGATAAATTATTTTGCCTACGATTTGTAAAGCATTATACGCTGTGTTAACGTTCTCATTACATTTGTTCTGAAAGAGGAAACTGACAGCTGTATCTAGAGCTGTGAAAGCAGAAGAAGCGAAAAGACAAAGGAAAGATTTTAGCATTTTATAGAGAGATAATTAACGTGGCTTACACGAGGTATTATAGACATGTAACTGATTTTTTCAATTTCTATATGTTTTTCAACTATATTTTTACTGCGCACCTAGCAAGGTTTACACCCACATTGTGTAAGAAAATATTTTGTGTAGGTAGAGTTGAGGTGGTGGTACTCACAACGTGCAATCATTTACGACGGTGAGAATCAGAATAATCCGCGATTCAGCTATTAAATAAATCTCTCTATTCTAAAAAAAAGTAACTGCCGCCGCTGTTTCAGGAAATTCGTGACACTCGCGCTTTCCCAGCTTGCAGAGCAAAAAGTACTGAACACAAAAATATGAAATTTACATCGTTTGTAGAGAATTGTTCGGAGAACACGATAGAATAAACCGTTTTTCAATTCTGGTGACACTTCAAGAACTATTGTATTTCAAAATTAAGGTAAGAAAAAAGTACTAACAGTTCGCGTTCCGGACACACTAACAGCAACAGAACCACAAAACTTTGTAGTCATGTAGGGCGATGGCTGAATTTTTGCACTTCGTCGCCCTTTTTTTTTGAATTTCTATTTAGTTTACAAGAAATTAAATTTTTAAATTTCGCAAAATATTTCGCGATGGATCTATTTAAAAAACGGATATATAGCACGATATAAATCATAACGCATTGCAATTTTTACAGCATAAACTCACAGCTATCATCCCTCTTTAAAAAAAAAAAAAAAAAAAAGAAAAGAAAGAAAAAGAAAGTCATTTTCTGTTCTGTTTTTTAAGCATTTTTTAAAGACGCAAGGAAAGGAACGAGCGGCTTACTCTGTCTTCATAGTTAACCACACAGAAAAGTTCTGGTCCTGTGACCTGCTGTCATGGTGACGCAGCTATTTTTAGCACTCTATTCTCATTGGGTGAAAGGACAGGCTACAATCAAACTGGTAATGACTCAATGCTTAATGACGTAGCGACGCTTTTAAAGTTCGGCGTTTTCCGCCGGCATACGTGAATACCTATGGAAATATAGGCTTTCGCCTCGTATATAAAAAGCAAAGAGGGAAAATGCGAGTGTGTTCGTCCGCGAATTGTTCAACCACTTCTAAATGACCTAGAAATCTAAAAATTGGCACGCTGATAGGTCTTTTAAGGTTCGTATACCTAGAAAAGTACAAAAACCGAGAAAAAGAATGGCGGCTTTGGAACATTGCCTGCTTGAATTTTTCGCGAGTTGTTTAACCACTTCTAAATGACCTAGAGATCTGAAAATTGGCAGGTCTTAAGATCCGGATACCTAGAAAAGTCCGAAAAAAAAATTGGCCACTTTGGAACATTGTCTGAACTTTTCGCCAATTGTCAGACCACTTTTAAATAACCTAGATATCTAAATATTGGTATGCTGGTAGGTCCCTAAGTTCGAATACCAGCAAATACACGACCCCCCCCTTAAGAGAAAAGAAAAAACAGCGCTTTGGAACATGCTTGAATTTTTCTACTACTTCTACACTTAGAAAAATGTCTGAAAACCAAAGAATTCAAAAGGGTGGCTTAGCTATACAGTTTTACAATGCTGTTAGGTTTAGAAGTAATTTTGTCAGAGTCACTGAAATGCTTTGAAAATTTCAAATTTCGATTTAAAATTAAGGGGCGCGAAAGCCTTCTCCCGTTTTACTCAAACCGTATGCATTGACAACACGACGCTTTTCTAAATTGTGAAACAGTTACGGATTTTAAATTACTTTTCCCTTTCTTTAATTTGATGTTAAAAAAATTGTTATAGATTCACCGTTCGGAGAACGGGTATGATTGCTAGTAAATAATAAAAAAAAGTCAAGGAATTCCACATTTTTATACCGATATTGTTTACCTAGTTTTAGCTCGGCTAGGCTTGATACTATTTTGAAACAAAAGACCCACACATGACAGCGTTGATAACGCAATTCTTGTTTTATTGAAGTACCAGTAGTATCTGAGTTTCCCTTGTGGAGTAAATACGTTTCTAAAAAGAGCAGAGCGTGTCAAACAGCACGTTTTTGTGATGACCCCGGATGTTTTTCTGGGCAGACTGGGATGAAGTCAGCGCTATGAGAAACTGCGTAAATTTTCTTACGTCATCTGCTGTGGAGGAATTCTGACTATACGCTGACTTCTTTCGCCGAATCCCCAATTCTGTTCTGGTTGTCTCCATATCCTGGAACGAAGGATTCTGAGATTTTAAGAAAGAAAAACTTTTCATAGACACCAGTGCTCATACAAGGCGTTTAAAAAAAAGAGAGGGGAGAAACCGAAGTATAGTGAATATAACAGGACGCTTTTTCTCAAAAGAGACAAGAATTTAATATTAATTTAAAAGCAATAGGCACCTGCTAAAAATCACCAAGTCATTTTACTTTCGTTAATTATTCCTTTCTGGCTTTCCTGGAAAATTGTATGCTAAGAAAAACGGGGAAATCTTAATCACGATTAACATCTATTTGGTGGGGGTGGGGGACCTCCGGGTCACCTTAATATTTTCCAATTTTTCTAGAAAACTTCGTATCCTTCTAGGAAGCGAGATATCGTGGTAACAACAAACTGACATTCACGTCGCCGAAAGCTAAGACATTTAACCTAGAAAAGTGGAAACACATACACTGAAAAGCAATTGAATTAGAGACAGCTGGCGTTATGCAAATGTGGCGCTGTAGGCGGCCCTGTAAACGGAAACGACATGACGTATGCAGCGATCCGACAATATAACTAGTGATGCGACGGGAATCAGTAAGACTCGGACGCAGTATGGGTAAGACGTAGGATCTAAGCGCATTTGATCATGGGCAGATTGTCGGAGCCCGACGAATGGGTCACTGAATCTCGGAAGTCTTGCAGGCACTGGGATTTTCACGAGCCACTGTGTCACTGGTGCACCGTGAGTACATCGAATCCGGTAAAACCATCCCTGCAAGGGCCAACTGCCGTGGACAACAGCGTGTGGATGAGCGGGGTCATCGTCGGCTAGCTCGCATTGTAACAGCGGATAGGCGGGCCACAGTGCAAGAAATCCCTCTGCAATTTAACGCTGGTGCACAAAAACGTGTAAGCAGCCACACCATCCAGAACCATCTCCTTGCTATGGGGTACAGAAGCCATTGTCCCACGAGGGTACCGCTGCTAACCGCACATCACAGGGTGCAAAGATTAGCATGGGCGCGGGAACATCGCCACTGGACCCTAGACATGTGGAAAAATGTTGCCTGTACTGATGAGTCGAGATTCACGTTGGTACATGCAGATGGCTGGATACGACTACGGCGAAACCACATGAAGGATGGATCCTTCTTGCCAGTAGGGTACTTACTCTTCAAGCTGGTGGGGGTGGCATTCTCGTCTGTGGACTGTTTACGTGGACTGAAATGGGAACCCTTGTACGTGTGACATCGTCCCTCACAGGTCAACGTTACCGGGATATCCTGGAAGACCATTTGCTCCCGTTTGTGCGTCTTTAACATCCCATTGGGGACCTCATCCTGCAACAAGACAATGCAGCTCCTGAATTGTATCCGAATGGTTGGATGAGCACTCCACCGACGTGACCTCGCTTCCTTGGCCAGCTAGCTCACCTGACCTCAATCCCATCGAGCACATCTGGGATGCCATCGAGAGAGATGTTCGAGGCTCTGATCCCCCTCCATCAAATCTTCGTGAACTGTGGGAGATTGTTCAGGGGTCGTGGATCCGTATGGCTTCCCAACGCTTCCGGTGTCTTGTCAAGTCCATGCCGAGACGAATCGCCGCCGTCATCAGGGCGAAAGGTGATGCTACACGTTACTAGACAAGTATCTCTAATTCAATTGCTCTTAAGTGTATATAAAAAAAATACTGAGAATTGTATTTGATATTTTGCCGTCTGTTCCGCATACTCCGTGATTCCATAAGATAGGCCTAAGGGACCACCGAGACGAGCAGGTTATGCGTCTTCTGGCAAAAGCACGTGTATTAAATTAAAAAATAAATAAATAATAATAATAAAAAATGTTACCTGAAAAATGCAAAGTGCTAGCCGAAATTTTGAAAGACGGAATATGCCGTCCTTCGGCAGAAAAGGACTCCTAACTACTCCCCCCCCACCCACCCCACCCCTAAATTCCATTCAGTATATGTAATACCGATCTGGAGAATAATAGCCCAGATGATGACGAAAAAGCGGAGTTCCGCGATCCCGCGGAAAAATCTCATGCCTGTTTCCGAAGTAGAAGAGTCAAATGGCGATTTTCCGTACTTTCATCGTCATGTAATCAATTCCGTAATTCCAACCGAAAATTCGTAATATTACGGAAAAATTACGGAAAATCCGTACTGTTTGGTACCTATGTGTAGGAGAAACAGTCGGATTTCAATTTTGCAAAAAAAAAAAAAAAATAAATAAATAAATAAATAAATAAATAAATAAAAATACAGAAGATTACTGACGGCAATCTTTTATTTTTGCTGTGGACAGCATTTTTAATGCTACCACTAACAAATCATTGTTTATTGTGTTTATTATTTTTTTTTCTGCAATAATTGTGACAGGAGTGGAATTCGTTGCCATGTTGGATACCCAAATTCCCAGATGTGTGCTGGATTACTGAAGATAACTTTCAGAAACAAAAAAAAAAAAAACTTGATTACCGAAAAATACAAAGGGTGAGTCGAAAGTTTTGCAATATTTGCATGAACGCATGTGCTGGTCACGTGTTTAAACTAGTTCAAATCGCGCACTGCAATCAGTCGAAACGGATATAAAGTAGTTGTTGCTGTGAACAAACAGCATTGCATCTCGTTGTTCTGTCTGTGGTTGGGACGCCTAAAAGATTTAACAGCCACAACCGGCTAATTACTGAACTACGAGTTTGAACTCGGCCATAATGCTACTGAAGCAACACGAAACGTTTGTCATGCGAAAGGGGAAGGTTTCGTGGACCACAGCACCGCAACCTGAAGGTTCAAAAAATTTTGCTCAGGTGACAGAAATCTTGACGATCAGGCAAGGTCAGGTAGGGCGCGAACCGTGGATTCGAAGGCCGTGCGCCAAGCCATATAGAGGCAAATCCGACAACCAGCACTCGGAGATTATCGGGTAAGCTGGGCATATTGCAGATCACTGTGGTTCGTTATCTTCAGGACCTCGGCAAGGTCTATATATCTTCAGGACCTCGGCAAGGTCTATATATCTTCAGGACCTCGGCAAGGTGTATATATCTTCAGGACCTCGGCAAGGTCTACATATCTTTAGGACCTCGGCAAGGTCTTGTGCTGCCGCATTGTCCCTCACGAACTGACGCCAGCTGAAGCAAACTGCCGAGTGGAAATATGCACGAAACTCCTAGAAAACCCGAGCGATGTACGTTTCATCAAGATAATGTTACGTGCGATGAAAAGTGCATCTATTTTCGTAATCCTAACACAACGGCAGTGATTGAGCCCGTGCCAGCTTCTCGAACTTGTTGTCAAAAGTGGGCGCTTCGAGCACAAGGTGATGCTCTGCGTCTGGTGGAATTTCGAGGTGATAATCCATTACGAATTTGTTCCGGACGGTCGGACGATCAACGCCAACCTCTATACTCTGAAGGTCAACAGCTGGAGCGAATGTATGCCGTTTTGGAGGAGAAGTACCGGCACTGTTGAACACAAAGCGCGCTCTCCTACAGCAGGACAACGTTCGTCCTCATATCTCGCGGATGAACCGGGCAAAATTCCAGGAACTTGAGGGCATCGAACTGATGTCACACCCAGCATATAGTCCGGACCTTGCCCCGTCGGATTATTACTTATTCCGGTCCATGGCCTACTTCCTTCGTGGGCGACTTTTCAACAACCAGGAGGAGGTGGCGGCTGGGGTGAAGGAGTTCTTCGCTTCGAAGAATAAGAATTGGAACCGCCGCGGAATCGAAGAACTGGCAGACAGATGGCTAAAGACAATACAACACGATGGCCAATACTTTGAATGCTAGTCAGCTTTCGTCGTAAAGGTACGTATGAAGATATCATCATCATCATTGTCAACCATTATCAATCCACTGCTGGACGAAGGTCTCCCCAAGTTTCCTCCACAACGGTCTGTCTTGTGCCAGTCTCCTCCATGTCACCGCTGCATACTTTCGAATTTCATCCACCCATCTCCCATGTGGTCTTCTTCTGGGTCTTTTCCTGTCCCTTGGAATCCAATCTAAAATTTCGGCTGTCCATCGATGATCTGTCCTTCTGGCAGTATGTCCAGCCCATTGCCATTTCAGGGATTTAACTCTGATCATGATGTCTTCCACTCTTGTCATTTTTCGGATCCACGAGTTCCTCTTCTTATCTCTCCTGGTTACACCAAGTATGCACCTCTCCATGATTCTTTGAGTTGTCTGCAGCCTTTGTATGTCTCTTTTAGTTAAGGTCCACGTCTCTGCCCCATACGTAAGCACTGGAAGGATGCATTGATCAAACACTTTTCTTTTAAGACATAATGGCATATTGCTCTTGAAAATTATGCTGTTTCTTCCAAAAGCTCTCCAGGCAAGTTTTGTACGCCGATTAATTTCTTCATCAATGTGACCCTCACTTGATATCTGCTGTCCAAGATAAACGTAAGTGTCTGTAATCTCCAGCTTTTCTCCATCAATCGATAAATCTTCATTTCTTGTAAAAGCATTGAACATCACTTTTGTCTTCTGAAAGTTCATTTTTAATCCCACTTCTTTACTCTTGTCAGCAAGTTCCTGGGTCATACTCTGCAGCTCTGATGGGCTAGTTGCAAAAATGACTACGTCATCAGCAAAACGAAGGTGGGTTAGATAATCTCCATTAATCTTTATCCCCTTGTTTTCCCAGCTCAGTGACTGAAAAACACCCTCCAATGTGGCACTAAAAAGCTTCGGAGATATGGTGTCACCTTGTCTCACTCCTTTCCAATTTTTATGTGTGTTGTATTTTCAAACAGCCTAATCTTTGCACTTGCATTTTCATAGATGTTATTAATAATATTAATGTATGCATCTTCAATACCGCAGGATTTCAGGGCCAATTGTAACTGCTGATGGTTTCACCGAATCAAAGGCTTTTCATAATCGATAAAAGCCATGCACAATGGAAGTTCATATTCCCTGGATCTTTCAATTAGTTCTCTCAGCACATGGATATGATCTATTGTGCTGTAGCCACTCCTGAATCCAGCTTGTTCTCTCGGTTGAGCCATGTCCAGTGTTACCTTCAAGCGGTGTGAAAGAACTTTAGTGAAGATTTTATAAACTACTGATAGGAGGCTGATAGGTCTGTAGTTTCCGAGATCCTCAATGTCACCTTTCTTATGTAGCAGGATCATTGTAGCGGTGTTCCAATCCTCAGGAATCTTTCCTTCATTAAGGCATCGAGTGAAAATTTGGGCGAGTACTGTTTCGATTTCTCCACTTGCTTCTTGTATGATGTCTACAGTAATTCCATCTTCTCCTGGAGCTTTACCCCGCTTCATGTTCTTGATTGCATGTGCAACTTCTGCTGGAAGGACTGGAGGAACTCTGGTACTGGTATCTTTCATGATGTCTGGAGTGCATGTATCATCCCTTTCATATAATTTGGAGTAGAAATCTTTCACTCTTGTCAAAATTTCGCCTCTATTTCTTGTTACGGAACCAACTTCTTTTCTCAGTGCCATAATCTGTTTTCTTCCCTTACTGAGATGTCCCTTTGCTATCTTTAGGCTTTGGTTGTTTTCAATTGCTTTCCTTACTAGTTCACAGTTGAATTTCCTTACGTCTTCAGTGATACTTTTTCGTACTGTCTTACATAGCTCTATATATTCCACTTTGGAAGTCACATCTTCTTTAGTTGTCCTCATCTCTTCTTTTTTGCATCAACATTTCGTTTTTCCTGATAATTTATTTACATGCAACTTGTTCTTAGACCCAGCTAATTTTGTTGCTGTTTCCATAAGAGCTTTGGTTACTTTTCTGTTAACTTCAGAGATGTCCACTTCTTCCGATGTTAAGCCTTCTAAAGCAGAGAACCTGTTCTTCAGTTCCAACTTGAAGGTATTATGGTGTTTTTTAAGGTTGGTTATGTCAATAGATTTTGTTTGTCTTATGAGCTTGCCACGTTCAAGTTTAGTGTTGAGGTGCATCTTACATCTCACCAATCTATGGTCACTACCTGTGTTGAACTTGTTTAGCACACTGCAGTCTTCTATGACGAATTTTTTGTTACAGATAATAAAATCAATTTCACTTGTCGTCCCATTTGGATGTCTCCATGTCCATTTCCTGTGTGGCTTTTTCTTGAAGAAGGAGTTCAAGATGAAAAACCCTTCTGCCTCTGCAAACTCAACGAGAGTATTTCCACGCTGGTTTCTGTTGCCGTGACCGAATTTACCTAGTGAAGTTTCATTCTGTTGCCGTTGCCCTATTTTTGCATTGAAATCTCCCATAATTATTTTCAAGTGCTGCTTACCTTTATTATTTAGATGAAAAATTTCCTCATAAAATTCTTCAATTTCTTCTTCAGGATGACTTGTGGTGGGTGCATAAGTTTGAATAATCTGAGCCTGGTATCTTTTCGAGAGTTGGATAACAAGCCGTGCAGCTCTGTCAGAGGAACTTTCAACTTCTACAACTTTATCCTTCAGTTTCTTGTTTATTATAAATCCAACACCACTAGTTCTGCCAGTATCTGTCCCACGATAGTAGAAGAGATGTCCACTTTTCAGTTCGATGAGATCTTCTCCTTTTCTCACTTAGCCCCACGATGTCCCACTTGATCCTTTGTAGTTCCTCTTCCAATTCAAGAAGCCTTGAATCAGAAGATAGGGAGCGTCCATTGAACGTTGTCAAGGTCAGCATCAGATGGCAGCCTAGTCCGGTCCTCCGAGGATTCTTAGCACCCTCTGCCTTCATGTCGCACTGGCCGCTGCCTTGGCCAGGTACATTCCAGCTGCCGGAGACTGAGGGCCAAGATTTAAGTTGTGGAGTCATTTTGGAGGGGTTTGGCCATAACTCACCACGCTGGCCAAGCGGGTTGGTGAGTGTGGGATAGAATTTCCTCTAATCCCGATGGTATAGTTATACCGCTATTGGCGGTCGTCAGAGCCCCTTTAGTAGGAACAGGATGCACCACGAGAAGGCGGGGTTGACATTTGTCAAGGAGAGGCTGTGATGTTACGCATCACCTGACCTTACATCCCTATGAAGATATAAAGTGTTGCAAATATTGCAAAACTTTCGACTCACCCTGTGTATATACTTCTGTAGGTTTGTATCTCTGGCCATGTTCAAACATTGAGTGATGAGGTGCTAAGATAATTTGTTCACCCCAAGTGGCAGAAAAGAAAGAGGAAGGCCGAAGAAATAGTGGGAGGGCCAGTTATTCAGGAATGGCTGAAAGATAAACATTTTTAGCTTTATTTTTGTGTGAGACGTATGAAGATGTGAACGAAGTTCGAGTTGTGTGCCAAGATCGATGCAAATGTCGGGATTCGTTACACTGGCAATGAATAAAATCTTAACATCATTAGTAACTTTTATCTGATAGACGATTCTGCTTTGAGGAGCTGAATCAAATGCTTAGTGATGCGCAAGATTGTAAGTGCAAAACTTTTCTGGAGCTCTTTTTTATATTCAGAGACTTTATATCTTTACTTTTGACAGTAGTCCCTTGCGAGTAGCGAAGGATCTAGCATTTTTTTGTTGTTGTTTATGGCTTTAACGACCACCTTGAGCAACTTGTTGGGCTATAAGCAGACATCCATCCCTTATTTCGGGACACTGGTTCCAGGACGGATTCTGTGTCATCAGACAAACACCTCACCCATGTCTTGAGCCCTCGCCCAGCTGGGACTCGACCACCAGAGCGGCCATTTGTGCAATATGCGCATTCGGTTTAGATACTAGTATGTTTGCATACAGAACACAGGTTTCCCAATTTTTGCATATACATGATCACCTAAATAAATTCCCTTTCCCTGCTTTTCTTTCCATCTAACCACGAAAAGTGCCTTAGCGCCGCTAAGGCCGGCATTCTACATCACTGCCCATTACGAACGTTCGTCTGCTTCCACTAGATACATCTGAAGTTACATTGGTTTCCATAAATTAAGCAACAAATGAAAAAATCGTGATAACTCAAAAAGTATGCAACCGATGCGGATGAAATTAGGTGGTAAGCTTTATCAGACCAAATTAAAAAAAACAAAAAAAAAAAAAACGTAAGAACATGTACAAAACATTTACATTTTGTATGAGTGATGCAAATATGAAAGTACACAAATATAGGTATCAAGATGAAATAGGAAAAGGGACTTCAATACGGAGTGTGGTTACCCCGAACAGCAATATAGGTCCATGCTGTTAATTATGGTGTAGAGGAGTTCCGTGGGTAGCTGCGTCCATTGCGCGAGCAAAGCAGTTCGGGGGAGGGGGCTGGAGGGCAGCCTCCCGAGAGCATCCCAGACATGCTCAATGGGATTCAGATAGGGAGAGCGTGCTGGCCACTTTACACGGACTATAATCTCCTGTTGCAGGTACTGGTGCACGAGGCGAGCTGGGTGAGGGCGAGCGTTATCCGCCTGCTGTACAAATGTATCGCCAATTGCGGCCGCATACGGGCGAGCAATAGAGTCCAGGATGCCGTCTCTATACCTCTGAGCATTGAAATTTCCATGTGGCAACACCATAGAGGTCGGTGCGACCGCCTAACGATATGCCTGCCCACACCAGAACACTACCACCACCATAGGTGTCCCTTTCCTGGATATTAGAGGAAAGATGACGAGTACTGGCCTCTCTGCAGATGTAAACTCGGCGAGAATCACTGTGAACAGTATCGCGACGCATCAGTGAACAGAACGGACCTCCACTGATTTTGAGTCCAGTTCACATGAATTCGTGCATCCGGTGGCGGGCGCGCATAATACCGGTTGCCGAGCATACATTCCTCCTGCATGTAACCTTCTGCGTACCGTCGAAGCTCATGCCGTCCGTCCGGTGGCTGCTGCAAGCACAGATCCGAGACGAGTCGGTGTAGCCGTCCTGTTCTGCCGTGCCGAAAGCCGCAAAAATACCGACCATCCGCGGAGGTCGTTGCTCTTGGCCTACCTTCGGGAAGCTGCACCCGGCTTGGAACTGCTGCCACATCCTGCTGACCACAGAATGATCGCCGTTGAGCCATCTTGAGACGTCCGCCTGCCGTTGCCCTGCTTCGAGTCGGCCTATCGCCCTGTAGCGTAACTCCGCTGGTAAATGACGTCACGAAGCCATGTTAACAAAATCGCTATCTCGAAATCTTGTCATTCACCACACCGCACATGAATTGGCGACTCCCTCCGAAACAGCTGGTTTTAAGTTCTTGCGTATGCGTGCATAAAGCGCTGCCAGCGCCACTCATCTGCCTTCCGTACATCGATACTGTATGCCTTCGCCTTTAACATATCCAAATTTCGTGCAATTTGAACTATATTTCGCCCAATTATCGCGATTTTTCGGTTTGTTGCTTAATTTATGGAAACCATTGTATATCTTATTTCGAGTAACCTGCTTTCCTGGGGCATGAAAAGTTGCGGTTGCTGTACGCACTGCGCATAGTGGAAATTAAAGCTGGGGTATCCATTTTTAGTCTTGAGGACTACAGATCCAGTGAGTATATTGTCTCATGGTTCCAGATCCAGTGCATACGATTAAATAGGAACTTACCATATACAATAATGAAATACGATAGGGTTACCATATTTTTCGAGTTCAAGACCGGAACAAATGTTAATACAATCTAAGAGCATGACCGGGACAAAGTTCTGAAAGGTTATTCTAAATGATATATAATCATGATACCAGGGGTCGCGCTGCCGATCGTATTCTTCGCAATTTGCGAAAAAAAAAAAATCGTTTTGGCGATGGGAAAAAAAAAAAAAAAAAAGGTTTGGCAAAAATAGTGGCGATTACCTTTTTTTAATGACGTCCGATCTTTAAAAAAGATTGTTTTTGTTCGGACGTCATGTCTAATTTTGCTTCGGCAATGCCAAGGATATTTTAAAAATTAATGTAGAATATTTTAAATTAGAGAACATACTTGTGGATTTCTTTTCTTTTGATGTGAACCATCAACCAATATGGCGTAAATATGGTTTGATATGCTCATTCCCACATGGAGTTTCTTGGTTCGCGCCGCTTCGGTGGAGATATCAAGGTAAGTAGTTGAAATGTGTTGTACTGAAGCTGTTGGACAAGAAATTAGCGCTTTAGGGTGTGTGAATGAGAGATGCGTGCGTAAGGGCAGTCTATATGTAGCCCAACTAGTTAGGGATTAACTAACTCCAGAACTCAATTAATTGAAGAGCGAAAAAATTCTTTTGGCAAGGAGAAACACCTGGTTTGGGGGGGGGAGATTGTCTTTTTGGGCTAGAGGAAGGAGAGACTTCCTTTTTTAAGCATCTAAAGTGAAACGAAACGTTTTCGGAAGGCCTTGTGTCTTTGGGCAGTCAAATTAGGAGTACAGGTCGTAAGAAGGACGAATACTGAAATGTGCGAGTCTCTCGCTCACTGCCTGCTAGATATCTCTAAACCCAGAGTAAATTACATTAAACTCTTTATTTGCTGCTGTTTTAAAGAAAGTTTGGACTCTTCCTTCCGCATGTGACTGAGTGTGTCGAACCAGGGCAATTTCCTCAGGGGCGTAACAAAATAAGGAGCAACTGACAGCATCTTGTCTGAGATTGATCGAATCAAACCGAGTAAATATGTCATGGTTCTCGCTCGGTGCCAGATTTAGGCCTAAGCTTAAATAAGCTACAGCTTAAGGCCTTACAATCCGCAGGAGCCTCAAAAAAAAAAAAAATGAAAAAAAAAATCAGAATTTGTTGGGGGTAAGGGACAGAAGAGCAACAGTTTACAATTATGCTGCAAACAAATTTTCATTTTTAATAGATTCAGAAGCACAGCTACGTGCAGCAGTGGAAGCTTTGATGAAAGAATATCAAAACGATGTTAACATTAACCTTACTGGTAAACTGAGGCACTGCCATGCTTATGTGAAGCAGAATTATCCAGGAAAATAACAAATTTCACACAGATCTGCATCAAATCATCTTCCAAGATAAGATTCATTTAGTTTTCCTTAATGTGGAAGCAATATCACTATTCGTTTGTCTGATGGTAACAAATTGTTCAGGAGAAAGGTCATTTTCACAGCTAAAGAGAATAAAAATATGAACTGAAAGCAACCATGTCTTAATAAAAAAACTGTCTGCACTTAGCAACATGTGCATAGAAAGCGATAAGCTGCGTAGCATATCATTTGAGAACATAATTCATGTTTTTCCTTTTAGGAAATCAAGGAAGAAAATATTTTAAATTGTAGGCCTATCTGATATCATTTTTCTGATTTTGCGAACAAGTTCGTTATTACTCGTATTAATAAAGTAACTCTGATTACTTCTTTTGCCAGCATTTTGTATGTTAAAATTATTTTATAAATTACATTTCAGTATTGTTTCCAGTATATTTAGTATATTTATAATCCATGATAGAAATCAAGGCAACCAAATGATAAATATGTAATCAATAAATGCATTCATTTGAAAATAATTTCTCACTGTACATGTCTTGCTATTAAATAATTAAAAGGCATACCAGTATATGTTTTCAAGTGTTGTGAAATCTTCTGGAGTAATTTTTTAACGAAGGGACCTGCAAGCTATATATAGCTTTGGTCATCAAGTCTAAATCCTGCAATGGTCTCGTTGGGTCGCAACTACACTATCTACCAAGAAGTAATTGGACACCTGTGATAGAAAAGGAAAACGAAGTTTATTCACCTTCAATAGTTGGCGGAGCCTCCACGAGCGGCGATTACAGCTGCGACCCTCCGGGGCATACTCTCAACCAGGCGTTGTACGACGGCTAGCGGTATTTTCTTCCACTCGGCTTGGAGAAGACAGGTCAGTTCCTTCACCGATTTCGGACGGTGGGGGCACCCCTTAAGTCGACGCTCCAACTCGTCCCAGAGGTGCTCGATAGGGTTAAGGTCCGGGCTCTGCGCAGGCCAGGCCAGTCCATTCGATTAATCCCATTGTCACCATACCAAGTCATGGTGGACCTCGCAACATGACAGGTGGCATTGTCATCCTGAAAGTAACATGGGTCCACCCCGTAAAACTGCCGCAACGTAGGAAGCACATGGTCATCGAAAATGGTGCAGTAGGTCTCGGCGTTGAGTCTACCAGAAATTACGACCAAGGGTCCCGTGCCATACCAGGAGAAACACCCCAATAGCATAATTCCACCGTCGCCGAACTTCACAGTTGGCACAATACATTCCGGCAGGAGGCGTTCTCCAGGTAGACGCCAAACCCAGACCCTGCCATCCGAACGGTAGAGGGTGAACCTTGATTCGTCGCTCCAGAGAACCTGTTTCCACTGTTCAACGGTCCACTGTCGACGTTCTTTGCACCACGTTAGCCGAGCAGCGCTATTGGACTTGGTGATCAAAGGCTTGTGGGCGGCAGCACGTCCATGATAACCAAGCAGATGGGCTTCCTTATGGATGGTATTCATCGAAAGAACACTCCTGGATGTCTATTGAAACTCCTCGCGGATGTGGCCCATCGACTTGGTGCGGTTCTTCCGAATTTCTCTGGCCAGCACCCGTCGGTCTCCATCTCCCAGTTTTGTGGGTCTGCCGAGTTGGGGCACATTCCGACAGTCACCTCTCATCTTCCACTTGCCAATCACGTAGGCCACTGTCGATTTTGGGTACTTCAACTCGCTGGATATATCACGTATGGATCGGCCATTACTGTGATACCCGACGATTACACCTTTCGCCGCCCCGGTGGCGCAGTGGTCTAAGGCGCTGGCCTCTGATCATTCCTCCGTGAGGGTTCCGGGTTCGAATCCCGGTGAGGCATGGTCGTTGTGTTTGTCTTATGGCACTGGCTCTCTCCCTTCCCTGGAACCAGTGACCCTAAATTAGGGACGGGCGACTGCTTATAGCCCATTGAGTTGCTCACGGTGGTCGTTAAACCTCCAATAAAAAAAAAAAAAAAAAAATTACACCTTTCTCGAAATCAGAGAGCTCCGAACTGCGTGGCATCTTGCATGCGACTGGTTGCGATGTTGTTTCCCACACGATATTTAACGGCTGAGGCCGTGACGTGTATCAGGACCGCAGATATCTTCGATTGCAGGGATGTCCAATTACTTGTTGGTAGATAGTGTATATTCATAAAAAGATGTTGAGGTAGCGAGTGTTGTTACAGCTGTCCCGGTGGCGCAGTGGTGTAAGCCCTAGCTTCTGACCAATTCATCAGAAGTGGGTCCGGGTTGGAATCCATGGTGAGGTATGGATGATATGTTTGTCTTACAGCACTGGCTCTATCCTTTCCCTGGAACCAGTGCCCCGAAATTGGGGAGGCTGACTGCTTGTAGCTCATTGAATTGGCTCACGTCGGTCGTTAAACCCCAATAATAATAATAATAAATTGCCTAATCCATACATCAATCCGCATGGGAATTCTTATTAACGAGGTTTTTGCTGTATAGTGAATTTGTTTTTAATTCTGAGACCGGTACAAAACAGCCAACCTGCCGGGGCGCCAGGACATACCCGAAATCCGGGACAGTCCTGGTCTAAATGGTGACTTATAGTAAGCCAACGCTTAAATGGCCGCCCCGGTGGCGCAGTGGTCTAAGGCGCTGGCCTCTGATCATTCGTCCGTAAGGGGTCCGGGTTCGAATCCCGGTGAGGCATGGATGTTGTGTTTGTCTTACGGCACTGGCTCTCTCCCTTCCCTGGAACCAGTGACCCTAAATTAGGGACGGGCGACTGCTTATAGCCCATTGAGTTGCTCACGGTGGTCGTTAAACCTCCAATAAAAAACAAAAAAAAAAAAAAAAAAAAAAACGCTTATATGTTCTTTGTGCTAGCACACGCCCTTGACTTGGTGATAAACTGAGAATTGGCAGATTCTACGTTCTGCATTGGTGTGAAAACGGATTTTCCGAATGCTAGGCAGGCCCTGATTATCGCAGGTGAATGCGGGTCACGTGTACAGGGCCCCCAGTTTGAAGCCCCCCTTCCAATTTGCAATGTTCATAATGTTACGTTATAAATTTTTTTTTGTTGACAGTTCCATTTTGATTGGACGAACTATTAAGAGGACTAATGACATTTCGGAGGCACCCATCTTAATTAACTCAGTGAGGCATTTTAAACATTTCAGATTGTGACCTTCTATCTGTTGCTACCACGTCCACTATTGTAAAATGCGATACGTTGATTGGCGCAGTATCCTAAAGTCCGTGGATGACGCTTTCAGTCTGCAGCCTAACGGATGGAAATATTTGCCGAGGAAAATGGCAACAGATTTATAAAGCAAACACTTGTTTATAGAATGTGGTTCGACCATGAAAGTTTTTCCGACTTGGTTGTAGCGAAGCTCTCAATTTTACGTTTTTGTTAGCGTTATATGTATAATAGTATGAAGTAAGGTCACTTTAAAAATTTTGTAGTTTTTATCAGAATTTTAACTGATATCATATTTGTTTAAAGTGTAATACCGTACACTTTAAGTGATGTCCCAACGAACGTATCTGTCCAGTTCTGCTAAAAGGAAATTTTGAAAAAAGAAGAATCTACCATAAAACTTTCAGGATCGCTGTTAAAATATACGGTTACCGTCAGTCAGAAACTGGATATTTTTGAGATTAAAATGATGTTTCTTGTGCACCAAGTAATAAACATTCTAAAGATTTCGATGCACCAGCGAACGAATCTGAAGGCTGTGATCCATTTTTGAACGAATGCAGGGATGAGGATCGAAATGGCGTGAGTAAAAATGCTCTTCCCAATAGTATTGAAACTGATCCAGCACATTAGCAATCATATGATGGATTACTTTATTAAACATCTTCCACCTCAAAATATGAATATGTTACCAGAAACATAAAGTATATGCGGTGGTGTAAAGAGGAGCCTCACAAAAGGAAACTTTTACCATGTAAAAAATGGAAAGTCCTTGGAAAATGGCTCATTTTATCAGCATCTACAAACAATCATTTGCTGGGTGTGTACAATTTTTAGTGCAGTTATTTCATGCAAAATTAAATTAGTAACAGGATTTAATGATTGGAAGCAAGTTATGCATTTTAAGAAGTAAATCTGGATGTTTAATTCATTATGTATTGTTATTTAAAACTGTCTCACTTTTGTTTGCATATGGCTTTGAAACATTACCCTTAAAGTTTCATATATATGCGTGTCTTTCTGTGACAGAGTAAAAACATGTGAGTGGGCCCTATGTAGACTTCTGCCCACGACCCCGGATTATCATGATCGGGCCCTGATGCTAGGTGCTGTGTATAACAAATTTTATTTTCTCCGTACTTATTCCAGTATTGATATGTCCTGCTGAACAGAAGGTGGTGGTATTTTGTGCCCTTCACCACCCAGCCGTCACCACCTATTGTGGACATATTCGTTTGTCCGAAAGATTGTAGAAATATAATGACGTAGTTGATTTTTGCAGAACACCCACGGTGTAAAACCGCATTGTGACTTCTAGAATAATAGCTGTCTGCTTGCTTTTTTCCTCTTTTTTTTTTTTTTAGTTGTCTTTTTGTTTGGTACAGACATGCCGATGGTAATGATCCTTCCAGAAGGAATTTCGCCCACATCACAGAATATTTAGACTCAGCCTTGTTGAAAGCTTAGTACAAAGACAGACTCCAAGATATACGTCGTTCCCTTTCGGCTTTTTAACGTAGGGATTTTCGTGTTCGGTGTAGTGTGCCGTCTTTCAGAGATTTCTTCGCATTGTATTAAAATAAATGCGTTGTTATACCGCACAGCTTTGTTCTTGTTATTTTCTTTAGCATTGTGAGCATAATACATGTCGTTCGGGATTAATACGTGCCTTTGCGAGGCTTGCCTTGCATGTGAAACGGTGTGCGCGCTGACCCGTTCACGAATGGCAGATGGTCCCCAGTGCCATCCAGGAATCTGCGTGTTGGATGCGCGGCATCTTCTGCCGCTTTTCATTCGGATTCCCTTTTTATTTACCTGTCGCCCGTGGGGACGACTCGCGCTGCCACGCTTCCTGAATCGGACACAGAACCAGTTTGCCGTGAAGTTCGTTTGCTTTTCCGATCGTTCGTTCGTTGTATAGGTACTGAAGCACGTAGGATTAGAAAAGGGGAAAAAAAAAAAAAAAAAAAAAAGACTAGGTCATTCAGCGCGCGTGTGGCTGTTTTCACCAGGTACAGCAATGCTTTTTAACTTCTGGCAGTTGCGAACGGTTTTTTAAACGTCTCTCATGTTGTTTTTGCATTAATGTAGTCGACGTGATAGGCCTCACGTACGCGCTGCATTCATGCAATAATTTTAATAATTGTAACGTATTTGATTTACATCTTATCTCATTAGCAGTGACGTAGCCATGATTTCATTTCGAGGAGGAGGAATGTTCCAGTATCCTATCTAACAGTGTGTGTGTGTGTGTGTGTGTTATTTAAGTTCAATTTACACCGATGAGACATTACATTATGACCTCCTACCTAATAAGCTGTTGTAGGACCAGCACTTTTAGCCCGCAAAACAGCGGCCACTCGGTGAGGCATCGATTCGATGAGGTGGCGATAGGTATCCTGGGGTACCTAGTACCATAGTGTCAACAGTAGATCCTCCAGTTCCCGTACGTTTTCGGGTGGTAGTGGTGATTTAGCGCGAACTCTCTTTTCCAAGTCGAACCACAAATGTTCGATTGGGTTCATGTCAGATGAATTTGGAGGCCAGGGCATTAACAGAAAGTCACCAGCATGTTCCTCGAAGCACTCCTCGACGATTCTGGCAGTGTGGAAGGACGCATTATCCTGTGTTGGTAATGGCCATTACCAGCAGGGAGAACACAGTTGCCACGAATGGGTGAACTTGGTCCGCAACGATGTTCAGATACCTGACAGCTGTCAGGGATTGTACTATTGGGATAATGGGATCTAAAGTGTCCCAAGAAAACATTGACCAGAGCATAAGCCCGCGCCACCGGCCTCTTTCCGCCCAACAGTGCATCCAAGTGCCATAGCTCTCGTATCCGCGCTCGGCCGTCTACGTGATGCACCAGGAATCTTGATTCGTCAGACTTTGTCCCAATCATCCACGGTCCAATCTCGATGATCTTCGGCCCATTTCATGCGTTGTTTGCGATGGCGGGCAGTGAGCATGGAGACCTGGCTCGGTCTTCGGCTGCGCATGCCCATGCGCAGAAGGCTGCGATGAACTCTGTGCTGTGATGACGTATTGCCCTGATCACCACTGTTGTGGCTGCGGGTGATTTGTCGCACTGTGGCCATTCACTGCGGTCGCCGTGAATAATGCGTGACAGTATCTGCTTCCCTCTGGCATCGATGAGCTGCGGACGACATGTGGCGCGAGAACAATCCGCGCTGTTTCCGAGATCGTAGTTCCGAGGCTCCGTGCCATCACAATTTGTCATTTATCAAACTCCGATAAATCGGCAGCTTTTCTCATTCTGATTCCGAACACTCTACTAACCGAAAGCCGGTGCTCGGGTTGTATATATACTGCTCTGGAAACTTCATCAGCGCCACCGTTCGGTCTTCTGGCGTGCTCATTCCTCTAGGCTGGGGGTGGTCAGAATGTAACGGCCCATGGGTGTATATAACACCGTCAATCTACTGCTGGATGAAGGTCTGTCTCCCCAAATCTATCTGTTCCACAGATTTCTGTTTGGAGCCCGTCTCCACGTCACTCTGACGCACTCCAATCTCCCAGTCTAAAAAAGAAAAAACTTCGCAGCAGGTGGAGGGAGGGAGGGATGGGGGGGGGGGCAGAAGAGAGAAATAATTTACTTGACTTTTTCATAGACTTTTAGCAACACTCCGTACCTAAGGTAGTCAGCGTAGGGAGTTTAGAAAAATCAATACAGGGTAGAATGACAATTCTTCCAATCAAGGAAGAATTGTCATTCTACCCTGTATTGATTTCATTCTTGCTAATTTTCATAAAATATGCTTGGATTTGTCGATTAACAATTTGATGACAGTGATCACGTGTCACGAAATTTAGCGAAATACCACTTTTCCCGTCCGTGCACTACAGTCTAATATTTCAATTGTCCAACGGTATAGTCAATAGCTCTAGCAGTATGTCCGGCCCATTGCCATTTCAGCGTTTTTACCGTGATCATGATGTCGTGAACTCTCGTCATTTTCCTGATCCATGAATTCCTTTTCCTGTCGTTCCTGGTTGCTCCAAGCACGCAGCTTTCCATACTTCTTGCACTAATTTGCAACCTCTGGATGTCTTTTTTAGTTAAGGTCCATGTCTCTGATCCCCATAAGTAAAATGTAAATAATCATTTTTCTTTAAAGACATATTGGTAAATTGCTCTTGGATATTGTACTGTTTTTTTTTTTTTTTCTAAATGATCTCCAAGTTTTATACGCCGATTAATTTCTTCATCAATGTGGCGCCCTCGCTTGATATCTGTTGCCCAAAATAAAGGTAGCTATTGGTTACTTCTAGAATTGCTCCAAAAAAGGAACTCGTCCATCAATCGCTAAATCTCCAGTCCTTGAAAAAGCATTGTACATAAAAATTTGTTTTCTGTGAACTCATTTTAAGTTCACTTCTGAACAAGTTCCTGGACCATACTCCCAGCAGCTCTGAGGGGGTACTTGCAAAAATGACGTCAGCAAAACGCAAATGGGTTAAATAATCTCTATTGCTTTTTATCTCCTTGTCTTCCCACTTCAGTGATTAAAAAACATTCTGTGGTGCGGCATTGAAGATTTTGGAAGATGCGGTGTCACCTCATCTCACTCCTTTTCCAATTTTTATAAGCGCTGTGTCGTCGAACCTTTGTATTTGCATTTTTATGAATGTTATTAATATTCATGAATGCAACTCCAATACCACAGGATTTCACGCTGATGGTTTCATGGGATCACAATTCTTTTCATAATCAGCAAAACCATACATAATGGAAGTTCATACTCATTCGCGTTTTCAATTAATTCTATCTATCTATCTCAAAAAAGTATCCAGACTGGTTGCATAAGATTGGCATCGCGCCACAATTGCCCCGGATTTAACGAGGGAGAGAAAAGCTAAGATGATCGCTTTTAACTAGCCAGATTTAGAAGATTTAACGGAATTCCATATTTAACTAGGCACAGTAAATTTGCTCACTGTCCAGGAATGGAGGAAGAGAAATGGTGGCATACAGGACGAAATATCAACAGTGAAGGCGTATCTTGGTGTGCTAGTGAAAGAATAGTGATAGAAAAACAACGGGGAAAGAGTACATCAAATGCTCATCAAGAGAGTTGTGCAAGAATCTTTCTCCGTTAGTCACTCCAAGAGACTATGTCTTGGGTGTATCACCTCAATAGAGTTGAACACAAGCCACACTCCTTAGCAAAAAGAGAATTGCTAACGCCCATTCAAGTGAATTTCTGGGTGACAGTTGATGAAAGAGATTGGGAGTGATTGAATAAGGATATCGCCAAACAGGAAATAACAATTCCTGGAATTGTGTCCATTTCCCGTTTTACCCTCCAAGTGAGCGTTGCATTGGGAAGGTCGGTGCTGCTCTTGCTTCATGTGTGTTGTGTAATAAACAGCTGTCAGTCTCAAGTGGCCTTCAAGTTGAATAATACTTGAAAGATTTAATTAAATATAGTGTACTGATGTACGTTAATTCTTTCAAGTAATGGTTATATAATATAAACGTATCACATATCCACATGGTGGAAATTTTCACCCCAAAGCGGATTTAGCGAGCGCCTGGATATTTATAGATAAAACACCATTCAGTCATCCATGTCCGGTTTTGTTCCGTAAAACGGATTTTACCCTCTTCATTATCGAGAAGTATCTCGTATTTTCCGTTTAGACTGGGAGCTAATCCATAACTTTTAATAGCCTTCGAATGCTTGAGTAGAATTCCTGTTCGCAGGTTAATATGAGATGTAGTATAACGTCCGTGAATATTACTTTTTGTAGTGTCTGTTTCCTTTTTCATTTATCACATCTCATAAGATGTTCTGACTTTATAGATGTATAAACCGCAGATTTACAAAACAAGGCTGTAAGTGAAGCAGTTAATTATTGCAGTCCGGTGATATTTTGCAGTCCATACTGTACAGAGATCAATGTGTCCTCGCAGGAGGAGGAGGAGAGGGAGAGAGTGAGAGAGAGCGAGAGCACAAGCATGTAAAATGTTTAATTACCAGAGCAGAAATGCTGAATATGTAACATAATGTATATTGAAATCCAGTTGTAACAACTACAGCTAACCTGAATAATTTTACAAATTTGAGAAAAACAATGCACAGACTGTGTGTAATTACGTAGCAAAAAGTACGTTTTTTTACGCTTTCCAACCATAGGTTGAAGAAGCGTATATGCTGCAGCGTTGTCCGTCTGTATGTCCGCACGATAAGTCGCTTAAAAATGGTTCGATTTCGATGAAATTTTAGTATGCCGTAGGAGATAACTTGAGGACGAACCCTTGTGAAAATGGGCATAGTTTGTCAATTTTCGTACTATACTTTTAGCCGCTAGTGTGACAAAGTAGCTATTTGTATTTCTAGGCGTTTTAGCTATTGTAAAAATTGGCTTAATTTTTTTTTTTTTTTTTTTTTATTGTGAAGGTTTCCATTGACAATGAATGGCTTTGAAATATGATATTCATGTCATAAAGGATTCAAAAGATGTGATCATTATAACCGAAAATTCGATGTCAACTTGCTTATACACTATCTACCAAGAAGTAATTGGACACCTGTGATAGCAAAGGAAAACGAAGTTTATTCACCTTCAATAGTTGGCGGAGCCTCCACGAGCGGCGATTACAGCTGCGACCCTCCGGGGCATACTCTCAACCAGGCGTTGTACGACGGCTAGCGGTATTTTCTCCCACTCGGCTTGGAGAAGACAGGTCAGTTCTCTCACCGATTTCGGACGGTGGGGGCACCCCTTAAGTCGACGCTCCAACTCGTCCCAGAGGTGCTCGATAGGGTTAAGGTCCGAGCTCTGCGCAGGCCAGTCCATTCGATTAACCCCACTGTCACCATACCAAGCCAGGGTGGGCCTCGAAACATGACAGGTGGCATTGTCATCCTGAAAGTAACATGGGTCCACCCTGTGAAACTGCCACAACGTAGGAAGCGCATGGTCATCTAAAATGGTGCAGTAGGTCTCGGCGTTGAGTCTACCAGGAATTGCGCCCAAGGGTCCCGTGCCATACCAGGAGAAACACCCCCATAGCATAATTCCACCGCCGCCGAACTTCACAGTTGGCACAATACATTCCGGCAGGAGGCGTTCTCCAGGCAAACGCCAAACCCAGACCCTGCCATCCGAACGGTAGAGGGTGAACCTCGATTCGTCGCTCCAGAGAACCTGTTTCCACTGTTCAACGGTCCACTGTCGACGTTCTTTGCACCACGTTAGCCGAGCAGCGCTATTGGACTTGGTGATCAAAGGCTTGTGGGCGGCAGCACGTCCATGATAACCGAGCAGATGGGCTTCCTTACGGATGGTATTCATCGAAAGAACACTCCCGGATGCCTGTTGAAACTCCTCGCGGATGTGGCTCATCGACTTGGTGCGGTTCTTCCGAATTTTTCTGCCAGCACCCGTCGGTCTCTAACTCCCAGTTTTGTGGGGGTGCCGGGTCGGGGCACATTCCGACAGTCACCCCTCATTTTCCACTTGCCAATCACGTAGGCCACTGTCGATTTTGGGTACTTCAACTCGCTGGATATGTCACGTATGGATCGGCCATTTCTGTGATACCCGACGATTACACCTTTCTTGAAATCAGAGAGCTCCGAACTGCGTGGCATCTTGTATGCGACTGGTTGCGTTGTTGTTTCCCACACGATATTTAACGGTGGCGGCCGTGACTTGTATCAGAACCGCAGATATCGTCGATTGCAGGGGTGTCCAATTACTTGTTGGTAGATAGTGTATTTGTAGGTTGCATAGAAGTTCGTTTTATTGGCGAGGCAATCAAAAAGATCACTGCCCATTAAACGTCCAAAGGCAATGTATAGGAGTATAAATACGTAGTCCTTACTAATATTATTTTATTGCGTCGAATGTTTATCCCTTTTGAATATTTCGAAATATACCAATAAAACTTGAATCCTTGATGGGTTCTTAATTTTCCCGAGAAGGTGGTGGTTACACTATGTTGCTGTTACGCCAGTTCAAACGCGTTTACAGTCTTTCTATTTTAAGCCACAGGAAAAAAAAACGTAGTTTTTTTTTTCTATCTGTTTGGCTTTCAACAAACCAAAATTAGTAAGAAGTTAAACTTTAAGCTGCAACTGATATTCTAATTTGTCTGTTCATTTAGCTTACGTGAAGTGCGGCATGAATTTATATGCTTCCGTGATTTTGGAGCGTAGTTTATACCTTTACCCAACTGCTGCCGTATCACTTTCGTCAGCATGTTTGCCTGCGATTTATTTGTGGATATCACTTAGTCGACCGCGAAGTATTGTTTTTCTTTCTGAAGAAATCCTTGGCATGATTTTTTCGTAACATTAAAATGGCCTTTTTAAACGTCACCCACGCCTGAGACAAAATCCCGCTGTGATCTTGGAGAGACAACCAGGCATTTTCATGTAGGACTTCCGTCCACAGAGGTTTAGGCCCAAACCACATACAGCGGTCCGCCTTTTGGGCAGGACCAGAAACGGAAGGAGTGAGAGCAAGTCTAGCGACTTTGACAGTACAGTTTTGTAAGTGAGAGAGAGCACGGTAGATGGCGCCACCGTACAAATACGATGTTGCTCATAGAGGGGTGAGAGAAAGTCAGGCGGGGGGAGGGGTTACCCAACGTAACCGGGGAGTCGAACCCGTCCGACCGATGCACGGCGGATATTCAGCGATTGTTAGAAAATCATACCATCTCTGGAAGATCAGCCCAGAGACCCTCCATAGACAGTCTGATTCGCTAACCTGGGATCTTGGAGCGTGCACGCTGGGATCTTGGAGCGTGCAGCTTAACTTACATACACTGAAGAGCGATTGAATTAGATATACCTGTCTAGTAACGTGTTGCACCACCTTTCGTCCTGATACGGCGGAGATTCGTCTCGGCATGGACTCCACAAGACACCAGAAGTGTTGGGAAGCCATACGGATCCACGACCCCTGAACAAGCTCCCACAGTTCACGAAGATTTGATGGAGGGGGGGGGTGTCAGAGCCTCGAACATCTCTCTCGATGGCATCCCAGACGTCCTCGATGGGATTGAGGTCAGGTGACCTAGCTGGCCAAGGAAGCGAGGTCACGTCGGTGGAGTTTTAATCTAACCATTCGGATACAATTCGGGTGCGATGGCACGGTGCATTGTCTTGTTGCAGGATGAGGTCCTTAGTGGGATGTTGAAGACGCGCAAATGGTCGTCCAGGATGTCCCGGTAACGTTGACCTGTGAGGGACGATGTCACACGTACCAGGGGTCCCATTTCAGTCCATGTAAACAGTCCCCAAACGAGAATGCCACCCCCACCAGCTTGAAGAGTACCCTGATGGCACGAAGGATCCATCGCTCCATGTGGTTTGCACCGTACTCGTATCCTGCTAGCCCCGCATGTACCAACGTAAATCTCGACTCATCAGTCCAGGCAACATTTTTAGGGTCTAGTGGCGATGTTCCCGCGCCCATGCTAATCTTTGCACCCTGTGATGTGCGGTCAGCAGCAGTACCCTCGTAGGACGATGGCTTCTGTACCCCATAGCGAGGAGATGGTTCTGGATGGTGTGGCTGCTTACACGTTTTTGTGCACCAGCGTTAAATTGGCGAGTGATTTCTTGCACTGTGGCCCGTCTATCCGCTGTTACAATGCGAGCTAGCCGACGAAGACCCCGCTCATCCACACGCTGTTGGCCTTTGCAGGGGTGGTTTCACCGGATTCGATGTACTCACGGTGCACCCGTGACACAGTGGCTCGTGAAAATCCCAGTGCCTGCACGACTTCCGAGATGGAGTGACCCATTCGTCGGGCTTCAACAATTTGCCCACGATCAAATGCGCTTAGATCCTTTGTCTTACCCATACTGCGTCCGACTCTTACTGATTCCCGTCGCATCACTTCTTATACTGCGTCGGATCGCTGCATACGTGATGTCGTTCCCGTTTACAGGGCCGCCCACAGCGCCACATTTGCATAACGCCAGCTGTCTCTAATTCAATTGCTCTTCAATGTATGTACTTTACTTAGCTGCCACATCACTTTCGTTAGCATGTTTACCTACGACTTATTTGTGGAAATCACTAAGTCAACCGCGGAGTATTCTTTCTTTCTGAAGAAATCACGTGCATGATTGTTTCGTACATTGAGTTGCTTTTTACCACGTCTCACACGCGTGAGACAAATTCCACATTGTTTCCTTACTGCCTGGTCTCGTAAAGAGCGGAGATCTACAGCGGTCAACTTTATGTTCTAAATGAGGGAATGTAAATTGTGTGGGTGAATGAATCTGGAATGTCCTTATTTGAATTTTGTTTGCTGATCTGTTTTAGTGACAGTCTCATTCCAAGCAATTTCAGTTTCTTTTCTTGTAAGTTACTGAATAACTCGGGCATTAGACTGATAGCGCATGCAGTTGATATGAAGCGAACGGAATAAATAAATAAATTTGATAACACAGTCAGCAAACGCAACAAAAGCAACCACGAAATAGTGCATTTCGTTCTATCTCGAAAGTGTTTGATAAGTTGTGCGTTTTGTTTTCCGTTCCGATACCAAACTCTCATTTGCAATGTAGAAAGAAAGAGAGAGAGAGAGAGAATCGCCTTCCTTTTACTTTTCAATTGAAATAAAAACAAGTGAATGTATGCTTTTGATGCGTTACCTGACTGTAAAAAAAGATTGGCCATTTGATTGAGAAGAGTTTGCTTAAATCTTGGACGAAAATGATCAAAAATAGTTTGCTTTTGAAAAAAAAATACACACATATTTTTGTTGATTTCTTCCCTCTCATGTTAAAAATTTCGTTAATTCCGCAAGTCTATCGTTTACCACGAAAGACATTCATTTGTTGTGATCGGAAAAAATTGAAGTAATTCGGAAGAATAGAATCCATTGTGTTTAAGCCCTTAAAAGAGATGAAATTTTCGTTCTGTGCCCTTGTCAGGCATCAGTTTGACACAGAGCAGCTCTGTATCTGACGTAGTGCTTAATTTTTTCCACCAATTTTGTACTGGCATTAATTACACCATGACTAAATTTGCTTCAGAAAAGCTGAAATATCTCTTTCGAATTAGTTCTAAGAACAACTGGGTGTTGTCAGGCTCGGATACAAGGGTAGTGGGCCACGGATGCGAGTTCGTTTACGTATAATACACTGCTGGACAATTGCTAAGGACGGATCATAAACGGCTATATAGCGCATAAAAAAGTGAGTGTGGTTGGATGCCAAGTGAAATAAAATAATGTCAGAATGCCAGGACATTACAAGAAAGACAATTTATTGTGCTCTGAAATCCAGAAGGCTTTGGAACGTGTTCAAGGGACAAACAGGCCATTTTGTGCAGAATACGTAAACGTGAAAAATGCAATTACCGTCCGCAGACGTTCCGGCGTAAGATGTCAATACGGGATATGGCCACCATGGAGGGCGATGCAAGATTCCACACGTCGTGTCATGCTTTGCACAACATTATCAAGCAGCTGTTGGGGTAATTTATCCCATTCTTCTGTCAGTGCACGGATGAGGGTGTCCTTGTTTATTGGAGGGCATTGGCGACCAGCAAGACTCCTCCCCAAAGCATCCCACACATTTTCAATGGGATTCAGATCTGGAGAACGTGCTGGCCATACGAGGCGTTGAATATCCTCGCTCTCAAGACACTCCTGGACAGCGACTGTTCGATGACTTGTTGCGTAGTCGTCCATGAAAATGAATCTATCACCGACAGCACCACGGAACATGCGAACATGAGGTAGCAGAACATCATTAATTTATCGTTGGCCAGTCATAGTCCCAGTTGGAAGCACATAGAGGGACGTACGGCAATTGATCATGATGCCAGCCCATACCATGACACTACATGTCGGATATCGGTCCCTTTCCTGCATGTTTGCTGGACAATATGCAGTACCACTATCACGCCAGATCAGTTGTCGTCGACAATCAGACGATAGGCTGTATCTACTCTCATCTGAGAAGAGGACAGCAGACCAGTCGGTATCAGTCCAATTGCGATGTTGATGGCACCATTGCAAACGGGCGGTACGGTGACGTCTGGACAATGGGATGCACACAACAGGACGGCGGGCGTATAGTCCTCCTTCATGCAAACGTCTGGCGACAGTTTTTCGGGAGATCCGCTTGCCAGTAGCAGCCATAAACTGATCTGCTACCTCACTAGCTGTGCTGCGCCGGTGTCTTTTTGTTGATAGCACTATGTACCGATCTTCTGCAGGTGTCATACTGCGAACACGACCCCCACCCCCCGTGACGTTTGCTACATTCTCCATTTGTTTGAAATGATTTCCAAAGCCTTGAAACAACACTGTGGCTGACGTCGAACTCCCTGGAACATCTGTTATTTTTCGCCCTTCTTCAATCTTGCCAATAATACGGCCACGCTTAAAATCATCTAGGCGATGTCGGGAAGACATACTGAAAATTGCAAGTTCGTCAATTGATTCTTTCCTTTTCAACTTTGCGTTTGAACAACAACGGTCAATACGCGTCAACTCTTTTATATCTCTTATCAGCGCTATGACGTCACGAACAAGTTCGGCAATCCAAAATTTGCATACGCACAACACGTCTTACTGTATCCCGCACTTATGCTAATTTCCACATTTTCCTGCCTTGCATTTTATGGTTGCTATTGTCATCCGTCCTTAGCAATTGTCCGGCAGTGTAGTACATTACCCACAGATATGCAAAAACCTCTTTTAAAAATCGTAGATCTGCTACTGGTTGTTATCATATTTGTAACAGTATCATGAATGGAATACGGGATTACACCAAACAATACAAGTTTTGAAGATGTGAATTCGTTTTTTGGTGTAAATATGACAAGGATGGTGAGTCAGATGATATATGAAGACTTTAAAATTTCGTCGTCCTGGAGCGGAAATCGAAACCGCTTCTCCCTGGTAGCGTCCGAGTATGCTAACCGCTACACCACCCAGAACGCCCAAGTCTTAAGTGTCCGATAAATTTAAATGTAACCATCACAGGATTCGCTAGTCGAAGCAACCGGCCCGGCATTAATGCTTAGCGAATCTGGAGGTTAAGAATTCTATCCCGTGATTGCTCGGAGGAGCAGATAAATCATGAATGGAATCGCGGTTTCGATAGCATACTCGAGCGCTATCCGGGATACGCGGTTTCGATTCCCGCTCCAGGACGACGAAATTTTAAAGTTTTCGGATATTATCTGATTTCCTTGTCATATTTACGCCAAAAAACGGATTCACATCTTCAAAATTTGTAACAGTATTGTTACAGTGGACACCCCCCCCCATTCTAAAACCTGAAGAAAACTTTAAAATTTGTCCGCCATGTCGCGTATTGTATGAGGCAGCTAGGAATCACAGTTCGGCAGGCTCACATGTTCTTTTACAATTCAGTTTTTTTATTTATTTCTCATTTACGTTGTTTTTTTCTTTCGGATGTCCTCTAAATTAATTAACAAAATTGCGGGATAATTGGGAAGTCGCTCCAATGCTTTTGAAGGCAAGAAACGCAATATTTTTGCCATTTTGTTGGGGTGGCAACGTGCGGTTTCCTAATTGAAGACCAAGGTAGCACTCAATGGTTGCTCTGGAAATTGATAAGAGCAAAGCGATAGGCCCAGAAGAGGACTTCTGGATTTCTTGAGGAGGGGCCGATGTTACGACCCACCCCCGCCATTAATTTAGTAATTAATGGGCGTGGTTGATGTGTGAAATTAATTAAGTATTAATTATGTTCGAGGCTTGATTGGAGTTTAAAAGTGTAAACAGCAGATAAAGTTTTATCTGGGGGTTTGGAAAGAAAAGAGGCGAAGAATTCTCTCTCTGGCTGGGTGGTCTCAGAATAGCTCTGTTAGGTCATAAATATCAGGGCGCAGCTGACAGGAAGCCTAAGCAACACGGAAAGGAAAAGAGGTATATTTCGAAGAGGGGTCCACTTGAGTAAATGAATGAAGATGGGGACAAAAGGTTTAGCGAATAATCGTAAATTCGTCGATTGTTTGGGGCATTTTCGAGAACAATTGCTCTCTGTGTGGTCCGTGCAGAAAAATAAGAGTTCGCACTTGGCATGAACATAAGGAAGAAAGTTAGTTGTCTGTATGCTCTCCGATGTGAAAGGCTGGATGCCTTGGATCTGCAGCAAAATGAATTGGGGAAAATGAAGCAGCAAACCTCCCCGCATTTGGTAAGAAATGGAGACAACTCGAGGCAGCTGGAGATGCCAGTTTGCCATAAAGACAGCAGAATGCCTAAATCCGCGTGATAACGCAGAAATTTCTAGGCTGGAGCGTAATGGAAATCAGCGACTGTTTGGACTAATGAAAGCCAAGTTACAGGGGAATTAAGAAGTCTGCGAGTGGACAGTGGTCATTCCAATGAGAAGCGAAGCCAAGCAAAGTCGGGTTCGGATGCCAACCACTGCAGTGTGGAATCGTCACCCCCATTCATCCCCTACTGTGGAGGAAGTGAAGAGATGCGCTTGTCTTACGGGGCGAAGCGAGGCCCCATGTGTGCGTGTGTGTGGTCACGTAAGCAGCGAAGCCACTACGTGTAAGTGCGACGGGATAAAAACATGAGCGTAAGAGCGGTGGCTTCGATACCTAACAAATATACAGGTGAAATGTTGAGTTGCCGATATACGCTTAAGGTAAAGGCACGTCTGATTTCGCTCGGCGGAGAAAATTAATCTCAGGGCTGGCGGTCGCAACTCGATAAAAAAAATGGAAACGAAACCTGCGAGTGGCATATTTGAACTGCGTACTCAGGCAGGGTAGATAGATAGATGGTTTGCGAACGGAAAGGAACTGACTGAATTGGGAATGAACGGTCAAAAAGGACGGAAGGTAGCGACGGACGGAATCAACTATAGCAGCAGCGGAATTGAATGTGTCCCACTCTCCCAGCAGTCGACGTTCACAATTATTTCTTCACGACAACAAAAATCATTTCTCAGGAACACAGAAAATCAATCTTGGAAACCGCAACATCAGATGTGAGAGGGCCTATTTTGCTTAACGGCCACCTTCAAATCGTCACGAGAATAGATCAGTGTGCACTCTAATCATTGCAACAAAGTGCGGCGTGATATTACCATTTTTAATTGTGTGCTTCATTTACATCAAGCGTCAAAGTGAAGTGTTGAATCATCGGTGCTGCCACATGGTGCAAGTGTCTGTGTGTGTGTGTTTTTTTTTTTTTTTTGTCGTGTGATATTATGTGATGCACAACGGATTTGCACAGCAAAGTCACGTAACTGTAAGTAGATGAATATTTCCTTTTTCTTTCTTCGCACATCTGCGAACTTGTGCCATCCCGACACCCAAAGCTGCATGGACATAGATGCAGTAATGCTGAGTGACTGAACCTCAGAGGAAATACCTGCACATACAGATTTCAATTTCTTACAGGGCCCATTTCCTGATTACTTTTTTACATGAATAAGGGAGAAGGTGTGGCCACAAATTCCGCTGGGCGGGACAGTTTCTTTTAACTTTGGTTCAGGACCAACGTCAGCGGAGAAGGGATCTGCATGTGCATGCCTATTAGATTTAGTTAATTAACTTTGGCAGTATTTCGCACCTATAATCTTATACCGCAAATTAACGTGCTTGTGTATTTTGTGTCGCGAGTATTTTTAATGTGATCGTTTGCATATAATTTTTTTTTCATTCTCTAAGCAATTGTATATGAATATCACCTGCAGCTCTATTTAGTGTGTAAACGAGTAGTATCTCTTGTTCAGATAGTCCGGTGGAGACTCAGTCGGCTGCGTTATCCGACAGTAAAGTGTGACACCGTATGCTGCCCACATATGAGGGGCAATTGTCTATGCGCCTAGAGAGCGCCGTATCTGTTTAAATCTCGCAGAACGTTATTAAATGTTGTGTTGTGTATTTGAGAATCATGTGTTATTTGCGAAAGTGAGTGTTGTACTGGCTGGTTGGGGATTGAATGTACCGGAGTAAGATCCGGACCACTACACTCAGTCACGAATTGGTGATTGCGGGTGAACCTCATCACAACTCTGATCCCAAAGTATCATTTTTTTTTAGATTATTTTATTTTTTATTTGTTGTTGTTATTTTGTTCACAAGGTGGATTCACCCAAGCCTTATGCTTCGGGTCATTCTTCAACTTTTCATTTTTTATGTTCTGGTGTGAATCTTTGAGTGCAGCAGTGCACCTGAGATTCTCACCTGGTGCCGTGGCCAACTAAATTGTACTTCAGGTCTCAAGCACCGTTACCGGCAGACTCGGCAGGAACACTGCTAGTGCCGTGTAACAGTATGTTTAAACTGAAATTTCATTTTGCTGAAGCCTAGAGTTTTAGTGGACATACAAAAACAATCGTGTAGTTGATAACTGCAAAGAAAGGACGTGCGATATAGCAGCGTGAAAAAATTAGGATTCCAGCCAGAAGAGAATTAGAAAAGATATGAGTAAGAGTTTTCTTTTTGTTTTTTGGAACGAGGATAAATGTCGAAAACTTCCATTGTTTTTGAGTCGAAACTCCACAATTGCCACTCCAGCTTGAACCATTTTTTCTTTTCTTTCTTTCATTTCTATCCTGAACAAACGCCCCTTTCTTCTTTAAATCGATTCGTAATAGAAAATTGTTTAAACAGTAGAATAAAAGTTTGTTTTTTATTCCCTCTCTTTCTCAGCTGCGAAAGCATGTTAACTATTCATGCATCGCTGCATCTGTTGAACATTCTTTTCCAGCTTTGGCGATAATAAATGATTTTTACTGTTGCCCTGAAGGACTGCTTTCGTGACCTTATTTATTGTTGTCGAGAAGTTTAACTGCGTGCGTTGTAATAAAAGCAAAGTTACATTCTATGATACTCGTCACAGCCAGAAAGCCAGCGGAGATGGAAGACTAAATTTCTTTTCTAGTTTTATATTAGGTTACCTTTTTTATTTGAATAGATATTTCCATCTTGCCGTGTACATTTATAAGTACTTGAAAATAGCTGACGCTAATTGCAAACTTAGAATCAGCGGTTGACTGTTGTGGGCACGGCCAGGCTGGAGAAGGTGGGCAGGTGATCCTTGCGTTGATAACTCTAATTAGACCTTTTTTTATCTGTGACCGAACAGTCGGCGTTGCGTCTTCCTTCTTCCTTGAGTCAGTGGCCTTTAAATTGGGCAAACAGTTGGTTCTTGATAGAAACCAGCGTCTCAAGGTAGCCGCATGGCAATGGTGTGTCAGTGTCGCGCATGCTCAATCGAGAGCACCGAAAGGGAAGTTCCCTGTAGGAGTGGTATTTTTTTTCCCTTGCATACGAAGAAGGGGTGCTCATAAAGTCTTTTCCACACTACAAAAATTAATATAAAAAAAAATCTTATGTAAGATAAAATAGTTGGCAACATAATATAGCAGCACTCCTGAAGTTTTTTTCTCTTCTTTAGGTGAGCGCTACTTCTGAATAAGAGGAGCATTTCATCGATAATGGCTTCCATGTAAGAAAAAGCGGCGTGCGTGTTGTAGTTCCATGAGGCCAAATCAGCGGTTACTGTCCAGCGTCATTTCAGAAAAGAGTAGACGATCACTACCGGACAAAAAAAAAAAAAAGCATAAAAGCTTGGTATGAAAAGTTTAAAGCGGCGTGGTTTTTTCGCGATCACCTCCCGAGCGGGCCTACCACCGGTTACACAAGGGGCAGCTGTTCAAATTTCTGCGAAGCCCTAGGGCCGTGGGTGACCTAGTGGGCATCGTTCATGACTGCCACAGAAAGGACCTCAGGTTCGACCCCAGGCAGGTACGAACGCTCGATCCACTAAATATCCGCCGTGCGTCGGATGGGCACGTTAAGCCTTCGGACTTCGGGTACTGGCCCCCGGGTAATAAATAAGGGCGTCTTCCTCCTCCTTTCTACTTCGCTTCCGTGTCACTTTCCTATCGGGCACTCTAGCCCAAATCTTTTAGCTTCCTATTTCTAAGGGTTGTTTAAGACCTGGGATGAGACACTCCCTAAAATCATCTACATATGATCATTTGATCATTTTTTGCGAAGCCCCAGGAAATCCATTCGTCCTGCTTCACCCAGAACGACCAAGTCTCAAGTTTCCGATTATTTTGAATAAAACCATCACAGGATTCGCTAGTCGAAGCAACCGGCATTCATGTTTAGCGAATCTGGAGGTTAAGAATCCTATCCCGTGATTGCCCGGAGGAGCAGATAAATCATGAATGGAATACGGGATACTAGCATACTCGGGCGCTATATGGGAGACGCGGGTTCGATTCCCGCTCCAGGACGACGCGATTTTCAAGTTTTTGGATATTATCTGACTTACCATTCTCGTCATATTTACACACACCAAAAAAAAAAAAAAAAAAAAAAAAATGGATTGTAATCTTCAAAATTTGAATTATCCAGTTGGTTCACTCTTTGCTGCTGTGACAGACTCCACTTTGTTGGAAAGGCTTCCAACTAGATTTTGGTACATTGCTGCAGGAACTGCCTTCCATTCTGCCACAAAGGCATATGTTAGATCGGTCACCGATGTTGGGAGGGTTGTCCTGGCTCGCAATTCATCCCATAGGTGTTCCATGGGGTTGAAGTCGACCCTCCGTGTAGGCCAATGAAAGTCTCGCGCACCCATCTCATGAAACCATTACTGCACGGACTTCACTTTGTAGGTAAGAGCATTGTGTTGTTGGTAAACTATCAGCGAACTGTTGCTGTAATGCGGACAGCCTCAAAAGATGAATCTTTCTCGTTTAGAGGAGATTAGTCCAAATGTTCCTCTTTTGATTGAAAGTGGATTCGTTTGAGTACCACCCTTCTGTTTGGGGGCTGATTTTTAACAAGTGCTTTCACTATTGTACCATGATGTTGTTAAGAGCTAAGGTGTAGACGTCTAGTGATTTTGCTCCTTATACTTCCAACTGGAAAAAAAATTCGACCCTATTTTCTCAGCGATGAAAGATTTCCCATACATCAAAATTGGCCCACTGATATAAAAACATCCTAACTTAGATTGTACAAGCGGTGTATTAAAAATAAATAACTTTACTTTGATGTAGTGGTAAGAAAGAGTGGTGCCACCTGTAAGCAAGTATATAGTTACATCGAAGTAAAGTTATTGTTTTTTAATATAGTTCAACACCTGGAGTTCCAAGTTTTTCGGAAAGATACTTATACACCAATTTTTATTCCGGCGGATTCTTTCCATCCATGGACATATAAGACCTCTGCGTTTAGATATTTAATCCGACGTGCATTTACCTTATGTAGCACTAATCGTCTTATAAATGAAGAATTAGATTGGATTTACAACACAGCAAAAACATATGGACATAAAAGTAAAGTGATTGGCAAGTTGATTTATGAGTTCAAACATCCTCCATTGACACAAAATAAAATAAAAAAATTACATACTGTGGTAATTTCCCATATTTACCAACCATAGCAACTCTACTGATAAGGGAGTGCCGTAGAGTCCCAGAAAGACATTGACTTAATGTAACTACCTATGGAGACATTCTTCTTAAGAATAAAGCACACACACACACACAAAATATGTATATATATATTAGAAAAGACAGGAGTGTACCACATACCAATATTACATCAAAATGGAAGGAAATCTGAAACATATTATATAGGTAGCACAAAAAATCAACTGTCTTATCAACTTTAGCATGACACGAATATAATAGGAGAAAACGTGAAAAAAGACTGCATTGGTGGAGTATTGCATTAATAACAACTGCACTCCAGACTTCAATGGTGTTGAAATCATTACTGACCAAGACTCGGAACAAAAACTAAGATTCGCAGAGGCTTTGATTATTGAAAAGACAAGAGGTAAAAACTGCTATAAACTTAACCCTATAGATATTCTCTATCCTTGGAGACTGATTGTAAATGAAGAACAAGAATTCAAGCAAAAAATAAAACATAAATACTCTAAAAATAAGACATCATCATCATCATTAACCATTATCAATTCACTGCTGGACGAAGGTCTCCTCAAGTTTCCTCCACAACGGTCTGTCTTGTGCCAGTCTCCTCCATGTCACCCCTGCATACTTTCGAATTTCATTCACCCATCTCCCATGTGGTCTCCTTCTGGGTCTTTTCCTGTTCCTTGGAATCCAATCTAAAATTTCGACTGTCCATCGATGATCTGTCCTTCTGGCAGTATGCCCAGCCCATTGCCATTTCAGGGATTTAACTCTGATCATGATGTCTTCCACTCTTGTCATTTTTCGGATCCACGGGTTCCTCTTCTTATCTCTCCTGGTTACACCAAGTATGCACCTCTCCATGGTTCTTTGAGTCGTCTGAAGCCTTTGTATGTCTCTTTTAGTTAAGGTCCACGTCTCTGCACCATACGTAAGCACTGGAAGGATGCATTGATCAAACACTTTTCTTTTAAGACATAATGGCATATTGCTCTTGAAAATTATGCTGTTTCTTCCAAAAGCTCTCCAGGCAAGTTTTGTACGCCGATTAATTTCTTCATCAAGGTGACCCTCACTTGATATCTGCTGTCCAAGAAAAACGTACGTGCCTGTTATCTCCAGCTTTTCTCCATCAATCGATAAATCTTCATTTCTTGTAAAAGCATTGAACATCACTTTTGTCTTCTGAAAGTTCATTTTTAATCCCACTTCTTTACTCTTGTCAGCAAGTTCCTGAATCATACTCTGCAGCTCTGATGGGGTAGGTGCAAAAATGACTACGTCATCAGCAAAACGAAGGTGGGTTAGATAATCTCCATTAACCTTCATCCCTTTATTTTCCCAGTTCAGTGATTGAAAGACATTTTCCAATGTGGCATTAAAGAGCTTCGGAGATATGGTGTCACCTTGTCTCACTCCCTTTCCAATTTTTATGTGTGTTGTATTTTCGAACAGCCGAATCTTTGCACTTGCAGTTTCATAGATGTTATTAATAATATTAATGTATGCATCTTCAATACCGCAGGATTTCAGAGCCAATTGTAACTGCTGATGGTTTCCCCGAATCAAAGGCTTTTTCATAATCGATAAAAGCCATGCACAATGGAAGTTCATATTCCCTCGCTCTTTGAATTAGTTCTCTCAGTACGTGGATATGATCTATTGTGCTGTAGCCACTCCTGAATCCAGCTTGTTCTCTCGGTTGAGCCATGTCCAGTGTTACCTTCAAGCGGTGTGAAAGAACTTTAGTGAAGATTTTATAAGCCACTGATAGGAGGCTGATAGGTCTGTAGTTCCTGAGATCCTCAGTGTCACCTTTTTTATGTAGCAGGATCATTGTAGCGGTGTTCCAATCCTCAGGAATCTTCCATTCATTAAGGCATCGAGTGAAAATTTGGGCGAGTACTGTTTCGATTTCTCCACTTGCTTCTTGTATGATGTCTACAGTAATTCCATCTTCTCCTGGAGCTTTTCCCCGCTTCATGTTCTTGATTGCATGTGCAACTTCTGCTGGAAGGACTGGAGGAACTCTGGTACTGGTATCTTTCATGATGTCTGGAGTGCATGTATCATCCCTTTCATATAATTTGGAGTAGAAATCTTTCACTCTTGTCAAAATTTCGCCTCTATTTCTTGTTACAGAACAATCTTCTTTTCTCAGTGCCATAATCTGTTTTCTTCCCTTACTGAGATGTCCCTTTGCTATCTTTAGGCTTTGGTTGTTTTCAATTGCTTTCCTTACTAGTTCACAGTTGAATTTCCTTACGTCTTCAGTGATACTTTTTCGCACTCTCTTGCATAGCTCTATATATTCCACTTTGGAAGTCACATCTTCTTTAGTTGTCCTCATCTCTCTTCTTTTTTGCATCAACATTTTGGTTTTTCCTGATAATTTGTTCACATGCAACTTGTTCTTAGACCCAGCTAATTTTGTTGCTGTTTCCATAAGAGCTTTGGTTACTTTTCTGTTAACTTCAGAAATATCCACTTCTTCCGATGTTAGGCCTTCTAAAGCAGAGAATCTGTTCTTCAGTTCCAACTTGAAGGTATTATGGTGTTTTTTAAGGTTGGTTATGTCAATAGATTTTGTTTGTCTTATGAGCTTGCCACGTTCAAGTTTAGTGTTGAGGTGCATCTTACATCTCACCAATCTATGGTCACTACCTGTGTTGAACTTGTTTAGCACACTGCAGTCTTCTATGACAAATTTTTTGTTACACATAATAAAATCAATTTCACTTGTCGTCCCATTTGGATGTCTCCATGATCATTCCCTGTGTGGCTTTTTCTTGAAAAAGGAGTTCAAGATGAAAAACCCTTCAGCCTCTGCAAACTCAACGAGAGTATTTCCACGCTGGTTTCTGTTGCCGTGACCGAATTTACCTACTGAAGTTTCATTCTGTTGCCGTTGCCCTATTTTAGCATTGAAATCTCCCATAATTATCTTCAAGTGCTGCTTACCTTTATTATTTAGATCACGAATTTCCTCATAAAATTCTTCAATTTCTTCTTCAGCATGACTTGTGGTGGGTGCATAAGTTTGAATAATCTGAGCCTGGTATCTTCTCGAGAGTTGGATAACGAGTCGTGCAGCTCTGTCAGAGGAACTTTCAACTTCTACAACTTTATCCTTTAGTTTCTTGTTTATTATAAATCCAACACCACTAGTTCTGCCAGTATCTGTCCCACGATAGTAGAAGAGATGTCCACTTTTCAGTTCAATGAGATCTCCTTTTCTCCTTACTTCACTTAGCCCGACGATGTCCCACTTGATCCTTTGTAGTTCCTCTTCCAATTCAAGAAGCCTTGAATCAGAAGATAGGGAGCGTCCATTATACGTAGCCAAGGTCTGCATCAGGTGGCAGCCTAGTCCGATCCTCCGGGGACTCTTAGCACCCTCTGCTTTCATGTCGCACTGGCCGCTGCCTTGGCCAGGTACATTCCAGCTGCCAGAGACTGAGGGCCAAGATTTAAGTTGTGGAGTCATTTGGGAGGGGTTTGGCCATAACTCACCGCGCTGGCCAAGCGGGTTGGTGAGTGTGGGATAGCATTTCCTCTAATCCCGATGGTATAGTTATACCGCTATTGGCGGTCGTCAGAGCCCCTTTAGTGGGAACAGGATGCACCACGAGAAGGCGGGGTTGTCATTTGTCAAGGAGAGGCTGTGATGTTACGCATCACCTGACCTTACATCCCAAAAATAAGACATATGATAAACAAATACTGGAATACACAACCCAGGATCCAAACGCTCAAATCATCCTGCAGCAGTTGGGCAACTATCTTCTACATAAAGATGGCAAGACGCAGGGAACGAGAGATTACGTTGGCAATGACGTGGTAAGTGACATGACGTCCATTGATTGGTAGTGCCCATGCATATATACCTAAGTCTTGGGAGACTCCACATGAGAGCTTGATAATGATATCAAAGTGATATTGAAATGCATCGCGTGTTACGGAGATCTTGCAGAGGTGAGAGTTTCGTGTGTAGTTTTGACTTTTCGATGTCTATAGCATAGTACTTTGTCCTTGATGTTTTGTGTTTCCTTCAACTGTTTAAAATGTAAAGTTAGTGTTATTCAGCGAGCATTTCAGAAATAGTGTACTTAATTGTAATAAATGTATATTAGTGAAGTGTTCTCAATAGTAAGACTAATAGTCTATTGAACTACATAGTCCCTGGAACTTCTCGTTTTGACACTTGGGGACGAACCCTACTGAAAATGGATGGAATGGGGTCTAAGGTCAGGACATAGGAGCGGGATCAATTCCATTGCCCTAATGCGCCTTAACTTACTTAAAAATGGTTCGATTTTGGTGAAATTTTAATATGTGGTAGGCGACCACCTGGGGACGAACCCTATTGAAAATGGATGAAATGGGGTCAAAGGTCACATAGGAGCGGGATCCATTCCATCGCCCTTATGCGTCATAACTTACGTAAAAGTGCTTTGATTGCGACAAAACTTTAGTATGTTGTTTCAGAGGTATACTGAACCAATTCTGTTTAATATCATCGAAATGGGGTCAAAGGTCAGGGCACAGAGTGAGATTTATTCCACAGCCATTATCCTCATAACTTGAGTAATGATTTCTGGTATGTTGGAAAGTGTATCATAATCAATGCATTGCATGATTTTATTAAATTGTTTACGCTTTGCAACCATAGGTTGAAGAATCGTATATGCTCCAACTTTGTCCGTCTGTCTGTCTTTCCGCACAGTAATTCGCGTAAAAATGGTTCGATTTCGATGAAATTTTAGTATGTGGTAGGGGGCCACTGGGGACGAACCCTATTGAAAATGAGAGAAATGGGGTCAAAGGTCTAGACATAGGAGCGGGATCCATTCCATCGCCCTTCTGCGTCATAATTTACGTAAAAATGCTTCGACTGCGACAAAACTTTAGTATATTGTTCCGGAGGTATACTGAACCAAATCCGTTTAATATAATCTAAATGGGGTTAGGGTACAGGAGCGAGATTTACTGAGGAGGAGCGAAGTTGAGTAATGATTTCTGGTATGTTGGGAAGCGTATCATAATCAATGCATTGCATGTTTTTACTAAATTGTCCTATACAGAAAGGATGAGCGACTCTTCCTAGCCGTAGATGCTCACAAAAGTCGTTATATCCAGAAAAAAAAAAAAAAAAAACCCCTTCACCTGTGTAGGTTGGATTAAAAAAAATATCCATTTTCATAGTAGGCTTAGCTAGTTCGTACTATTATCCACATTTCCCTGTGATTTTTTAGATGCACTATTTTCCCTCTAGAGGCGTGATGATCGGACCTTCTGAAAGTCTTAGCCGTCCCGGTGGACAAGTGATCAGAGGCGAGAGCTTCTAGCTCTTCGTCCGATCTAGGCCTGTCTGCGAGTCCCGAACAAAGCGGGGGTGCATTGTGTTTGCTCTACGTCTTGGCTGTCTTACTTCCTTGAAACCAGTGAATACGACAGCCATAGGGTAGCAACGGAGGAGAGGCACGGGTGGCAACTGCCCTCCCCCCACCTTAAAATGGGTAAAAATAATAACTACTCGTGGCAAGGCTAACCTGACTATGAAGTTAAAGTTACAGAGTGTGTACTTCCACTGCAGAATATAGTTTCAGTTGAAAATCCCGTGTTCATGTTAGAACTGTGATCTAAAGAGGACATGGATATATAGATGATCTAAACGTTGTACGTACGTACATTATAAGAATAAAGATCCCATTTCGGTCGCGTTTCTAAAAAAAACAGAAATATTCGCATTTTGTCGACGTCATTGTCACATGTGTTTTGCTTCAGAGAGGCTGTACAGTATACACTAAGGATATTTACTGCAAGCGGAAGGGGACAATTGTGTTAGCCTGAGGATACGTTGGGAGATAATGGTTTGGTAATTAAGCTTTCTCCTTTCTTCATGGTTACTATTAAATCGGAAACAAATGCCGTCTCCTGCACGATACACTTTAATGATAAAAAACTATGTACAATTAAAATAAGTGTATGTTTAAGAACTTTCAACGCCACAACGGCGTCATAGTCAGAAACAGTACAGCAGTGAGCACAGAAGTGTGTAGCCTATATACTTTACAAGACACATAGGAGTTAATGCGCATGTGCAATGATCGGCAAAGTCCAAATCAAGTTCAGTGGGTAAAAGCATAGTTGGTAAGCGTGACCTGGCCCAAAAGTGTTCTCCAAGGAAGGGAGATAAACACGGGGGGGGGGGGGGGGGGGTTCATCGTTACAGCAACCATTGACGAATATGTAAATACTTTCACAGAAAAGCGTTGATCGACGGTTCCTGGGAGAATCCAGAATAATGGTGTCATTCCAAGATGGTAGGTATGAACCGTTTAAACAGAGTCTCGACAAAGATGTAGCACTAGAATCCGTCCTGAGATTGTACTGATGTTCGTAAATGCGGCGCCCCAAATTACGAGTGGTAGAGAGCCCACATAACATAAATCTAGCTCTGCAGGGTTAGTAGATTTAAGTGGAACCAAATATACACCGTGACGGTTCACACATTCAACACAGTCTCTGTCCTTTTTAACAGTGTTAAATCAAGTACGAGACCTTACACCAAACTTGAGTTTGTACTTATGACATATGTTCTTTAAGATGTTACATACAGGTGGAATATATGGAATGGATCCTACAAATTGGTAGTCAAATTTATCTGCAAGCAAAGCTTTCCGCGGTCGACCAGTTGATTTCTTAACAATCAAGCGATCAATCATGTGACGAGGGTAACCGAAAGTCAAGGTAAACTGTTTAATCCTAGCTAACTCTTGGTCCCGGAGATCCTGTGTGGACGAGTGTGTGAATGCACGATTAATAAGAAAATGAAAAGCAGATAATTTTTGCGACATTGGATGAGAAGAAGTAAAAGGTATAAACGTGGCAGAAAAAGTTGGTTTACGGTAAACAAAAAATGATAAGGAGTTATCGGAAAGAGTACGAAAAAGGCAAAAGTTGAGAAAAGGCAAAATGCCTAAATTCTCGAACTTGATAGAATGATGTCGTGAAGAAAACGGTAAACAAAAAATGATAAGGAGTTATCGGAAAGAGTACGAAAAAGGCAAAAGTTGAGAAAAGGCAAAATGCCTAAATTCTCGAACTTGATAGAATGATGTCGTGAAGAAAGTAAAGTGGCAAAGGAAAGAAGCTCATCGAAACGTGAAGGCCAAACAACCAAAACGTCGTCGACGTACCTGATGTAAAGAAGTGGTTTTATTGGGGAAACAGGAATGAGGGTATCCTCTTAAGTCCTGTAACAAAATCTCAGCAAGCAATGGAGACAGGGGTGACCACATAGGGCCAACTGTCAATGGGATGGGCACTGTTTCTGAGGATGACGCCGTTGTGGCGTTGAAAGTTCTTAAACATATTTATTTTAATTGTACATAGTTTTTTATCATTAAAGTGTATCGTGCAGGAGACGGCATTTGTTTTCGATTTAATAGCTTTTGGTGCACGAGTTAATTTCTTCATATTTCATGGTTACTGTTTTAAAATGCTCATTCAGAAATCGTTTGTCCGGTGGTCAGCAAGGTTGAGAAGGTGTGGAGGTTGAGGGGTGACATCGTGATGGAACGCGGGAAGTTTCCTTTTGTCTTTCCTTAAGTCACCCTTAGGGCAAAGGGTCCGCGATACATGGCACCCCATTAGTGCGCGGAGAAATACTGATACGCAAGTGATATCTTGGCGATGAATCGGTTTCACAGCATTAACAGTGTAACCAGGTTTAACTTTGCCCCGAGTATAGTCGTTCGCCTTTTAAATGTTATAAAGTGTCACATGCAACCAAGAGAACAACGCTACGCAATAGTGAGCATTGCTATGATTACTTTCCAGCAGTCATTCCATATGCAATAGCATCTGATGATGTTTTCGTCATCAGATGACTGCATGAGGTGCTTTGAAAGGCATGTCATTGTTTTTTCATACTAATTAGAGTGAATCAACGCAAGCCTGGCACACCTCGTGGCTTTGGGTATATTAGGCATGTAAGAAACCTAAGCTATTGCACTAACGGCAATTAAATAGGAGCATTTTCGGAGAAACTATTTCCGAGAATGCCCCCCCCCGAAGGAAAACATCAACATGGTTCGTACGCTCCTTGAAACGTCCTTGAATTTTAAAAGTTCATTTTTAAGTCCTTGAAAGTACTTGAAAAAGTTAAGGCTCTGTAAATAGTACTTGAATTTTTTGTTTTTGTTTTTTTAGTAATCATATGAAAGAGCTTGTGCTAAAATGATGTATAGGAGATTCCTATGTAGTTCTGATAAAAACACCAAGCTGATAAAATAGCGCAGAACTTGCGTTCAACCCTGTGGAGTGTGTGGACAGCTAGTGCCTTGTGGCTATGATATCACTACAGAGTAAAGAGTCAGCCATGTGAGTAAAATAAGTGGAATAATGTATTCACAAATTGTGATGGGCTTCTGTTTGCTGGGGTTGGGGACGCGTTCTTGCCGGAGGGTGGAACTTTCCAGGAATTGCTTATGCTTCATGCGTGGACCCTTCGTCTCCTGGCTGCATCAAAATATGCACCAAAGTCATGCATCAAAAATAAAAAGTTAAAGCAAACCATAAGGGTCATACCAGCAAATGAATGCGAAAATACTGTACCCTTTCAACATATTGCACAAAACGAAATGATTTCGAAAAACACCAAAACAGTGGGGCAATTCAAAGTAAATAAATAAATCATCAGGGGGTAACAGGCAGGTCATTGAAGATGTGCTCGCCGCATCTAAGATTAATGGTCTGAACTTAACTAAAATACCTACCTATTATCGACCTACAGTACACACACATGATAATTCGGGTTTAAAAAGTGCTTGAATTTATTTTGCTTGGAAGAGTACGAACCTCGATCAGTTTACACTTATTTATGCCCCCTCCCAAATTTTTGGTCACGTTACGCCTATGACGACAGCTTATTATAGCCGTAGTTGCTGAACCCCGAAATATAGTAAGTGTCGTCTTTTAATTTCGTTTCAGTTGATAGTACGACCACTCTTTCCGCCCCGCTATATGGCGCTCTTTTATTAGAAAACTGCTGATTCCACAATGAAAGGAAAAAGCTGAAAGAAGATCGTAGATTTGTCAAAGATGTACTTATTAGGGTCGCTGGTTCCGTGGCAACTTTCGTTTTGAGATGTATGTCAGACGATTTTCTAAATAAAAAGCATCACGTTTACGTCCGCAGTTTAAAAACCACAATTTCAGCCAGCGATTTCTAACCTAGAGCAATAATAGTTATGTTAGGAAAAATGGGTCGAAAAAAATCACTTGAATCTAGTTGAACTATGACCTTGCAACCTTGCTGCCCGCGTCCCGTAACAGTGTCTTGCTGTTAGTTCAAATAGTGATAGGGTGCATTAAAAGAGCTCAGACATTGCCAGCCAACCTAAAAATAATCCTGTTACATAAGGTGAATCAGAACGTGAATAGCGATCGGATTGCTGTCTTTTGAGACTTAAAGGTGACCTAAATTCATGAGCGAACCGCCACCAATCCTGACAGAATTCAGCCATGCGAATTCTTTGATGCCTGGTTTCATGCCTCGTTCATTGCCCTACTTGTAATTATTATTTCTTTTTCTTTCTACTCTTGATCACCTCTGCGTTAAGAAATATCTGGTTGCCGCCGCTTGTGTCCGCTTGCTGGTCTGATAAGTGTCATTCGGATTATTACAAGGACGCGTGATATCCGTGGAATATTAACTAACCGCTTCCGTATGTTTTTTATGTTGAAAAGCGCCTTTGCTTGGTTGCTCGGTTATTCGGAACAGGAAAAACTGCTGTGTCGTAAACACTTTCGCAGAAATGAACACTGGTTTCTTTTAGAGAGGCCGAACGAACTGTCAAAACTCATCACCTATTGCTCCAGGTGCTTTCTTGGCGTTTAATGGATCACCATCTTGGCTGAAATAAAGATCTTTGCTGTTTTGTTCTTTCAAAATGCAGTGCAACTGTGAATCAAGAAGTCTTAGTAGGCATTTGTTTCGCATGGCATACTGCATTGACATGGACATCTTGGGATATATATCGGGTTGGAATGAAAGTAATGTCTGCAAATGCGAGGCAACAGAAAAGTGCTACTTACCGCATATGCAGGTACAAATCAGTCCAAAATGTAGTCGCCATCTTCTGTCACGACCTGCTCCCATCATCTGGGCAGCTGTCGGATACTGTCCCTCTAGAATTCTGGCGGGTTGGACGCAAAGAAGTGAGTAAGTACACGATTGACATCGTCCGGTTGGTGAACCGCTATCTGTCCAAAAAATGCTGCAACGACGGGAAAAGATAGTTGTCTCTAGGGGCAGTGTCCGGGTAATAGACTGGGTGCGGCATCAGCTCCCACCACAGGTCCCCGATTTTGTGATAGGTCACCCTCGCTGTATGAAGTCTCGCTCCATCCTTCTGTTGGAGGACGCCCTTGAGGTTCAGCAGTGTTGGTCGTTTCGACGTGAGAAATGCGTGCAGATCGTCGAGCTGACGGCAATACACATCGGCGGTGATAGTGGTGTTTTCCGACAGCAGCTGAAAAACACGACATCCCGCACATGCCACGAAACAGACGGCAGGAACTTATGTGCGCGTAAGCTGGTTTTGGATCCAGCCACTCTCTGGGAGCTGACATCAGGACCCATATCTTGTCACCTGTCAAAAGGCAGTCCAAGAACGGTTCAACTGTGACACGTGCAAGCAGGGAAACGCATGACTAATGCAGTTTGTTTTCTGCTCAACCGTGAGTTGTGGGGTACCCAAACTCCCCTCTTGTGCACCTTCCCAAGTTGACGCAGGTGCGTGATAATGCCCGTGTGGGTAGTCTCCAGCTGCTTCGCCAACTCCAGCGTGGTCACACTTGGGTTGGTCTCCACTAAGGTCTTCAGTATGTCCATATCCACTGTTGCTGGTCTTCCGGCTTTGGGAACGGTCTGACAGGTCAAAATTTTCCTCTCGTAACCTTTTGAACCAACGACAGCACTGACGAAGTGATATGGTACACACTGGTAATGTTCCTTATAGCACTTATGGGGGTGCTATATCGTGACGAAACTCATACATCATGCAGTGGCGGATGTGCTACTCCTTGTCCACTTCCATGTTGGCTGGCGCTTACATTCTTCGCTTTCTGACGGCTAACTACCACTTGAGCCACCTTCCTGCTGATGTCACGCCGGTTTCTTGCGCAATCTCAATGGCCAATGTGCACCGCTGCCGGGGTTTTGACTTCGGGTATCTTGTCATCAGACATTACTTTCTTTTCAACCAAATATGGATTTGATTTGATTGATTGGAGGTTTAACGACCACCGTGAGCAACTCAATGGGCTATAAGCAGTCACCCGTCCCTAATTTAGGGTCACTGGTTCCAGGGAAGGGAGAGAGCCAGTGCCGTAAGATAAACACAACATCCATGCCTCACCGGGATTCTAACCCGGACCCCGTTCGGACAAATGATCAGAGGCCATCGCTTAGACCACTGCGCCACCGGGGCGGCCAACCAAATATTAATCATCTATATATTAATTCTATAAGGTTTTTTACTGTGAGTCCTATTTTGAGAGAACGGCTAAATGTAAAGATATGGTTGAGGTATCAAAATAAAGGTCTTACCATGTAGATGTGCCAGTCGAAGAGAAAAATGAGATTGGGGCACCGGTTTGGGCGTTGTGGGGCTGCAAAGTTCCCATGGGCCGCCCCGGTGGCGCAGTGGTCTAAGGCGCTGGCCTAGGATCATTCGTCCGTAAGGGGTCTGGGTTCGAATCCCGGTCAGGCATGGATGTTGTGTTTGTCTTACGGCACTGGCTCTTTCCCTTCCCTGGAACCAGTGACCCAAAATTAGGGACGGGCGACTGCTTATAGCCCCTTTGAGTTGCTCACGGTGGTCGTTAAACCTCCAATCAAAAAAAAAAAAAAAGTTCCCATGGAGAAGCGTGCGGTTGACTCACGCGCTGTTGAAGGCGGGGGTATGGAGGGACTGCTCGCTGAAAGTTCGAAGTCTCTTTTCTGACCAAACCGTTGCGCAAAACAACGCTAGCAGGCATTGGTATTAAAGTTCTCATCGGAACAGCTGACACTCTCGAAGACCTGATTGCGTTATGCCGTTGGACCGTGTGATGTACATGTATATATACAATTTAATATTCATTCGATCCAGTTTATTCACGTAGGTAAGACGTTTCTCATTATGTAAAGATATAAATAAACATTTCGTTGACCATTGTTAGTGAAAATATTACGGGCGACTGCTTATAGCCCATTGAGTTGATCACGGTGGTCGTTAAAGTTTCAGTCAAAAAAGAAAAAAGAAAAAATAATCACGAACCTGGACTATTTCTTTGCTGAAGTGGTTGGATGAATTTGTCAATCAAATAAAGTTTACATTTGTTGTTTCATATGAGTTTATTCTTAAAAAAAAAAAAAAAAAAAGAAACCGTCGATTCCGACGGGTTTCGTCTAGTAGTAGTAATAATAATAATAATAATATAACGTTGCTACCGTCACGTTTCTTGAGGTTTTTCATTTTTTTTTTTTTTGCTAGTAATAAAGCAAGATAAGAGTTTTCTATTTGTGCTAAGGGCCGCGGAGGGCATAGTGATCAACGTTCGTGACGGCTACGGAAAAGTCTCAGGTTCGATTCACTAAATATCCACCGTACGTCAGATAGGCACGTTAAGCCGCCGGACCCAGTGTACAACCCCCCCCCCCTCCTGTTATAAATGAGGGCGTCTTCCTCCCAATTTCTTCCTTGCTTCCGTGTCTTTCCTGTCGGGCACTCTAGCCGAAATCTCCTAGCTTCTTACCTCTAAGGATTGTTCAAGACCTAGGGTCAGACACTCCCTTCCTAAAGTTCTCTGCATATGATACGATATATTTGTGCTAACAGGTGGCGCTGCATATATCAAACTAAGGTAAAGTTAGGAAGGAGCTGACGAACATTCCTCTAGAAATGGCGTACAGGTGCTATGTGGGTGAAATAGTGCGTAGAGAACAAATTAACAACCCAACTACAGCGAAATTTTATTCGAACGCAGGCAGTATGTAATCCGCAATCAAGGCGTCACATAAGAAACTGGTATGAACGTTTATGTGTCTCCTCGGAAAGTCCACGTGTCGCTGACGGGAAGATGGAATCCATTAGACAAATATTTCAAAGCAAATGAACAAGACGGGATGCTGTCGAGAACATAAAGCACCAATTTTGAAGATTACAATTCGTTTTTTGGTGTAAATATGACAAGGATGGTAAGTCAGATCCAACTCGCATCTTCCAGATAGCGCCCGGGTATCTGGGTGACGGGTATTCCCGGTCCAAGACGAGGAAATTTTCAAGTTTTCGGATATTATCTGACTTACCATCCTTGTCATAATTTACACCAAAAAAACAAAAAAAAAACAAAAAAAAACGGATTGTCATCTTCAAAATTTGTATTATATGGTGTAATCCCGTATTTCATTCATGATCAAGTACCAAATTCAACTGTCCAGAAAGTGCTCCGTAAAAGCATACCTGCCAACTACTACGGAATGTCCGTAGTTTCTATGGATTTAGTTGTCTGATTACGGACAGACAACTGTTTTCCTGTTTTCCATTTCAAATGGAAAACAAGAAACATTGTTTTCTTCTTCGAGAACAAAATAATTTGTTTGCGAAATGTTTGCAAACATTTCGGAAACAGTTTGCAAGCATTTCGGAAACAGTTCGCTAACAATGTTTTCTGAAAATGTTTCGAAGTGTGAACGGGGCTTAAGTGAGTCACTGACTTGAAATCTGTTCCTCTTCGAGCCACTGTGATCTAGTGGAAATCATACGAGACAAAAAACTAAAGTATTTTACTTTTTTGCTATATATAAATATATAAGCTGCATATTTTATTTGCGGCGTATCAGCATGCCTCCGAAATTAAGGGAGCGGGGCTATGTGCCCCTAGGCTGTATAGTCCCACTCCCTTAATCCAGCCCTGCGATTGATAGTTTTCCCGAGGATGGGCGATTTAGAAACATTAGCGCAGGTGATGTGAATTTAAAGTTAGTATCTATGCATACGTTTAAGTTTCTTGCATTTGCAGCAAATTGTGTTGGGCGTAATTCAAATACGGGGTGATTCATAAAGAAGTATACAGTTTCCAAATGCTGTAAAACAGTAACAGTTGAAGAGACGGACCACAACTGCGAACCGTTAGGTAGATGTACTCATAAAGTTTGTGTCCCGCTACTGAGGAAAGTGGCGTAGGCGATAGCTCGCGTCACGTGATAGTCAGTCAAAATGGCAGCGTATGCAGTGGAGAAGGCGTTTTGTGTTCTTGAATTGAGCAAAACGAATTCTGTAACTGTTGTGCAACGGCATTTTCGATCACGATTCGGAAAAGAACCTCCAACCAGAAAATCTATCTACGATTGGCATAAAAAATTTGAAACTACGGGCTGTTTGTGCAAACTTAAAAGTCCTGGACGACCGCGTGTATCGGAAGAAGTCGTCGATAGTGTTTGCACCACCATTCAACGAAGCCCGGGAAAATCAACGCGGAGGGCGAGTCGTGAAGTGCAGATTTCACAGCCCACTGTCTGGAGAATTTTGAGGATGAAGCTGAAAATGATTCCATACAAAATGCATCACTGCACTTGATTCAGATATCTTACCTCGCGTTTTGGCGGAAATGGATTACCGGCTCGATGTGTGTCGTGTGGCTAAGGGTGCACACATAGAACATCTGTGACTGTCTCTAAAAAAAAAAACTTGAAACATTCCCCTACAATTCTGTTACAGGTAACATAAAATATCTTACATTGTTCTTGTTTTATAGTGCATTGAAACTGTATACTTCTTTATGAATCACCCTGTATAGTAGTCGTTCTTCGCGAATGAAAGCAATGTATTTATTTTCTTTTTTTCGTCTGAGTACCATGTCTCTAGAGTGGAGTTTGTATTACCTGTGCAATTCATCTCTTGTCACTCCGTCACAAATTCTGATGTAGTTTTATTTTATTGTTTCACATTATGGTAACTAGACGTGCACGTTGTTTATTGCCCGAGGCCTTCTTTTCCCCATGTCTTCCTAGGTATCAGCTCTCATCCTACCTAGTGCTCTCTGTGCGTGCAGTAAATAGTCTTTGTTCCGCATGCGAAGATTTATGTTTCAAATGTTAACAGTTCAAGTTCGAGGTTTCGTGTTTTGTTTCTGAGAAACGGAATGTGTTGTGTTACTGCACTGTCTTTTAAAATGTATTTTGTGTAAGTGTGTTATTAGCTTTTTTTTTTTCTTTTTCGGTATTTAAATCTATACTATGTAAATAGTCGATGACCTAAGTTCTTATCATTTTCTGTTTTTTTGTTCCGTGCCATTCCATAACAAGGAAAACGTACGTGTCATCGTCATTATTTTCTCCGTTTTGTCTGACAGCTCGTATCTGAATCTCGCGCTTAATGGTGTTCTTTTGAGTTATTGTTAAAATGATAACGCAAGCGTATTGCGAAAGCGACTGAAGTCGATGCGGTAAATAAGCTAATGAATAAACACATGTTTACAGTATAGGCAAACCTCAATTTAGGAACATTAAATACAGGGTGATTTTTTTTTATTAATGTCACCATTTAACAAACCGATAATGAGAAAACTATATAAGTGCGACAAGAGAATAATTACAGCTGGAGAATGTTCCACACGCGAGTTTAAATCACAATATGTTCGATATGTACGTCTCACTTCTCAGTGGCATATCACAACCTACAACAAAATTGCGAACTCCTAGTATATCCCTCCGATCTAATGAAGATTTCATTTCCGATGGCTTTTCGAAGATCGGGAATAGTTCGTGGGTTGTTCTGAAACACTCTATCCCCAAAGATAAACACCACAAGGGGTTATGTCTAGCGACACTGGTGGCCATTCTGTATCTTTACCACGCATCTCTGGGTAACCATTAGACACCACGCGGTTGTCAAAGACCTCGTCCAGATACTCTAGTATTATTCTTGCTGTGTGAGGCCTTGCACCATCTTGCTGAAACCAACACCTTTCAATACCCATACCATACAAGAAAAGGCACAGATTGATACCTGATAATCCTCAGGTACACATCATTTACCATCGGCATAGCGCAGGTGATCAAGTCGCTGTGCGGGAAGCGGACGTTTCTGACGGGTGTTCGAACCCTGGTCCTGCATGTCATTTAGTCTGCGGGTTTTCCGGGGTTTTTTGCAGATTCTCCGTGTTTGGGGACGCGAATGCGTAGATGGATCCCTCTGGAGTGTGGCCCCTGACGCGTTTTGTTCTTGGACCCCGCTTCCTTGGATGCCTGGGTTTACCAGATGGGTGTTGATGCGCTGGTAGTAAAACAATGAACGACGAATGAAATCTGATGCCCCATGCTATCGGACACCTATATTACCTATGATTGTTATATGATGGTGGCACATCATTTGTGACGTTTCCATCAATAAACACTGGTTAAAAGATTCCAAATGCAGACATTGCACATCAAACAGTAACTCTTTCCGCATGTAAATGGTTATCTACGGCAAGATGAGGATTTTCTAATGCCCAAAATCTTCCATTTTGTTTATAGATATATTCGTCTGAATAAAAATGTGCCTCATCGGAAAACCAAATTCTTTGCATAACATCTGGCTCTTCTCCCAAAAGTTCAGTCAATGCTCTGGCAAACCGACGAAGTCTTTCTCTCTCTTAGGATTTGGGGTGAGTGCTTGGCTGAGCTGAATTTTGTAAGGATAAGCTGACAGATCGCTTCGATAGATTTTCCTTACAGTTCTGTATGATATGCCCATCTACTGTGGAAGTTCACGCAAAGTCTTCTTTCGACTCAGCAGAAAAATTTCCCGAGCTTCTTTTTTTTATTTTTTTTATTGGGGGGTTCAAAGACCACCGTGAGCAGCTCAATGAGCTATAATCGGACACGTTACGCCGTCGAACCCCAGGTACTCCCCCCCCGGTAATAAATAAGGGCGTCTTCCTCCCCTTTCTACCTGGCTTCCGTGTCACTTTCTTATCGGACACTAGCCCAAATCTAGCTTCCTGTTTCTAAGGGTTGTTTAAGACCTGGGGTCAAACACTCCCTTCCTAAAATCCTGTATATATGATCTGACTAATGGGCTGTCAACACTCCCTTCCTAAAATCCTCTACATAGGATCTGATCCCGTCCCTAATTTAAGGCCACTGGTTCCAGGGAAGGGGAAAGCCAGCGCCGTAAGACAAACACAGCATCTATGCCTCACTGGGATTCGAACCCGGACCTATCTCGGATGAATTATCATAAGCCAGTGCTTTGACCACTGCGCCATAGGGGTTGCTCCCGAGCTTCCTCCACCTTTTCTGGCGTTCACAATGTTGGTTGCCCACTTTGTCCTTTCCTTGCATCCAAAACGCTACCAGTCCTCTCAAACTTTATCAACCAGTCTTAGCGTTGTTTTCTTACAGGGCCCATGACACACATTGAAACGTTGATGGCATTTTCTTTGGGTAGTAACAGTCAAACTGCCACTGGTGTAATACTGCTTCACAAAAAACACCTTCAGGTCAATACTATATGCTTCCATTGTAAGTAACCGAATCTCCAAACCTTCCTTTATCACAGGAGTATCACAAAATTACCAAAAGCCGCGAACCGACGTCCCTGTAAAGAAAAATCACCTTCTATGTTCTTTGAAATGAGTTTGTGAGTTGGATTTCGTAAGTTGAATTTAATTTTAATAACATACTAGCCGAGGTACCCAGCGTTGCCCGGGTTTAACAAAAAATACATGAATCAGCTTCTGGACCAGCGCTTTCCGAACATTTTTTTTGGATTTTGGATTGATTTGTCCAATAAATTTTCACTTTTTCGAGGGCATTCTGAAATTCACTCTGTTGAGGGGTCTCAGCTTCTCTTAATAATTTCACTTTCTTGGATTTTGGATTGATTTGTCCAATACATTTTCGCTTTTTCGGGTACGTTCTGGAATTCACGCTGTTGAAGAGTCTCACCTTCTCTTAATGATTTCACTTTCTTGGATTTTGGATTGATTTGTCCAATAAATTTTCATTTTTTCGGGTACATTCTGGAATTCACGCTGTTGAAGAGTCTCACCTTCTCTTAATGATTTCACTTTCTTGGATTTTGGATTGATTTGTCCAATAAATTTTCATTTTTTCGGGTACATTCTGGAATTCACGCTGTTGAAGAGTCTCGGCTTCTCTTAATGATTTCACATTCTTGAATTTTGGATTGATTTGTCCAATAAATTTTCGCTTTTTCGGGGCATTCTGAAATTCACGCTGTTGAAGGGTCTCAGCTTCTCTTAATAATTTTACTTTCTCGGATTTTGGATTAATTTGGCCAATAGAGTTTCGCTTTTTCCGGGGGCTTCCAGAATTCACGCTGTTGAGGAGTCTCAGCTTCTAATAATCTCACTTTCTTGGATTTTGGATTGATTTGTCCAATACATTTTCGCTTTTTCAATTTAATTTCAAAATTACATAAAAGGCATAGAAGTTTATAATAATTAACTGAAATTTACTTGATTGTTAGATAAATCCCGTTTGTTCCTTATTACAGCAATTATATCAAAATATAACATTTCAAAATTAACTGGCGCCTTCATGCACTAAACATTAATTATCACAAAGTGTCAGGGGAATGAAATCAGGGGGTGTCCAGGTTTCATGTTAGCTTATATTTTCCGCAGGGTCCTAGAGAATGTATTGTAAAAATACGTAATTTTTGAAAAGAATTCAATTTGTTATAAAAAGAGTATAGTAAAACCGCTTATAACATGTCGGTATTTTGCATGATCCCGGTTTAATGAGAAAAACAGGAACTTTTGCTTGATATAATGTTAATTCAAAGCTAATTTGATTGTTTTTATCAAACAAAATTTAATGATATACCTGGATTTAACGAGGAATAGAACATCTAAGATGAGCAATTTTAACAAGCGAAGTAACAAACTATAATGAAATTCAATGTTTAGCGAGATAGAGAAAAGCTGTTGCACACTCTCCTGGAATGGAAGAATGAAAATGGTGGCATGATGGACGAAATGCGCAGGAAAATCTTGATGTGTTAATGAAACTGCGCTGATAGAAAATCTATGGGAAGCCAGTACATCAAATTCTCAACAAGTGAGTTGTGCAAGACAATCTCCGCCACCCAGCCCAAGGGTCTATCTATGCCTTGGGATTATCTCGTTAGCAGAGTTTAAAACGCTGCCCCTGTGGGGCAGTGGTCTAAGCGCTGGCTTCTGACCATTCGTCGGAGACAGGTTCGAGTCCCGGTGAGCCATGGATGTTGTGTTTGCCTTACGGCACTGGCTCTTTCCCGTTCCTGGAACCAGTCGTTCTAAATTAGGAACGAGTGACTGCTTATAGCCCATCGAGTTTTTCACTCTGGTCGTTAAAACCTCCATCCTCCCACCACAAAAAAAAAAAAAAAAAAAAAAAAAAAAAGAAGAAAAGAAACTAGGTAGGCTCAGTTCTGATTGAGAGACAGAGTGGAACGTAAGACTGCGACTTGCATATCGGAGAGTTGAAATGAGCGAGTTCGAGATAAGTCGGGTACGGGTTTAATCGGTGTGTTGGATTTTTGTTTGGCGGCGGCTGCTTTCAGGCGTTCTCGATATTCTCTAGTTCGTTGGGCTGCAGTCTTCTTGGGCTTCTTACATTCCTCATCAGTTGCTCTTGCCTCTCGTTTTGGTTTTCTCTAACTTTGCTTGCGTTTATTCTGCGAATTCCGCGGCATTTTCGAAAATGTTAACCCGTTCACACGAATTTTTTTTTTAATTTTAGTTTAAACCACTGCGATTTGAATATCCCTCGTCCAGAGCTTTAAAACGATACCACGCACAATCGTTTTGCACTCACGGTTGTCTAGATAAACCGCGATATTGTCAAAAGTGTTCACTAGAAAACAATTTTTTAAATGTTCAGTTCAAACCACTGGGAAATTTTCTTCGTATATTTGAATAAATGATCATATGTAGAGGATTTTAGGAAGGGAGTGTCTGACCCCAGGTCTTAAACAACCCTTAGAAATAGGAAGCTAGGAGATTTGGGCTAGAGTGCCCGATAGGAAAGTGACACGGAAGCGAAGTAGAAAGGGGGAGGAAGACGCCCTTATTTATTTCCGAGGGGCCAGTACCCGGGGTCCGACGGCTTAATGCACCCATCCGACGCACGGCGGATATGTAGTAGATTGAGCGTTCGTACCTGCCCGGGATCGAACCTTAGGTCCCTTCCGCGGCAGTCACGAACGTTGCCCACTAGGCAACCCGTGGCCCCGTATATTTGAATAGATCTCGCCGAGAGCTTTAAAACGATACCACGCCCAGTCATGCTGCGCTCACGGTTGCTGAGATAGACTGAGTCAAACGCGGCGGCACACCTGGAAATATTGCATCATCTCCCGCGCGCACAGGGAGCGATGGGAAAGTCGCGCGCACGATGTATTGCGCAGTACGCGAATTATACTTCATGCTATAGAAATTTTGAAGATGACAAACACAACACAACCTATAACCTATAACAGAGGCACGATAAAGTAAAAACTGTAACACAACCTATAACAGAGGCACGGTAAAGTAAAAACTGTAACACAACACAACCTGTAACAGAGGCACGATAAAGTAAAAACTGTAACACAACACAATCTATAACAGAGGCACGATAAAGTAAAAACTGTAACACAACACAACAAATAGGATCTTAATACTTTCCTATAACAGAGGCACGATAAAGTAAAAACTGTACTATTCGAGTGGAAGTGGGGAACTTTTGAAGTTGAAGGGCGTAATTTCAAGTCTCGCCCCTCCCAGATGAATAAAACTTGCTACGGCCCTGCTACCACTGTTACATCATCCAGGGCAATGAAGTTCCAATTAACTAAAGCAGAACAATTTTAACTTCAGGACCTGGACCAGCTTCAGATTTGTGCTATACTCCAAGTCACCCTAAAAGTGCACTGTTGTTAACGGCATGGCAGCCTTATCACAACTTGTCATGGAATGCAAGAACGGTATCCATCCGCATTAGCCTGCTCTCCTACTGTTTCCTTTCTGACCCATCCATACATCTCACAAGCTGTGGAGATTGTGAACGGATGTCTGGTGGAGGCCGCATTGCTTTCCCTACTGCCTGTTTAAATAACCTACTCTTCGAGTTTCCCCGATTGCCAATTTATTGTCTCTGTGTTGTGAATGTTGGGAGAGATCTCCTTCTCCCCCTCCGAGTTGTATCCCAAATGGACAGAAACAGCAGAAAGTGTCAAGCTCTTGATTGATCGACTTCTCAAATAAAATTTATTTCTAAAAGCGCTTTAACTTCTGGAATTTTGTTGTGTAGCAATTTTGTCTGATAAATTGCTGAGCAAACAAAATTATGGATTCTGAGCAATAATTCTACTGGTTTCGCTCTAAACTCTAGAGACTACTTTTTGTAGTGGAGGTAGCTGTTACGTAGTAGTGCACTCATAGGTTGACTCGGAGTACAGTTGAAACAGTCCAGAGCTTGTAGCATCAACAGCCCTCTCAAATCCAGGAATAGATGTACGTAGGTCACAAATCTCGAACAGAAATTAGGAGATGCCGGGTTCGATTCCTGCTTCAATTAAATTTTTTTTTGCCTTTATTAAAAATAAAATTTATTAAAATAAAAGAAGAAATATTCTTCACAATTACATGGTAAATTCACAAGTATATTATTTTCAGCAATCAGATTGAAGCACTGAATGTAATTTTCAGGCTTTCTGTGGAAAGTTTACATAGAGCAGGGCTTGAAAAATACCAAGCCCGAGATGCCTAGGGCATGTAGTTATTGGCCTGGGCAGGTAAGTAAAAAAACTAGTTGCCCAGTTCGGGCAAGTAAATTTAAATATAAAACGGTTTGGGGTAAAATTTCCTACCACAAGATAAAAGACGATTGTTGCATGTAGTGTTTTATTCACTGCCAATTACCGGAGGTTGTATTTTGTTACAGAGTGCCAAGGACACAAGAATATAATTTTCATTATATTATGCTCTCGGTCCATAAATTTAAACCATATGTAGTTTTGCTTCACATGTTGTTTATAGTTAGCGATGGAATGCATGCCTCTTGTGGACTATCCTCCGATGTTTAGTGACAAAGGGTGAAAACTTAAACGAAACAAACGTGGCAGAATTACTAAATTTCTCGCATACCAATTTCATCATCATATTATTTCGTACCAATTTCAGCATAACCATCTTAAAACTTGAGATACATGCTTTTGTGCATTGAACATTTCGAATACAGACCTTTAAAATGGGAATGCAAAACATGTAAAAAAAGTTCATCATATTTTGTAACTTAAAAAAAAATGAAGGCTCTGGTTTTTTTTTTTTTTTTATCTTAAAAGATAAATTTTCCTGGGCATCCAGCTTTTACTACCTGGGCAGAAAAATAGGTCAGCTGGGCATGTAACTTTTCAGATAGTTTTCAATCCCTGATGGAGTGCAGTGAACTAAGTGCTTCAATCTGATTGCTGAAATTTAGTGTACTTGTGAATTTACCACGTAATTGTGAACATTATTTCTTCCTTTATTTTTGAGATATATTTATCATATTAAAATTTGAAAGTTGAATAGTTTTTCACAATGTAATTGCTCTGTATTGGTGATAAGTCCAAAGAGGTTCAAGTATTCAGTGCTGTGCAGCTGTCTATTTAAAACAGCATCCATGTTCACCTGTAAACATATATACACTTGTGCTGTGCTGGGCACAAAGTAAAATATTTTATAATTGTGGGGAAATTTTAACATACATTTCATGCACACATTTTTTTGTGCATAATTGTTTTTGTTAAGTGGTAGAAATTGCACAATATTTGAACCAATAATAATTTAAATATGTAATTGTGAATATTTGCTTGGCTTTTGCAATTGTCAGCAGAAACGTGCCATATTTTTCACTGTTTTCCACACATGCAGCCTCTTCAGAAAACCTGAAAAATTACGTCAACCTGGAATTAAACCTACATCTCCTGATTTCTGTTCGAGCAAGGTATCCACTGATATGTAAAATGCAGAGGCATAACAAGGGCAGGGTACACGGGGCACCTGTCCCGGGTGCAGCTCAAGACAGGGTGCAAAAATCGCTGTTTGCAATCTGATTAAAATTGTAATTGAAACTTTTTACACCACTTTGTGGTACGCTTAAAATTTGAATTTCTTCCTCAAAATGTTCAGAGGATGCTACTTTCTCACATTCATAAATGAAGGCACTTCCAACTAAAGAATAATAGTCCAACTGGAAAAGAACCATGTTCTTTGTTGTTAGCAATGATGCTGGCAGGTTTTTTTGGTTGGACTTATAAGGATGTCATTTTTCTTTAGTTGGACCTTCACATTGTTAAGAAGATTCTCTGGGGGCTATTCGATCATTACAATCACTGCAAGCTATGAGTGCCAGCTTCATTCACCCGCTTCATGTGGTACCGAAGATCCAAACTCCAAAGCAGGTTGTGAAAAACTGTACAGTCACACTTTGATTGTGCCCTCCACATAAAGATAATATTGGGGTATGATATTGAGACCTCATTTATATGTTTTTCAAGGGACCAAGTAAAATTAATGCGTAAATGTAACAGGGAAAGTTTTACATTAAGGGCTAAGGAAATTCCAAATTATTGGATTGGCGACATTTTGTGTATAAACGAGATTCTACTGTATATATTCACATATATAAGATAGGATAAGTGTGTGTGTGTGTGTGTGTGTGTGTGTGGTCTGCCCCGGGCGCAGAAATATATAGTTATGCCTCTGGTAAAAGGCTTGGCTTTTGTTGGGGAATAGCTGAATTTCTTGTGTGAGTGAATGCATTTATCTAATCACCAATTTTGCTTTTCAGTGTAGTAGTTATTTTATATGCATTTAAATAATAAAGAGTTGCAAAAATATTGCCACTTGAAAGTAAAGAGATGTATTATTATTGTTTAATAAAGATATTTAATGCATATTCCAGGCAGTGACAGGAGTGGAAGTGGATCTTCCATTACCACCAGAAGTTGCGCTGTTAGATGACGGTGAACTTCGACTAGATTATCATCCACCAGAGGGCATTCCACCACCAAACATTACTTTTCATCCCCTTGATGTCAAAGATGGAATTATTGTTGATGATGTCATACCTGGGACAGAATACGCTTTTCAACTGTATTACTCCAATAGATCTATGATTGATGTTTTGACATGGACAACTGTCATAGCTACAGGTTTGTGCATTTATTTACAGCTTTTTTAATTAGATTAGTTTTAATGAATATTAAGATAACTCTACAATTTGATCACATTGATCACCTAAGATCTTATAAGAGTTTAATCCCAAGATAAATTCCTGAAATTTAGTTTGGAAAAGCAAAAAGATAAAAACTAAATTACTTGGCTGTCATTTGAGTGGAAAGACAATAGAATCACCACACAGAGTAAGTCACTGTATTAAAAAAATTACCGCAGCATATCCCACTTATATATAAAGGAATGCGGCTTTAAAATTCTTTAAAAAAAAAACAAAAAAAAAAAACGAAATTCATTTTAAAGTGCAAGGAAAAAATGTTATAAAATCGGCATGTTCACTTTCTCTTCTGGGTACTTTATTTTCTTGCAGATGTTTCTGTCCTTTTGGATACTGTCAAGGCCTGTTCAATGCTTCATAACATGTTATCATGACACACCTTGATAGTACCTTGGAAGGCTGTTGTCATTGTTTTATAACATGTTATAAGAGGCCTTGATAGTCACTTGGAAGGATGTTGTCAATGTTTCACAACATTTTATAAGAGGCCTTGATAGTCACCTACAGAACAGAAACATTTTCAAGAAAATGAAACACTCAAAGGGGAAAGTGAAGAAGTAAGCAGTCTTCAATTAAGGAAAACTTAACAATACACGGTCGAGTCACAGTATTGTGACCACTAGCTAATATCCAGAGTAACCGCCGTGTGCAGTGTAGACAGCAGCTAGACGGGCTGGGAGTGACTCAATAAGGTGCTGGAAGGTGTTCACAGCTATGTGGAGCCATGGTGACTGCAGTGCATCTGACAGTTGCTGGAGTGTGTGTGGTGGAGGATCCATAGAGCGAACAATGTGACCGAGGTGGTCCCACAGATGCTCAATTGGGTTTAAGTCTGGGGAATTAGGGGGGCCAGACACTCTCGGGCATTTCTAGTTGTATGACACGTTGCATTGTCGTGCTGGAAGACCCCATCTGCCCCAAAATTCCTAATCAGAAAAAGACAATCAGAATGTATGGGTGTATGTGGTCTACATGGATGGATTCATAACGCATTCGGTCCCTAGTGCCTTCCACAGGTATGAGTGGACTCAGAGAATGCCACGAAAACATTCCCAAGACCATAATGTTGCCCCCACCAGCTTGTGTTCTTCCAGCAATGGTTGAAGAATGTTTGTTCTCCAATGTTTCTTACCTTATATGCCAACGTCCATCCATTTGATGAAGCACAAAACGTGACTCATTGGAGAAGGCAATCCTTTGCCAGTCAGCGTAAGTCCGATTCTGATATTGCCGTGCAAATGTAAGCCTTTTCTGCCAAAGCACCTTTGTTAGCATAGGTGCAGTGACCATCCATGTGCATCGGAGCCCCATATGCAGCAGCGTTCGCTGAACTGTCATTTCAGACACATTTCTGGTAGCTCCCTGGTTCATTCGGCCAGCGGGTTGCTCCACTGTAGTGGGTCGATCGGCCCTCGCGCACCTTCGCAGCTGACAATCACCTCTCACATCAATGGCATGTGGTGCTCAGCAGTTTCCACATTGCTTATTCACAATGGTGCCATTTCTCCAATCACGATACACTTTAACCACAGCAGCATGTGAACAGTTCACAAGCTGCACTGTTTCAGAAATACTAAGCAGTAGCGACCCTTTATCTACTAGGAAAGTTACATACCATGGATGTATTTTGGAAAAATTAAAGAAAACAGCCAGAAAAGGTGTTAGAAGTGTGCTAGGTTCAATTAAGAAAATAAAAAATTACTTACCCTCATTACAGCCAACAGAAAAGAAGATTTTACTCCAAGAAGGAGCTTAAAATACTTCTGCAGATTACCTTATACAAGAAAAACAGGTGAATAGTGACTAGGTTGAATGAATATAAAAGTTGCTATTAAAAGTATTCTTAATAAAATGAGACTCAATTGACACATAATGACAATTGACACAACACAGGGCTTGAAAAATACCATGCCCAAGATGCCCAGGGCATGTAAATTATTGGCCTGGACAAGTAAATAAAAAATCTAGTTGCCTGGTCCAGGCAACTAGGCAGCAGGCTGGCAAAAATCCACACAACATTGTCATCAGCACTTTTCAAATGACTCCTGAACAAAAACAACGATTTTTTTTAATGTGAGGTAAAATACTTAACTACCATTCTTTTTAATATCCCCTCCCCCAAAATTCGTTCTGTTTTACATAGCGAAACTTTAAAAAAAAATTTAAAATCTAGGCACAGTGGTTTCTTTCTGTTCCCCCCCCCCTTTTTGTTGTTGTTTATTAGAAGTTTTTTATTCTGTGTAGCTAAACTGAAATTTTTTTGTTTGTGTTTGCTCACATCTTTATGTTAATTTAAATTAAAATGCGACACCACAAAGCATTTCAACATATATCATTTATCTTGGACACCATGTGGTTGTGGGTGGAGCTGTCTCCATAATCATATTGATGCTGGATATGGGCATTTATATTTGATATAACACAGTATAATACAAAAATGAATTTTAAAGACACAGAGTTTTCCATAAAATTACTTTCTTCTTACTTGTTACAATGTTTGTTTTTATTCATAGCTATGTGTTCTTTTTTTCTTTTGAAATTGTCAAACATTTATTTACCCAACATGTTTATTGTGCTTGTATAGAAGTATTGAAATGTGGCTATTATAACATATGAGGCTGATTACCTTTTTATTTCAATTAAATAAGAAGTTTACATTTTTAATTCTTATCACCTTCAATGTACTTCTGTTCCACACCACGTTCCGATCTTCCACTGGGTGAAGCAGTGTTGTTACTCATCTGGTGTGATCCCTTTGAGAAGCTTGGTCATTCTCTTTTACACAACAGTAACCAACTCAAAACAAGTCCCTACGAGCACAGATTTTACTTTAGCAAAAGAAAAATTTGCATGAGGTGAGCAGGCAGGATGTTCAAACACTATAATGCACTTCTCAGCTTAAAAAAACAACATTAATAGTGAAAGCAATTACGTCAATGAAAAACAACTTTTCATTGACGTAATTGTTTTCACTATTTCAGAGACTTGAAGTACTATTGATTCTCTGTAGTTTTTACGGAAATCATCAGTTGACCTACGGATTACGGGAAGCATGGAATATACTACAGAAATCGAAATCTCGGTGAGGTGTTATTAAAAGCATCTGTGTGAGATTTATACCAATATGGAGAGATTCTAACATTTACTAAATGTTTTTGAAATTGCTTCTTGGAATTCCAAAAACATTTAATAAACATTAATTCAATGTTGTGACATTTCTTTGATTTTTTTTTAATGCTTTGTAGACTTCTTAGAAGTTTCTGCTCACGTGATTGTAGTGTAACTAAGTGGAAAGATGTTTTTGATTTGTTTTGTTTGTGCTAACCGATAACTGCGTGCTGCTGGCTTCTTTTCTAGATGTTAACAGACAATTCTCATGCTTATGGTTTCTGATAATAGTAGCAGCTAGCAGGTTTCTTGTTTATTTAGTCTGGAGATTTGTGTAATCGTGGTTGAAACAATGAATTCCGGAAAATGAAATTCATCTTTTCCCATGGTATAAAAGGTAAAAAAAGATGCAACAGCAATAAAAAAATTAAGATTTATATAGTATTAAATTTCCATGAACAACCATAAAAAATTTCAGCCAGTATGGTGTTTTGTACTATTTTTCAAAGGATACAAACATCACCCATGGAGGGCAAAATGATTGCCATCGTCATGTGCTTTAGAAAAAACACACCAAAAATATGTCCAAGTAAAAACAAAGTCAAAAGATGTTGCACCATTTTTCATCACTAAAGATGAAGCCTTAAAAGGCTTCATCACTAAAGACGAAGCCTTAAAAAGGCTGAAAGTTTATTTACTAATTTTTTTATTGAACACAATGTGTCAATATCAGCTGCCGATCATGCTAGACCTTTGTTTATGGCAATGTTCCGATTCCAAGGTAGCACGAAATTATAGTAGTGGCCGTATGAAAACCACAGCAATCATCACAAGCATGCCTCAAACAGCTATGGAAGAAATTACTACTTCTTCCTTAAATTCACCCTTTGTAGTTAGTACTGATGGAAGTAATGACAGTGATGATATGAAACTGTATCCACTGTTAATCACATTTTTTCAGAAGGTGATTGGGAAAATAATTACTTTGCTTCTTTCTCCTTTGGCATGAAGTGATAACACTGGTGAAATAATTTTTAAAGCTATAAGTGATGAATTTGCCAAAAGAAGATTGCAGTGGCAAATAATTGCATTGCATTTGGTTCAGATAATGCCAGCCAGCTCAATGCTTGGCAAATTCAAAGTTGTTTTCCACAGAAAGTCTTCAATTTTTTCAACAGTTTTTAACCAAAAATTCGCTGTTTTATGAATCTACACTTTTATTTTGCCACTACTCACATTGTGTGCACATATAATACCCTTTCATTCATTGCTAACTAACAAAAGAAAAAAAAACCTACTGATTTTTCTAGCGTTAACTACTGAAAAAAACAGAAAACTATTGAATTCTTTTTGCCTTTACTGCTGAAAAATTTCAGGGAAGATTGGAGTCTGCTATTTCAGGATGATTAAGTTATCGACATGACATCATTTTTTATGTAATAGTGCAGGGGGCACAATGATTAAAATCTTTTTCTGCATAGCAAACCATGAAGCATGTAATTGTCATTCTGTGTTTTCATGACATTCCTATTTAGCCCCAGCATGTTAAAATTTCAATATTTTGCATATGTTACTTATTATTTGTGTTTTTCTTCCAGAACCAGACCCTCCTACCAATCTTTCCATAGATGTCCAGACTGGGAAAATTGTGCAGCTGACGTGGGATCCGCCTTTAGTGGGTGGCTACACTGGGTACAAGGTAGCAATTTTGTCTTCCCAAGATGATGAAGGTTTACGAACTTTTGATTTAGATGAGGAGCCACTGCCTTTCATACTACGAGACCTCACTCCAGGAGCTAATTATGAAGTCCAACTGTCTACAGTTTACCAAGACAAGGAATCCTCTGTTTTCATCTCTTCAAATTTCACTACCAGTAAGTTACAGAAACAGTAAAACTTATTTTGAAATTACTTGCAATTGCACGAACCAAATACAGCAGCACACAAAATGTGCTTTTGAGTTACTTCAGCACATAGGCACTACCAATAACTTTGGGATCCTTATTCATTAGTTTTGCTGTACTAATTGCATTAGTTTGGCTTTTGTTTGCTCTTCATTTGAAACATTTTAAGAGGTACCCAGGGCTGTAGACATTTAGATATAAGTAATGAACTACAATTATGCTTAAAAAAGGGGGGGGGTTGCTGTTTATTTACTTAAAAGTAACATAAAAGAACTTAATGACACTTACCTATTTCTATTAGAAGATTGTTATTTTTCTTACTTCTTTGGACATTTGGGTTATCCTGTGAATCATGACCTTTTCGTCAGAAATAACGCATTGAGATCAGGTGCAGATTATACTTTTTTTTTTTCTGAATTTCATGGTCTGTGGATATATGAAGTAAAAAAAAAATACTGAGTTTCAGTCTCCAGATTTAGTGTAGGGAAAAAAACCCTTCTGAATTTCTTTTTATTTTTGTTTTGTTATGGGGTTTAACAATCCCAGTGAGCAACTTGATGGGCTATAAGTAGTTACCTGTCCCTAATTTAGGGCCTCTGGTTCCAGGGAAAAGGGAAAGAGCTAGTGTCATAAGACAAGAAAAACACCCATGCCTCACCGGGATTCGATTCCGGACCCATCTTGATGAATGGTCAAAAGTCAGCGCTTAGATCACTGTCGCCGGGGCTGCAAATTTCATGGTCTGTGGATTATACAAGGAAAAATATGGCAATTTGAGTTGATATGTGCAAAATTTAACTTCAAGAAATCATGTTTTAATAAAAACAAAATAAATTTTTTTATTTTTTTGCGAGCAGTAGCAAGAAAAATAGAAAAAGAAAATTGACCAAATTAAAATTTCATTTAGCAATAAATGGTTTTGGAAAAAAATGGCAGCTAATACACTACATTACTTTTCATACTAGCATCATCACCATACATTACATTTATGGATTATTCTTTAAAATTTGAATTCGTTTCACTTGGGTCCTAGATCTGTACAGTATTTTTCCAGTCTTACTTTTACATTCATCATCCAAACAGTGTGTGATATGAAAGAAGTTAGCATGTGATTCTTTGCAAATCTTCTGAAAGAATTTTCAGCTTGATAAAGGGTTTCTCCAGAAGTTAATAACTTAAACAGTTATTACTCAGGATGCTCTTCAGTTTTATACTTCTGTTGCTGTTTTGATGCTCTGAACACGTGCATATTTCGTAAGCTTGTTTACTTATCATGTATCATGGAAAGTAGATAGATTTAGTTCATGATAGCCACTTTAAGGACTACATATGTTAATGAAGAGAACAAAAGGATACAATCCAACTGTGTGTGTACAAATAGTTGGATTGTCTAACTATTCTCAGCCAAATACATTCTTGGCCCAAACAAATGAAGCACCCTGAGAAAGTCATTTAATCCTGACGAAACTCTGCATGCAAGTACCTCAGAGCCAAATATGCAAATGATTAAAAAATAATGACTAAATAAATGCCCGCCATAGAGTATGAGAACCGCACATTAAGGAGGGTATATCAAGAGCAATGCTCACATGCAGAGACAATTATGACAGCAGATTGTGGTTGCATTTTACTCCATGGACTGTGAGGATGTAAGATTCATGCACAACATGAGCAGTTTAGTAAGTTCGAGAGAGAGGATGTACACTGAAGTGCCAGAAAAACTGGTACAGACGAGCTTATGCAAAATACATAGCAACGTTACCTATGCACATACTCGGTTGCGTCTGCCAGTGCGTATATCAAGCGATAGACATCCTTGCCAGCTGTCAGAGCTGTTTTCGGCATGAGAATGACAAGTAATAACGATTTAAGTGATTTTCAACGTGGTGTCATAGTTGGCGCTCGTGAGATGAGCCATAGTATTTCGGAGGTAGATACAAAGTTCGGATTTTCACGGACGACCATTGCAAGGGTGTACTGTGACTACAAGAATTCCGGCAAAACCTCCAACCTACGATACCAGTGTGGCCATCAAAAGACATTAGATGAACGTGACCATCGTCGGCTGTCAAGAATCGTTTCACGCGATAGGCGTGCAACACTCTTGCAAGTATCATCGGAATTCAATGCTGGAGTCTCAACAAGCATCAGCGTCCTGACTGTGCAACGTACCCTGCACGATATGGGCTTTGGGAGCCGACGCCTAACTCGAGTCCCCTTGATGGGTGCACGACACAGAGCTATGTGCCTCGCTTGGGCATGGCAACACCACAACTGGAAACAAGTAGCCTGGTCTGACGAGTCGCGTTTCCAACTGTATCGGGCAGATGGAACGATTCGTGTGTGGTGCAAACCCCATGAAGCCATGGATCCCGCCAGTCAACAGGGAACTGTACCGGCTGGTGGGGGTCCGTAATGGTATGGGGTGTGTTTAGCTGGACTTCAGTGGGACCCCTGGTACGTCTACAAACGTCTGTGACCGGCCAACGCTATGTGCACATCCTTTCTGACGAGGTACACGCGTTCATGTCCTGCATTCATCCTGATGGGTTGGGCCTGTTCCAACAGGACAACGTATCTCCACACAAGTGTCGGGATGCCACATTATGGTTAAAGGAGCATTCATCTGAGTTTGGGGTGTTGCCATTCCTACCCAAGTCCCCAGATCTGAACGTGATAGAACACATTTGGGATGCCATGCAACACGCTATCGAACACAGAAATCCGAGACCTCGGAATACACCCGAATTGTGGAACGCTCTGCAGGAAGTATGGTGTACATTGCCTACAGCATATTTCCAGAAGCTAGCGGAGTCTATGCCCTGTCGTATTTCTGAAGTCCTGCGCTCCCATGGGGGACCTACCAAGTATTAGACTGGTGTACCAGTTTTTCTGGCACTTCAGTGTATAATTGGGCTGAGAAAGCCTGGTTGTCCAAGTTGCTGTATCGTCAAGCATGTGGGTCGGAGTGATGTGACAAGTGGATGATGTTGGCGCCAATGGGTCAAGAAGGGAACAACCCAGTAGTCCGTGGGCAGTGGATTGCCGAGGGCAATGATAAAATGTGAGGATCAAGTGATCGTGAGAGCTGCAGGAACAGAACTGAATTCATCGCTCATCTACAGGTATGAAAGTTGCCATCCGGACTATTGTCAGATGACTTGCAGCACGAGGACTACTTTCGAGGATGCCACTCCACCGCCTATCACTGACCAGTGAGCATTGCCCGCGCTGGTTGCGGTGGTCTTAGGCCTGATCAATTTGGGATAGTATCCAGTGGCTTTGGGGTGTTTTTAGTGATAAGTCATGATTTGCACTTGGTACTGATGACTACTGCATACATGTCTGGAGACGAGCCGGACAATGCATGGATCCTGCCGTTAATTTGGAAGAGCATACGGCTCGCACACCGGGAGTGACTGTCTAGGGAGCCATTTCCTCCGGTAGCCGGGACACCCTTGGTAGTCTTCTGTACCACTCTCATACCTCAATGGTATATCAACAACATTCTGCAACCTGTTGTGTTGCCATTCCTGTTGCAGCATCACTGAGCAGTTTTTCAACAGGATAATGGCCGACCACACACAGCACGGCTCTCCCAGGCCTGCCTCTGTAATGCTGACGCCCTTCCATGGCCATCCCAATCGCCTGACCTCTCACTGATTGAACATTTTTGGGATACGATGGGACGCCACCACACCTATCCTGGAATGTCGGTGAACTGGCCTGCAAAATGGACACCATCTGGCATGCTATACCTCAGGACAGTATCTGTGACTTGTATGTGCCTATGCCATGGTGAGTAACCGCTTGTATCCAAGCCAGAGGTAGGTGGCAGTATAACATACTGACTCGTTCCACTCGTGTACTGTTTTATTGCATAAATTGCCCAACTGGTCTGGAATTGCAATAATTTCATTTCCTATATATGCACGTAACAATTTTCATCTCAATTGGATGATTCCTGCAGGGTGCATAGTTTTTTTTTTTTAGAGTGTACAAATTCTTTGTGTTTTTAAAATTATGAAATTATGAAAGATTAAAATTTTTACAATGGTAGGTATTTTAGTAGTTGTTATTCCATTCCTTTGCTTTTAAATTTTTTACCAAATGAGAGCAGCGCATGTAATTTTTTATCCTTTTTTTTTTTTTTTTTTCTAGAACCCAACACACCTGGGCGCTTCATTGTATGGTTTCGCAATGAGACTACCCTACTTGTTCTTTGGCAGCCACCGTATCCATCTGGAATTTTTGACCAGTATCGTGTAAGTATTTCACCAGAAGATGCATTGCAGTCTGTTTTGTATGTGGAGAAAGAAGGTGATCCACCTGGCCCTGCTCAAGCTGCGTTCTATGGCCTTGTACCTGGCAGAGCTTATAACATATCTGTTCAGACTGTGAGCCACACTCAGATCAGCGAACCTACCGAAGCTCAGTATCGTACTGGTAAGCATGTTGTTTGTTTTCATGTTTTATGTTATACTGTTCCATCAGTGATCCATGCAGAACAGCTTTGGAAACTGAAGTTTTAAATTTTAATTCAGAAGGTTTAGCAGTGATCATATCTTAATATTTTAAGATGATTTTAGCTGAACAGGCTTTTCAACATGAATATGTATACTGGTGCCCAAGAGTGAAACATGGTTCTGAAAATGAAAAATATTGGATAACACAATGGCATGGGATGTATCCTTCCCTATCATTGATATCCGTGAACCCATCTATCATTAATATCTGTGGACTCATTTATTGATAGTGAATTTGGTTTTATGCAAGCACCACATTGCAGACTCAATTATAAATATGCTTGTAGGTGAGACAATAGCATGATGATAGTCATTCCATTGACATCTATGGTGAGGCAATAGCATGTCTGTGAATGCAAGATGCCTCAATTGACAGATGAACTGATTTCCAGCGTGGATGACAAATATGGTGCCACATAGGTAATCGCTCCATTCCTGACATTTTAGCAGCATTAAATGTCTGCAGGTAGACAATGGTTGGTGATGCGATATGCAAGTGTGAAAGCAGACTGGAGATGAATCTGCCAAGAAATGACCCGATAAACCTCCTAAGCTAACAAAATGTGACTGGAGAGCTTGGAAAAGACTCTCCACTCAGAACGCAAATCAACATTGTCTCACATCATGTGATACTATTGGGACAGATGCTAGCACCGGTATAGAGTGCATGATGTTCTATGACATGAGTTACCAGTGTCAAACCCTATGTGAGACTGTTGGGACTGATGTTAGCACCAGTACAGTGCGCAGGACGTTTTACGACATGGATTACCAGTGTTGAACCCTATGGGATAAAATTGGGACTGATGTTAGCACCGGTACAGTGCACAGAATGCTGCATGACATGGGTTACCCCAGTCAAACCCTGTGTGAGATTATTGGGACTGATGTTAGCACCAGTACAGTGCACAGGACGTTTCACGACATGGGTTACCACAGTCAAACCCTGTGTGAAACAACTGGGACTTATGCTAGCACCGGTACAGTGCACAGGATGTTCCATGACATGAGGTACCAGTGTCAAACCCTATGTGATACAACTATGACTGATGTTAGCACCAGTACAGTGCGTAGGACATTTCACGACACGAGGGACCTCAGTCAAACCCTATGTGATACAATTGGGACTGATGTTAGCACCGGTATAGTGCATAGAATGCTGTATGACATGGGTTATCCCAGCCAAACCCTGTGTGAGGTTATTGGGACTGATGTTAGCACCAGTACAGGACACTGCACAACATGGGTTACCACAATCAAACCCTGTTGATTACTCATGGGGATTACCCTGATAATGCCTTGGCATCAGTGGTACCTGTCTTCTACCTGTGGTACCTGTCTCTGTATAGCAGTTCACACAAAGCCTTTTGATGAACAATATAGCAAAATATGAAAACAAGCTGAAAATAAAGCATTATTGCTAGGAATAAGAACATAGCATAAAACAAACAAGGATCTTCATGAATCTTATACTTTTTTTTTTTTTTTTTATGCTTTGGAGTTTAATGACATGGGTAACTCCTAGGATTGTAAGTTGTTGTCTGTCCCTAATTTGGGGCCACTGATTCCTGGAAGAGGGAAGTCTCATTAAACCTGGAGCTAGCTTGGACAATAGATTTCTTAAGAAAAACTGTTTGTTAAAATATAAGTGTGAAAGAATATTCCAAAAATGAAAGTTAAGTGAAAATCACCAGTGAGCAACTGTTATTTTCATGCTATGAAGGGTTAGTTGTTCAATATACTACATAGCTGCACACAATGCTTGATTCTCAGTACATATAGGGAAAAACTATGAGATAAATTGGGTTTCACTTCTTAGATTTTTGATTTGCTCATATGGTAGGACAGAATTACATATCATCTATTATTACATGCAGCCAATCCCGAGTTTATGAACATCTGACTTACATACAACCTGTAGTTATGGACCAAACTCCCATAAGGCCTATCATATTAAAAATTCAAACTACATACAGTGGTTTGTAATAACAAATGGGGGAAGCTTTGTGATGCACATCAAACCATTGCATGTCTACAGTTGTTTGTCAGCTTGTGGGCCCAAGGTAGGACCAGGGCCATAGGTTGGGGGACCACCAGGGGAGGTTGATCCTTCCCTAAAAAGTTTTGAGCCTCCCCTACGAAAAACTAAGCGAACATAAAAATATGATTAGCACATGTTATATCTGTATTAAAAATTAATGAAAAAAATTCAGTATCGTGCTTAAGTGCTATATATCGATCTGACTGAGGTGAAAAGTCTATAAATCAGCTGACTGAAGATCATGTCCATCGAATCATCCATATGAAAATTGGAAGTTTTAAAACATTGAAATGATTTTACAGAAGGCTGTTTACACAGCAGTACAATGCATAGATCAATTTGACGTTCTTACCTCTACGATAAACTGTTGCAATCATACACCATATTCCCGTCCATTTCCCGATACTCATTATGATTACTCATTTTTTAAATGCTTTGCGTTCAGTGAGGTGTGTAGCAATAGTGAGGTGTGTGTAGCAGATCAGTAACTACCTTCCTAAATAAAAGCAGCTAGAAACTAACATCTTGTTAAAAGAAGGAGTGGTCTACAATATCGAATGTAAGTGTGGTCTCAGCTATGTAGAAGAGACGGGCAGACAGCTGAAGACCAGGCTAACAGAACATAAAGCAGCTATTAAAAACATGACAAACAAAACTGGCCTGGACAGACATGTTCAATCTACTGGACAATAAAGTACTGTGGGACTTAGTAGAAATTCTGACCCACCTGCAACATTTCTTCAAGAGAAAACTGCTGGATGGTCTTGAAATCGAGAAAAGAAGAGGAACTACATTAAATGATTTTAAAGATTGGAGTTTTACCCAAGGTTGGCAACACTTACTATAGTGTAGTTCTGATGAAGGGTAGGGTTACTACCTAAAAATTTGACATTAATAATATCCATTTATTCGTAAGTAAATCCCATAATCTATGTGTTGTATCTATCATATGATTGTCTAGGAATGGCCATGACTTTAATTATTACTAAGTTTAAGAAGTGATGAAGTTGAAAAAAGAATTGATGCATAGTATTCAGAAGTTCATTTTCTCAAAATTACACCATTTTTTTAAAATAGTGATATATTTGATACCATGCATTCATGATCCACAGGCTGAAAGTTCTTTCAGCATGATGGATAAAATTATTGTAGTCTGAGGGAATAAAAAAATAGTGACAATGAAGAAAAGGGAATGAAAAGATATCAGCAGAAAGAAAAAATATGTAATGGATGCTGTGCAGCTGCAGAGCCAACAAAAGACAAATATGGTTGTGGAACTTGCTGAGAAGAAAGCAACACAAGAGAAAACTTGAGCTGATGTTCTATCAAGTAAAACAAAACAAGAAAACAAAACTTTGAAGTAATGTCTTTGAAAACATTTTTATTTTGTTTTGAATTCAGTAGTTTTATATTGTGAATACTTTGATGAGCTCCAGTTTAAAATTTACATAAGTAAATTACAGTTAACAATTCCTTCTTGCTCATGTTGTATTATATTCAAACTTTTTCACCACACATTCTGACTTTTATTCCGGTTAAAAAGGTAATTTTTTTAATTTGTCAGTCTTACGTATGCTATTAAGAAACAATGTTAATTTATGTTGTGATATGTTATTAAAATATTGTTTTTTGATGTGCAAATATTGGTGAGATTTCCATGTAGGGACAGATTGAACAAATTACAGTGGTGGACATGTTTTTCAGTGTGTTATTATGTATGTCATGTTTGTACTTGTTTCAGCAATTTTTACATTCTTATAATGATTTTTTTTTTTTTTGTAGTTCCCCTTGCTCCTTCCAATGTGACATTCAATAAAAATACTGTGACGCCATACTCATTTGATGCTGTGTGGTCTCCCCCAAAGTCCATATCCGAGTTTGACCGCTACCAAGTTGCTCTTGGAATAAGGACCAATGTTAGACAGACAGTGGCTCGTGATGTACCTCGAGTGGCTCATTTCAGTGAAGACCTCGAGCCGGGGCAAACGTATGAAGTCATTGTGAAAACTGTGAGTGGTAATGTTGCTAGTTGGCCTGCTTCTGGAAATGTCACAACAAGTAAGTACGCAATAAGTCAAGTCCTTAATCTCAGACATAAGTACATTTTCTTATGCTTGCATATTTGAGAAATTTACACTGCTTTAAGAATTTTTGTGTTTTTTTTTCTTTTTTAGATTTGTTTGTTTGTAGTGAAAAAACATATGTTTATAATGAGAAGCTCGGGACCGACGGAAACCCTCATTAAATTTGGGTGCTTGCTAAATCAGTTTTTGGTGAAAATTCCCACCATGTAATGTGTATACGTGATAACATGCATATACGTTTATATTTTACATCCAGGGCTTGAAAATTTTCATGCTGGTTTGCCAGTCAGGCAAATATCTCACTTACCAGCTGAAAATCGACAGCCTCATAGGGCTATTGATTTTGTGTCATGTTTTAAAGATTGATTTGTTAAAAAATTATACACAGTGTCAAATAATATTTTATCACTAACCTAATTTAAATGGTTAACCATTGTATAACAACACAACTCAGTTTTCTTCCTCTAGAATAGATGATGCAAGAATCCTTCAACGTTTTAGGACTTTCCTAACAGCTCCATGGAAATAAGGAACCCATGTTTACCCTTTGACCTACAACAGCAATTGGCTAAGTAGCAGCTCACGAGGCGCATGTGATTCTTACACTGCCTATCGCTTCACACAGCATTTGGGGAAACCATTCTACCGGGATTGCTGCTTCTTGCCTTGTGTTTTTTTATAAGTGCACACTGCCTGGATCTTTTGACTCACGGCATTCGCTGTCCAATTTCTTTTTCGGAAAAACTGATTTCCTATGTTGGTGCACAATCACGCATCACTTCTGTGAAAATAAGCTTTATTAAGAAACTCATAGTTTTTCATATCCAACAGTGGGCATTATAACATATAAATAATTGCCGATTGAATTTAAATTGCTCTACTGAATTTTTTACATGTCTACCAAAACTTTTCACTCGTCACAAATGAGCAGATGACCACATTTTTCAAACTCTGTATATGTCCATAACAATTGGATGTACTTGAAAGATTTAATTAATTAACTGTAACAGTACTTATTAAATCTAATTATCTAATATGTCAAGTATATTCAACTTGATGGTCATATGAGACTAATCACTGTCTAACTACACAACACACATGAATCAAAAGCAGCACTGATCCTCCCAGTGAAACTATCACTTGGAAAGTGAAAGAGGAAATGGACACAATTCTTGGAAACATTATCTCCTGTTTTCCTTCATACACCAGTCTCCATTCTATTACTCCCTGCAATTGTCACACAGAAATTCACTTACATGTGCATGCACCCCACCCATCCATTTCCCCTAGGGATAAGTTTGCCTACTTTCAACTCTGCTGACAGGATACTCCCATGACATAGCTCCTCGGAGGGAGTGGCAAAGAGTCTACTGCGCAACTCTCTTTTTGAGAATTTTATTTAATCCCTCCCTGTTGCTTTTCTTCCACTAGCACAAAGGATACAGCTGCATTGTTGCAATTTCGTCCTGTATGCCATCATTTCTATTCCAGGATAGTGAATAGCAGATTTTGTCTGCTTCGTTAAATATGGAATTTCATTAAATTTTGGTACTTTGCTTGTGAAAAAGTAATCATCTTAGCTTTTCTTTCCCTCATTAAATTCTGGGACTTCATTAAATTTTGTTACATTAAAAAACAATCAAATTAGCTTTGAATTAACCAGGGGTGAAAGAGTTCTGCCAAAAGGCAGAATTCCGCCTTTTGGAAGTCGTCTGGTAAGTTTCTGAGATCGATGCAGAAATGCAATAATTTTTTTGTGTGGTGGTGGGTTCAATTTAAACTGTCTTGCAAAGCTGAAGGCAGATAGGCTATCACAGACCAGGAGGATGAGTTACAACTCTGAGCAATGCCAGTATCAAGTTCTCCTGAGACATCTGGGCTGGAGAACTTGACTGTGATGGGCTACATCATGCCAACTTCAAAGGCAGTAGGTGCAGCTTCCCTGGTGAAGGCTTGGTCTTACAGCTGATCGATGTGATACTAGCGTGGGTGCAAAGATGTCGCTCACTTTGCACTGACCTCAGTTTTCGACGTGGCTATAAGAGATCGGGTAACTGCTTTTCCAAGATGCAGTACAAAGAGTTTATTAATCGTAATCATAACCATTTTATAGTCTAGTTGGCCATTCAGAGTTGCCCGCACGGGGATAACTGGTTTACCAGTTATTTGGGGAGCGGCGCCCCCACGGCCCGAGCTGACCTTGTGACGGAACATCTTTCTTTTTCGTATTGTACGATTACATCACCGAAGGGACAGCTGTTCATCCAGCTGCTGGGGGATGGCGTCCCCACGGCCCGAGCCGACATGTACTAGATGTGAATTTTCACATTTTTTATGTTTTTTGTTTTTTCACTTGACACGCTCCCGCCTCAGTGGTAGGTTGCTGAGGTTGTGATTATGCGCCAGCTCAGGATTTTAGTTTCTCGTTTTCTTTCCTGTCTTCTCCATTTCATGTTCCTTTCTTTGTTTTTTCCGAGCTGGTTAGCTAGACCTGCCTGCACGTTTGCCGTGTGCGGTGACCCGTAAGGTGGAAAAGGGGATGCTGGAGGCTGAGGTTTCTGGAGGCCTGGGTGTTGTTGTCGCCAGTTGCCAACACTCCTCTTTGCCCCCTGCTTCACCCTAAACGGGCGGCTGGGAACTAACCCACTCCTAGTCAATGAGGTCTGTGGCCGAGTGGAGCCCAGACCTCTAACGGCTTGTCGTCTCGTACGACAGGGTGAGTCTGGGGATAGGGTGGGCATGCCAAAGGGGTGTTCCCTAGGCATGGGAAAGTCTGGGTGCTCGCCGAGCGCATGTCTGCCCTATCAACTTGCTATATCCGCTTGCTATCCCTAGAGTCGTGTCCTGCGTCCACTTGGGCTTGCGGACCTCCGGCTCTCCCTCGTTGGGCTCGATTGTGGGTGGGGAAGTCGGCGGACGAATTATTAAATTTTTTCATGGATGAAAATAAAATTTCCCAAGAACCAAAAAGCAAAAGAGGTATGGAGGAAGGGTCATCCCCTTCTGCAAAAAAACATGTCCCTGATTGTTTAAATGCTCGATTCTTTTTTGTGCACTCATTGGACCCTTCAAAGCCTTTGAGTGCCAAAAGTCCATTTTGGATAAATAAAGCTCTTCAATCCATTGCAAGCTCTCCTAAGAGCGTAAAGAAGCTCCAATCTGGAGATCTTCTTGTAGAAATGTCCACTGTGGCCTACAGCTCTACACTTCTTAACACCACCACGCTGCTTGAGACTCCGGTAAAAATAACACCTCATGGATACCTAAATTCATCTCGAGGTGTTGTCTCCTCTCAGGACCTCGTTGAGTGTGCTGAGGAAGAATTACTTGAAGAACTGAGGAGTCAACACGTTACGGGTGTGCGGCGTATTCTATTCAGGCGGAATGGGCAGTCCGTCCCATCCCGGAACATCATTTTAACGTTTGATAGCCCTTCCCTGCCTACATCCATCAAGGCAGGGTATCTCCACCTAGAAGTACGCCCATACATCCCTAACCCGTTGAGATGTTTTAGGTGCCAGTCTTATGGCCATTCTCAGCAGTCGTGCAGGAGCAATCCCCGGTGTGCACGCTGTGGTGCCACAGAGCATCTTCTGCAAGAATGTGTGGCCGAGGCTGAGTTTTGTGTGAACTGCAAGGGTTCACACGCGGCATCAGCCAAAGATTGTCCCAAGTGGAAGGAGGAGAAGGAAATCCAAAGGATCAAAACGGTGGAAAATATTTCCTATCCTGAGGCCAGAAGAAAAGTGGTTCCTGTTACATCTGATCGGCGATCATACGCTTCAGTGGTGGTTGCCAAATCTACGGTTGCCACTCAGACCGACATTGAGATCCCCCTTAAATGTCCAATCAATGTTAACGACATCATCGCAGCCGGACTGGAGGCACTCCAGTCTCGAGCTAGGGGTCTGAAAGCGCCACCCACCACTTCGCCGAAGAAGACTCATCCCACCACCAACAAGGGAAGTCAGGCCACTTCTTCTAACAAAAAGACCAAAGCCCAGGATAAGAAAAGCATTTCTTCTCCTCCAAAATCTCAGGAAACGACTCAACGTCGTGCGCCTCCCGGTAAGACACTTGGGACAAAACATGCTCCCATCTTAGCCCCTGGTCACACGCCTCCAGATCTGGGGGAACCCCAGCAGAGGCGATGGAGCCGGACTTTGTTTGATCATTTTCATTTTCATTTCACTTATAACCATGGCTTCAATCATTCAGTGGAACTGTCGAGGTTTGCGGACGAACTTTGATGAAGTGAAACATCTGCTTTCATTTTACTCTCCGGTGTGCCTTTGTCTACAGGAGACGAAGCTTAAACCATCGGACCTGCTTTCAGTTCGAGGCTACAGTGCATTTCGGACAGATAACTCGTCTGGAAATATAGCCTGTGGGGGAGTTGCCATTCTCGTCCCTCACAGGGTTCCGGTATCTTCCGTCGCGGTTTCCACAACTGTGCAGGCCGTGGCGGTTCGTATTTCTATGCCTGTACCTCTTACTGTCTGCAGTGTCTATCTGCCGCCGGACGAGAACGTGAGCGTCTCGGTACTGGAGAGATTGGTTGATCAGCTGCCTTCACCCTTTCTTCTACTGGGTGACTTCAATGCCCATCATCATTTGTGGGGTAGTGTCAGCATCAGCACGAGAGGTCGTCGCATAGAGTCACTTCTGTCCTCGGCCTCTTTGTGCCTTTTTAACACCGGTGCTGACACGTACTTCCATGAACCGACACGATCCTTCAGTGCGATCGATTTGACCTTGGGATCACCATCAATTATTGCTGACTGGTCGTGGGCGGTGTGTAACGACCTCCACGGGAGCGACCACTTTCCCATTGTCCTCTCGCATCATGCGAACATGCCATCTTCTGCCTCCCGCCCTCCTCGTTGGAGGATGGAGCGTGCGAGATGGGAGGTCTTCACACCGTCAGCTTTGATATTTTCTGCAATGGTGACCCAAGAGTCAATCGACGCAGCGGTTCTTGAAGTCACAAATTGTATTCTTCAGGCAGCTGATCTTTCTATACCAAAAACATCTGCGACACTCTCCAGAAGTCCGAAACCTTGGTGGACCCCTGAATGCGCAGCGGCTAGGAAAGCTCAGCATAAGGCCTGGTCTACGTTTCGGCGTTATCCAACCGATGCTAATCTCGTTACATTCAAACGAGCAAAATCCTATGCTCGGTTGGTGCGTCGACGTAGCAAGAGGGAGTCTTGGATCCAGTATGTTTCATCTCTCACTTCACGTGCCAGTTCGAAAAGTGTGTGGGACAAGATTCGTAAGATCCGGGGTAACTACAGCTCTCACCAGATCTCCATTCTCGAGAGTAACGGCTGCACATATGCTGGAGTCGGGGAGATTGCTGATTGTTTGGGGGAGGCGTTTGCCTCCGTGTCGAGTGACCTGGCGTATCCTTCCTCCTTTCTGAGGATTAAATCCACTGCGGAACGCCAGAGAATCTCTTTTGCGCCTTTTCTCGACACCGGATATAACTCCCTTCAGCATGGTTGAACTCAGGGTGGCTCTGCATCGGTCCGGCGCTACATCGGTCGGTCCCGATGGCATCCATTATGACATGCTCCGTCATCTCTCACAGTCGTCTCTCGAGAATCTCTTAATCTTGTATAATCGTATTTGGTCGGAGCACAGTTTCCCGGAATCTTGGCGAAAAGCTTTTGTTCTGCCTTTTCCCAAACCTGGCAAGGATCCTAGATCTCCCTCTAGTTATCGTCCAATTGCTCTCACTAGCTGTCTGTGTAAAGTTCTTGAACGCATGGTTAATTCCCGGTTAATTCATTTTTTAGAATATCATCAAGTACTTTCACCATCACAAAGCGGCTTTCGCCGTCATCGTTCACCTCACGATCATCTCCTGCACCTTGAGACATCTGTGCGCGAGGCGTTCGTGCGTAGGCAGCACCTGGTTTCTGTATTTTTTGATATTGAAAAAGCTTATGATCGAGCGTGGCGGCATGGTATTATCCGTGACCTCCACGCATGCGGATTGCGAGGAAATCTTCCGACATTTATTTTAAATTTTCTTCGCAATCGGGTGTTCCAGGTGCGCCTGGGTACGACGCTATCGGCAACATTCCATCAAGAACAAGGTGTTCCTCAAGGTTGCATTTTATCTGTCACATTGTTCATCCTTCGCATTAATTGTCTCCTCACAAATCTTCCTCCTGCGGTTTCGGCTACTGTCTATGTTGATGACTTGCACATTTTCTGCTCGTCATCAAGCATGCATTTTATTGAAAGGCAGTTGCAGTCAGCAATTAATCAGATCTTTAAAACGGCGAATAGCAATGGTTTCGTTCTTTCTCCCGACAAGACAGCGTGTGTCCATTTCTGCCGGAGGCGCGGCCTCCATCCTGACCCAGAGCTGTTTTTAGACCGTGCAGCCATACCAGTTTTGCCGGAGACCAAGTTCCTTGGACTGACCGTCGACCGTGCGCTTACATTCCGTGCGCACGTTCGGCGGCTCAAGATTTCCTGTCTGCGGGCTCTATCTATTCTTAAGATCCTTTCGAGAGTCTCATGGGGCGCAGACAGGATGTCTTTGATTCGCATTTACCATTCCTTAATACGGTCGAAACTGGATTATGGTTGTATCGTGTATGGCTCTGCGCGTCCTTCCGTTCTCCGGCCTTTGGACACTATTCACCATCAAGCACTGCGTCTTTGTTCGGGAGCATTTCGAACATCTCCGATTCCCAGCCTTTACGCTGATGCGAACGAACCATCGCTTGAATTACGCCGTCTGCAGCTGTCTATTCAATTCTACCTGAAACTTAGATCTCTTCCAGACCATCCTTTATACGATGCAGTTTTTCATCCCCAGCATGCTCGTTTATTCGGGAACCGGCCCTCGTGCGTTTCAACCTTCGGTCTTCGTATGGCGGCCGTAGCCCGTGATGTAGGGCTCGACTTGTCACTTGTTGGAGAGACAAGGGGCTTTGGGGACCCGCCATGGCACCCACTTGGTGTCATGGTGGATACCACCTTTACATCTTTTAATAAATCCTCAACCCCTGCGTCAGTGTACCAGCAGCTCTTCGCTGAGCACCGTGACCTACATTCTGATTACACTCCCATTTTTACTGATGGCTCCAAGATGCATGGAGTCGTTGGATCCGCGGCTGTCTGTGTAGATGACGTTTCAGTAGCGCGGATTCCAGCTGAGGCCACTGTGTTTTCAGCGGAGATGCATGCTGTGTATCTCGCCCTTCTCCATGTTCAGTCGAGTTCTCATCACCGGGCTGCGGTGTACACTGATTCCTTGAGTGTTTTGCAGGCTTTGTCATCGTTGGACTGCTGTGACCACCCTTTTCTTTTTACCGTACGAGGGCTTCTTTGTTCTTTGCTCGAGGCCGGTGTCCAGATACAATTTTGTTGGATTCCCGGGCATGTTGGAATCTCGGGTAACGAGTGTGCTGATGCGGCTGCTAGATCTGCTTCCTCTTTGGTCGTCACACCCTTGCCACTGTTTCACCGGGATTTCCGCTTTCTGGTTCGCGACCATATCAAGCGAACGTGGCAAGGTCTGTGGGACCAACAGGTGGAAAATAAACTGCATCGTATTAAACCTAATCTTGAAGTCTGGAAATCCTCATATCGTCGGAACCGTAGGGAGGAAGTGGTGCTTGCTCGTCTCCGCATTGGGCATTGTCGATTCACTCACCGCTTTTTGCTGTGTGGCGACACTGCGCCGATGTGTGAGGCGTGCAACTGCCGACTCACCGTCACTCATCTTCTTTGTACCTGTGTTCGTTTTCGTGATGTACGTTTTCATTTCTTTCATTCTCATTTGTTGACCGAGGACGCCGCTACACTGCAGCGGCTCCTCAATGACCACTGTGACTCTGTTGCCGTGTTTTCATTTTTTAAAGAAATTGACTATTTTAAACGTATCTAGATTTTAGCCTTATCATCATCCTCATTTCTCAGTTTTACTGTATCAGCTAGGTTTTAATTAATTGTATCATGTTTTTTAATACTGTTTGTTCCATTATCTTTTTTAGCCCTTCTATCGTTCTCATTTTTCAGTTTTACATGATCAGTCAGATTTTAAGCTTTATACCACACTTTTAATACTATTCGTTTGTCTTGTTTCTGGCGCTCTTTGGCCAACCATGGCCCTTGCGCCATAAAAATCGAACAACCAACCAACCAACCGCCATTCAGAGTTTGAAATGAACATGTGTGTGTTTTAACTGTTGGCATAGTTTGTACACATCCTGGAAATCCTGGAAAAGTCTTGGAATTCCAATTTTGTCCTGGAAAAGTCCTGGAAATGTCATAAAATTCTGTGAGGATTTTTCTACTGACATAACTTATGTCTGACAAATTTCCCTCCTCACCACCTGCAAAATGCTTGGTGGTGGGTTGGGGTGGGGGTGGGGGGACTGTTGGTTTCCTTGTCTGCTAGGAGGACTGGAGCTGTGTTATTAACATCTTTTGCATCGTGTGTATGTTATCACTTTGTCTGTCCCACCGGGGAGATAATATCTCTGCAATTATTAGTTCGATTTGTAAAATTCTTTTTGTATTGGGAAGCTTAAAATGTGAGAATGATTATCTGTCATGGCGAAAATTTTAACCTCTGGTGAATTTCAGAGGGACCTGATCAATCTTTCTGTTGGTTTATCAGAGATTAATTAATGCAAAAATTTTCTCCCATGACATACGTTAGAAGAAAATTCCGGGTTGAAAGGCAGGGGAATTCGTGCGCAAAATTCGCTTGTCTCATGTTGGTGAAAAAAAAAAAAAAAAAAAAAGAATAATATTTGATTTAACTGACTTTGGGCTTTTGAAAATAATTATTTTATCTGTTCTTTTATCGCGATAGGAAAAGGCGAGTAGGTGTGCAGCTCAGAGAATCAAAATTAATTTTAATTTAACATCACGGAACGAGAGAAAAAGAAAATTAAAAATTAGTGATTTTCTGCAAAGCAAGAATTCGCCATTTTTCGTTCCTCGTTTCCAAACGTCGAGAAAAGTCGCCCAAAAGTGCAACATCTTTTCGTCTTTTGGGTAAGGAATTCAGCAACAGAATCTATTTTTAGACCTCAGGGTCAAAAAGCGGGGTCCCTACGTGTGAAGGTCAGTGTGTCACCCCTGGCTTGCGAGGGAGTGAAATTCCGTTGGGGAGTCGTTAGTTGCTAGGCTGAAGTTTCGACCAATGGGAGGGGTCAGCGGTTTCAAGCACCCCAGAGTTTTATCCGTTGAGAAAACACTTTTGTTCTGGTCGCTGTGTTAGCTGGTTGTCAGCGGAAAGCAAAATTTTCTCTCCTCGCCTTTTTGGCGGAGGAGGGGGCAGCAGAAGAAAAAGAAAAAAACAACCGTTGACGGGCAATCCCGCCAGCCGAGCTCTAGGACCTGGCCGGCAGTGCCTGAATCTGACGTCGAGAAAAAAAATGCAAGGACTTAATGACTGGAGTAGAGATGTTCATTTGATTCATCCCTCCCATGGTGGAAGCCTGCAGTGTTGGGCTACAGGAGAATTGCCTTTGCAGTTATGGTCGACAAGGGAACACGTCTGAGACATCGAGAGGAATGTCCAGCTAACTGTTCTTAGCCAGGGACCAGTCGAGGCGTCATCAATGGCCTCCATTATTCAGGAAGAGGCCAACACAGATCCGAGGTTTGCTGTCGTCCGTAGCAAGGAAAAAAAAGTCATCGAATCCTGTCAAAACCATCGTCCTTAAACCCTGGCTACAGAAAGAGGAGAGACAGTGTTGTTTCGCCCCCACCCCTTTTTGTTTTGGGGAGTAAAAAGAAGCAGAACAAAGCAAACTTTTTCTTGTTGTGAGCCAAAGTGAGCGGTGCTGCCTGCGCATAGGGAAAAAGGTAAAGAAACTTTGTTTTGGCATTTCAAAGGGGGAAAGAAAGAGATATGATAGGGTTACTCTAAAATATTTTAACATGTAAGATTTTGACAGTGGTTGCAGTTATAATCTAGGGTCAGTTATAATCCATGCTTGGATCAGTAGAACTAAAGTAGAGAAAAAGGGTTTTAAATGTTTTCATTCAGGTTTTTTTTTGTATTTTAGTGTTCTGGTGTGCTTAAGGAATGAAACCACCCGATTTAATGTTAGGTTGTTTAAATAAATTTCATGTCATCTTCTGTGGATAGGTAATTGAAAAACAAAACGAAACAAAGAAGTGGAAGTGGATAATTTTCTGGGTCATGTAGGGATAGATGGTATAATAAGAATATTAAGTTATTTCGGAACGAACACCTCTCCAGACCAGTATTTCTCTTAGGTGAAATTTAACTCTTTTTGTGCTCGGTGATTTTTGTTTTTGTGAAGTAGAATTTGTATTTATGAACTTAGCATAGGTGCCATGTAGTTGGGAATTTCTCTTGTAGGCTGGTAATTATTTTGGTTTAGTGTTTTGGTAAATTTAGGTGCTAAATTACTCTTTAAAATTTAATTTTTGTATTAGTGAGGGCTAATTTCTAGTTTCAGCCCGTAGATTAGAAAAACAGGTTTTTATGGGGAAAAGAATATAAGATTTGGGCATACAGGCAGATATGAGCATATGTATAGTGTGACTAAAAAAATAACCCGAATAGCTGTTGTGTTTCTTCAAGAAGTGATGATTTTTTTTTTAGGAAAAGAGTGATCTAGGAAGTATGGTGATGTATAGATTTTTCAGGAAATAAAGTAAGGTTTGGTATAGTGTGTCAGGTATGGTGTTATGGAGTTTTCTGGGAAATGAATATGTACAGTGTGTTCCTGGGAAATAAAGATAAGTGATTTTCTGTGAAATGAGTGTGTTCCTGGGAAAATAAGGATATGAAGTGTGTTCCTGGGGAAAATAGGATAAGAAGTAATTTTCTGGGAAAAAGGGTGATGTATTGAATTTTCTGGAAAATGGACGAAGAGATATTTTGGGGACAAGAGAACTCTTGTGGGATACTTTACCCTATGTAGACAATGCCGCGGGGTTTGAAAGGGTGCACGAAACAAATTGGGGGATTTGTTTTCTGCCCAAGTAAGCTTGTTCGGTCCATAGGAGGTGGTACCTATGAGGGGAGTGATATAGGTTGTCCCCAAATCAGAGTGAAGGAACAAAAAGGGTTAGGTCGCACTTTGCTCCACTACACTGTATAAGCTGGGAATGGATTCACGACCCATTCCCGCCTTTAGACTCAAACTTTGTTGTTCCTGCAGTGAAATAGTGTTTTTCGAGGCTAGTGGAATTCGTTGAGTGAGATGATTGTTTGGCTTTAATGCCCGAGTTTAGTTCTGCATGGGTGCTGGTAGATTTGGAGGACTTATAGTGGGGAATTTTTGAATAGTTGGATTTTTATGATAACTCGTGAGTAATTTGAGTAGAGTATTTAGTGTATTGGGTTTTGTATAGTGTCGAGAATTGGTTCAGTGTCAGGTAATGCTACATGGTTAGGATATGTAGATTTTAAGACAAATGTTGATTGAAGGCAAGTTTGTTGATTTTGAGACAAATTTTCCCGGAAATGTAGAACCGGGTATAAAATAACTTTTCATTATGTAAAATTTTGGCAGTTGATATGTTAGTTAAAAAGTTAAAAGGTGAATTCAGAAGACTGGTCTGAGAGGGTTGGTTTTAGCGATTAGAATAACATGGTGTAAACATATGCATATAATAATTTTTTTTTTCTCAAGAGAGAGAGAGAGAGAGAGATTTACCTTCCACATACTTAAGTTGCACACCATGTTAAAGCAAGTGTTTGTGCTGTGCGTTGTAATTCAATCAAATTCTGGTATTTATATGTTGTTTTGGTACTGTGACTGGTGCAATATTTGCTAAGCTGTCAGATGTTTATCGTTTTTAGGCCCAGTGGCCAGGTTGGAAATTGTGTCAAAATTTACGCTCACACTTGTTAAGTTTTACAATAAATATAGGCCAAGTGGCCTTTCAAAAACCTAAACCTTAGTGCAGTGAAGTTTTAGATATTTTCAGTTTAAATTTTCATCACATGGTTCAAGTGCATCCCCTCAGCAATGACTGAGGTGGGAAAGTAATCTGAGGTTATAGCCGTAAAATCAATGTTTTTGTCCTAACTAGCTAATTTGATCATCGCCACTTCCAAAAGGTTATTTACACGTGTACATTGTATACCATTAAATTTTATTGTTTACAAATTTGGTACACATGCAAACAAGAGTTACCTTTTCTTACACTTTCAGGTGTATCTACTCTTCAAACGCAAACAATACAATAGTAACTTTTGGGAGTTACCAAATTCAGTGGTGCATTTTATTTTATTTTTCTATTTTGTTTCATGGCCTTATTCAAAATTTCAGTTTTGTTTCGAAATGCATCCACCCATTTCCCAAATTTAAATTTTCTATAATTTCCATATAAATTTTAATACCAGCATAAATATAGCCTTTTGATAAATAACTTCAATCAATAAATAAAATAAATGATTTTTTTCCTCACCAAAACATATCCATGCATTCCGTTTTTTTTTTTACGATGCACAACTTCGCTGCTAGAGGGCGCAAAGATAGATCGCATCGAATTTAGAATGCATTTTCTTTCATATATTTGCTTCTAAATATCCAATTGAAAAAATTATTTTTCCTTTCAATGACATTTATATCGAAGATTTTTTTAGTTACAGTCCCTTTTTCAAATAATGCATAAATTTTCTTCTAGGGGATGTAAAGGCAAATTGTGATTTTCCCAATACCTTTGCTTCTAAAAGTCTGATTTGAAAAAATTCTTCCTGCATTGGACACAGCTGTTAAGGAGAAATGCTTTGCATATAATTTCAAATTTTTGGTAAAGAATGGTTTGGCCACCAAAGGGCGTGAGTGTTTTATTTTTGCTTCTGATGTATTTGCGACAAAATCTGAGCTGGAAACTCGATTAAAAAATTCCTCCGTGGACCGATACCCTCACCTCGGAATTTTTTTAGAATACCTCCTGCTTAAAATAGTGCGTAATTTTTCCACCAGAGGACATACACGTATATCTTATTTTTGTCCATATCTCTGTTTCTAGGAGTCCGATTTGAAAATTTCTTTCTTTGCTGGAGAACATTTTCGGTGCGAAATGTTCTCGTATAATTTCAAATATTTCTTAATGCACAAGTGCGCCACTAGAGGGCGTAAGTTCATGTTTCCGTTTACAGCAATATCTGCGAGACTAAAAAACCTGACTGAAAAATATTCTCTTTCGATCAGATACTACAAACTATGAAAACTCTTTGTGTGTATTTTCTTCCCAAAATAATGCACAACTTCGCCACTAGGGGTGCAAATATTTAATCTATTTTTCTCAATATCTGTGCTTCTAAATGTCTGATTTAAAACATTCCTTTAACACCATTCACCTTATGGAACACTAAGTTTGTATGTTGGTTTGTAGTTCACAATTCTACCACTAGGTGGTGTTTGTGTACTTCAGTTTGCAGCGTATCTCTGCTTCTAAAAGCCCCATTGAGAAATTTCTTTTTTTACTGTATGCCATTCGCTATAATAAAGATGGAGAGTGAATAAGATTTTTGCTACAGTAAGCAGACCCTCTTCAAATAATATACAACTTTCCCCTAGGGGTTGCAAAGGTCAACATTTTTTTCTTGCTATCTCTTCTTCTGGGAGACGTATTTGAAAAGTTATTTTTCCTTAGCATAGCTTTTACTATGAAGAATACTGTTTGCCTGTTTTCAACTTCTCCATTATGCAAAATCCTTCCACTAAAAGGCATAGAGTTATATCCTGTTTGCATCTATATCTCTTCTTTTAACTGTTCAATTTGAAAATCTCTGTCTCTAATACCTTCCCTTTGCTATGGGAAACGTTTTTTGCGCCATTTGTTAATTTTTGTAACATACTTTTTAGCCACTGGTGGAAGGAAGTAAGTAGCAGATGTTTTACAAATAACTGATTTATTTATTTATCTATTTATTTATTTTTTGTGGGTTATTTTGACCTTTACTGAAATATGCTAATGAATGCTTTATAAACATTTTCCGTAAAATCAGATTGCTTTCTAACATCAGAAACTTAAATCTAGTTGTCTCTTAGTATTTTCTGAGCAAACTAATCCTTTTGCATCTTCTATAATTAGTTTTTTAATCATGCCCAGTTAAATTACATTGATCACTAATGAATGCAGTTGTTCACAGCCCTTGGATTTAAGGTTTTCCCGTTATTCTCTTTCATTTCACCTTGGGAATTTTTGTGCATACTTTGCTTGCTGGTGAGTACAAGTTTAAAGCATAGCTACAGCATCAATAATATGTTTAAAATTCCTTCCCTAAATAAAATGTAACACAAATACTTGCTCCCATGATTATGTGTTTAAGAAATAACAGATCCTTTGGTCCTTTGAAAAAGTTTCAAATACACTGCTGGCCACCCAAAATGCAACACCAAGAAGGAAGCATTCGATTGGCCTGAAATTTGCGGCATACGTCACCTGCGAGATGACATGCAAACGATTAGCATTGCAGGGCATATGCAAATCATGTGTGCCTAGCATACCACCGAGAAGCACTATAAGAAGGGTGCACAGAAGGCGGGGTGTAAGTAGTGGATGTGTGTTGTGCTGCCGGACCTGTGTGTGGGAAGATTCCTGATACCTCGTCGCAGAATACGGCAGTCATTCCAGCACATTTCGGAGTTCGACAGAAGACGAATAGTGGCTGATCGCGACAGCGGTTTATCGTACCAAGACATCGGCGCCTGTGTGGGACGACATCCAGCCACAGTGAGGTGAGTATGGATTTGGTGGGTGCAGGAGAGGCGGACAGACCAACGTGAGCAATTGCCGCAGCACATCACCGAACGAGAACACCGTTCGGTAATGTGGGAGAGACTGTATAATGCCTGCATTATGCATCGCCATACCGGTCCGTTGCCTGGCGTTATGGTTTGGGGCGCAATTGGATATGACACCCGCACTCCTCTGGTATGTATCGCCGGTACACTCAACAGCCACCGCTACATCTCTGACATTTTGGAACCTGTAGTCCTCCCTTACCTGCAGGACCTGCCAGCGGCCACGTTTCAACAGGACAATGCGCGCCCGCACGTGGCACGCATCGCGCAACAATTCTTCACGGCCCACCAGGTGTCACTGCTGCCGTGGCCTGCCTCTTCTCCCGATATGTCGCCCATCGAACACGTCTGGTCGCTGATCGGCAGCCGAGTGGCCCGGCAAACACCACCCGCTGCTATGCCTGATGAAGTGTGGCAACGTGTGGAAGCAGCCTGGACCAACATACACCCAAGCCCACATCCAAAGCCTCTTTCGTTCTATGCCGCTGCTTGTAGCGGCCGTTATTGCCAGCCATGGGGGCCACACGAACTATTGATTTCTGCATGTTCCACAAGTCACACGGGCTTGTAAGCTCAATCGTTTCATCTTTGTATCTGTTATGTGTCCAGTAAATCTGGCTTTGCTATCTCGTGTCCTTGGTGTTTCATTTTGGGTGGCCAGCAGTGTGTTTCATCTTTCCTTACCCTTAAATTTCCAATGTACGCATTATTTCAAAATAATTAAATATAAATAATATTTTATGTATGGATTGTGTGGTATATGAAAGCATTTCAAGAGTAATGCCACATACCTATGTATTTTTGAGTTTTATGTTTTTTTTTAATTCTGTAATTTGCTTCAATAATTGAACTAAAGCCAAAGTAGAAATTTTTTTTTTCTCAAAATCAGTGTAGTATACTTTATGTAAAAGTTTAGTAGATATTAAACCTGGTCACATTTTCAGTGACAATTTTAGTATTTCAGTATTTATCTGTGATTCTAAGTTTCTCATTAGCTGCAGTGGACATCATTTTTAACATTCTGCATTCTATTTGCCTAAGCATGTGGGAAGTTTTTTGTTGTAGGTTGATCAGACCTATGGTTTCACTGTGTTTTAAGTTGAATAGTATGTCCTGGAAAAATATCCAAAAGTCCTGGAAATGTCATGAAAAAGTCCTGGAATTTTGTGATTGAAAAAGCATATGAACCATGTGGTGAAGAATATCAAGAAAGTGGATGGAAGTGGGAAAGTTTTGTGCTCTTTATGTGCAGATTTAATGTATTATGGAAATAAAGGGTTTGCTGCTATTTCAACCGTTTGAAGTGTAAATAGATCAATATAAATATGGGATTGACATTATTGGTTTGGTGTAAGCACATTGACTAAAATAAAATTCTTATTCATTCCTAAAGAAATATTAGACAATTTTATGGCTTTTTATATATGCATATATTGTGAGGATCTCTGCAAATGAGGTCTTTATAAATATTTAAAAAAGATTTAAATATTCAATTGATGTATTATTCAAATTTGCCTTACAGTGATGAATATGATTTTTATTTTTGTTTTCTTTGTGTGTGTGTGTATATGTACAGGTGTTTAAGTAATGGCAGTGTAAGATATTTATATTGTAAGAGAATGGACAATTTATGCTTATAAAACACTGTTGGACATTTTGTGAAACTTCTCAAAGATGCCATGCTGCTCGAACTGTTAAGAGGGGTTTCGTAAGTACACGATGATATTCTGTATGCCTTCTTACATGTTGGAAGGTGGAACCAAAGAGACATTTGTTAAGAGGTATCAACAATGCAACCCCCAAACGTGGAGGGGTTCGCGGGTAGAGAAAGAGATGAGGAGGACATTCAAAGTTGCTATGAGGAGGAGAAATAGGAGGATGGTAACTGCATGAACATCAAAATGTAAATACATACTTCTGTAAATAGAATTGTCTCCCAAAATTCAATAAATGGTTGCAATCTCGTCTAGTATTTTCCCTAAGGCCGTATACTGTAAAGGACGAAACGAAACAAGTTGGGGACCTGGAACCCACAGGCCCGGTAGAACATCTCGCACTGGAATATGGACTCATTACTGGCTGGTTTTACTGTACTTTTAGACTCTGTGGTGTCAAAAAGTTTTTTCTAACCTATATCAAGTGAATATGCAATATTTTTTCTGTAGGTAGTACAAGCTGTTGTTTGCTGCTGTACCAATTTTCAGTGTTATAGGTCTATTCGTTGTTTTTCCCAGGTGATTTGCGGACTAAACTGTAGACACTTTAGAAAGTGGAGGGGAAAAGCAAACAAACCATGGGCAGTGATAAAATGCCTGTCTTTGAAAGTCATGTGCCCATCGGAGGTTCGTAATGACATGGCGCAGCCAGACATTAGGGGTCAAGGCTTCTACATATTCCACAGTTGTTAAGTGGCACAGCCACCTCTCTCTGAGAAAGACAACTCTGATGCAAGACAGATGAATTACTATTTGGTGTATAATTGAGTCTGTAAGCATCTCAGTTGGAGGTGTTGATTCAATCATGACAAATTCTTTGAAGAAAAGGTTAGTGTGTGATTAACTGCACAAATGCTGACATTAGCAAAAGGTATGCCACAAATGAGTGTGCTTTACCAACATGTTTCATGCAGATCCAATATATTTCTGTTGTTGGATTGTTAAAATGCATGAAGCTTGGGTTCGTCATTTTGACCCTGATATTAGAAAATGAAGTTTAAGGGTGAAGCATGCATCTTCTCTACCTCCCAAGGAGTTATATATTGTTCTATCAGGTGGCAAGTCTTCTGGGAGGCATAATGGCATAAGGCTTTATCATGATTGACTGCCTAGAAAAGAACACCACTGTAGCTTGTGGATACTTTGCTGGCCTTATAAGCCAACTTTTTGCGACCATCAAGGAAAGGAAGCATGGGAAACTGCAAAGAGGTGTTTTCTACCTTCAAGACAATGCACCGAGTCATCTCTCCCATATTGCAAAGACTGCTATAGACTTCAGGATTGTAGAGCTAAAAACTGTGTAAGGTATCTTCCACCTTCAAGACAATGTACCGAGTCACACCTCTCAGATTATGAAGGCTGCTACACAAACTGTGGGGTTTGAATTGCATCAGCACTCACTCTACTCTTCAGATTTTGCTCCTTTGTGACTTTTATTTGTTCCCCATGCTTAAAGAAAACATCTGTGGCTTGCAAATATGCCTCAACATGGAGGTGATTTCAGTTGTGGATGAATGATTGGAAGACTAATGTCCCCCTCAAGATATGAGAGCATTGGTGGAAGAACTGTGATGTAGTGGCTAGGGACTATGTTGAAAAATAAAAAGGAGTGATATATAATGACATAGTTTTCTTTATTTCTTGGAGTACAAACATTTGAACACTCATATGTCTCTTTTGTTGGGTCACCTGTGGGTTTTCTATTGCAGGTGCAAGTTGTTTCACTACTAACTATACATTATGGCTATCAATACCTGATTATATTCTGTTTAACACAATTTTTCAGGATTTTGTACACTATTGAGCTTAGTTATACAGGGTGGTCAGAATTGACCGCATAATAAATGTACTGGATGATTCCTCGTGGAGAAAGAAGCCGAAAACCGTTGTCCGTTCGGACAAGGCATTCCGGAGATATACACACCAAAAGTTCATGATGTCATATCCGGTAAGAATACAGACATTAGAAATAACTTACCCAATCACTTTGACAGAAAACATGTAATCTATTGATGTGTACCACTACAACACAAATGATAAAACATGTGGATTTGTGTCAGATTACATGTGTTCAAAATGACCACCTGGTAGTGCAGAACAGGCGGCAGCCCACCGAAGAATAGACATCTGCACGCGTTGCAGCATAGCAACAAAAAAATACAGTTGTGAGGGCCGCATGTAAGGTGGCCACTGGGTCGTGCAGACCGTCGATATACCAGTTCCTTTAGAGGAAAAAGTCTAATGGGTTAAGATCCGGCGATCTTACGGGCCACGCGACAGGACCACTACGGCCAAGCCATCAACCGGGATATTCCGTATCCAGCCACTGATGAACATTTGTAGCATAATGTGCCGGTGCTCCATCATGGTGGAACCATAGATTGCTGAGAACAGCCAATGGTATGTTTTCCAGTAAGTCCTGCAGAACATCACGTAGGAACACCAAGTAGTTGGCAGCTGTGACACATTCAGGAAGAAGATATGGTCCCACTAGGATATCGCCCACAATACCACACCAGATATTAATACCCCACCGGACCTGGTGAGCATGTTCATATGTTGCGTGCAGATTGTCCAATGCCTAAACATGACTATTATGGGTGTTGAAGATACCCTGACGTGTAAACCTTGCTTCATCAGTCCACAAGATCCTGCGAACGAAATTATTATCGGCAGCATGTTGCTGTAGCAGCTACTCACAGTATGACTGTCTTCGAGGATAATCCTGTGGTAATACGCCTTGCACTCGTGTGATGTGATATGGATGCAGGTCTTGTCATGTAGAGCGGCAAGTACGATACTTTGGTGCACACCGAACTGTCGCGCGATCGCACTGCTGCTGGTCGTTGGCTGAACTGTAGTATGGTGTCCTCGAGGGATGATGTTCTCACAGAGGGTCGAGTGCCACTGTCTACACTTGGACGTGGTGCGACATTGCCTGTGTCACGCATTCGAGCGTCAAGCCGCCATATGACCTCGGCTTTCAGGTGCCCTCTTGCTGGGTATCGCTTGCTTGTTGGCCCTTGCTGCACGCAATGCTTCCCCAATAGGAGATACATGTCACAATACTCTTTCAAACTGTATGACATATCGCTACTCACACTACTGTCAAATGTACCAATGCAGTATACCTGCTACCATTGTCAACCCTTTTTATCCCTACCTGCCGTATCACGCAGGTGTACAACTGATGGTTTCACACCACCACATCCTTTGAATTTGCATACCCACCCTGTGCCACATTTTAAAATGCTGATTGCCTTTTTTTTCTTTTTTTTTTTTTTTTAATTGGAAATTTAATGACCACCGTGAGCAACTCGATAGGCTATAAGTAGTTGCCCGTCCCGAATTTAGGACCACTGGTTCTAGGTAAGGGAGAGTCAGTGCTGTAGGACAAACACAACATCCATGCTTCACCGGGATTCGAACCTGGGCCCCTTTTGGACAAATGATCAGAAGCCATCGCCTTAGACCACTTGGCCACCAGAGCAGCTTGATTGCCTTGTGATACGTGCGTCTGTATAAATATCCACATTGTTCTTCAAAGAGCATGTGCGTTACCGGATGGGATGTCATGAAATTTTCGGCATGTATATCTCTGGCATGCGATGTCCGATCGAACAATAGTTTTGGGTTTCTTTCTCCACGAGGAATCGTCCGGTATGTTTATTGTGCAGTCGATTCTGATCACCCTGTATATAACATACATGCATATCATTAAGCTGTTCTCTGATATTCAGAAGTTAGCTCCTCAAAGAAAGACCATCTGACAAATAAACATTTAACTGATAATACATATCCCTAAGGTGTTCTCTGAGATTAGCTCCACAAAGAAATACAAACCACCAGATACATTTTTAACTGATTATTTACTTACTGTTATCGTATCAAACTTCTTCATTTACAGCGATCTTGACACACAACATGGACTTCAGTGACATCCATTACACAATGTACAAAAGACCTTTTATACTTCATACTCACGATCTTTTTCTCATGCAGGCACTCCTGAATCTGATCCTCTCACGACTTCCGTGGCCTTCCTCTGCATTTCTTTCTTGCCACTTGGGCCGAAAAATTTTTTCTTTGTAAGTATCTCGTCACTCATTCTTTCAACATGGCCAAACCACCTAAGAATATTAGTCTCCATCTTGCTAACAAGATTTTGCTTCACATTACAAAACTGCAACACATCTTCTTCATTCCTCACATGATCAGAACGTGTGTGTCCCCCCCCGTAAGTAATGCATTTTTCTGGCACACAAACGACTCCTATGTCTCTTCTGTAGTACCCAGGTTTCACTGCCATACACCAGAGTAGGAACAATTACACTTTCATACACAGACATTCAAGACTCTCTTAAGAACTGATCATTCCTGTGAAAATCTCCTAAAGCAGTTATGATTTTCAATGAAGAATTCACCCGCCAACTAATTTCACCATCTAATTTGTTCTCTCTGTCAGACATGCTTCCTTCATACACAAACTCATTCACCTGGTCAATCACTGTGCCAGTACTAACAGTTCCTTGCTCAAAAACCCTAACTTTTGGTTTTTCCCTTATTTATACTCAGTTTTAATTTCATACAAACTTCATACTTCTGGGACAACATACTCTGCAACTCACTTTTGCTCTCTGTCAACAGGACTGTGTATCAGCGTATGTGATGTAAAAAAAAGCATTAATTAAAATATTTGAAATTCCGTGTTTACTCATGACTTTGTTTTGTTTTCCAGAACCTCTTCCTATTGCATACTTAAATGCATCTGCTGTAGATGCTGGAGAAATTTGGATTAACTGGCAACCGCACAATTCAAGCCTTCAAGATTCTTATTTTGTAAGATTATTTTACTTTGTTTTTGAAATATTGTGAACCTTTTTGATGCAGTATCTGTATAATTTCCAAAAATTGAAACATTTTGTATTCATATAAGTAAAGATACCTGTTAGATTGAAGATCAGATTTTAGACCCTTTAACCAGTTGCTCTAAAAAGCTGAATATTCTGTGAGAAAGAGAAATTTAATTGAATTAAAATTTTTTAAAGGCACTTCTCTGATGTCTTGTGTCACCAGCCCACATTGAGTTTTGTTTTGTTTTGTTTTGTTTGTGCCCACTGTTGATGTACCTTTGTAGCATTCTAAAAATGTTAATGGGTAATAGCTTAATTGCTTGGGAGCAGCCAGTTGGAGTACATATAAGAAGTTTGTGCAGTATAGCATGGGACAAACTATTGTTCAGTCTACTGTGAATTACAAGATCACTTCCCATTTGTTTGTCGCACTGGCAGACTTAGAATTAAAAGTCCATGCTGACACTGTTAATACTGCTGTGTTAATGCATTACATCGTTTTTGACATATAAACATGTGATCTGTATTTTCAAGTATTGGACACATTTCATGCATTATAATAGTAAAATGTCATTTAGCAGAGCATGTGGACTTATATTCTGTTGAACAGTGGTAAGAAATTTAACTCTGGTGCTAGTATGCATCGCAGATCCAGATGCTTATGCAAAAGCATAAGCATCTGGATCTGCGATGCATTAATTTTGAGAGAATTCTCCATGTTGTTATAAATACTTTGGGTTGTTTGTGTCATCATATTTTTGATTCCTAAGGAAAGTCATAATCTTCATTAACAAACAAAATTGCTTGCAAATGTTTGCGATTCTAAAAAGTGGTATCATAGGAACTATACTGATGAGCCTTGCATTATGACCATCCCCCAGCCTAGAGAAATGAGCATACATGGAGACTGAACGGTGGTGTAGGTGAAGTTCACAGAGCAGTATATATACAATCCGAGGACTGGATTTCAGTTAGTAAATAGAGTGTTCTTAGTCAGAATGGGAAAAGCTGCCGTTTTATCAGATTTTGATGGAAGACAAATTGTGATGGCCCAGCACCTTCGGAACTACGATCTCGGAAACGACATGGCTTGTGGGTTGTTCACGTGCCGCTGTAGTGAGTATGTATCAAAAGTGGTGCACAGATGACCAAACGATGAACTGTCATCCAGCTGTGTGTCATCCGTAGCTCAGTGATGCCAGAGGGGAGCGGAGACTGTTGCGCATTGTTCACAGTGACTGCAGTGCAACAAATCACCCACAGCTACAACAGTGGTGATCGGGGCAATGTGTCGGAGAACACAGTTCATCATAGCCTTCTGCGCATGGGCGTGCGTAGCAGAAGACCCAGCCGGGTCGCCATGCTCACTGCACGTCATCGCCAACAACACATTAAATGGGCCCAAGTCATCGAGATTGGACAATGGTTGATCGGATGAAAATGTCTTGGTCTGACAAATCAAGATTTCTGTTGCATCACATAGACGGCCAAACGCGGATACACCGATTACCAATGGAGGCTATGTCACCTGGATGCACTGTTGGGTGGAAACAGGCCAGCAGCAGCGGTGTTATGCTGTCGGCGATGTTTTCTTGGGACACTTTAGGTCTCATTATCCCAATAGAAGAATCCCTGACAGCTGTCAGGTATCTGAACATTGTTGCAGACCAAGTTCACCCATTTATGGCAACTGTGTTTCCTGATAGTGATCGCCATTACCAACAGGATAATGCCCCATGCCACACTATCAGAATCATCAGGGAGTGGTTCAAGGAACAGGCTGGTGACTTTCTGTTAATGTCCTGGCTTTCAAATTCACCTGATGTGAACCCAATCGAACATTTGTGGTTTGGTTTGGAAAAGCAGGTTTGCTCTAAATCACCACTACCCTGAAATGTATGGGAACTGGAGGACCTGCTGTTGACATTATGGTACCAGATACCCCAGGATACCTATCGCCACCTCATCGAATCGATGCCTCACTGAGTGGCCGCTGTTTTGCGAGCTAAAGGGGGTCCTACAGTGTATTAGGTAGGAGGTCATAATGTAATGAATGGCTCATCGGCATACATCTTTGCTTTTGACTTACTTCATTCATTTCATTGAGATTTCAGTAATACAGAACTACCATATTACTGAAAAATTCCTGAATTTCCAGGCTTGAAGTGAATGTCCCTGCCTTTCTTAACTGGCCCAAACTGAGAAAATTGTCAATAATAACAATAGTAATAATTGTAATAATAATATGGAAAAGTGGAAAAGCCAATGAAATCATGTGACAGAATGTTTTAGCTGGCTGCTCTCTCCTTGCATCAAGCTTAGAAGACATGACCAGGTAGCGAATACATCAAGAGCTTTGTGTTAAATATAGCCCAATGCAAGGCTATACTCCACCTTATTATAAGTATCACCCAGAACTTATTCTTGAAAATCAAAATTACATCATGTGCTGGAACAAAACCTATCATTACAGACAAGATGATTGATCACAATCAGCCTGATATTCTAATTGTAGACAAAAAACTGAAGAAGAAACAACAAAAAGATGTAGCGGTTCCACTTATAGAAGACATCCAAAGATCAGTATCTGAGAAAATCTTGCAATATGAGAACCTGTAAATGAAAATCCAAAGGTTATGGAAGCAGAGCATAACACAGATCGTTTGAGTTGGTTTTTTTTGGCCATTGCAGAGGTACCAAATAACTTTCTAAAAAATCTCAAGGAATTGAGATTGCTACAGTAACTGTTCTACCCAACCCAAAAGGCAGTCATTCTACAGATCTGCCATATCACAAGAAAGTTCCCGAATTTCCCGGCTTGAGATGAATATCTCCATTTTTGCTCACTGGCCATGTCAGAGAAAATTGTTGACTACAATAATAAAAATAATGTGAAAAAGCCAATGAAACCATAGAATGTTTTAGCTAGCTATCACAAAGAATACCTTAATGGATATGAAATAGCTAAGATCCTACACAAAGAGTTTGGCATTAAACACAGCTTAGCCCATGGATATATTTCACCTAATTGCAAGTGCCAACTAGAACCTATGTTCAAGAATCAAAACTGCATCATGTAGTGGGACAGATCTATCATTTCAGACAAGACCATTAACCACAACCAACCTGACATTGTAATTGCAGACAAAAAAAAAAAAAAAAAAAAACTTCCGAAGAACAGTATCAGAGAAAATCTTGGAATATTATAACCTGCAAATGAAAATTCAAAGGATCTGAAAATGAATATCTACAAGTAAAATCATGTGTACATATATTTTAAAATGCTTTTGCTAGTAAAGTGGTGCTGCATGGTTTGTAGTAAAAGAATAGTTACCTGCTTTCACTCTTTTTGAAACATGGAACAAAAAATATTTACGGTTAATAGAAAATTTCCTTAGAATTTATATTTTGCTGTAAGCAACAATTTAGGAATGTCTTTTTTTTTTTTTTTTCAGTTCAAGATGGAGGTGGTGGGGTGTGTGGGTTGTGGGGCAGCAGAAAAACAAAAGTTATCTTTGAAATAAAGAATTTAATTTTTGAATGGGAGAACAGAAAAAAATATCTGCTCATGTGTATCAAGCATAGAAAAATTTACATGTCAATTACATTCAATGCAATTTTTAAATAAGAGCAGTATATAATTTCTGGCTTGTGCATGCTAGAAATATAAAATATACCTTTCAGTCATATGAGTTTGTTTCTCTTTATGTGAACTGGTATATGTTGCATAGATGGAAGTAGTAAGACTTAAAGAAAACTTCTTATTACTTCCATTTGCACCATACTTTTTTTGTGTGAGGGTGAAAGATCCTTTTTGTTAATGTTATGCTTTTCAAATTTGAAAAATTTCTGCATATACACTATTATACGGAAACACAATTCAGAGTCATGTATTTATTGCTGAATTTGTGCAACTTTGCCAACTATCTTTCAAAATGCAGTAATTGAGCTTAAATTAGTTGTGCATTCTGGTATATCTTACCCACATAATGAAATTTTGCCTTTGCCTCATAGAAATTGTAATTATCATTTCAGGTAAGCTATCATGAACTGGAAGCTTACAATAGTGATGGCATACCTCAGGTTGTTCAGGATACTCATTTTCGACTGACAGACCTTTTGCCAGGGCGGAACTATTCTGTGAGCGTTGTAGCTCTGAGTCAAGGAATAGCAAGTGATGCAACTGTAGTATATCAAGCTACAAGTATGTACTTTATTTTGTTTGCTAATTTGAATTTTTAAAACTATTAGATGATATTGCAGCATTTCATTTTTACAGTTCAAAAGGTATTCTTGAAATGTAAATTGGTAGTTTGGTAATTCAGTTGGAAAAGCTAGTCAAATAGTCTGGAAGTGAGAACAATTTCTGTTTCTTTATACAAGGGCTTCACACTATTTCATTTAGTTCTGTTAGTTTTTAATTTGATCTTATAGGTGTTTTCTCCAATTGTAGGATATGCTTGTATTTTCCAAATTCAGTGGAGTTAGTACACTGGCGTGCAAAAATTAAGGATGAGACGGTTTTTCGAATGTGACATCGTGCAGAAGTGCTCCACATCGACTCAAATCATACCATAAGATCCCCAAGATGTAAGAATATGGGACAAGTGAGCAAAACTGTCCAAACAAAGAATTCAAAGGATACAAAGGCACTTTATTGAAAAGGCAGCTTCGAGCACAACTGGACAGAAGACAGCTGTCCATGTGACAGGCGGCTGCCAAGAAAAACCCAGTCTTTAGTAGTATCCTGACTGTGTTGCAGGATTTACAATGTCTGTCCATGCTGAGGACGAGGTTGTCAAGAAGCTGTTGAGGCATCGCGGCCCATTCCTCTTGTAGCGCCAATCGCAGCTGCGGAATCGTTGCTGGCGACTGGTGACGTGCTGCCAAGTGTCTCCCGAGAAACACTTGTTCGATTGTGTTTAAGTCCGGGGACCTTGCGGGTCAATCCATGCGTTGAATATCTTCACTCTCCAACAGCTCTGCGACAGCCTCTGTACGACGAGGTGTAGCATTGTCGTCCATGAAGAGGAACTCAGGACCCACAGCACCTCTAAACAGATGCACGTGAGGCAGGAGAACCTCGGTACAATAGCAGACACCAGTGACTGAACCTTCTTGGAAGATGTGGAGGTCAGTACGGCTACCAAGCATGATACCGCCCCAAACGAGAACTCCGCCACCTCCAAACTGGTCCCTCCTTTCGATGATGTTCAAGGTGTGATTGCGTGTTCCGTGCTCTCTCCAGATGTATATACGTCCAGAATCGCTCGTCAGACTAAATCGGCTCTCATCCGAAAAGAGAACTCAACCCCATTGCTGATGTGTCCAGTTGTTGTGTTCCTGGCACCACAGAAACCGCCGTCTCCGATGAGCAGGCGTTAATGGCACACACCGTACTGGTCGTCGTGCAAATAGACCACCTTTGTGCAGCCTCCTCGCCACGGTAAAATGCGATAACAGACATCCAGTTGTCTGTTGCATGTGCCTTCCGATTCTTTCCGCTGTCTGTCTCTTCTCGCTTGTAGGACAATATACCGGTTATCCGCCGCCGTGGTTGCTCATGGACGACCACTGCTAAACTCTCAGACAGCTATTCCTGTCGTTTAAAATGTTCTCCAAGCTCGTGAAACGATGCTGTGAGCGATCCTGAACTCCTCGGCCACACTAGTCACACTTCGACCTTCTTCCAACTTCCCAATGACGTGACCTCGGGTAAAGCCATCCAGATGTCGTCTACTAGATTGCCTGTTGGCCATATCACATGGTGGCAGCAACTCGACGTCGTTCAAACCGATGTACACCGTGCAATAGTTTTCTCCGAATTGCTGAGTGTACACCTCCTGTGTGCTTTATACTCTTCTGACACTCCCCCCCCCCACGTCATGCTGCATTTATGCGCATGCTCTACCGTACCGGACCCTAGTCTATCTCCTGAGTGGCTTTCGGTCCATTCTGCCTGCTCGTTCCGCTGTTATGCTAATTCCTCTTCTTCGTCCTTAATTTTTGCACACCAGTATATTTAATTAAAATTCTTACAAATGCCTTTGAATGTTTTTTCTGCCAGTTCTATCATAGTAGTATAAGCAATAAACTTTTCAACTTAGCCCAAAGTATTGTTTGAAATGTGTTTTATCCAACTTTGTTCTAATATGTACAGATGGCTCCACAGCAAGTGGAGTTGTGGGATCTACTGTTGTCCATGCTGATGGTGTCTTTTCAGAGAAAATTCTACCTAAGGTCATGGTGTTTGCAAGTAGGTATGCATGCTGGGTAACATGCACTTAATCACATATACCTGAAACCTTATTGCTGTGTTGTGATTTATTTGGATTCACTTCATTTATTGCAGGTTCTCTCCTTAAAGGAGGGTGAAGACCCTTTCCTTTCCTGTGCTGTTTGAGATGTTTATTCCCATTCATTACACTAGGCTGGCTTTTTAGGTCTGTTTCTGCTGGACTCCCAGCCCTGTTGTGACTGGGGTAGTGAGTTTAATTGGTCCATATCCTCATTGGTCATCACTGCCTTGCCACTATACCACCAGGATCTCAGATCTGTCATAAGCATACATGTTACACATATGTGACAGGGTTTGTGGGGTCAACAAGAAAGAATCAAACTTCATTGCATTAACCCAACACTTAAACTTTGACCTTTGAGCCTTCATCCGAACTTATAGAGGAAGTTATGCTTACCTGTCTTCTTGTTGGGCATTGTTGTTCCGCTGCTATTGGATGGCACTACCCCAATGTGTGGGGTCTACAACTTCTTCGTCCTTTTGAGTGTTTCATCATTTTTATCACCAACTTATGGGTTTTCTTCTTTTGCCAATCCTGGAGTGCCTTTTGAATGATCAGCATGACATTTCATCTGCCCCACCCCTTTTACATTGCATTGGCATGCTTCGATTGGTGTGGCCTGACCATTTTGTTGTTGTTGTTGCCCTCTGCACCATGTGATATACATATTGTGTTTTCTAGAGTAAAATTTGCGATATAATTATTTTTCTGCTACTGTATTTGAGGAATTGCTTAAAAAACTTGAAAACTGGGTTGTCATATAGTGGGAATTAAACCTGTGTCTCCCAGTCTAGTCATGTTAATCACAATATCACAGTTCATTCCTGATCAGTTGAAGTGATTTGATCTCCTAGCACCCAAAAAGCTGTGATGATAGGTATCGCTTCTTTCCTCGTACCAATTAAAGGCAATTTGAAATCTCCAATTATTAAGTCAGTAATAAACATTATGAAAATTTAGCATTATTCAATTTTCTGAGCTTGCAAGTCCTATTAAGGATCTTGCAATGTTGTTAACAACAATAAAATATATAGCTTGTGGGACGCTAACACCAGAAAACTAATTATAAATATAATGATCTGATTTATTGGTGTCTAAAGTAAGAAATCACGCGAATTTCACTCCGCAAGCTTTCTCCATCAACGGACGGCTTCATCAGACGGTTACATAGAGAATATAGAATCAAAAGTGTAGACAGAACGTTAATTCTAATATGACAAATAAAATCATGTGTGAAGACCGCGCGCATAAATAACCACGAACGTGGTGAATACAATATCTTAAATGTTAATGCAAAAGCAAAAAATGTAAACTTTAGGAAGAAACTAGAATCATGAAGTCCATCTTGCGATGCCTTGCAGATGGTTCCAAGCTACCGGTAGTTCGAAAGAGACATCGGTGTTGCATACATCCTGCCTCGTTAATATCTCAACTGTTTCCCTTATGGCAGCTGTTCTTGCGTCTCCATATGGTGCGATCTTCGAGATATTCTGCCATTGGAGTTGAGCTTGATGGTTAGCTACTTCTTTGGCAAGTGACGTAGAAAGTTTCTTTTGTGCAACGTCCCTCTTATGCTCATTCATTGTCTCCTCAAATGACTTTTTTGTGAGACCTACGTAAAATTTAGTAGAGGAGTCTGGGTATAACAATGGGATGCAATAGATGCCCACATCTGTGAGCTTCAAGGTACTATTACTTCTTGCTGTGCTGAGGACGGTTGCCATGTGTTTAGAAGCTTTAAGGCCAACATCCAATCCTTTCTTCTGAAAGTGATTTTTAATAAAATAAGATATTTTTGGGATGTACGGGATCGAACCAACAAATTTTAAAGGTGCTCTTCTGTTCGGTGTAGCAAGTGTGTTGGCTTCAACTTTCGCTTCAACTGAGGACACAATAGCGAAAGTTGAAGCCAACACACTTGCTACACCGAACAGAAGAGCACCTTTAAAATTTGTTGGTTCGATCCCGTACATCCCAAAAATATCTTATTTTATTAAAAATCACTTTCAGAAGAAAGGATCGGATGTCGGCCTTAAAGCTTCTGAACACATGGCAACCGTCCTCAGCACAGCAAGAAGTAATAGTACCTTAAAGCTCACAGATGTGGGCATCTATTGCATCCCATTGTTATACCCAGACTCCTCTACTAAATTTTACGTAGGTCTCACAAAAAGGTCATTTGAGGAGACAATGAATGAGCATAAGAGGGACGTTGCACAAAAGAAACTTTCTACGTCACTTGCCAAAGAAGTAGCTAACCATCAAGCTCAACCCCAATGGCAGAATATCTTGAAGATCGCACCATATGGAGACGCAAGAACAGCTGCCATAAGGGAAACAGTTGAGATATTAACGAGGCAGGATGTATGCAACACCGGTGTCTCTTTCGAACTACCGGTAACTTGGAACCATCTGCTAGGCATCGCAAGATGGACTTCATGATTCTAGTTTCTTCCTAAAATTTACATTTTTTGCTTTTGCATTAACTTTTAAGATATTGTATTCACCACGTTCGTGGTTATTTATGTACGCAGTCTTCACGCATGATTTCATTTGTCATATTAGAATTAACGTTCTGTCTACAATTTTGACTCTATATTCTCTATGTAACCGCCTGATGAAGCCGTCTGTTGACGGAGAAAGCTTGCGGAGTGAAATTCGTGTGATTTCTTACTTTAGACACCAATAAATCGGATCATTATATTTATAACAATAAAATAATTAGTGAAAAGAAATAGTTTCTTAAATAATATTCATGTTAGCATTTTTTAGAAATACTTAGAGGTATCTGAGAACTTTTTTGTATGGAAAATAATCATTTGGAATATTGTGTGTGAAATATGTCCCAGTGTCACTTGCTGCACATTTGGAAAGGAGAAATATTAACTTCCATGGTATTTCTTACCTATTCGAAATGGTGATCTTGGGACCTGGTGACCTGCTATCAGGATGGAAGTGAAGTATATAGATTGAAATCCATCACTGGGATGTTTTGGCTAACAGGGTCAGAACTTCAGTTTCTTGGAAACAAACTGTTCTAAGTGATGTAAAAGAAATGTATGCTACCACAAAGCAACAAGATTTATTTTTTTCCTCTTTTGGATTTTTGTGTAAATTATAAGTAGCTGCTATGCGAAATAAAGTATGCCTTTGAGATATATCTGCAGTGATTTTATTATGAAAAGAGAAAAGTAACAACTTTTGGTGTATGTTGGCAGTAAGAAAAAAATTAATATGAGGTATATAATTCATGATACTTATATTGGGCAACAGATATCAAGAAGAATTTGATGGGCACATGAAATTTGGCTGTAGTGCATTTGGAAGGAGCACTACAGTTTTCAAGAGCAATTTACCATTATGCCTTAAAAGAAGAGTATGTAATCAATGCATCATTCCAGTTTTTACTTATGGATCAGAGACATGGAGCTTAACTAAAAAGATATCTCAATGCTGCAAACAACTGAAAGAAGCATGCGGAGGTCCATGCTTGGTGTAACTAGGAAAGATAGGAACTCAGCAGAAAAATAACACGAGATGATGACATCATGATTGAAGAAAAGACCCTCAAGTGGCAAAGCTGCTGGAAAAACTGACTACTATTCGACAACTGAAATACTAGATTGGATACCAAGGGGCAGGAAAAGTCTTGGAAGAAGACTATGTAAGAGATGGGTGGATGAAATTTGAAAGCATGCTGGAGTGACATGGAAGAGAATTTCCCAAGTCAGAGTTGCAGAAAAAACAAAGCATTTCATTCCACAGTGAATTGAGAATAGTTGTTGATGATGATATTGTTATGAATATTATTTGGAGAAAATGATATTTTGGGAAGATGGCTAAGAGTGCAAGGTTTAATGCTGAAAATGCCGGGAAATTCCCTCACTTCACCCTCCCGAGAATGTGTCTAGAAATGCTGCCAATGTAAGCAGAGAGAACGACACAGACAGTCACGTGATGGCCAGAGGGTCATAACTTAATTCTCAAGGGTTTTATTCTGACAGGCTTGGCAGTGAGAAGGCACATAGCAGGAGAAAAGACAGTGGTGTTAGGTACCATCTCAAAGAGCAGATGCACAAAAAGATGGATCGCACAGACTCTCAATGTGGAATGCCACTTGAAAAACATTGGGGCCCCCTGCGAGAGTGAAACAGAAAGCCTAAAGATGAAAGAGAGCATTTTCTGGCTTAAAAGTTGTAATCAGCTGAGTGGTGGGCAATTTAGTGAAGAAGGAGCATTCTTAGGTGGTTTGGCCATATTGAAAGAATGAGTGATAGCTTACTAAGAAAATTTATTCAGCCTAAGTGGTGGGAAAGAAAGGTAAAGTAAGGCCAAGAAAATCATGGGAGGGCCAGATTCAGGGATATCTGCATGAGAAAAAGATTGAGTATGAAGTACACAAGGTATTGTGTATATCTTATGATGGATGTCAGTGAAACTCAAGCTGTGTGCCAAGATTGATGTAAATGGAGATGTTTGATGCAGCAATGCTAAGTAAATAATCAATTAAACATTTATCAAGTGGATTGTCTTTCTTTGTGGGGCTGAACTCTGAATCTCGGAGAACAGCTTAGTGATGTGTGTGTGTGTGTGTGTGTGCGCGCGCGCGCGCGCATGCATGCTAAGATGGCGGGAGAACAAAAATGAGACTAGACCAGCAAGAAAGGGGTTTGCTTTATATGAATCTTGGTGATACCATAGAATTCTCAGAGTGACTATAAGGGCCTCAAAAACTTTTTCACATGTGCTCCATGAGAATCAACAACAAGTTGACTGGACTTTGCTACTAAATAGAAACAAATGTCTAGCAGCAAGAGAGAGAAGGGAACTGGATTCTCCTCATCTCCCTCCCTTTGCTGAGAGATTAGCTGCACACAGACCTAGCCACGGGTGCTTGAGGTTGATGGTGGCTTGATGGACATTGCACTGTGACAAACGGAGAAGCCATAGACTCTTACGAAAGTGTGTGTGTGTTCACGTACGACATCAGGATAATTGGCAGCAACCTCCGATGGTCTTGCTTCACGGAAAACCTGATTTACCTGACCACCAAAGTGTGGGACAAACCACTTTTAGTGGATTACTGCTGAGAACTATCCAAGCATGTAAGTACAATAATTCGAACATATTTGTTAGTCACTGTTCAGAAAGCATACAAGAGCCAATTATAAAGACATTCCTGCTTTCAAGACAATTTTATTAGGACTGAGCTAATAGGAACTTTATTGCACCGAAATTTGTTACTGGTTGGTGAATTGGGAATGCTAAATAGCATGAAATCCAGCCCATCCTTCTTTAATGATTTTCAATAACCATTTGTTAATTTAATATATGTTAATTATCTAAATTAAAATCTGTGCTTGTGTGTTTTAACTGTACGCTGCCCCCCTTTTCAATTTTGTTTGACAATTCTGACACCTGAGTGACAAAGTCCTTAATGTGTCTCACTTATAATGTTTTAAAGAACCAGAGGTGTAATACATCTGCACCCCCAGTTATAACAGTATCATTCTTTATCATTGACCCATTGGGAGATGGAATGCTTAGGAAACAGGCAGCAGACATGAATATACTAACAGACACGGCACAGGTTAGTTCTTGTTTTGTAAGTCAGTCCCAATCCCAGTTCAGCAGTTAGCACAAGATCAATGTTTTTAAACATCAGGTGTGAGTTTTACAAATACCCCTAGCAGTTCTGCAATGTCTGTGTGTTTTATCATTGTCTTCTCTTTTGTAGTACTATGAGTACCAGTACCATACTTTATATCTTGCTTAATATTATTTTGTTGTGTAATATTTTATTTGCATTTTGATAAAAACAATGATTAAAATAAGAAGCCAGTGTTTGATGCATCTTAATCCTAACAGAATTAATGCAATCCAAAGATGTGCCAATATTATTCTGCTTTACAGAATCTAGTAGTACTACATTTTTGTTTCTGTATTGGTTTTCTATTTTGTACTGAAGGAACACATTTCTTTATGACCATAGGGCCAGCTTCTCCAGTTATTGAAATGCTCGAGCCTGTAATGCAGGGTTGGAATATTTCTTGGAAATCTGATGTTACAAGTAGACAAGATTCATATTTTGTTGAATGGATGCGTAATGATACGGGTGAGACCAGGAAAAATACAACAAAAAACAATTGGCTGTTGATAGACAACTTGTTCTCAGGAGCCAGCTATCAAATAAAGGTCTATGCCATCAGCTATGGATTAAAGAGTGAACCCCATTCTTACTTCCAAACTGTTGGTAAGTATAACAAGTAAGAAACAATATACTGTGTATATATATATATATATATATATGTGTGTGTGTGTGACTGAAGAGCAAAACTGAAAACTAAGGAAAAACTTTAGAATTTAAAACGAAAGTTGCAAAATAACCTGAAGATCAAAACGCGCAACGCAGCAGTTATGAAAATTCAGAATTCACATTCTATTTAGAAGAGACCTAAGCAAAAAAATATAGATATGTGTATATATAGCTGAAAAACCGACAAAAGCGCAAAAAAAAAAAAACAAAAAAAAAAAAAAACTTTGAAATTCTAAAGCGCCAAAGTCTGCATAAAAGAAAGATCAAACCAAAATACATAAATAAAGCTTTTTTAGCTTTTTTTTTAGCTTTACATAAATAAAGCTTTTTTAGCTTTATTCGTTTTTAGCTTTATTTATGTGTATATATACAACTTGTATATACATATGTACTCCCTCTCTTCCCCCATGAATATACTTTTACTTACTTCCATCTAGCACTGAACATTTGATATTTGCGATATTTCTGGGTATTTATATACACATCCTTAGCTTCTCCTGGAACTGAATTAAAGGTGGCTATACACACACGCCTTTGTGTGAGAACACAGGTCAGTGTGAGATAAGTACTTTGCTGAAAAAGGTGAAGCTCCACGGGTTAAATTAAACCCATCTAGCAGATTGCACCCAACAAACCCTATCTCCACCTCTTGATACTGATATTTCACTATTGTATTTCCCCTTTTTGTATATGCAAATAACAGTTATTCAGTTACACCATGAGAAAATTAAGAGCAGAATTGAAATCTTGAACAGGCAGTTTGGACTTTGGTTTTGCACTTTAAACTGTGAGATGATTATGTACAGAATTCAAATCTTGAACAAGCAGTTTGGACTTTGGTTTTGCAGTTTAAACTGTGAGATGATTATGTGCAGAATTCAAATCTTGAACTCCTATTGTTACAGTTTACATATTCTACTACATATGGAATTATTCTCACAGAAAGGAAAACTGATTTGATCAGCAGAACTGTCTTTTAAATTTCATAATTCTAATTTATTATATCCACAAACTTAAATTTTATGAAAAAATATTCATGCTTCAATATGCATATTGGGTTGATGCAAATGAAATGTCCGGCTCGAATGAACAGAGGTGACAGGCCCCCACCACAGCGGAATGGAACCGCCCACAGGTGTTGAGGGTATTATGTCACAGAGTTACTATAAATAGCTAGCACGTGTGTGAAGAACAAGGTTCAGGCGGGGTTTGTTTGGACGTAATGTGGCTTGCAAAGGAAACATGCAGTCGCCGGATTTTAGAGTCATCTTCCTGTATGAATTTAAACTGGGCCATTCTGCAGGAATTGCCGCTCAAAACATTAACAAGGCATTTGTGGAGAATACAGCCAACGAACAAACCATTCGCTGATGGTTTGTGAAGTTTTGAAGCGGAGATACAAACTTGCAAAACGAAGCACATGGCCACTGACCTGTTGCTGTTTCTGACTATGTTCTGTTTTGTGTGGTAGAAGCAGAGACCCGAAAAATATGTCGTGAGATAGTGGCAGAGGTAGGTGTCCACAACACGACAGTTGTTCGGCGTCTGGCTGTGCTTGGTAAGGTAAAAAAGTTGGACATGTGGCTCCCGCATGAGTTCACAACTGCCAACAAGACTAGGCGTTTGGAAGTCTGCATGTCGCTGCCTGCCAGGAATAAACAGGAACTCTACTGCATCGAATCATCACCTGCGGTGAGAAGTGGATCCTTTGTGATAATTGGAAATGATCTGCACAATGGTTAAGCAAGATGCAGCCTGCTGGATGGCATCCTAAGCCACCCCTACACACCAAGAAGATGATGCTCCTTGTCTGGTGGACCACAGCTGGGATAATTCGTTGGAGTTTCTTGGCAAGAGGCCAAACCATCACTTCAGAACATTATTGTGCTGAATTACACCAGATGCACTGGAAATTGCTGCAGAAACAACCGTCTTTGGTTAGCAGACATGGTGGTGTTCTGCTCCAGGACAATGCCCACCCTCATGTCACACAATGAATGATGCTGACACTAAGCGACTTGGGCTATGAAGCACTGCCTCATCGTGCCTATTGCCCAGACTTGTCTCCAACAGACTATCAACTGTTTCATTGCCTGGTTCACTTCCTGTCCGGGAAACAGTTCACAATAGACAACGAGGTTCAACGTGCCATTGATGACTTCATCGGGTCTCAGCCACAAGACCTATTTTTGTTCCGGGAACATGGCCTTGCCAGACAGATAGCAACTATGTGCCGATGCCGAGGGGATTATGGAAAAGTTGGACAAGGTAAGTTGTCCTACTTTTCCATTCTCATCGTCCACGTGTGCTGGTCCCTTTGCTGGACATTTCATTCGCACCCACCCAATAGTTAAGTTGTATGTAAAGGTATATTTTTGCACATGTAAATTTATTGTGTATGCAATTGGTAAAGTTTCTTAAAAACTCTTTGGGAGGTGCTTAAACATCCTTAAAAAGTGCTTATTTGTTGTGGGAGGCAAAGAGTAAGAATCCTGTTGTATGCTTTATTATTATCATTATTTTCATATATCTGCTGCTAAGATTCCAACCTATTTTTACATCGGATACTATGGAAAATTTTACACATATTTTTGAATTTTTCACAACCCACAGTTTTGCTCCTAGGAGATGTAGGTGTGCATTTCTTTGTGCAACTGCATATCCACTTTTAAAAATGTGATTGAAATAATCTTTTTGTGCTATATGTCATTCACTATATTAAAAATTGTGAACATTATCAATTTTAAATGATGCAGATTTCCTGCTAGGTGTGTATATATGTGTTAACTTTTTTCTTGCTATCTCTTTCTCTAACAGTCACATTAGAGAAATACTTTTTTTCTTCCATGACATAGCTTGCACTATGAAGAATATTTTGCATGCAATTTCTGCCATTTCATAATGCAGAGTTCTGCCTAGGAATGTCAGTGTATATTTCTGTTTGCAAAGAGTATCTCCTGTTCTAAAAATGTAGTTCAAAATGTCTTTTCCTTGTAGGATAATCTTCACTATGAAGAATATTGTGCCCATATTCTTTATAAAGCAATGCTCAGTTTTTGTGCTAGTGGGGTGTTAAGTAATATTTCATTTTACTTTGTATTTCTGCTTCTAATTCTTTGATTTGAAAAATACAATACCTTTTGTTTTGGATATCGTCCACTATGAAGAACATTATGCACACATTTTGTGATTTTTCTTAATGCACATTTCTGCCATTAGCAGATGCAGGTAGCTATTCCTACTTGAAAATGTTTTCATGATCCTAGGAATCTGATTGAAAAAAAAAAAATCATTTTGTTACTGGTTTAGTTCACTGTGAAGGACAGTGCAGTTTTTCCACTAAGGTACAAAAATATGCTTTTCTTTTTCATTGAGTGATTTCCTTGAATTTGAAAAATGCCTATATCTCCCATTCTCAGAACACAGTGACAAATCAGTACTTAGTGGAAACTGGGAAAAGCACTATATGTGGTGTAAATATCTTTTACCTCTGTTGAAAATGTCATATATTGAATGATGGAGAGAGGAAAGAGAGTGAGTGTGTTTGTGTGTGTGTTTGAGTGTGTGTGTGTGTGTGTTTGTGTTTGTGAGTGAGTGAGTGAGTGTGTTTGTGAGTTTGTTAGTTTGTTTATCTTTGCTTGGCAGACATTTAACTGTGTTCACCCTCATTTTTATTATTGTTACCAAGCAAGCAGTCTGATGTTGATAGTTTTGTAATTTTAATCTAAATTTTCAGCTCCCAAAGCTTCTACAAATGTTCAGATTGTAAAGGCCAGTAATTCTACAATGATTCTTACATGGACAGCCCCCAATGAATCTGTAATTGATCATTACATTGTGAGGTACAGGACTGCAGACAGCATTGTTTGGAAAGAGCTAAGTATGCATTATTTTAAAACTGTTATAATCAATATTTTTTGCAAATTTAAATTGAACCTGCATTGCTTCATTTTTTTTATTAAAAAGGAATTGTTCTTCTATAACAAATTCATTTCATTAATTTGTTTACTGAAATAGAAGAAGTGAAGTTTTCTGCTTCCCTTCAGTTGGCTGATTCATGGCAATCATGAAAAAAGTCTGAAAACATACCTGAAAGTCATGGGAATAAGGTGCCATATACAGGTACTCCTCACTTAATGACCTACCTGTTTAATGACCACTCAGTCTTACGACCAGCTTTCCATCATGAGGAATTCCCTTTCTCAGTCTCAGAAAGATAAATGTAATATAACACATAGCAGTAATCACAATGACAGGTGGGTGAGTGAACTTAATTTGAGCATTAATTTGCTGAGTTGCAGAATGATGGCACTTCACCGAAGATTTATTGGTAACAGTTATAAAAACAACAACAGCTTCATTTTGCTTCTCGAGACATTTTTGTTCATGTCCGGCTGAACGCACATGCTTTCTTCACCAAGAAGGCAAAGTTGAAAGAGTCTCCCTCTCAAAAGTAGGCCACCTGTGTTTTTCTCCATAACGATGCACACTCTCAGTTTTTCCTCAGAGAGTGGAACCATTAGAAAGTCATTTTTTTCTTGTTATGAGTTTACATCTTGTACAAGATGTCGGCAAAAAGGAAAAGCATGACTTCACCTGGAGAAAGCACCAAGAATCGAAGGAAGGCTATCGATCTTGGGATGAAAATGAAGATCATAAACGACTATGAAGCTGGTAAAAAAGTTAGTGACTTGGAGCTGGCGCGTTCGACTGTTCCATTCGACCAAGTCACTTGGTAATAGCATGTGACTTGGAGCTGGCGTGTTCGACCTTTTCGATGATCTTGAAGGATAGTGTGAAAGAGGCAGTGAAAGCATCAACAGGATTTAAAGCCATAATAACGAGGCATTGGAAAGGCCTCATTCATGAAATGGAGAAATCACTGATGATCTGGTTTGACGACCAGATACAAAAAGGAATGCCGATGAGCCTTTTAATAATCTGAGCCAAGGCACGCAGTATCTTTGAGACTTTGAAGGCGCACAAAGGCAAAGAATCAATGGAAACGTTTACAGCAAGTCATGGATGGTTTCAACGATTTCATTGGAGATTCAACCTGCATAATCGAAGTATCAGCGGTGAGGCAGCAAGGGCGGACATGGAAGCAGCAGAAAAATTTGTTGATCAATTTGATGAAATTATTGAGAAAGGCAGCTACCACCCAGAACAGATCTTCAACGTTGATGAAACCAGACTTTTTTGGGAAAAAAATGCCTGAAAGGTCCTACATACACAAAGATTGACCAATTTGATGAAATTATGGAACAGATCTTCAATGTGGATGAAACTGAACTTTTTTGGAAAAAAAAGCAAAAACAATGCCCAGTTTCAAGGCTTTTAAGGACAGGATCACATTGTTGTTGGGAGGAAATGTCGCTGGGTTCAAGTTCATCTATCCCTCCGAGAACCTACGTGCATTGAAGCAGGTTAGTAAGCAAATGCTGCCCATTTACTATCGTGCAAATAACAATGCATGGATGATGCAAGTTGGTTCATCAACTGCTTCATACCCTCAGTCAAGCATTATTGTCTGGAAAAGAGCATTCCCTTTAAAATTATCCTCCTGCTTGATAATACCCCAGGCCACCCCCAGCATCTTGATGATCTACATCCAGATGTAAAGGTAGAGTATCTGTCTAAAAACACAACTGCTGTCCTACAGCCAAAGGGCTATAGCTATGTTCAAAGCGTACTATTTGCATATAACTTTTTCCAAAGCTATAGCTGTAGCAGAAAGTGATGAAGTAATCCTTCGTGATTTTTGGAAATCGTGCAATGTTTTACACTGCATAAAGAACATTGAATCAGCTTGGGAGGGAATGACAGAAAAGTGTAAGCAAGGCATATGGAAAAACAGCCTAAAAAGTTTCGTGAATAATTTCGAAGGGTTTGACAAAGACTAGCATATTGATATCGCACATAAAACAATTGTGGAACTTGCTAACATGTTGGAAGTGCAGCAGCAGTTGTGAGGTGGGCAATCTGTTATTAGGACTAGAGGGTATGGATCTGAATGTTGAATGGTTCACGGAAGTGGAACGGCAAATGAATGAACTTTTACAATGCTATCGTGAAATTTATGAAGAAAAAGAAAGAAACTTACAAAGCCGATCCTACTAACGATATTCTTCTCAAAAGCTACACCCAGGACTCCTACCCCTACAAGTACTTCCATTTCTTTGCCGGGCTCTCTACAGCTCCTGATAACCCTACTGATAACTCCAATGATGACACTGATGACCTCAAACCACTACCACACTTTGACGGGTTCGATAACTTAAATACTAATCTGAATGTCTTTTTTTTTTTTTTATGAATGAACTTCTTTTTTTGGTACATCATTTTTATAATTTTTGCTGATTGTATTTTTATGTTCTGTAATATGTAAGATATGCAAATTAAAACAAAGTTATCAAGTTGGAGTTTCCTTTAGACCTTTTCTTTTTTCAGAATAAATAAAAATGATTAAGCTCCTCGCTTATCGACCAATTTGCTTAATGACCTTGTCGTGGGAATGGAACTTGGTTGTTAAGTGAGGAGTGCCTGTATATATAATTTCTTTTTAACATAACTGAAATGGGCGAGACATGTTTGCTCTTTATAAAAAGGTCACTTTTACCTTTAATGGCAGGAAATTATGAAAGCTAGGCTGGGAGTCCAGAACAAATCTATTTTTGGCAAGGCTCCCAAATCCTTTACCCAAGTAAAATCTTTTGGGTGTGTTGTAATCTGTAACTGAGAGAAGCATGCTTTCTCGGCAAGAGTTTGTGAGGTGGGCAATCTGTTGTTATCACAACACATATGACTTTGCTGAAAAAGCAAAAAAAAAAAAAAATATTCTTGGATACCAAAATCAAGCAGTTTGACAAAAACTGCAAATGAAAAAAAGGAAAAATATAGAAATTGGCTTAGGTGTGAAAGTTATGAACTCAAAAGACTTGATACATTCAAAAATTAATTTCATATGTAAAAAAATGTCATTTGTTGAAGTAATTAATTCATTTTTTTTTATTTGAGTTTCAAGTTAGAACTTGACAGCTTTGGTAATTAACTTACAACTTTCTGGTAATTCAATTTATTTCAATGGTCACTAATTTTCAAACCATTAAGAAATTTTGGGAATCTGGTGCTGATTTAACCATATTTGTTTTCCAAGTAATTATTCTATAAAACCCTACTGAAACACCACCTCCTATAAAAAAATAAATAAAAAAATAGTTATTTTCTTCTGGTTTTGGTGTGTTTTGATATTTTTGGACTTCCATTGTAAATTTAATGTGGGAAGCAATGTTTTTGTGGATTGCAGTAATGATTTCTTGTAATTCTATCAAATAATTAAAGATATTTTTTAGAACAATTCATGATCTTTTTATACTCTTTTAAATTAAACCCATTTTCATTTCAAATAAAGGCAAGTACTTTTTGCCTTGCCATACAAAGCCAAAGTGTTCAATCAAAATAAGCATAGTAGATAGGTTGAAATACAAATACAAGCATAACAGGTTCCAGTACAAATATGCAACTTCAACTCATATAAATTCTAGCTGTAACAGTTTCTGTTCGACCTTTTGTTCAATTTGGATTGTTTTTACTAGCTGTTAATTTGTAGCTAAAAATGGGCCACTTAGGTAAAAATTCAGTTTACTTGCATATGAAGCAGATCATGGAAATTTTCCCCCAGATTCTTTAAAAAGAGTTAGAAGTTTTTCTCCTTAAAAGAGTACAAACACTAACCCCCCCCCCTTTTTTTTTCTTATTTTGAGAAGCAAAAACTGAGGAGTTGAGTGCCAAATGTATAGCAGTTTTTTTTTAAGTGTTGAATTTTAGCAAGTTTGTGTTCTTAAAATATAGTACGTATATCATTGTGTGTGATGTCATATTATTGTATAGCAAATCTGCGAGAAGTACTGTGTCACCTGGATTGAAGTCTGACTAACTGCAAACATTTTCATAAAGATAGCATGCAAGGATGTATTTGATGTAGCTGCATTTTGAACAGCATCAGTTGTTGCCAGATTTCAAAATAGCTTTCCAAATGATATAGATTTGAAAAGGTGTGTCTGTGTGACATACAGGAGGTAATGATTGGTTTGGGTATTGGAAAGAAGAGCTTCACAAAAATTGGAAACTGACTCAGTAAGTGCAATATACACTTGTGTCCATAAAAAACAGAACACCTGAAAGGAGTCGATCTATGACTTTGATTAGGTAGCATCGTGGTGTCATACATACTAGGTACGTTGATCGGATGTAGCTAATAATGGGTTTGGCCACTTCTGGCTTGTATCGCCTGCCGTACATGCTGAGGCATCGAATTAAATAATGTGTGAATGGTATCCTGTGGAATAGCCATCCAGGCTGTATTGTCCTATTTCCAAAGTTTATCAAGAGTTTGCTGGTGGATGGTCGTACAGCTGCACATGTCGTATGAGCATGTCCCAGATATTTTCTATAGGTGATAAAGCAGATGATCTAGCCTGCCATGGCTGAAGTGGAATGCCACTATTCCTGAAGAGGCACATGTTGTTGCTGCAACATGCGGTGTGGCATTGTCCTGCTGAAATATGGCTCCAGGGACATCCTGCAGGTAAAGAAGGGCAACCAGCTGTAGAATGTCATTGACATAACAGGCACTCGTTATGATGGTACAGCAAGAGGGGATCTGCTTTCATACCCGATATCACCCCAGGTCATAGTGCTTCATGTTTGTGCAGCATGCCTGGTGTGAATACACTCTTCCCGACTTCTCTTTCCCTGTTGTCATTGGACTCGGCTACTGCCATAATTTTTCACCTAAACAAAAGCACGTTTCATCCGAGAACATGATATTGTGCCGTTCGTCGTGCCACTCCCTTCGTTTGATGCACCATTGCGGCTGCACAGTCTATTACTGTGATGTCAAAGGTAACCCAAGGAGGGGGACGACTAGCCTACAGTCTGAACTGTAATAATTAGTGAAGTACTAGTGATCTAAATTTATTGGCATAGAATATAAATCAAAGTTTCCAAGCTTTCACACATCAACCAGATGGCTTTTTCAAGGAAAATACACAGCAACTACAAACTTGATAATAGAATGCTTCAACAATTTGAATGCAGTGACTTGACTAGACAATAAATGAATAGGCGCAAATGTGATCAGTCATTCGAAAAATGAGATCACGTTGGTTGGGCGCACGGTACTGTGGTAGAAAACGCAGCATTATTTGAAGAATTGATTCCAAATGTGTGGCAGCTCAAGAGAGATGCGCTGCTGGTCAATATTTCCAAGGTTTCACGAATGGCAGTAGATTTGGGTGTGGAGTATGAAGCTAATTTCTTTATATCACTCCACATAGGATCAGCGGACTTGGACTTGACTTCTCTTGATAGGGCAGTGGTTATTTTACCGTCTTTTGTATCCCTTTTATGTTCGTTGATTCTAATTCCAAATGAACTTTTGGTAATTCCGATGTAGTATCGCCTGGAGCCATCCAGATATTGTGGTGGGATGGCATAAACATCTGCCTCATTGAGAAGTCAATATTTCTCTTAAGCATTGTATATAAAGATGCAGGAGACCTTATGCCGGCACCGAAGCTCATCCTCCTGAGCACATTTTTGAGTTGATAGTTAAATAGGAAATGATAGCATCTCTCTTAAGTTGCTATGCCTTTGGAATCAATTTTTCAAATAATGCTGTGTTTTCTACCACAGTACTGTGCGCCCAACCAGCATGACCTGGTTTCTTCGAATGACTGATCACTTTTGCACCTATTCGTTTATTGTCAGTCAAGTTACCATGTTCAAATTGTTGAAGTGTTCCATTATCCAGTTTGCAGTTAGCTGTCTAGCTTCCTTGAAAAAACCATCTGGTTGATGTGCAAAAGATTGGAAAATTATATTCTATACCAAAAAATTTCTGATCATAAATTTCAGTGTCAAATCCATTTTAAGTGTAACTGTGGTGGTATAAATGACATAGTCGTGATTTAACAAAATAGCAGTGAACAATGAAGTAAAGGTGAAATTTGTAAAGATACAAATGTCATAATATGATTTGAATTTTTTGATTAAAATCAGATGAGCTCACATTTTTCACAATTAAAAGGATTTCAATCCAGATCTTTCCCTATTATCCAGCAATACAGAGGATTATTGCAATTTGTTTTGCTGATTGTAAAATAGTGAAGCTCTCCAAAGTAAAAGATATGTGATTTAACAAGAAACTAAAATATGTACAATTATGGGTAGTTTGTGCATTTCATTCTTTGTTTATACCATGCTAACTTTCTTTACAATGCTTAAAAAAATATATTACTATGCTGACATTTGTTATTGAACTGTAACAATGTATCAAAGAATTATTTAATATTCATGTGTTTTCACATTGTAGAAATTTATTTTTATGAAAAATGCCATTTTTAAAATTCTGTTTTTTAATCTGTTTCTTTCAGTTGTAGCAAATGCAACATCATGTGAAATAAAGAAACTTGATTCTGGAGAAAAATATGTAGTACAAGTAGTGTCTGTTAGCAGCAGAGTTGAAAGTCCTGATGCTGAGATAGTTGAGCAAACAATGTGTAAGATATTTTTGTATGCTTTCAATTTTTGGAGTGGTTTAAGTTATAGAAATCATTTTATTTGATAATTAGGGTAAACCATAAATGTAGAAACCAGGTTAAATATTTTTTTTGTATGATTCACACACACACACACACACACACACACACACACACACACACACACACACACACGCACACGCACACTCAGACACACTGTATATATATATATTTTGTATGATTTATATCATCATCATCAAGCTGCAGGAGAGAAAATAGTGAGTTTGAACGAAAGGTCTTGTGTGAGACATGTGATGGATGGCAGTGAAGCTTAACTTGTGTGCCAACGTTGCCACTGTTAGTTTTGGTGTTTGATATTACCAGCAATATGTACATTCTTACAATATCAGTAACTTTGATTTGGCAGGTGGCCTTGCTTTCAGAAGCTCATCTGTGAATGTCAGAGAACTGCTTAGTGATATATAGAGATGAAAATGCTAATATTCTGCTTTTTTTCAGATTTTATACATTCAGATTTTCATTTTAGAATACATTCAGATTTTCTGGAATTCACAATTTGTCCAAAGTTCTTAATGCAGATATTTGAAGTGAGAAACTCCTTTGCTTAGGAAGTACCATGCATTATCAATGAAGTTTTTGATGTTGCCATGGATAAGTAATTTATAGTAGTTTCAGAATTACTATTTTTTCTGTAAATTGTGTATTTTGCATTTTATGTGAACATCTCAATTTAGTTAATTTTATGAATGCTTAATCAATTATTCCCCTTTCCCCTATTTTTAGATCCTAATCCTATCAAACATGTTCTTCACATTTTGGATTCATTCAATATAACTTTCAAATGGAAGATTCCAAAGGGAAGAAAGGATTACTATATCATCAATTACTACCCTGTAAAAAATCCTTTTCCTCAGTTGTCTCATCAGGTATGTAATAAAGTGAAAGAAATTTGATATGATTAATTTGTCTGTTGTCACGTTCAACCAGTATGTCATATTATGAACAAAAAAAAAAAAAAAAAAAAAGAGAAAAGTGTATAGTCAAGGTTATTCTATGAACCTTTAATGTTTTGAGGCTGACATAAATTTTGCATCTATGTCAAAAGCCAAAGCCCACTCCTCTTACCACTCAGCCACTGAGGGTGCTTATTATTATTATTTTTTCAAATCAGCGGTGGTTACTTATTTAGTGGCATCTGCATTTAGTCAATTGCAGTGTAGTTAAAGAGGTATCTAAAGTATTGAGATACTGTATTTTCTGAGAATAATGCAGCACCAAATACACAGTGATCACGATTAAAATAAGAAAGACGACACCGAAATTTCGGGTGTAAGAAGCACATCTTTTGAATCCGTTCTGACGCAAATTAAATTTATCAAAGCTATTCAAAGTCAATGGAACCGGTATGGAAAACAATAGTATCTGACAAAAGAAAAGTTTTTTAGTCGGGTTTTTAATCCCTCAGATATTGCTGTAAACGGAATCGTGAGCTTATGCCCTCTGGTTGCAGACTTGTGCATTAAGAAAAACATGAATTTATACGAGAAACATTTCGCACCGGAAACGCTCTCCAACACCAAAATAATTTTTTAAATCATACTCTTAGAAACAGAGATATCGACAAAAATAAGATGTGACTTTACGTCCCCTGGTGGGAAAGCCATGCATTGTTTTAGGAAGAAAGTATTCTCAAAAGGTTTTTCCATATGAGCGGTATTGGTCCAAGAAAAAAAAATTTAGTCGAGTTTTCAGTAGCCCAGATTTTGCTACAAATACATCAGAAGCAGAAATTAACACTTATGCCCCCTGGTGGCCAAACCATTCTTTACCAAACATTAAAAATTATGTGAAAAATATTTTCCATCAGGTCTTGTGTGCAATGCAGGAAGAATTTTAGAAGCAGAAATAACGCAGAAAACGCAATTTACCTTTGTGCCCCCTAGCAGAAAGAATATGATTTACTTGAAAATTTTGAGTTTATAAGAAAAACATTTCGCATCGAAAAAACTATCCAACAAAGAAGGAATCTTTCAAATCGGACTCCTAGAAGTAGAGATAGTGAAAAAAATAAGATATATATCTACGCCCCTGGCGTAGAAACCATGCATTATTTCAAGAAGAAAATGTTCCTAAAAGGTTTGTCGACATGAGTAGTATCAGTCTACAAACGATGTTTTTTTCCATCGAGAATTTAGAAGCTCATATTTTGCTGCAAATACATCAGAAGCGGAAATTAAGATTTACGCTCCCTGGTGGCCAAACCATTTTTTTACAAAAATTAGAAATTATGTGCAAGCGATTTCCCACCAAGAGCTGTCTGTATCCGGTGCAGAAAGAATTTTTCAAATCAGAGATTTAGAAGCAGAGATATAGGGGGAAACACAGTTTACCTCTATGCCCCCTAGTGGAAAGTCTATGAATTACTTGAAAATTTTGAAATTATATGAAAAACATGTCTCACTGAAGACACTCCAACAAAGAAGGAATTTTTCAAATCGGACTCCTAGAAGTAGAGATATTGACAAAAATAAGATATAAGTCTATGCCCCCTGGCAAAGAAACTGTGGAATATTTTAAGAAGAAAAATTTGCAAAAAGGTTTATCGATGTGAGTGGCATCAGTCCACGAAAGAATTTTTTCAATTGATATTTTAGAAGCTCAGATTTTATGGCAAATACATCAGAAGCAAAAATTAACACTTACTCCTCCTGGTGACCAAAGTATTCCTTACCAAAAATTTGAAATTATATGCAAAAGATTTTCCATCAGGAGGCATATCCGCTGAAGAAAAAAAATTTCAAATCGGAGTTTTAGAAGAAAAGTTATCGGGAAAAATGTAATTTACTTTTACGCCCCTAGTGGAAAATCTATGCGTAATTTGAAAAAGTAACTATATCTAAATACTCTTCGACATAAATGGAATCGAAAGGTGAAATAATTTTTTCAGTCGGATGTTTAGAAGCAAATATGTGGAATAAAACATATTTTTGAATCCGACATCTGCATTTACGCCCTCTAGTGGCAGCAAAATTGTACACCGTAAAAAAAAGACATATTTTTGAATCCGACATCTGCATTTACGCCCTCTAGTGGCGGGGAAATTGTACACCATAAAAAAAAAGACATTTTTGAATCCGACATCTGTATTTACTCCCTCTAGTAGCGGCGAAATTGTACACCGTAAAAAAAAAGGACATATTTTTGAATCCGACATCTGCATTTACGCCCTCTAGTGGCGGTGAAATTGTACACCGTAAAAAAAAAAAAAACGAAATGAATGATCATCGTTCGCCTATTTCAAGCTTCCCAATGCAAAAAGAATTTTTCGAATCGGACTAATAGTTGCAGAGATATCGTGGGTACAGATAGATGGACGGACAAACCAGTAACATTAGCACGATCTTTATTTACAAAAGACGTGCTAAAAAAAGAATGTGTTCAGAACTGTCTGTAGAAAGAACTGTTGGACAAATCTCCATCAAATTTGGTATGCATGTTTTCTTGAGCATGCAGATTCAGTTTTCAGAAAAAAAAAAAAAAGTTCAAAATTCAATCAGTAGGGTGAAATTTGGTGCTGCTGTTCCCTTAATTTGCATATTATGTAGGTTATCTAACGAATAATTTGCATGTTATGTAGGTTATCTAATGTTTTTCACAAATCTTCGAAAGGTGAAGAGTCGTGGAGCTCACTTTACGTGATCGTACGTTAGTTGTTAATCTATTGTGTCAATGAAGCAGCAATGCAGTTGAAAGAATTTTGACAGTTGAAAGGTTCATGACTTTAATTTTGGACGTCAGTGTATGTAAATCTATTTTAATGTTGCTATACCAGTTATTTAAGAAGTGCTGCGCTCTGTGTATCTCAAGAAATTATCAAGATCCAACTGACCTCATAGTTGGGAACTGTATTCGAGAAGGCACATCACTTCAGATACCTGGGGTAAACATCAATACCAATAATGATATATATATGCATCAGGAAATTAAAGGAAGGCTGGCTGGTGCTAATAAGTGCTACTTCAGTATTATAAAACGCTTGAAATTGAAATTATCTTTAAAAAATCAAAGAAATATTACATGTAAGCTATTCTGTATATGGCCTGCACTTCATATTTCTATGAAACTTAGTCAACAACAAAAGCTGATGAGACATCTTATGACATTTGAAAGAAGAATACAGAGGGAGATATATGCACTCTATGGAATGTAGAGATGGGAAGATGTGAGAGAAGACATGATGAGGAACTTTGACAGCTCTGTAAAAGTCCATGCACCTATCATTTTCTGAAGTAAGAGATGGAAGTGGTTTGGATGTGTGTGTGTGTCTGTGTGTGGAGAGTGGATGGACAAATTGTGAAGGAGGTGCTGTTAAACAAAAGAAATAAGACAAAACCGAGGGGAAGACCCAGGACTAGATGGATGGATGTGGTGCTTGGGGATCTATGAAGAATAAATGCAAGACCTAAGGAGGCATATGATCAAAAGTAATGGAGAGACAAGGGGATGGCTGAAATGGGCCTAATTTTTCTGGTAAGCTGATATTGTACTACTCAGTATTCTGGTAGTTTGTATTTCTTTGTGGAGCTAACCTCTGAATCTCAGAGAACAGCTTAGTGGTATATGTATATACTACTCAGTATATTGGAAATTGAGTGGCTGTTACTGTTGGATAGCATTTAATGCAGGTTTTTGATTTTTTTCTTCTTGTGCTCTTAATGTAGTTAGGGCTTTGAGTAACATTTTCTTTTAAGAATTTAAATAAATAATAATTTATTAATTTAAAAAATACTGTGATAACACATAAAGTAGAAATGCAGTGAAATCTTACTCTCATATCATGATAATTAACACAGCAATTGAGTATAGCTGAAATGACTGTAATTACTGTTTTCACACATGAAATCAATCACATCAGAAAACTTGAAAATTCCTGCTCCACGGCGATGAAATTTTCAAGTTTTCTGATGCGATTGATTTCACGTGTGAAAACAGTAATTACAGTCATTTCAGCTATGTCTGATTGCTGTGTTAACTATCATGACATGTTTGCCGCATATTATGAGAAGAATATTTCTTCCACTCCGTTTATTCTCATATGTTTGGTTGGAATTTGTATAATTTGCAGTTTTCCAGTTACTAGTACTTTATGTAAATCTGCAGTAAAGCTGTAATTTTTTGTTTTGTTTTATCTTATATTCACATAAACATTTTCTTGATTTTAAAAGGTTACAGCTAATGGCTCATACCCAGAGGACATGATGAGTGTTATGATAGGTGAATTGAAACCTGGAGAACTGTATTCCTTTCTATTTTATGTGGTCAGTCATAGCTTACGGAGTGAAGGAGTTGGCTTACAAACAAGGACAAGTAAGATTCTTTTCAGGAAAAAGTACTTTTTCTTCTGATTTTAATGTATCATCAGTGTAATTTTCCTAGCATCTACAGATTGAAATGTAGGACCAGTTTTGATGTTACCACAAAGTTAGTTAGCAGCCTTGCACTGATCAGTAACTCTTATCGCATTTTATTCTCAGTGTCCAGCATTCTTGTGTTCCTAAGTTTGAAAAAGTAAAACACAAATTCATAGACAAAGTTATACTTTATGAGTGTCTAAGTTAACTTCCCTTTACTTTTTGAAAGTTAGTCACGCAGGGATATTGAACACTGAGAACAAAGTTATTTAGTACAAGGATGCTAATTAACCTTGGATGGCAGATGAGTGCAGTGTCACCCAGCTGCCGGGGAGACATTTTATTCACAGGTAATGCATGTTGATTGCTTCATCAGGGAGTAAAGAACCGCTCCGTTCGGTTTCATGCTCATTATACATTCCCCATCTCATATATTCTGCATAATAAGTGTTGAGGCCTAAGTGAATCACCCTTTATAAACTGAATAGACAAATTATTGTATATGCCTACCTAATAAGCTGTTGCTCCACCTTATGCCCTCACAACAGCAGCCAGATGACTTGGTAAGGACTCAGTGAGGTGTTGAAAGCATGGAGGTGGTATTTCCTTCCATGAAGCAAGATTGCCTGTTGTACAGTGTTCTCAGTTGCTTGTGGGATTTGGCAGGCTGACCCAGACCTTTCCAATTTGCTCCATAAACTCTCAGTGGGATTGAGGTCCAGTGATCGAAGGGGGCCATTTGTGTGTGTGAGTGTAGTAAACTCATTTAATTGCTCCTGGAGCCAGTTGGTTGCCAGTGGGAAGTATACAGTGTGGCATTGTCATGGTGTAGAAAGAGAATTGTTACAAACAGGTGTAGGTGGTCAGTGAGGATGTTCACATAACTTGTGCAGGTTATGGAGGTCTCTATGGGTTCAAGGGAGTCCCCTCCCCACGTCAAACCACCCCAGACTCTTATACCACCACCACCACCACCTGCTTTTATGACCCCAACTTGGCAATCTGGGTCCATTGCTTCGTGTGGTTAACATCACACATACACCTTTCCATCTACATGATAGAGTTGAAATCATGATTTGCTAGCCCTGGTGACATGTTTCTAGTTCTCCACACTTCATTTGCGATAGACCTTTGCAAACTGCAGCCTAATCTTTCGCTGTCTTTCAATCAACAAGGGGACACAACATGGAAATCATCTGCTGTAGCCCATTTTTTACGCTTTCCAACCGTAGGTTGAAGAAGCGTATATGCTCCAGCTTTGTCCGTCCGTCCTTCCGTCCGCACGATAACTGGCGTAAAAATGGTTTGATTTCGATAAAATTTTAGTATGTGGTAGGGGACCACCCGGGGACGAACCCTATTGAAAATGGGACCAATGGGGTCAAAGGTCACGACGTAGGAGCAGGATCCATTCCATTGCACTTATACGTCATAACTTGCGTAAATATGGTTCGGTTTCAATGAAATTTTACAATGTGGTAGGGGACCACCTGGATACGAACCCTATTCAAAATGGGTGAATTGGGGACAAAGGTCAGGACATAAGAGCGGGATGCATTCCATTGCCTTTATGCGCCATAACGTGCGTAAAAATGGTTCAATTTCGATGAAATTTCAGTAGTGGTAGAGGACCACTGGGGACGAACCCTATTGAATGTGGACGAAATGGGGTCAAAGGTCAGGACATAGGATTGCGATCCATTCCATCGCCCTTATCCCATATTATTAACGTGGACGTCAAGTAATTTTGCTTCCTATATTTCCAATGGAAAAACTTTTGTACACATTTCCTTCACAATTAATGTGTTCCCAAGGATGAAACTTTGAACATCGATTAAAATAACTTCTTAGTATAACTTTAATACCTTATATTTTCTAAAACATAACCATAATTATATTAAAAATCAATAACTTTTCCTTTGGTGGTGTTGAAACCAGAAAAAGAATGGCGCGACCTGTCTTTGATGATGTCAGTAGACAAACAAATGTTGAATTGATTGCATAATTATGGTTATGTTTTAGAAAATATTAGGTATTCCAAGTTATAAAATGAAGCTATTTTAATCGATGTTCAAATTTTCATCCTTGGGAACGCATTAATTGGGAAGAAAAAAGATGGCGCAACCTGTATTTTCATGATGTCAGCAGTCAAGCAAATGTGCGGATCCTATTAAAGTTTTATGACGTCACACTTTTGCTAGCAGATGGCCGCGATTCCCATCTGCCTCATTACGTCACGCGTTGTGTGCGTATGTTCGTCTGCACAATAACTTGCGTAAAAATCGTTCGATTTCGATGAAATTTTAGTATGTGGAAGGGAATCACCTGGGAAGGAACCTTATTGAAAGTGAACAAAATGGTATCAAAGGTGAGGACATAGGAGCGGGATCCATTCCACTGTTCTTATGCATCATAACTAACGTAAAAAAGGTTCGATTTCGATTAAATATTAGTATGTGGTAGGGGATCACCTAGGGACAAACCCTATTGAAAATTGGCGAAATGAGGGTCAAAGGTCAGGACATAGGAGCGGAATCACTTCCATCACCATTATGCGTCATAACTTACGTAAAAATGTTTGGTTTTGGATGAAATGTTAGTATGTTGTAGGGGCCTGCCTCGGGACGAATCCTATTGAAAATGGGTGAAATGGGTCAAAGGTTAGGACACAGAAGCGGGGTCTATTCCATAGCCCTTATACATTATAACTTGCATAAAATTGCTTCGATTGCGACAAAACTTTATCATGTTATTTCGGAGGTATACTGAACCAGTTCTGTTGAATATCATCGAAATGGGATCAAAGGTCAGGGCATAGGAGTGAGATTTATTCCACAGCCATTTTATGATTTCTAGTATGTTGGAAAGCGTATCATAATCAATGCATTGCATGATTTTACTAACTTGTTAGATTCATCCTATTGTTTGGCATTTTGAAAGCCAAGGGTATGAACACTGCAAAAGTCGTATTATAGTTCATTGTTCTCCTGTCATGGATGTGGAGAATAGAGGCACCAAGTTTGGAATGCAGTAGCAGCAAATACAGTTTCCTCCTGATTGTAAAATAATGATTAAAAGCACGCAAACGTTTTTATTTGGTTTTCCGGAAATATTCATAGCTACAATACGCCAAGAAAAAAAATTATCAGGTCAGGCAAAATACTATCTAACGAGATCTGTTTACCTTCTATGGTCTCGGTGTTATCCTTTTTAACGGTAGAGTTTCAAATTAGTGATTCGCCACTCCCCCTTCCCTTCTGCCTTCTTTGTTTATTTTCCTTCGTGCATTTACGATGCTTTGGGAATGCTTGCTTTTGTCCTTGCTGTTTAAAATAAGATTTTTTCCATTCCGGACCTAAGATTTTTCGATTTACGATTTCACCCGCCTTATTTTCCAATACTGTATTGTGAGGATACGCTCTTTACCCATCCCCGAAGGTTTTATGGCGAATCTTATTTATGTGCATAATCCGGTCGTTCAGTGCTTTTGGTGCAAGACCCTGATACTAGCGCTTTTTTACGCTTTCCAACCGTAGGTTGAAGAAGCGTATATGCTCCAGCTTTGTCCGTCCGTCCGTCCGCACGATAACTGGCGTAAAAATGGTTCGATTTCGATGAAATTTTAGTATGTGGTAGGGGACCACCTGGGGACGAACCCTATTGAAAATGGGACAAATGGGGTCAAAGGTCACGACGTAGGAGCGGGATCCGTCCATTGACCTTATGTGTCATAACTTGCGTAAATATGGTTCGATTTCAATGAAAGTTTACTATGTGGTAGGGGACCACCTGGGGACGAACCCTATTGAAAATGGGACAAATGGGGTCAAAGGTCACGACATAGGAGCGGGATCCTTCCATTGACCTTATGCGTCATAACTTGCGTAAATATGGTTTGATTTCAATAAAAGTTTACTATGTGGTAGGGGACCACCTGGGGACGAACCCTATTGAAAATGGGACAAATGGGGTCAAAGGTCACGACGTAGGAGCGGGATCATTCCATTGCCCTTATGCGTCATAACTTGCGTAAATATGGTTCGATTTCAATGAAATTGTACTATGTGGTAGGGGACCGCCTGGGGACAAATCTTATTCAAAATGGGTGAAGTGGGTTCAAAGGTCAGGACATAATAGCGGGATGCATTCCATTGCCCTTATGCGTCATAACGTGCATAAAAATGGTTCGATTTCGATGAAATTTTAGTATGTGGTAGGGGACCACCTGGGGACGAACCCTATTGAATGTGGACGAAATGGGATCAAAGGTCAGGACATAGGATTGCGATCCATTCCATTGCTCTTATCCCATATTATTAAGGTGGACGTCAAGTAATTTTACTTCCTATACTTCCAATGGAAAAACTTTTGTACACATTTCCTAAACATTAATGTGTTCCCAAGGATGAAAATTTGAACATCGATTAAAATAACTTTATTATAACTTGGAATACTTAATATTTTCTAAAACATAACCATAATTATATTAAAAATCAATAACTTTTCCTTTGGTGGTGTTGAAACCAGAAAAAGGATGGCTCGACCTGTACTTTGATGACGTCAGTAGACAAACAAATGTTGGATTACATAATTATGGTTATGTTTTTGAAAATATTAAGAAGTTATAAAATGAAGCTATTTTAATCGATGTTAAAATTTTCAACCTTGTGAATGCATCAATTGTCCAGAAAAAAGACGGCGCTACCTGTATTTTCATGACGTCAGCAGACAAACAAATGTTGGATTGCATAATTATGGTTATGTTTTAGAAAATATTAAGTATTCCAAGTTATAAAATGAAGATATGTTAATCGATGTTCAAATTTTCATCCTTGGGAACGCATTAATTGGGAAGAAAAAAAAATGTGTACAGAAATTTTTCCATTCGAAGTACAGGAAGCAAAATTACTTGACGTTCACCTTAAAGGAGCAATTCTTGTATGTATGTAAATTTTATTTTGAAAACAGCTCTAAGAATTTTGATGAAAGTCGTTAACCTACCATTTCCTGGTACTAGAAATCGATTTAGCTTGATCTCGACTTTAGGAAAATTTGTTTAGTGGGTTAAATAACCATCCCGAATTACCAAGTTTGTTGTAGTGTGGTGTCATGGCGTCGCCCCACTAGATGTTGGCGCGCGGTCATGCCATCTATCTCATTACGTCACATGTTGTTTGTGGATTCTATTAAAGTTTTATGATGTCACACCTTGCTAGCAGATGGTCGCGATTCCCATCTGCCTCATTACGTCACGCGTTGTGTGCGTATATCCGTCTGCACGATAACTCGCGTAAAAATAGTTCAATTTCGATGAAATTTTAGTATGTGGTAGGGGAACACCTGGGAAGGAACCCTATTGAAAGTGAACGAAATGGGGTCAAAGGTCAGGACATAAGAGCCAGATCTATTCCACTGCTCTTATGTGTGATAACTAACGTAAAAAAGGTTCGATTTCGATTAAATTTTACTATGTGGTAGGAGACCACCTGGGGACAAACCCTATTGAAAATTGGCGAAATGGGGTCAAAGGTCGGGACATAGGAGCGGAATCACTTCCATCGCCATTATGAGTCATAACTTACGTAAAAATGTTTCGATTTGGATGAAATGTTGGCATGTTGTAGAGACCTGTCTGGAAACGAATCCTATTGAAAATGGGCAAAATGGTGTGAAAGGTTAGGACACAGGAGCGGGATCTATTCCATAGCGCTTATGCATCATAATTTAAGTAAAATTGCTTTGATTGCGACAAAACTTTATCATGTTATTTCGGAGATATACTGAACCAGTTCTGTTGAATATCATCCAAATGGATCAAAGGTCAGGGCACAGGGGTGAGATTTATTCCACAGCCATTTTCCTCATTACTTGAGTAATGATTTCTGGTATCTTGGAAAGTGTATCATAATCAATGCATTGCATGATTTTACTAACTTGTTACTATGGTTTGACTGACAGTCTTTGTGGTATAAGTTTGCAGACCTGCCTTCACTAAATCTCAGCATTGTCTGCTTCTCGGTAGCCATGTGATTCCTTGTAATAATGTAGGACAGTCTGTGGTCACCATTCAAGTCAATTGCATGTGCAGGGACAGAAAAAAATATATATCTCTTAGATACACCTGTAAATTTTTTGGACATTTTTATATATTTCATATTAAAATTTTCTTTATCTCACATGCCAAAGCAAGCACATGGTTTGTTTGCACAAACTTTGGAATCCATTTCAACATTGGGGTAACGCAATTGAAACGTCTCACTGTTCACTCTAATGGTTTTTGACAGCTTTAAGCCAGAAATAGTCATAGCATATCGAGATTTGTAAGACTTTCTGTGGAACCTGTCCCCTGTCATTACAATGTCAAGGCAGAGAAATGCAAAGTTGTGTTTGAACAAAGAATAGGTTTTACTATAAAAGCGGATGGCTTCTTAGCCATAGGGCATTTAGGATTCTGAAGTGGAAAGTTGAGGATCACCATAGAGTCTGGCCAGTAGCGGATTTGAGTTATAAGAGGGTATGGGCAGTGGCCACACTCACTAAAAGACTTTTATTTTCTTTGGTATGGGAGCCCATGTCCTAGATCCAGAGGGCTTCTGTGAATAATTTTCCGGGTGGGGAAAAGTGAGATTTAACTAAGCTTTCTGCAGAGTTATATGATCACCCTATAAGCTAGTTATCGCTGGATATTATAGTAAACTCTGTTGTTACCCGACTTATGCCTCTTCAATTCATTAAGTTGCATGAATTCTTGCAACTCACCTCAAAATCAGATGTAAAAGATGAGATAACCATAGTCCTATTGCGCACTGAAAGAACCTAAGCAAAGCTGTTTGGCAGTGTTTTACATAGATTCATCACATTTGGACTAAGAACTGCTGCAGTGCCCCTACAGTATGTTTATGGCCACATCTCTCCCTCATTGGTTGGAAGTTTTGCTGTATTTCGCATAGTCTTGGTATGAACATGCAGTAGTCTCACTTGGAAATCCCAACAGTTCAGCAGTTGTGGCGATTAAACAACGGGCCTTCTTCACAGCCACTATCTTGCCACAGGTCAAACTCACTTATGTTGCTGCCTTTACCCATGATTACTTTTCCATGACTTGTTTCCAATTTGTAGAGACCTGCTGTATTTATGAGAATTGCAAATTTCAGCATCTTGTGTGACTGGACGTGATACTTCTGCTTTGCATTGTTACAGGGATTTTGGAAATTTTAAGGCATTTTTGTATTAATTAATTTCTCTGAACAAGGAATTTTCTAGGCGTGTTTCAAAGATGCTATCTAAGGTGGCATTGGTAATTAGACTTGTAAAAGTGAGTTTCACAGCAAATCGTTACTTTGCCTGAAAGGTCATTTTAGAAAACTCTTAAGTGCTTAAATTGTTTTACTAGCCTACACTGAAATCATGGGTATTGTCATCAGCAAGTGATTCTAGATTGCATAATTAGTTTATTGTTTCAGAGACACCAGAACTCTTCAAGCTAGTGACAGACACAAGGGGAACAAGAGGAGAGAAAAGTCTGGAGGAGACAAAATTTAGGGGATGATACTTTGAGGAAGAAGGATTTTTGAAAAGCGAGCTGAGAGTAGGTTGGGTAGAAGATGGCTTCGGGACTGGGAAGTGAGAATAAGTCAATGAATTAGAAGATAAATTAGGTGGAACATGTAGATGACAAGTAGAAAGTAAATAAATCCTAATTAATTCAGCAATCTATCCAATATGAAAACTAAACAGTAATAAATAACCTATTTGACATTGCAAATGCTCCTGATACTTTTTGTGAAGTACAATTCTTTTGTTGCAACTATAAAAAGTTGCTACGAGGCATAAACTGTTGAACCCCATGACAACTTTATTCTTTCACATGAATGACTCCGCTAACAGCATATTGTTATCGAGGTGTATATAATAGTTAATCCATTCAGTGTGGTTAGTGACACAAGTTCCAAAGAAGGACCAAGAAGCAAGACTGTCCTACTATGGTAATATTTTGAGAAAGGACTAGGAATTCATGAGCTGTGCAGCATTTACATGGAACCCCACCTGGACAGCAAACTAGGTGACTTAACATAACCTAGGCTTATGACTTTACCTGCACCGTCTTAGTGTAGACCTCGCAGGGAAATGCGGAACTCTCTCAAAAAGTTTGGGATTAATAGGATCCCTGACGGCGTTCCGACAGCTAGCCTGTCAGTCACCGGAAACCACAGTCTTCCACTCGGACAGATTCGGTCTAGAGACCTGTGGGGATCTGCCTCCCCACGGGACCGGTACCTTACACCCTTCTGTCACAACCAGTGTGTGCGACGTGCTATGGGCAGTTGGGGCAAGCAACTTTTTCAAAAATATCCCATCTCGTGGCCGGGAGATCGCCCGCCAACGCGAGTTTTTGGGACAAAAGTCCTTTATTTGGTATCAAATCTGATTACATGCACATTTCACTATGAGGGTCCCATGCACCCCTCTCACAAACATTCAAACACTGAGAAATATTAAAAACACATCACAAAAACAACATGGTCCACAGCGCTAGGGCCGGTGCTGTGGTGATGACCCCGGGCCAGGGTCATCAAAAATACCTTGGTCAATAGACCCAAAAGCTCAATATCGAGAGCAGAGTACCTCCGAGGGTACAACCATCTGTCAACCATAGTTGACCCGGCTCTTCCTTTGCTCAAGTTCCCTAATAAGACTAGGGCACGTCTTACTGAAGCTGGAGTGAGAGACGTCCAGCTTCAGGCGGAACTTGGCATTCGCAGCAGTGCAATTGCTGCACTTCGGTGCGGCTGCACACTGGTGGTGCTGGTGCCCAACTTCACCGCAATTGCCGCACCTTGTTTCTGACTCGGGGCAGTTGCCTCGGAAATGACCAAAGCCATTACACCGAAAGCACCTGACCTCCCTCAAAAATTCCTTTAGGTGGAACACTAACCAACCCAAGTTCAGTGTCTTCCGCCTCACCAAGTGCTTGAAGGCCTTGGGCTCCACGTCTGCCACCCAGTGGACCCTACCTCCCTTGCCCTTGATGGGGAAACAGGCTTTGAACCCGTTCTCGAGCTCTGGGTTCTGCCCGCAAACCGCCTGCTCGAACTCTTTCCCTGAGAGATCCTGACTTAACATAAGATAGATTTCTGCGAATGATGACATGGAAAAGAAATTAAAGAGCAAGTTAGCACAACAAAGGAAAGGGTGGCAAAAGAGGATCTGCAACAGCAATCCCCACTAGATGAGGGACTAATCATGCTGCAGAAAAAGAATATTGTACTATTTATGGAACAAAAAGAATTGTATGTGAATGTATACAAGTGTGGTGCCATCAACATATCATTGTAGCGGAAGAGGAATAATTTGCATTTTATGCAGGTGCCCTGACATGTATCCTTGTGTATTAGCAAGATTGTAGTGATTAATTAAAGATATTTTTATCTTATAAGAAAAGTAATATTATAATGATCGATCATGAGAGTTATTTTTCAGTTATGTAATCATCCTGTTATTTTTTTAGAATCAGTTAAGTAATTGGTATAAAAAGTATGTCAAAATGTAAGCTTTACATCTTGTATATTTTAAAATGTATTTTTCTTTTCAGTGCCTGTCATTGACTCTGTTATCCACATTGTGACAGATGAACAGGAAACCAAGACCTTAGGCATAAAGTACACCCCAACTCCTATACGGAATGTTGTATTTGATCGATATCGTTTTCAGCTGAGTGGCACTAATATTCCGGCTCAGGAAAAACTTCAAAATGATACTAATCGTCTTGTGATTTTTGATAATCTCGTACCGGGTCGTTTGTATAATATCAGCATATGGACTGTTAGTGGAGGTGTATATAGCGTGCCAATATACAGGCAAGCCAGATTATGTAAGTATGCATTAGTAAATAAACACCTTTTACTTATTTTATTATCATCTCTAAGGTTGACATTTTGAAATATTCAAATGAATTTCTGCTTCACATGAAATAAAAAAAACAAAAACGAAATGGAAATATTCCTTTTTAAGGAATTAAAAACAAACAAACAACATCTTAGTGAAACAGCCTCAATGTTGCTACTTTAGGAAAGGAATTTTTATTATGCATGGTATTAATTCAATGAAGGAAGAAATATTCTTCATAATATTAGGTGTGCAACTTAATTCTCGGCCACAGGCACGACACGTATATAGCAAATCAGATACATACCTAATCAGGGAAATAATCCCTGTTGTGTTGGATACATTTGTCAGGGAGCTGCCGAATGCCTCTGCGGAAAAAAGAGGGCTGTTTCGAGTTGATAAAGTCATCAATACTTGTGTGGACCTCCTCGACAGAAGTGAAGTGCATATCACTCGGGTGATGTTGCAGGGAGCGAAAGAGGTGATAATCCGACGGGGCGAATGCTGAAGAATACGCCGGGTGGGGCAAAAATCTCCCATCCCAGGTCGGTGATAGTGTTTAAAGTCGTTTTCATGGTGTGAGGACGCGCGTTATCCTGAAGCAACAGAACCGACCTTCTGCCCTTGCTGGTGTATGGCCTTTTCGCCTCTATTGCGTCACTTGCATGAATGAGTTGCTGACAATAACGCTCAGCATTGACCGTTTCACCAGGTTTGAGCAACTCGTAGTGTACGACACCGTGCTGATCCCACCATATGCACAGCAAGAACTTCCTGGCATGAATATTCGGTTTGGCGGTACTGATGGTAGGCTGACCTGGATAAGCCCACAATTTGCACCGCTTAGGATTATCGTAGAGGATCCACTTCTCACCACAGATCAAATTCTTGTGGAGGAAATCCTTCTGGAATCTGGAGAGCAAGGACACAGCAACATCGTAGCGCCTAGACTTGTTTGCAGCTGTGAGTTGGTGGGGCACCCAACGGCCCTCCTTGTGAATCCGTCCAAGCTTGTGCAGGTGCTTATCGTCAAACCACATCATAACAGTTCTTGCTTTATGGCTCGGTGCATTATCCTGCTAGTACCAACAAGGCTCGGTTATATAGTATTGGAGTTGGTAGTTACAAAGAACTATTTCAATTTTTCCTATGTTGTATGTTCAGTTACAAAGAACTATTTTCAAATTTTCCTATGTTTATTAAATTGTGACTCATGTATATGTGATATAAAATTTTTTTATTTAATAACTTTTGATTCTTACAATTAAGTATGTTGGCTTTTAAAATACTATGTAGTTTTTATGGTTCTTACTTCCCAGTATTTTAGCCCAGTGAAGACTTCTTTGAAGCAGGATTTCTTAAGAGTTATGAAGTGAAGAGTATGATATTTGTTAATTTTTTCTTTAGTAAAAACTGTATAGATTTTTATAAACAGGCATTTTTTTTATTACTAATGTTTCAGGTAACACCCTCTTCATCATTACTTTTATATTTACCTCAGAAATTTTTCTTTGGGTTTTTTTAGATCCAGAGTCAGTTGAAGAAATCACTGCACCTAAAATAACTGACATCTCTATTACCCTTACATGGAGTGTTCCTCCTGGAGACAAAGATGGTTATGAAGTGCAGTATCAAGATCATGAGGGCAATCTTGCCAGGAATGTGACCATTAGGAATCGCATCAGTTATGAAGGACTCAGACCACACCATAACTATACTTTTCTTGTTGCTGTTCTCAGCGGTTATCATACTTCTACAACAGTTCGTGGACGCCCCATCTCCAGAACATTCCATACTTTAGAATCAGGTAGGCAACCTTTTTTCTTCAGTTTTGAGTTGATATCGTACTTTTTATGAATAAGGACAACACAATGAACTACTTCTGACTTTCATAAATTTTACCAGCAACTCAGCGCAGTTTACTTTTAATTAATTTGTTTACAGATTTTTATATTTTTTTTTACTAAATCAAGAAGAAAATTGAAAAAATTGCAATTACCATTATACATATACATGTACAAAATTAAATTGAAAAGCATCTGCGCTTTAAGTAACAAACTTATCTCAACAAACTTGTTTTTCCATTTATAGTACCTGAAATAAAAAATTCCCTGAAATCACAAATTCCCTTAATTTACATTTGTTAATAAAATTCACATAAATTGGAAAAGTTAAAATCATTTACAATTATAAACTTCAAAATTATAAAAAAATATTTACAACATTTAAAAATTTCTTATGTGTAAAAGAAATTATGAAGGCATTTTCCCAAGACACAAGAGTCTTCATGAAGATAGTCTTCATAATAATTTTTTACTAGTGTAATAAGAAATTTTTGAATATTTAAATGTTGTGTTTAAACTTTATATTTTATAATTGTATATAATTTAAATTTTTAATTTATGTGAATTTTATTAACATGAATAAGGGAATTGGTAACTTCAGAGGATTTTTATTTCTCATACTGTACATGGAAAATGCAATGTTTGTTAAGGTAATTTGGTTCCTTAAAACATAGGTGTTTTGTTTTTACTAAATGTTAAAAATGTCATGATAAAATATAGAAATGTAGTTGGCAGTTTATTTTGCGCTGTACTCATTTGCATGGTAGGTACACTTTTCCAGTCTTATAACTGTGAGTTTGAGTGAAGTTAGTTTTTTTTTTTAATTTGTTGATTTCAATATTTTTTTTACATTTAAGCAATTTGCTTTTTAATTTGGAGATAAATGAATGAAAAATCAAAAACCCATAAATTGGTAAAGCAGAGTAGCAAAATTAGGTGTGTGTGTGCGTGTGTGTGTGTGTGTTTATTTATTTCCCTTACATAATTTACTTGTGCGTGATGGATAATATTAGTGTGCAAACATTTGGATGCCCAAGACATAACTATTCTTGTAGCATTTTCAACTAATTTCTGGTATTGCAAATATTGTTATATAATCTGGAGCATTGTGAGTTTATGTTGAGTTATGATAATTAACTTCATTTGAGAGAAGGTGTAATACAATAAAACCTGTTTGAGATGGAACCTGCGTGAAATGGAACTTGTTTTTGGTCTTGAAATCAAAGATAGAAATTATGTACTATTTACATGTTTAACACAGACATGCAAATGTCAGAAGAGTAAATGTACCTTGTAACAATGGAAAGTTCCCAGATGTTCTTGTGCTGTCAATAAATACAAAATATTGCATGATATAAAGTGGAATGATGAATTCACATGAAACAAATTTGCTTGAAGTTGAAGATAACATAATGAGAGAGAGAGAGAGAGAGAGAGAGAGAGAGAGAGAGAGAGAGAGAGAGAGAGAGATTGAGATTGTTTTGGGGTTGTTTACAGAAACACATTGTTGCAGCACATCCACTGTTTCTCTTCTCTTTAAGCACATAGTACGACTCAGATTTGGGTTATGTGTTCAACTTTGCTGAATGCAACATGCCAATTTATTATGCAAATTTTGCGTTTAGGTTTTTTACTTGTTATGCAGTAATTACATGGTTTTATTATTTGAGTTTTGAAGTATTTGCATACTTTCTTTGTTCTGTTCTGTTCATTTATATTTGCTTTTTAAAGGGGATATACAACTGGATAAACAATTTTGTGGTATTATTGTTCCTTAATTTTATTTATTAAATATGAATATAGTATTAGATTTACAAGATTTGTTCTTGATTTATGAATTCTTATGTTCACCTTGTCCTGTTCGCAGTTACATCGTTGTTAGATTAGATCTTTGCTGTCTTCATATTCGGAACACGTCCTTTGTTATATCCTTCTTCTAGCCTTTAGGTGATCAGGTGTTTAAGACTTCTATAGTTGAAATCCAATGGCTTCCTTTATTTCGCATTAAATCCAGTTTTTGTCGGAAACCTTGTTGGAGATTTTGAATTTTAGGTCCAGTCGGAATTCTAACGAAAGTTCGTTAATTTAGCTGTTAAGCCTTACTCACAATAAAAGTTATTTTATAACGTAATATATTTGCAGATACATTGCCAACTTTTTATACATTTGAATACTTTTGGTGATTAAAAATTTTTTACACCATTTTCTCCCAGTCGTACTTCTCTTTTTTGGATGCATTTTGCGCAGCAATCTTTGCTGGCATTTTCAACAACTGGTTGTTGACAAATTAATCTTGTCTGTGATTAGTTCAGCTTTCTCCTGTGATGCATGTGCCATTTGATGTCATAGTTTTTTTTGCATCATAACCAATCATTTCTTGTATATTATGGTTTCATTTTCTTTGTTTTCTGTTTTTTAATTTCTTTTCTTCTTCGATGATATGTTTCCAGGCATAAGATAAATTTGTAGGTGTATTGGTATTACAGTTTGTAATTTTTGTCTTCTTATATAGCAGTTTGTATTTTTTGTCTTCTCTATATACATCGCTTCGGCCGTCAATATTTTGCACCATTTGTTATGTTGCACTATTATTTCAATATTTTCCCAATCTGGTGTGGTCTGATTCTTTGCACAATAATCTATTGATAATGTTTTATTTTGTTGTTTGTTCCAGTTTTTTAGTTGTTCACTTAGTCGTATTTCTAGGTTTCTTTTCGTGCTTCCTATGTAATGTATGAGTATTTTAATTGATTGTCCTGTTCCTTGATTGGAATTCTGTATATGCCTGCTTTTTTCAGTATGCTAGTTTTTTTCTGGGTTTTGTACAGTTGTTCTTTTTATATCTTTTACTTTAATTCCTATGTAAAGGTTTGCTTTTTTGCATATGTTTTGAATAGTCTTCGTAATTTCTGGTATGTAAGGGATTGAATTGCAAAATCTTTTTTCCATTTTATTATTTTCTTTTGCCATCATCATCATCATTGTCAACCATTATCAATCCACTGCTGGACGAAGGTCTCCCCAAGTTTCCTCCACAACGGTCTGTCTTGTGCCAGTCTCCTCCATGTCACTCCCGCATACTTTCGAATTTCATCCACCCATCTTCCATGTGGTCTTCTTCTGGGTCTTTTCCTGTCCCTTGGAATCCAATCTAAAATTTCGGCTGTCCATTGATGGTCTGTTCTTCTGGCAGTATGTCCAGCCCATTGCCATTTCAGGGATTTAACTCTGATCATGATGTCTTCCACTCTTGTCATTTTTCGGATCCACGTGTTCCTCTTCTTATCTCTCCTGGTTACACCAAGCATGCACCTCTCCATGCTACTTTGAGTTGTCTGCAGCCTTTGTATGTCTCTTTTAGCTAAGGTCCACGTCTCTGCACCATACGTAAGCACTGGAAGGATGCATTGATCAAACACTTTTCTTTTAAGACATAATGGCATATTGCTCTTGAAAATTATGCTGTTTCTTCCAGAAGCTCTCCAGGCAAGTTTTGTACGCCGATTAATTTCTTCACCAATGTGACCCTCACTTGATATCTGCTGTCCAAGATAAACGTACGTGTCTGTTATCTCCAGCTTTTCTCCATCAATCGATAAATCTTTATTTCTTGTAAAAGCATTGTACATCACTTTTGTCTTCTGAAAGTTCATTTTTAATCCCACTTCTTTACTCTTGTCAGCAAGTTCCTGGATCATACTCTGTAGCTCTGATGGGGTAGTTGTAAAAATGACTATGTCATCAGCAAAACGAAGGTGGGTTAGATAATCTCCATTAATCTTTATCCCTTTGTTTTCCCAGTTCAGTGATTGAAAGACATTTTCCAATGTGGCATTAAAGAGCTTTGGAGATATGGTGTCACCTTGTCTCACTCCTTTTCCAATTTTTATGTGTGTTGTATTTTCAAACAGCCGAATCTTTGCACTTGCATTTTCATAGATGTTATTAATAATATTAATGTATGCATCTTCAATACCGCAGGATTTCAGAGCCATTGCAACTGCTGATGGTTTCACCGAATCAAAGGCTCTTTCATAATCGATAAAGGCCATGCACAATGGAAGTTCATATTCCCTCGCTCTTTCAATTAGTTCTCTCAGTACGTGGATATGATCTATTGTGCTGTAGCCACTCCTGAATCCAGCTTGTTCTCTCGGTTGAGCCATGTCCAGTGTCACCTTCAAGCTGTGTGAAAGAACTTTAGTGAAGATTTTATAAACCACTGATAGGAGGCTGATAGGTCTGTAGTTCCTGAGATCCTCAATGTCACCTTTTTTATGTAGCAAGATCATTGTAGCGTTGTTCCAATCCTCAGGAATTTTCCCTTCATTAAGGCATCGAGTGAAAATTTGGGCGAGTACTGTTTCGATTTCTCCACTTGCTTCTTGTATGATGTCTACAGTAATTCCATCTTCTCCTGGAGCTTTTCCCCGCTTCATGTTCTTGACTGCATGTGCAACTTCTGCTGGAAGGACTGGAAGAACTCTGGTACTGGTACCTTTCATGATGTCTGGAGTACATGTATCATCCCTTTCATATAATTTGGAGTAGAAATCTTTCACTCTTGTCAAAATTTCGCCTCTATTTCTTGTTACAGAACCATCTTCTTTTCTCAGTGCCATAATCTGTTTTTTCCCCTTACTGAGATGTCCCTTAGCTATCTTTAGGCTTTGGTTGTTTTCAATTGCTTTCCTTACCAGTTCACAGTTGAATTTCCTTACGTCTTCAGTGATACTTTTTCTTACTGTCTTGCATAGCTCTATATATTCCACTTTGGAAGTCACATCTTCTTTAGTTGTCCTCATCACTCTTCTTTTTTGCATCAACATTTTGGTTTTTCCTGATAATTTGTTCACATGCAATTTGTTCTTAGACCCAGCTAATTTTGTTGCTGTTTCCATAAGAGCTTTGGTTACTTTTCTGTTAACTTCAGAAATATCCACTTCTTCCGATGTTAGGCCTTCTAAAGCAGAGAATCTGTTCTTCAGTTCCAATTTGAAGGTATTATGGTGTTTTTTAAGGTTGGTTATGTCAATACATTTTGTTTGTCTTATGAGCTTGCTACGTTCGAGTTTAGTGTTGAGGTGCATCTTACATTTCACCAATCTATGGTCACTACCTGTGTTGAACTTGTTTAGCACACTGCAGTCTTCTATGACGAATTTTTTGTTACACATAATAAAATCAATTTCACTTGTCGTCCCATTTGGATGTCTCCATGTCCATTTCCTGTGTGGCTTTTTCTTGAAGAAGGAGTTCAAGATGAAAAACCCTTCTGCCTCTGCAAACTCTACGAGAGTATTTTCACGCTGGTTTCTGTTGCCGTGACCAAATTTACCTACTGAAGTTTCATTCTGTTGCCGTTGCCCTATTTTTGCATTGAAATCTCCCATAATTATCTTCAAGTGCTGCTTACCTTTATTATTTAAATCACGAATTTCCTCATAAAATTCTTCAATTTCTTCTTCAGCATGACTTGTGGTGGGTGCATAAGTTTGAATAATCTGAGCCTGGTATCTTCTCGAGAGTTGGATAACGAGTCGTGCAGCTCTGTCAGAGGAACTTTCAACTTCTACAACTTTATCCTTCAGTTTCTTGTTTATTATAAATCCAACACCACTAGTTCTGCCAGTATCTGTCCCACGATAGTAGAAGAGATGTCCACTTTTCAGTTCAATGAGATCTTCTCCTTTTCTCCTTACCTCACTTAGCCCGACGATGTCCCACTTGATCCTTTGTAGTTCCTCTTCCAATTCAAGAAGCCTTGAATCAGAAGATAGGGAGCGTCCGTTGTACGTAGCCAAGGTCAGCATCAGATGGCAGCCTAGTCCGGTCCTCCGGGGATTCTTAGCACCCTCTGCCTTCATGTCGCACTGGCCGCTGCCTTGGCCAGGTACATTCCAGCTGCCGGAGACTGAGGGCCAGGATTTAAGTTGTGGAGTCATTTTGGAGGGGTTTGGCCATAACTCACCACACTGGCCAAGCGGGTTTGTGAGTGTGGGATAGCATTTCCTCTAATCCCGATGGTATAGTTATACCGCTATTGGCGGTCAAATTTCATAAAGAAATTTGCTTTTGCCATATTGTGTGGTATATCAGGATTTAGATTCATTATTATTTTGTCTGTATCCATATTCTTTTGCCAGGGTTTTTATCGAACATATTTCTTTATGAAATTTATTTCATAAAAAAATATTTACTTCATAAAAAATAGTTGTTGAAAATACCAGCGAAGATTGCGCAAAATGCATCCAGAAACGGAAATACGACTAGGAGAAAACAATGTAAACATTTTTTAATCGTTAAAAGTATTCAAATGTATAAAAAGTCGACAATGTATCTGGAAATATATTACGTTATAAAATATCTTTTATTGCGAGTATGGCTAAATTAACGAACTTTCATTAGAATTCCGACAAATGCTGGGCCTGTTCGAAATTCCGAACCTCCAACAAGTTTTCCAACAAGAATCGGATACGTACAGCAAAACGAAGGAGGTGATTGGATTTCAACTATAGAAGTCTTAAATACCTGATCACCTAAAGGCTACAAGAAGGATATAACAAAGGATGTGCTCAGAATACGAAGACAGCAAAGGATCAAATCTAACGATGATGTAACTACGAACTGGACGAGGTGCACATAAGAATTAAACAGGGTTCCCACGCTACCTGGAGAACCGGGAAATCAGGGAATTGTCAGGGAAAAAAATATTGGCTCAAAAAGTCAGGGAAAACATGAATTTTCGTAAAAAAATCAGGGAATTTTGAAATTTTATTTCGTAAGTCAGGAAATTTGGGGAGTTTCTAAAATAAAATACTTTTTCCTCTGTGTTTGATCTTTCCCCGTGTTTAACATTTCGTTTAGTTCACTCCCAAGGACCGAACTGCAGGTTAAAGGGGAAGGGGGTGAAACTAACGTATTTGGCAGAGTTCTCCGTCATTGCAGCCACGTGGGGAGGAAACCCCTACGGTGTCTACTAGGAAATGAAAAGGGTGAGTAGTGTTGGAGTGAGAGTGGGAAGTGATGCCTGTGGAGGGGTTACGATGGAGTGACCAAAGCACTTCCTGCCCCCTTCATGCCTTTGTTTGACTGCCAGACTGGGGATAAAAATGGTGAAAACTAACTTTTTCTATTCTTCATGAAACTGTCTGAAATTTTTACATACACCATAATTGGTTAACAGAAGCTGACCTCTAAAATTTCGCGTGCATCGGTAAAGAACTTTTGAAATTATCCTTTAAAATTTTTAATGGAATAAATCTTTAATGTAGCACTCTTACTGATTGTTTCTGGTGAGCTTTGCCGTGCCTCAGTACATTTTAAGCTGGGAGAGCTAAGAGCTTACTGGTGAAGGGTCACTAAACGGGCTTTGAGCGGTCGCAATGACTGCGTGTGCTAACTGAGTTATTGCCTTCTTTAACATTCCGAGACTCTTTTTCGGAGTAAATGTTTATGTTTCACTGAATATGTTGCAGAATGCTTTTCATTCTTTTTTACTGCTATTTAGAAAGATGACGATGTGTTCGTATTCTATTTTTTTCCCCTCTTTTCTCTGCAAGAAAAGATTTCGCTTCAATGTTTGACTTTTAAGTTTGCGTGCTAAATATTTCAATGACTACATCTATTCCTTTTTAATTTTTTTTATTTTGATATTTATTATAACCGCATAATAAAGTTATGAATTCACTCTCCGCGAGAAGCGTGCTGCAGGATGACAAGCTTAAAATTATTTTTTTAAGCTTTTATCCGATTCGCTTGAAATTTAAGGGACCCATTCCTGTTAGTGATTTATGGAGTTGATTAAAGGTTCAGTCAGTTTTGCGAAAAATCCGAAAAAACATATTTTCAACATTTTTTATTGCAGTCTCAGAACCCCATGTCGGATACTTCGTTATCAAACCAAAGCCTCTGGCCAATGCGAAAAGAGGGACTCCTGCTGGCGCGCATGTTTTTACCGTGATCAGAGAGTTTCTGTCAATCCCCCACGTCAGTGGCGGCGGAACCGCTCGGGCCCGGTCAATAATTTTAGCCAATATTTTTATTTGGCATATATGCGATTTTTTGTTGTGATGAGCCTTAGAAAGTTGCTCTAGGTAAGTGGTCAGGTGGTCCTAATCCTTAACAAATCTCCTTAGGCATTGTTTTTCTTCTGTTTGTTCTGGAAAGCGGGAAGGGAGGGGAGTGCACCACGATTCAAAATTTCGGGCCCGGTCAACGAACTTCAATTTCCGCCGCCCCTGCCCCACGTCACCCCCAAACAGCCAGCCACGTGGTGCCTGCCCGCCGGTATTTGCCCCCGTGCTTGCAAGAGTTTTCGATGGCGTTTGTGTCAAATTAAAGTAATCGGCGAATTGAGAGGTCTGCAAGGTTTCTGACTGGTGCAATTATGACTTCCAAAAAAACTCTATTTAATGTGGATTGGCTTGAAGAAAAACTTAACCCACAGTGGTCGGAATGGCTGTTACCTGTTGTGGATGACCCATACAAAGCAAGATGTACAGTTTGTTTAAAAAGTTTCAACTTGAGCAATATGGACCGCCAAGCGATTTTGAGCCATGAACGAAGTGCTAAACACATAAAAGCTTTAAGCCAGGTTTCTGCTTCTCATGCTGTGACAATTTTTTTTACATTGGATAATGCACCACTTCAAAGGGATTGTTCAGAAAAACAAAGTGGACCTTTAGGCAGTATGGCTGCTGCTCCTGATTTGATACCGTCCATGCCATATTCAGCGGATTTTTTAGCAAAGCAGAGTGGATCTTCATCCACTGTATCTCCTACTAATATTTCAATGTTGAACATCACTAGTTTTATGACAAAAGAGTGCATTTTAAGTGCAGAAGTAATTTGGGCCATGAAGCTTGTAATGTCAAATTCTTCATATAACTCTTTTAAAGATGCTAGCGATGTATTTCAGCATATGTTTATAGACAGTGATATAGCAAAAAAAAAGCAAAAAAGTCTTGGTGCAACAAAAATGTCATATATAATTTGTTTTGGGCTTGCACCATATTTTTCTAAATGCTTATTATCAGAGATATCAGGTACTGAATTTGTCATATGCTTTGATGAAGCCCTTAATAAAGTAGCAGAAAATTTCTTTTTCTTTGCTGTTCACCAATTTGTATTCCATATTTTTTAAATAAGAATGTAAACTTTTAAAACAAATTATATGACTCAGTAACTTGGGATAGGTATAATTGTAAGTATGTGTGCAGCATGTAATATGTTTTAGAATATGTTATGAGTATCACTGTCTTGCATGTCAAAACACTGCATTACAAGAGTTAAAGCTAGTTTAATATCCTGTTATGGAATTGCTTATTCACAAGTTTCTGCTCAGCTAACTAAAACAATATTTTAATATCTTGCATGCAAATCTGGGGAAGTATCTAATTAGCCAGTATTTTTTTCTCATTATATGTTGTTAAGCACATTTTCAAAACGCCGTTGCAAGCACCTGGAATTTTACTCAAAACCACCTGGAAAACCTGGAAAAGTCAGGGAATTTGATTTCACTAACTGAGTGGGAACCCTGTTAAATCAAGAACAAATCTGGTAAATCTAATACTATGTTCACATTTAATAAATAAAACTAAGACAAGCCACCAACGGTAACCGATAACTCGGATACAGTTGGCAAATTTTGAGCGAAGCTATTGCAAAATCTAAGCTCATTAAGGCGTCTGGTATAACAAATTCTAAAAAACGAACGCGTAAAATTTGTCTTTCAGAACGAAAGTACGAAACATTCTAAATAAGAAATGCCTAAAATTTATCATGAACTACTTTCCTTCACGCCTTCACGTTGATTGTGATCAGGTTGCATGTAAACAAAGCGGGAAGACACACTCAGATCAGGAACCAGGTTTTTCATTTCGTATCGGGAAAGATAGACAGATACACCCACACAAACTTCCTTTTATTATTACAGATTAAGCAATACTGTTGAGCTAAAAGACGGAGTCTATTTTTTGCGTTTTTCAGCTCAAATGATTTTTTAAAAATTAATGTTAGTGAGCAGACTTTCGTGAAGTGGTTCAAGTAAAAGGCCATCTAGTTTTAATTGAAATTCCTCAGTGACATGGAATTTCGGGAATCGAAAGGCGTCAAAACCTGACCATGGACAATGTCCAATTGCATGCCGAAAATCATTGTGATCGGATGTGTCATGTCATAGCTATGCCCGAACAACTAATTGTCCCGAGTCTCATATAGAAAGCGGATTTTTTCAATTATTATTAAAATTGGTCAGTTTTTATTAATGGTCATTATTTTTATATGACACGACCAATCACCATGATACCAACCCCATGTCACTCACCATGTCCTTCCTTTTCTTTGTGGCAAGTGTCACCGCAATCGGCTAAAGATCTTCGAAGATAGGTAACAAACGACCCCTTCTCAAAACCCGGAAAACCCCCTAAAAATGCAAGTTTTTGAACGATTATTCCTCAATGACGCTGAATTTCGGGAATCAGAAGGCATCAAAACCTGACCATGGAAGATGTCCAATCGCATGAAAAAAATCACGGTGATCGGATATGTCATCTCTATGCCCGAACAACTAATTGTATCAAGTCTCGTAAAGAGAGTTCCGCTCAACTAAGGAACAATATTACTACAAAATTATTAATTGTTTATCTAGTTGTATATTCTCCTTCAAAAGCAAATATACATGAAGAACAGAACAAAAAAAGCTTTTTCGTACAGATTTCAATGGGGCTTTCCGATTTAATTGCCTCACATTTATTAATTCAGATGATCGTGCATGCAGCTTTTGCTTGTTGTGAGTTACATTCATTCGTCTCTTGGCATGGTGCCAAAGAAAAGTTCTCGATTTGGATACAAAAGTTTGCTATTGAAATGCACAAAAAGAAATTGTGAGTGTCAAGCATTTGGCAGAGAAATTCAATGTCAGTGTCATTTTAAAGCAAAAGGATGACATAATAAAGCTGTGGCCTAAAGAGGTGTGTGTGTGTGTGTGTGTGTGTGAGTGAGTGAGTGAGTGAGTGAGTGAGTGAGAGAGAGAGAGAGAGAGAGAGAGAGAGAGAGAGAGAGAGAGAGAGAGAGAGAGAGATGAAACCTGCATGAAACCCAGGGTTTCCCAGTAGAACATTTGGGCAATGTTCTACTGGGAAACCCTGTTTCCAGTCATTTCATGTGCTGGAAACTACGACATCTACCACTTTCCTAAACATAATTGAAGACCAGGTACATCCTTTCATGGCAACAGTATTCCCCTGCCGTAGTACCTTCTTTTAGCAAGATAATGCATTATGCCATACTATCCAGAATTTTTGAGAATGGTTAGCGGAACACGAGGGAGACTTCCAGGTGTTGCTCTGGCCTCCAAGTTCCGCAGGCATCGATCCAATCAAGCATCTAACGTCTGTGTTGGAACAGCAAATTCAATCTGTGGCAACTCAATCACGTAACTTACAAGAATTAAAGGATCTGTTAGTAATGTTTTAGTACCAGATATAACAAGACAACTTTAAACATTTTTAGCATCCAATGCTTGCTGGGTAAAAGGTGTTTTGGCAACCGAGGAGAACCAACATCATATTTAGCAGGTTGTCATGTTTTGCCTCTTCGGTGAATGTGCAGGCATGTTCCATTTGCTGCAAGAGTGTACATCTTAGTATTGCTGATGCAAGAATTCACAGGTGGTGAAAAGAAGTTCAAAGTAGAGAGAAACGTTACTTTGTTTTGGTGCAGTGAAATGTTAGTACAACATAACAGCTGTTGAACTTGAATATTGTATTTAACAGAAAATGTGATATAATGTATGAAAGCAACTGCAGTGAATTTAGCCAGAGAAAGAAATGTTATTAAAAATGGTCATAAGCTACAACCAGTTAAATGGCATAATTTAGAGCTGCATGTTTGCAAAATCAAGTTTAGAAAAATACAGTAATTATAATATAGATATATGTTCTGAAAATTTTTACTGTCTCAAAATCAAAAGGACATACTACAATGGGTAAAATAAAAGTGTATTTACATATATGAAAAGGCTTTATTTTGTGTTTAGGCTTACTATTTTAAGAAATGAATTTGAAATCCTATTCAAACATTTAAGTATTTTTAGATTTAAATTCTAGAAGTACCCATGAATTCTGTGATCACTAAGATTAATATATTTAAAATTTTTTTTTTTGCTCTAGTACCTGGTAGAGTGAACAACTTTAAAGTAGTTGCTGTTAACCCTAATGAAGTCACCCTTCAGTGGTCCCTACCGAGCAGTGAACAGAATGGCATTTTAACAGGATTTCAAATAACATATTTTGTTAAGGTGAGAAAGCTGTTCACTATTTTGTATTCATATGTAGTATATAGGGATTCTGTTTTGTCTAATATGTTCCTTACTATGAATCCATGTTCAGTATGAAGATAAATTTTCACACCTGGTACAAGGAGACAGAATGTTAAGTGTTATGAAAAATATATAGATACTGTAATATACTCACGTATATGCCAACCCTTATACTTCAAGAGCTAAAAATTTGTAAAAAACTTTCACCTGCATATAAGGTAACCTTTGATTTCAAGATTTTGGAAAATATTTTATTGAAATAAATTGTGCAAATTTCTAAGATCATTTTCTGTAAATACCTTCGTATTACAGAGGATGTTCACATATTTTTAGAACGATTTTCCAGAAATATAATTAAAGTTTCAGATAAAATTATTTCTCTCTTAAATGTTCTGTATAATAGCCCTTTCTCTGGGCTATGAACTTTCATCTAGATTTCCAAGATAACAAGGCATTTCTTAAAATTGGTAGTGGTATTTTATTCCAATGCTTTTCATAGTCCAATCATTGTTTGAAATGTGCTTTTAGAAAGCTGTCGTTTTAGCAGTCCAAGGGCACAGTAGTCCATTGGTAACACATCAGGTGGACTTGAAGAGGAATATGAGAAAAAGGTTATAGATTTAATACTAGTCTCTTCTCATTTTTTCAAGAAATAGAGTGATAGATTTGGATATGCGATTGTTAGCCTTATCCTGATGGAGTTCTACTCTTTGAAGGCTCTGTGGATAAGTGAATGGTACTTCCATTCACTTATCCACAGAGCCTTCAAAGACACTTATCCACAGAGCCTTCAAAGACACTTATCCACAGAGCCTTTAAATATAAGAGGTAAAACATTACTTTGGTAATATGTAGAATTGATTTTAACATTATTTTCAGGTTTTCTTAACTTCAGTTTCCCATTGTATGAGAAACCAGTAATAATCATGAATCCTTTGCTGAAACTTTCTTCGGATTTTTGGAACCAAGTTTGTAAGTTTTTTTCTGCTCTTTTGCGATAGTAAATCCACCTTATTTGTTAAGTCATTTAGGCAGATCCATCCTTCATCAATAGTCACAAGAAATTTCCATCTTGTCTCCTGCCAAGGGATTTTTATATATGTAGAAGTCTACATCATGTTCTGTGTGTAGCCATGTGTGGTGAATATATATATATATTTTTTATATTCAAATCTTTGTTTATTACCTTATTTACAATTGATACTGAGATTTTTAACGACTTAGCAATTGCACTTTGGGTCGGTGGATTTTCTTTTAAGACCGGAGACCTTAATTTTTGTAGTAGTTGTAAAAGTACATACCTTCTTTGGATATTCATTTGGTGTTCTTTTTCCCATTAAAAGCAATGCTTGACGATTTTTCCCTCTATTATTAATGATTTGCTTATTTCACATTTAGAAATGTTAATTCCATGATTTTCACAACTTTTTAAATTACAGAATATGAATGTTTACTTCTCTTCATAAAGAACAAAAACTTAACTTATCCACAGCTTGTTTACATTCACCATTTTCTTAGCAGACAATATTTGACCACAGCGGATGTTTCTTTCATGTTCATCTAACACGCTGTTGCCAATTTCAATTCTTTGAATTTCTTTTATTTCCTGTAATTTCTTACCAAAACCGTTCTAAAAATGTGTGAACATCCTCTGTGTGATTCACTGTCGGAGATTCCAAATAATTCATGTAACATCCATGGCATTGCTTATGCAGCATTTTCTGAAAGACCTTATATCCAATTTCTGGTGAAATTGTGTCCCACAAGTTTTTCACCCAAGAAGTAACAAAGCCAATGTCAGGCTTTTTCAAGTTACCACCTTTCGCAAAGCACAGTGTCTTTGTTTTTCTATAGTGCTAACTGTGCTGATCATTTCCCTCTAGTTATTTCAGTGCAAGACTGGAAGACCACACATGCACACGCTTACTGCGAAAACTCAGGAGAGGAGAGATGCATGATTGGTTGTGTGCAAGTGCCCAACAGCTAAGTGATTTTTATCTGGTGTTTGACTCACTGCATGTCCAGCTCAAAAGACAGCATCCCACAGTTCACAGGGAAAATAATGAGGTATTCCTTCGTGTTTGGAGGCAAGAAATTCCACAGTCTCAATTTGAAATGGTATTAGGTTTTGCACTTATCATATTAGCAATACCTATTCCCATAGAAATCCTGCCATGTGTGAAAATTTTGTTTCTTTTTTTTTTATCGGAGGTACTTCCAAAGAAGTGTTATGTGAATCCTCCCACTGCAGTTGTCAGAATTCGCTTACTTTGAGATCATGGCTCTCCATGTGCCACTATGCAAAATAATATACATACATACTAGTGGCGCATCTTGGGTCCAAGACCTGGGCTATCTCCCCCCCCCAGTACTGTCTTTTTTAAATTGCGAAGTTTAATTGTTAAGTAACAGAAGTAACTTTTTTTCTAAATTTTAGGTACATGCTATTGCTAACATGATACCAAATAATTATGAGGATCAGGATTTGAACACTTATTTGTACATGAACTCCATTCTTCTTCTGAATACTTTATTTGTACACTATCTACCAACAAGTAATTGGACACCCCTGCAATCGACGATATCTGCGGTCCTGATACAAGTCACGGCTACAGCCGTTAAATATCGTGTGGGAAACAACAACGCAACCAGTCGCATGCAAGATGCCATGCAGTCTGGAGCTCTCCGATTTCAAGAAAGGTGTAATCGTTGGGTATCACAGAAATGGCCGATCCATACGTGACATATCCAGCGAGTTGAAGTACCCAAAATCGACAGTGGCCTACGTGATTGGCAAGTGGAAGATGAGAGGTGACTGTCGGAATGTGCCCCGACCCAGCAAACCCACAAACTTGGGAGTTGGAGACCAACGGGTGCTGGCCAGAGAAATTTGGAAGAACCGCACTAAATCAATGGGCCACATCCACGAGAAGTTTCAACAGGCATCCGGGAGTGTTCTTTCGATGAATACCATCCGTAAGGAAGCCCATCTGCTCGGTTATCATGGATGTGCTACCGCCCACAAGCCTTTCATCACCAAGTCCAATAGCGCTGCTCGGCTAATGTGGTGCAAACAACGTCGACAGTGGACTGTTGAACAGTGGAAACAGGTTCTCTGGAGCGACGAATCAAGGTTTACCCTCTACTGTTCGGATGGCAGGGTCTGGGTTTGGTGTCTGCCTGGAGAACGCCTCCTGCCGGAATGTATTGTGCTGACTGTGAAGTTTGGCGGCGGTGGAATTATTCTATGGGGGTGTTTCTCCTGGTATGGCACGGGACCCTTGGTATCGCAATTCCTGGTAGACTTAACGCCGAGACCTACTGCACCATTTTGGATGACCATGCGCTTCCTACGTTGTGGCAGTTTTACGGGGTGGACCCATGTTACTTTCAGGATGACAAAGCCACCTGTCATGTTGCGAGGTCCACCATGGCTTGGGATGGTGACAATGGGGTTAATTGAATAAACTGGCCTGCACAGAGCCCAGACCTTAACCCTATCGAGCACCTCTGGGACGAGTTGGAGCGTCAACTTAAGGGGTGCCCCACCGTCCGAAATCGGTGAAGGAACTGACCTGTTTTCTCCAAGCCAAGTGGAAGAAAATACCGCTAGCCGTCGTACAACGCCTGGTTGAGAGTATAGCCCGGAGGGTCCCAGCTGTAATCACCACTCGTGGAGGCTCCACCAACTATTGAAGGTGAAAAACTTCGTTTTCCTTTGCTATCACAGGTGTCCAATTACTTGTTGGTAGATAGTGTATGTGAACTCCTTTCTTCTTTTCTTTTCTGTGAACTTAAGTGCTACGCTTTCATAAAAAGTTTTTCCTAGTACTTTTTCATATTTAAAAGGAATGTTTTTCTCTAGTGACAAAACAGCCAAGTTGCTCGAATGTACATGTCTTTGTGTGGCTCTAAGATATATCTTGATTCTTTTTAATGCAGAAAAACTTCTTTCGGCAGTTGCAGTTGTTGATGAAAACTTTAATATTCGGCCTGCTAATTTATACACCTCACTAAACACTATGTTCAATTAATTCAACTTTATGTAATAACCTCTTACCGATTTCTTTTTGTATTCATCAAGGGGATTAAAACACCTTCAGTTCATTTTTTAGTCGAGCTGTATTAAAATTTGAAGCATAGAGTTCTTTATGTTCTGATAATGGATGTTCAGGAAAGCTTTCACAAAATTTATCAAAACAGTTCGAATCCGACAAAGCCACGAATTTAAGATATACTGTAATATCACCGATTTTAATTCATTGGCACTTTACACAAACTGAAACAACGCTCTCGAGTGACTGAGGCAGTCTAAGTCTTCTCTTTTCTGAGCAAACTGTTGCCCAAAGCAATGGCCCATTCCCCTCCACCAGCTCATTTCTGTTGTCATGGAAATGCTAGTAGGTGATCGTATGGAAGGTCTTCGAATCAGAACAACGAAGACTCTGGAAGAGCTGGTTGCGTTACACCGTTGGTCTTTCTCGCCAGACTGAGTCAAAGAAGTGAATCTGCACATGTTTTTTTTCGCAGTGAAAGCATCGACATATCTTAATATTGTTGATAATTGACTTTTATTTGTGCACATTTAACTGACTTTCATTTGTGCATTCTCTGGGCTTCACAGCTAGCCTAGCTGCCTCGAATATACACCGCTGATACATACATATCACTTAGCTGTTCTCTGAGATTCAGAGGTTAGCTCCACAAAGAAATTCAAACTACCAGATAAATTTTTAACTGATTATTTACTTACTGTTGCCATATCAAACTTCTCCATTTACAATGATCTTGACACACAACTCGGACTTCAGTGACATCCATCACACACCGTACACAAGACCTTCTATACTTCATACTCATAATCTTTTTCTCATGCAGACACTCCTGAATCTGATCCTCCCATGACTCCCTTGGCCTTCCTCTGCCTTTCCTTCCTGCCACTTGGGCTAAAAAATTTTTTCTTAGTAAGCATCTCATCACTCATTCTTTCAACATGTCTAAACCACCTAAGAATATTAGTCTCCACCTTGCTAGCAACATTTTGCTTCACATTACACAACTGCAACACAACGGTCAGAACGTGTCTTGCCCCCGCGCATAAGTAACACATTTCTCCAGCACACAAATGACTCCTATGTTTTTCCTGTAGCACTCAGGTTTCACTGCTATACATCACAGTAGGGACAATTGCACTCTCATACACAGCCATGCAGGACTCTCTTAAGAACCCATCATTCCAGTGAAAACCTTCCAAAGCAGCTATGATTTTCATTGAAGAATTCACTCGCCTACTAATTTTATTATCCAAATTGTTCTCTCTGCCAAACATGCTTCCTAAATACACAAACTCATTCACCTGGTCAATCATTGTGCAATTTAGACTTATATTACATTCAGTACTACCAGTTCCTCTCTCAAAAACCATAGCTTTGGTTTTTTCCCTTATTTATACTCAGTTTGAATTTCATGCAAATTTTGTACATCCGGGACAACATACTCTGCAACTCACTTTTGCTTTCTGCCAACAGGACTGTGTCATCAGATCTGCACACACAGATATTACCAAGACATAAACCCGTATCTATTTTGTCATCACGCATGCATGCATCCATAAATATATTAAACAGCCAGGGTTGGCATTACACAACTTTGTCTGACTTCTGCACCAATAGAAACCCATTTCAATAAAACAACATTCACTCATACACAAGCTCTACTGCCAGCATACATGGCTTTTACACTATTAAGTAGATTCCCAACAACACCATACTTATTCAATACCATCCACAAAAGTGTCCTATTTATTTGGTCGTAAGCTTTCTCTAAATCTATGAAGGCAGCAAAAACTATCTCGCCAACAGCCAGATATTTTCAGTCATCATGCGTAATGCAAAAATTTGGTTAGTTCAGCCTTTACCAGGCATAAAACCACTCCAAACACCCCCACTTTCTCTGATGTAAGACCTCGTACCTTTTCAATAATGACCTTACCAAACACTTTTCCTGGCACACTCTGTAAGCTAATACCATGATAGTTCTTGCAGTCAGTCAGTCTGGAGGAATACTATAATTGTTCCCTTATATAAGGGAACAACGATAGCATACCTCCAGTCCTGAGGTACCATTCCTAACTCCTAGCGTAACTGGCAGATTTCAGCTAACCAGTCAATTTCAGAATCACCATCATATTTCAACATCTAAGCAGTTATGCCATCAACTCCTGGAGCCTTACCAATCTGAAGAGATGTTTTACATTTCTTTTTTATTTGCATGGTGCCATATTACATCTTTTTGTTATAATTGACATCTTTGCTTTAACTCATTTCAGATTTTTAATTATTCAAGACAATATTGAATTCTGAAATATGTTGTAATTTTTTATTGTTATTTTTCTTCAATTTACAAGTTGTGATTTTGGATTTTGTTTAATGCTAGGGATCTTTATTTCACCAATATGAGCTTTTTGGACCCACTGAAACTGAAGGGACAATCAAAAACCTTGCTTCTGGAAAAACTTATGTGTTTGAGGTATGTTCTTTTATTGCTGAGCAAAAAAGATAAAATTTCTAATAGCCATAATTCAAGTGCAGAATTATAGTGTAAAAGTTCTTTTTTGGGGGATGGGAGTGAGGGGGTTACTGTCTAATTATATTTTTTTCTTCATAATTTCCAGCAGAAAAGGGCAATTTCAGAAAACTCATAACCACATTCATTTACAGCTTTAATATTTGAAGAGTGACACATTGGTGAAGCACTACTGTTCATTCTGGTTGTCCAAAATGTAGCTTGAAGATAGTAATACAAAAATGGCTAAGTAATAATAAGCAATTGTCCACACACAGTAATTTGTTAAACAAACCCAAGAAAAGCACTGAAATTGAAGTAAATATATAAGTTATACATGTTTGTTATTAGCAAATTGAAGTGCATTTTTGTTGGCACAGATCAGTGTTTGGTTAAGTGGATTGCATTTGAAATATATTCCCTAACTCAGGTGCATTTACTTGAGTTAGGGAGCATATATCAAATTGCATGTTTCTGTGTGAATGAATTCACAAATTTCAGCATACATCTTTACCAGTTTCCTGATTTTATTCTGTATAGCATTACTGGTTTATTTTAACTTCAAAATTTAATAATTGACAGGCAGAGGTAATTTCATTTACTGTTATATCCAGTGATGTATTTGTAGCTGTTCTGAAGTAGTCATGAAGTTGTTCTGAAGTAATCACTAACACCCTGGGAGGAAGAAGTAAGTAAGTATGTATAAAGGTGTATAACACATTTGTTGAAGTACAAAGATCAGAAGTAATCGTTACACTGGAAACAGCACTTTAACACACTTTATTTACACTCATTACATGTAAGATCACGCTCAAGCCAGGATGAAAACACAGAAGAGAAGAATGCCAGATCCCTTTTACAATTCATGATAAACGTAAGTCATTGCGTCCTCTGGCGGACTAGAGCAAAATCTAGAGGAGTCACTTACCTGGAAATACATAACACTTAAATCATAACACCCATCCCCCTTAAGTTATGAAGTCCTCGAAACGTCGGTCTCACAGTCTGTCGTTGTGGTCTTCTTAGAGTTAATTCGGCATCAGAGTCTTTAGACACTGGTTCGACAGGAAGATCACTAACAGTATTTTTCAAAGGAAGAGAAAGAGTACTGGAATCCGAAACTTCAGGGACGGTTACAGGTGCTTCTACTTGTCGTTGTCGCATCTGATCCACATGGCGCTTCACAGTGTCGCCTGTCGGTGTTATCGCCCTGTAGGAAACAGGACCTGTACGTTGAGAAACGGTAGCAGGAATCCACACTGGTTCATCACGATGATTCTTGATGTACACAGGATCATCTGGCTCAAAATTACGCAGACTATGTTGTTCGAGCTGCTTCCTCGCATAAACTTCTTGCTTGACTTTGCGATCAGTAGTAAGGTCTGGATGGAGGCAGTCTAAGTATGTCTTTAGTCGCCTAGACATTAACAGTTCAGATGGACTGAAACCCATAGAAGATGAAGGAGTGATGTGTTGGCGTAGCAGAAAATTAGCTAAGCACTTCCTCCAAGACCCGTGTGTTATTCTTTTGAGAGAATCCTTAGTAGTCTGCACCATTCTTTCTGCTTGACCATTAGCTGCAGGACGGTAAGTGGAGACCAAGACTCGTCGAATGGCATTATTACGTAGGAAAGCATCATAAGCATAAGATGTAAACTGAGGACCATTGTCGGAAACCACTACATCAGGAATACGATGTGTACTAAATATTTCTCGCAGAACATCAATAGTAGCACTGGTTGAAGTAGCTGGCATGTGTCTTACCTCCAACCATTTTGAGTAGGAATCCACAAGGATTAGGAAATTTTGTCCATGGTATGGTCCTGCGAAATCAACATGCAGATGAGACCAAGGTTTAGTCGTAACTTCCCAAGGATGAACAGGAGCACGAGAAGGGGAATGTCTAGTTTCTTGGCATTGGACACAGTCTTTCACGTGATATGCAATATGATCTTTCATGTGCGGCCACCACACATATGAATGTGCAAAAGCTTTCATTCGCTCAATACCTGGATGAGCAAGGTGCAATTCTTCCTGAATGCGCTGGTATCCACATGTAGGCATGATTACACGATTTCCCCATAACAAGCAATTTTTATGAACAGAAAGTTCATTTTTCTTGGAGAAAGAAAATATGGAAATCAGGAGGTTTTCCTTCAGGCCATCCCCTCAACACCCAGTTGAGAACACGTGATAGAATTGGATCTCGAAGTGTCATTTTAGCAAGTTTGCTAGTAATCTACTTAATGCATCAGCATTTTGAATTTTCTTGCCTGGTCGATGTACGAGTGTGAAGTTGTAAGCATTCAGCATTATAGACCATCTCAGCATACGAGGAGAAAGAATTTCTGGAGTAACTTTTGATCTGGTGAATAATCCTAGAAGTGGTTGATGGTCAGTAACGATAGTAAAATGGTGACCATACAAAAAATGATGAAATTTTTTAACTCCCACTATAATACTCAGTGCTTCTTTATCAATTTGAGTGTAGTTTCTCTCAGTAGAAATTAAGGTCCTGGAAGTGAAAGCAATGGGTGCATCTCTCCCATCTAGAAGCGTATGGCTTAACACACAACCTACACCATATGGTGATGCATCACAAGTAAGAATTATTGGTAGCTTCTCGTCAAAGGGAATTAACACGGCATCAGAAGATAACAACACCTTTACAGACTTAAAGGCATTGTCATGAATCTCAGTCCAAAACCATGTATTATCTTTCTTGAGAATTTTATGCAATGGTTCCGCAACAGTAGCTTTAGACTTACGGAAACTGTGGTAAAAATTAAGGAGTCCCAGGAATGCTTGTAGTTCTTTCTTGTTCTTAGGAACAGGCATTGCCTGAATTGCCTCGACTTTAGTTTTTGGCAGATGTATTCCACAAGCATCAATTCTATATCCCAGGAACTCCATTTCCATGATGCCAAACAGACACTTTTCTTTTTCAGCACGTAGTCCAGCCTTTCTAAGCTGAGCGAGAACTTTGCGAAGCCTAGAAGCTAGCTCTTTGAGAGATGTTGCTCTAACTAGCACATCATCAAAATAGGGTACGACTCCTTCTGATCCAGTAAACAGTTCATCAATGATGTTTTGGAATATTCCAGGGGCTACATTTATTCCAAACTGCAATCGTTTTACTTTAAATGCTCTCCGGTGTGTAACAATAGCCTGTGCTTCCGCAGACTCATCTTCAACTACCAGCTGTAAGTATGCTTGAGCGAGGTCAATTTTTGCATAAAATCCACCCCTTTCAATGTTGACAATAAGCGATTTACTGCAGGAATAGGATATGGATGTGCTTTCATAGAGGTATTCAGTGTTACCTTGTAATCACCACAAAGTCTAACCTCCTCAGAAGATTTAATCACTAGTACCACAGGTGTAGACCATTTCAGACTTGAGATTTGTTCAATTACATCTTGAGCTAAAAGCTTATCAAGTGCTGCATCAATCTTGGGACGGAGAGCAAGTGGAACAGTTCTTGCCTTAAAACGAATGAGAGGAATTTGAGGATCTAGGGGTAACGAAACTACTGGTCCCTTGTACGAACCAAGTCTTTCCTCAAATACATCATTAAATTCTTTCACCACATCATCAACAGGGTTTGTTGAAATAGCATTTACCCCTGTTATTGTAATTCCAAGTGGATGGAACCATGCATAACCTAACACGTTAGTGCACTTTCTCTGAGAGATCAGAACCTGCAGTTGAGCCCCATGCTGATTATGTTGTACGTTCACAACACACCTTTTGCGAAGGGGTATGGAATTCCCCTGAAAATAAGTTAAACGACTTGATGAATGCTGAATTTCTGGCTTATTTGCACGCCAGAGACTTTTGTATGTATCATGTGAAATGGTGGAGTGAAAGGATCCAGAGTCTACCTCTAAGCTGCAGTCATTACCTTCGATGCTTAATGTAACGGTTTGTTTCCTAACAGAATCTGTGTGATTACATAATACATTTATGCAATATTCAGAATTTATTTCCATATTTGTGCATTTTACTCTTGGCTTTCTTTGGTTAGAATTAGGACTAATGCTTTGCCGTTTACCTTGTTGTTTTCTCTTCCTTCAAACAGCTTCAATGTGACCCATATTCCTACAAACTTTGCAAACTGTATTTCTGAATTTACACATAGAACGCATATGGTTTCCACCACAGCTATGGCATACGCTTCCTTTAAGAGGAATTGCATACTTTGAATTAACATTTACATTTTGTTTCTTAGAATTACTTTTAGTATGTTGCACATTACTTATCGATTCTGAACATTTTCTGCGAAAGCAAGTTTCAGAAAATATTCGCTTCGCCTCATTAGTAGCTGTTTCAGCAGCAAGGGTTTTCGAGAATGCACCATCAAAAGTTAGTTCCGTTTCAGCTAAGAGCCTGCACTGCACTGCGTCGTCAATTATTCCACATACTAACTGGTCTCATTGGCGCTCATTCAATGTATCTCTGAAATTACACTGCTCTGCTAAACGTCAGAGGTCAGTAACATAGTAATACTTTCACCCTTACGCTGTATACGTTTGTGGAACAGATAGTGGAAATAAATTTCCGAGGATCTAGGACTAAAATGTTTTTTAACAATTCAATCAGTTCATCGTGTGATTTATCAGTTAGTTTTAGTGGTGACACTAACGAATGAGCAATGCTCAGTGTCTCTGTTCCACAAGCTGACAGCAAAACAGCACGCTTCCTGGGAGCTTCAACAATACCATTTGCCCCAAAATAAAAATTCAATTTCTCCACATACAAGCTCCATATGAGGCAGGATTAGTAATATCGAACATTGAAATTTGGCCCACTGCCACTACAGCCCTTTCCCAGCTGACGAAAATAGCAAGGGATGAACGAAAAAATTCTCACCTCAATTCTTGAAGGACGCCACAAGATTATAATTCCGTAAGGCTCCTGCCATTGCCCTTTTGATTTCACACTACTGCCATAATCCTGTTACTCAGCCGCTCGACATCGTATCCCATCACTCGTTGCCAGTTGTTCCGAAGTAGTCACGAAGTTGTTCCGAAGTAATCACTAACACCCCGGAAGGAAGAGGTAAGAAGGTACAAAGGTGTATGACACATTTGTTGAAGAACGAAGATCAGAAGTAATCGTTACACTGGAAATAACAATTTAACACACTTTATTTACACTCATTACACGTAGGATCACTACTCTCGCTCAAGCCATGATGAAAACACAGAAGAAAAGAAGAATGCCAGATCCCTTTTACAATTTATGATAAACGCAAGTCATTGCGTCCTCTGGCGGACTAGAGCAAAACCTAGAGGAGTCACTTACCTGGAAATACATAACACTTAAATTATAACAGTAGCCTAATATCAGCATAAATTTTTAAGGGGTAATTCAGATTTTATTTCAGTGGTTTTTTTTTTTGGTTTTTTTTTGTATTCTTTGTTTTCATTTATGTAGCATATCATATCACATTGAATGTAAGCTTTGCTAGAATTTTGAGAGGGTTTTGAACATGCAAAATTTTCTTTAAGGTGAGTCTGATATCTATTTATTTAATTAGTAAATTCCAGAAATATTTCAATAGTCATGTTGGGAATGAGCAATAATTTTCCATGTAAAATATTTTTATCACTGAAATGTTTATAAAAATGTTATATGTTTTTGCTGAGTATTTCTAATCTTGTACAGTTCTGTTGAGGTGCTTATGTGATTAAATTATTTTTCATGCAGCACATTTGTGGTACACTTCGTAAGTATTTTATCTGTAATTATCTTTATTTATTGATGTTCTGTCACTCAGAATTAGGAATTGATATGGAAATAATAATAATAATAATAATATATATATATATATATATATATATATATATATATATATATATATATATATATATATATATATATATATATATATGGGATGTAAGGTCAGGTGATGCGTAACATCACAGCCTCTCCTTGACAAATGTCAACCCCGCCTTCTCGTGGTGCATCCTGTTCCCACTTAAAGGGGCTCTGACGACCGCCCATAGCGGTATAACTATACCATCGGGATCAGAGGAAATTCTATCCCACACTCACCAACCCGCTTGGCCAGCGTGGTGAGTTATGGCCAAACCCCTCCAAAATGATTCCACAACTTAAATCTTGGCCCTCAGTCTCCGGCAGCTGGAATGTACCTGGCCAAGGCAGCGGCCAGTGCGACATGAAGGCAGAGGGTGCTAAGAATCCCCGGAGGACCGGACTAGGCTGCCATCTGATGCTGACCTTGGCTACTTACAATGGACGCTCCCTATCTTCTGATTCAAGGCTTCTTGAATTGGAAGAGGAACTACAAAGGATCAAGTGGGACATCGTGGGGCTAAGTGAGGTAAGGAGAAAAGGAGAAGATCTCATCGAACTGAAAAGTGGACATCTCTTCTACTATCGTGGGACAGATACTGGCAGAACTAGTGGTGTTGGATTTATAATAAACAAGAAACTGAAGGATAAAGTTGTAGAAGTTGAAAGTTCCTCTGACAGAGCTGCACGACTTGTTATCCAACTCTCGAAAAGATACCAGGCTCAGATTATTCAAACTTATGCACCCACCACAAGTCATCCTGAAGAAGAAATTGAAGAATTTTATGAGGAAATTTGTCATCTAAATAATAAAGGTAAGCAGCACTTGAAAATAATTATGGGAGATTTCAATGCAAAAATAGGGCAACAGCAACAGAATGAAACTTCAGTAGGTAAATTCGGTCATGGCAACAGAAACCAGCGTGGAAATACTCTCGTTGAGTTTGCAGAGGCAGAAGGGTTTTTCATCTTGAACTCCTTCTTCAAGAAAAAGCCACACAGGAAATGGACATGGAGACATCCAAATGGGACGACAAGTGAAATTGATTTTATTATGTGTAACAAAAAATTCGTCATAGAAGACTGCAGTGTGCTAAACAAGTTCAACACAGGTAGTGACCATAGATTGGTGAGATGTAAGATGCACCTCAACACTAAAGTTGAACGTGGCAAGCTCATAAGACAAACAAAATCTATTGACATAACCAACCTTAAAAAACACCATAATACCTTCAAGTTAGAACTGAAGAACAGGTTCTCTGCTTTAGAAGGCCTAACATCGGAAGAAGTGGACATCTCTGAAGTTAACAGAAACGTAACCAAAGCTCTTATGGAAACAGCAACAAAATTAGCTGGGTCTAAGAACAAGTTGCATGTGAACAAATTATCAGGAAAAACCAAAATGTTGATGCAAAAAAGAAGAGAGATGAGAACAACTAAAGAAGATGTGACTTCCAAAGTGGAATATATAGAGCTATGCAAGACAGTAAGAAAAAGTATCACTGAAGACGTAAGGAAATTCAACTGTGAACTAGTGAGGAAAGCAATTGAAAACAACCAAAGCCTAAAGATAGCAAAGGGACATCTCAGTAAGGGAAGAAAACAGATTATGGCACTGAGAAAAGAAGATGGTTCTGTAACAAGAAATAGAGGCGAAATTTTGACAAGAGTGAAAGATTTCTACTCCAAATTATATGAAAGGGATGATATATGCACTCCAGACATCATGAAAGATACCAGTACCAGAGTTCCTCCAGTCCTTCCAGCAGAAGTTGCACATGCAATCAAGAACATGAAGCGAGGAAAAGCTCCAGGAGAAGATGGAATTACTGTAGACATCATACAAGAAGCAAGTGGAGAAATCGAAACAGTACTCGCCCAAATTTTCACTCGATGCCTTAATGAAGGAAAGATTCCTGAGGATTGGAACACCGCTACAATGATCCTGCTACATAAGAAAGGTGACATTGAGGATCTCGGAAACTACAGACCTATCAGCCTCCTATCAGTAGTTTATAAAATCTTCACTAAAGTTCTTTCACACCGCTTGAAGGTAGCACTAGACATGGCTCAACCGAGAGAACAAGCTGGATTCAGGAGTGGCTACAGCACAATAGATCATATCCACGTGCTGAGAGAACTAATTGAAAGAGCGAGGGAATATGAACTTCCATTGTGCATGGCTTTTATCGATTATGAAAAAGCCTTTGATTCGGTGAAACCATCAGCAGTTACAATGGCTCTGAAAACCTGCGGTATTGAAGATGCATACATTAATATTATTAATAACATCTATGAAAATGCAAGTGCAAAGATTAGGCTGTTTGAAAATACAACACACGTAAAAATTGGAAAGGGAGTGAGACAAGGTGACACCATATCTCCGAAGCTCTTTAATGCCACATTGGAGGGTGTTTTTCAGTCGCTGAGCTGGGAAAACAAGGGGATAAAGATTAATGGAGATTATCTAACCCACCTTCGTTTTGCTGATGACGTAGCCATTTTTGCAACTACCCCATCAGAGCTGCAGAGTATGATCCAGGAACTTGCTGACAAGAGTAAAGAAGTGGGATTAAAAATGAACTTTCAGAAGACAAAAGTGATGTTCAATGCTTTTACAAGAAATGAAGATTTATCGATTGATGGAGAAAAGCTGGAGATAACAGACACGTACGTTTATCTTGGACAGCAGATATCAAGTGAGGGTCACATTGATGAAGAAATTAATCGGCGTACAAAACTTGCCTGGAGAGCTTTTGGAAGAAACAGCATAATTTTCAAGAGCAATATGCCATTATGTCTTAAAAGAAAAGTGTTTGATCAATGCATCCTTCCAGTGCTTACGTATGGTGCAGAGACGTGGACCTTAACTAAAAGAGACATACAAAGGCTGCAGACAACTCAAAGAAGCATGGAGAGGTGCATGCTTGGTGTAACCAGGAGAGATAAGAAGAGGAACTCGTGGATCCGAAAAATGACAAGAGTGGAAGACATCATGATCAGAGTTAAATCCCTGAAATGGCAATGGGCTGGACATACTGCCAGAAGGACAGATCATCGATGGACAGCCGAAATTTTAGATTGGATTCCAAGGGACAGGAAAAGACCCAGAAGAAGACCACATAGGAGATGGGTGGATGAAATTCGAAAGTATGCAGGGGTGACATGGAGGAGACTGGCACAAGACAGACCGTTGTGGAGGAAACTTGGGGAGACCTTCGTCCAGCAGTGGATTGATAATGGTTGACAATGATGATGATGATGATGATGATGATGATATATATATAATGTGAGCATTTTGTTCACTATCTAATTTATAGTAGCTGAGGAAAACATTTGGTTGCTGAATTTTATTTTAAATATAACAAGTTTAAGAATGGAAATAACTACAACTGGTAGTCATGTTTTTATTTTTATTATATTTTGTTGTTGAAAATTGCTGGTTCACAAAAAATTTTAAGCAGGGATGCCAGGGCACTTAAAATTTCATAAAAATCTTTGAAAAGTGTAATTCAGCTCTAAAATTGCCACTTTCCCTGGGTACTCCATTTTCTGATTTAATTCTGTAATCTTGTGACTTTTCTGAAATTTTCATAAACTTCAAATGCTAACCTTAGCTTATAAGTTTTTGTGAAAGCTTCTTTTGTATTTCTTAATGTGTGCAAAATAATGGGCTTATTTACTTTGTCACCATCTCAGTTTCTTTGATTTTTATTTTCATGTGGAGAGTGCAAAACAGTTGCACATGCCATTGCTTTCTTTGGTATTTCCACACTTTTTTATCACCAGGTTTATAAAAACAAACTGGATTTCTTGGATTTTGTGACCACTAAATAAAGTTAGTTTATATAATTGGCAATATCTTGGAAGTATTAAAGAATGCTTTCTAGTGATAGAATCATTATTTCATTGTAGATCACTTGTTATCAGTTAATCTTAACATAAAAAGTAAATAAAAAATGTGCTTTCTTGGAGCACTAAGAATGTTGTACCTTATTTTGACATTATTTGAATGCCATTTGGCTTAAATCAGTTCATTAAAAAAAATTTCATGGTAACATGACACTATTAACAACTGTATAAAATTTTGAATGAAAATCATTTCATTTCAAAAAATTAACACATATTAAAAGGATTTGCTGTAGCACAAATTGGGTTAATGAAACATTTTATATTTTTTGTGACTTTTATTTCTTGTGGTAACAGGTGTAGTAAAAAGGTTTGGGTTCTGTATAGTGTAAATGGCATACCAATTTTTTCTCAGTATAATTTTGGGCAATTCCATGATGGCTACTAATTTATAGTTTTTATAGAGATCAGCATGTTGTGGCCCAAACCTGCGTATTTAAGGCCTAACCCATGTGCAGTTGTTTTTACACTTCCCAATATAGTCTGGGCCTGCCCTTTCCAAGTCTCGGAATTCAAAGGCCCAATATGCGTTCAATCAGTTCCAAAATTTTAAGTTATAGCATACCTAGGGGCACTGGAATTGTGTAGGTCTTTGAATTACCCCCCCCCTCTTCAAAAAAATTACTAATACAACAGAAAAAGTATTTTGTTGAAACTAGTAAAATTGCAAACAGGTACTAGTCAGTTGTGAGATCAAACACTCATAAAAAATGTTTTCTTGTTTTTTCAGTGGTGTCAACATGAGTTTGGTATGCTGTTTAAGAAGGAGAGTTACTGAACAAAGAAACTTGATTTTACAAGGGAACATGTTGAAATTGATAGCACAGAAACAGAAGTTTTATGTGGAACATGAATACCGATTCCCATTAACAGTACTATGAATTTGTGTAGTGTTGATTTTTAAATTCTGATGAAAAAACAAACAAAAGAAATCCCCACTGATCTTCAATGTTCATATCAACAACCGTTAAACTTATCAGACCACTGCTGGATGAAGGTCTCCCCAAGTTTCTTCCACAGCTGTCTGTCTTGAGCCAGTCTCCTCCATGTTACTCTGGCATGCTTTCAAATTTTACCCACCCATCTCCCACATGGTCTTCTTTTGGGTCTTTCCCTGTCCCTTGGAATCCAGTCTAAAATTTTGTTGTCCATTGGTGGTCCGTTCTTCTGGCAACCTGCCCAGCCCATTGCCATTTCCGGAATTTTACTATGATTACTATGTCTTCTACTCTTGTCATTTTCCTAATCCACGAGTTTCTCTTTTTATCTTTCTTGGTTACACCAAGCATGCATCTCTTCATGCTGCAGCCTTTGTGTGTCTTTTTTTTAGTTAAGGTTCATGTCTCTGCTCCATATGTAAGAATACAAAGGATGTGTATGCACTGATTAAACACTTCTCTTTTGAGACATAACGACATATTGTTCTTGAATGTACTGTTCCTTCGAAAAGCTCTCCACCCAAGTTTTATACACAAATTAATTGCTTCATCAGTGTGACCCTCACTTGATATCTGTTGTCCAAGGTAAATGTAGGTATTGGTTACCTCGAGATTTTCCCCATCAGTCACAAAATCTTCATTTCTTTTAAATGCATTGCATATCAGTTTTGTTCTTTAAAAGTTCATTTTTAATTCCACTTCTTTATTTTTGTGAGCAAGTTTTTGGACCATACTCTACAGCTCTGAAGGGGTAGTTACAAAAATGACTATGTCATCAGAAAAACAAAGGTGAGTTAAATAATGTCCATTAATCTTTATCCTCTTGTTTTCCCAGTTCAATGACTGATTGAACGACACTTTCCATGTTCATATATTGGATGCTTGAATTAATTCCTGGTGTTTTTTTGCCACACAAACACCTGTGGTGCCACAGAACAGTACAGGATAGTCTATTCAAAGTAGTGTCGGTTGGCAGCTACAACCCTTTCCCACCGTTGGGGTAACAAATGGATTCTGCGGTAGAAAAATGCACATTCTTTCGAGGCGAACCAATATCTGCGACAGAAAGGAAGTGCTGCTCTGACAGGCCATGTTGTAGCGACCGAAACAAATGGAAGTCCGAGGGAGCAATGTCCGGGGAATAAGGTGGGTGGGGTAAGAAGTCCCAGCCAAGTGCCTCCAAGAGTTCCTTCATGGATTTGGCGACATGAGGTCTAGCGTTGTCGTGGAGAAGATAACCATGTCACGTTGGATCCAGTTTCCGAGCTTCTGGATCATTCCCATTGCCTTTAAACGTTTGCTAACCGTTGCCTCATCGGCCCGTAGTGTTTCAGACAACTCGTGGAACGTCTGACAGGAATCCTCATCTAATAAGGCCTCCAATGCGCCATCTTCAAACTTTTTCTGCTGCCCACGGCACTCTTTGTCCTTCACGTCATATTCGTTGGCTTTGATGCGTCGGAACCACTCTCTGCATGTTGTTTCCGATAGGGCATGTTCCCCATAGGCCTGCGCTAGCAAACAATGACTTTCCGCAGCAGATTTCTTGAGATGAAAGCAGAAGAGTAATGCTTCCCACAAATGCTCCTTTTTTGGTATGAAACTCAACATCGTGAATGCGATACAAACTTGTGTTCTGTGCCTTCCGATCGCGTGCCACACACTGCTTCGCCCAGACTACGGACAGTATGTGGTGCGCAAGGGAGGTCACGTGTGACACGGTTCACAGCGAACCACGGCTGCGCTCTATTGGGCAACATCAGGAATTAATTCAAGCACATAATATTTATATGATAATTATTAAACTGAACCTTTGAAATTATTTTTATTGAGGATTGGATGAGGTACAACACTAAATCAGATGTATTTTGAAAGAGTGCATATTTGTACAAATTGTTGTGTTTGATTCTACTTGGCTATAAACAAAAAACTTGTTCTTGGAGAAAAAATGTAGTGTTTGTTGACAACATTAGATTTAATTGTTGCAGATGCAATGTCAGATTTTGGAGACTCTTGCAGTTGACAGGTCATTTACGAATTAACACATCACACGATGCTACTTCTGATATGTAAATTAAAAGCATCAAGGCTGCTGCCCATAAAGCATTGGCCATTTTATCAGTGATTTCAATTCCAAGGGGTGCTACACTAAAAAGGACAGTGGATCAGAGCCAAATTGATTTCATTTTCTTATATGAATCTAAACTTGGACACCATGCATCAGAGGCAGCTTGCAACATCTGTACAGCATTTGGGAAAGGCACTGTTAGTGAATGCAAGACACAACGTTGGTTTGCTAAATTCTGGTCTGATGATATGAGCCTCGAAAATGAACCAACCAATAGACCAGAAGGAGCTATCGATGATACCAAGTTGGAGGTCTTCATTGAATCTGATCCATGTCAAGCAGTGCAAGACCTTGGTGAGAAACTTGGAGTATACTATGCTATCGTTTCCTGACATTTAATGGCCATAAACAAAGTGAAGAAGGTGGGATACACAAGAGTTGTGGAACAGCACAAAACATGATGATTTCATGTCTTGTCTTATCTGCTTATTCACAACCAAATGAACGACATTTTGGAGCACCTTGTCATGTGTGATGACAGTGGCTGATGTTTGTTTCAATAGCTCAACCACATTATATTCTCAAAATACACCTCTTCTACTCCATTCCATGAAGAAAATGGTTATTGTTTGGTGGTCTGCAGCTGATTTGATCAACTCCTCCAACAGTAATATATGAGTTGATCAGCTGGTTTGATCAACTGTTTGTGGAAATTTCAACACCAAGAAAGACTCTGCTATTCACATGAAATTTGTATCATAGATTCCTCATGTCATGAGAGATAAGTGATTACAGTTGTAGAACTATTCAAGATTTTTTTCACTTCAAAACTTAGTATCATGTAAAGCCACCTGGAGCAACAATAACAGCCTCTACATGACGTGGCATTGAATGGAAGAGGCTTTTGATTTTGTCCTGCGGAATAGCCTGCCAGGCTGCTTCTAGGCAAGACCAGAGTTCATTTCTGGTGGCTGGTGGAGGCGCTTGATGTACCAGTCACTTAGCTAATGTGTCTCAGATGTGTTCGGTCAGGGACATATCCATCGAACATGCAGGCCAGGGAAGAAGTGCCATCACTGTGCATGGGAGAGGTCTTGGAACATTCTGTGCCACATGTGGCTGAGCATTCTTTTACTGGAATACAATGCCAGGGCAACTCTGAAGGAAGGGTATAATCTCTGGTTCTAAAACAACCCTGATATATTGCTAGCTGTTGAGGGTTCCCTCAATTTGTATCTGGCAAGATCACGAATTGAACCCAATGGTGCCCCAAACCATGGTGCTTGCCATTGTGCCCGTATGACCCTGCAAAATGGATGCTGCAACATGCAATTCACTAAGATGTCTCTGAACATATATGCGACACCAAGTTGAATCATGACTCGTCAGAAAACACAATAGCAATCAGCGCGCCAGTGTCTGCGTTCGAGACCCCATTGCAGCCTGAGGCATCTGTGGTTGAGGGCCAAAGGAATTCACAGTAATGGACTGCTAACAACCAGTCCTCTGTTAGGCACACAACATTGAACTGTGAAATAATCGACTCACTATGTCATTCATTACTGTTTCACACGTTATATAAGTTCGGCAATCAGGAGATCATTAAATGATGTTAAATATATATAGAGCACAATATCTATAATTTAAAGCAAACAATGAACATTATTTCAACTTACTATATCAGTAGCAGCTGGAGGGTCTTCACATGCATGCATATAATGAATTCATTCAAAAGATGATGCTGTAAGTGTCCAACTCATTCAGAGAGTGTGAGCTTTGTACAATGTGAAGTTTGGAAATAAAATTCATGATAGTGTAAAATCTGGACAAGACTGAAATGAAAGAGGTGAATTTATACAATGAAGACCAATAAATCCACAATACAAACGGAACGTTAAAAAGGAATAAAAATCTCGAAGAAGAAGAACATCCTGATTGCAAAGCACCAAACTAGTTTCTGCTAATATTTATAGCCATCTTCAGTGTTCCATGCACCTACCACTGATGGCTATAAATATTAGCAGAAACTAGTTTGGTGCTTTGCAATCAGGATGATTCTTCTTCTTTGAGATTTTTATTCCTTTTTAATGTTGCGTTTGTGGCGTGAATTTATTGTTCTTCATTGTATAAATTCCCCTCTTTCATTTTAGTCTTGTTCAGATTTTATACTATCATGAATTTTATTTCCAAACTTCACATTGTACAAAGCTCATACTCTCTGAATGAGTTGGACACTTACAGCAGCATCTTTTGAATGAATTCATTATATGCATGCATGTGAAGACCCTCCAGCTGCTACTGATATAGTTAAGTTGAAGTAACTTTCATTGTTTCCTGGTTTTAATTATAGATATTGCACTCTCTATATATTTAACATTATTTAATGATCTCTTGATTGTCGAACTTATATAACGTGTAAAACAGTAATGAACTACATTTAATGAGTTGATTATTTTACGATTTCTTAGCCACATAAAGATATGTTCTTCGCAAATCAGCGAAATTAGAACTACAATGTATTTAACATCGAACTGTGCTAGAGGACAAAGCCTGACCTGTAACAGTGCCACACTAACACCTTGGGTGTTGCTGTGTGTTTGGTCACTGCCATACTGTCTGTCATTCCTTGCAGTCATTTTCCCAGATTTCTGTGCATTCGAGCCTCATTTATTCACTGATGCCATGTTTTCATCACTGCACTGGTGTTTCATCCCATACACATGGCAATTTTGCAGTAGGGAAATCCAGCTTCTCTCATCCCTACAATCCTTTCTCGCCCAAAGTCCATCAGGTGTTCATGATGTGACCATCTTTGGCAATGGGGCAGAGTTGAGACACAAGAAACACCATTTTGACTCAATGTTGGCTCTTCACTGATTGCAACATCTTGTTCGAGCCAGCTCTTTATAAAGACCAGACAGTTCAGAGGGCACTGCTCCGAAACCGCATGCACATTTCCACCGACATTTTAATCATTTGCATGTCCCTACCTGTTGTACATATTCTGTAAGTTTCAAGTTTATATCAGCAGTTCTTCATGGTGTTGCAATTTTCACAAACAGTAGTGTGTTATATGCATGCAAAACTATCCACCCAACAGCTGGCATTAGTCAGTAATGCAAGAATCCACGTTGCATGCCAGATGATCCAGCGGCAGTTGCACCATTTGGAGTAAGCTGTCTTACCTAATCTGCCTTATTCACCTGATCTGTCCCCTACAGACTGATTTCTTCAAGCACCTCGACATTACTTTTCCGCAGGGTAAATCATTTCCAAATCAAATATCAGTTGAAACTGTGTCCTTAAGCTCAACATTTTTTACTGCAGCATACAGAAGCTTGTATCCCATTGCAAAAGTATGTTTTGTTGCAGTGATTATTTTGATTAATAAAGTTTATTTTGCATCGTATTTTAGGTGTTTGAAGTTTTCATCAGTATTTTATCTGCAACAACCTAATAGATTAACTGAAACTATTTCAGTTCCACTTCTCTTCTTAAAAGGGTATATAAAAAACTTTAAAGCCTTGGGCAACATCCCAAACCCAAAGATATTCCGTATTTTTATGAATATTTTAGTATGCATAAATGAAAGATTAACTTGGTAGTATTTCTTCTAGCAGGTGGCAACACTGAAATTGTTCTTATACTTCAAATACGGCAACCTTTTTGTCTGTGGTCACACCACAAGATGAATGAAGTATTGAGCAACTTTTATAGTGTATTTGATCTTCCTGTGGCCAAATTGAAGGAAGTTATAGTGGCTTCTATCCATTTAACCCATGCCTCGCTAGCTTATTTAGACATGCTGCCCTTTTTATTATATGAATTTAAAAGATTCTGCATATTGTTGCAGCTATGTGGTTTATAGGTTCCTTAACGCACAGTGAAAAGTTTTTTATTATTATTTTTAAAGTCTCGCATACTTTTGTGTCGTTAATTTTTGTAGGAATTTATTTTTAAATCTCTCAACACCACCAATAGAATAAAAGTATTCATAAGAAGTTTTTTTGTTTTTCACAGATCATGTTTTTTTGGTACATGCCTCTGTGTATTCTTTAAAAGATTTTTTTCCATAGGATGGTGCATAATGGTTTCTCTAATTGTGTGTTAATTTTCTTCATGCAACACACTGTGAATTTTGTGCTCTAAAATACATGACTGCTTGGAATTCATCAGGAATTTCTGCCTTTTGTCAAGTTATCACCTTTTTTTTTATCACTTCATTTTTGCTGACATCAGTGTTATGTAACTTCATTTTGGAAATCATGCATAAGCACAAAATGTCCAAGAACAAAATACTAAGCTCTAAATGACATGACCATTTCATTTATGATATGTAGATTAACATGATGCAACATTTAGATGCTGAGAAATTGTGGGAAAAGTGCTGAGTAAACCTTTCAAGGAAAATTTATGGCAATGCGTTATTGGATATTAAGCAGCAAATGGGTGAAATGAAGGATAACAAGTTTGCAGTGTATATGCAGTTGGAACATATCACTGTTTTGCTTGAACTTTTTATTCTGCTCACAGTCAATAAGATATTACTGGAGTAATAAACTGAAGGAAGTGGAATAGAATAAAGAAATCACTGAAAGAAATTGTATTAGTTTCCTGCTTTTGAACATTGTAGTGTTTATTATTTGTGCATAGAGTTCCAAGCTTGTATGAATGCTCTTGTGTTACATTGTTCTTCTTTGAGTAACTAGTTTTTCATTTGTGCAGATCCAAGCTCACACCAAAGTAGGACCAGGGGGAAATCTTCCCATGATGCAACTCTTCCTCTTGGAGGTAATTTCTTTTCCCTTTTTTATGTCATAGTGCATTTTAAAAACACCATTATATTAGGTGTTTCTGTAAGTTACCCCCCTTTTGTTAATGTCTTTTTAATTAATTTGTTACTAAATCTAATGATTTAACTTTTCATTGTTTATTACAGGTAACCATTTTTAAAAATCATGATTGTAATAAATGAGGCAGGAAAACTTGACTAAGACTTTAATAGTAGAATTAACAAGCAAAAATAATCTCATATCTCCTGTATAATGCTAATTTCATTGAGAGAGAGGTTGGCCAAAAAACAAAGGTGGTTGTATGTGATAAGGTATTCAGGCCTCCTATTGTGTACAACAGTGAGAGTTGGGTAAAGTTAGGTCTCGTTGGGGAGTTGGACATGGCCAATACATCAGTGATATGAGGAATATCGGAGAAGCAATATAGATATTAGAGCTTCTGTAGAAAACAAAGTTAATGAAAGCATACCTAGGTGAGTTGGGCATATGTTTTTTTGTATGGAAGATGGATTACTATGACAGATGTTACATTGAAAAATATCTTGCCATTGACCAAGAAAACACCCAGAATATAATGAATTGATCTATTATATCGTGGTTGTTTTCATGCTGCATTAGCCAGCTGAAACATAGCAAACCCATCAGGAACGTATAAGGAATTATTTTTTTGGAGGAGGGGTGTTTGACATAGAATGGAAGTTTTTTAAATCCACCTGAACAAAATAAAAGATAATGAAAATAGAAGAAAAAAACTAAGACATTTTTTTCTAATGTAAGTTGATGCATTTTTATTAAAATTAAAACAATTTTTTTCTAATGCATGATGCATTTTAACCAAAAACATAAAAATGAAACACTTAAAATGCCGCTGAAACCCATATTGTCTCTCCCTCAGATACTTTTTATCATTTTACTAAGCATAAAATATACATTTAAATAATCCACAAGTGAGAGGTTCTCACAAAATCAAAGAAGTTGGTTTATTTTTCACCAGTAGCAAAGAGGATGGTCATTATGATCTCAGTTATGTTTTTACTGAAAATTGATTTTATCACAGCTTCTTTAACTGAAGATAAGGCTAAGAATGTAGAAGAGAATTGAATAAAAAAGATAAGGGGATTTTTATAATCATACTTATATAGCTTCTGAGCTGAATTTATTTTCTGAAAATCAATAATTAAGTGTGGTTGAATTAGATTAAATTGTGTAACATGGATTTTTTTTTAATTTTTTTCTCCCTGTAGCACCACCTTCACCATCACCAACTGTGTTTCCTACAAAAGTGAGCCATTCTTCTTCTACGCTAAAAGTGCAGTTCAGGAAAAATTTCTTTTCTCACAGTAATGGCCCCGTAATAAACTACACACTCATTGTTGCTGAAGTTGGTAATTCTGATTCAAAGCAGACAGTTCTGCCATCTTGGAGTGATGTCCAGAAGTATTCTCAGTGGCCTCCATATCAAGTTAGTTCACTCAGATCTCTTAGTATGAAACTATTTGTTTAAGACATCTACTAATTTGTATGTTGTTAAAATAAGAGTTTTGGTGGTTTCCCGTGCTCACATGAGAAACCACCAAAACTCTTATAATTTATGTGTATAAATTTTCTAAGTTTGCCTAAGCACTTATGACTGGGAGTTCAGTAACTGTGATTTAGGTGCCAGTGACTTCATTTCCTGCTGCATATATCTGACAAGAGATATGCAAAGACCCAGGTGATGATCTCATGGGTGATGGGTGTATGAAACTTAAAAGCATGCTGGAGTAAACATGGAAAAGAATAGCTCAAGACAGAAAGTTATGGAAAAGTGTTGGGGAGACCTTTATCTTGCAGTGGATGTCATACTTGCATCTACAAACATGGAAATTGTTTTCTTTGTATCCAGCGCTTCTACTCACCATTAGACTGGAAGTTTTCAGTGCTTGTATCTCCACTGCGTATTGTGCTCTTTCTCTCTGTTTCATTTCTGCCTGGATGTCCATTGCTGACTTTGAGGCTGGAGCAGCTCTTATCACTAAGCACTACCAAATGCAGTTTTGGCCTGTGGTTGACTTGTGCATGCCACCTCTGAAGTTGTTTGTGACAAAAAATAATTTTAGTATTTGTTCATAAATAATTTTAATATTGAACCAAGTTCCCTCATTCATTAAAAATATTTGCTTTTAACAGTATCCACCATTGTGCGATTCACATGTCTCAAGCTTTTTGAAATCACGTGTGTTGGTATACTCACCCGGCACTGGAACTCATGGGCAAGATCGTAACCTCCATCCCCCAGTTGTACCCCCCTTTTAAAAAAAAAAAAAAAGTACTTTACTGTCATGGAACTGAATATGTATGATTTTACCAAAATTGGGGCAAGCACATGACATTTCTATTTGTGGTAAGCCATGGATATGAATGCCCATTCCAACTGTGGCCAATAGAACAGTGGAAGAAAATATGTGTGTATATACACTGAAGTGCCAGAAAAACTGGAACACCAGTCTAATACTTGGTAGGTCCCCCAAAGGAGTGCAGGGCTGTAGAAATATGACGGGGCATGGACTTCACTAGCTTCTGGAAATATGCTGTAGGCAATGCACACCATACTTCCTGCTGAGCGTTCCACAATTTGGGTGTATTCCGAGGTCTCGGATTCCTGTGTTCGACAGCGCGTTGCATGGCATCCCAAATGTGTTCTATCACGTTCAGATCTGGGGACTTGGGTGGGAATGGCAACACCCCAAACTCAGATGAATGCTCCTCTAACCATAATGTGGTGTCCCGACACTTGTGTGGAGGTGCATTGTCCTGTTGAAACAGGCCCAACCCATCAGCATGAATGCAGGACGTGAACGGGCGTACCTCATCAGAAAAGATGCGCACATAGCGTTGTCTGGTCACATACATTTGTAGACGCACCAGGGGGTCCCAGTGAAATTCAGCTAAACACACCTCATACCATTACAGACCCCCCCCCCCCCACCACCAGCCGGTACAGTTCCCTGTTGACAGGCCCATGGCTTCATGGGGTTTGTGCCACACAAGAATCTTTCCATCTGCCAGATACAGTTGGAAACGCGTCTAGTCAGACCAGGCTACTTGTTTCCAGTCATCAAGTGTCCAGTGGCGGTGTTGCCATGCCCAAGTGAGCCGCATAGCTCTGTGTCATGCACCCATCAAGGGGACTTCAGTTGGTTGTCGGCTCCCAACGCCTATATCGTGCAGGGTACGTTGCACAGTCCGGACACTGATGCTTGTTGAGGCTGCAGCATTGAATTCCGATTACACCTGCGAGAGTGTCGCGTGAAACAATTCTTGACAGCCGACGATGGTCACGTTCACCCAATGTCTTTTTACGGCCACACTGGTATCGTAGGTTGGAGGCTTTGCCAGAATTCTTGTAGTCACGGTACACCCTTGCAGTGGTTGTCCGTGAAAATCCGAACTTCGTTTCTACTTCCGAAATACTATGGCCCATCTCAGGAGTATGACACCGCGTTGAAAATAGCTTAAATCGTTATTACTTGTCATTCTCATGCCGAAAACAGCTCTGACAGCTGGCAAGGATGTCTATCGCTTTATGTACGCACTGGTGGACGCACCCAGTACGCGCATAGGAGACGTTGCTATGTATTTTGCATAAGCTTGTGTGTACCAGTTTTTCTGGCACTTCAGTGTACACTCAATGGACAAAACATAAGAGATGCCTACTTAATAGTGTGTTGGTCTTCCTCTAGCATGAACAACAGCCTGTACATGCCAAGACATCGATTCCACCAGATGCTGAGGGTTCTGGTGGTAATGCCAACCGTGTCCACAACTCTGTCCAAGGCATCAGATCCTGATGTTACACTACACAGTATCCCAGACAGCTTCATTGGGATCTTGGGGTCCACTGGATGGCTCCAAACTCAGGCTAGTGTTCCTCAAGCCATACCTGGGTGGTTGTTGCCCCGTGGGGTGGCACATTGTCCTTCCAAAACAGACCATCAGAAGCAGGATGTGCAATGGCCACAAAAACATGTAAGTGATCAGCCAGTACATGCAGGGAGTGTCCAGTGATTAAGGACCTCTCCAAACACACTAAAGGACCTAATGTGTCCCATGAGAAGGCTCCCCAAACTATCGCAGAGCCACCACCATATTGAACAGAGCCAACAGGACATGCTTGGGTCATGGCCTCATTATGTTGATGCCACACCTACACGCTCCTGTCAGCTTGGTACAGCTAAAAATGGATTAACATATATCATCATCATTGTCAACCATTATCAATCCACTGCTGGACGAAGGTCTTCCCAAGTTTCCTCCAGAACGGTCTGTCTTGTGCCAGTCTCCTCCATGTCGCTCCCGCACACTTTCAAATTTCATCCACCCATCTCCCATGCGGTCTTCTGGGTCTTTTCCTGTCCCTTGGAATCCAATCTAAAATTTGGGCTGCCCATCGATGGTCTGTCCTTCTGGCAGTATGTCCAGCCCATTGCCATTTCAGGGATTTAACTCTGATCATGATGTCTTCCACTCTTGTCATTTTTCGGATCCATGAGTTCTCTTCTTATCTCTCCTGGTTACACCAAGCATGCACCTCTCCATGCTTTTTGAGTTGTCTGCAGCCTTTGTATGGCTCTTTTAGCTAAGGTCCACGTCTCTGCACCATACGTAAGCACTGGAAGGATGCATTGATCAAACACTTTTCTTTTAAGACATAATGGCATATTGCTCTTGAAAATTATGCTGTTTCTTCCAAAAGCTCTCCAGGCAAGTTTTGTACGCCGATTAATTTCTTCATCAATGTGACCCTCACTTGATATCTGCTGTCCAAGGTAAACGTACGTGTCTGTTATCTCCAGCTTTTCTCCATCAATCGATAAATCTTCATTTCTTGTAAAAGCATTGAACATCACTTTTGTCTTCTGAAAGTTCATTTTTAATCCCACTTCTTTACTCTTGTCAGCAAGTTCCTGGATCATACTCTGCAGCTCTGATGGGCTAGTTGCAAAAATGAGTACGTCATCAGCAAAACGAAGGTGGGTTAGATAATCTCCATTAATCTTTATCCCTTTGTTTTCCCAGTTCAGTGATTGAAAGACATTTTCCAATGTGGCATTAAAGAGCTTCGGAGATATGGTGTCACCTTGTCTCACTCCTGTTCCAATTTTTATGTGTGTTGTATTTTCAAACAGCCAAATCTTTGCACTTGCATTTTCATAGATGTTATTAGTAATATTAATGTATATATATATATAATGATTATCACATTATGGATTAACATGCTGATGTACCACTCAGCTGAGGTCCAGTTTTGATATTCCCAGCACAAGAGGCAAGGTGTAATTTCCAGTGACAAGCAGTCAACAGTGGCACAAGAGCAGGGTGGGAAATTAGCGGGCGCAAGGTGCGAAACTCAACCGTAATGTTTCATTCTGCGACAAATAATTTGAGCATGGACGCAAATTTGCAACTGCACAAATTTGTTTTTTTTTTTTCCAGTTTTCAGGTAAGTATCTTCTCCTAAATGTTTGGCCTTACAATTGCTAAATTTAATGCTTTCTTACACTTACAAATATTTTCGGATATTTTTGGGGGGTATTAGTGAAACTTAATTGAAATTTTTGACATACGGAGTAAGTATGTTAACTTCTGTGACTCGTGTAGTGTCGCTGATGAAAACTCAGTAAATGGCTAAAGATTTTCCCTCCTCTTCGTTTTTCTTTAAACTGACAATGTGGAATTTGAGAAATATGTGAGTTCATGCATGCAGTTTATTTTAAGTACAAGGAGCTAAATAAATAAGGTGAACCTCAATCCCTAAATTATGAAAATACAGCAAATTTCAATTTAGTTTAGGTCTTCATGGTATTTATTGTGTATTTCAAAATGGAAGAAATAAAGAGCAATTTTACTGGTAAAATAAAAGTTTTAAACTGCAGTTTACAGTGAGTTTTGATAAAATGTGGTTTAAAAAACTGCAAAAATTATCCCCTCCCCACTCCATGCATAATATTTTTTGTTAACATAGGTAAAATTTCAAACAAATAAGAAGATCTCTTAAATACTCTATATTTAATTAATAATTTCTTTTAGATCATGTGAGCATATTGGTTATACGCTTTTCACTCAAAAAACAGATTCTGCACATGGTACAGTAAGATTTGAAACCTAGAATTTTAGCCACAGGCACGATTTTGCACATGATAAATTTTTCTAATGTCCCACCCTGGTGGTGTTTCTGTAATTGACTGGCTAACTGAAATTTTCCAGTTGTGTTGGGAATTAGGATTGGCCCCTCAGGATTGGACAAATGTTCTCATTGTTCCTTTGTGTAAGGAAAAAGGCTAGTAATAAAAGCATATCTTCACATTTAGTGCATATTTTTGCGTGTATTCTGAAAATTTTCTAGAAACGCATTTTTGAGATATGAAATAATTTTCTAGACTTAATTCTTAACAGCATTTTGATTTTGGTACAATAGGGAAACCACTTGTTAAAATATTCTCACTCATTACAGAATGGTGTTACTCAAATGAATCCACTTCCAATCAAAAGAGAAATGTTTTATTTACTCTTCACTAAACAAATTCACCAGCAATGTGTATGTTGTTTTATGTAAAATGACCACATTTACTCAAATCTTGGCCTTCCACTCATAGCTTGTAAGGGTTTTAACACAACTCTTTCTGCACACCCAATTCTGTGAATCCGATAAATTGTTTAATGAAAGTAGTACCCAAATCTTACAATGGAGAAGGCAAACAGTGCAAACCAAGGTTATTAGAGACATGGTATAAGGTTGGGTGTGTTACAAAGTCAGCTTGCCATTGACTGTTAAAATAAGGTCATGAAGATATCATGGCTCTTGTTTGTTTACACACTGTAAGTGAGATAACCCCCTCCCCTCCCCTCCTCACCCCTAGCATATAGGGATAGAGTAAGCAGATGATTGGAGCACTCATATTGTCTGCTCTGCACATATCCTGAAAATTAAAAATATATCCAAAAAATTAAGAAATAGAGCCATGACCTTTAGGTCATGTGCCTAGTAACTACGATATTGCTTAATACATTTAAATAAAAGCATGCAACACTACAAGACTGAATAAGTACGAGATGGATTTTAATCCAGGTGTATTTTTAACGGATGGAATGATATTGTTTTGTAAAGTGAGTGAAAAGTCTGTTTCCAGTGAAAATCAATTTAGATCTTCTCAATGTATCAAGTCGGCCAAACATAATAAGTCTTTGGCTGGCCAGAAGTCAACAGGAGAAATTCGGCTAATTTCGAATTCTGCATCTCCATCCACATGAGTCAGAGTTATCTCTAGATTTGTGCAAGGCCTTTATTGATGCAGGAATTTCACTGTGTGAGTTAAAAAATTCCTCCTTGAAGCATTTCTTGGAAAAGTACACAAAAGAAATAGCTCCAAACAAACCCACTGTTGAATACATATTTCTTCTATTTTTGTGCATATTTCTTGATTTTTAGTGCATAAACGTATGCTTATTTGGAGGTTTTTAATGCTTGAACCAAGCTTTAGTCATCACATATAAACAAATAATGTACTATTATGCAATCTTAAGCCACAGCCAATATTGTTAAATTTCTTTATCTCATGCAATTAGTCATCACATATAAACAAATAATGTACTTTCATGCAATCTTAAGTCACAGCCAAAATTGTTAAATTTCTTATCTCATGCAATTTTCGTTTTTACACTAATTATTAGGTGACCCAGCCATTTTATCCATTCAACGGAACAACATCAGCCGAATTTACAATTGGGAATGAAGACTGTACAAATGTGAAGAGCTACTGCAATGGACCGTTGAAGCCTGGTGCTCAATATAGAGTGAAAGTTCGAGCATTTACTGCACCAGATAAATATTCTGACACTGTTTATTCTCACCCTTTTCAGACTGGTAAGGTTCCTAAGTAATTTCTCCTTTTCATGCAAGTTAGCACTGTTTTGAAGTTTGAATTTTATTTCATTTTTAAAAAATGGAGATTGGTCATACAGTAGTAATAAAGCTGAACCCGTTTCCTGATCATCACTCTGAATGTTATTGCACTCTTTTGTTTTAATCAGATTATTTTGGACAAATATAAGATTCATGTATGGATTTTATTTCCAGTTCTGAATGTAAGATTGTTTTTCATTCTTTTTCATCAATTTCACTAAATTCGATTTTTTTTTCTAGCTTCTCTTTGCCTGTGTAGACTAAAGAAAACCTGTACTAGATATGATGAAGAGACTATCGTGCTGATTGATACACAAATAAAGAAGATAGCTGTCTAAGCACGAACACTTTAGCTCAAACCAATTACAACACTCAAACGAAGCTAAGACGTATCACTGGTATCAAAAATATACACAGTTAAAACCATGACGACACAAATCACTCATTCCATTGAGGTTTAAAAAGGTTTAATGTTAAAAACTTGCGAGATCTTTCGAACCTACGACTTATAGGTTCATCATCAGGCACCAAAACTCGCAAGGTGCACATGAAACGTAGTGGTTATATACACGTGTGGTTATGGGCAAAGACCGCGCATGCGTACAAGTCGGAACAGTATGAGGTCATAAAATACATACATTTAAAATAACCTGTAGGGTAAAAAACACATAATGGTTGTCATAAATATAAGAAATATAAAATGAAGGTCAAAGTTCCCTCGCCTGAGTTTTATATATGTACAATAAAATCAATGGTTGTCTAATCTTGTTTCTTGGTTTTTCAGTAGGTATCGCCAAGGTACTGGTATATTGGATGGAGCTTCATCATTACAACATTGTTCATTCAAATGATAAATATACAAGCTCTTGAGAAACAACAGGCCATTTTTAGTTTTGGTCGTCGATAACAGTTTTACATTGTCCCAGTCAGGATAGTGCTCTCCTTTTAGTACCTCTCGCGCTAAAGAAGTTGTTAAGGCATGTGTACGAACACTGTATTTGTGTTCTGTAATTCGTGTCTTTAATGATCTACAAGTGGATCCCACGTAAGAAGTAGACTGTGAGGTAGTTGAGAAAGAGTTCAGTGGTACCGAATAAACGCCGTATTTATCTAAGATTGATGTCGGATCTCGGTCTGATTTGGTTAAATTGAACAAACTTTCCGAAGAAACACCAAAGGAACAATCGTATTTTTGCATGAATTTTGTAAGATCGGTACAATGGTTGGATGAAAGGGACCTAAAACCCACTTGTTCACCTACCCTCATTCCATATAATTCGTACACACCACCCCTATAAACATAGTTCTATTTCATCTTTAATCTGTAGGGCTTATAGTCATTCATCCACCAAAAGATCTTTAAAACTAGAATTACACAGGATTTTCAATCTAACAAAGGTTTCCGGTTTTCCCAGATATCTATTTACAAAATTGTTACGCAGGTATCAACGACGGATCTCCACAACGTTACAACCAATACGTGATGAAGTAACCATAAAATACGTGGCATCCATTCCCTTCCATCCAACCATTGTACCGATCTTACAAAATTCATGCAAAAAATACGATTGTTCCTTTGGTGTTTCTTCAGAAAGTTTGTTCAATTTAACCAAATCAGACCGAGATCCGACATCAATCTTGGATAAATACGGCATTTATTCGGTACCACTGAACTCTTTCTCAACTACCTCACAGTCTACTTCTTACGTGGGATCCACTTGTAGATCATTAAAGACACGAATTACAGAACACAAATACAGTGTTCGTACACATGCCTTAACAACTTCTTTAGCGCGAGAGGTACTAAAAGGAGAGCACTATCCTGACTGGGACAATGTAAAACTGTTATCGACGACCAAAACTAAAAATGGCCTGTTGTTTCTCGAGAGCTTGTATATTTATCATTTGAATGAACAATGTTGTAATGATGAAGCTCCATCCAATATACCAGCACCTTGGCGATACCTACTGAAAAACCAAGAAACAAGATTAGACAACCATTGATTTTATTGTACATATATAAAACTCAGGCGAGGGAACTTTGACCTTCATTTTATATTTCTTATATTTATGACAACCATTATGTGTTTTTTTACCCCTACAGGTTATTTTAAATGTATGTATTTTATGACCTCATACTGTTCCGACTTGTACGCATGCGCGGTCTTTGCCCATAACCACACGTGTATATAACCACTACGTTTCATGTGCACCTTGCGAGTTTTGGTGCCTGATGAGGAACCTATAAGTCGTAGGTTCGAAAGATCTCGCAAGTTTTTAACATTAAACCTTTTTAAACCTCAATGGAATGAGTTATTTGTGTCGTCATGGTTTTAACTGTCTATACTTTTGATACCGGTGATACGTCTTAGCTTCATTTTGAGTGTTGTAATTGGTTTGAGCTAAAGTGTTCGTGCTTAGACAGCTATCTTCTTTATTTGTGAAAACCTGTACTATTTTTTACAGTGTGTTGTTTTTCGCAGATTTAAAAATTAAAACTGAATAAAAGTATCTAAAACTCTTAAACATCTTTAAAATTCTTCTTGATGTTTTGCTTTTTTCGGAAAGTTGGAAACATGAAAGCCCAAAATGTTAAAAACTTATCTAAACATCCAGGTATGTTTCCAGTCCACAAATTGCTATTTTACATGGCTTTATTTTTATGTTTTGCATTGCTTCATTTTACATTCTGATATTTTGCAGTTAAATTCCCCCTATATTGTTTATTTTCTGTCGATTTTGGAGTTCATGGCCTCCATCTTCATAGGAGTTAAAAGTGATCGCCAAATAAAAAAAAATGTGTTGACATGGAAATTCTCATCAACAGAAGCTGACAGTTTCTGATATCAGTGACTGTTTCTACATCCTATGAAGATGACAACTATGAACTCCAAAACTGGTCAGAAATAAATGACGGGAGAATTCATTCACAAGATCTTGGAATGTAAAAAGAAGCAATGCAAAACAAAAATTTTATATACTTGAAATATACCTGGATATTCAAAAGTTTTTAATGTTTTAGGATTTTGTTTTATGTATTTTTAAATTTCTGGAAAAAAGGGGAAACATCAAATAGAATTTTAAATGTTTTAAAGAGTTTTAAATACTTTTATACAGTTTGTTTTTAAATCTGTGAAGAGCAACACTTAAAAAAAATAGTGATTTATCTAGATTGATATTCTGCTTACTGTTTCTTTCTTGACTATCCAATGTTTAACCTTTTATGTTTACATATTGATGAACTTTTGCAATGGTGCAAGATTTAAAGAATATTATATATGGTGATTAGTCACATGCAACACAAAAGCAAGAGCTTTTTTCTGTGAAATAAATATTGCACAAATAAATGTTTGGGAGCTTTTGATGTCTCATTTTGAGACATCTTCTGCGGCGTTCAGTATGAAAATATTTCCATCGTGACTGATTTTTCATGTCATTATGGTGAAAGGTAGAATTTTGAGCCCCCTCCACCCAGTGGTTGTAGCAAATAGCAGAAATTCATAATTGAGGAGTTCTGCCTGTTTTACTGGGGAACAATAGGACATCTTTGGAGTGTTTCAGATTTTGTAAAATTAAATGAAAGGCACTATCACAGCATGAAATAATTGCTTTAAGTAGGTATTAATTCACCCAATAGCTATGGTATTTCTTTCAAAAGCACTCCTTTTGCTATTGAATACATTGATGGCTATTTTTTATTATTTGAGAATGGCAGGCTAGTATTGGATTAACCTGTGGAAACCATGAGCTAGCTGAAATTCTTTCAAAATTGTCCCTGTTCAGCAAAATTCTGAAATTTCTTTACAATGAAACTAATCATTGCTGTGACATTTTTATTATAATCTTAGAACTGCTTCTCTTCTGTTATATCCCAACACTTTTTAGACTGATGTTCTTCCTATTTGTAGCAACTGATGAAATGTTTGATTTAAAGCAAAAATACTCGGATATTTAATGATATATGTAGTGTAAGGAGGACGGGGAATCGCACAGATGTTGGCTTTCAGTGCTTGATAGGTTGATACCTGTGGCATACTATTCCTTAAACAGCATTGTATATTTGGAATCTCGCAGTTGCACACTGTACAGGACGGCTAGCAAGAAATTATTATTGTGGTGCTCCTTACTTTTAATTCACTAGAATCTGTGCTTATTTAATTTGGATGCTTTTTGGCTTGTTTGTGTGTCTTTAAATTGTTAACATGTTTTTCTTTTTTGATCATATTCATAATTTAAAATCAAGTCCTTGTACACTTACATCATAATTTCTTTTGCAGATTCTGACAACTCTGCCATTGTTGCTGGCATAATTGTGCCCATTGTGTTAGTTTTGCTGATAATCATCATAATAATTGCTATACGACGAAAACGAAAGCATGGACCTTTTACGAAGAAAGTAGTTGATGGTCACATAAAAGATGATTCCATGTCAATTCCAGAAAGTGAAATTATCACAAGGTAGGTAATTTGTTTTGATAATATTCTTTTCTTTCTTTATCTTTTTTTTTTTTTTTTTTTTTTCCTGTGAATGTAGTTTATTTGTTGATTTGAGTCACTGTTACTTCAAACCATTTTCATACAAAGTCTTACAAGATACTGAAGCATTTACCTCCATAAAAACCTTGAAATTCCTCACCTCCAAGACTTGATTTGAATCCCAGGTACGACATGAATATCATTCGTTCAATCTCCGTCACTTTCTTCGGTGACGGCTAACCTTGCCGGTTATGGCGATTCTGCAAGATATCTTGCCAGATGGTTAGGAAACAAAAATCCCTTAGTCATTAATGATAAAGTTCTGGTATTTTCCAATTTCAAGTCCCTCTTTCAATTTACGCTTCAGGAAGTTGGATTGATGTCCAATGACAGTTAAAGAGGTCCATGCGGTGTCCTGTTTCTCTAAAGTGCCTGTCTAATCCTGTCTTGTTTGAACAATTTTTTAATGCTGCCTTGTGCTCCGCAATGCGAGTTTCCAGCCTATGACCTGTTTCACCTAAGTAGTATTTTCCACAGCTGCAAGTTACTTTATAAATTACTCCTTGCAATATCATATTTACTGCTAATTCTCTTTAAAGATTCAAACAAACCCTTTTGAAACGTAATTTTTCTTGTGAACTTAAACTCCTGCTTGCTTAGATTTTTTTGTTTATCTTGTGCGAGTAATTTATCTATTTCTTTTTTTGGGTAGTTATTTCTGTTGTTATTTACTTTCAGGTCATCCATGTGGGCTTTTTCATATCTTCTGAGGAGACTAAATTATTTATTTTTTCTAAAAATTGGTTTGCAACATTTCTCTCCATTGAGTAAGGATGAGAGGAGTTAAAATCTAGAATTTTATTTGTATCCAGAGGTTTTTTGTACATTTTTGTGAGGAACCTTATCTTTTTGAACATAGATAGTCAAATCCAAGAAGTTTAATTTTCCTTCAATGTGAACCTCTAAAGTGAACTTAAGAGAATCATCTAATTCATTAAAGAAATTTTGAGACTTTACCAAGATAAATCCCATAAAAAAGTTAACTAGTTTGAATGTTGTAATCTAGGAAGCCACACAACAAAGATGAGTTTGATTTATGGATATCATGTTTATCCCTTCCCCTCCTGTTACAAGGTAATAGGGCTCTCTAGATGCATATCAGAAATAAATTTCTGTTTGAATTTTCATTTTCCACTTCATAAGAAGAGAATAGCCCTTTGGATGCGCATATTATGGCTATATTCATACAGCATTGCAAATATCAAATGTCATCTAGCTGCTTAATTATTCACGTGCTATTTAGACAATCTATATTTTGAGGTTACTCACCTTTATTCCCTAAATCTTTTAGGAGGTTTTCATCTCTACACATTTCCAACACGTATTTTTCTTATTTACATCATGGTTCGAGGCCGCAAAAAAAAAAAAAAAAAAAAAAAAAATTCAACTCACGCAAACTTCACTTCCCTCCCTTCTTTTCCCTATGACCAAATTCAGATTCAAAACAATCTACCACAAATATACACAATTGAACTCCCTAAAACACATTAATCTAATTAAAACTTCAATCAATAAAAACATATTTACACATTTCCTAAAACGTCAAAGTTAAAAAGCTGTAACCCAAAATTATTTACAATTGCACATCAATCAATGCCCAATTAAAATAAACCCAAATACCTGACACAACCACTATATTCAACAATCACGGACCTCTCTCCCCTCGGAAACAATGCTTGTTTCTGAGGGGAGAGAGGTCCAGAAACAATGCTTTTTTAAACAATGCTTGTTGGAAATGTGTAGAGACAAAAACCTCCTAAAAGATTTAGGGAATAAAGGTGAGTAACCTCAAAATTTAGATATTATGGCTATATTTCCTTATTTAGTTATCCTTTCCCACCCCATAACAAGGAACTGGCTCTGAGATTCACAACATGACTAAATTTTCCCACAAAATCTCCTCTAATGAATTTTCTGATAACAAAGGCCTTCTAGGTGCATGTCATAGTTAAATTTCCTTATGAATTTGCCCCAGTCACCAAAGAATGGCTGTGGCAGTTTTATATCAGTGTTAGTCTGTATTCAGATTGCTGGAGGAATGATACAATACAACAAAGCACAACAAAAATAAAGACCCTATACACCGACGACTCAATAATGAGCCTTTTGAATGGGGAAATAAAGAAGAATTAAAAGTGAGGAAGAACAGAGTGCCCTGATAGGAAAGTAACCAAGACAGGTTCAGAAAGATCTTAGTATTTCAGAAGCATATGGTTTCCTGTTAAGTGCGTGAAATTGTAAGCTGCCCTACGTACTTACCTCTATATGCTGAGGAAGGAATTTTCACTTCCATTTTTAGTTATTTATTATTAGCGTTATTATTATTATTATTATTATTTTTGATGCACATAACTTGACTATTTGCATTATTTGGCTAGGAGCTGCTAATTTACCATCTGTTTGTGCAATGATAGTCCCATAAGTCTTGATAGTTTTGATAAGTTGTCATTTCTCTGATGAAAGTACATATACAGTAAAACCTCGGTTATATGTATATCTAAGAGATGGCCTTAAAAATGTATAAATGAAATTTCCAAATGTTAAATATTATTGTTAAACACATGCTTTAAAGTAGTGTAAGATGTTCCTTAATAATGATTTATTTAAAGTCAGATCAACGGCAAAAGGAAAATGAAAGTGTTACAAATTATATTTAATCACATTGTAAAAATCAAAATTCTCTTTTAATGGCTGTCTATAAAAATCCTGATTCTAGAATAAGTGATAAGTGAAATCCTCACAACTAAGAATCTGAGTTCAGTGCTTCAGTGTGGAACTCATAAATTAACAGCTCCCCCTCCACTGCTAATCCAGGGTGCATCCATTTGAAACCAGAACATTGAATATTGAGGATACATTTAAGATTCTATTTTATTACACCACAAAATAGTGGAGCTACGAAGTTACATCTTGGAGATTTATCAATTTTGAATAACATTATACAGTATGTGTGTGAGTCATGAAATGCGAAACCAATTTTTCATCCAAGCCAAAAGTAAACAACATACCCTTCTCTGATGGGTTCAAGGTTGGACTTTGGCTACACCAAGAAGGAACATAACACTATCTCAGTTCTCTCAAAGTTGTAGCATACCGGGTTGTGCGTAAAAGAACCGTGTATTTTTGGTAATCTGAAATTTAAATTTTAATGTGTAATTGCAAAAAGCGTGTAAATAAATTACGTACAACCGAGTTAAAAAAATGATAGAAACTACAGAAAAATATCAGGACTAATGCAGAATTATGTATAAAAATGAAAAACATATAACTAATGGGAAATGTATAACCGAGGTTCCGCTGTACATAACACTAAGCTGTTGTTCTCCGAGATTCAGAGGTTAGCTTCTCAAAAAAAAAATAAATAAATAAAAAAAGCTCAAGACTTACACCTGAAATTTTAAATTTTAGTTTTCCATGTTGAAAGTACAATAGAAATTTTTCTAATTAGTGCACGAGCAGGTAGATTTCTGTTTAATTGGCATAAATAAGTACAAACTAAAACAAAACTAGATCACTAGCTTTCACCACTGAAGACGGGCGACTTCATCAGGCTAAAGTTTATAAAGCTGAGTACAGAATCATACTGAGAAAATTTTGGCTTCATCAGGCTGGAGTTTACAAAGCTGAGTACAGAATCATACTGAGAAAATTTAAATTTTCTCTACACGCTCATGTGCTAATTAATTATTCTTCCTCTTGATGTATTCACAACCCATGTTTTCAAAACCTTAAAATTTTTGTAGTTATACATAGCAGTTCAATGTAAATATGTCTATAATAGATTTTGTGTATAGTGTTCAGTTATTAATTAGGAAAAATGCACACAGGAGAGAGAGAGAAAGACACATTTCAGTATTTAAAATACAATACGTAAAACATTTAGTATTAAAATAGCTGATTTTTGTCTGTTGTTGCTATGTACTAATTTGCTGAGTTTTCAAGTGCTTTTCAGACCTTTCCAATCACTTATATTTTTATCTGTTTTTCTTTTAGCCGGCCAATAAAACTGAAGGATTTTACTGATCACTATCGTTATCTCTCTGCTGATTCTGACTTCAGATTTTCTGAAGAATTTGAACTTCTGAAGCATGTGGGTAGAGACAAACCATGTACTGCTGCTGACCTCCCAGTGAATCGACCTAAGAATAGGTTTACTAATATACTCCCTTATGATCATTCAAGGGTGAAGTTAATGCCATCTGATGATGAAGAAGGTTCTGATTACATAAATGCAAATTATATACCTGTAAGTAATATGTTATGCATGTGCAATAATTATTCAGATTATAAGGAATTGAATGTTATAAGTATGGAGTTAAGTTATTAAGGAGAAATTTGGTGTTACGAAGTTAAGTGTGTTTCAGACCAAAGTGCAAACCTGTGTTTTTTGTGACCATGTTCTTAGGTATTTCATGAATATACAGTGAAAGGAAAATTTCTTGCATGTATCCATCTAATAACAAGTGAATCTACCTTTCATCCTCACAATAAGAGCAACACATCATGGCATGGACTTGATCAAATGTGTCTAATGCCTTGTATCGATTGTTCATTGTCTCTTGTACTGTAAAACCAGCCCAGTTTATCAATATGGTGAACATTAATTTGCATAGGGCGTCTCAGAGTGTTTTTATTTTCTTCATTTGATTTTATTACATTAGTTTATCATTCCATAGATCAGTTCTGAAGAAGCCTGATTTCATTTCCCAAGAATTTTCCTTTTGTGCATTCCTCTTTTTCCTGCATTAATTCCAGACAGAAACATCTCTGAATGTCTGCATAGTGTAGATAATTGATGTACACCCTTTTTCATACATATTTTTCCTAGAACACTTTCTTTGCATTGGGTCTCTCCTAATGAAAATGTGCTGTGGCTAGCTAGACAGTAATTTTTGCTGCATTGTTTTCTGGAGGTTTGCTTTTCTTTAGCTTTTTTTCTAGAACTTTGTGATAGAATTTTTATAGATTATTGAGATCACTACTATTCTGTAGTGCTGTATCTCAGCTATCTCCAGGTATTCACCACCTCTTTTGTTCAGGTTCATCTTCCATTATGTACAGAAATTGCCCCCAAATAAGCAGGTAAGATGTTGCATTTCTGTGTAGTGCCATCGATCCAGATATTGAATTTCAAAAGTCTTATTTATTCCATTAAGATACTAGTTTTCAAAACTCAGGAAAATCTATTGTAAATTTTTATCTACCACCCTTTCCATCTTATATATAAAACACAAAACGTCTGTCTGAAGCAAGAAAAACTCTCAAATGCCGAACTGTGGCATCGTGAAATTTGCATAGCTTATTAATACTGGAATTTCTAGGTCAACGCAACTATTTTAAAATCTCTAAGTTGTTCAGTTCGCAAGTTATGAATTAATTAATAAGCTAATCAATAAAGTCAGCGTCATTTTCTATGTCATCGTTATCTGTTCCAAATCTGAAAGCATGTGACTGCATTCATGGACGCCGCACATCCACGGGAGTTTGTGTTCTTTGAGAACTGTGCATAAAAAAAAAATGCAAAAACAAATGTTGCGAAATCTTAACAAAACGGGCTGAAATTTTTATCAACTCCATGAATTGGTAATAAGAGGAGTCCCTCAAAATTTCACCGGAATCCGGTCAAAACTTTTAAAAATAGGCATGGAATTTTTAATTCATCGATAAACAGAAATATATACGCACAAATGGTTAATAACATTTTAACGGCTAATTTAAAAATGTATTTACAGATTCAGGCGAAATTTGGAGGTCATGTTCCTATTAACGATTTATGGTGTTCATTAAAATTTCAGCCAGTTTAATGAAATATTAGCAAAGATACGTTTTTAACTTTTTTATCCCAGAGATTCACCCCTCAAAGACGTCTGAAACGGAAAGCACGTGATGCAATTGATCGTCGATAACAAATTGTTAACGAATTTTGTTCAGTCAGTGTTCTGATGCTGTGTCTCCTAGACGCATGTTAAATAATTCGTAACGCTTTTGGTCTGTTTGATTCTACAGATTCCACACATTCTTTACCGGGCGAAGCCGGGTAGTAAAGTTAGTTTTCCTATATTTATGTGTTGCATATGTGATTTTGTAGCTGTGTATATTCTTGCTCTAATCTATATGTATCTGTATAGTTCTGCCTTTATTTAATGTGATAATTATGGTGTTTCAGGGTTACAACTCTCCTAGGGAATTCATTGTTACCCAAGGAGCACTGCACAGTACCAGAGATGATTTTTGGAGAATGATTTGGGAACAGAATTGCCGTGCAATAATTATGCTAACGAGATGTGTTGAAAAGGGAAGAGAAAAGTGTGACCATTATTGGCCATATGATACTCAGCCTGTGTACTATGGTGATATCCAAGTGATTATTCTTAATGAGTCTCAGTATTTAAAATGGACAATTTCTGAATTTAAAGTTTCAAGGGTATGTCCACTTTTTTTTTATCCTATGCATAATTACATTTTTTTTGCTCTATTCTTCTCCATTGATATGTTTATTAACTCATGCTGTATTCTAACTTTACATTCTCAATATGACAAAGCAGCTTTCTGTGTGCAGTTTGGATCTTAGGAGAGTAGTAAGAAGTATGTACATTTACCTTCCCTTCTTTCTTTCTTTAAAAAGAAATAAATGAGTGAATAAAGATGAGAGCGGATGGGGAGGGGGTATATAAATCTCAATAATTCATACTGAGATAAAATTCTAATGATATATACAATTTTTTTGTAAAATACATTGAAGAGCAATTGAATTAGAGATACCTGCCTAGTAACGTGTAGCGCCACCTTTCGCCCTGATGACGGCGGCGATTCGTCTCTGCATGGACTCGACAAGACACCGGAAGCGTTGCAAAGCCATACGGATACACAACCCCTGAACAAGCTCCCACAGTTCACAAAGATTTGATGGAGGGGGGTCAGGGCCTCAAACATCTCTCTCGATGGCATCCCAGATGTGCTTGATGGGATTGAGATCAGGTGACCTAGCTGGCCAAGGAAGCGAGCTCACGTCAGTGGAGTGTTCAGCCAACCATTCAGATACAATTCGGGAGCGATGGCACGGTGCATTGTCTTGTTGCAGGATGAGGTGCTCAGTGGGATGTTGAAGATGCACAAACAGGAGCAAATAGTCGCCCAGGATATCCCGGTAACGTTGACCTGTGAGGGACAATGTCACACGTACCAGGGGTTCCATTTCAGTCCACGTAAACAGTCCCCAGACGAGAATGCCACCCCCACCAGCTTGAAGAGTACCCTGCTGGCAAGAAGGATCCATCGCTTCATGTGGTTTGCGCCGTACTCGTATCCTGCCATCCGCATGTACCAACGTGAATCTTGACTCATCAGTCCAGGCAACATTTTCCCACATGTCTAGGGTCCAGTGGCGATGTTCTCGTGCCCATGCTAATCTTTGCACCCTGTGATGTGCGGTCAGCAATGGTACCCTCGTGGGACGATGGCTTCTGTACCCCATAGCGAGGAGATGGTTCTGGATGGTGTGGCTGCTTACACGCTTTTGTGCACCAGCGTTAAATTGCCGAGTTATTTCTTGCACTATGGCCCGTCTATCCGCTGTTACAATGCGAGCTAGCCGACGATGACCCCGCTCATCCACACGCTGTTGTCCACGGCAGTTGGCCCTTGCAGGGATGGTTTTACCGGATTCGATGTACTCATGGTGCACCTGTGGCACAGTGGCTCGTGAAAATCCCAGTGTCTACACAACTTCCGAGATGGAGTGACCCATTCGTCGGGCCCCGACAATTTGCCCACGATCGGATGCTCTTAGATCCTACGTCTTACCCATACTGCATCTGACTCTTACTGATTCCCATTGCATCACTCCTTATATTGTCGGATCGCTGCATACGTCATGTTGTTTCTGTTCACAGTGCTGCCCACAGTGCCACATTTGCATCTGCCAGCTGTCTCTAATTCAATTGCTCTTCAGTGTAAAGTGGTATGTTGATTAATGTCGTATGCACGTTCCGGAAATGTCAGCATTAGTCATTTTGACAATAATATTGACAATTATCTGTATTGATAATGTTGGATAATATTGTTCACAAGAATTTCCTGGATAAAGCAACAATTTCACTGCTGCTTTTTCTGAAGATGATGGTAGCTGTTTTAAAAGTAGAAAAGTTATGTATTCTTGGTTCTTGAATGTATAAGAGTATAATTAATTGAAGTTACCATATTTTTAGGCTAATAAGTCTGTATGGAGTATAAGTCAAAGGGGTTAACTGTCTCAATTTGGCATTTTCATTCATAGATAAGTCGATTTTGAGCATAAGACAAGGCTAAAACAAATACAGTTAGCATTCCAAAAAGTCATTTGAGAGTAAGACAAGGCTAAGACAAATACAGTTAGCATTCCAAAAAGTCATTCGAGAATAAGACAAGGCTAAGACAAATACAGTTAGTGTTCCAAAATTATATAACTATATATTTAATGTTCCAGTGAATATTAAAAGGAAAAAGTGAGGTAACTCCCGCATTTTTCTTTTCAGTAAAAAGTTGAATTTCGTAAGTTTATTATTGTTTTTCTTATGAATCAACGCTACCATATTGCTCCAAATTCAGCCAGGAAATAGTTCTGACATGGTCAGTATAGATGTCGGCTTGTCAGCACTTGCTCTTTTCCATCCATCTCACGCGATATCTGTTAGCTTCTCTGTTGAGATTACTGCTGGTGTGCTTTGTAGCAGCAAGTTGTTTTAACATGTTTTTTTTGCTGAGCATGTCAACTCCCTGCACTGATGTTGCCTGCAAACTCTCTAGAAGTGCTTAAAAGAAACTATACAAATGAGAGAAGTGCTGTCATCTGTTGGCCTATCTGTAATCATTATGTCAAGCTAAGCAGCTGAATTTGGGAGGAATGCTTCAGCGCGATTAACATACAACAGCTGCCTCTCCAAATCAATCACAACAATTTTAATGATGTTTCTGTCAAATGGAAACTTCTGTTTCAGCAGCTTTTAAACAAGTTTGAAGTATTACATTTTGTACAGGTTCAGATTGGTTCTTATGACCATAATATTGTGTTTTGGGTGCTGAGATCATGACCTAATTTATGGTACAATATACACAGTCGAGTCACATTATTGTGACCACCGGTTCATATCCAGAGTAACCACCGTGTGCAGAGCGGACAGCAGCTAGACAAGCTGGGAGTGACTCAATGAGGTGCAGGAAGGTGAGCACAGGTATGTGGAGCCATGCTGACTGCAGTGCATCCGACAGCTGCTGGAGGATTCTTAGAGCGAACAACATGATTGAGGTTGTTGGTTTAAGTCTGGGGAATTAGGGGTCCAGGGAAGTACTTTGAAGTCTTCATCATGCTCTTCCAATCGAACCACTCTCGGACATTTCTAGCTGTGTGACACGTCTTATTGTCTTGCTGGAAGATCCCATCTGCTCCAGGGAAGACAATCAGCATGTGTGGGTGTACGTGGTCTGCAAGAATGGATTCATAATGAGTTTGATCCATAGTGCCTTCCACAGGTATGTGTGGACCTGGGAGTGCCACGAAAATATTCCCCAGACCATAACGCTGCCCCCACCAGCTTGTGTTCTGCCAGCAGTGGTTGATGAGTGTTCGTTCTCCGATGTTTCTCTCCCTATATGCCAACGTTCATCCATGTTCGATAAAGCAGAAAACATGACTCATCGGAAAAGACAATCCTTCACCAATCAGCGGAGGTCCAATTCCAATACTGCCATGCAAATGCAAGCCTTTTCTGCTGATGCACCTTTCTTGACATATGTGCAGACCACCCATCTGTATCGGAGCCCCATACGCAGCAGGGTTCTCTGAAGTGTCATTTGAGACACACTTCTGGTAGCCCCCTGGTTCATTCGGCCTGTGAGTTGCTCCACTGTAGCGTGTCGATCGGCCCTCACGCACCTTCGAAGCTGACGTTCACCTCTCACATCAATGGCAAGTGGTGCTCCGTAGTTTTCACATCGCTTATTCGCAATGGTGCCATTTCTTCAATCACGATGCACTTTAACTACGGCAGCACATACAGTTCACAAACTGCGCTGTTTCAGAAATACTGCCACCCTTGGCCCGAACGCTGATAATCATCCATTTTTGCAAATCTGATAAATCGCTCCTTTTATCCATGAAAGCAATGAGGGATATGTTTTCAGATTGCCCACAGCTCACCTTATATATCCTCCAAGCCAGCTCATGACACATGCCTTCTTTCATTGGCTATGCGCTGTTCATGTCAAAAGTAAGAGGTGGTCACAATAATGTGACTCGACTGTGTATTTTTTTCTCATTTAGAAATTTCAATAGATAAGTCAAGGACTGGACTTCTGAAGGAAAAAGTCTTTTCCTATATGCCAAAAAATATGGTACTTTAAAATTACTATGAAAATGTAAGGTGCGCTTATGAAAATGTAAGGTGCGCTTATGAAATGTACTGGTGAAATCTGTGTAGAGCTTATGAAAATGTAAGGTGCACTTATGAAATGTACTGGTGAAATCTGTGTAGAGCTTATGAAAATGAAAGGTACTGTTTAAATTTAGTGTTTGATCAAAAATCTTTGTGTTGAACAACAGCTAAATTTTTCTATTAACTTCTTTCACAGGGAGATCAGTCACGCATTGTAAGACATTTCCATTTTACAACTTGGCCAGATTTTGGTGTGCCGGATCCACCTCAGACATTAGTTAAATTTGTCCGAACATTCCGTGACAGAGCACCTCCTGATAACAAACCCATTGTTGTACACTGTAGGTAAGTGAATCGTGATTTAAAAGTATCTAAAATGTTCGTTTCTGTGTTCTGTTTAAGTGCCAAAGTGTTTTCATTAAACAGTAAATATGTACTTTTCTACTTGCTGTATTCATGTTGTTATTGTTGAAATTATGTTACTTACTTCAGAAATCAATATTAAGTAGGCCAAGTAGTGGCATGAATAATTGGAGTGATCTTTCTAGAAAAGACATTACATAAGGTAGATGAAAGCAGCCAGCATTAAAGTAACAGAAGTGAAGCACACAAGTCTTTCTTGCCCTGATTTGGCACTCCTGCTCATTGCTGATGAATTTGTAGGATTCAGATTAAGAATAGTTTGAGGCCAAGTCAATCTGTCATAGTCAAGTAAAAAAAAAAAATTTTTTTTTTTTCTTCATCTTTGAAGCATCCTGGGATTTCTGACTTTTCAACAACTAAAAGCTTCCTCTTGTTGGAGCAAGAAATATTGGTGCACACTGACACTGTTAATCTATTTTTCAAAAGCTTCCCTTTCACACACTTTTTATCTTTAAACATCAAAGTCTGTTGAGGAGTGATGTTGCCAAACACACCCATTTTATCAGCATTATAAATATATTATTTTCTTTTTTTATTATATTTCTTAGTCATTAAAGAATATTATAAACTCACCTCTCAAATACATGTATGGCTCACATATATTGCTGAAGGTTGTCCTGGCTTAAGTGAAGCACTAATAATATCTCAATTCTTTTTAACCATTAAAAACTTTTATTAAAATTTTATTTTTTACATTAATTCTGTTTAAGAAATCTATTATACACATACACTGAATACCAATGTACAACTATATGCACCTAAATTATTTACAAAACATTATTGAAAGCCCACTGAATGAGTTAAGTAGAATTTTTCAATATAATTTTTTTTAAATTATATACACAGTGCATCAAAGAATTTTTGAAACAAGTTTACGGTGAGTTTTGTTTAAGCAGATCAAATGTTTTCCTGTGGCACAAACGTTTTTTTTGGATGGAAGAGAGACGCTAGAAGATGATAAGCATACCGGAAGACCAAGTTCATCTAGGACACCTGAGATTATTGAAGAAGTGCGTGATTTCGTGCAAACAATCGATGTGTGTCACTAAGAATGATGGAAAAGTCTTTAAACATCAACAAAGAAACGATTTGAACCATCCTGCATGAAGATTTGGGCAAAACAAGTCTGTGCTAAATTTGTTCCACAGACGTTAACCAATGAACAAAAATCAAGAAGTGCACATTGCAGAGACATCATTTCAGCCGCTGAAAATGATCCAAACATCTTAAAATCGATTGTTACTGGTGATGAAACATGGTGTTTTCAATATGATCCTAAAACAAAGCGACAAAGTGTGGAATGGAAGTCAAAAAACTCGCCACAAGCCAAAAAAAAACAAGAAAAGTTCCATCAAAACAATGCTCATTACATTCTTTGATAGTAAGGGTATTATCCACAAAGAATTTGTTCCAAGTGGACAAACAATTACTGGTGAGTTTTATTTAAATGTTTTGAGGCGTTTGATGGGCAGAATTGGTCGCATTCGTCCAGAATATTGAGAGGAAAACAGTTGGTGTTTGTTTCACGGTAATGCACCCAGTCACACCTCACTTCTTGTTCGTAGATTTTTGGCGAAAAAAACACATCTGTGTGGTGAATCATCCACCGTATTCGCCTGTTTTAGTACCCTGCGACTTTTTGTTCCCAAAACTTAAAATGATGTTAAAAGGGGGTTATTTTGATGATATTTCGACCATACAAACAGCTTCGACACGCGCTTTGGAGGCAGTTCCGCAAAGTGAACTGGAACAGGCATTCGAATCATTATTAAATCGCTGTAACAAGTGTATTGAAGCCGGAGGGACTTATTTTGAATAACAAACCAAAACAAATAATAATTTCTTGTTTCTATTTCATTTTACAGACCCAGTCTTAAAAATTCTTTGACGCAGTGTGTATATATATTTTGAAAATTAAATAGTTGTACATTGGTATTTTAGTATATGTGTATAATAGATTTCTTAAATAGAATTAATATTTTAATTAAAGTTTTTAATGGCTAAAAACAATAGATATTATTAGTGCTTCACTCAAGCTCAGGGCAATCAATATAAGTGCACCATATGTATTTTAGAGGCAGTCATTGAGAGGTGTTTCTAATTTTCTTTAATGACTAAGAAATATATTAGATTGCTTGCAAATGAATACAGTTAACTACTTTGACATGTTGACTAACGTTTTCATGAAGTACAATATAATTTCTTTTTTAGTTCTGTTTGGATCACCTTTTATCCTATCAAGTTTAAATACATGTTTGCAGAGTTAGCTTCTCTGTAGATTTTTCCAAGAGAAATGCTGTCTGTTATCACAGCTATTGATTTGAATGTATGAAGTCTGATATCAATTAAGAGTACAGCAGACTGCGCCAGGTCAAAATACTTATTCGCTGGTGTAAAACAGTATATATATAAAAATTGCCGAGCTTTCTCTCTCCACTGGGAGGCTTCTTTGGAGACAGTAGTTAGACATAAAATGCAGAAAATTAGAATGCATAAGACTATATGGAATAATATTAGAAGAGTTTCTTCTTACACAAAATTTAAAGAGACTGTCATCAGGGGAACAGTTCAGATCCTCTCCAGCTAGCTGGCATGCAAGGATGCTGTCTATATGGAACTACCAATGGTTTGACATGCATTATTAAAGGATGGAAACACATTACAATACAGCGTATAATTTGCATGATAAATACACAAAATGTCTTCCATGCTATTAAAAAAAAAAAAACCATCTTTGTATTTTACTTTCTTCAGAAAGACGCTTTGACGTCTGTAAATTCTGTTTTACATGTTCTGTAAAGTGGATACAATCTGTGGTGGTGCATTAACCTATTCAATTAAAATATAAATTGGTTAAAAGTCCTAAAATTGTTACTCACAGAAGTGCGTGCTCAGTCCGACGTCAGTAGTTAGGGAGTTTCTTTGTCCAATGTTGTATCTTGCTTCAATATGGTCAGTTGTTAGGGTTAGGTCGAGAGCCATTTCGTCATAAGTTGTACCCTACTTCGCTTATGTCCAGATGTTAGGGTTAACTCCGTTCTGGCTGTGTCGACATCATATTGAATCAATAAAGGTTTCCAGATAGTAATTAAAGATTCTAAGTTACTATTTACATACCACTTGAAGTTCCACGTCGTACTTGGTCATTAGGGCTATCTCATCAATGCTGCACTCTCGTAGAATTGCTGAGGAAGTCTTCAAGTTAGGTCAGGTTCACAAATTTTTTTAAAAAGCTTTAAAAGATTCTAGTTAAAATCATTATATACACTACCTCATACTGTCCACAGTCTCAATCGCAGGACGTGCGTTTCACCTAGGCTCTACCCTGGCGTTTTCAAAGGAGGCTTCACACCCTCTGTCGAAGTCTGCTATCTGAAAGTCTCGTGTCCACAGTGCGCATGTTCCTCATGTAACCCATTGCCAATGCCATCTAGTGTCAGGTCACATCAACTTTATCTTCATCTATGCTATTCTCACCCTTCCTTTTTCTCTTCTTCTCTCTCTCCTCTCCCTATTCAATTTCTTCTCAGTTTCGATAAGGTTCCTCCAAGCGTACGAAAGGTCATATGGACTGCTTTATTGCAGTTAAATGGTTTGGTCTTATTTATTAATACTGCTTCTGCTACTTGTATTGTTCTCATATTATTCTGCTGGTTTAATATTGCAATTTCTTCCCAATAGGGTACACATTGATTATCCAAACAGAAGTTAATAAGTGCTGTTTTATTCTCTCTTCTGCTCCAGTTCTTCATATGTTCAGTCAATCTGATTTTAATATTTCTTTTTCTACTGCCTATATATTGGTTGACAATTTTATTTTGATTATTTATTATTGGTATAGAGTAGACACCCGCTTTTTGTAAGATTGGGGGTCTTTCTGTGATAGTTACTAAGAGATTTCGTTATATCTCTCGTTCGTACACCAAAATCTAGGTAAAAATTTTTACATGTTTTCTTCATAATAGTTGTGATCTCCGGTATATATGATAATGATCCACAAAATTTTATTACCTGTTGAATCTGTGTACTCCTTTGTTGTTTATTTCTAGGGTTGCATCTATTAATATGGTTATTTATTTTCTTCACATCATATCCGAAGTTTATTGTCGTGTTCTTTATCCAATTTAATTCATTTTTTAGTAGTTGGGCGTTAGAAGTATGAGTAAATGCTCTATTAATATATGATTGGAAAGCTGCAAATTTGTAAGATGCTGTAATGCCCAACTATTAAAAAATGAATTAAATTGGATAAAGAACACGGCAATAAACTTCGGATATGATGTGAAGAAAATAAATAACCATATTAATAGATGCAACCCTAGAAATAAACAACAAAGGAGTACACAGATTCAACAGGTAATAAAATTTTGTGGATCATTATCATATATACCAGAGATCACAACTATTATGAAGAAAACATGTAAAAAATTTTACCTAGATTTTGGTGTACGAACGAGAGATATAATGAAATCTCTTAGTAACTATCACAGAAAGACCCCCCAATCTTACAAAAAGCGGGTGTCTACTCTATACCAATAATAAATAATCAAAATAAAATTGTCAACCAATATATAGGCAGTAGAAAAAGAAATATTAAAATCAGATTGACTGAACATATGAAGAATTGGAGCAGAAGACAGAATAAAACAGCACTTATATTGACTTCTGTGATAATCAATGTGTACCCTATTGGGAAGAAAGTGCGATACTAAACCAGCAGAATAATATGAGAGCAATACAAGTAGCAGAAGCAGTATTAATAAATAAGACCAAACCATTTAACTGCAATAATAACAGTCCATATGACCTTTCGTACGCTTGGAGGAACCTTATCGAAACTGAGAAGAAATTGAATAGGGAGAGGAGAGAGAGAAGAAGAGAAAAAGGAAGGGTGAGAATAGCATAGATGAAGATAAAGTTGATGTGACCTGACACTAGATGGCAATGGGTTACATGAGGAACATGCGCACTGTGGACACGAGACTTTCAGATAGCAGACTTCGACAGAGGGTGTGAAGCCTCCTTTGAAAACGCCAGGGTAGAGCCTAGGTGAAACGCACGTCCTGCGATTGAGACTGTGGACAGTATGAGGTAGTGTATATAATGATTTTAACTAGAATCTTTTAAAGCTTTTTAAAAAAATTTGTGAACCTGACCTAACTTGAAGACTTCCTCAGCAATTCTACGAGAGTGCAGCATTGACGAGATAGCCCTAATGGCCAAGTACGACGTGGAACTTCAAGTGGTATGTAAATAGTAACTCTTAACTCAAGAATCTTTAATTATTATCTGGAAACCTTTAATGATTCAATATGATGTCGACACAGCCAGAACGGAGTTAACCCTAACATCTGGACATAAGCGAAGTAGGGTACAACTTATGACGATATGGCTCTCGACCTAACCCTAACAAGTGACCATATTGAAGCAAGATAGAACTTTGGACAAAGAAACTCTCAATAACTACTGACGTCGGACTGAACACGCACTTCTGTGAGTAACATTTTTAGGACTTTTAACCGATTTATATTATCATTGAATAAGTTAATGCACCACCACAGACTGTATCCACTTTACAGAACGTGTAAAACAGAATTTACAGACGTCAAAGCGTCTTCCTGAAGAACCTTGTGGTCACGTAATGGTATCTGAACTTTAATAGAATCACACAAGATATAATTTGTATTTTACGTTTTCAAATTTTCTACATTATGTCCAACTACTACCTTGAAAAAGCTTCCCAGTGGAGAGCCAGAGCTTGGTGATTTATATATACTGTTTTATGCCAGTGCATAAATGGATTTATACTACACTATACGCATTTTGATCATATGAAGTCGGAATATCCAAGTTGTATAACAAAGGCAAATTCTGTGGAAGATTAGAGGATACTGAGGATCAGAGGATTCTTCTCACAATATGTGGAGATATGTCAGAATCGTTAACACAACAGCCAGATATCTGAATTGTTTTGTATTTACTGTTCTTCACGTAACTTGGAGAATGTTGTGATACTTAACACTCAGGTACTTAGGACTCGGTTGTCTTGGGTGGTGCAACGGATCGCATGCTTGAACGGAAATTGGAAGAGGCAGGTTCCGATTCCCACTCTAGGGTGATGTAATTTTCAAGTTTTCTGATGTGATTAATGTTATGTGAAGAACAGGCAATTCAGGGATGTCTGGTTGCTGTATTTAATTTCTCTGCTAGACCTTTCAAGAGAAGGCCACTTACAGGAAAATCAGCAATATGTTGAACAGTAAACCACATTATCAAAGCTTCATTTAAATCTTTTTCACATTTCTTCAGTGATTTACTCACTTTTTTTATTTTTTTTTATCTTAAAAGGCCTTTTCAGTGTCTTTTTCACACCATGGAAATCTTGATGCTGAAAGTTCACATTTCTTTTCCTTTCTTTTAACTCATTGATGATTTCAGCTTCATATTTCACAGACAAAACTCGTCACATTAACATTGCTCAAAATGTGGACCACTTGAACTGACACATTAAAATGCCTTGTTTGTGCTATGAATGAATGCTGAGTGAGCTTTGTCCTAGGAATGACCTATCTGAAAAATGGCAGTCTCACATTCCCTGTTTCTTCCTCCAATCTGCAGTACTGGGACAGATAATGATCTTAATTCCTGCCTCCTTTCTCCAGTTCCACCACAGTATGACCTTCAAGGTCATAATTGATAGTCTTCCAGGTGAAATATCGCACAGGAACAGCAGGCTCACTGAAAATTAAAGAATTCCTTGAAATTTTGCATGTTAAATCCAAGAATTGGCCAGGCCATTATAAACAGGCTCAGTGCCTGATGTGAAGTGTTAAACCAAACTAATCTTAAAAATCTCCTCACTAAATCTAAAACCCCATGAGATGTGGTTGTTATTAACAAATTTAACTGTACTTTATCCATATCAAAAAGTGTACTAGAATTTCTTGTGAATTATGCACATTAGTGAAATATCTTTCTTTTATAGTGCTGGTGTAGGAAGGTCAGGAACATTCATTGCACTGGACCATATCCTACAGAGTATCCACAAGAGAGACTATGTGGACATTTTTTCCATAGTTTATGATATGAGGAAGGAAAGAGTGTGGATGGTACAGAATGAAGTAAGTTCCTGTTTTGTTCTTTCTTACTTACTTTAATCAGCTACTTTTAAATTGGTGAGTTCACATTTTTTTGTTATGTGGCCACAGGACAAATAATTTGAGTCATTTCATTTAAATCCAGGAAAATAAAACTAGGTATAATTTTGTAAGCATAAGTTTATTTAAAAAGAGGGCATCATTAGAGTGGTGTTCAATACACCCAGATAATTTCTCTTATTAAGAGAGTCCTCTCTCTCCTGATGTCCTCTAAACAGCAGTTCATGAAAAGCAAGAAGCACACAAAATCAATAAGTGTTTTTAAAACTTCCATTTAATCCCACTGTTTCATTGTGTAATGCAATATTTATGCATCAAGATTCAAATGTCCTTACATGAAGCAAAGCAGACATGTGTAACTGTTATTTCCCATGCTCCTGGGCAGCATTGTGCAAATTGTTTAAATTATTATATTCACTGATCAACCATGTGCCTTTGTGTTAGTTTTGTTAAGTGAAAAGAAGCTGCGTGGAATCAATACTATTTTCCACATCTCTCAACCAGCGAGATGAGATGTAGTGCTGCATGCATGACACAAGGTGACAATATGTGCTAAATATTCATGTAATTTTAAGAGCAGAAAGGCTTTTAGTACTAAATAAATAAACACATAAATGTATATTAGGTGTACAAATAAGTTTTAAAGCGTTTTTTGTGCGACATGTACCGCTAATTTACATATCCGACATTCCCCCACATTGTTATATGACCATAACTGGTCCAGAGTATAAAATGTGACACAGAAGTTTTCCCAACAGTCAAACGCACTTGCACATCTGTAGGTGAAAGATGGCAAGCAGTACTGCATTTATTCAACACTGCATTTGCTATGAATTTCATCAAGGAAAAAGTACTGCAAAAGTATGTGCATTGATCTGTTCTGGGGGAGAATATTGTATCGAAAAGCATGTGTGAGTTTTGGTTTAAAGCAGGTGATTTTGATGTTAGTGATCGAGAACATAGCAGCGCCCGGAGAAAGTTGCACATGAGGAACTGCAAGCATTGCTGAATGAAGATTCGTCGCAAGCAGAAAAAGAACTAGCTGAACAACTGGGGCTAACTCAACAAACCATTTCCAATCATTTAAGTGAAAAGATTCAGAAGAAAGGAAAATGGGTGCCACATGATCTGAGCCAGAGGAACAAGGATGAGTGTTTGAATATGTTGAAAAAAACAACACAGAAAGTCTTTCCTGTGGAAAATCGTTACAGATGATGAAAAGTGAATATGGTATGACAATCCCGAATGCAAAAAACACTGGGGAGACCCCGTTGGAGCAACGACTTTGACACCAAAATGCAATATTCATTCCATGAAAGGTCTGCTGGCATTATTTGGTGGAATAATGAAGGGTGTGCTCTTATGAACTATTGGAACAGCATCAAACTGTTACTGCTGATTGCTACAAGCAACAATTGCTGCGATTGAACCAGGAAATCGGTCGGAAACGTCCATTCACAGGCAAAGAATTGCGTCCCGTGAAATTACTGCACGACAACGCTAGGCCGCATATCGCGAAATCAGTCACGGAAATGTTATTAACGCTTGGCTGGGAAGTTTTGAAGCACCAGGCATATAGTCCCAACATAACCCCTTCAGATTATCATTTGTTCTGATCAATGCAACATGGTTTGTCTGCTGTATGGTTCTGGAGATGTGACAAAGTGAAAAAATGGGTTGACGACTTCATCGCGTCACACAACGAAGTATTCTTCATGGCTGGAATCCGTCGGCTTCCTGGCAAATGGTGATAGATAATGATGGCGCATATTTTGATTCGTAAAGGTATTGTTGTTTTCTCTCAAATTACATGTTGCATTGTCTTAAAATGCTTTAAAACTTGTTTGTACTCTTAATACATGTTGAAGTACCAACAGATAAAAAGAAAATGTGATTTTAATTCTTGAAATGCTTTGAGTATTCAGTGCATGTGTGCAGTGCACATCACCTAGGGCAGTCTTTTGGAAGAAGGGAGAGGAAAATATATTTAAGGAATAAAATTTCAGTTGTAACCACTTTTTAAATGGATTTCTGAGAACTGAAAATGTTAGTACTTTGGGGGGGGGGGGGTTAAATTATATAATTCACTTCTAGATTTGAAGTGCACTAAGTTAACGCCTAATATTTATGATATGCCAAAAATCAAAGTGCAGATCTTAAAAAGGGGTTTCGTTCAAATGAACATGTAAATTTTAAGCCCATGTAACAGCACTTTCTGACATTGTCTTCACAAATGTATGACTGTTGTTATATCATTTTCCTTTCTTATATTCATCACTGCATATAAAATTTATTAAAAGTATTCAGCTCTTGAGTGTTTTTTAATATAACTTATATAGTGTTTTAAATTGAACTGGTTTTAATTTATTCTTGTGAGAGGACAGTTCCAAATTAATACTGTAGTAGTTTTGGATTTCTCAGAGATAAGTTTGTAGTTTATCAGCTGAATTTATATTTAAAAAATCTTGTGCACCATTTCAAATTCCCTTCCTAATGCTCAAGATTATTTTTCATGCTTTATTTTTAATTATTTTTGATTTTAAGTTCATGTTGTTGTGCTATTGACTATTTATATAAATCAAAAGCTTGAAGTATACACAATCAATGTGATAAGTTTTTCTTTGTTTTCGCTGGGCATTTTATAAACTTTTTTCTTTTTAAATTTAGCAACAATATATATGCATCCATCAGTGCCTGCTGTGTGTACTAGAAGGTAATGAAGATATGATGGATGCTTTAAGGCCAGAAGTTCATGATAATCAAGGCTATGAAGGCAAGTTTTATTTACTTAATCCCTTGTTAATGGATTTGTCATATATTTGCACCAATTGTTAATTGTATGTGAGTTTTAGGCTCAGCTTCTCTAGACTTCCAAAAGATGCTTACTTTCCATCTTTCTGATTATAAATTATTTCTGCTAAGCAGCATTTATTTTTACTTTGTGGCATTTTTAATGGTATAATCAAATTCGTTTCATTTATATATTAATGACCTGGTGAAAGACATCCATGTTCATATTTTCTGCAACATCATTGATTTTTTTTTTCTGCAAATGACAGGTCTATGCATATGCAAGCTCCATAATCTAAAGGAGATACATATACACACACACTAGAAATTCTGTTATTCATTGATTACTTGAAAAAGATGGACAGCTCTTTATAACAAGGGAGGATGTATTATTGAATAGATGGATATTTGAAGACTCCCTCCTTTTTTTTTTTTTTTTTTACAAAGGGGCTGGTAAATGATGACCAGGAGGATTGGAGAACCATAAGCTATCAAGAAGTAAGGGATATTGTGTTATCCTTAACATGTGGTTAAAAGTGTAGTTTATAATGAAGTTAATACAGAATTTTGCTTAAGGATGTTGGGTGGACAGGTATCATTTGGTTATAAACAATCAATAAAGTGGTTTGGTTCATGAGGGCAAGCAAAAGTCAGTCATTATGCAGCCAATATACTTGTAGTATAAGAAAGGAACAAAAAAACTATTATAATAATTGCCAGGGCATCTCCTTTAATTAGAGTTTCTTGGAAGGTTTATTCAAGTATTTTGAATAACTCAGAAAAGTGGCAGAAAATCAGCCGAGTAAAGGACAGTGCTTCTTCAGGAGGGGCAGGGGGTTCCAGGATAGGATATTTGCAGTCAGACAGCTTTCTGAAGAACATTTTTTACATAGTACACATTGATTTTGAAAAGGATTTTGACGGAGTACTCAGGGAGACATTGTTCAGTGTGCTAAAAAGTTATGGAATGAAAAAAAGGCTGCTGAAATCAAACACAAGCCTCTACACTAGGAGCCTTCCTTGCAATAGTCAGAATCAAAGTAAAATACTCACACTAAGTAAGTGGTTGGAATTTAACTCTGAAGTTGAACAGAGATGTAGAATGTTTTTGTTTGTGATCTGCATGGATAAACTAATCAAGGAAAGTAACTTAGCTTCAGATGTTGATTAGGTCATTCTAATGTCAGTAGTTTGTAAACATGTTTCAGCATAATCTACATCAGTTGCACATGGTGTGTGAAAAGTTTAGGGGAACAGTGCTGTATAAATGTAAATCTATAGTTTTTATTTGAGCTCCAGGAATTATTAATTTTATTGTATACAGAGAATGTAGAACAGATTATCTGAGTGTGATTATTGGTGAGACTTGACTTGATAAGGAACTAGAAAATAGAACTGGCAAAGTATAGAAAGTCCTTCTCTCTTTTATCAAATGTGCAATAATAATTTCACCAAGAATGAGTACACTTGTTATTTATGATGCAGTATTTAGACTTCCCTTCTTTTTATGACAGTAAAAGTTGTGCAAAGCAACTGATTCTTCAGGATGTTAGAAGCTGGATTAGAAGGTAAACTGTACAGTCATAAGAGAAATTTCTGCAAATCATAATAAATAGGTGGATCCAGTGGCAAAACAGAATTAGCAGTGCAGGCATTAGAACAGAGCAGAGTGCTTCTTTGGTAGAAAAAGTTAATGAGAGTATATTGAGATAGTAGGAGGGACATGTATGTCCAATGTGAGATGAAAGATAGCCTAAAGAGGCATTGAATTCTGTTGTTTCAAGCTGCAGATGAAGTGTTACACTTAGAAGAAGATGGATTTGAAGGTGTGAAGTAAAATCTGCCATTGATTGATCAGGAAACGATAAGAGGTCGAAAACGTTGCAATGGAAAGCAAGAGATAAAGTTCATTGTGAAGAATTATTATTATTATATAGTTCCCAAAACATGCCTGAATGCTATATAGGTACTCAGGCATGAGATGATAATGAATGGTAATGATGGCAAATATTTTACTGTACTGATCATAGACACAGTTCTGTTAATTTAAAAATGTTTTCATGAAGATGTCTAGCCAATTTTATCTCTGGTTTGTGACAGTTCAGCATGTACGATTAAGAATGTGCTAATAATCCATGGAATGTCAGTACAGCTGCAGAGCTTTCTACGCTTGCTTGAAAAATGGTCTACATGCCTGTGATCCTAATGAAAAGAATAATAGCAATCAGCTGCAAATTATACTGGTTTAATGACCACCGTGAGCAACTCGATGGGCTATAAAAGTAGTCGCCCGTCCCTAATTTAGGGCAAGTGGTTCCAGGAAGGGGAGAGAGCCAATGCGGTAAGACAAACACAACATTCATGCCTCGAACCCGGACGAATGGTCGTAAGCCGTCGCTTAGATTATTGTGCTACTGGGATGACAAATTATACTGTTTGAATTATTGTCTAAATTATAGCTACCATATCAGTTTTCATTATTCCCTGTTTTATTCAATATTTCTCCGGGTTTCATTTTTTTTTTTATAAACTCACATTTTGGTTTCGAATCTATCCTGCTGTTAATCTTTTGTGTCATGATAAGGTCACTCTTACTTCTCAGTATTCAAAGTTCTGCTTTTCCTGCTACTCTCTTGATTTCTGCTATTGAAGGTCAGTTTGTGTTCTGAAACTGCTTGAGGGCCATTCCATTAAGTAACATATGTCAAAATTTAGTTTCTTTCTGCAAACAGCAAGAGGACCACTCTTTGTGTGAATGTCTTTGAAGTAAGTAATATCTCTGGCTCCACAGTAGACCAGTCAGCAATGTTAGTTTCTTTTCCAACATTTAACTTGAAAAATAGGAAAGTAGGATTTGTGTTTACTTTTGCTACATACATAACTACTGTATGTAGCAAAAGTAAACACAAATCCTACTCTTTAAGTTAAATGTTGGAAAAGAAACTAACATTGCTGACTGATCCACTGTGGAACACTACTTTTGAGTGTTCAATGTATCCCCTAACCACACTCTCAAATTATTTGCTTTACTTTTGCAATGAAAAATATTTTGAGTGTGGTTAGGGGATACATTGCTGCAACTCTTGTTTTGGTGTTAAAATAATAGAATTGTGATTGGGAAGTAAAAATTTTGTATTAAGTGCTGTAAAGAATAAGGCATTTGATGTGTTCTTTTCTTTTCCTTCTATGTGTTATAATAAGAAATGTATTTACATGTGTTTTAGACTGATGTTCAAAGATGCATAATTTGCACCATAAAAATCATATATCATAAAACTAGATAATTTAAACTGAAATTACAAGGCAGAGATGGTAGCACAAAATCTGAAATAAAAATGGTAGAAAAAAGTGGCCAACATGCACACTGCACTGCTTGTGAGTAGATAAAAGATTACTTTACTATTTGACAGCAACATGTTGGAAGCTATATAGTGTCAAACTGTAAATGCCTGTAGGGAAAGAATGGTATCTTTACAATGTAGTTTCCAATGAAACATGTCATACAGTATATTACAGAAAAGTAAGCTATCTCGAATGCTGAAAGGCTCCTTGTTATAGAATGGTTTAATCCTGTAGCAGGGAGTGGTGAAGTACATTTGATTTTTGTATTCATCAGAATGAAAGCAAAGGAGATGTTCATTGTTATCAAAACTGATGTGCCTCAGCATTTAAAGTATGGTGGGCTTTTATGTGCACATCCTGAGTATTAGCTTGCTTTGGTAGATACCCAAGCAAGCTAATACTCATTAACTTTTTGACTTGACATTATATTCTATTTTAACACTGTTTTCCGACAAAAACATATCCCTCTTCATGGAATTTTTATGGACTTCATTTCCTGTTCCTGCAAAATTCTATGAAGAGATTAAGTAACATCACTACAGCCAGTAGCTTTAAGGATGGATAATCAATTATGCAGTTTTTTTTATAGGTAAATGTAATTACATTGCTGTGATCAAATTCAGACTACATAAAAACTAAAAATTTATTATTTTATGGTAAATTCCATAGCATATTATCATGATATAAGCATATGAAAAGGAAAAAGCATATGTTTTAGATTAATGTCTATCAAAAATGTTTTGCATGAAGCCTGAGTAAACATAGTTGATTGTACATTTTGCTTTTAATTACTTATTCTGAATGAATGGTGTATTCTTTAGCTGCAGTTGATGCAAAAACATTAGCTTTTCACCCATAACACAGTTTAAATTTGTTAATTAGAAAAATGAATTTAAATGTATGGTTAATTGTGTATAGAGATTCAACATCAGCTGTTTAAAAAACATTTTTGTTTTCCATTTCTTTTGTGCACTGAATACAAAATATTAATCTTCAGCATAATTTTACACTATTAAACATGGAATTGGCAACACTGAGGAGTTCATGTATAGTTATGGAAATCACAGGATGTACTTATTATATATATACATCACTTAAGTGTTTTCTGAGATTAGTTCATCCACCAGATTAAAGTTTTAAAACTGATGGAACTAGATTTTACTTACTATTGGTGTATCGAACACGCACCTCAACACCCATTCTTCCAACATGGCCAAACCAGCTCAGAATATTTGTCTCCACCTTGCTAACAACACATTTTTGTTCCTCGTGTGATCAAAAGTGTCTTTCTTCTCTCCTTCAGTACCCACGTTTCACTGCTGTATATCAGAGTAGGAAAAAGTAGTTTCATTCATAGCCATTTGGGACCTTTTAGAAACCCCATCAGTTCTGTGAAATCCTCCTAAGACAGCTATGACTTTCAAACCTGAATTCACTTGCCCATTAATTTCACCAGCTAATTTGTTTTCTAGTCAAACATGGTTCTTAAATACACAAATTCATTAACTCGGTCCATCTCTGTATCATTTAGACTGATCTTGCATTCATTCAGTTCCACGATCAAAAACTGTAACTTTGGTTGTCTCTTAACGTATACTGGGTTTGTTTTGATACAAACTTCATACATCTGGGAAAACATATTCTGCAACTCACTTTTGCTCTCCACCAACAGGAAGGACTGTGTAATCTGCACACACAACTATTACAGAAAAAAATGAAAGGAGGTACACTACCTGCTTTTAGTCAGGATTGTACCACCTCAGGCAGTTGTTATACAAGGCTGCAGGTGATGAGGCATGAGATAATCACACCGAGATAATCAGTGGTGTGCCAGGGTATGGCTTGTAGCTATATCAGGTTCCTCGTCCAGTGAGTGTCCATCCATGTGATGTTGCCCCTTTTAACATAAGCAGTATGCGGAGTGGTGTTCTCTCTCTCTTTTCTGTCCAGTCTGGCGGCAAGAGTTATGTGATGGAATTCAGAGTGCTAGTAGGGATGTCCTGCTGTTAGATAGGATTCCACTATGCCAGTGTACCACATATCAAGGTGTTGTATACTGACTACTTGTACACTGGTGTGCAAAAATTAAGGACGAAGAGAAGAAATTAGCAGAACGAGCAGGCTAGCAGAGATAATCAGTGGTGTGCCAGGGTATGGCTTGTAGCTATATCAGGTTCCTCGTCCAGTGAGTGTCCATCCATGTGATGTTGCCCCTTTTAACATAAGCAGTATGCGGAGTGGTGTTCTCTCTCTCTTTTCTGTCCAGTCTGGCGGCAAGAGTTATGTGATGGAATTCAGAGTGCTAGTAGGGATGTCCTGCTGTTAGATAGGATTCCACTATGCCAGTGTACCACATATCAAGGTGTTGTATACTGACTACTTGTACACTGGTGTGCAAAAATTAAGGACGAAGAGAAGAAATTAGCAGAACGAGCAGGCAGAACGGACCGAAAGACCACTCAGGAGATAGACTAGGGTCAGGTACGGTAGGGCATGCGCATGTATGCAGCAGGGGGGGGGGAGCACACGGACGGTGTATGCTCAGCAATTCGGTGAAAGCTATTGCATGGCGTACATCGGTTTGAACGACATCGAGTTGCTGCCACCGTGTGATATGGCCAACAGGCAATCCAGTAGACGACATCGGGATGACTTTACTCGAGGTCGCATCATTGGGAAGTTGTTCAAACGACAGGAACAGCTGTCCGAGAGCAACCACAGCGGCGGACGACCGGTATATTGTCCTACAGGCGAGAAGAGACAGCGGGAGAAATCGCAAGGCACACGCAACAGACAACTGGACGGCCGTTATCGCATTTTACAGTGACCAGGAGGCTGCACAAAGGTGGTCTATTTGCACGCCGACCAGTACAGTGTGTGGCATTAACGCCTGCTCATCGGAGACTGCAGTTTCTGTGGTGCCAGGAACACATCAGCAATGGGGTAGAGTTCTCTTTACGGATGAGAGCCGATTTAGTCTGACAAGCGATTCTGGACGTATACACATTTGGAGAGAGAGAGCAGGGAACACGCAATCACACCTCCAACATCATCGAGAGGGACAGGTTTGGAGGTGGCGGAGTGCTCGTTTAGGGCGGTATCATGCTTGGTAGCCGTACTGACCTCCACATCTTCCAAGGAGGTTCAGTCACTGGTGTCCGCTATTGTACCGAGGTTCTCCTGCCTCATGTGCGTCTGTTTAGAGGTGCTGTGGGTCCTGAGCTCTTCATGGACAACGCTACACCTCATCATACAGTGGCTGTCGCAGAGCTGTTGGAGAGTGAAGATATTCAACGCATGGATTGGCCTGCAGGGTCCCTGGACCTAAATCCAATTGAACACGTGTGGGACCTTCTCGGGAGACGCTTGGCAGCAGCCGCCAGCAACTATTCCGCAGCTGCAATTGGCGCTACAAGAGGAATGGGCTGCAATGCCTGGACAGCTCCTTGACAACCTCGTAAATCCTGCAATGCAGTCAGGGGTGATCATATTCCCCTACTAAAGACTATTTTTCTTGGCAGCCGCCTGTCACATGGACGTTTCTGTCCAGTTGTGCTCAAAGCTACCTTTTCAATAAAGTGCCTTTGGATGGTTTTGCTAACTTGTCCCATATTCTTACATCTTGGGGATCTTATGGTATGATATGAGCCGATGTGGAGCACTTCTGCACGTTACATTCGAAAAACCATCTCATCCTTAATTTTTGCGTGCCAGTGTATATGCCGCTGCATGGCATTCATAAGATGAAATTTAAACTGAGTATAAATATGGGAAAAACCAAAGTTATGGTTTTGAGCAAGAAACTGTTAATACTGAATGTAATATTAATCTAAATGGCACAGTAATTGACTAGGTGAATGAGTTTGTGTATTTAGGAAGCATGTTTGACATAGAAAACAAATTAGATGGTGAAATTAGTAGGCAAGTGAATTCATCTTTGAAAGTCACAGCTGCCTTAGGAGTATTTCACAGGAATGATGCATTCTCAAAGAAGTCCCAAATGGTAGTACATGAAAGTGTAATTGTTCCTACTTTGATGTATGGCAGCAGAACATGGGTACTGAAAAAGAGACACAAAAGTCATTAGTGTGCTGGAGAGATGTGTTAGTTACATGGGGTTTGTGGCAAGACATGTTGCATTCTGCAACATGAAACAAAATGCTGTTGGTAAGGGGGAGACAAATATATTTAGGTAGTTTGGTCATGTTGAAAGAAAGAGTGTAGAGAGGCTTAACTAAGAGAATTCATTCAGCCCAAGTGGGAGGAACGTCCGCATGAGAAAAGAATAATAAAAATAAAGTACAAAAGATAGTCTTGCATGAGTTGTGTGCCGAGATCACTGTAAATAGAGACGTTTGACACATCAGCAGTTAAGAAAAATCTAGTTCCATCAGTTTTAAATTATAATCTGGCAATGAATCTATATAGCTACTATTTACAGTAGCAAAATACTGTTCTTCACGTATAGTACTTATAAATTCATTTTCTTTAGGCACGTATTATTCACTATGTGCATTTATGCACTCAGGATTTTCTAGATCTCAGAGAAATGTATGTTGTTGATAATGGTATCACCATTCAGGTGTGCAGGCAACTGGCATGCTGAGCCATACCTGACAATTGGCATCTTTGTGCAAAAGTTGTCATATTACTTGGGTGGAAGCAGGTGGTTACTTGCAGCATGCTTGTCATGGTGAACATCCCTTCTATCAAGTGGACAATCTTTACATACTGTGGTCCAGCTTCTTAGTCCACTTTCTTCCTGTTATGCCGTTAAATGCTCAGCAACACACATTACAATATGCCAATCAGCTCTTTCATATTAATTACCCTCTGCCAGTCAGTTGATCACAGGCTTCCTCTTGGCATATTCAGAATGTTTTCAACATACTTTATCACAAAAGATTGCCGACGTGAGCCTGCATGTGCAATTTCTTTAAACTATATAAAGCTGGCGTCCACATGACTTGCAAATCTCAGGAAACCCATTGCCTCGTATCAATAGATATTAGGGTGGCCATGACCCATAGCACGATGTATCGGATTACAGCTGGTAAAAAACACCTTCAATCTGGGCCCCATTGTTTATTATGCCTATATATACAAGCTAATAAGATGGTTAAAAAAGCACGAGATCTTTCTGGACCCATCGTCAGATGAATATAACAACAACATGGAGAGAATCATTTAAAATATACAAGTATAATAGGCTCGTGCTTATTTGAGTCACACAGTAATTTATGAGCATGAAAATAACATCTTAAATGCTAGGTTAGACAACATTTTGTCACAAATATGGGTTTTTTAAGCCTCATTCGTTAATTCATTTTCAATGTAGTAGTTAAACATATTAACAAGTCCCTTATTAATTATATGCAATGTAATATTGTAAAAACAATATTTAACTTATAATTTCCAGTTTAGTTTTGGTCATTATGTATAAAAATCAGGAGAGTCACAGTCTTGGCCTTTCTTATAAAGGTGTAGGAAGAAACATGTCAAAGTTTTCTTTTTCTTGGCTTACGTCAGCACATCACATGACGTTTCATCTGGATATAGCAGTATTTTCTGCGGTAGGGGAATCTGTAGTGCAGCATTTCTGGTTATATTTATAAATGGCTAAACTTAGCCATTTATAATATGACCTGTAGTGGAGCATTATCATTGCAGCATTTCTGGTCATATTTATAAATGGCTAAACTTAGCCATTTATAAATATGACCAGAAATGCTGCAATGATAATGCTCCACTAGATTCCCCTACCGCAGAAAATACTGCTATATCCAGATGAAACGTCATGTGATGTGCTGACGTAAGCCAAGAAAAAGAAAACTCTGACATGTTTCTATTATAAATGGCTAAACTTAGCCATTTATAAATATGACCAGAAATGCTGCAATGATAATGCTCCACTACAGATTCCCCTACCGCAGAAAATACTGCTATATCCAGATGAAACATAAGCCAAGAAAACTTTGACATGATGTTTCTTCCTACACCTTTATAAGACTGACTCTCCTGATTTTTATACATAATGACCAAAACTATGAACTCAGATACAACTAAACTGGAAATTATAAGTTAAATATTGTTTTTACAATATTACAAACTATATAATTAATAAGGGACTTGTTAATATGTTTAACTACTACATTGAAAATGAATTAATGAATGAGGCTTAAAAAACTCTTAATGCTACATATTTGTGACAAAATGTTGATTGTCTAACCTAGCATTTAAGATATCTTCACATTCATAAATTGTTGCCTGACTCAAATAAGCACAGACATTTGCGTTAAATCACGAGCCTATTTGTATATTTTAAATGATTATCTCCATGTTGTTATTATATTCATCTGATCATATGGGTCCAGAAAGATCTCATGCTTATTGAACCTTCATCTTATTAGCTTGTATATATGAACCTGCACAGTTGCTGGCTTAGGTATTATACAGGCATAATAAACAATGGAACCCAGATTTGGAGGTGTGTTACTTACCAGCTGTTATTCGATACATCATGGTAGGAGTCTTGGCCCCCTAATATAAATCTGCATGAATAAGTAAATGATACTACCATTGCCTCATGCAATTTGGATGTCTCAGTGTTGTGATTTCCATGCTGATCAGTGTGATTAGGTTTATTACTTTTACATGTCAACTTCGTTTTTATATTTCAGATGACGAGGGAATTGCAGAGTCTGGAATTTGAGGAATCTTGTTTCATCACTATGGTTCGTTCTTCATAGTCTAGCAATGTATATTTCAATAGTGCTGGACTGAGTACTCTGATAAACTAGCATAGCAATAGCTGAAAAATGTGCTATTGGACTCACTCGGCTGTGCTACAACATAAAACTCCTGAATGATTTGAAATCTTCAAAGAACATCAGAATTGTTTTTCAACTTGCTGAAATGAAAGCATATTTGACGAAAAAAAGTTTGTAAGACTACTAATTGTAATTTCATACTTGAGGTTTAACGAGTACAAATGTAACTGTGCAAATCACATTAGTGTGATGACATTTTAAACTGTTTCCAGTTTTCCTCAATGGCAGCAAATTCACATATGTTTTGCTATGTAATGTAACTACTACTTTATTTCTAACTATAGTGGTTGTAATTAATTTTGTAAATATGTAAGGTATTTTTATCGGTTTAATCAGTATTAGATAAAATGTGCAACATAACCTTAAATCTACCACACTAATGAGCTGTGTAAAGATACTTTTTTTAGTACATAATGACACGACTCTGTTGCATCCATTAAAAGTTGCTTAAATATGATGCATATTGATGTGTATTATAAACTAATCAGCAGCATTTTGCTCCAAAGTACACATGAAGATAACTTCTTAATTCACTGTCTCGTTAAGCCATATAGATCCAAGACATAAAAATTTATCGCGTTTTCTGTATTCAAATTCATGACATGTCTTACACAAGTCAACAGTAAAAAAAAATAAATTAGTCTTGCCATCAAGTATCTTGGAGCAAGAAAAATTAATTTATAATTATTCTAGTCGATTTGAGAAACTGCCTCATCCCCCCACATCATAACCAAATGTGTTGGTTCATTGAACTATGTGGTTTTCCAAGAAAAGTTTACTTTGATAAATTTGGCTTTTGCCGAGGCAAAGAAATAAATCCACTAATGATAAAATACTAAACAGTAGTTATGCTCTCATGCTTCCAAGTATTTGAGGGAAGGGAGTGCAAAGGGGGAATTAAAAAAAGGAGCTATAAGCAAATTGTACATTTTCATGCTGGTCATGATTGAGATGTTTTGACGATTTTTAGGAAACAGCCTTATAATGGAAAACTTTAAAATGTATATATGCCTCTTTCCCTTGTGACTATGAATGAATGGTATTAAAAATTTAAATATGCCTTCTGTAAAGTTTAATGCAGAAAGTTCCTGTATTATGTACCTCAAAGTAACTTCCAGATGCTGAAAATTGATACAGTTCTTGCAAACCCAGTAATTCACTGGCAGTTTGCTATGTTATTATTGCATATCATCAGTGCTCAAATTTACAGTACATGCATTTCTGCGAGTTCTGTAAAACTGGTACTTAATTTTACGATGTAAAAACACAGAAGGAAGTTTTTATATAGATTTTACATTTTGTATGATTTTAAACTGTACAGTGTTGAAGCTATTATGGCATCTATGTGTGCAGCTAGTTGAAAATATTTTCATAAGCACGGCAAAAACAATTTTGTATTTTTTCCCAAGCAAGTGGAAAAGTTTGATACTATGTTTATACAAATTTTTACATTGTATCTGTGTTTGTTTATTGAGAATACCTCTTTTGCATGTTAAACTAGGAAAATAAAAGTTTAGTATTAAAGTCTAAAAAATTTCATATTTTAAACATGTATGGATGGCATCACTGTTTGCAGCTATTTGACAAATATTTTCATTTCCATGAACAAGTGAAGTAGAAATAAAGTTTATACTATTTTAAAATATGTTCTGTCAAGAAATCAAGTTTATGAACATCCGAATGGTACACGACGGGACCCCAGGAAAATCAGAGAAAGTACACACAAAGAAAATTATGGGATATTATCTCTAGATCAAACATTGTGCATTTCAAAGCCTCTGTCTTTGATTAATTAACATTACAACCACCTACATTATGATGGCATAAATCATTCTTTTTTAGGAGATCATTCAATTTCCAGATTGTCACTATGCTCACTTAGTAAATCATTTGTTGCATGTATCCCCTCTTGCACTTTGCCCAAAAGAGTAAGCTCATTCACCATGAATGATTTCATGAATCTTTACTATTATTTCCTAGCTGACTGCTTACTAAAAATGGGCACATCAATTTTTTTTTTTTGTTTGGAGAATGACTTGCATCTGAGTTGGATCCTTTTGTTCATTGACAGTTTCTGGTTTAGTCGACAATTTTTAAATATTACCTCATGTAATTTATTGCATTTGTACACTTCGAAAGCAAGGTGGAGATTAATATGCTTCGGTGGTTTGGCCATGTTGAAAGAAAACCTTTTTAGCCCAAGTGACAGGAAGAAAAGGCATGGGAGGATCAGATTCAGGGGTGTCTGCATGAGAAGATGAGCATGAAGTATAGGTTTTCTGTACGGCGTGTGATGGATGTCAGCGAGGCCAGAGTTGTACGTCAAGATAGCTGTAAATGGAGAAATATGATACAGCACCAGTAAGCAAAAATTATCTGGCAGTTTGTATTTCTTTGTGGAGCTAACCTTTGAGAACAGCTTCTGAATATGGTACGATTTTCTGACCAGAACCTCACCGAGACACAATTTTGACTGATTCATTCAGAGATTTGGCTGTTTTGCAAAATCTCTACTGCTCATTCCATATGGGTTGACACTACTTTTTGTATTGGGAATTTTGTTTCTGAGCCCATAAGTGTAGAATAAAGTTAAACATTCTGCGACTTCAGTTAGTGTCACAGTAATAATGGATTGAATGATCATTCACATCTTTTCATGGCAAAGAGCTTAGGAGGTCCCTTTATGAGTCAAGCTCTGCTAATTGTGATCGCATCATTCAAGTGAATGGCATTAACACTGCATTCCTATTTTTTGCCATATTTTCTAGATAACTGCTCACACACATAACCATTGACACTTATTAATTCTGAGAATTCGTTTCTAAACTCATGCAGGCAAAAGGAAATTAAACATGAAAATCTTTTAAATATGTTGAACAATGTAAATAAAGTCATGTTTTTCTTCAATTAACACACAGCAACTGAAAATTATTATATTTTGACACCACCAATTTTTCAGTTGCTGTGTGTTAATTAAAGCAAAACGTGGAGAGAGTGATGACTTTATTTATATTGTCTCCATGTATTTGGAAGATTTCACCATTTCTCTGACCCTTTGGATTTAATAGCTATAATTAAATAGCTTGTGCCATTAAGCCCCACAAGAGGAGACATCTCTATGAATTTGTGAAGTCAGCTGCTGACAGATAAACACACTTGGCTAGTTATAGACAGATCTGGTGTTTGATCCCAGTAGTGTCCAAATACGTGCAATTTTTCGGTTGCTGTGTGTTAAAGAAAAACATGGAAAGAGCGATGACTTTGTCTATTTAGAAAAAAATAAACACACCGCGTCTTCAGTGTGTGGGCACTAATGGCAGATTGAATTATCATTTGCGATCGTGAAGAGTCCTTTGTTGTGAATGAATCCTTCACGAATGGTCTATTACTAGTGTGTTGGAACAACGTCCATTATGATGACTGTTTGTACCCCCATCATGACATTTACTCCACTAGACTGTGAAAGACAAAAATATGCACAAGCATTGAGCAGACAGTTCTGGAAGAAACTTGGGGAGACCTTCATCCAGCAATGGACCGATAGTGGTTGATGACAATGATTATAATCAATTACAAAATCATAAAATTTACTTTAAAACAAATCATTACAAATAGGAAGTTCTTCAAATGCATACCTTACGTCTTCATTTTCAGTTTCATCTCGTTCTACAACTTCTTTTCCTTCTGGTTTTGAATATACTTTAAAATCTTGAGGTATGTACATAAGTTTTATGAATTCCATACTGTTTTCGGCAGATGATTCAATACTTTGTTTTGACAGTTTAGAGTATGCCATGCAGTGTAAATGTTGCTGCTTTTCATAATACGCCCTGTGGAACCCCAAGCTATTTAATGCTGTTTTCCAGCTTTTAATCATTGGAGCATTTCGATGTTGGCTTTTGGAATCTGGAGTTATAATGATTAACAGTCCACCTAGTTTTAATAATTTACAGGCCTTCACACAGAACAACCAACGCAGCTCTGCAGCTGGAAGGTATTCCAGAACTAACGAAAACACAACAGCATGAAAGGAACTTTCTTTCAAAGAGGTTAGTGGGCTGGAAAGTACTACATTTTCATCTGACGCACTTGTCTTGACATTTAACTGTGAAAAATCACACTGGTAAACATCCTATAATAGAAAAAAAAAAGGAAGTACAATAACAGTAAATAAGTTGCCAGTGTTGTTGATAAAACCCAAACTTCATAAATAATTATTTTAAAGCACATAAAAATTAGATTCATTTTACTAACATTGGTTCAAATTGTTAAGATCCAACAACTTGAACGCAACTACGTGGCTTATATAATAAACTACGACAATAAATCCTCAATAAAATGTTGCTATTCTTCTGTCCACACTTTTTAACAAGGCCATTAAAAATCACGACGTCCAGACCCCACAACAATATAATTATTCGTCGGGCGTCAAACTTAAATACAAACAAACAATAAAAATAAGAACCAAATAATTTTTTTTTCTTTGTATTGCTTACTCTAAGTTTGATGCCCGATGAATTATATTGCCGTGGGTTCCGGACATGATTTTCAACGGTCTTGTTAAAAAACGTGAAAAACAGAATAGCTAGGCTTTATTGATGATATTAAGTTTAATCCATTTCTACCAGCTGAGCATACAGTATTATGTAATTCAATAATAAGACTGCAAACCAAATTTGAAATTGGATATGAATGAAAAAATCTATTGGTAGTAGTGAGAAATGACAAAGTTTAAACATGGAGTTTTTAATTCACCAAAATACATAGTGCAGTCATTATATACACTGCTTGACATATAAAATCCCACACCAGAAAATATTTGTGGGAGCACCTTGTGTTGACAATTGGGTTATGAAAATGATCACATAAGTGAGGGCTATTAAAAGGCAAACTGACTCAGTGTAGCTATTGGGTTGTCGGAAAAGTCGTGACGTATTTTGGCACCCGATGGCAGTTTCGGAAGTACTAGAGGCATGCGCAGCTGTTATTGCTATGGACAGGTGCCAGTTCTAACTGCAGTCTAAAAGGAATAGCGATCGATTTGGTTGATTTGCAGAGATTTGACATCAAGTTGAAGATGGAAGACCAAACTGTGCATTTTCGCCATATTTTACTTCCATAAAGGGAAAAATGTGCATCAAGCTTGTGAAAAGTTGTGTAAAGTGTACGGTGATAATGCTCTACAAGAACGTCAGTGCCAGCGGTGGTTCGCAAAATTCTGTGCTGGTGATTTTGACCTCAACGATGCTCTCCTCGGTCCGGAAGGCCAACCCAGATTGATGACAACCAAATCAAGGCATTGATAGAGTCAAACCTACGTGACACGAGAGATTGCAGACACATTGCACATCCATCATTCAAGTGTTCACGACCACCTGAAGAAGCTGGGATACGTGGGTTCCTCATGAACTCAAAGAAGCTCAATTGACGGCGCATATAAACATCTGCAATATGCTCATTAAACGTGAGGTAAACGATCCTTTTTAAAGTGACTGACAACTGGTGACGAAAATCTGATTGTGTACAACAATGTGCTGCGCAAACGGTCTTGGTCCCAGCGTGCTGCTTCGCCTCAAACAACATCCAAAGCAGACATTCATCAGCCGAAGGTTCTGGTCTCAGTGTGGTGGGATTTTAAAGGTGTCGTGTTTTTCGAGCTCCTACCACGGAATCAAACAAATCAATTCGAGTGTGTACTGTCGGCAATTGGACAGTTTGAACGAATCCATCATCCAGAGCTCGTTCATCATAAAGGTGTTGTGTTCTATCATGAAAACGCGAGACCACACACAAGTTTGATCACCCGCTAAAAATGATTGGAGCTTGGGTGGGATGTGTTGCCACACCCAGCATAATCGCCTGACCTTGCCCCGTCAGACTTCCATCTGTTTTGCTCTCTTCAACAGTCCTCGCGTGGTATAACGTTCAATTCAGATGAGGCTGTAAATCAGCACCTTGTACAGTTTTTCACCACAAAAGACAGGTCCTTCTATGAACCAGGCATTCTGCAGCTCACTGAAAGATGGCAAAAGGTTATCTAACAAAAAAAGTGCATTATATCATTGATTTATCTTTGTTCTTCCTATCAATAAATGACCTTTGCAAAACATGGCTAAATTACGTCATCACTTTTCCAACAACCCAATAAGTTTGATTGTTTTCACTTGGGCATGCATACTAAAGCATTGGAGTGATCTTGGTGGCAAAAACACAATGCAAGGAGTGGGAATGCTTGGGCTATGTCACCAGGAATCCTACTATTAAACAGACAGATTCATCATATGTACAACTGGTGGGTCCCTGCTTCGCATCACTGTAGAAACAAGGGAGGATGTAACAACTGCCATCCGAATGTGGCAACAGTGGTTGGAGGAAAGTGATTTGCATCACTATGGTGGGATTAGTGCATGCAGACAGATGTCAGAGCTCTTTTATTGCCACATTTGGCAAGAGGTAGCAGCCCCACAATGAATAGCAGATTGGCAGGTTCGCCCTCTCACCAACTAATGCAAAGACTGCCAAGCACTGCAGCATGTCATACCAGACACGGGTGGTGGATGAATGGAACCATGTATTAGGACTGGTTCCATGTCATTTTACTTCTGAATTATACCTTTGTAAATTGTCACTAAAAATGACCGAACTGGCGACCATTAAAATAAATTTTAATCATCAAAGTTGCCAGTTAATTGCCAATCTGCACGTATAGTTCACGGATTGAAAACTACCATGCCCAAGATGTCCAGGGCATGTAAATTATTGGCCTGGGTAGGTAAAATAACAAATCTAGCTGGCTGTTTTAGAAAATAAAAGTTTTGAAAGGAGAATTTCCTCCTATAAGAAAAAAGATTGTCATCACATATAGTTTTTCATATCACTGGAAACTGTATTATTGTTATGGATTGCCAAGGACAGGAGCATATCATTTCTTTATTTATGTTATGCTATGGGTCCAGAACTTGGGGCCATATGCAACTTTACTCGATATGTTTGCAGTTAGTGATAAGATTGGAAGGGGGGGCAAACGACATTGGGATATCACACAGCCCCTAGTGAGGTTAGGCCCCACTGGTATAAAACTTTAATGAGTAAGGTGAGAAATGATGGCATAGAAGCTCCCACCCACATGAACAAACAGTTGTACTGCTGAAACAAAGGCAAAGTGTTGCTTAAAAACGAACCTGCACTGTGTATTCCAGTTAGCCAGGAGAAGAGCAAACATTATTGACGCCGATAGTTTACCTGAACAACAGCTTGTCGCTTCATCTATGGTTGATCAAGTTGTGGGTATCCAATGCTTTTTTGGGCTGTGGGGGATGCAGTAATGAGAGTTTAACTTCTAGTAAGTAAATATGTGAAATTCCCTGTCGGTCAGAGATTGTTACAAATTCATCTTCTTCATTGCTGAGTGATATAATTTCAGAATTGGAATCACATCGGTGGTAAAATGGAAACATACACAGGCAAGCACTAGGGTAAAGTGTTAAAAAAAGAGTAGTTCAGGAATCGCGCATAAATCATTTGATTCATCATAATTGCTACACTATTTAAACCATTGCATATTCAAACTATGATTATTTGATTTTTCTGTGAAACATAAAAATCAAATAAAATAATCAGGAGGATTACTTTAGTAATGCTCCCAATTAATAATCAGGAGTTTTAATAAATTTCTCAAATGCCAATTCATCATGATTGCCTTTCTTAGAACTGGAGATACATGCTTTTGTGCATTAAACATTTTGAATACAGACACTTAAAATGCAAAAGATGAATAAAAAATTCATATTTTTTAACTTAAAAGATAAATTTTCCTGGGCATCTAGCTTTTACTACCTGAGTAGGTAAATAATTTCTGCACATGGCCAGGTAGCTTTTGAGATATTTTTCAAGCTCTGATGGTTTTACCATCTAGTTGTCTGCATGTGTGGTAAGTTTCATCTTATTGCATGCAGTGGCATTTTCTATGTCAAGCAGTGTATGCTGTAGATTCTCAGTGCTGTGTTTTTGCAACATTAATTAATTCGTTGAGACACACAGGGATTCAGATAAACAACCTTCAAATAATCTATTTATTAATATATTTGTATAAAAAGTACAATTCCCGTTTCTAGGTGTAATACACTAAGACATTAAAATTGCGAGCTTCAGGAATGATCCGGATGTTGTGTTTACTCTGACAGATCGCTCTGGTCAGATTGCTGTTCTGAACACCAAAGACTATCGGGAAAAGCTGGAAGAATTTATATCCTTATCAGGATCTACTCCCCTGCAGCATGATCCGTTGACTCGCTGGGTAGCGCAGATCCAGAAAAACTTCCAAAATGCCAGCTTTACCGGAGGAGCTAAGAAAAGCAGCGAAACCTCCACCAGGTCCCATTGCCCCTAGATTATTTGGTCGTGTAAAACACCACAAACCGGGATGCCCTATTAGGCCAATTATTTCCAAGAAAAGAGCTCCCTCTGCAAAATTAGAAAAAGCAATGGCAAGTTTTTTACAACCGTTCCTGCCACAAACAAACAGAATGCGGAAGTCGTCGAAAGATTTCATAGAAAGGATTGCAAACCTTAAATTAGGCAGTAATGACATAATGGGAAGCTTTGACGTAACCGAAATGTACCCGTCAATTCCCATGCACGAAGCCACAAAAAAACCTTGCAGGATGGATGGAGAGCTCTGGAATGTTCCACCGTGAAGCTCTAGAAGCTATCTCAAAAACTAGACGATCTAGCCAAGTCAAACTACTTTCAGTTCCGTTCTGAAGTCTATAGGCAAACAAAAGGAGAGCCCATGGGATCAACACTCTCTGTGGTGTTAGCAGAAGCAGTACTGAGACCTTTTGAAAATGTACTCCTTAACAGACAAGGGCCCTATCCTAAGTTTTTGGCTAAGATACGCCGAAGATATATTTTTTGTATGGAAGCATGGGGGAAAAATACCACTGCAAAATTTCATAACCGAGCTGAACTCTTCCCACCAAGACTTTCCCATATCTGGATGTCCTGCTTTCAAGAGAAGATTCCAGAAAAATAGGCACTAAAGTTTTTTTATAAGTCTTCACATGTACATAATCCAATTATACCTGATTCCGTGATACCCATGTCACACAAGTATGCACTTTTCGTCACCACGCCTATAGCCTAGTGTCTAAGCAGGTAGACATCAACGAGGAAATAGGCAATTTGAAGAACCTTGCTTTAGCAGCAGGCTACAACATGGAACGTGTTGATGGAATCATTCGTAAAGTGAGATACAAGGCAATGACAAATGTGACTTGCATCAGACCCGAGCGACAAGAAAGATTCTTGGGGTCAATCCCTTATGTCCCGAGCATAGCTTATATACTAAAGAATGTCCTAAAGAGGCATAGACTTGGCGTTGCGCTTAGAACCTCAAAACCTCTGGCCGCTCTGCTATTGGCGACATGGGAGAAAATTGAACTGGCCAATCAAGCAGGAGTATATGGGATTTCTAGACACGTCCAGGAAGCTATATATAGGAATGACCAAAAGGTCTTTCAGGATCCGCTTGCTAGAGCGCCAAAGAGACGTTAAAAAGAAGTTAACCACAGCTCTCGCCAGAGACGCTGCATCCAGAGGGGCCACTTCTCTTTGGAGCAGAAGCTAGCTCCCTAGGATGGGCCCAGAGCTACAGCCATCAGAGAGTCTATTGAAATTTTAACGTGCGGCGATACGTCAAACACGGAAGTTACCACGGACATCTCCCCTATCTGGTACAAGATTATCAACATCCAACAAAGTCACTTATGGCGCGAGCCATGATAAAATTCTAGTTTGTGCAGATTTTGCACACGCCATATTACAATTTTGTTTTTAAGTTGGAGTTCCTTTTCCAGATTATGTTGTTGTTTTTGTTCCTCAGCCTGAAAAAGCTGTCCGTGGCAGCAAAAGCTCGCAATTTTAATGTCGTAGTGTATTACACCTAGAAACGGAAATTGTACTTGTTATACAAATATATTAATAAATAGATTAATTCTTTATATATAAAAAAAAAACTTACACATCTCACATTTCAGTTCAAACTAAAGTTTATCATACAAAATAAGATCCAATGCATTTCTGCCATAACCACATTATTTCTTGTTACATTTCGATAGCAGCAAGAACGATTTCAACTGCAGACATAAATGCAGAGATCATTAGAATATTTGCTATTGTAGAACGCGAACAAAACAAATACCGAAGAAAGCATTGGAACAAGATCGAACATTTAATAGCAGAAAAACAGGCTGTGCTATCTCAAAGAACTAGTAAAGTAACATATAAACAACCTCATTATATTAACCAACCGGATGTTGAGCTTACCCCATTAAACATGTTGTTTTAGAACGTGGACTAAAATATTCTTACCCGTATAAAATTCCATCTACTGAGGTTTTGATTCCACAGATCGAAGAAGTTATATTACAGCTACCAAGAAAGAAGCAAGAGCAAACCAGACATAAAATAGCAAGAGCTATCTATCAACAACGTTGAAAAAAAAATATTATATTATAAAATATGAACGACAGGCACTTCTGGAGTTACGTAACAACCCAGAAATTTCATGTATAATGGCTGACAAATCCAAGCAGCTCATAATAATTAACCGTGAAACGTATCAAGACAAAATGCTTTTAGCAATCAATGACCTGGATACTAAGACTATCGAACAAGATTCTATGGAGAAGATTATCAGAAAATTAGCACAGCTGAGAAATCACAGTGGGCTCCCTGAAGAAGTGAAAAAGGAGGCATATCCACCTGTGGGTGCAACTATTCCTACTATATTTGGCAAATTAAAAATACATAAAGACAACACCCCTATAAGACCTATAGTGTCAAAACAACTGTCACCAACTATTCATATTGAAAGGACACTATATTACTTCATTAATGAATATTATAAAGAACACACATTCACTTTTAAAAACTCAGCAGAAGTTATCAACGCTATCAAGGAATATAAAGGAAATGCTGAATTCAAAATGGTTAGTCTCAATATTGTATCGTCGTTTCCCAATACACCTACAAAAATTGCCATTCAATTGATTGAGGAAAAATTGCTACTACGTAACTTGCCACAGTCTGAAATAACCAGTATCATTTCTGCACTGAATTTCATTAATGATAATAATTTCTTTTTCTTCAATAAAACCATCTACAAGCAACTGTCCAGTGCCCCTATGGGGTCACCCACCCCTCTCCGGTCTTTTTGCGGAGGTAATTCTACAAGACATCGAGCATAAACTTCTCAATGGGAACTACTGTGTTATCAAAAACCCGATCTATTCATTCGATATGTTGACAATATCCTTGTCTTTTGGAGCCATACCAAACAAGAACTTGAAGATTTCACAACATCATACTCAAGTTTTTATCCAACCATTAAATTGACAACTGAATGGGAAAATAACAGCCAATTGCCGTTCCTCGACATTTTGCTAATCAACAACAATAGACAAATTGAATATCAGGTGTATCGTAAGCCTTCATACGTGCCTAACATTATACCATTTCAATCCAATCATCCATGGAAATATAAGATGGCAGCCTTTAGATATTTCATTAGAAGAGCCATCACAATGTCATCTAACCAGCAAGCAACAAAGAAAGAAATTAAATGGATTAAAGACCTCGCCATAAATTTCGGATATAATAGCAATATAATCGACCACGTATACCATCAGTCCATTTATCACAGAAAGAAACCAAACCAGCCAATTAGTGACCAAAAAGCTTTTGTGGAAAACTTCCTTATTGTCCACCAATACCTGGAATTATTAAAAAGGAATGTAGTAAGGCTAATCTACTTATTGCTGATACAGTCACTGATAATAGCAGAACACTTCAGAGAAATACTGACAATATCAGTATACTAAATAAAGCTGGTGTGTATTAAATTCCAATATTCAACAACAATGATTCCTCACACAACAAATCAATATACATTGGTAGCACAAAACGAAGTATAAAATTTTGATTGAGGGAAACATCTTGGTAACTGGACAAAGAATGAAACACAAACATTGCTCATTCAATATTGCCAAGATAATAATGCTGTCCCCGATTGGGACAACATAAAACTGTTAACATCTCATAACACCCATAAAAAGATTCTCACAGCCAAGGCTGTATTAATTGAAAAGACCAAGGAGAATAATTGCAATTCAAATACTCCCGTCGAATTATCCAGTGCATGGAAGAATGTAATCGAGCACGGAAAACATCAATCCATCCGTGCTAAGCAATCAAAAATTTACCAACATAGATTAAGAACTACACAAACACCAGATGGCGGGACCTCCAATATATGTGACACAAATGATAACTGATGAAGTGAGGTTGGGTATAGTGGAACGATGGGACAGACCTTGGAGTTCATTGCAGAGTCAACAACCTCGAGGATGGCCACGACGGTGCAATAGGACGACAACGGTGTGGTACCAATCCTTTATTCTTTTGCATGAATTTTATTGTAACGACTTCATTCTATTTTATTTCATCATCTTTCAATACTGGTTTTAAATTCTGTAACTGTTTTTTAACTTCTGTAAGCGTTCTTTTAATGTTAAATTCGAAGCCCGTTCGCTATCCTTTGTGTTCAAGTCATTCCATTTCGTTAGCGCCCATTCAACAGTGTGCAAATTCCATATATCTTTTACCACCTTCAAATATCTATCACCCTAATGTTCATCTTAACGTTTTTGCGAAACACGACGGAACTTAGCACGTGCCTGTATTTTTGTGCAACAGACCTAACTACGATAAGCCTAACCTTGTTTTGATAAGGATGATGAACCGGAAGAACTGCGTCTTCTACTGACAACGAAGGAAAGCAGGGTAGTTCTCAAGTGGTAAGCATTAATACGCTTAATATGTATTTTTTAACTATAATGGTCAATTGACACATAAATAATTTTCACCGTCGGACGTTACGAATCAGCCGGTCGAACTTTCACAGAACATAACGTGTGAAACAGAAATATTCAGAAACATCAAATGAGTGTTTCAGATACCATGAATAAACATGTTTAAAACATATTCGTCTTTAGTTAATATCCATTTAATGAAATGGTTTAACTGCTACAACTTTTTACATGTTACCCTTCTTTTGGGTCAAATGCATTTCTCGATTGGAAATTATTATAATTACTGCAAAAAATTAGATAGGCGAAGCTCATTACGTATCTTTTTGGTTGTAATAGTTGTTGGTCTAGTCGTCGTCGTGTTATTCTTCACTTGATTCTTGAGTTCAAACATTCTAAAAACAGTTGTTGCATTCTTCACGGAGGAGCACATACTCCTTAGTCATGAAGTTAAAAAAGGAGATTATGCTATGGAGGAGCTTTCTTCAATACTATTTTGGATCAGAATACTTTTAAGTCTGGAAATTTGAAAGGTTGACAGAGCTGAGAGGGTTCAGAAATCCATTAAACCAACATAAAAAAAATCTTTGTTTAAAAACGTAATTCCTCCAAGAAGGATAGTCATGACAAAAAGAAACACAAAGGACTAAAATGACCTATGAAAACGTTAAAATACCTTAAGGCAGGATGTACAAGTACGCGTCATTCGAAAATTTGCACACGAGAAAATGCAAATCTCTAAAAACATCGCTGGACCTCTTGGCTGTATTGGCCGATGCATTTCGGCAAACTTGGTTGCCATCTTCTGGGACTTTGAGTCATCTGTTCCTTTCGCAGTTCACACTGACTGTGCCACATACTCTGATCACGAATCTCTGCCTTTACATGTTATGACACGCCATTGATCTATTGTGTTGCCACTCTCCGGTTTTGAGGACTCAATCTTTTTTTTGTATTTCTAGGTTTGGTTGGGTGCACTGCTTCTGCTCTGTCTGCCTACCTTCCTGTCTTTTGTTTTCTTCCTAAAAGGAACATTAAATGGATATTAACTAAAGACATACTTTTTATTTAGCTGAATCACAGTAAGGTTTAATTGTAATGACCCGAATAGATTATTCAGAGGCTAAAAATTTGATAGTGTTCATTCTTCAAAAATAATCTTTGAAATAAATCTCAATAGAAAACAAAGCACAAATAATTTTTTAGATGATTTCGAATGGGAAATTTACAGAATTCCCCAATCCTCACGAATCCCTTTCTTCACATAATGTATACATATTTTAGAGTTAGTACAAAATATTTGTACCCATGGCATTGGAAGACTACTAAGCACTAATATACTGAAGCAAGGTTGACTAAATTAAAAACAAAACAAAACTGAGAGGTAATTTTGAGCCACATATGCTATGATATGGGATGGGCATTTTCTATGTGCATAGTTCTGGTGTCCAATTAACAGATGCAGTTGCTATAGATGGCAGACAATCCCATCTTTAAGATCAATTTCTTGTTTAAAGGACTATTTAAAATCTGTTTTACATGGATGCCAAGATTTTTAATGTAGTCAATTTTCATGGCTGCTAGAAACACAAATAAGAAATCAGTTCCACAATATCTATTACTTTACTGCTTTTGCTATTAACATGAAATGGAAAATGCCATTTCAGAAAAGTTGCAGAACATCAGCATCTCAAGGTGACATCACTGACAATTTTTTTCCCTTCATTTTGCTGAATTCCACATATCAGTAAATTATTTATGAAAATTTTGGTCAATGTTGATTTTTTTTTTTTTTTTTTCACAATTTTATCCTAATCTTGCTTCCTGAGATCGCTGAAGTAAGATCTTCCACTTTGAGTCCCAAAACAACTTTTGGAGGAGAAAAATCAGTGAACAAAATTCAACCCTTTTAGAGCAAAATGTCACATAAATCCAAATATGTTTGAAATGTGGCTTAAAATAGTTTTAACATAAAAAAATAATACTGATCCATATAGCCAAAGCTCTTTGTAAACAAACTTTAGTGCAGCCACGAAAAACACAGAGAACAAGTATCAATTGCCATTAAAAGGTCAAAGATGTCTTCTCAAAAATAAAGAAAACATACTGATAAACACATTTATAATAACAGTTAGCACTGAGTAAAATGAAGTGTGAGAGTTAGAACTATGTAATGAGATTTTAAATAATACAAAATATGAGGGGTAGTCTGAATTTAAGTTTCAAGTATCGATATTGTCGGAGGTGATGTACTGACGGGGAAAACTACATTGTCATCAGTTTATGGGCATTTGTCTCCTCCACTGAGCGGCATTTGTGGTCTGCAGGATCAATGCCGCACATGCACTGGAGTAGGTGGAAGTGAGTGACCACTGTTTACAGTGTGCCTTTGTTATAAGAGCTTGAATCGTGATGGCGAACAGTCGTGTGCTATAGACGTGGACAAAAAATGAAGTGCGGGCGGTTGTCTGCTATGAACGGGCACACGGCATGAGTGGTACAGAAATTACAAGCGGCTCATTGAGGTTTATGGTCCGGATGTGATGTGGCGATGGTGTCAGCATTTTCATGACGGGCGTGTGAGTATGTCAAACAAGCAATGACCTGGAAGGCTGACTACAGAGGTGAACATCAAATGTGTGGATGCCATGATTCGCACCCACCAATGGATCACTGTGGATATGCCTGGCTCAGCATTGAGGATCAGACATGCTTGAGCACACCACATTATCCGCTACACCCTGGACCCCTGCAAACTGGCAGCAGAGTGGGTGACTCAGCAACTGACTTCCGATTACAAGTCCCACGAAATGGGCATCAGTCTGCAACGTCTCCTGCATTATGAACAGGAAGGCAATCAGTTTCTGTTCCACATTGTGAAAGGGAACAAAAGCTGGGTCCACCATTACACCCCGGAGTCAAAGTTTGCCCATGGAGTGGAAGCACCCCAGTTCTCCGGTCAAAAAAGAAGTTCAAGGTTACCCTGTCTGCCTGCAAGATCCTGCTGTGTTTTGGAATGCTAAAGGGGTTCCTGTTGCTGGACTTCTTACATGGTGGAAAGGTGAATGCTGCTAGGTACTGTTCAACGCTGACACGGTTGAGAGCTACCATTTGACAAAAGAGGCCAGGCCTTCTCACTTCTGGTTGTCTACTTTTGGATGACAACGGGAGACCCCACGTGGCAGCGACAACAGCAGCTCTTCTGGAGAGGTTAGGTTGGGAACACAGGGACCACCCCCTACAGTCCTGACCTTGCATCCTGCAACTTTCACTTCTTCCCAGCTTTGAAGGTGCTGGATGGACACCATTACACCAGCAATGATGACATGAAATGTGCTGTTTGCAACTTCCTTTGTATGCAGGCCACAGACTTTTACAAGAGGGGCTACGCTACTTCAACCTGGTACACTGGTACGACAAGTGCCTCAATGTCTATGGGGACTACATTGAAAAACAGGTAAGCCATGATCTTCTCATCTATAGTGCCATTTGTAACCAGCATGGGCATTCCTGTTGCTAATGGAATCACAAAACTTATTTTCGAACCACCCTTTGTATAATACATACAGCAGTAGCAAACATCAAGTATAAAAGTAAACACTGCACAAAAAAAAAAAAATCTTAATTAATACAAAGTGTAATACGTACAGCAGTAGCAGGGGTCAAGTCAATTGGAACACAGTTGAATTCTTCAAATCGAGAGAAGGGATTGTAACAGCTTCCAACATCCAAAAGTTGTATTTTCCCATCAAAACTGAAAAAAAAAAAGTATAATAAATGAAAGTGTGAATGACTTTTACTGATGTTAAAATAAAACGCATCTTATAAATAATAAAACACTTGAATATGGCTTATATTGCTCCATATTTTTAAAATTAATAACAGTAAATATATATTGTGGAATAACTTTTTTACGGGTCTTATAGAGGTTATTTTTAATGAAAGTTGGTTGTCAAATTTTCGAACTAAAGCCTAGTTCGTCATCAGGATTATGTCACTGGAGTAGTTGCTGCCACTCAATTGGAAGAGTCCATCCGCAATTATCGTTAATTGTGGTACTTCTTCTTCTTGCTATTTCGATCCCTTCTTCTAGTTTCCTCTTTACTAAGTTTGACTGGTGGGCGATTATTTTCACTGAGTCCCAATTTATGGAGTGTCCACTTGCTTGTATATGTCTGTCTAGCCCTGTCTTGTTCCCAATGTTCCTAATAGCTGCTTGGTGTTCTTTCATTCGGACCTTAATACTTCTCCCTGTTTCTCCTATATAGCTGAGTCCGCAGTTACAGTCGATGCAGTAAATTACTCCTTCCTGCAATTGGATGTCCAATTCTTTCTGCTTTAAAGCTGGCAGGAATGTCTTTATTTTGTTATTAAGATCTGGAGCTATCCTGATATTATATTTTGCTCAGATCCTTTTCAGTTTCTTGAAAAGTCCCTTGTGGTACGTAATTTTGCTGGTGAATTTGAAGTTGTTTTTTTCCTGCTTCTTTTTTGGCACTTGTTTAAATATTTTCTCAACATGTGGGGAGGGGTAATTGTTTTCTGCCAATATTTCCTTTAATCTTCTTTGTGAAGATCTTTTTGAGTAGCTGAAGAGACCAGAATTTCAATTTTTTCCAAAAATTGTCTCGCCGTATTCGATTTAATATAATCAGGGTGGAATGAGCAGAAGTCTAACATCTTCCCTGTGTTGGTGGGTTTTCTAAAAAGCTGAGTGAATATTTTCCCCTCTCTTGAGGTCAAGGTTAAATCTAGGTAATTGATGCTATGGTCTTTTTCCTGTTCCAGGGTGTACTTGCAAGGTATTCTCTAGTAAATTAAATTCTTCCAGAATCTGAGAGGGTAGAGATTGGTCCACAGTATCTACTATAATTAGGACATCATCCATGTACCTTGCATAGAGAGCAAACAAGGAGGGTTGTATAAGGATTTTTGCCTCTAGTTTACTTATATAATAATTTGCTAGCAGAGGTGCTAGTGGAGAACCCATTGCAAGTCCTGAAGTTTGCCTGTAATATTTCTTTCCAAACTGGAAGAAATTATTCTTGAAGGAAAATAGGAGCAGTTCATATATGCCAAGTAGTATTTCTCTATTGTGATTATGGAATACTATTTTTTCCGCAAGGTCATCTGCAATGAATTCCAGTAGGAGGTCCAGGTTAATGTTGGTATACATAGAGACTATATCCAGGCTTGCCATTACTGGATGAATTAATTCTGGCAAGTTGTCCAGTTTTCCTTTTAGCTGCATGGAATTTTTTAGTAGGTAGGGAGGAGAAGGGAAAATATCTCTGAGGTGACCAAGTAAATAATAATTAATGTTGGAGAGTGGCGAATTTCTAGTGTCTATTATAGGTCTTACTGGATGGCCTTCTTTGTGAACTTTTATCGTACCATAGATCTGTGGAATTCTTGACTGGATTTTGGAGAAGTTTTAGAAGAGCTCATTAAGCTGTTTTTTATTTCTTAAAGAGCTGATTAATTTCTTAAGATTTTTGACAGTTTGATCTATAGGGTTACCATTGAGTTCTTCATAATAAGGCTTGCTCAATTCAGCTTCCATTTTATTGTAATACTTCTCTTTTTCTACCAATACCAAAACTTTGCTCTTATCTGCTCTCAGTGCTACAACTTTATCATTGGCTTTGAATTTTTTAAGGTCAGTAATGGCATTTCTATTAAAATTGTAATCAACTTTTACTGGCTTTCTTACAAATTTTGAGACGCAGTCTGAGAATTCTTTCCTTAAAGTAACTGCTGTATTTTCATCTTCTCTTTCTACCTTACTACAGATACTTTCTAAATCAATCAGTATACGTTTTTTATACGAAAAACATTGCGGAAAATCTGTCAAATTTTATTAAAAAAATAGAACTAAAAACGGTGAATGGCGCTATAAGACCCGTAAAAAAGTTATTCCACAATCACTATGAATAGAGGTGCCATAAATGCATGTAAATATATAGTCAAACAATACATACTTGTGGCACCAATCCTCCAATTTAGGAATGTTTTCAGGACTGCCTTCTTTCAGTAAGCTTAATTTTCTTTTCTGGTCTAACACTCTTTGTAAACCACCAAGGTAGAAGTAATCCCTGTGAAACAGCAGATTAATTCAAAATTGATACAAATAAATATAATAATAATAAAGGAATACTACTTGAAACATTGTGCAAGGCAATAAATTAACATTTTCATGAAATAAAGCAGTGGTTCCCAAAGTGTGTGCCGCGGGGCCTTGGGATGCTGCGGCTTCCTCACAGGGGCGCCACGAAATATTAAAAATTTTTCATTATTTTAGAATTGTGTACTTGTTAGAATTTGACATAGACAAAGTGCACTTGTTAGGATTTGAGATAGGGTGCCTTAAGAAAACCTGGATTCAGCAAGGGCGCTGCAAATCGAAAAAGTTTGGGAACTACTGAAATAAAGCATTCATTACATAGATACTTTCTCTGTACAAGCAAATGAAATGGTGTGTGGGGAAGAATACTTTAGTGATTTCACCCCAGTGCTTCGTACAGTACATGAAAGAAATCAGTAGGCACTGTGCATGGAAGCAGCGTCCCGTGTTTTCAAAACAGGAGCCAATCACCAATTTTTAGTGTCACGATTGTGTTTAGTGCTCAAAATTAATAACAAAGGCTATTTTCGTTTCTAAAACATCTTCAGTGTTGTACAGTATTATTAATTTGGAGCTTCCTGCATGTACATCACCAAATGAAGTTCACATGAAAGGCAGAAAGACCAAAATAACTAACATTCAAGTTATAACAGAAAAGGAAAGTTCTTTTCCAGAAGAAGTAATCCCACATTTTATGGATAGCACTGCAGCTATACAGGGTGGTGATAAATCCTTACCCAGGGCAATTACTCAAAAAGCAGGTAATTCAACCAATGTGGAAGTAAGGGTAGGAAAGTGGGTATGCACTTCCTGGATAAGGATGATCACAGCACCCTTGGCAGCAAAATGTTGAACTTACAAAAACAAAATGTGAAGTATTGTTATTCAGCAGAAAAATTCCAATTTCAAAATTGTAAAGCGGTACTCATGACATACGGAAAGAGCATTGCAAAACCCAGATTCCAAAGATGAGTAGCAGAAAACTGAATTTAACAAGACAAATGACAATGCAAGACAAGAGATGAAGTCTTACCTTGAGATCCAGTATTTTATCCTATACACAAAGTGGCCACCATTTGCCACAATACAGTACTAGGTACATGTAACAATGTTCTGATGATGGTCTTGTGCATGAGTTGGCAACTGCATTTCATTTGCCCCATTCCTTTTCCATTTTAGGATGTCGTAACACTGATTTTCTACGTAACACGTTCTTCTCTGCAACTCTGTAATTGATACTTTTCTAATGTCTTCTATATCTAATGATTTATTTTAAGGTCCGCATTTCACTGACAGGAGCACTGCAATCATACTTCTTGGGAAGCACATACTTGCTTTCCTATAGGTTTTCCTGATTACCACATTAGGTGCATTACTTGTTTTTGAGTAATTGCCCTGACTAAAGACATTGCATATCACCCTGTATTTCATCATATCATGTGTGTCATGTAACACACATGATATGATGAATTAAAGGCATAGTGAGAAGCATTTAAATGTATTACATAATTTTACATGTGTGAATAACACTGACAATATTTCAATTACATTCCCAATTATTCTCGTGAGACTACTAACACATGAAATCCAACTAAGAAAATGTACAAAACATAATGTGACTTACTTACAAATCCTGTAACACCAATTAATCCTTGAGTCATGTTTGTTCCAGACTTCGGTGGCTAGACTAAACATAGCACATGCATATTCTTGTCTAAGTTTATCCTCAGAAAGATGTTCTTTCCACACCTTGTCATAGTCACCATTTGCTGTGCAAAAAAAAAAAAAAAAGAATATTTCTAACTTTACAACAAAACTGGATAATACAGTTTTAACAAAAGGAACATATTAAAACACAGATGACTTACATATTAATGACTTACACAGAATGACTTACATATTAAAACACAGATGGAAATTTATGAATTTGTATAAGTAGAATGCAATAACTCAACCTTATTACAATCCCTCAAACATATTTTCATAATAACTTTATCACAATCCCTCTAACAAATTTTTATAATAACCTTATTACAATCCCTCAAGCACTTTTTTCACCTATAACAAAGTGAACAGACAGCATAAGAGTAAACAAAATTGCAACATCTGTTCGAAGTAATACTAACAGATCTGGAATAACCAGGCATCGTTAGACTCTGGGTCTGGAGTCTAACAATGTGGTGTATGAAACTCCATGAACATACTACATAAAGCTAAATGTGTGTATGTAGTCATAAGAATTGATTTCCAACTTTCCAGTAAGTCAAAGGTTTGTCCAATTTGTAGCAAAAACATTTAATGATGTAAGAAAGCCATAAATTCTCATCTCATTCTGCAAAGTACAGGCAGTTGTTTTCTATAGTCATTTACCAATGTTCCACCAGAGCCATGATCCCAGTGGTACCACTTGGCAGGTTTTGAGGACAGAAACTCTGATGCCAGATTCCGAATCCACCGTTGAAATGAAGTACTGTCGTAGCCTACGAGGATCGTTAAAGAAGCCTGTTATTTCGGGCCAAGTTTCCTGAAAAAAACGGAAGCACTTTTGATTTCCTCCAGCGCCACCAGAGGCCGCTTTTACCGAGGACAACATTGCCTTACCATTAGTGCTTTTAGTATACTGCTGTAGGTTATGAAACTGCATACTCATTTTTTTCAGTTAATTTTACATAAAAGAAATGAGGTATTATTGTGTGCCTTTTGCATATCTTCACAAGCTTGTTTAGAGCAGGTAACTATGGAAATTTTGATTTGTTTACATGATACTCGTGCAGTTTCAGCTGTGTGCATTTTCCAATTACGTTGTTTTAGGTAGCAGTAACCATGTTAGTATCAAACTGGAATGATTTATAGTTCATAAAAGAGTGAAATTTTAAAATGTTAACGTTATATTTGTTTTGAACTTGCCCGAATGTTTCATGAATTTGAAATAGAAATGGGTAGGTAATGTAGGCTCAAAATAATTATGAATGTTATAAATTCAGCAGCGTTTTCTCACATCGGCAGCAAGTTACAATGAACAATTAGAGACATTTGTTACGAAAAAATGCGATTCAGCAAAAACAACATGCATTGCAATAGCTTTGGGAACCACCAACTTTCCTACACTTTAAAGGTTGCCGCTCGCGGTAGTAGGCTACAAGCAAAGTGGTACTGCCCAATTAACGTTAAATTTGTTTTGAACTTTCACGAACGTTTCATGACGGCAGCCACCAGATATCTTATTCTAACCTCCTTAGGTATAACTGATTGACACATGCAATCATATTCATTTGTGTACAACATACATTCTAATATGAGGAATTATCATACTGCCTCATTTTATAAAAAATTTAACCAAATTGTGGACAATTCCCTTGATTTAATTTAATTAAAAGTTGGACAATTAAGCCAGAGCATTATGCTCCTCTTAAATATTTTCACACGAGAAATCGCACAGACAGCAAAGCATGAGCATAACGGATCCTTTAAGAGTGGAAGGCATTCAAATAAAGAAAGTAATTAGGTCTTACCTTTCAAAACATTTGGGAACAGTGAATTATTAAAAAATATGTATTAAAATTCTTAAAATTCTACATAGCAGGCCATCGATGTGTCTAAGTAATGTGTCCCGAAATGCGTAACTTATTCATTGATGCAGAACATAACAGAATGCTAGATTATGGGAGAAAACTGATAAAATATACCATCAGTGTTATTTATTAGTCGTATAATATTATTATTAATTGCTTTCATAAGGAAAAATAAAAAAAAGTCAAGCGATTATGGATAAAATTTATGTGTTTTAGTTCTATAAGTCAGCACATCTACCCACCACCAGCAGCTGCCAATTACTGTTGTCCTCGGTAAAAGCGCCACCTGGTGAGCTTTCCGGCGTAAGTGCTTCCTCGTTATGAAGGCAGAAATAGCAGGCTTTATCACGATCCCCGTAGGCTATGGTACTTTCTTTGTAGGAAATGGGACACAGAACAAACACTTGGCAGTCAGATGGGACAAGATCCAGATTGTATGGAGAATGGCATAGGATCTCTACCCCTTCCAATTCCCATAGTTTTTGACAGACTACTCTGGAGGTAAAACTTGGGAATTATCTACTTGCAGCAATGCCAGCTTCCTATTGATGAGCACTGAGTGGCATTGGTGCAGAGCATCATGGACCCACTGCAGTTTTTTGTCCTAGAGGTTTTTGTCCACAGCCTGACTATCTGGCATGAGTTTCTAGTGCGCAGGACTCTCATAATTCCACCAAATGCACAGCATGGCTTTCCTCTCAAACTGTTCTCTTTGCACCACTGGTGTGGCCTCAGCCACTGGTTTCTAGTGGTAGGATAATATGGAATATCCACTTTTCATTACCTGTGACGGTGTGATGCCAGTAATTGTGGATTTGACAGCAATATGCAACGTCGAGTGACATGTTCTGTTTACTGGGGTATCAATTCATGGAGAACCATCAATAGTGCATAGATGAAAAACAGAGCTGCTGCAGGTGAGGAATAATGGTGGATTGAGAAGACTACCTCAGCTGCCAATTGCCGTGTGCTGGTACCAGTGTTTGCTGTCACAGCTTCGACCAGGTTTTCAGTGTTAGTGGTCATTGCACGTCCTGATCTTGGCTTGTCTTTGAGACTGGTGTCCCCAGCAATGAAATGCCAGAACCATGTTCATGCAACTTCACAAATTTCTCTAACTGCTGCTGCCATGTAGGAGTACCCAAACAGCATGTTTGTTGACCTCCATTCTCTTTTCACTTGATAAAGCAACATGGTTCAGTGTGAAGTGCATGTTGCCACAGTACCTGGTTAATGCTGCAGAGGAATGGAGGCCCAATATTATGCCTAGCTCAAAATGAGATGAACTTTCGACTCGCCCTGGAATAGTGGAAGAAATTGGTAGAAAAAATACTACCAAAAACTTAGTAACTGAAATTTATTTCCTAAATTGTAGATTTACACTATATCTACACATTTTTTTTTTGTTTTCTTTTGCAACACACTGCTAGCACTAGTTATTCTCCCAAGAACTAAAAAAAATTAACAAGATCAGAAATTTTAGATATAGTAATTCAGGAAACACGAGATATTTTACTTAGGAAAGCATGATACCGAAACATTTCCCACACAAAATCCAGCAGCCAGAATCACTTAAGTTGAATTTGAATCTGGTTTTTAGAGGTTAATATGGAGGTTGGAACGTGGTTGCAAAATCCACAGATACTTAAAAGGGATTACAGCTATTTAAGTAAGGATGTATACACAAAGTTATTTACTTATACACAAATTCAAGGTTGGTATATAAAATAGTAAAACTATACTAGTATTTTGATTTATCGGTGTAACAACATAAATCAACACTTCCAAGCTTTCATACATCAACAAGATAGCTTTTTCAAGGAAGGTAGACAGTTTTTTTTTTTTTTTTTTTTTTTTTTTTAAATGGAGGTTTAACGACTACCGTGAGCAACTCAATGGGCTATAAACAGTCGCCCGTCCCTAATTTAGGGTCACTGGTTCCAGGGAAGGGAGAGAGCCAGTGCCGTAAGACAAACACAACATCCATGCCTCACCGGAATTCGAACCCGGACCCCTTACGGACGAATGGTCATAAGCCAGCGCTTAGACCACTGCACCACCGGGGCGGCAGACAGTTTTCTGCCTGCCTTCCTCGGAAAAGCCATCTGGTTGATGTGTGAAAGCTTAAAAATGTTGATTTGTATTCTTATGCCAATAAACTGGATTACTAGTATGGTTTTACTATTTCATACATAGTTGGTGTACAGTTCTTCATTATCAATTCAAGGTTGGTATTGGATTTAGTTGCAGTCTAAACCTGGTGACACACATACTACAAAGATTCACAACACACTGTTTTGAATCTAATATCAGCAAGCTGAAAAAAACTACAGCAAGAGTTATTGCCACCAGAAGTGCCCATATAGAGAAGTAGGCAAAAATTGTATTTAGCTATGCACCATAAAGGTTCATAATGCTCCATTTAATCCTCACACAGTATATCATTACTTACAAATTACTCATTATTAAAACTGGTGCAATTAAATACTAATTGCTTGATTTTTTCCTTCTTATCAATAGTAAAGTTATTTCCAAAACTCAATACACTTCCAAAATTTCTTTGAAAAATTTGTTTTGATGCAATAAATTGGTGAAAAGTATAACTAAAATGAAATACGTTTCAATTTCTGGGATACAGGATAATTAATGGGTTGTTATTTGAACATGATAATGCATTCAGCATTTGTTATCTATTTGCAGAATAACATAGAAATTTTAAGAACTGTGCTGTTCAAGAATGAGAGTTGTTTCACATCTCGAACAGGAAGTGGGAAATGCGGATTCGATTTCCACCCCTGGGCGATGTAATTTCCAAGTTTTCTGAAGAAATGTTACATGGTTACCAGTAAACTATAAGCAATTCAGCATCATAATCTGATTGCTGAGTATAAATTACTCACATCTCCCACTTTTTATCTGAGTATGGCAGCTTGGTAGGACAAAGAACTTTCAAACAAATGAAGTACTTACGACTTGTCAGCTAGAATACCTAATGTGAGGACTACTCCCTTTGTAGTATGTAATATATTCTGGTAACAGTGCACTGTATTTTTTTTAATATTCTGAACATGTTTATTTTTGCCTTAAAATTATCACACAGATTGTTAGGTGGAAGGCTATGTTCTGTGCAGTGCCGTCTAGGCCCTGGGCTGTCACATTTTTTGAGGCCTTTGATCTTATTTATATATATACATATATACAACATATGGTAATATAACAATGTGTGGTTATTTTTTTTTATTCGTACATGGTATTATGTATGTACAACATATGAGAATTCTTATGTACAGTATATTCCCCACCATCAACATGTTATCCCAGAGAAGAAACATTCAATGTGCAATACCTTTTTAAATACCATTTGAATGAAAAATGGTGCATGACAAAATTGTAGAACTCCATTAAGTGCACCAAATTCACTCAAATTTAGTTGCTTAGTAAATTACAAGAAAATTGGTGCTGAAAGATATGTTTCTTCCCCATTCTACAAATTATTCAACATAAATTAAATTTAAAAAGCAGAAGAAATAAACCAACCAGCACCATTTCTGGATAATATGACGCATCGGACAAAAATGTCGATATGCGGCCTTTATCATTGTTATTTATTTAAACAGTGAAGATTGAATATACACTGGCAGAAAGTGAAAAAAGAACACCAAGAAGGAATTGGCGGATGATCATGAAATTTACATATGTTAATGGGGTCGAGTTTACGTAGGTGTGATGTTAATTTTGGGACCGACCAGTGAACGCTTGCGCCACAGCACGGCATAATATGTAAATTATCGTCACTGGTATTTAAGAAGCACGGCGAAGTGAATGTAATCAGTCGTAGGCGTACAGACACGTGCGAAGACCCTGAAGAAGCTGCAATGCCTGGACATGGAATACATGTACGATTTCAGCAGTTATCGGACTTTGAGCGAGGTCATCTAGTCAGACTCCACGAGGCCGGGTGGTCGTATTGTCGTATTGCAAAGCGAATTGGACGGGAAGTATCGGTGGTGGTACGATGGTGGCGTAGATGGTCCGAGGAACATTCCCGCACGAGAAGACGTGGAACCGGGAGTAACAGGCGGACTGATGAGCGGACCGATCGACACATAAGAAGAGCGGCGTTGTCAAGCAGAACATCCACTGCGATGCAAATCCGAGCTGCCGTTGTACCTGAGGTGACTGTGCGAACAATCCACAACTGTCTACTGGATGCAGGACTATGTGCACGTGTGCCTCTGGCATGTGTACCTGACTCTAGCCCACCGTCAGGAACGGCTGCAGTGGTGTCGCCAACGTTTGCACTGGAGAATGCAATAGCGATCTGTCATGTTCAGCGATGAAAACAGATTCTGCTTGGGAGCCTCCGATGGCCGTATGCGTGTTCGCAGACGCACAGGGGAGCATCTCCACCCTTCTTGCATCCTCCAGCGACACACAGGGCCTACACCTGGTCTCCTGGTGTGGGGAGCGATCAGCTGTCACTCCCGTACAGAACTAGTGTTTACCGGGTATGTTAAACAGCACCTCCTACATCAACATCATCATTCAGCCCGTTGTTGTGCCATTTGTAAGGTCGGTCCATCATGGTGTTTTCCAGCAAGATAACGCACGCCCACACACGGCAGGTGCAACGCAACATGCACTTCAGGGTGTGAGACAACTTCCATGGCCTGCATGTTCACCGGATTTGTCCCCCATTGAGCACGTGTGGGATTTTATGGGACAACGACTTATCTGGTCTCCACGGTCAGCCACGACCATCTCGGATTTACGCGTCCAGGTTGAGGATGCTTGGAACTGAATACCCCAAACTTACATCCAACATCTGTACGACAGACTCCATGCCAGAATTGCACAGTGTGACGCAGTTCATGGCGGTTCAACCTCGTACTAATCATGTTACATGGAAATGTTATTTTTCAGTTTACCAGCAAATACAGCTGTATTTTGCCATAATGTTTTGATCACGTTATCCTCTGTATTCCGTTATTATGCTGTATAAATTTCGTTAGTATCAGACATCTCCTTCTTGGTGTTCTTTTTTCACTTTCCGCCAGTGTATATATATATAGACTAGGTGGCCAAACCTCAGTGATATACATATGTGCACTTCTTTGTATAGATAGACAACGCAAATGACTGTTTAAAAGGAAAAAGTGATTCGGAAAAATTGCGATTTGTGCGTGGCCTTCACGACCCCCTCAAACCTCACCCACGCTCGGGATCGAGAGAGAGGTATTTTTTTGTTACTTATTTTGTCACAAAAGATCCATCTTAACACCTAACTTTCCTCCTGCTTCCTGAGGAAATCAAAGCTATGAACAAGGTTTGCAGGGGGGGGGGAGGCAGATAAACTTCCAACTTTCTGCATTGGTGTTTTTTTTATTTATTTAAAAAAAGAAGAAACTTTCTGGTGAGTGGTGAAAGAGATTGATCTTTTGTAAACCCTTACTACTCTTGGGGCATTGGGGACCCCACTGGGCACCGGCCCCGTTGGCCTACCCCTTAAGACGGCCATGGTTCTGTGGGCAACAAGCTCAGCTATTCAACAGCAAGCAATCATCGCAATCAGTAATGGAGTGACTTTGCAAATCACGTCACTTAGGGCTTCTGTTCGCTTTTCAGAAATGTTTTCAGATACGTCAAATAGACTGCCCATGCTTTTTGCAAATACTTAGGTCTGAATAGTGAACAACAATAGTGCTGAAAAAGCTAAAGATTTTTGTTTGTGGACTGCGGGCACATTACTGCTGATTAATAAAGAAATGTTTTTTTTTTTTTTAGAAATTCATGGTTTATGGGTTATGTGCCACCACAGAGTGCAAGAATTTTTTTATTTGTTTCTGATTTCATGGCCTGGGGATTAGACACTGCTGTGTATTATATGAACAAAAAAACAACAACAACTGAATTTCACAGTCTGCAGATTACACACACACAAAAGGTACTTTGAGTTCATATGTGCAAAACTTAACTGCAACAAATAGTATTTTAATAGACATCAATCATTTCACTGCTGTCTATACACAATATTAAAAAACAGAGATAGTTGCAAATTAAAAGAACTTTATTTACCGCTAAAACCAAGTAAAAAAACATGCTAGATATTTCGGACCCACAATGGGTCCATCATCGGGCACTGCAAGGGTAGAATTCCAATCTTTTAAACTCTGAGATCCATACCACAATGCATCAGCATGAAGGCGCTGCTCCCAAATCCATAACAGTCTTTACTTGTAGTTTCACATTATTTGCATGTCATGTGTATTATGTCGAATGCGCATGCATGAATTTGGGAGCAGCGCCTTCATGCTGATGCATTGTGGTATGGATCTCAGAGTTTAAAACATCGGAATCCTACCCACGTGGTGCCCGATGATGGACCTATAGTGGGTCCGAAAGATCTCGCATGTTTTTTTACTTGGTTTTAGCGGTAAATCAAGTTCTTTTAGTTTGCAACTAACTTTGTTTTTTAATATCGTGTATAGACAGCAGTGAAATGATTGATGCTTATCAGTTGGCACGAATACCACAGGCATTTGGGTATTTTAATATCAAAACCTAAAATTAACATTTTTTGAGAGCAGTTACTGGAAAAATGGGAAAAGAAAATTATGGGCCAAACATGATTTTGTTTTAGCACCAAGCAGTTTAGGTTAAAAAAAAAAAAAGGAGCAAACACTCTATACTGCTGTTAGTTCTAGCATCATTACCACACATTACATTTATGAGTCATTCTACTCATTCTTTGAAATTTGAACTAATTTCACCCTGACTCCTAAATTTTAGAGTTAGCTTCTAGATCTCAAACATATTTTTCTGGCCCTGTATCCCTACTTTTTGAATTCTAATTATTGCTTATTTTCATTTAGTTGTACACTACACAACTACCTTTTAAATATACAGGATGTGTTGTTTAAAATATAACCCAAAGCACAATATTCTTTCCCAGTTTACAGCTAAAATCCCTATCACATGATGAGATATTTGTAATGAATAATGTTCCTTATACATGGTCGAGTCACATTATTGTGAACACCACCTAATACCCAGAGTAACCACCGTGTGCAGCGCAGACAGCAGCTAGACTGGCTGCTAGTGACTCAATAAGGTGCTGGAAGATGTTCACAGGTATGTGGAGCCATGCTGACTGCAGTGCAGCTGCTGGGGTGTGTGTGGTGGAGGATCCATAGAGTGAACAACATGATCGAGGTGGTCCCACAGATACTCGACTGTGTTTAAGTCTTGGACATTTCTTCCAGTAACTGCTCTCAAAAATTGTTTATAATTCTGGGGAATTAGGGGGCCAGGGAAGAACTTTGAAGTCTTTGTCATGCTCTTCCAACCACTTTCGGACATTTCTAGCTGTGTGACACGTCACATTGTCGTGCTGGAAGATCCCATCCGCCCCAGGGGAGACAATCAGCATGTATGGGTGTACGTGGTGTGCCAGGATGTATTCCTAACGAATTTGGTCCATAGTGCCTTCCACAGGTATAGTGGACCCAGGGAATGCCATGAAAACATCCCGCAGACCATAACGCTGCCCCAACCAGCTTGTGTTCTTCAAGAAATGGTTGAAGAGTGTTTGTTCTCTTATGTTTATCGCCTTATACACCAACGTCTATCAAAGTTCGACAAAGCAGAAAATGTGACTCGTCGGAGAAAGCAATCCTTTGCCAATCAGCGGAGGTCCAATTCCGATACTGCCATGCGAATGTAAGCCTTTTTCTGCTGATGCACCTTCGTTAGCATAGGTGCAGTGACTATCTGTCTGTACCAGAGCCCCCTACACAGCAGGGTTTGCTGAACTGTCATTTTAGACACACTTCCGGTAGCCCCCTGGTTCTTTCGGCCAATGAGTTGCTCCACTGTAGTGTGCCGATCGGCCCTCGCGCACCTTTGAAACCGACGTTCGCCTCTTACATCAATTCCATGTGGTGCCCAGCAGCTTCCACATCGCTTATTCGCAATGGTGCTATTTCTCCAATCACGATACACTCCAACCACAGCAGCAGCACGCAAACAGTTCACGAACGGCGCTGTTTCAGAAATACTGCCACCATTGGCCTGAAAACCGATGATCCTCTCTTTTCGTAAATCTGATAAATTGCTCATTTTATCCATGACAGCAACGAGTGATATGCTTTCAGAATGCTTGTACAGCACACCTTATATACACTCCAAGTTAGCTCATGACATGTGCCTTCTTTCATTGGCTACGCGCTGTTGATGTCAAAAGTGGGAGGTGGTCACAATAATGTGACTCGACTGTGTATTAAGTAACAGCTTTACAGCAGATGCAAAATGTTCACCACTTCCTCAAAATGAAGCAGGAATGCTTGCTTTAGTGCTTTTTTTTTCTTTTTTTGTAAATCTGCCAAGTGTTTCATTGTCAAAAGTTAGTTCATTGTTCTGTTTTAGTTCCTTCTGGCTTCATGGGATACTTGTGCATAGGCTTCTTGGTAAATCCTCACACAAGAAATTCATGTGATGAAAGCCTTTGAGATTAGGGTGATAAAATGTTGAGCCTAAGAAAACAGGTGCACCCACCAAGTTCTGCTAGAAAAGCGATTTGAGAAATTTGTCTATCCTGGTGAACCACAATTCCTTTCATATTCGTCCAATGAAGAAATGAAAATGTATGATAATATTCGATGTTTAACATACCCCTTAAGAGAAAAAAAAAAAGGGGGAAGCTCTGATTTCACAGTTCACCTGTTAACACTGCACACCACATATCATACTTCAATAAATGAAGAGGACTTTTGTGCATTAAAAATATTTGGGTTTCCAGTGTTCCTCACTTGTAATTTCAACCTTTTACTGATTTCTACATGGAACATTTTGAAAGTTAATTCAGTTTGTTGCAAATCTTTACTAAATGGTCCATACAGAGCATGGAACAAATTCAATACAATGTGAAGAACTGGCAGGGAAACGCATAACACGCAAAGCATTAGAAGAATTCTTGGTATAGTCATATCACGCATAAGTTATATTGAAGATTATATGCGGTGTGTTTCAGTAGTGATTTCTACCTTCATCAGCAACATGCCTCATTCCATGGCTGATGAAGGTAGACGTCCCGCTTATAATTTAATGTAACTTATGCGTGATATGACGATATCAAGAATCTTCTAATGTCAATATAATGTTCCAAAATGAGCACACATTCTGCTTTGAATTTTTTTACATTTACACCTGCAGAGAGCTGTTGCTTGACTGGCATACACAGTAGACTGGTAATTAAAATGACTTCATCTTGTTCACCACAAGAAAAATGAGAACACTCTTTACAGATAATCCAGTTTATTGTGATAATCTTTGTAAAATGCTCTGTGGACAGTAGAAGAAGCAAGTTCAATGCAAAGTAAATTTTTCAGAATGAACATGCAGTCTGCACGTGAATCTTCTCTTTCACACCTGCACATTACAAAGAAGTGGCGCTTGATTCCATATTTGTTTACAATCTTCATGTTGCATTTCAAATTACATACTTCACATGATACTGCATGCAAAGTATGTTATTTGAAATGACAATAATCTTAACTCTGTAAATAAAGCTCATTTTGAAACACTGGCTTTCTAGTACAATAAATTAAACACTAAATTATGATTCTTTATGGGTATTACTGTGAATTTTTTTTTAATTTTAACTGCAAATTTTTGGGAAAACTATTCTTCTTCAGGTTAACCATCAAGGCTAACACTAACTGCAACAGTAATGGTGAGAAAAGAGTGATAACAAATAAGTAACAGCCAGAAGAAGAAAAAGTGTTTTCTCCAAAAATTTGCAATTAAAATTCAAAGAATTTTCCTAGTAATACTCATAAAAAAAATTACAATTTAGTGTTTAAAATAATTTTAAGTTTAGGATGCAACCATTTGGGAAACAACAAATTGAATATGTTGATATAATGTACTAGCATTCAAATTTTAGATTTATCATTTGCATGTTCAGTCATAGCATTTCTGATTCAATGTCATTGACCAACAAATTTCATTTAAAAAAAATGACTGAACAAGCTCTTTCTGCAAAGTCTTAACAATTTATGGATACATTACTAAAATTCCATGTCAGCTGAAATGCAAGTGTGAAAAAAAGAGAGAAATTAGGTTTCCTTTATTGTATGTACAACAGCTCTGCTTAATATCTAATACTTACAGTTTGAATAGGCTGTCCTTAATTTTTCATGGACTCCTCGAATGACAGACACAAGCTGCTCATGGTAGTCACTAGTCATGTTCTAAAAACTATAAAAGGAAAAGCTCTTAAAAACAACAGTGGGCAAACTCAAAAGAAAAAAACTCCTATATTTATTACACACTTAGAGATTATTTTTTTTACTATTATGTCATGTTTTATTTAGTTTATTTACTTACTTCTTGAAAAGAGAGTAATATGACTTGGTTTAATTTGGACCTTAAATTATGCTGGTCTTATTACAATTCATTAATTAAAACATTGTGCAAAAAAAAAAAAAAAAAAACCATTGATAACAAAATGCATCATCATACTTAATTGAGAAATCTATCTTGGAAATTTCTAACTCACAAAATGCACTGAAGTACAAAATTGTAGCATTATGGGGAAAAAATATTCCAAGAAAACAGCAAAATTATATTCTTTATACTTTTAAACTTTTGAAAACAGGAGGCCAATTACATATTAATTACCCATGAAAATAATGGGTAGATATTAGGTAGGCAAATATCAAAGCATGTGTTACATACAGTCTGTGAAATCCTCCTAAAGCAGCTGTTGTTCAAAGATGAATTCACTCCACTGATTTCACCATCTAATCTTTATTCTTTATCATTCTTCCTACATAAACAAACACATTAAACTGGTCCAACTCTGTACTATTTAGAACGATCTTGCATTCAGGCATTCAGCACTATCAAAAACCACATTTATACTCAGTTTGAATTGCATACAAACTTCATTCATACAGGTCCACATACTCTGCAATTCACTTTTAATTTCTGCCAACAAGACTGTCATCAGCATACAGAAATCTGCACATACAGATATTGCCAAGACATAAACCAGTACTGTCTATTTTGTTATCATGCACGTATGCATTCATAAATATATTAAACAGCCATCTGAAATTACAGAACCTTGTCTGACTCTTGCACCAATAAAAAAAAACAAAAAACAAAAAAAAACTTGTCAATGAACACCATTTACTCATACACTGCTGGCCACCCAAAATGCAACACCAAGAAGGACACGAGATAGCAAAGCCAGATTTACTGGACACATAACAACAGATACAAAGATTAAACGATTGAGCTTACAGGTCCAAGCGACTTGCGGAACACGCAGACATCAATAGTTCGTGTGGCCCCCATGGCTGGCAATAACGGCCGCTACACGCCGCAGCATTGAACGAAAGAGGCTTTTGGATGTGGGCTTGGGATATGTCGATCCAGGCTGCTTCCACACATTGCCACAGTTCATCAGGCGTAGCCATGGGTGGTGCTTGCCGGAACACTCGGTTGCTGATCAGCGACCAGACGTGTTTGATGGGCGACATATCGAGAAAACAGGCAGACCACGGCAGCAGTGACACCTGGTGGGCCGTGAAGAATTGTTGCACGATGCGTGCCAAGTGCGGGCGAGCATTGTCTTGTTGAGACGTGGCCGCTGGCAGGTCCTGCAGGTAAGGGAGGACTACAGGCTCCAAAACGTCGGAGATGTAGTGGTGGTTGTTGAGTGTACCAGCGATGCATACCAGAGGGGTGCAGGTGTCATATCCAATTGCACCCCAAACCATAACGCTAGGCTGCGGACCGGTATGGCGATGCATAATGCAGGCATCGTACAGTCTCTCGCCGCGATGCCGCAACACGCTGATCCGACCATCGTGGTGTTGCAGACAAAAGCGGGATTCATCAGAGAAGACAATGTAATGCCATTCCGTAGTCCAGGTGCGGCGTTCAACAGCCCACTGCCGGCGCACTCGCCAGTGGTGTAACGTCAATGGTAATCGGAGCAACGGCCGCAGTGCGACAAGTTCCCGCTCCTGCAGATGATGTCGAACGGTACGTTCTGACACAGATTGTTGCGCAACACACCCTAATTCCTGCGCTAACGTCCATGATGTGGCAGTGTGAGCCGTCGATGCCCGCCCCACAACATGCCGGTCCTCTCGTTCGGTGGTGTGCCGCTGCTGTGGCAGTCGCTCACGTCGGTCTGTCTGTCCGTCCGTCTCTCCTGCACCCACTGAATCCATACTCACCTCACTGTGGCTGGATGTCATCCCACACGGGCGGCGATGTCTCGGTACAAAAAATTGCTGTCGCGATAAGCCACTATTCGTCCTCTGTCGAACTCCGAAACATGCTGGAATGACTGCCGTATTCTGCGACGAGGCATCAGGAAGCTTCCCACGCACAGGTCCGGCAGCACAACACACTTCCACTTCTTACACCCCGCCTTCCGTGCACCCTTCTTATAGTGCTTTTCGTTGGCGTGCTGGGCACACATGATTTGCATATGCCCTGCAATGCTAATCGTTTGCATGTCCTCTAGCGGGCGATGTATGTTACGAATTTCAGGCCAATCGGATGCTTCCTTCTTGGTGTTGCATTTTGGGTGGCCAGCAGTGTACATATGCTCTACTGCCAGCACACATAGTTTTCACACTTTTAAGCAGTCCCAGTTATTCAATAATTATTCAAGCCCTTTCATAGAAGTTTCCTTTTTACTCAGTCATAAGCTTTCTCTAAAGTTATAAGGGCAGCAAAAACTTTCTTGAAAGAAATACGGGATTACGCCATATAATACAAATTTTGAAGATGACAATCCGATTTTTGGCGTAAACGTGACAAGGATGGTAAGTCAGATAATATGCGAAAACTTGAAAATTTTCATCGTCCTGGAGCGGGACTCGAACCCGCGTCTCCCAGAAAACGCCTAGGTATGCTAACCACTACACCACCCAGAACGACCAAGTCTCAAGTTTCCGATCAATTTGAATTTAACCATCACAGGATTCGCTAGTCGAAGCAACCGGCATTCATGTTTAGCGAATCTGGAGGTTAACAATCCTATCCCGCGATTGCCCGGAGAAAGCAGATAAATCATGAAAGAAATACGGGATTACGCCATATAATACAAATTTTGAAGATGACAATCCGATTTTTGGCGTAAATGTGACAAGGATGGTAAGTCAGATAATATGCGAAAACTTGAAAATTTTCATCGTCCTGGAGCGGGACTCGAACCCGCGTCTCCCAGAAAACGCCTAGGTATGCTAACCACTACACCACCCAGAACGACCAAGTCTCAAGTTTCCGATCAATTTGAATTTAACCATCACAGGATTCGCTAGTCGAAGCAACCGGCATTCATGTTTAGCGAATCTGGAGGTTAACAATCCTATCCCGTGATTGCCCGGAGAAAGCAGATAAATCATGAAAGAAATACGGGATTACGCCATATAATACAAATTTTGAAGATGACAATCCGATTTTTGGCGTAAATGTGACAAGGATGGTAAGTCAGATAATATGCGAAAACTTGAAAATTTTCATCGTCCTGGAGCGGGACTCGAACCCGCGTCTCCCAGAAAACGCCTAGGTATGCTAACCACTACACCACCCGTAATTGGCGTAATCCCGTATTTCTTTCATGATTTATCTGCTTTCTCCGGGCAATCACGGGATAGGATTGTTAACCTCCAGATTCGCTAAACATGAATGCCGGTTGCTTCGACTAGCGAATCCTGTGATGGTTAAATTCAAATTGATCGGAAACTTGAGACTTGGTCGTTCTGGGTGGTGTAGTGGTTAGCATACCTAGGCGTTTTTCTGGGAGACGCGGGTTCGAGTCCCGCTCCAGGACGATGAAAATTTTCAAGTTTTCGCATATTATCTGACTTACCATCCTTGTCACATTTACGCCAAAAATCGGATTGTCATCTTCAAAATTTGTAAAAACTTTCTTACCAACAGACAGACACTTTTCAACCATTATACATAATGCAAAAACTTGGTTAATGTAGGTAGCCCTTACAAAGCATAAAACCACTCTGTACATTCTGCACCTTCTCTACTAAACATATAAGACCTTATACCTTATCAATAATGACTTTGCCAAACACTTTCTTGGCACACTCAACAGGCTGACACCACGGTAGTTATTGCATTCAGTCTGATCACCTTTTCCCTTTTACAAGGGAAAAATAACGATGGCATCCCTCCAATCCTGAGCTATCATTCCTGTAAATTTCAGTTAACCAGTCAATTCGAGTCACCATCATATTTTAACATCTTAGCAGTTATGCCATCTACTCCTGAAGCCCTACCATTTTGAAGAGATTTTATAGATTTACAAGCCTCTTCTTTTGAGATCTCTGCTGTGCTTACTTCTCTCTCTGTGACATCATGTGCTTCAACCCCAATATCTTCTCTTTTATTTCAAGTACTAACTCACAGAAGTATTCATCAAATCTTTCACTTAACTAATTAGAAAGCACATAGCTTTTTGCTGAATGTACTCTTCACACAACTTAGAGATTTATTTCCTTAACCTTTCTACATCTTGTGTACTTCCATAATTTTCCAAAGAACCTATTCTTGCCTGTTAATCTTACCTTTCCTATATTATATCTTACTCTGATGAACCAGCTTTCCTGCTTAAAGCTTTCAGTGTAATGTGATATTCACCCTCAGCAACTGTACAATGCATCCTCCCCAGATATACTTCTTTCTTTCTCTTTAATGCTCCTTTTATTTCACTGTTCCATCAAGCATTACATTTAATGCTACCTACTATTGCACCACCACAAACCTCTTCAGCAACAGTCACACAACAGTTTGTAAAATACTACTACGTTTAAAAAGTTCCGGAACTTTTTGAATATTTGCCAAATGTCAGTGAATTACGCCATTCCCCGCTGAGCAAGCGAAGAGCATGACGTGACCGACCAGCCAGAACTGGTTTGATCCAGATCCAACACGTACAGCATATGTGCGTAGTTCGTGATTACAGGCCTTAGAGGCTCTCCGTCACAAGGATGGAGAGCCTGCATACCTTTAGAGGCTCTCCATTGCGAGGACATAGAGCCAGCTCTTTCCAGCATATCTCACACTTTTTCAATAGGACTGAGATCAGGAGATTGTAGATGCCAGGGGAAATGATGGAAGTCCTCTGTTACTCATCAAACCATTTTTTCGTGAAAATGGTGCAATGTGCTTCTGTATTGTTATTTGTAAAGATCCTACTATATGCAGCTAAAAAGTGCAACATTGCTTTTGACTGATTCCCAAGTGCTATCATATTCAGTCAGCTACAACACTCAGGTATTCTCTGGATGTTATTTTACATTCACTGGTATCAGTGGAACCAGTCCATATCAACAGCACTTAGCAGGAAAGTAAACTTTCAGTTTGTTTACCTTTGTATGACAGTTGATAATCATAGCTGCATCTGACTAGTGCAAGAGGGGGTGTCAGCTCTGATGTAACTAGGAACAGTTTATAAAACTTTCAAATTGTTTGCCTTTTGACTGATTCCCATTTGTGCTATCATGTATGATCATATTGGTAGCCACAAGTGCCTCAGCTAGCCATGATAATGCATTCCATAGAAAAAGCAGCCCTCTGTTAGGAGAGATGCAGCTCTACCTGTCATGTATGATAAAGTTGGCAATTTTTGATAGTCATACAAAATGCAAACAATCTGGATTTTTTTATTGATCATTTGTGCTATCGTGTATGATCACATTGGTAGCCACAAGTGCCTCAGCTAGCCATGATAACGCATTCCATAGAAAAAGCAGCCCTCCATTAGGAGAGACGCAGCTGTACCTGTCATGTATGATAGTTGGCGATTTTTGATAGTCATACAAAATGCAAACAATCTGGATTTTTTTTTTTTTTATCGAAGTTTTAAAGACCACTGTGAGCAACTCGATGGGCTATAAGCAGTTGCCCATCCACTCAGGATCACTGGTTCCAGGTAAGGGAGAGAGCCAGTGCCATAAGAGAAACACAACATCCATGCCTCACCAGGATTTGAATCTGGACAGATCATGGACGAAGGATCAGAAGCCATTACTTAGACCATCATGGGGGCAAAAAAAAAAAAACAACAAAAAAAAACAGGAATTTATAAACATGTTTTGATATAGCTGCTTCTATCTTCTTCAGCTGCAGAATGAATACAGATGTTACATTTAAAGTGCTAGATTTGAGAATAGGTTTTGGGATGAGGGGAATATGACATGGTGAGCAACCCCATGTTACAAGTGCTTTTTGGGAAAAGCAGATTTCAACGTTTTTGCTTTATCACACGAGCGTGCCGACTTCCGTTTAACTGGCCTAAGAATACAAACTAGAATGCCAACTTTAAACGTCGAAGACGGGCGGCTTTATCAGGCTAATGTTTAAATGTTGAGTACAGTATGATTCTGTACTCAACCTTGTAAACATTAGCCTGATAAAGCTGCCTGTCTTCGGCAGTGAAAACTAGCGTTCTAGTTTTTTAGTTTGTACTCTTACGCCTATTAAACGGAAATTAGCATGCTCCTGTTATAAATATTCTTGGTGTATTTACAGCTTATTTTTCAAAACCTGGAGAAAGGATCTATTTATGTTTGTCTTTTCAACATGTTTAAGCGAATACAAATTTGGAAGATGTGAATCCATTTATTGGTGTACATTGGTGTAATCTCACATTTTATTTGTTGATGTTTAGTGAAACTGCTGGCAGAGTACATTGTCCTGGATATATGGAAATTTAAACTGAGTACAAATAAGGGAAAAACCATATTATGGTTGTGTGTATTTGTAGTCTATCCAACAAGAAAAACCACAGGGTTCATTGTTATTAACAAAGACCATGGTTTTTTATTTTGACAAACTCCATACAACTGTGTCTTCATGTCTTAATGTGAGCAACTAACATCCTCTGAACATTTTGTGGAAGAAATGCAAATTTTAGGCTGCTATAGGCATGCAAAACTGGCAAAATATATTTTAAACAAATTCTGTAAATGGGCAAATGACAAAGTATGGTGGTGGAGGAAGGGGAGGGGGGATAAACTGGTGCAGAAGATTCAGTTCCAATTTTCATCAGACAGCAAACAGTGATTTTGTGTCCTCTCTTGAACTGCACCTGAGGCAGCTGCCACACCCTAGTTAAGCCTCAGCTTTTAACTTAAGATGTTGTGTTTATCTCATAGCCTGGCATACCGTGGCATTACCACTCCAATTAACCAGACCAATCAGCTAGCATGCAGAGAACATGTAAATTATTAGTCACTGTTCCATCTTCAGCAGTGTTGGAACCATGGGGGCAACTGCCCCAGCACTCATTTGCATGCAGGAGTGAAATATCACATTTGCCTCTTCATTTTTCTCCCTTTTTAATTATGTCTATAATCAGAAATTGGATTAATACTAGTTTGTTTTTAAATTCCTTCTGATAAAATATAATATTTTGTTTTCCACTTTGATTATGAAGCATCTAGAACTCTGGATTCCTGAGACACTAGACACAGGTTTAAACTCTCCTCGCTTGTCCAGTGTGAGAATGAAAAGTTTAAATAAATACCAGTCATATTAAAAAATAGTTATCCTGAAATTTATTGTTTTTGTAAAAAGAGAAGCATTTCTTATTTCATTTACGTATATAATAAAACCAATCTTTCTTTAAGAAAACGGAAAAGAAAAAAAAAAGCAAGGAATGAGATTATTTTTCTTAAATATTGTTTGATGTATTAATATAACTTAATGGCTACGGTTCTTGTGGTATTCATACCAATCCATAGGTGATCAATTCTATACATTTTAACACATTTTATATCAGTAAAATGATTTACGTCAAGAAAAGTACATACAATTTTTTTAGGTTTATATTAATCTTGATTTAATTGATATAATTGTTTTATCTGTAGCTGGTTCAAATGATGTCATAATGTCCTGTTTTAATAAAAGTACACAAGATAACAAGATAAATGATCAGACCAAAAAATGCATATCCTGATATTTTGCCTCAGTTTAAAAAAAAAAAAAAAAAAAAAAAAGCTCCCTTGTTTGAATTGTGGGCTGTAAAAAAATAAGTTTGGTTTCCGTACTGTTTGGATACGGAACCTGTTGCTCATGCTAACAGATACCACAAATAAAAATCCTCCAAAACAAAAGGAGAGTTCACTGCAACATTGTTGTTCTCCTTCGTCAGGAAGCCTTTCAATCTAATCTTCGTCACTGAGTTAACCGTAACTGAAGACAGTGATGGAGATTAGATCCAAAGACTGCCGGATGAAGGAGAAGAGTTTTCTTCGAAAATTTGTAACTTTGACTAGAAAAATCCCATAAAAAAGTTAACTAAGTTTGAATATTTATTTCTGTGTAGGTACCATCCAACGACATCAAATACCAACGGGATTTACTTGTTATCTGTATCATTGTGTAAGACCTTGAACTTCAGAAATATTCACAGCAGAACAATGCACACTCATCTAGGATAGAATATTGTAGTTTCTCTTTAGATGCCACTGCTGAAAGATGCAAATCACCATTTGCAAGACTGGTGACCACATGGATTTAGTTTGAATGTTGCAATAGATGCTAGCCGCCCCGGTGGCGCAGTGGTCTAAGCGATGGCCTCTGATCATTCGTCCGAAAGGGGCCCAGGTTCGAATCCCGGTGAGGCATGGATGCTGCGTTTGTATTACGGCACTGGCTCTCTCCCTTCCCTGGAACCAGTGACCCTAAATTAGGGACGGGCGACTGCTTATAACCCATTGAGTTGCTCACTGTGGTAGTCAAACCTCCAATCCAAAAAAATAAAATAAAAAAATAGATGTTATTAAAAAGAGCTCCACTGCAAAATTTTAACTTGAGTAAATATTACTGGGAGTAAATCATTATAATTCATGGTAAAATAAGTAAAAAAAAAATAATAATCTGAATTATCTTATAATGTGAGGCTGAAAGAGAGGAAGTTCAGAGGAGAGAACACGCCCATAATACAATATGTGAAACAGTGGCATAGACAGAAATTTCTTTGGGGGGGGGGGTCCAGACCCGAGGACCATCCTCTTGGCTACGCCTATGATGTGAAATGAAGAAAAACTAAAGCAACATAGTCAACTCTTGCTATACCACCCACTGCCGTTTGCCACATTACGCTGTGGCATTACACCGGATTTCCCAATTATTTTTATGCAACACAAATTTTGTTAATTATAGTTCCCTAACTGTGCCCACAGCTTTGCTCACATGGAAGATATCACTGAAAAACAGGGCTATGGTAACATGTGTAATCCGACGCATCCATAAGAACTGTAGTTGAATTTCATAGCAACCAATGGAAGAAACTAGCTGAAAGATTAAATGGCAATGCAGTTAAGTTTTTCACATGAAATAAAATTATAATTAATTTTTACATAAATTTAAGTATATATTCTTTATTTTATTTTTTGAAAATAATTCATAATGCCTCTGCATATACAACATTCTTTGTCTCATTTCCAGTAGTTATCAAAATAAATTGATTGTCTGAACTACCGGTTCTCGATAAGCTGATGTATAACCAACGGTCTGCGCGTGAAACGTTCTTGAATTCATCAATAGATCTTACAATGCTTCTCAGTTTAATATATACTAGAATCAAACCATTCTGATAAGGTACTTTGCCAAAAATAATAAAAAATAAACGAAATAGCCTATGTCCACCGAAAAGAAGTAATCTTCCCAACGGTGAAAGAATTATCCAAATTGGTTCAGTAGTTTTTGAGATTAGTACAAAAAATTCCGTATATTATTGTGAACTACTTTCTTTCACGTTAGGTGTGATCAGGTTGTACGTAAACAAAGTGGAATGATACATGGAAAACTGGGAACTAATTGAAAGCGATCTGATTCAGTAGTACAGCCAAAAATAATAATAAATAAAAGAAATAGCCTATGTCCACCAGAAATAAGTTTCCTAATGGTGAAGGAATTATCCAAATCAGTTCAGTAGTTTTCGAGATTACCTCAAACACACAAACATTCGGTAAACCTTCCGAATGTGGCCCAGAAATAGTTTTAGGAAGCGACGATAGTTGGCGAAACGATATCGCTACATCGTGAAGCATACCGTTACGTTGCTTGAAATTGCCAAAGGAAGTGAATAATATGGATGAAAGGTGGCCCTTAAAAGGACCTTTATGAATGTACATTGTGGCATATGTGTGAAATATTTATTATGACGGAAGATTAAGTTTTCCTTATGAATATGAAACTGTCTAGCTAGCAGAATAAAAGCAAGAAAAGTTTTATCTGCCAGGAAAAAACTGCCTAATAACAAAATGACGTAGGTAACTATAACACATTTTATGTGAAATCCCTAGAAGAGGAGAGGTGAAGTGCTACCGTTGCGCCATCTATCGGAGCGGGCCACTTTCGGAAGATTAGCCAAACATTCTTTATATATTAGTATAGATCAAAAATAAAAAAATTAAAAACATGTTAATTAGTAAAAAATGCAGTTATATGTTGTATGCTCAGTGAGCAGTGTTTCCATTTAAGGGGCGGTATGCATTAAATGCAGAAATTTATTTTGCACATTAGGAAGATGACATTTTAATTACAAGGAAATGAATAAAAAATCATGTTTCGTTGCTAAAACTTCATCAAGTGAAAATTAAAAGCATTACACAAAATCATTCTACATACCTTAGTTTCTTTTATAAAACTTGTCTGTTTTAAATTGCATTTTAAAAAAATATTTCTAATTATTTTCAGAGCACAATCTAATTTAACAAGTGCATTTGGAACATCGCTATCCTGCGAGTTTGCATCAAAGAATCTTACTGTTAAAAGACAATTCGCATCTCTAATTAAACCAGTGTCCTTAACATTAAAAAATCAGTGTCCTTAACATTTGCCACAATTGAATCACGGTCCAAATAAGCAGGAAGAGAATTCTCACATGGCTTGCAAGTGGTGGTACGTCATGGTTTGCACTGGGAAAGGATGCTTGGCATAGTAATATACATTGGGGGGTTCCCGAGGGTGTGGCAGTATATCAAAGTATGTTTTTCACAGAGAATATCTGTTCAGACCCCAGGGATAGTGGTAAATCGAGGGTCGATTGTATTTTTACTTTGTTAATGTCTATGACACTTAATTATCTGATTTCTCATGGTTACTAACGGGGATTTTTTTTTTAATTTTCACACTGCACATTAATTTTACTATATGCAGAGATTGGAAATAAGAATTTCATATGAAAATTATCAGTTTTTACTCAGTGCTACAGTAACCTGTAACAAAAACTGGAAATAATTTGCTCTTCAAAATAAGTCAAATATTATCCATCAGGTAATTTTTTTTTTTTCATTTGGGAGTTTACAAACTGCCATAAGCAACTCAGTGGACTATAAGCACTTGATGGTCCCCAATTTCAGGTCACTGGTTCCAGGTATCACACAGAGACAGTGCCACAAGACAAACACATCATCCGTACCTCACCCAGAGCCATCGTGGACAAATGGTTGAAAGTCAGCACCTCATATCACTCAGCCATCAATAATGAGTGACACCGGTGTGACAGAACTTTATTTTTTATTATTTGGGGGTTTAACAACCACCGTGAACAACTCATCAGTGTGCTACAAGCAGCTGCCTGCCCCTGATTTAGAGCCACTGGTTCTAGGGAACGGAGAGAGTCAATGCTGTAAGACAAGCACACTATCTAGGACCAAGACACATCTCAGCTGAATGGTCAGATGCCAGTATTTAGACCGCTGCACCACTGGGGCTGCGATGACTGAACTACCTAAACAACAATTTGAAACTCAGCTGAATTATGTTGCTGATTCCAATTTTATAAGCACAGTTTTGAGTTATTCCAAATGGCTAAATAATGAATAAAGAAAGAATGAATTGAAACATCAATAATGAATTATTTCCCTATACAGAAGTCCTTGAATATAATGTCTAAAATATCATCAGATCTCACTTTTCCAGTAATTTTCCCTAGTTCTGTGAGTGCATTTCTCAGCTTCTCAGCAGCAATAACAACGTCATGTTTTGAAAACTTATAATATTCTTGAAGATTAAGTAAACAATTTTTTATGCACTCTCGATGCCTTTCTTGGGTAATAATGGGTTCTTCTCCAACTGAAAAGCAGCACATATCTTTAACTTTCATTGCAAATGCATCCATGAAGGAATCCATTCCTGCACCTGACACACACGACACAGCACTAATTGAACAGTTTTGAGAAACCAAAGTCTCTACCACATGTTTTTCTTTATTGGCCAACAAATCAATTTTATTTAAAATCAGCATGGTGCCAAATTTCTTCCATTTTGAACTCTGATTTTCATCACGTTCACAACTTAAAACCTGAGAAACAAGTGGATTATCCATTAAAAAGGTGCCAAGTTCCTTTTTCAAAAAGAAATGCAGCATGTTGCTTGAAGGTAGCTCACAGTGTTTCATCATATCAACAGCTGTTTTAGCTTCCATGACAAATAACAAGATGTCAGCTTCACCAGATTTCTTCTGAGCTCTTTTAACTCCTTCCTGTTCCACCTGGTTAGCACATTCTCTCATACCTGCAGTGTCAAAAAGGTGAACCAAATATCCACCAATGTTTAAACACGAGCTAAGTACATCACGTGTCGTGCCAGCAGAAGGCGACACAATCGCAACATCTCGACGACAAATGGTATTCAAAAGACTGCTCTTCCCAACATTGGGTTTCCCCACTAAAACAGAAGTAATTCCACTTCGTAATCTTTCTCCTCTATATTTATCACACAGGTGTTGCTTTATTTCATTTTCTGTTTTTAATATTTCTTTTGTAACTCTATCTAATATGTTAGAATCCAAGTTCTGATCTTCTCCAAAGTCTATGAATGCTTCTAAATTGGCCAAGCTCTTCTTAATTTGCTCAGTCCACTTGCTATGAACTTTAAACAGTGCGCCTTCCATCTGTCGTAATGCTTGCTGCTGTTGTGCTTCAGTTTCGGCATGCAATAAATCAGCAAGCCCTTCAACTTCAGTCAAGTCCAGTTTCCCTCGGATAAAAGCCCTTTTCGTAAACTCCCCTGGCATAGCATGAACAAAGCCAGGAAGTTTTGCAAGTGCACTTAAGATGCTCTGAACAACTGCAACACCACCGTGCACGTGTAATTCACAAATGTCCTCACCAGTAAAACTGTGTGGTGAGGGAAACCATAAGAGCAATGATTTATCTAAAAGTGTATCCGTCTCTGGATCTCTCACATTGCGAAGAACTGCCTTTCTTGGAGAAGGTAATGAATTGAATTTTCCCATCTGATAAAGCACATCACTTGCATTTGGTCCAGACACACGAATAACTGCAACAGCACTCATCCCTGACGAAGAAGACAAAGCAAATATTGTATTTTTAGGAAGAATAGCACCTTTTCGGCGCTTTTTTTCATTTGTACAGAATGTCTGTAAGAATGAAACAGTAGGCAAAACTTTACATCTTTGGAAGTTATAAACCTTATTCAAGCACCTGAAAATGTGTATCAAATACATTGCATACGTTTTTAATGTGTGGTGGAATACTAAGAAATATCACATTTAAAGAAAGTGCATTTACACCAGCTTAACAAAAATTATGAATTTTACGCTTGTCACTAAGCGAAAAAAGTACTAAGGCACGCCTCATGGAAGTGCGAGTTTTTAAAAAAACAACAAAGAACGCTCACCACAGGTAAATCTCTCATTAACAGGTGCCAAATGTTTCATTCAGCAGACGACGCCATGCCTCTACCGCCAACGATGACGAAAGCGTTGTTGCCATTAAATTTACAGAGATAGAAAAGTGGTTTATTAACAAGTGTCTTATTGTAGGCGGAGCACTTTTAGGTAGGTGGGATTAGAAAGAAAAACAGCAAGATGAGAGAAATGCAAGCAATGTTTATCACCAGTAATTTTGTATTAAGAAAGTCAGTCTCTAACTTTCTGGTCAGCATCGTTGAGGCCATATTTTTGAAAGTGCAAATTTTCGTCTAGTTGGTCCGTAGCGGCGTTCTCGGAAATTCATGTATATCTCGAAAAAGGGCATCTGTGGAGGAACATTCTGCCTTAACCACATACACCGTGGCCTCAACCCTATGTAATGATGAATGATGCATTCTAACCTCCTAAGTTTCAAATAAATATTCATATTATCACTTATCAGTGCTGTACTACTCATAAGATGTAAGCAAAACGATAAAATTCCAAATAGGGGCTAAATGTGACACCTAAACTGCAAACTCAAGAAAAATGTGCCCACCGCATTCTTAAGAGGTAGAGCCGAAATCGGTCTGTAAAGGTAAACACACAGTGGGTAAACAAATCTAAAACATTAAGAGAGTCAGTCTCTAATTAAGATCTAGATTTTTACTAGCAACCATACGCACTAAAGCAGTCGAATCTGTATAGTTCATGGCGTGAACTTTACAGATTCGACTTCACGCGAACCGTTGTAAAAATCATAACGCTTCACTGGACCCGTTTGCCGAATTCCACGTTTTGCTAAAAAACACGATAGCAAACGTTTGAATTCTTTTCTTCTTCTTCTTCTTCTTTCTTTCTTTATTTTCTTTTACTTTTGTTTCATCGTTCATATGAATACAATAGCATTATTCCCTTCTGGTAGACCAGTGGACTTAGCCTGTTGAAAGCAATTCAAAATGGACTAATATTTCGAACTGATTCAATTATATTCTGCAAAATAGGTCATTTTTTTCTGATTTAGATGAAATTTGAGTTCTCTGTTAATAACTTTTCCAAGAGTTAAATTAGCAAAAAATGGATAAGATCGGCAATTTGCCCGATCATTTACCAGAAATTACGGTAGCTTAATTAAAACATCTTTGAGGTACTTAACTCAGAGCTGCATGGGGGTAGGGGAGGGCACAGCACATAGATTGAATAATTAAACAGCTACGCAAAGATGCGACAAGCCGCCCCGTGGCGCAGTGGTCTAAGCGATGGCCTCTGATCATTCGTCCGTAAGGGGTCCGGGTTCGAATCCCGGTGAGGCATGGATGTTGTGTTTGTCTTACGGCACTGGCTCTCTCCCTTCCCTGGAACCAGTGACCCTAAATTAGGGACGGGCGACTGCTTATAGCCCATTGAGTTGCTCACGGTGGTCGTTAAACCTCCAATCAAAAAAAAAAAAAAAAAAAAAGATGCGATACTGAAATCTCCCGAAAGGTTGTAGCCGCCCAGGTTACGCAGTGGTCTAAGCCCTAGCTTCAGACCATTCGTCCGAAACTGGTTAGGGTTCGAATCCCGGTAAGGTGATGATGTTGTGCTTGTCTTACGACACGGGCTCTCTCTCCCTTCCCTGGAACCAGTGGCCCTAAATTAAGAACGGGCGACTGCTTGCAGCACCATGAGTTGCTCACGGTGATCGTTAAACCCGAAATAAAAAGAAATGTCTCCTACCGGCGTGAGAGAGTTGCTCATTTCGTTGTATGTCTTGTGCTTAGCCACTATAGAACGTATGCATTGACGTCACGAAACCGCGGTCGCGTTAGTCTTTCGTCTGCTGCTTTCTTGCAGAAAAACTGGTGTACAAGTGTGATCAAAGATGCATTACATGGGCTACGTAAGTGGGTTATCTGGCGATCAAAAATAGCTTTATTCTGATAAATTAAAGTTATTGGGCAATTGTAGTGACCCATATGTAATCCCATACTCATTTTTCTTGAACAATATTGAGGTCTTGTCGCGAATAGAACACGGCGATATTGTTAATTATTTCGTTTCTTGCACGAAAGCCTTCACTCCCGAGCAAATGAAATCGTGCAAGTCATTCATAAAGAAAGGTTAATTCCAGTCTAAACATCTTCATAGAGTTTTTGTAGAAAACGCATCAGTAAATTTATGAACATACCTGTTACAAAATGTAAACTACACACTAATGTTCCTTCGTTTCCGCTCATCAATGTCAACTCTGCTGATACGTGATAACAACAAATTTTGGCGCTTCTGAATAATTTTTTTATAATTCTGATCCCACTTCGTTCACTCAGATGGTAATCTATAATAGGACACATAATTATCTCTCCCACTTCGGTTACCGCAGCCAAAAAATAACACATAACACCATCTTCCTTAACGCTCCATAATGCAAATCCAAGCAGTGTTTGTACACCAGTTGATCACCAGGGCGTCTGCTGGGATGGTTTACCTCGCTGTGACGTCATATGTATACGGTCTATAATTAACTGCCTTCCATTATTTGAAAAAAAACAGGCACTTTTTTGCCTTTAACACCGCTGGTCTTTAATCAACTATTGGTTAATCATTATTCTCCGGCAACATAGCTATGACAGTATTGCCAGAGACCAAGTTTCTTGATCTTTCCAACAACCGTGCGCTGACGTGCCGCGCACTTGATGCTGCTTAAGCACTTGTCTTTTTTTGAGGGTTTAATGACCACCGGGAGCAACTCAATGGTCTATAAGCAGTCTCCTGTCCCTGATTTAGGGCCACTGACTCCAGGGAAGGGAGAGAGCCAATGCCGCAAGACAAACACAACATCCATGCCTCACCGGGATTCGAACCTGGAACCATCTCGGACGAATAATCAGAAACCATCGCTTAGATCACTGCGCCACCGGGGCGGCTAAGCACTTGTTTGTTCATTTCTTTTGTTAATTAACGACCACTGTGGGCAACTAAAATGGCTGCAAGCAGTCTCGTCCGTCTCTAATTTAGGACCATTGGTTCCGGGAAAGGGAGAGAGCCAATGCCGTAATACAAACATAATATGGATGCCTCAGAGGATTCGAATCAGGACTCCACCAAGGCGGCCCTTTAACACCTATGGCCTTTAACCAGCTACAGCAGCCAATGATGGTTAATCATGGCTGTATTATCGTAGACCAGGTTTCTTGATCTCAGCGTCAACCGTGTGGTCATGTTTCGCGCGCCCTCAAGACGGCAAAAGGACTTGTCTCTAAGCTACGATCGTACTATCGGGAGTATTCTTTCTCCCGACAGGACGATCGTAGGGTCGGGAGTATTCTTTCGATAGAGTTTATTTGTTCTATATTTATTATTCTATGATTCAGACACGATGGATTCGGTAAATACTGAATTATGGCTTCTATAACGTGATATCTTTTCGTGCTGAAATATTGTCGTTCTTACGTTATTTATAAATCATTAGATGAGAATACGATGCATTAATTCCTAATTTAAATCGTTATGTCCAGACGAAACATAAAACAGAAATCAAATTACGGTAATTGATGTATTCCACCATTATGTCATCAGCACAACATCGCACTTCACATTTTACTTGACAAATCAATATCCACCACATATCCATCATTATATCGATAGCATAGATCGCACTTCGAAAATAACGTAATTCGCATTACCACATATCCACGATGCCGCCCCGGTGGCGCAGTGGTCTAAGGCGCTGGCCTCTGATCATTCATCCGTAAGGGGTCCGGGTTCGAATCCCAGTGAGGCATGGATGTTGTGTTTGTCTTACGGCACTGGCTCTCTCCCTTCCCTGGAACCAGTGACCCTAAATTAGGGACGGGCGATTGCTTATAGCCCATTGAGTTGCTCACGGTGGCCGTTAAACCTCCAATCAAAAAAAATATCCAAGACAGCAACTGTTATCTCGTCCTTTTATCTATCGTTCTTATCTAACACAGTCATACGTCACGTTCACTCTGACCTCAAGTGCGTTGCCAACCGTATTCTTGTTTGAGGGAGAAGATGTCACATTAAGTTTGGAAGTATAAGCAGAACAAACTCAAAATTTACGTAGGGAAAGAAACTAAAAATGAAAGTTAATTTAGAATATACGTCATACTTCATAGTGAATGGCTTGGCGCGAAAGTCAGTAGTCCGCTCTCTGTACAGGGTTCATCATCAGGTCTTACAAAGCAGCCAATCCAACGGGGAGCGACCGGGGCGACCCCCCCCGCACGTTTTTCCTTTTTAAACGGTCAATATTTAAATAACGTGATATACAGTGTAATTAACGCATTAATTTTTGTAAAATTATATTAATAAATCCACATGTTTTTGAAAAAGTTTTCATAACGCTAAAATTTGTTGTAAATTAGGAGATAAAATGTTCTGTTCTAGCTTCAGCAAAAAAAAAAAAAAAAACTAGAGGTTTAGAAAAAGAGACAGATGAGAGATTATAACTAATCATAAAAAGCGAGAAAGTGTGGCTGACAGAGCGAAATATGCTTTTTTTAGTATTGTTTGGCATCTTTAGTAATTGGGATCTAGGAAAGTCACCGTGTGAGCTAGACTTTGAAGTGCGTGTGAGAAAGTGTGGCTGACAGAGCGAAATATGTACCTCGATCGGGCAATAAGCAGAAACTAGAAACAAATTTCCAAACTGGAAATTTTTTCTATTAAATCAAATAATCTGAATAGAAGGGATCATACTTTATTTTGAAAGATTTTATTCATACGTGAAATTTAAAAATTAGGAAGTTGGTTTCCTCGAAAAGTGGGTAATTGAACGCCATAGAAGTAATGCTGATTTTATAGTTCACGTTTGCAGTTTGTGATTTTAAAAATTTAGGACAATTTTTAATGTAAAATTTTGAAAGCCTTTCGATGCTAGGAAGGGTAGCGCTGCAAGCTTATAAAGTGTGTGTGTGTGTGTGTCCGCGCTTTCCCAAGACGAGCTCCTAGATTCGCTACTGGCCTTACGTCTGTGTACTGGAGCTTTCCGCGTTTCCGATTCCCAGTTTTTATGCGGAGGCAAACGATCCGTCGCTTGAGTTGTGTGGTCTGCTGCTGCCCCTTCAAATTTACCTGAAACTGAAGTCACTTCTTGACCACCCCATATATGATGCAAATTTTAATCCTCAGTATGATTGACTGTTTGCGAATAGACCTTCGTGTGTTGCAACGTTCGCGCTTCGAATATCTACAGTTTCACGGGATGCAGGACACAACTTGTCCTTGATTGGAGAGACTAGGCGCTTTGGAGAAACTTCTCGGCACCCTTTTGGTGTCCAGTTTGATATTAAAACCTCTTCCTGTGTCGGTATATCAGCAGCCCTTCGCCAAGCACAGGTTACTTCACTTAGACTATGTCCCGATTTCCACCGATGGATTTGATGCATGGAGCCATAAGATCTGCTGCTGTCGGTGTTTTCACCGAACGGATCCCAGCTGATGATACAGTGTTTCGGCGCAAATGCATGCTGCTTACTTAGCACTTGCAGTAGCGGATCAACGGTCGGCAACTGTAGTAATCGCCCCCACCCACCAAAGCAGATTTTCCCTTATTGAATGGCCAATTTCGTAAAAAATGTATTTTACTAAGTTTTTTAGATAAATAGTAAAAAAGTGCACAAATTTTCATAAAAGCTGTATATGTACACGGTCGTATCAGAATATGAACACCCCCGGAATCACAGTGCACCCGTCCAGGTGCGTCACAGAGTGCACATGAGAAGGTCGGAAACACGGAAATATAAGCTGCCTGCCAGGACAGATGATCCGTAGTGTGTAACGTGAGCAAAATGGGCAGAGGTAACAATTTGCCGGACATTAAACAAGGAATGATCATCGACTACCCCGCCAAGAATGGAAGCAACTCAGAAACAGCAGACTTCGTGGACTGTTCGCGAGGTGCTGTAGTAAGGGTGTACCAAGAATGGACCGCTGACACACCGAGTACCTACTGACGTCATAACTGTGGAGCCCCAAAGGCCATCGATCCCAGAGGAGAACGTCGCCTCCGTCGACTGACAAAAGGCAATCGACGCGCGACACTGCCGCAATTGACCACACAAATGAACGCTGGGGTACCCAGGTAAAAGGTACGTGTCTCCTAAACTGTTACGCATGGGTCTCCAGAGTCGACATTACGTCAAAACGCCCATGTCAACCCAGGTCCATTGGCAACGACGCCTGCAGTTCTAATGGGACGAGCGTCATTGGACCAAAGAATATCTAACTGATAAGAAGGTAAGGCTCAGCGAGACGTAACTAGCGCCACTATATTATGCGGCAAAGAATTACTACACAGAAGCCAACATTACAGGCTGATGCCGCAGGATGCCGAGCAGACTGAGTTAGACTGAGCATGCGTGTTTGTGTTCAAAGAATATAAACGCTTGTTTGTGTTGGCGTTTTGTTCAAAGGTTTTGTTGTTCTCATCTAGATCTGCGTTTATATTACAGCCATGAAATACACCCACTCCATTCCGATGAATAACAATTCATGGAATGGAGTGGATGAATAACAAGAACAAATTTGAAACCGTTTGAAACAAATATCCTGGAAAACCATTAAAACAACGTTTGCTGAAAAAAAAAAGCTATCGTTACGTTGAAAAAATTAATTTATCAATTATATGAAACTGACTTTTATGAAAAATACCTCGTAATATTGTAAAATGAAAGAGGGAAGCATTCGATTACACAATGCATACCAAACAGACAGCTTTAAGCATACACTCAATCGTGGCGAGTTAGTCCGGTCGGTAGAGAGCTCAGCTATCACGCCAGCGGCCCAGGTTCGAACCTACTCAGATACGAACGGATGTTTTTCCGATCTGTTGAGAAAATTTCTCCCGCGCAGTGCGTTTAATTTACAAACTTCGGAAGGGTAGAAAAAAAAATTGTAGCTTTGGGAAACTGCGGTTGTCTTTGCTTTTTTTTATTATTATGGCTGCTACTGGGAAACCAGCCTCAGCATTTTTGACATTTAAGGTATATTGTAAATATGAAATTCATGCCAAGCAACCTGGTATTACTACGGTGCTTAAAGTGAGAATAAAACTGCTAAAATTTCCTTAAAATAATATTAATTGCTAATGTATATATTTGTTTCACCAAAAGAAGGGACAGGAGGGATACTCAGAAAAGAACAACAAAAAAAAAATGCTTTAGTAGACCCAATGAGACCGAAGGAAACAGTCGCAGATCAAAGCTTAGCTTCCTTTCCGTGAAATAGGCTTCCCGTCCCGTGTCTCCTACGCTTTTTGCGCCTGAATGTTAACTTTCCCGCAGAGCATCTGCTGCCGCATTACATGGTGGCGCTGCTGTCGCCTGTTTTACATTATCTCTACGAGAGTTGAGCTTCTTCACGCGAAGCGTTTATATTCTTTGATTGGACAGTGAAAGAGTGTAAAAAGGTTGCCTTCTGCGACGAATCGCGGTTTCCGCTTTACAGAAGTGACGGGCGGTGGCGGATATGGCGTCAGACACACGAAAATTTACACCTAGTCACGCTTGTAGTCAAGCATAGGCCAGCGATGACAATGTGAATGTCTGGGGTATGTTTTCCTGGTATGACCTGGGACCGCTAGAACCACTAGATGGGACTCTGAGCGCCAATGGCTACAAGTCCATCCTCGCTGACCACATGTATCCCTTCATGTTGGACGTTTACTCTGGTGGTGATGGTGTCTACCAACAGAACAATGCGCCGTGTCACGTCGCTAAGAAGGTGCGGGACTGGTTCCAGGAACACGACAGCGATGTCTCCGTTCTCCTTTGGCCGGCAAAATCGCCCGACCTCAATCCCATAGAGCACCTGTGTGTCTATTTGGATCTACAGGTACAACGTGTCTACTCACAACCACGTCCTCTCCGGGACCTCCATGCTCCGCTGCAGTCCGAATGGGCACGTGTGCTTCAGGCAACATTCCAGGGCCTTATTGTGGTCATGCCACGCCGTCTCGCCGCTGTCATCCGGGCCAAGGGTGGTTATTCCCATTAATAGGTAGGTTATTATATATATGTATATACAGTATATATATCCGAAAATTTAGGCTGGATTCCGAGAGACAGGAAAAGACCCAGAAGTAGACCACATGGGAGATGTGTGGGTGAAATTCGAAAACATGCGGGAGTGACACGGAGGAGACTGGATCCAGACAGAACGTTGTGGAAGAAACTTGGGAGCCTTCATCCACCAGTAGATTGATAATGGTTGATGATATTATATACACTCATCGTCAAAAAAATAGTTGCACCCAGAAGGAAACAACCAACAGGAATGAAACTTGGTGGGTAGGTTTGACATCGTGAAACATGAAAATAATTCAAGTATCACGCTCGGCCGCACGTGTGACACAAGCAAGGAGGGGTCGTGGCGCTGTCTCACGCAGTTCCTGCAGATTGTGCGATAGGGGCTGTATAAGGTCTTCTCGTTGCGCGTGCTTGCCTTTCTGACTCGTGCTGTTGTGTTGGTTACATACTTTGCAAGTGAAGTGTGCCTCGGAGAAAAGTTTGGAAGCAATTCCAACAGTTGGAGGACTTCGAGAGGGGCCGCATCTTCGAGCTCTGGGAAGTGGGATGGTCTTATCTCCATATTTCGCACCATATCGATCTCGCGGTTATCACCATAGCACGCTGTTGGCGGTAGTGAGTAGAACAAGGAACGCAGCAGCAACAGAAAGGGTCTGGGAGACATAGACGAACCATGGAGAGAGAGAGGACCGACGGATTGTCCGACATGCGAGGAGTAGCCCAACAGCTCCGACTGCGAGTATTCAGCGAGCAATGGTGCCCTCCATGCATCGTCCGATCACTGCCAGCACCATTGGCAGACGGCTGCACATCGTAAGATTACACTCACGCAGACCGTTACGACGACTGTCCTTAACACCATTGCATCGTCGCCAAAGACTGCAATGGTGTCGTGCCAGACTGCCATGCCGCTATTCAGAATGGCAGCGAGTGATCTTCAGTGACGAGTCCCGCTTTTTTCTTGGAGGAGACGACCACGGAATTCGTGTGTGGAGGCACCGTGGTCAGCGCCAAGACGAACGGTTTGTTGTCGAGCGTCACACATCCAGAAGGCTTGGTGCCATGGTGTGGGGGCCTAATTGCCTACGATGCTAGGTCACCTTAGGTTTTCGTTACAGGCACTTTGACAGCCCAACGTTACGTTAATGAGGTCCTGGAATCAGTAGCCCTACTTTTTTTGAACGCTCACTCCGGTGCGATTTTCCAACAGGACAACCCTCCTCCGCGTACTACTGCTGTCCCGAGAGCTTGCCTTTAAGACACTGATACTCTGCTATGGCTAGGCGCATCGCCAGACGTATCGCCGATTGAAAATGTGTGGGATACTATTGGACAAGCTATCCATGAAAATGTGTGGGATACTATTGGACAAGCTATCCATGAAAATGTGTGGGATACTATTGGACAAGCTATCCATGAAAATGTGTGGGATACTATTGGACAAACTATCCATGAAAATATGTGGGATACTATTGGACAAGCTATCCATGAAAATGTGTGGGATACTATTGGACGCGCTATCCACACTCCACCCCTATCGCACAATCTGCAGGAACTGCGTGAGAAGATTCAAGCTGCATGGGATGACTTATCGCAGGACACCTTTAAGAACTTGTACTACTCCATGCCGAAATATAAGGCATGCTGTGTGAGCAAACATGGCGACCCAACGCCATACTGAGAAACACTACTGATTGGCGTGTAGCTGAATAAATATTGCAGATATCAATCTCAATGTTTAATCATTTATTGTTCCTGGTACCCTTTACCTTTCTCCTGAATAACATTGCAATCCGACACGTTCTCCTGGGTGCAACTATTTTTTTTCATGATGAGTGTATATATGTATATATATATACTGAAGAGCAAAGCTGAAAACTAAGGAAAAACTTTAGAATTTAAAACGAAAGTTGCAAAATAACCTGAAGATCAAAACGCGCAACGCAGCAGTTATGAAAATTCAGAATTCACATTCTATTAAGAAGAGACCTAAGCAAAAAAAAATATATATTTTTGACTCATACCAAGTACAACATAGAAAAGGTTATGCATCTACCGGTGTGAGTAAAAGGAGAAAAGATAAAAATAAAATAAAACAACTGAATGTAGAAAGTGTCGAGAATACTGATCCTTGGCTTTATCAAGGACCAGCAAAAACTCTGCATTTTCTCACTTCCACAAAGACCTAGTTGGAAATGGGTTTCTGCAAAGCCATAGATGCAAGTAATAAGCCCACCAAAAATTGTTTTAAAAAATATATATATGTCATGACCTCCGCAGAGTTGTATGACCTAGCTCTAGTTAACAATTTAGCTTGCATCCATAACTTTCATGGCCCGACCCATGCTCTTCATCTGTTACTATTAAACAGAGAGAAGAAGATTAAAGAGAACTCAAGTTGTGAGAGTGACATAATAATTAGAAATAATTTTCAGCTATGACGAAATGCCAAGTTCGCCTGAGAGAGAATTTAAACTTGAATAGCAATGCAAAAGAATTCCAAATTTTTACACTGCAATTAAAAAAGGAAATATTAATTTTTTAAAACTCAGATTTTTGAAAGAAAACTTGATTCTAAAACCCCTACTCCACAACTTCTGACAACACAAAAACGAGAATAAATTAAAGACAATAATTAACTAAAGAAAAGCTTTGTGAAAGTTATATGACATAAACAATTAGTTGCAATATGTACAAAGTATTTCAGCAGTGCTTTAAGTGCATAATTAAGTAGTTATTAAGAACTTAACTACTTTGAAAATACAGCGCAAAGTAAAGGAACTATGCTTAGCCAGCTGCTGGGCCTAAGTTTCCTAAGAGACGCGCAAAGTTACCAAGAAAAGAAAGAGTTAAAACCCGCAAAAATGTTAACAGATTAGCTAGTGCCTAAATGCTAAAAAGCAAAAAACAACAGAGAAAAAAGTACAAGAAGTACAAACATTGAACTTATAAAACCTAAAACCCAAAGACAATGAAGAGAGCTTACCTCTTATGCAACTAAACTTTCTCCACACAAGAGGAAACATGGCTGACCTTTTCCCCAAACGTCCAAACACCTCTGCCACTCCCTAGTCGCTGGGGGCACTGTGGGTGGGGCTGATGGCCTCCTCACACTGAAAGAAACCAACTCGCGGAGATTTTAACCAGAGAAAAAAATATATATACTTAAGACTGTGGACCTGTATGATCAGAAAGAGCAGAATTAACTCTCCAGAATACATGAGAAATATTATTAAATACACAAGTGGTGTATTTAATAATCTTTGCATGTATTAAATCACCTTAGTGAGCTTCTATAGATTATTCAGAATCTTATTAATTTTAATGTTAGATTTACTATTTTTAGTATAGCTATTCTAGTGAGTGAATAACTAGTTTTCTTTTTTATTTGTTTTTATTTTCTTTTATAAACAGATTTTTAAGCTTTTTTTTGTGATTTTGTCTATATTATTTAGTTTTTTGTTTTAATAGGACATTCATATCCATAGCACTAAGGTTCCTTTTAGTAGTTAATAGGCATCCTCTAGCCAACTTCCTTACGGCTTTGATTGGTCAGAATCATATTATTAACTGTGTAGAAAATTAAAGCAGATCTGCCAACCTTACTCTATTATTCAGAATAATTTTTCTTAAAGTTCTTTTGATGAAAGGAGAAGGAATTTCGTTCTCTAGAAAACTATCTAATAGTATATTAATGTGGTAATTGAAGTCCAAATTGTTGCTGCAAATTCTTGAAATTCTTAGGACCTGAGAAATTAGTACATTCTCAATTACTTTGGTTGATACGTTATTATTCCAGTGTAGATATTTAATTACTTTGAAAGGAAAATTAACTCTTTTATCAAAGAGGCTAATAGATGGGTTACCTCTGTTGAGCTTAATGCTTAAGTCTAGGAACTCAAGTTCCTGATTACTGTGGTTGGTTTTACATAAGTTAAGAGAGCTAGGATAGATATTATCAAAATCACTCTATAGTCTATAACTTCTGAATTATTGATACACAGCAGATCATCAACAGTAATCAGGAACTTGAGTTCCTAGACTTAAGCATTAAGCTCAACAGAGGTAACCCATCTATTAGCCTCTTTGATAAAAGCGTTAATTTTCCTTTCAAAGTAATTAAATATCTACACTGGAATAATAACGTATCAACCAAAGTAATTGAGAATGTACTAATTTCTCAGGTCCTAAGAATTTCAAGAATTTGCAGCAACAATTTGGACTTCAATTACCACATTAATATACTATTAGATAGTTTTCTAGAGAACGAAATTCCTTCTTCTTTCATCAAAAGAACTTTAAGAAAAATTATTCTGAATAATAGAGTAAGGTTGGCAGATCTGCTTTAATTTTCTACACAGTTAATAATATGATTCTGACCAATCAAAGCCGTAAGGAAGTTGGCTAGAGGATGCCTATTAACTACTAAAAGGAACCTTAGTGCTATGGATATGAATGTCCTATTAAAACAAAAAAACTAAATAATATAGACAAAATCACAAAAAAAAAGCTTAAAAATCTGTTTATAAAAGAAAATAAAAACAAATAAAAAAGAAAACTAGTTATTCACTCACTAGAATAGCTATACTAAAAATAGTAAAACTAACATTAAAATTAATAAGATTCTGAATAATCTATAGAAGCTCACTAAGGTGATTTAATACATGCAAAGATTATTAAATACACCACTTGTGTATTTTATAATATTTCTCATGTATTCTGGAGAGTTAATTCTGCTCTTTCTGATCATACAGGTCCACAGTCTTAACTATATATATTTTTTTCTCTGGTTAAAATCTCCGCGAGTTGGTTTCTTTCAGTGTGAGGAGGCCATCAGCCCCACCCACAGTGCCCCCCAGCGACTAGGGAGTGGCAGAGGTGTTTGGACGTTTGGGGAAAAGGTCAGCCATGTTTCCTCTTGTGTGGAGAAAGTTTAGTTGCATAAGAGGTAAGCTCTCTTCATTGTCTTTGGGTTTTAGGTTTTATAAGTTCAATGTTTGTACTTCTTGTACTTTTTTTCTCTGTTGTTTTTTGCTTTTTAGCATTTAGGCACTGGCTAGTCTGTTAACATTTTTGCGGGTTTTAACTTTCTTTTCTTGGTAACTTTGCGCGTCTCTTAGGAAACTTAGGCCCAGCAGCTGGCTAAGCATAGTTCCTTTACTTTGCGCTGTATTTTCAAAGTAGTTAAGTTCTTAATAACTACTTAATTATGCACTTAAAGCACTGCTGAAATACTTTGTACATATTGCAACTAATTGTTTATGTCATATAACTTTCACAAAGCTTTTCTTTAGTTAATTATTGTCTTTAATTTATTCTCGTTTTTGTGTTGTCAGAAGTTGTGGAGTAGGGGGTTTTAGAATCAAGTTTTCTTTCAAAAATCTGAGTTTTAAAAAATTAATATTTCCTTTTTTAATTGCAATGTAAAATTTTGGAATTCTTTTGCATTGCTATTCAAGTTTAAATTCTCTCTCAGGCGAACTTGGCATTTCGTCATAGCTGAAAATTATTTCTAATTATTATGTCACTCTCACAACTTGAGTTCTCTTTAATCTTCTTCTCTCTGTTTAATAGTAACAGATGAAGAGCATGGGTCGGGCCATGAAAGTTATGGATGCAAGCTAAATTGTTAACTAGAGCTAGGTCATACAACTCTGCGGAGGTCATGACATATATATATATTTTAAAACAATTTTTGGTGGGCTTATTACTTGCATCTATGGCTTTGCAGAAACCCATTTCCAACTAGGTCTTTGTGGAAGTGAGAAAATGCAGAGTTTTTGCTGGTCCTTGATAAAGCCAAGGCTCAGTATTCTCGACACTTTCTACATTCAGTTGTTTTATTTTATTTTTTATCTTTTCTCCTTTTACTCACACCGGTAGATACATAACCTTTTCTATGTTGTACTTGGTATGAGTCAAAAAATATATATTTTTTTTGCTTAGGTCTCTTCTTAATAGAATGTAGAATATATATATAGAATGTAGAATATATAAATATATATATAGAATATATATATATATATATATATATATATATATAGCTCTACAAATGTAATGAAGAAATAATGGGTGAAAGACGTTGTGTGACGGACAAACCGAAGTTTATACCTGAAGCTCGTAATGTTTACCCTTGTTATACTACTGTTTGCAAAAACTACAATACCATGAAGGACTGCTGGTATGAACTTGAAACTTAAAGGACACGTAAAACAGATTGGGACATGAAAATGATTAAAATATAGGTGAAAATGTGCACGCGGTTTCGGAGCAGCGCCGTCTCTACTCTCCGGTCTTGGGTATAAAGAGCTGGCTCAAGGGATGTTTTACAATCAAATAAGAGCCGACATTGAGTCGAAAGGGTGTTTCTGTTGTTCCAACATGCCCCGTCGCCGAAGAACGTTACATTATGAACACCTGACAGACTTTGGGCGAGGAAGGATTGTTCGGATGAGGGAAGCTGGATTTTCTGACCGCGAAATTGCCTCTTTTACGGGACGAGACGTTAGTACAGTGATACTAACTTGGCGTCAGGGGACAGATGAGACTTGGACGCACAGAAATCCGGGAAATGGACCGCAAAACCGCACGATTGCACGGGAGGAGACACCTCTACCACATGGCAGTGACCGATCGCATACAGACATGCAACATCCACGGTGTTAGCGCAATAGTGGAGCACTGTCACAAGTCGGGATTTGTCCTCCAGTACAGTTCGACCTCGTCTGCTTAACACGGGACAGTTCTCTAGCAGCTCATTGCTGCGCATTCCTTTGACCTTAAACCACAGACGCGTCAGGCTGCAATGGGGTCTCGAACACAGACAGTGGCGTGCTGATTGGCAATAGGTCGTGTTTCCTGACGAGCCACGGTTCAATTTGATGCACCATGATGATCGCATGTGTGTTTGAAGACATCGTCGTGATCGGCATCTTGCAGCGTTATACCGGCCCAACGCCAAGCGTCATGGTTCGGGGCGCCATTGGGTTCAATTCGAGATCTCACCTGATACGAATTGACGAATTGATGGAACCATCAATATATCAGGATGTTTTAGAGATACATCAGGGATCTTTTAGAGACAAAGGTGATACTGTTCCCTAATAGTTGTCTTGTCGCTACATTTCAGCAGGATAATGCTCGGCCATATATGGCCTGTAATGTCCAAAACCTCTTCCATTCACGGAAGATACCGCTTGTTTCCTGGTGTGCAGGTTCGCCTGATATGCTCCCGATCGACCATTTCTGGGACATGGTAGCTAAGCGACTGGCCTGTCAAGCACCTCCACCAGTCACCACAATTGAATTCTGGTCTCGCATAGAAGCAGCCTGGAAGGCTACTCTCCAGGACGATATCTATTCAACATATCTGGGACATGGTAGCTAAGCGACTGGCCCGTCAAGCCCCTCCGCGAGTCACCCCAAATGAATTCTGGTTTTGCGTAGAAGCAGCCTAGCAGGCTATTCCCGAGGACAATATCTATTCAACATATATAGGACATGGTAGCTAAGCGACTGGCCCGTCAAGCCCCTCCGCGAGTCACCCCAAATGAATTCTGGTTTTGCGTAGAAGCAGCCTAGCAGGCTATTCCCGAGGACAATATCTATTCAACATATATAGGACATGGTAGCTAAGCGACTGGCCCGTCAAGCGCCTCCGCCAGTCATCACAAATGAACTCTGGTCTCGCATGAAGCAGCCTGGCAGGCCAATTCCCAGGACGATATCAAAAACCTGTTCCATTCAGTACTACCCCGTTTCAAGGTTGTTATTGTTGCTCGAGGTGGCTTCACAGGATGCTGAGTTTTGAGCGAAAAAAATCTTGTATAACTCTGTAATTATAATCAGTTATCTCTTGTATTATAAGGAATCTGTGGTATAAATTTCATTTGGATAGCGCGATTCTTTCTTGGTGCTGCAATTTATAAAAGTATAACGTGCAAGTTTGTCAGCGCCGGGCATCGAATCCGGGTCTCCGCACTCCGGAGTAAGTAGCTCTCCCAACTGAGCTACACGGACATGTGCTCTCACTGCTATCTGCCTTTATCTCATGTGTGTCTTGCGGTGCAACACGTCACATAAGCAGTATTGTATATTTATAACTCAGCAAACTCGTCGGGAGAAATAATGAGTCATTAAGTCAGAAATGTGTGACGAGAAGAAACCAAGTTTACGTAAGAACACAGAAATTCAGAAGGAAGATTAAGTTAGAGGATACGTCATAACTCAGACTGCTGTAATGTTATTTTTCGTTTCGTAGTCACTACTTAAATATTATTTGTCGTACCATCAGTTGTATTACTAGAGCTTCGTACTGTTTAGTCTCAGATAGCTACTACATATAGAAATAACTTTAATTACACACTGAGATAAATTAGGTGACCTAACGACCAGAAAAGAGTCGTTTTCAACTTACGAAAATCACTGTCCCTTATCATCCAAATACTTCAGGTCAAAAAGGCACCTACGATAATTATCAGCCATAAAATAACGAGTAACTCTACTCTTCAGTGAAAACCACATCTTCTTTAAATATATGAAGTCGTGAAAATGCAACGTCACGCAACATTAATCTATCAACTTCACACAGCATCGCCACACTGTTGTTCATGTTTTACGTTCGTGTCGCCGTTTTGTTCCCGAACGTGCTCGTTTTCTGCTTTTACCTACGCTACCAAAACGGCTCAGAGACCCCTAATAATCTTTTTAAACGATCATTGTGATGTGCATTCTGGGTTCTCTTTCTTACGTTTTACCCGCGTCTTTCGTTTCGTTTAGTGGGTTGCCTTTTTGTCGGCCTGCCCTTTACACCGTTTCTTGTATCTCTCCTTTGTGACATACTTTATAGCAATTTTTTGATGTTTCCGTTACTGTGGTAAACCGTGGGATTTGGCGCTCTTTGGACGATTCAGGCTCTTGCGCTAACGAACGGCAATCAACCAACAAACGACGGGTGGTATTTGGCAACAATACCGGGGATTTTTCGGTACCAGGTCATGCGCACTAACCACTGGGTCACCGGTTGCAAATTCCTTAACCGGTAATAGAACGCAAACCCAGCAGAACGGTCACCGGATGACCTTTATGGGAAATGAACCAAATCTCTCGGCGCGAGACTTTAGCTTTACAACCTATTCTGAAGCAGAAAACTCCATGTTATAATCTTTAGAAATTTTCGAGTCCTGGAAATATTAATGCGTAGTTTACTTTAAAATGTAATTGTCCAAAAGAAGAAGAAGTGCGTTTGTTGGAAATTATTTAAAGTAGCCAAAAATGCAGGCGCGGATAATTAGATAAGGCATAGAAGCCATGATTTCTTCCTTGAAAGGATGGGCACTCGCATCTTAGTTTTCAGGAGGGGAAAACGGAAATTGTACCGTCAGATAACGTATTCAAACACCATATGCAGATTTCCAGTGTCGCTTCTTGTTATGCAGTCCGTTTTTAACACACACACACACAAAACACAAATTAAATAGAAACTCAAAAACCCTAAGCAGCATGAAAAGTGATGGATAAATGAAACTGGACAGCTTGCTGGGACAATAAAGAAATTAATTTGTTCATGCCTTGCGCCTTTTAGACATTTGGGTCTTATGCTCCAAGAAACCACAACGATCACCCAATTGGTTATCAACAAAGAAAAAATACACCCAGGACAAAGTTCTGGAAGGAACTTCGAGAGATCTTTATTCAACAGTCAAAGCCTGACTACGTGGGGGCCTAAATACGGGACCATAGCCTAGGGCAGTGTTTCTGTTTCTTTCAGGAATTTTGGACGGGGGGCAAATGGAACGTTAGAGGGAGCAAGTTTTCCATTTGCTTATTTATATAAATAGAAGTAATTATTATTTATCTCATACAGGGGCACATCTAGAGGGAACCAGGGGGCCTTGGCTCCCCCGAATGTGTTTCATTTTTTTTGTTTTTTGTTAAAATGCGACTTGCATTAGAAAAAAATGCCTTAATTTAATAAAAATGTATCAACTTATATATACATTAGAAAAAAATGCTTTAATTTTTCTTCTATTTTTCATTAACTTTAATTTTTTGTTCTGGTGGATTCCCCAAAACTTCCATTTTTCGTCGTCCCCCCCCCTTCCCCGAAGAATTTTTTTTTTGTAATACACCCCTAATATAGTAATTACTTCTTCAAACATTTCAAGAATAACAAACATTTTTCAGCTAAACGAGAGGAGGTTCGGGGGGGGGGGGGGGGGCAGGCTTGAAATTTTTATCTAATAAAATACATTTAACACACTGTTGATCCTGAATCACGATTCCCAGACAATTAGGTATGACTAGTTTACTTATTATATTTTGAAGAATAGCGTGCGTCGTAACATACTTTTTAGCAAAGTAAACTATAATACTAGAACTAATACACTGCCGGACATCTGCTAAGGACGGGTGACAATAGCAACGATAGCAACCATAAAATGGAAGGCAGGAAAATGTGGAAATTAGCATAAGTGCGGGATACAGTAAGACGTGTTGTGCGTATGCAAATTTTGGATTACCGAACTTGTTCGTGACGTCATAGCGCTGATAAGAGATATAAAGGATTTGACCAGTATTGACCGTTGTTGTTCAAACGCAAAGTTGAAAGGGAAAGAATCAATTGACGAACTTGCAATTTTCAGTATGTCTTGCCGAAATCACATAGATGATTTTACGCATGGCCATATTATTGGCAAGATTGAAGAAGGGCGAAAAATAACAGATGTTGCCAGGGAGTTCGACGTCAGCCACAGTGTTGTTTCAAGGCTTTGGAAATCATTTCAAACAAATGGAGAGTGTAGCAAACGTCACGGGGGAGGTCGTGTTCGCAGTACGACACCTGCAGAAGATCGGTACATAGTGCTATCAACAAAAAGACATCGGCGCAGCACAGCTAGTGAGGTAGCAAATCAGTTTATGGCTGCTACTGGCAAGCGGATCTCCCGAAAAACTGTCGCCAGACGTTTGCATGAAGGAGGACTATACGCCCGCCGTCCTGTTGTGTGCATCCCATTGTCCAGACGTCACCGTACAGCCCGTTTGCAATGGTGCCATCAACATCGCAATTGGACTGATAACGACTGGTCTGCTGTCCTCTTCTCAGATGAGAGTAGATACAGTCTATCGTCTGATTGTCGACGACAACTGATCTGGCGTGATAGTGGTACTGCATATTGTCCAGCAAACATGCAGGAAAGGGACCGATATCCGACATGTAGTGTCATGGTATGGGCTGGCATCATGATCAATTGCCGTACGTCCCTCTATGTGCTTCCAACTGGGACTATGACTGGCCAACGATGCATTAATGATGTTCTGCTACCTCATGTTCGCATGTTCAGTGGTGCTGTCGGTGATAGATTCATTTTCATGGACGACAACGCAACATGTCATCGAACAGTCGCTGTCCAGGAGTGTCTTAAGAGCGAGGATATTCAACGCCTCGTATGGCCAGCACGTTCTCCAGATCTGAATCCCATTGAAAATGTGTGGGATGCTTTGGGGAGGAGTCTTGCTGGTCGCTAATGCCCTCCAATAAGCAAGGACACCATCATCTGTGCACTGACAGAGGAATGGGATAAATTACCCCAACAGCTGCTTGATAATGTTATGCAAAGCATGACACGACGTGTGGAATCTTGCATCGCCCTCCATGGTGGCCATATCCCGTATCGATATCTTACGCCGGAACGCCTGCGGACGGTAATTGCATTTTTTTCACGTTTACGTATTCTGCACAAAATGGCCTGTTTGTCTCTTGAACACGTTCCAAAGCCTTCTGGATTTCAGAGCACAATAAATTGTGTTTTTTGTAATGTCCTGGCATTCTGACATTATTTTATTTCACTTGGCATCGAACCACACTTACTTTTTATGCGCTATATAGCCGTTTATGATCCGTCCTTAGCAATTGTCCAGCAGTGTATTAAAAATAATATAATTGGAGAAATATTTGTAGCATAAAAAAGAAACGAAAATTTCTTTTTCAGCATAGCCTGAATTTATTAACATTTGGCTCGGTAACCTAAAATATCTCGAGGGGGGGGTCGTTTCCGGGAGGGCTTAGCCTCTCCCCCCGAATGTATGCCTGAAAGAAACACTGGGCTAGGGACCCCACCATCAGCTAGGGCCCAGGAGGTATGCCACTGTACAAATAATACACAGCACACCTCTCATTCGCTCGCTATCTCTCTTTAACGATCACTGTTCATATATACATACATACATACATACATACGCATTGTACAAGAAACCGGTAGAAGATTTGAAACTACACTCGCCCAAGTTTTCACTTAATGCTTCAATAAAAGAAAGATTGCTTATGACTAGAACAATTCTACAATCACCTGTTATGTAAAAACAAACCTTGAGAATCTCATAAACTACAGACCCGTCAGCCTTCTATCAGTTGTTTAAAGAAATTCTTCATTAAGGAGCTCCTGTAATTTTAAATCATAAGTTTTCAGACTGAAAAAAATGTAGAAGGACGTTTGAGTTATAATGAAAATGGTGCTGCCCACCGTAAAAGTATGGTAAGCTGGATCTCTTTTAGTGAACCAATAATAGAGCAAGCACATGATAAACATTAGCAATAGCGTAACATAATAAAACAAGAAGGATGACACCGAATTTTCGGGTGTAATAAGCACGTCTTTTGAATCCGTTCTGACGCAAATTAAATTTATTAAAGCTATTCAAAGGCAATGGAACCGGTATGGAAAACAATAGTATCTGACGGAACAAAGAAGTTTTTCAATCGGGTCAATCCCTCAGATATCTGAGTCAATCCCTCAGATATTGGTGTAAACGGAATCTTGAGCTTACGAACTCTTAGAAACAGAGTTATCGACAAAAAAAAAGATGTGACCTTACGTCCCCTGTTAGGAAAACCATGCATTATTTTAGGAACAAAGTATTCGCAAAAGATTTATCCATATGAGCGGTATCGGTCCACGAAAAAAATTTAGTCGAGTTTTCAGGAGCCCAGATTTTGCTACAAATACATTAGAAGCAGAAATTAACACTTATGATCCCTGGTGGCCAAACCATTCTTTACAAAACATTAGAAATTATGTGAAAAATATTTTCCATCAGGTCTTGTATGCGATACAGGGAGAATTTTTCAAATCAGAGTTTTAGGAGAAGAAAACGCAATTTACCGTTATGCGCCTAGCGGAAAGTCTTAAATGATTTACGTGAAAATTTTGAATTTATAGGAAAAACATTTCGCATCCGAAACACTATCCAACAACGAAGGAATTTTTCAAATTGAACTTTTAGAAGTAGAGATATTGACAAAATTAAGATATACATCTACGACCCCCTGGTGTAGAAACCATGCATTATTTCAAGAAGAAAATGCTCCTAAAAGGTTTGTCGACATGAGTAGCATCGGTCAACATCAGACTTTTTTTCAATCGAGATTTTAGAAGCTCATATTTTGCTGCAAATACATCAGAAGCGGAAATTAAGACTTACGCCACCTGGTGGCCATACCATTTATTTACAAAAATTAGAAATTATGTGCAAACGATTTCCCATCAGGAGCTGTATCCGGTGCAGAAAGAGTTTTTCAAATCGGAGATTTAGAAACAGAGATATAGGGAGAAACGCAATTTACCTTTACGCCCCCTAGCGGAAAGTCTATGAATTATTTAAAAATTTTGAAATTATATTAAAAACATGTCACACGGAAAACACTATCCAACAAAAAAGGAATTTTTCAAATTGGACTCCTAGAAGCAGAGACATTGACGAAAATAAGATATACATCTACGCCCCCTGGCGGAGAAACTGTGGGATATTTTAGGAAGAAAATATTCCGAAAAGGTTTATCGATGTGAGTGGCATCGGTCCACGAAAGAATTTTTTCAATCGATATTATAGAAACTCAGATTTTATGGCAAATACATCAGATGCAAAAATTAACACTTATGCCCCTGGTGGCCAAAGTATTCTTTACCAAAAATTTGAAATTATATGCAAAAGAATTTCCATCAGTGGGTGTATCAGCTGAAGAATTTTTTTTTCAAATAGGAGTTTTAGAAGAAGAATTATCGGGAAAAATGTAATTTACTTTTACGCCCTCTAGCGGAAAATCTATGCGTAATTTGAAAAGGAAACTATATCTAAAACACTCTTCGACATAAATGGAATCGAAAGATAAAATAATTTTTTCAATCGGATGTTTAGAAACAAATATGTGGATTAAAACGTAATTTTGAATTCGACAAAATCTGCATTTACGCCCTCTAGCGGCAAAATTGTACATCGTAAAAAAAAAAACGAAATGAGGGATCATCATTCGCATATTTCAAGCTTACGAATGCAAAAAGAATTTTTCAAATCGGACTAATAGTTGCAGAGATATCGTGGGTACAGACGGACTGACGGACGGACGGACAAACCGATAACAGAAGCACGATCTTTTTTTACAAAAGACGTGCTAAAAAAGCCAATGATAAACATTACTAATTTTCCAAAGTATGTTTTTTCGGCTATGACCACTCACTCATTCCATTTTGCGCCTATTCGTATGACTAGACATCTACATCTGCTAATATGATTTGCATACTGACGCATTGCATATGTTTCTCAAATGACTGAAATTTTTTTATGTTTTTTTCAACATCATAGACTTTAACTATTATGTAAATGAACAAGAGTTTCCAGCATTTTTTTTTCTTTTTATGTAATTTGTGTATCAAAAGAGATGCACCAAGAAAAATAAGCAATGCTAAATTAATACAGGGTGTGCCATATAAAAGAGGCCCGAGTAAAATGAACGACAACAGTCAGGCAATGTTACTATACATAGTAAAGAATAGTTGAAATCACAGAAAAAAGGAGTAATTTACCTGCGTTTACAACAATTGCTGAAAGTGCTGTCCTCCGACATCCAGGCACAGCTGCACACGACGGAACATGTTGTTCGTAACGCGCCACAACTCATCGGCAGTAATCTGGGCTATGGCATCCATAATGTTCACTTTTAACTCATCAAGAGTGTGCGGATTAGTTGCGTACACTTTCCCTTTCAATGCTCCCCACAGATAAAAGTCACAGGTGGAGAGATCAGGGTGATTTAGGTGACCATAGTCCTTTCGATACAGTTCTGTCCTCTCCAAACACTTCATGCACAGCACGTAGACTGTTCCGCGCAGTATGCGCCGTTGCACCATCCTTCTGAAAGAAAGCATATGTTCGCTCTTATTCTATAAGTGTGGCATAAAATGGGTTGAACAGTTGCTGAACATAGCGCTCCGAGTTGATAGTATCAGTGAAAAAGAATGGACCGACTATCCTCTTCGCAGACACAGCACACTAAACGCCTATCTTTTGTTCGTACAGAAGAGTCTTCATTGTCCGTCTGGGATTTGTATTTCTCCAAATCCTGCTGTTTAGCGCATTGACATTCCCGGAATGATGAAACCATGCTTCATTTGTCATGTAATAAAATGTTGGGTCCATTTCACCACTGACAATGGTCTCCTGAAACCACTTACAATATTGCATCCATTTTGCTTAATCAGGAGTTTTAAGTTCTTGGAGCGCCATAACTTTGTACGGCCGAAAATGCAAATCCACCTTAAGTATGCGTCGCCACGAAGTGGCAGATATTCCCGTTGTAGACGATAATCGGCGAATCGACTTCCGACGGCTTTGTAACATCATTTTGCACACATCCTTGATATTGTCTTCAGTACGAATTGTCTTGGGTTTGTTTCTTTTCCTGTTGCACACCGTGCCGGCTTCACGAAATTTTCGCACTAACTTCTGTACCACTGATTTCGCCGGTGCTGCCCAATGTAGAAATTTTTCTGTAAAGAACTCATTTAAAACCTTGTATGAGTTATTTCTGAAATACTGTTCCACAATAAAAAATCAGCTGTTCCGTATTTAAAACCATTTCCGTTGCCTTTGTTCTTTCTTCACTTACACTTATGACGGCGTGCCTATACTGCTGTGGCTGTTACTAACTACTCCGGAGAATTCCTTTGCAGCTGTACACGCAGAAACCAGTTAGAAGTGGAACAAAGCGGTTTTAACTGGAAACCCGCCAAACAACTTTAACCCGCCTAACAACGTCTGGCAACGGGACCTCTTTTATATGGCGTACCCAGTATAAAATCAAGGAGAAAATCTAGGAATCTTAATCTTTTAACTCATGCCCTCTTCAGAACAGTGAAAAATACAGCAGCTTCTTCTGTGGAAACTGTGAAGACAATTTATTAGTCAGAAAAGATCGCACAAAGTATTAGTTATCACAAATCCAATTCATATCGCTAGAGTTTTATGTTTTAATGGACTTCATATTGATTCTGCGTCGTCAGTCTTTTGGAGGCCCACTCAGACATCTAAGCCTAGGGTTCCACTCAAACGTCTTAGCCTAGGGGCCCACTATGACCTTAAGCCGGCCCTTCCAGCAGTGAAAAATTGCTGAAGAGGATGATACAATAGTTTTCATTTTTTCGCCTTTCGTGCTCTTCCGGATGCACGATGTGCTCTAACATTCAACCCAAAAATTCGACATTGCTACTTTCTACTGCAAATGCCCACATTTTTTACTGTAAAATTCAACATAACTACATTCTACTGCAAATGTCCAAATTTTCTACTATAAATTCAACATTGCTGCTTTCTGCTGCAAATATCCACTTTTTTCTCATGTAAATTGAACGTTGCTTCTTTCTACTGCAAATGTTCACTTTTGCTACTGTAAATTTAAAATTACTACTTTCTATTGCAGATATCCACTTTTTCTACTGTAAATTCAACAATGCTACTTTCTACTGCAAACGCCCACTTCTACTATAAATTTAACAATACTACTTTCAAATGTCCACGTCTTCTACTGTAAATTCAACATTGCTACTTTCTACTGCAAACGTCCACTTTTTCTACTGCAAATTCAACATTGCTACTTTCTCCTGCAAATGTCCCCTTTTCTGCTGTAAATTCAACATTCCTGCTTTCTACAGCAAATGTCCACTTTTCTGCTGTAAATTCAACATTGTTGCTTTCTACTGCAAATGTACACTTTTTCTAATGTAAATTCAACAATGCTATAACACTTTCAAATGTTCACTTTTTTGCGACTGTAAATTCCCAATGTACTTCCTGCACACATACGAAAAGAAAAATTAGTAATCAGAATCAAGTGTTATCACGGAAAACTTTGTAGTACCGCCCAGGTACTGAAATGGTATAGTCAGATTTCTACCTCATTTTGTCCCTGTCTCATCTAGGACCCAATGCACGAGGGTTCACTGAGTTAAATTTTAATATACCTTACTTTGTTCAGTTTCAAAAGAACCAAAATTGAAGTTTTCTTCAGTTATGTTGCGTAATATAAATAGGCTCTTCATTTGTAAAATTAATGTTTATTTAAACCACGAGAATTCATTTTTTCACCATCATAATTTCATTGCTGCAAATTTACGTTACATATTTATGGCATTTTCCTTGGAAATATTCTGGATCCACCCTTGTCAGAATGCAATGCTCAATCAACCTGCAAGTATACGGATGTCATTGTTTTGTTTGAAGAAGTGAAGCAAATTTCTGTTGACCTATACAGCATGAAAAGACAGTTTTTAAATGTCTTGCAAAGCGACGCATTTCTTCAATCATAGACATCTCATATATTACAGTTCATGACGAAATTCGGGTGGTCTTTTTTAAACGGCTTATCTTTTCTTAACAGTCACGTTTCTTGCCTCTTTGTTCTGAAATGTCATTCGGTTTTTCTTTGTAGGAAAACTTCCCTTTCATAATTTCACTCAGACGTGACAAAAACGCATATTTTTCCTGATAACGCGAAAATGAATGTCCTCTGTCATCATGCTGGCACATCGATACTTTGCTACATTTTAAGAAGAATCCATTTTGCTTACGAAAGATGTGGTTTATCAGAGCTATTTCTGGAGACTTTCGGATTGTCTGTTAAACTGTCACGAAGTGTTTGTTCTGAACATCAATATTAATGAGATTTTAATGTTATAGCTCTCGCTCAGTCATCAGAGGAAGGCTCATTAGAACCAGAAGAAGAAGAAGAAGAAGAAACAGAAAATTATATTAGTAAGGGAAAGACGCACATTCCATGAATCATGATCCATATATACATTTTTTTTACTTATAGAGTCGTGCATCATGTCTGCGGGTGGTCTTCGATTTGTGTATTCTTTGCTATTCTGCCGTGTCCGTGTCATTTTCCAGGGATTTTCACGGTCATGCGCAGAAATAGATTCCTATGACTTCCACTCTGCAATAGATGACTGGTTCCGTTAAATTGCCCTTGAAAGTGAAAATCTGTGGCTCATTTGCTCATAAATAATTTACGACGTCGTTCTATTCAATGACTTTTTAACAGAGCGTGGTATCTGCCGTGCCGAGCAGTAATTAGCACACTTTTTAGATAAAGGTTGCAAATGATATCTCTCGGGACACCGTTGCTAATGTAATAATGTCTGTCGGTCTGTAAATACAGGTGGAAGCCCAAAGCTTTTTCTAAAATTCTTTTTGGTGTTGATTCCATTTTGAAATAATAGAAATTTTGTCACATCTAAACATCGTCCACAACTTGTAATTACTTCGTAAATATGACTTTTTCTTCATAACGCACATTTAGTATCTGCATAATTCGTAATGTCTCTTGTAGGAAATTGACGAAGCATTAGTGTTTATGATATCTCCGATGTTAGAAGTCAGATTAAAAAAAATTTGCTTACAACGTATAGCTTATGGCCAAGGTTTTCTATCTGTGTGCCTGTCTGCTTTTCACTCGACTGTCAGACTCATTATATGAATTTGATCATCATCATCATCATAATCAACAAAAATCATTATCAATTCACTGATGGATGAAGGTATCCTCAAGTCTCCTACACAACTTTCTGTCTTGAGGCAGTCTCTTACGAGTCACTCCAGTACGCTTTTGAATTTCATCCACCCATTTCTCACGTAGTCTTCTGGGTCTTTGCCTGTCCTTGGTGTCAAGTCTAGAATTTCAGTTGTCCAACGGTGGTCAGTGCTTCTAGCAATGTGTCTAGCCATTACCACTTGAACATCTTTACTTTGATCATGATGCTATAAGCTCTTGTCATTTCCCTGATTCATGCGTTCCTCTTCCTATCTTGCCTGGTTACACCAACATGCACCTCTACATGTTTATTTCAGCTGTTCAAAGCCTCTGCATATCCTTTTTAGTTGAGGTCCATGTCGCTGATTTGTGAAATCCAAATTTTCCGGTCGCGGCATTCGAAATCACATCATTCTGCTCCGGAGCCGAATGCGTTTCTAATTAAGCTACACCGGCAAAGGATTTATCACTGCTGCTTGCCTTCTTCACATATGCGCCACCTCAGTATTACGTCATATATATCCCCTTCCCTTGAGAAAGGCGGGAGCACGAAATTGCAGGTTTCTGGACGACCGCAAACCATGCTTGAAGTAACTCTCTGTAGAAGAAGGAATTCTCACTAATTCCAGATTATGTGTGAAAGAAGCATCTCACATTTTTGAAGCGTTGAAGAAGGAATTCTCATTAATTCCAGACGATCCGTGGAATTCCTTCCACACATTACACATTTTTCGGAGAACCAAACGGCCAGTAGATCCATTTTAACTTTTGGGTGCAATGTGAAACCCAAATTTGCCGGTCGCGAGACTCGAACCCACATCCTGCTGCTCCGGAGCCGAATGTTTTCCCAATTAAATTACACTGAAGAAGCTTATCAAGGCTACTTGTCGTCTTTACATGTACATCACTCTATAGTATGTCACAGATTCATAACAACTGGAAGGATACATACGCACTTTTCTTTTAAGACAAATTGTTTCCATTTCTTCCAAAAGTTCATCTGAATTTAGATTCGGTTTTATTTTGATTACCAATGTAAGAACGTATCTACCTAGTCTGACTATAAATACTGTTACAAAGTATTCAATGAAATAACAAAAGAAATCTAAAGATATTTTAATATACCTGTGACATGACGTAAGTAGTACACTTATGAATACATGGCACCAATCACTTTTCAAAATGGCATCCTTTTACCTTCACACAGTCCTTCAGTCTCTGTGGCCACTCATCAATAGCTTTACGCAGGGTCTCCACAGGGAAAGCTGCTATTGCCCGCACCAAAAAGCGTTTGAGACTGGGGTGTCTCATTCTGCAGGCCATGTCCTCCAGTGTGGCCCACAATGTGTAGTCCAATGGGTTGAGGTCTGGGCTTCTCGAAGGCCAATCAGCTCGAGAAATGAAGTCTGGCAAATTTGCCTGAAGCCACTCCTGGGTTGACTTGGCCTTGTGGGCAGGTGCGGAATCCTGCTGAAAGCTCCACTGTCGATTTTGGAAGAAGGTGTGACTCACATTTTTGACCACTGGCCCCAAAACCCTGTCCTGGTAGACTTTGGCAGATGTTTTCACTCCTTTCTCACAGAGACGGAGCTCCGTGGTACCCTCGTAGGAGACTCTCCACCAAACCATGACAGAAGCAGGATGATGTCCCCTTGTGATCCTTGGAGCTTTCTCCTGAGCTTCTCGTGAAGGTGACGCATACAACCTGTCGTTTTGGCAGTTGAAATCCTCTTCAATAGTGAAACATTTTTTATCAGAGGAAATGATCTGTCTGTGGCGATTGTCTGCGTAACACTGCAGCAAACGTTCCGCTTTTAGCACCGTGTGCTGCTTCATTTGAGGGGTGAGGAAGTGCCCTGTAAGAGTGACATCGACATTCTTGAAATGTTCAGCTCACGAACCATCACTGATTGTTTCTGACAAGATTTCGATGAATATGGGCTGCCACTGCTTTCACCAGGCGAATAGTCCTCATGGTAAGCGGCTGACACTTTCTGGGGCGGTTAGCTGCGGTCCCAGTCTCAAGAAACGTTTTTATGGTCTGGTAGACGAAAACATTGGCTGATTTTCAGCTTCTTCAGCATGTTGAAAATCTCGGAAGCTGACTTTCCAACTTTGTGCAGCGCTATTACAGCAAAATGGTTCTCATAATCGCTCCACTCCATGGCAAGTTCTTCACGAAACACGTTATCTCCTCTGTGACTGAAATCACAATGATTCACTAGCTGCTTCATGCCAAAGAATATAAAGAATATGAAGCTTTGCGTGAAGAACGACAACTCTCATAGAGATAACTTAAAACAGGCAACAACAGCGCCACCACATCTTAAGAGGTAATATGCTCTGCAGGAAAGTTAACATTCAGGAGCAAAACACCTTAGGGGGACTACGGCAGTGAAGCTTTTCTTTGATCCACGATGATTTCCTTCGATCTGATGACTATTTGCTCAGAGCAGTTTTTTTTTGTCGTTGTTGTTGTTGTTGTTGTTTTCTGATATCCTGCCCATCTCTTATTTAGGTGAGAAAAATATGCAATAACATTAGTATTGCTATTTAAATTTTAAATGAAATTTTGGCAAATATTATAGTTAGGCCTAAGGATCCGTACAAAATGCAGACCTTCCCTAGTATTTGGCATTACTGAAAATGTTTTTGAAAAACTGAAGAACAAACAAAAGCCTTAACTAACCCGATTGGCGTAACAAAACTAACATATCCGATTTGCGAAGTTATTATGCTACCGAGAAGGTAACAATCACGTGCTGTGAGTAGCTCGGCTGACTGTTCCTTTACCCAAAGAATTGAAGTCAACAGAAATACGCATGCGCAGTCTGCTCCGGCATCAGCCTGTATGTTGGCTTCTGTGCACTGCATTTTAACTCTTAAGATATGGCGGCGCTAGTTACGTCTGGCCGAACCAAAGAATATCTAACGCTTAAAGCAGGTCAACTCTCATAGAGATAACGTAATACAGGCGACAACAGCACCACCACAACTTAAGAGGTAATATGCTCTGCAGGAAAGTTAACATTCAGGAGCAAAACACGTTAGGGGTACTACGGCAGTCGAGCTTTTCTTTATCCACGATGATTTCCTTCGATCTGATTACTATTTGCTTAGAGCAGTTTTTTTTGTTGTTGTTTTCTGATATCCCGCCCATCCCTTATTTTGGTGAGAAAAATATGCAATAACATTAGTATTACTATTTAAATTAAATTTCAGCAAATATTACAGTTAGGCCTAAGGATCCGTACAAAATGCAGACCTTCCCTAGTATTTGGCATTACTGAAAATGTTTCCGAAAAACTGAAGAACAAACAAAAGCCTTAACTTACCCGATTGGTGTAACAAAACTAACATATCCGATTTGCGAAGTGATTGTGCTACCGAGAAGGTAACAATCACATGCTGTGAGTAGCTCGACTGACTGTTCTTTACCCAAATAATTGAAGTCAAAGATTGAAGTCAACAGAAATACGCATGCGCAGTCTGCTCCGGCATCAGCCTGTATGTTGGCTTCTGTGCACGGCATTTTAGCCGAGCCTTAACTTCTTCTCAGTTAGACATTCTTTGTTCATGCCTCCTCGCTGGTCGGTGACGTCGCACACCGGTTGCGCGCCATCTGTCGAACGTTTGTAACAATATTTATGCTAAGACTGGGTAGCTGTGAGGAAATTATAAACGTAAGACTTCGAATGCAAATAAAAGTGCGTCATTTATTAGTTTTTTTTTCTTTATCAAAAACATGGGCATCACACCTAAGATTTACTGCCCTTATCATATACATTGTAAATACACATTTTTATCAGTTTTTTTAACGCATTTTTTCTGTATATAGTCAACACCAAACGAGAATAGTGACTTGCCGCTGAAGAAAATATGTTGGATGCTGCACCGCAGGAACGACATATAGCGGCAGAGTGTATCATGTGGCTCTACTCGCTGCGCTAGAGTGCAACCGCGCTCGACAACGGAGTGCGATTGAGGAGTGCTTTTGAATACGTGAATAAATTGAATATTCGAATTTTAACATTATTTCTTTCCAAGGTATCTCTGGCTCTAGACATCATATCAGCATTTTTTCTTTTTTACTAGATATCTGCAAACACAAAAAAGATTTTCTGCGAACATTCTGCTTTTTCTGACGAACAGAAACCTTGCTAGGTAACATATAAGTACATTAGTATTTGGCACAGTTTAATTCCCATTTCAAAATTCAAAATTGGAAACATTCTGCTTTCATTGGATTGGTGTAACTACTATCAAGACTTGCCATGTGTTTCCAGATTCTCTTAATGCACAAAGAGAACGCGAAATAGCGCAAAAGCAGATTTATATTCGGCCTATAGGGAGTGCTTTCAAAAAGACATTATTTCCAAAGTGGCCCGTGAGGACTTCGAGCAAATTGCTTATTTCTTTGTGTATTCAAATCCAATTCAAATCCCTAACCCGAAAAATAAATAAGAAAAAAAAAAAAAAAGGTCCACAAAATCCTCAAGTTTGAAACGCAACACTTGGACCTGAAAAATACGATTACACGACAAAAGGGCGTACGACGGAAGGGCGAACGATGAAAGAGCGCACGACAAAAGGGCGAAACGACAAAAGGACGATACGACAAAAGGCCGATACGATAAAAGGGTGCACGACTACTAGGCTAACGATTCACTACACTCGGAGAATTATTTAACCAATCTTGAAGAAACGTTAAGAAGATATAAATTTCCAAATTACTGATTTCATTGTATATTCAAATCCCAACTGAAAGCAAACATTGATTTTTCTGTACTTCAATAACCTATAGGGAATGCTTTCAAAAAGACATTATTTCCAAAGTGGCCCGTGAGGACTTCGAGCAAATTGCTTATTTCTTTGTGTATTCAAATCCCAATTGAGCGCAGACGTTACATTGTTTGTACTGAAATGCAACCTATACAGAAGGTTATCTAAACGATGTTATTTTAAACAAGTTAGTAAAATCATGCAATGCATTGATTATAATACGCTTTCCAACATACCAGAAATCATTACTCAAGTTATTACTGAAGTTATGAGAATAATGACTGTGGAATAAATCTCGGTCCTGTGCCCTGACCCTTGATCCCATATCGATGATATTCAACAGAACTGGTTCGGTATACCTCCGAAATAACATGCTAAAGTTTTGTGGCAATCGCAGCATTTTTACGTAAGTTATGATGCATAAGGACCATGGAATAGATCCCGCTCCTGTGTCCTAACCTTTGACCCCATTTCGCCCATTTTCAATAGAATTCGTCCCCAGGCAGGCCCATACAACATACTAACATTTCATCCAAACCGAACCTTTTTTACGTTAGTTTTGACGCATAACAGCAGTGGAATGGATCCCGCTCCTGTGTACTGACTTTTCACCCCATTTCGTTCACTTTAAATGAGGTTCCTTCCCAGGTGTTAGCCTACCAGATACTAAAATTTCATCGAAATCGAACGATTGTTACGCGAGTTATCGTACGGACGGACATAAGCACACAACGCGTGACGTAATGAAGCAGATGGGAATCGCGACCATCTGCTGGCAAGAGTATGACGTCATAAAATTTTAATAGTATCCACACACAACGCGTGACGTAATGAGACAGATGGCGTGACCGCGCGCCAACATTCTCAAACGCGAGATTGTGACGTCATAAGATTTCTAAGCATTGGAAACATTAATGGAACGACGCCATGACACTAAGAACGTTATAATTCGGCGTGATTATTTAACCCACTAAACGAATTCTCCTAAAGTCGAGATCAAGCTAAATCGATTTCTAGTACCAGGAAACGGTTGGTTAACGACTTTCATCAAAATTCTTAGAGCCGTTTTCAAAATAAAATGTACATACATACATACAAGATTTGCTACTTTAAAGTGGACGTCAAGTAATTTTGCTTCCTATACTTCCAATGGAAAAACTTCTGTACACATTTTTTTCACAATTAATGCGTTCCCAAGAATGAAAATTTGAACATCGATTAAAATAGCTTCATTTCATAACTTGGAATACTTAATATTTTATAAACCATAACCGTAATAATATTTTCTAAACCATAACCGTAATTATGCAATCCAACATTTATTTGTCCACTGACGTCATCGAAGTAAGTACACCTCGCGCCATCTTTTTTCTGGTTACAACACCACCAAAGGAAACGTTATTGTTTTTTAATATAATTATGGTTATGTTTTAGAAAATGTTAAGTATTCCACGTTATAGTATGAAGTCATTTTAGCCGCCCCGGTGGCGCAGTGGTCTAAGCGATGGCCTCTCATCATTCGTCCGAACGGGGTCCGGGTTCGAATCCCGTCAGGCATGGATGTTGTGTTTGTCTTACGGCACTGGCTCTCTCCCTTCCCTGGAACCAGTGACCCTAAATTAGGGACGGGCGACTGCTTATAGCCCATTGAGTTGCTCACGGTGGTCGTTAAACCTACAATAAAAAAAAAAGTCATTTTAATCGATGTTCAAGTTTCCATCCTTGGGAACACACTAATTGTGAAGGAAATATGTACAAAAGGTTTTCCATTGGAAATATAGGAAGCAAAATTACTTCACGTCCACCTTAATAGTGTGGGATAAGGGCGATGGAATGGATCCCGATCCTATGTCCTGACCTTTGACTCCATTTGTCCCATTTTCAATAGGGTTCCTCTCCAGGTGGTCCCCTACCACATACTAAAATTTCATCGAAATCGAACCATTTTTACGCACCTTATGACGCATAAGAGCAATGGAATGCATCCTGCTCCTATGTCCTGACCTTTGAAAGTCAGGGCACAGGACCATATTTATTATTGTGTAGCATACAAATTATCTATCTCAAAAACACCCAGTTTCTCTAACCGGTTGGTCTTCTGCAGTACATTACAAGTCAACTGAAGTCTGACATATAAATTTACAGCAGTTTTTCAGTACTTCCATGGACGGGTTTTACACAAGAGAAATTCGTGCCAGGGAGATTGGTACCCGGCAAACTCGTATCCTGGAGATTGGTATACCTTTGTGTTGCTACCAATTTGCCGTGTACCAATCTCCCGGGATCCATGGAAAACAACAACGACTAGTCATAAAACTATATGACATCTACTGTCTATCTTAAATGCCACGACCTAAAAATACACTAAGTGCACTCACTCCCCATTCTCTCTGTGGTCCGAAGGAGATTGCAGCATTCTTTTTTCTTTTTTTTTTTTTTGCTGGAAGGACACTAGCGACCCTCACAGATGGTTTATTTTGACTTTTCAAAGTCTCACCGGACTGCCAAGTAAAAGGATCAAACAATGTGAACATTATTGGTAAAAAGAGGCTAAACAATTACGGAATATATGAAATTTCGTCGAGAATTCTAGAATTCAAGTTACGGTTAAGGCTGTCTTTGAATGATTGTAAGAGAAATTCTATCCTATATCTGCAATGTAAATTCTTTTGTACACATGTTCTCGAAGACCATTGGCAATCTCAGCGGTCCGCTCTCTCTCTAGCGGCAAAAGGAAGAATTACTGTAGTACGGGTAACGTTTTCGGCTCAATGCTTGGCTGTTGGTAGATCGCTCATTACGTTCAGTTGTCGTAGTTTGGTGTATTTTTGAATTCATTCTGGAATTAGAGAGTTGTATAATGGAGAATTCAGTGAAGAAGAACAAATCATATTGTTGTGTCCCGCAATGTCGTTCCCAAGGTTTCAGCTATGTTTTTCACAAGTTAGTATAAACGTTTGTGCCTTGCGTTTGAAATCCTTCCAGTGAAATGCTACTAACCTAGTAACGTCTTTGAATGAATAATAAACAAGGCAGCATGTTTTTATTGCATAGTAGTAATTAAAAAATCCGCATTTCTACATAATCTTGAAAACAAATAATTGCTGTTATCCGTATAAATTTAAACTTCATTATGGAACAAGATTTGCAATGTTCTGTCAACAGTCATCGGTTCAAAAACGCAGAACCCAATGATGATCAACAATTACCAATTCACAAACACTTTTAGGAACAGAATGTTCAAAAATTACAAATGTTATTGTTGACAGTATTGAAAATGGGTCCTGGGAAACGTCAAGTGAAACGAAATGTCAGCTTTTAATAGTAATCCGGATTAGAACACCACTGTCGGTATTACTATATCACTTGCCTGAAAATGTAAAAATAAAAATTACCTGTTACAGTAAAGCAATACTGCTACACAGTGCTTACCCGTTCCACTTCTGCCCGCTTTACAAGAGCACTCAAATGACTTTATAGAAATTTCACTGTACTTGTATCTAAAACACCGTTGATGGAGTGAGGCGACGACGTTATTGCCGTTGACTGAATGCAGCGCGAAACTATGAGAATTTCTCTTCCATCTTCTTTCTTAATTCCACAAGAAATTATATGGCCTACATTAACAATCACTTCCCCTTCTTTAATGCATCTTGAATTTTTGGAAGCGTCCACAAATTTCATTATTTCAAGAATTGAAAGCGACAAACCAGCCATTCTAACATTCGACTTTATGGAAACACGTGCGACGTTACCCGTACTAGAGAAGTTTGTTTGCGTTTGCGCAGCGCCCCTATAGTTCGTTGAGGTTCCCAATTACTTTGTAGTGCTTGAAATTTTGAGCACAAATAAAAACGACCTATAGTTAATATATGCCACAGTTATTATTCCGAAAAAAATGTTAGATTTTTTTAAAATTCAATTTATCTGACTCGAAAGTATTCCAATGTGGGCGCTAGATGGCGCGATAAGTTAGCTTAGTAATGTTTCTGTCTGGAAGAAAGGAAATCTCTCATTTTTGTCTGATTTTTTTAAATTATTTTGGCCAAATAGAAATAAGCGAATGGGGCCAAAAGTGAGACTGGAATCTTGTCTCTCATAAATCATCTAAAATCCTTTTATACGTAAATGTTTTGAAGCGAAAATGTGTACATTAGCAGAGAACCCCTGAATTTGAGCTATAGAAACTCTGCCTACCTACTAAGTTCCAACCCAAACAACGTTATTGGTTAAAACGTAACAGCGCGTATTTTGTCTTTTCATTGTGGAGCCAACGAGAGACCGCTTCCATTCTGAATATGGTTAGGTCTGCAATGATACGGTGACGCCAACTTCTGAGACAGTCCCTCAAGATGTAAAAGCCACGCCCAAGGAGAGATTTTTTGCGCCATCTATCGCAGAAGAGGAACCCTAGCACTAATTCAAAGACAGCCTTAAGTAACTAACACTAGGTCAAGATGGTATCCTAACAAGGCGAAAAGAATAATAGCTGGGCCTGGTGTAATAATAATAATTATTATTTTATTTTTTTCCTCGACAATCCTAAGTAGCTCAAACCGTGTCCAAGGAAGGGTTGAACAACTAAGAATTTCTAGCTCTGAAGAAAATGATTTTCTTAAAAACAAGAAATAAAACAAAAGTTGTTGGTTTAGATGTAAGTAATCAATACATCTGGTGGCGGATGGAACTTTTCGTTTTACAGTCATGCAAAAGTTTAAGACCATCTGTTGGCATTACGAGATTTGCCTGTATTACTCAGCTGCTGCCTGTATTACTCAACTTCCTGTCGGTGTTGCATCATCCTACAGCTGCAGCTGTTGATAGAGTTGTGGGAAGCGTCCGAGCGTCAGTTTGCTTCTGGTTTTCATGCTGAGAGGTTTTGTACGTATTTTCTATATATCGAAAAATGGGCAAAAAAGCGTCCTTAAGTGTTACACAGTGGGCACATATAGTGACTTTATATAATGAAGGATACTCCGAACGCGACATAAGCACAAAGATGAATATGAGCAAGACTGCTATTCATAATACGATCATGAAATATCGAGATACATGTGATTTTAGCGGTCGAGAGAGAAGTGAAAGTCCAAGGGAAACAACCCCACGTATAATGACAATACCATAAGGCGAATGGTTATGCGTTCTCCGAGGAGTTCGTGCAAGAAAATCAATGACTCTATACACACAAAAGGGTCTGATATTGGCATCAGCACTGTTTCTCGACGTCTCAGCAAAGATTTTGGATTTAAGTTTTATATACCTGCATTTAAACCTAGATTAACCTCTGTCATGAAAAAGAAGACTCCAGTTTACGAAGTGTCATCACTCGTGGCTGCTGAAAATTGGAGCCAAGTTCTCTTTTCCGATGAATCAATTGTTTGTCAATTTGAATTACGTGAAGTACATGTTCGACGACCAAAAGACAAAAGGTATGATGAAAAATACACCGTTAGCACCGTGAGACATCCAAAAGGTTTGATGAAAACATCCAAAGGTTTGAGACATCCAAAGGTTTGATGAGACATCCAAAGGACATCCAAAAGTTTGATGAGATATCCAAAGGACATCCAAAAGTTTGATGAGACATCCAAAGGTTTGATGAAAATTTTAACATCCAAAGGACATCCAAAGGTCTGATGAAAAAACACCGTTAGCACCGTGAGACATCCGCCTATAGTCAGATGATATGGGGTGCTACAGTATGTTGCCATCCGGTACTGCTTCATTATCTTTTTTGCCGACAGGCCCTACCATGACTGGTCCTTTATATGTAGAAATGTTACGCGAGAAGCTGTTAACTCATATGCAAGAGCATAGATGCAAAATCTTTATGCATGATGGTGCTCCATGCCACAGATCAAAGACAGTAAAGGACTACCTACAAAGGAAAAACATAACTGTGCTTGATTGGCACGGTAACAGTCCCGACCTAAACCCTATCGAAAATATGTGAACCATTTTAAAAGACAAGGTAACAGAAAAAACAGCCATCAAATTCCCATGCTTTGATTGTACGCGGTGCGTTGATGTAGTACGTGTTGGGCAAAGGCATTTCAAGTGACTACTGCAAATCTCTCATTGAAAGTATGCCACATCATATTCAGTCCATTATAAAAAACAAAGGTAGCCACACAAAGTGCTAATTTCAGTCTTTTTGTGTTCTAAAGCATGTGCGTATTCATCTGAGGCGTCATTTTTCAAATATCTCTGACTGGTAATCAGTTATTTCTTTGAAATTTGTTTTAACAAATTGGCAGGTGGTCTTAAACTTTTGCAAATGACTGTAATTAGTGAATTTTGCCATCTGATTATTTTACAAGACAATCTTCGTTTTTGAGATGAAAATATTTTTTAATCCAGGAGCAAACTGCTAAACTTTCCAGTACAGGCCTTTCCCGAGCCCGGAATTTTTTACTTAAGGGATGAAGTCCTGGACCATGTACACCTCTAGCTTACGGTCACTAGCGATAAAAATTGCATGTTACGGAAAATCACAAATTGCGTACAAAACGTTTCTCATAATGGAAGATATCCAAGGCAAAAGGGATTTCCTAATTCAAATAATCAGAGCTGATATGCAGGAAAACATGATATAATTTTACTGCCTCTAGCGGAAAAGCTGTGCATTATTTAAAGAAAATAGGGACAGGATATTCTTCACGAGAAGGGTATCTTACCAGGCGAGGATTCCCCCCCCCCCCCCCCAAGGAACTTTTAGAATCAGAGACACTCTTGGAAATATAAATATACGCTGACATAATCTGGCGGCAGAACTGTAAGTTACAAAGTAAGAAAAGAAAAGTAGTAAAAATAAAAAAAAAATAGTAATGTTACAATTTTTAAAATTGTAACGTTACTTACACCAAAAGCTATGCGGTAGTGTTGGAACTTGGTTTTTGTAGAGGCAGCCCAGCCGCCGGCGATTGTTTATTGTTAGTGAGTGACGCAAGAACCGCAGCCGCGGTGCGCTGGTGGTTTTGCTTCTGGTTTGCCACGATGAGCTAGAAGGAGACGAAGTGCGAACAATAGATGCATAGTTGCGAAGTGAGAATTCAATAACGAGTTTATGCTATTTATTGTATTAACGTTTATGTGGGAGTGTGTGTCTTCGTATATCATTTCAGTGCCTATATGTGCGTAATGGAAAAAATGGTACTCAGCAATCTCATCCTCGTCGCCTCTCATTTTGTCGGAGCGACTCCTCAAAAAGGTAAAATTTGTACTAGTAAATAGATATTCGAAACAGGTAGAAAAATAGTTTTCCAAATATGACTGCAGAAGCAGAGATATCGAGAAAACGTTTTTGCATATGCTTTGCCTAATGATCAAACTGTGTGTTATTTAATAAGGAAAAGTTTACCAAGCTTTACCGCAGCGAATGACGTACAGCAAAAATAGAATTTCTTCAGGAAGATTTTTATTTCCTATTTTTCTCGATAATAATGAAAAATTCAAGAGTTTTTATCAAAATCCAAGAGTGTATGCAAAACATTTCACGAAGTGAATGGTATCCGTTGCTAAAATAATGTTTTAAATCGCTCTTTTAGAAGCAGATATATTGAAGGAAATTCGTCACTAATGGCTGCATACGCGGGTGCTCGTAGTTCTGTTTTCTGGAGTGGGCAAATGGAAATTGTAATTACGAATAACATACTATATTATCAAAGTATTCGGACACCACAATATTTTGGGACAAATGGCTTTATTATCGCGATAGGTAATTATTCAGTCCACGTTTTTCTTTTATAGCCTAGCGGTCAACGTTCGTGACCACCACGGAGAAACCTCAGGTTCGATTCCAGGCAGGTACGAACGTTCGAACCACTAAATCTCCGCCGTGAGTCGGATGGGCACGTTAAGCCGTTGGACCCGGGTACAGCCCCCCGGTAATAATTAAGGGCATCTTCCTCCCCTTTCTACCTCGTTTCCGTGTACTTTCCTATCGGGCACTCCAGCCTAAATCTCCTAGTTTCCTATTTCTAAGGGTTGTTTAAGACCTGGAGTCAGATACTTCCTTCCTAAAATCCTCTACATATGATCTGATCTAATCTGATCTTTTTTTATGCTTTCCAACCGTAGGCTGAAGAAGCGTATATGCTCCAGCTTTGCCCGTCTGTCTGTATGTCCTTCCGTCCGCAAGATAACTCGCTTAAAAAAAGTTCGATTTCGATGAAATTTTAGTATGGCAGGAGATAATTTGGGGACGAACCCTAATGAAAATGGGTGAAATGGGGTCAAAGGTCAAGACATAGGAGCGGGATCCATTCCATTGCCCTTATGCGTAATAACTTACGTAACAAGTTAGTAAAATCATGCAATGCATTAGTTATGATACGCTTTCCAACATATCAGAAATCATTACTCAAATTATTATTCAAGTTATGAGGACAGTGGCTGTCGAATAAATCTCGATGCTATGCCCTAACCTTTGACCCCATTTCGATGATATTCAGTAGAACTGGTTTAGTACACTTCCGGAACAACATGATGAAGTTTTGTCTCAATCGAAGCATTTTTGCGAAAGTTATGACGCATAAGGCCAATGGAATGGATCCCGCTTCTGTGTCCTAACCTTTGACCCCATTTCGCCCATTTTCAATATGATTCGTACCCAGGCAGGTCCCTACAACATACTAACATTTCATCCAAATCGAAACATTTTTACGTAAGTTGTGACGCATAATGGCGAAGGAAGTGATTCCGTTCCTATGTCCTGACCTTCGACCCCCATTTCGCCAATTTTTAATAGGGTTTGTCCCCAGGTGGTGACCTACCACATACTAAAATTTAATCGAAATCGAACCTTTTTTACGTTAGTTATGACGCATAAGAGCAGTGGAATGGATCCCGCTCCTATGTCCTGACATTTGACCCAATTTCATTCAATTTCAATAGGGTTCAGGTGTTCCCCTACCACATACTAAAATTTCATCGAAATCGAATGATTTTTACGCGAGTTATCGTGCGGACAAACATACGCACACAACGCGTGACGTAATGAGACAGATGGGAATCGCTACCATCTGCTCGCAAGAGTGTGACGTCGTAAAACTTTAATAGGATCCACACACAACGCATGACGTACTGAGACAGATGGCATGACCGCGCTCCAACATCTAATGGCTCGATGCCATGACACTACACTAAAAACGTGGTAATTCGGGGTGGTTATTTAACCCACTAAACGAATTTTCCTAAAATCGAGATCAAGCTAATTCGATTTCTAGTACCAGAAAACGGTAGGTTAACGATTTTCATTAAAATCCTTAGAGCCGTTTTCAAAATAAAATTTACATACATACAAGAATTGCTCCTTTAAGGTGGACGTCAAGTAAGTTTGCTTCCTGTACTTCGAATGGAAAAATTTCTGTACAGATTTTCTTCCCAATTGCGTTCTCAAGGATGAAAATTTGAACATCGATTAAAATATCTTCATTTTATAACTTGGAATACTTAATATTTTCTAAAAGATAACCATAATTATGCAGTCTAACATTTGTTTGTCTATTGACGTCATGAAAATACAGGTCGCGCCATCTTTTTTCTGGACAATTAATGCGTTCCCAAGGATGAAAATTTGAACATCGATTGAAATATATTCATTTTATAACTTGGAATACTTAATATTTTCTAAAACATAACCATAATTATGCAATCTAACATTTGTTTGTCTACTGACGTCATCAAAGTACAGGTCGCGCCATGCTTTTTCTGGTTTCAACACCACCAAAGAAAAAGTTATTGATTTTTAAGAAAATTATGGTTATGTTTTAGAAAATATTAAGTACTCCAAGTTATAATATGAAGTTATTTTAATCGATGTTCAAGTTTTCATCCTTGGGAACACATTAATTGTGAAGGAAATGTGTACAAAAGTTTTTTTTTTTTTTTTTTTTGATTGGAGGTTTAACGACCACCGTGAGCAACTCAATGGGCTATAAGCAGTCGCCCGTCCCTAATTTAGGGTCACTGGTTCAAGGGAAGGGAGAGAACCAGTGCCGTAAGACAAACACAACATCCATGCCTCACCGGGATTCGAACCCGGACCCCGTTCGAACGAATGATCAGAGGCCATCGCTTAGACCACTGCGCCACCGGGGCGGCCAAAAGTTTTTCCATTGGAAGTATAGGAAGCAAAATTACTTGACGTCCACCTTAATAATATGGGATAAGGCAGGGCTGTAGCTAGAGGTATTGGCGCCCGGGGCAAGCAGTAAAATTGGCGCACCCCTGCCCCAGTCCAACTGGAACAGTTGACGGTGTCAGATTTAATTATATACCTGTTTGCAGATATAGTACAATATTTGTATAATGAAAATATTTCGATTTTTATTGTTATTTGCAATTATTGTCCCGTATGTAATTTGTTAATTGTATGAAACAGTAACAAAATGTTAATTTTTTATATAAAATATTACTTATAATATAATTTTTTTTAAATAACTTGTATAGGTAATCCTATTCAATAACCTGTGGTGATTATATGAGTTTCAATAGGGATTGTAGAAGAAAGAAAAAACATTGTACATAGTTTGAATGAAGAATAATTTTCATTTATAATTAATTGCTACCTCGAGTGCTTATGAACAACTGGAAAAATATGTACAAGTAGCATTTGTTTAAAATTATGCTTAAGCCTTAACAGAAAGATTTTGTATTTACAAATGCACCTTTCGAGCTTTAATAGCAGCAAAACCATTTATTATCTGATCATATTAATATTTTTAGCAATATCTTTTTCTATTGACAGAATTGCCAGGTGCGTTAATCTGGTCACCATTTTATCCTTAAAGCATAACGAAGTTTAAATTTTATACATTTTTTTAATTACGCGAATAAATTGATTTCACATTTTTTTACATTTATAAAAAAATCTAAGTCTCGATGGCGCCCCCCTCCGGCTCGGCGCCCAGGGCGGCCGCCCCTGCTGCCCCCTCCCCCCATCGCTACGGCTCTGGATAAGGGCGATGGAATGGATCGCAATCCTATGTCCTGACCTTTAACCCCATTTCGTCCATTTTCAATAGGGTTCGTCCCCAGGTGGTCCCCTACTACATACTGAAATTTCATCGAAATCGAACCATTTTTACGCACCTTATGACGCATAAGGGCAATGGAATGCATCCCGCTCTTACGACCTGACCTTTGACCCCAATTAATCCATTTTGAATAGGGTATGTCCCCAGGCGATCCCCTACCACATAATAAAATTTCATTGAAATCGAACCATATTTACGCAAGTTATGATGCATAAGTGCAATGGAATGGATCCCGCTCCTACGTCGTGACCTTTGACCCCATTTGTCCCATTTTCTATAGGGTTCGTCCCCAGTGGTCCCCTACCACATGCTAAAATTTCATCGAAATCGAACCTTTTTTACGCCAGTTATCGTGCGGACGAACGGACGGACGGACAAAGCTGGATCATATACGCTTCTTCAAACTACGGTTGGAAAGCGTAAAAAAATGCTTCGATTGCGACAAAACTTTAACATGTTGTTCCGGAGGTATACTGAACCGGTTGTATTGAATTTCATCGAAATGGGGTCAAAGGTCAGGACACAGGAGCGAGATTTATTCCACAGCCATTATCCTCATAACTTGAGTAATGATTTCTGGTATGTAGGAAAGCGTATCATAATATGTACTAACTTGTCTTTTATGACAGAGGCAACACGTCGAGGCATAGTATCAACCAATTTCCGATAAATCTTGACAGGAATGGTTCGCCATTTGTCCTGCAAAGCTACGGCCAGGGTGCAAAACCAAGGCGGTCGTTGTGGTCCATTTCGTAACCGTCGCTCCAGTTCACCCCAGAGGTGTTTTATGCGAATATGATCTGGACTCTGCGCAGGCCAGTCTAACAATTCCACCTCATTTTCAAGAAACCAGTCCTGCACACGTCGTGCACTGTGACAGGGAGCTCGATCGTGTTGGAAGAGACAACGGTCATTTCCATAAAACTTCCACATTGTTGGTAGGGCAGAATTATCCAGAACGTCGAGGTACACTTCAGAGTTCATGGTTTGTGGTATAATAACCAACGGGCCAAGTCCCATCCACGAAAAACAACTCCATATTCCCAGGGCCGGATCAAGGCCTAAGTGGGCCCCTAGGCTATAACATCCGAGTGGGCTACCAAGGCTAAGACATCTGAGTGAGCCCCCAAAGAAGTTATGACGGAGAAACGTTATTAAGTCCGTTAAAACACGAAACTGTAGAAATATGCATGTGAGAATTAATACTTAAAGCATTCTACAAACTAATAACTATTTGCAGAATTTTCATAAAAAGCCACTATATTTTCAACTGTTCTCACAAAAACATGGGGCCGGTCCGGTAGCGAGATGTGGTCTAAGCGATGGCCTCTGATCATTCGTCCGAAAGGGGTCCGAGCAACCACTAACACTGAAATACGAATGGAAGGAACAAGAAATAAATAATTAACACGGAAATGTTGTAATTAAAAGGTAAGCAAATACGGGGAACCTAATTGGCCGAACCAGGTGAGCGTAACAATAGGTGCAACACTGTAGATGTCCTTCAGGCACAGGGGACCTGTCAAGTGGCACTTGATGTTACCTGCTGAATTTAAATTTGTAAGGTCCTGTGTTAGTACAGAGTGTTGATGTGTAATTTAAAGCTGGGGAGGTAGAATTAAAATTAAGAATTAGTTGATGCATGCAACGTCTGAGAAAGTGGACTGGAACATTATTATTTTTAATTTTCAGGTTTTTGGTAATGTTTTTAGTGTTAACATATTTTGGCAATGCGGTGAAACTGAGAAATAATGACGTTACGGTGTATATCATTAGAGACACCAGAAGACCAGTGGGCGAAGAATTTTACATCAAAATTAAAATCTTGTCTTTTATCGTAGAGGTCGATCCGAAAACCCATTTTTTTGTTTGATTAAAATGTCAAGGTCCGGAAAATTCACGTGATTGGATGTATTGTTAGCTTTTTCCAGGGATATTTATTTATTTTTTTAGTTTTTCCCAGGGATACTTTATTTTATTTTTCTACGTTCCTGCCTTCACAAAAAAAAAAAAAAAAAAAAAAAAAAAAAGTTCGATATTCCTTTGTCGTTGTTTCATAACTCTCCCTCTAATATACAGTATACATATATGTACTAGGGGTGTTCAAATGAAAAGGTACGAAACGTCATAAGAACATAACCATTAACATATTTGCCTATGCCGCTATGGGAGAACGTAACGACACATCTAGGGATGCGATTGGAGTCGCCGGCGTGGATCGGAGCATGCGCGGGCTCCCGCATGCGCAGGAGAGAGCAGAGGCTCTTATAAAGAGCGCCGTCCAAGGTCCACTACTTGTTGAATTCCTCCAGCACAGACGAACCATTTACTCCGATGTGTACTGTGAGACACTCCGAAGCCTACGCAGGTCCATCAAGAACAAAAGACCGGGGCTGCTCACTGAGGGTGTGGTTCTGCTCCATGATAACGCGCGTACACACGTCTCCAGGGTCACACACGTGGAACTGGCCAAGTTCCAGTGGGAGCAGCTTGACCATCCGCCCTACAGCCCGGACATGTCGTCCTGCGATTTCCATGTGTTTGGTCCCCTGAAAAAAATCTGAAAGGGAAGCACTTCCACTCGGACGACGAACTCAAAGACGCTGTGCAGGACTGGGTCTCGTCACGGCCACAGGAATTCTGGGAACAAGGAATCCTTCGGCTCGTTAATCAATAGGATCGTTGTGCTACGGCCTATAGTGTATACTTTGAATAAAGTCTTCATTTATACCCACAGTGTCGTTTCGTACCTTTTCATTGGAACACTCCTTGTATATATGTGTATATGTGCTGTAGACACAAACCTCCTGGGCTCCCATGGTAATGGTGGGCCCCGAGGCTATAGCCCCGGTAGATCACTTTTTATCCGGCCCTGTATATTCCCAGGTCTCCACACAGAATTAATAAGCTTTACATGAACTCTAATGGCAATGGGCTGGACATATTGCCAGAAAGATAGACCACCGATGAACAACCGAAATTTTAGACTGGATTCAAGGGACAGCAAAAGATCCAAAAGAGGACTACATTGGAGATGGGTGGATGAAATTCGAAAGCATGCGGGAGTGACATGGAGGAGACAGGCCCAAGACAGACAATTGTGGAAGAAATTTGGGGAGACCTTCATCCAGCAGTGGATTGATAATGGTTGTCATGATGATGATGATGATGATGATGATGATATGAACTTTTAACAATCCACCCATAATATCTACAACTCGACGTAAATAGATCTCGACAACTCCATTCAATGTTATCACTTTCCTTTTTTGTGACCCACTGTCAGCATTGCCGAATTATAAAATCTACTCGGGAAACTAGTGTGTCGTTCACAAGAAAACGTTTAATTAAATTTGCATAAGAGAACAGAAACTCAAAAGGAAGGCTATTTTTGGGGGGTTCAATGACCACCATGCGTTATTCGATGAGCTATATGCAGTCGCCTGTTCCTAATTTAGGGCCAGTGGTTCCAGGGAAGAGGAAACAGACAGTATCTTCTCGGATGAATGATTAGAAGCCAGCTTTTAGACCACTGCGCCACCGAGACGGCAAGGTTATCTAGAGGTACACGCCACAATCTACTTAAAAAGTATTCAATTTATAATAATATGTTTTCATAAATATAAAGGGGAGGTAACTCTCTCCGGCGAAACAGGTTTTCAGAAGAAAATGTATGAAAACAAACGAAAATTAAACTTGTTGGAAGCATTGTTATAGAAAATACGCATTTATCATAAAAAAGTACAAAATGCGGGCCTAGTCTCTAGAATTCCTTCGTCTCTATATCCAGAATTTCTTCAAGTTCATGCAGAGCCCACGCGCTCTGCAAGAACTTGAGCGCAACGAGCGTTCATGCACAGCACGTAGGTGTTATGCATGAACGCTTATTCTTTCTCTGTTTCGTATCATCTTGCACAAATTCATGCGGAACATGTTCGCAGTTGTAACACAGCTTTAGCTATCTTCCAATTGCTCTGTACCCAAGCTGATAGTCACTTTTTTTCAAGGACTTATTTGAGCATTGAAACAGTCTTGTCGTGGAGCTATAAAAAAAGTTGCTTGTCAGGACACTTTTGCTGTGCCTATGTTTTTCATTTCCCAAGGTGCCACGGTATTTGATGTTCTGTAATTTTTGTTTAAGTACAGCTGTGTCGCCCCTGTGGTGCGGTGGTTTAAGCGATGGCTTCTGATCATTCGCCCAACGGAGGTATCAGGGTTCGAATCCCAGGTAAGGCATGGATGTTGTGTTTGTCTTACGGCCACCCCGGTGGCTCAGTGATCTATGCGATGGCTTCTGATCATTCGCCCAACTGAGGTGTCAGGGTTCGAATCCCAGGTAAGGTATGGATGTTGTGTTTGTCTTACGACCGCCCCGGTGGCACAGTGATTTGAGCGATGGCTTCTGATCATTCGCCCAACGGAGTGGTCAGGGTTCGAATCCCAGGTAAGGCGTTGATGTTGTGTTTGTCTTACGGCCGCCCAGGTGGCTTAGTGATCTGAGCGATGGCTTCTGATCATTCGCCCAACGGAGGTGTCAGGGTTCGAATCCTAGGTAAGGCATGGATGTTGTCTTACGGCCACCCCGGTGGCACAGTGATATAAACGATGGCTTCTGATCATTCGCCTAACGGAGGGGGTCTGGGATTGAATGCCCGGTAAGGCATGGGTGTTTGTGTTTGTCTATCGGGGGTTTATTCGCTGAGTTCCTTGTTCACCTATGTACATTGCTGCCGTTGAAACACAAAATGTCTATACTGTATATACCTTCCTGTATACTGTGTGTCAATGTATCTGTCAACCAAGTGCAATAAATTATTTTTTTAAACCTCCAATAATAAAAAAAAAAGAAGAACTGAAACTTCAATTTAACAAACAAACTTCTCTTCCAGAATTGCGTAGTATGATAACTTCCACCATCTCCACGTACTGCTTCTTCTCAAACATTATACAACGTTCAGTTCTCATTGGACAGGTACACACGTCATACGTACCGACTTCAAGGTGTTACCAACCTTTCTCGTTCGAGAGAAAAGATATAACGTTAAGTCTGGGAAACACTAAAGAAGAATGAACTCAAATTGACATAGAGAAAGAAACTAGAAATGAAGGTTAAGTTAGAAGATACGTCACAGTTCATTAATGACATACGCCGCAGTGTCCTTAGTTTTTCTTTTGTGTGTGTGTGTGTGTGGGGGGTGATGGGGAAGGGGTACTTCCACAGAGAGTATCTGAGGTTATAGATGTCTATAGTTAGTCACTCGCAATGCTGCATCCAGAACTTGGCTCCAGTTGCGACGATTAGCCAGATGTCCACACCTCTAACACTCTGCCTCCGGGGCGGCATACAGCCTTTATTTATATAGGAACCACGCCCTCTTAATGCCTTTTTTTCAGTAAATCCTTCTAAATTAGCACCAACAAGAACGAAGGACGGTTACAGAATTACTGTTTAACGACATGGGCGCCCATAGCTTAGTTGTCAGGAGGGAGCAAACAGAAACTATAACTATGAATAACATGTACAAACTTTCCACTATGCCTTCCAGTTATCTAACCACACTCGGAACACATAAATTTAACTGGAAAACAGATGACCCCCCCCCCCCAAAAAAACCTACTTAAAAGTGAATCATAAATGAAAATAGACAGCTTGTTGGTACTATAAGGAGATTTCTTTGTTGTTATTTTAATATTTCCGGCCACTTGGGTCTCATGTTTCACGAAACCCCGGGAATCACTCAATTGGTCATCAATAAATAAAAAGTTCCTTCAAGACAAATTTCCATGAAAAATTTACTATAGATTATATCCATGTGCTGAGAGAACTAATTGAAAGAACCGGAGAATATGAACTCCCATTATGTATGCCTTTTATCGATTATGAAAAGGCTTCGGTTCAGTGAAAACATCAGCAATTACAATGGCTTTGAAATCCTACGGTATTGAAGATGCTTATTTTAGCATTATTAATAACATCTATGAAAATGCAAGTGCAAAAGTTCGGCTATTTGAGGGTGCAAGACCAATAAAAATTGGAAAGGGAGTGAGACAAGGTGACACCATATCTCCTAAACTCTTTAATACTACATTGCAAATTGCCTTTTCAATCATTGAACTGGGAAAACAAAGGGATAAAGATTAATGGAGATTATTTAATTCACCTTCATTTTGCCGACGACGTAGTCATTTTTTGCAACTGCCCCTACAGAGTTTGCAGAGTATGATCCAGGAACTTGCTGACAAGACTAAAGACGTGGGATTAAAAATGAACTAAGACAAAACTGATGTACAATGCTTTTACAAGAGATCAAGATTTATCGATTGATGGAGAAAAGCTGGAGATAACCGAGACCTACATTTACCATGGACAGCAGATATCAAGCAAAAGTCACATTGATGAAGAAATTAATCGACGTATAAAACTTGATTGGAGAGCTTTTAGAAGAAACAGTACAATTTTTAAGAACAATATGCCATTATGTCTTAAAAGAAAAGGGTTTAATTAATGCATCCCTTCAGTGCTTACATATGAAGCACAGACGTGGACCTTTACTACCAAAGACATATAAAGACTGCAGACAACTCAAAGTAGCATGGAGAGATGCACGCTTGGTGTAACCAGGAGAGATAAGAAGAGTAAGTCATGGATAAGAAAAATGACAAGAGTGGAAGTCATCATGATCAGAGTAAAATCCCTGATGTGGCAATGGGCTGGACATGTTGCTAGGATAACGGACCACCGAAATTTTAGACTGAATTCTAAAGGACAGAAAAAGACTCAGAAGAAGACCACATGGGAGATGAATGGATTAAATTCGGAAGCATGCGGGATTGACATGGAGACTGGCGCAAGGTAGACCGTTGTGGAAGTAACTTGAGAAGACCTTCATCTGGCAATGGATTGATAATGGTTGATGATGATGTATGTTATTCTCCAACATGAAGAGGGAAATTTCGTTGTTACTTTCTAAGGTGAATTTCCCCTTTTGCTACTGGAAATTCCCAATGCCTTTCCTATTTTAAGGCATACACACGCATACAAAATTTCTGTAGAAAAATTAGCAATCAGAATTTGTGTTATAACGAAAATCTGTGTAACATGTTTCAGGAATAGAAAGAGCATTATCCAATTTCCAGAAGAGGGCAAATGCCTCCTCTTGCTCTCCTATATGGGACCTCATGTTCAACTATAAATGCTTGTTCTGCTATTTCACGAAGAATCGCAACAGCCGACATTTTAAACACTTCTGGGCTTTTCAGAAATACCGATGACAGAACATTCTCATAGTAAGAAAACTGCCTTTGTATTCAACTATCCAAGTTATTGGCACTTTCCAGAGCAACAACTTTTCCGCATGTTTGTTTCATGTCTGTTCATTCACTGATTTATTATCCATTCAGGCTTCACAAACAGCTAAAAGTAGTTTGTAGTTCCAGGCTGTGATTCAATCATGTCTAATTTAGGATTGCTAGTTCTACTTATTTCGTCAAAACGGTGGTCGTTAAATCTGCAAACAAAACAGATTAAGGCCGCTCAAGTCGGAGCAGTAAAATGTGGTTTATATAAACAAGACGCATTCTGTTAGGAAGCCAACATTTATATGAACTTAATTGTTTATATTTTAATTCTGTTTCTCACGTTTTTATAGAGGGTGAGACTAAAGTTTTGCAATATTTGCATAAATGCATGTGCTGCTGTGGGTATGTCACGTGTTTAAACTAATTCAAGTAGCGCACTGCAATCGGTCGAAAGGGATACAAAGTGGTAGTCGTTGCTGTGAACAGCATTGCATGTTGTCATTCTGTTTGTGGTTGGGACGACTAAATGATGAAAAGCCACCACCGGCTAATTAGGGAGCTTTTGCTTTACGAGTTTAAACTCTGCCATAACGCTGGTCAAGCAACACGAAACGTTTGTCATGCGAAAGGGAAAGGTTCCGTGGATCACAGTACCGTAACCAGATGATTCAAGAAATTTCGCTCAGGTGACAGAAACCCCGACGAACAGCCAAGGTTCGCAGGCCGTGCGCCATGCCGCAGAGGCAAATCCGACAACCAGCAGGCGGAGACTATCAGGCGTGATGGCCATTTGACAGACCACCGTGTTTTGTAACCTTCAGGACCTCGGCAAGGTCTACAGTAGGGATGAGTTCAGGCTCAATTTTGGGAGCCCGGGCCCGGATTCTTGGAAAATTTTGCTTATCAAGGCTTTTTTTTTTTTTTTTGATCGGAGGTTTAACGACCACCGCGAGCAACTCAATGGGCTATAAGCAGTCGCCCGTCCCTAATATTTAGGGTCACTGGTTCCAGGGAAGGGAGAGAGCCAGTGCCGTAAGACAAACACAACATCCATGCCTCACCGGGATTCGAACCCGGACCCCTTACGGACGAATGATCAAAGGCCAGCGCCTTGGACCACTGCGCCACCGAGGCTGCCTATCAAGGCTTGCATTTAGCATTATACACTGGCCAAAGATATGGCCCAAGCAAGGATTACTTTTAAAATCATTAGCTTAAAAAGTTTAGTTCAGTTAATCCACTTGACAATATTAATATGTTTTTAGAAATACTACGCATAAAGCCAAATGTTCTAAAATGTGGATTTCAAAATAAATAAATAATGAACGTGCCCTTCGATCGTGTTAGGGGAATCAGTAATTTTGGTAAAAGCTGAAGAAAAAATTCATTCGTTATTTCTTTTTTATTTCTAAATTTACTTAATTTATGAATAAATTGCATTATAAAACGTACAACGCCGTACAGACAGTTGCAACTGTTTGAAGTTTTGACTCTAGAAAACTATTTCTTTGCAATATAATTTACATATATGCTAATTGGTAAAGGTAGTTGTGACGTGCCTGCCCCGCAGGACGCACAAGACATAAAGGCAGATAGCAGCGAGAACGAACGTCTGCGTAACTCAGTTGGCAGAGCGATTTGTTTCGGAGTAAGTGGACTCAGGTTCGATTACCGGCGTGGACCAAAAATGACGGAGAAATTTACTTCGTTATATACACTGCTGGCCACCCAAAATACAACACCAAGAAGGAATTGCAGGGCATATGCAAATCATGTGCGCCCGGCACGCCACCGAGAAGCACTATAAGAAGGGTGCACAGAAGGCGGGGTGTAAGTAGTGAAACTGGGTTATGCTGCCAGACCTGTGCGTAGGAAGCTTCCTGATGCCTCGTCGCAAAATACGGCAGTCGTTCCAGCACGTTTCGGAGTTCGACAGAGGACGAATAGTGGCTTATCGCGACAGCGGTTTATCGTACCGAGACATCGGCGCCCGTGTGGGACGACATCCAGCCACAGTGAGGCGAATATGGATTCGTTGGGTGCGGGAGGGACGGACGGACGGACCGACGTGAGCGACTGCCGCAGCAGCGGCACACCACCGAACGAGAGGACCGGCATGTTGTGCGGCGGGCATTGACGGCTCGCACCGCCACATCACGAACGTTAGCGCAGGAATTAGGGTGTGTTGCGCAACAACCTGTGTGAGCACGTACCGTTCGACGTCGTCTGCAGGAGCGGGGACTTGTCGCACGGCGCCCATTGCTCCGATTACCATTGACGTTACACCACCAGCTAGTGCGGCGGCAGTGGGCCGTTGAACACCGTACCTGGACTACGGAATGGCACGACATTGTCTTCTCCGGCGAATCCCGCTTCTGCCTGCAACACCACGATGGTCGGATCCGCGTGTGGCGGCACCGCGGCGAGAGACTGTATGACGCCATTATTTATCGCCATAGCGGTTCGTTGCCTGGCGTTATGATTTAGGGCGCAATTGGATGTGACACCCGCATCCCTCTGGTGCGCATCGCCGGTACACTCAACCAAGGTAAATAGATAGAACAGGTAGGTCCATAAGTCGATCGAGCGGTATTGGCTACTTGGTACCACACCCCTGTGACGCCAAAGGTGCACAGAATCCAAAGGATCGAAGTTTTCTGCTTAGCGTTTTATAAACTTTTGAGAACACTTTGGGATTAAAACAGTCAAGTCTTCTTATGACAAACTCTTAATTTAAATATTTCAGAATGTGTTCCACGGCATTAATGGGCAGTATCTTCAAATACATGGCAAAAAACTGTATTTCGATTTACAAAAGAAATCTAAATATATTGAAAAACTAAATGTTGAACAATCAGAATTTGCGCTTAGAAACTTTTCAAAGTCAAAAATAAAATCGCAAAAAAATTAAGTATTTAAGTAAACAGTATAAAAGATGCAATTCTGCCATTTATTATAAACCATGCAAATACTTTTGCCACTTTTTTTAAACTAAAGTTTAAGAGTTGTAAACGCTATGAAAGTTGATAAGTTTTGTGTTGGATTTTCAGGTATGTACATGAAATTTATAGCTGTTTTCAAACTTTTAGCTGGGCGTTGGGTGTTGAACATTAAAAAAAAAAAACATTTCATTCTGTGAACGCGTTATTAAAAAAAAAGAATATCAAGTACTAGAGTGTTATCTACAGATAGCTGCAAATAATGAAAAACATGAGTTTTACATTCCGAATAAAAAGAAATTCTAATGTTTATGTTAAGATGCTGTATGATATTATTTGTAACATTTAGCAACTGAACACATAGAACATACCTTTTTGAGATTGAAATACTTCTCAGTATGAGTTTGTTTTACTTTTATTGAGAACTTTTTGCCCACTGTTTATTTTTGTTATTTGTTTTTATATTTCTCACTTTCGTCATACAAGTATTAAGGAATTTAATTCTAATAAAAATCCTCAATTTTGCGTAAAGATGTACGATTTTTTCATCTACTTCTGGAAACACTTTTTTGAGTTCCAAAGACAAATGATTAACTATACCGTGATATTTTACAAGTTGTACTCCGTGGATTATCAAAAAAACAGTTTCGAATTTTTGTACAGTTTCCATGCAAGAGCTTGCAGGATGGGTAAGCCCACCTCTACTGATATGTTGGATCCAGTTATTAAGTTCCAGAGACTCCGGATTATCACATTTTAGCTGCGGATTCACAGAACGAAATGCCAAATAACCAGCTATGTATTGGAGAGCATCTTCTTCTGTTTCTGAACTCAAGGATGAAGTAGGATGATTGTGTTTTAATACGCTGCAAATTTTTTGTTTCATAAATTGATGATTTGTTGACAAAAATCCATTTTCAATTTTCTTAGCTTCTGATTCATCGGATGATGGTAGAAGTAATCCACGTAAGTATATGAAAGTCAAACATTTTATTCCCTCATCCCGTACGTTGGAATCACAGGACGGTTCTGGAAGCTGCCCGCTCAATAACAGTAATCTTAACCTGTATTTGAATTCGCACGGAATAGGGTGATCATATCCACATCCCATACCTTGAATTTGTGAAAATAAATTTTCAAGACAGTCCTGGACGGCAGGTTAGTATATATTTAATTCCTACATTTTGTAAATAAGCATATAAATTTTTTAAAGATACGATAGAAACAATGAAGCCCTGCTGGAATGGCAAAATATTTTTTTTTCCCAAGATGCGCATTTCCTCCACAGTTTCTTTCATTCTGTTCAATACTGCAACCTGTTCATATATATGTTTTGTCCATACCCCCTTTTTAATACGTTATCGTCAGAAGGGCAACGTGAATTCAGCACGTCAAACGCGTTATTCACTAATTCAATGAAATCTGCTGTTGGAGTTTCATTAGGAAATAAATATCTTATAGCTTTCGCAACATGCAAGGAAAATGTCTATGCAACAAACGCAACCTTCATCCTTTCTTCCTTTTTAACTAAAAGATGTTCTTTTCTGAAAACTTGTGACAAATTTTCAGGTCGCCTTTATCTTTTTCAACAAGCTGAAAAAGAACTTTGCTAGTGATTACTTCACCAGTTGGAAGTTTAATGCCTCTGTGCAAAAAATGATTCCTTAGCAGCTTCAGCAAATGTGGAACATCAGCAAACACAAAAATATTCCTGGAGTTATCCCAAGGATTAGGAAAGCTAGTTCTGTTAATGCTTATTTCTAATTCCTTCCACAAAGCCTGATTTCCGCCTCCTAAATCCGAAGTTAAACCAACCACTTGGAGTCCGATCTTTTCAATTTCCAAAATTATTTTTCCCAACAAATCTTTACTCATTTTACAGTCAAAGTCATAAAATACAGGCTGCTTCCATGAATTTGTTAAGCTACGTAACATTACAACTTGTACTGATTTACATGATCCCAAGATAGCACCTTCAGCATGATCGTATGAAATTTTCGCATAATACTCATCTCATCCATCACTATAATGCAAATTTTGTCAAACATGGAGCAAGTTTTTGCAAATTGGGCCAGTAGAACGAAAACATCCCGTAAGAGTCCTGGGGAAATTTTCATTCCAGACATCCAACGCTTCAAATGGGTCACACCAGGTAGTGGAACGTTTGTCTTATTTCTAATAAACTGTTTGCTTACGTTAAATATATAAAACTGTTTGCTTACGTTAACGTAAGCAAATCATCAGTTTTTGCTTACGTTAAAGCATACTTAAACAGCCGAAACCTCTGAGAGTTCAGTTGCTGCTGCAAGGAAATAAATATGGGAAATCATATCTGGTTATGATTTCAAAGACGTGTGATAAGTGAATCTGCTTTGTTTTATTGGATGATATTCAATAAATAAATTCCAAGCAAAAATGAGAAAGGTTACAAATAGAGGAAAGATAGAGTAACAACTGTTCACTGTGTACGTGGGACGTGCCGATGGTACTGATAAACGAAGCATTAATGTTACAGAAAAATGTAAAAAACGGAAATGTAAAAAATAAAAGTTTTAAGAATTTTCGCCACGAGCTTTACTTAATCCCTGCGTTTTAAATTCCTAGGTTCTAAGAATTACAGATCAGATACATAAGAACGTATATTTGTTTTATTTCTTCTTTACGTATTTTCTCATTCAATTAATGTTACATTTTTAATTTTTTTGTATTAACCTCTTTAAAAACCGCCAGTTTAAAACAATGAACCAAATATGGCGGTTTAACGAAGTTCGATTGTATATGAAAAATATTCTGAACCATGAACACTTTGAAGTTTCCAAAAGGGAAAAGATGTTCCCAAAGTGAAACAAGGACCATCCACCCCCAGATGGTTGTGACTCGAATTCGTTGTGTATGAGTTCCTGAGGCGACGAAACAGTTGTAATTCAGTCGAGTGTGGCCGTTACCTCCGATATCTTGAAGGCCTATCAAGTCGTGACGTCATTTTCAGTGACGTCACACCTCGTGGATCTACTGTTCAAAGAGTCAGTGTCTGCATTAACACGCTATGTCCACAGCGAAGCGCTTATTATACTCTGTGGCTATGCCTAACAGTGTGACCTGTGATTTTTATAGTTGTCCATGCTTGCGTGAAATTAATAGTGTTTCTTTCCTGTGGTTTGCCTCAACTAATATTTTAATAAGAATTTTTTATATACCGGTAATTGAATGAGAGAGGTATTTGATTATGCCACAACCGTGTTGCGATTCCGGAAGTTCATCTGTATGGATTTCCAAAAGACCAAGATTTGCGTTCTAAGTGGATTCGTGCCATTTAAAGGGATAACTTCACAGTTACACCACACAGTACGGTATGTACATAAAAAAAATTTTTTAATCGAATTTAAATACAAGAGCTTAGTTAATTAATTTGGTCAAGTATTTGGAAAATAAAGCATTTTAGCAAATGGATATTGCTGAGGTCAACTTTAAAAGTGCAGTAAATACAATATATATATTGTTGAGGTCTACTTTAAAAGTGCAGTAAATACAATATATATATATATACGTATATATAGTTTTCATTACAATTAGTTCAGATATTTTTTTATAACAGCTATAGTCTTTGAAAACATTCTCCTACGATCGTTCATTCCTGCTGCTTAAGTTATTGTTTGACAGCAACAACCAAAAAACATACAGGATCCGCAAATTGATTTTCAGATTTAAAAAACGGGAGCTACGACATCGTAAATACGTTAAGCATTTGCAGCGATATGTTACATTTGTGATGCAATTTTTCACTGTAATACCGAAATCCTAAAACAACAATCGTGACCATCGGAAATATGCTTCGATGAACCCAGGATCTCTCTCTCTCTCTCTCTCTCTCTCATGGGCTGAGACGATCCACCGCCAGCGACGTCACAAACCTGTGCGATGGCCTTCTCTTTCCGGGGGTCACGGTGTGGCAGGCCATATTCTAAAAATTGGCCTCAGGGAAGCTTTCGAGGCAGTTTTTGAAGTGCAGCGAGGCTAGATATTTATTGAAGGGAATGCGATTTAGGACAAAAGCGGCTCGTAATTTGTAAAATTAAAGTGTCGTCTAATGAATTTTCAAGTGCTCCTATTATTCCGATGTGCACGAAGGAGGAAAACATCCCAAGACTTTTTTGTGTGTTCTGAAATCGCAGGATGAAGAGTCAGTTGTTTCCCAAGACTGCGAGATAGATAGCTGGCAGTACCCTCTTATCGAAAAAATAATAAATTGAGGGAGAATTATTCGTGTGCAGTAACCCGGAGGATCAGCGGCAAAGTTATACCATGAGTTTGTGACGTATATTCCAAATTAACTTTCCTTTTTAGTTTCTTTCCCTATGTAAATCTTGAGTTTATTCTCAGTTATACTTCACACTTCACGTGATATTTTTTCTCTCAAACGAATACGTTTGGCAACATAATTGAGGTTGAATGAGCGTGACGTATGCCTGGTATGATAAGAACCAGAGATATAAACTACGAGTAAACTGTTGCTTGAAGAGCTGTGTGGTGTGTGGAGCGTTTAATGCGAAGTGCTATGTTATATTACGATGTGTTGGAGAAAGCCTTGAATAAAGCATCATTTCCGTAAGTTTGACTTCTGTTGTTTACATGTTTCGTCTGGCCGTTAAGGTTTAATTTAGGAACTATTTCATCTTATGGTTATGCTTTTAAAATAACGTAGAAATACGAAAAGACTATTTCGTTATAATGGCGCCCGAACTTCCCGGATGACCCTGCCGTTCAAGATCTCGCAATGGTGTGATGTTCTTTCCACACCGCGAGAGAAGAAAATAAGATAATCCTTTCTTCAGCGCTTCGAAAAATAAATGTGTGTGATGTTGCATTCCACACACTAGATTGACTGGGAGTTCACAAGTGCACGTTCTACAGCGGATGGCTGCCTGCAACGATTCATGGTCACGGCTGAATCGTGGGCCATGCCCCCGGCCCTCTTTCGAGGGAGGGGGAGATGTGACGTACCTGCCCCGCAGGACGCACACGACATAAAGGCAGATAGCAGCGAGAACGAACGTCTGCGTAGCTCAGTTGGTAGAGCAACTTGTTCCGGAATAAGTGGACTCGGGTTCGATCCCCGGCGTGGAACAAAAATGACGGAGAAATTTACTTCGTTATAAGTTCTATAGTACGAAGAGCTTCCCGCAGTACCATGGCCCAGAGAAACGATAGCTGACCGCTCTGGTCATACTACCTTGGATGATGTAGCACATTCGCGGAGAAGAAAAGCTCCAAAACAAGGAAGGTGTGGGAGAGTGTACACCCTCGTGTAGACCGTCACCACATGGACGTGGGTTTGCGTTGTGTAGTGCTAGCAGTCCAAAAGATCCGCAGGAAGACCGAAATGACCTGTTGGTGAGGAACGCCAAAGTGGAAAACATCCCGATGTCTAGTTTTTAGTGTTCCCGAAAGTGAGTGAAAAAACGATCAATGAGAAACCAGTTAATGGTTCATGGTGAATAGGTGGTGTAGCTGAGAGCTGTGCGTGATTATTGGTGTGTGCGCTTTTGTAGTATTTGTATTATCCATTCAAAGTAATGTAGTGCCGCCCCGGTGGCGCAGTGGTATAAGGCGTTGGCCTATGATCATTCGTCCGAAGGGGTCCGGGTTCGAATCCCGGTGAGGCATGGATGTTGTGTTTGTCTTACGGCACTGGCTCTCTCCTTCCCTGGAACCAGTGACCCTAAATTAGGGACGGGCGACTGCTTATAGCCCATTGAGTTGCTCACGGTGGTCGTTAAACCTCCAATCAAAAAAAAAAAAAAAAAAGTAATGTAGTTAATTATCAATTTATTATGTCAGCTGTTATCCAACGTGGAACCTATTGGACGATGGCGTCCTTTGCTTGTTTCTTTTATTTTCGTCGAACACCTGCTGGAAGTTTACATTTGTGAGTTTCGGTTCGTGTTTGCGTGGATGCCAACCAGCCAGCAGCTCGTTGCAGAGGATTATGGGATCACGACCCTGGACTAGTTGTGATGGCGTCGCTGTGATGTGTGGGAACTCGCTGTTTGTTGTTCATACAAAAAGAGCGCTAAAAGAGTATTATGATCTCCTAAAAGGATTCTCGATGGAATATAAACTATTTTGTGTTAAGTGCCAAATGGATATTAATTCACGAAGACTGTTTAAAACAGACTAAATAGAAAGCAAAAATACGCAATAGCTTAAAGTGCGGAATCCCTGTTGATCAGTTACTCATTCATTCTATGTTTAGTATTATCAGTGAACTTACATTAGCATTTTAGTTGTGTGATTATTCAAGAATAAATAACGATAAATTATTTCAAGAGTCTGTCGATTATGAAGATAGTTACCGTTGCAAACCATTTCTTAGTTTTAACGTATGGTAGTTCTTATACAGGGTGTTCGTTAACTGTTTTGACAAAAGAAGAGGGGTGATAGTACCCATCAAGACGAACAATATTTACAATGGAACCTAGGGTCGCATTCCACTCTGAGTGTCAGAAAAGAGTAAAGTTAGATGTCCAAGTTGAACTTTCAACAGTGCAAAGAAACAGAATTAACGACATCATAAGTTGCACAATCCCATTTATGGAGATCAGGGACAGACTCAAAGTAGATGCTCAAAGTGGCGGCCACGGGTGCCGTTGCACAATTCACACCGGCGAATGAAAGACCGGCGCAACCTCTCGAAGACTCCTGGTGTCGTGTTTATCCTGTCCGCTGCAACAGCGATTCTCGCGACGAGATCTTCCACGGAGTCCACAGGCGTCTCGTACACCAATGATTTCATGTGCCCCCAGAAGAAGAAGTCCAGTGGGTTTAAGTCCGGTGAGCATGGTGGCCATGCCACAGGTCAGCCACGTCCAATCCATCGTGCGAGATATGTGGCATTCAGAAAGTGTCTACTGCACCTTGATAAGCCAATCAGCTGCAACTGTCGATGCTGCGTCTTTTCTCTGGCAATTTGCATACGGTAAATGCTTGACGGTGATGTTCTGGCGATGTGCTACTTCTCCAGCACGAAAAAAATGAAGTCTGAGGTGACGACTTGTGCTTGTTGGACGTATTTCGAAGTTACTCTTTTCTGACACTCAGAGTGGAATGCGACCTTAGGTTCCATTGTAAATATTGTTCGTCTTGATGGGTACCATCACCCCTCTTCTTTTGTCAAAACAGTTTACGAACACCCTGTGTAGTACACATAGTACTCATTATTGGAACTCGAAGTACACAAAACTTAACTTATACCATCAGAACCAAAAGTAACCAGGATTGAGACAGAAGATAAACCGACCTGTGTTAGGACACGCAAATAACAGTTACAAAATTGCTGATTGGATAGTGCAATCTGTTAAAAATTGCCAATTTGGTCGTAGTGACCTGCCTAAAGCCATAATGCAACTTCATAAATTATGCAAATAGCAGTTTCCAAATTAAAATGTATTTTATATGCTGGCACAATCCCTGCATTCGATTCCCGGATGCTCTGGTCAAAGTAAAATTAAGTTTAAGTAAGTGCAGCCTTCGCGAGAGAACCTACGAACCTACCCAATCTTTTTCGAAGAATCACACTCGGTTCGTATCAGTATTTTTAGATGCATGCAATATGCAACCACTGCCCGAAATGATCCTTGTAAAAAGTAGGGTTGAATGAGAAATAATGACATCTGTTAAATTATTTCGTGTTGTGTTTATTTTGAATTTATATATCTATAGTGCCATCACAGTGTATAGTAAAACATAACTTCCATATCTGTTGTTTTTTTTCTGAGACAACTGATTTCTTTCAACATGACTTTTCCGAAAGTGCGGCGAAATTATAGTGTGGAGTCAAGCATAAACAAAAACAAACATGCACGTTGATAATAAAAACATTTTAAGGCACAACTGCGTTGATATGTCAAAAGTAAATAAAAAAAAAAAGCTGTACAGCAGAACTCACACTTTATGGACGGTACAGTTTTAGCGTAAATTGCAAGTGCTGTGATGCTGAAAATGGCCGTGATATATACACAAACACATACACAGAGGCATATGCTTTATCTGTTCGTATGCTAACAGTTCGTATTGACTGTAAACCTGATATTCTTTGCTTTGTTTTTTCTTGCAGTAATAATGTTTATGACGGGTAGATGACTTCACAAACGACGAAGTAAGAGTCCTTATCACTGATGTGCTAACTGGTAAGACTTCCCGAGTAATTTTCGTAACAGGAAATGTATGGCTGGTAAGTGATGGCTTCGCATTCCTAGAAATAAAAGAGATGCAGGAATTAGTACATAGTGTGGAAGAAATATTTTTCTCATAATACGTGTAAAATACGTCATGATAATTAACACAGCAATTAGACATCTCTGAATTGACTGTATTTACTGTTCTCCACGTAATATCAATCACATCAGAAAACTGGAAAATTTCTTCGCCCTGGAGCGGAAATAAAACCCGCATCTCCCGATTACCACAAATTAATTTCAAAGCACACGAAAAAATCCCACCTTCACGCTTTCTAAAAACGTAACCAGTATTTCGAGAGATTTTGTAATCCTATGGTGATTCATAAGTCTCCGTGCTTTATTGTGCATTTCAAAAACGATTACTACAACATAAATAACGAACCATATTCAGCAAAACACAAACCATTGTTCTCACCAATTCGTTGCTATCTATTGGAAAGTTGGCCCATGGAGGTGGAAAACTCTAGACAGATGTTTCCAACTTTCTATAATGTTTCAAATTCCTATCTCAAGAAGAAAGTTATATACTGAAAGAAAGTGGTGGCGATCAAAAGGAACTAGATCCGAACAATACCCTGGGTAATATAAAATGCCTATGTTCAAGGTATGCGGTTAGCGTTACCTTGCTGGGGGAGTACGTGAGACTTGCTGGTATCGCAAAGTGCACACGCGCCGGTCAAACTCAGTAGAGATCGGTAGTGATAGCGAGTCCATCGGAACCAATTCGAAGCTTATTATACCCGCAAAGTCCCACCAAACGCCCCACGTTACTTTCGTTTCAAACTGGCGTTGCTTTGGAACAAAATGCACTCGCTCGTGTTAAATCGGTTAAGCTTTTAGCTGTTCACATCACTGAAGTAGATTTATCACGGCAGATACGAATTATCGGGTCGAACCGTAATCCGGTAGATTCACGAAGGGTTTCACGTAGATGACCGTATGATACTTGACTTGCTCAATAGTCAGTTCATGAGGAACACCGGCAAACTCGAACGAGACCTCGTGAGTGCTTGCTTAGCATATGAGCTTCAACGGACTAGCCTATTTATAGAATGCTGCGATCTACCTATACTGAAGGTTTAGTTAAAATACACGCACCGCTGAATTCGAAACCTTAAACAGATGTACGTAAACGTCGCTTACACAGAGTATATGAAAAATACGTGGTCACGTGTATCACTATGTGATTTAGGCAACTATTTGAGATGCTGTTCGTCAGTAGTTGAAAAAATAAATCCATCGCACTTTCACGTTAAGCAACGCACAGCAACCGAAAAATTGTTATTCGGCCGCCGTCGAGGAATCGAACCCCGAATATCTCGATATCTAGCCGAGCGCGTTATCTTCGGAGTTCGATAAAGGGCTTATTGTGGTGCCTATCTCGCTGGAGCGACGATTTTGCAAAAAGAAAAGCTGACTGGTTTTTCGATAGATGAGATATCCGGTGTAATGGAAAAATTACCCACATTGCTTGTTTAAGAAACTGTGGTGATACAACAATCTCTCGGGAACGATATCGCAATCGTCTGAGAAGGCTCGTACAGAAAAACAGGACTTCTATGAAGTATAGTCTTATTTAACTTTCATTTTTAGTTACCTTTTTTATGCAAATTTGAGTTCATTCTCCTTTAGCGTTTTTCAAACTTAACGTTTTATCTTCTCTCTTGCAAAGCATCGTTGGCAACACCTTGAGGTCGGAGCGTATGACGTGTGTATGTGGGCGATGGGAACTGAACGTCATATAAGGTTTGAGCAGCAGCAGTGAGAGGAGATGGAAGTTATAATGCTAATTGTGGAAGAGACGTTGTCTAATTGAAGTTATTTGAAGGCTGTGTGTTATATTCTAGTGTGGTTGTTGGTTTCGTAACCAAGTGCTATTATTATTAACTCACGTTCGTTTGATTTAGATAGTAATATTAAAAAAGAGTTGTAGTTACGCCTTGTTGAGTGCCAGAGGACTAGTGGTTGAATAAAGACTAATCGTAAGTAACTTTTCCTCGACGTTCTCTTGAATGACTCCTGTTCCACTGTAGATGAAGTTTTTGAGAACTGATTTATGTAGTGTTCAGTCAGCTCTATCTGCACGAACATTACATTTCTTGTGAGCAGCAATTGACCTAAGCGTTCAATGAAGGCTGCTCCTGACCCACATCTCAGCGAATTATGCGCAGAGAAGAAGATATTCGGTATTGGCACTCAGTCGCATGCCTGTGCAGAGACCACTGATGACTCCTGCAAAGAACCGGAGAGTTTGTCTACAGTGGTGCCAGAAATACCGTGATTCGACACTGGAAAAGAGTCATGTGGTCCGACGAGTCCTATACGGAAACCACTGATTTCTGCGAAGAACCAGAAAGTTCATCTACAGTGGCGTAAAGAACACCTTGACTGGACACTGGAGAAAAAGTCATGTGGTCCGACGAGTCCTATACAGAAACCACTGATTTTTGTGAAGAACCGGAAAATTCATTTATAGTGACGTAAGGAACACCGTGACTGGACACTGGAGAAAAAGTCATTTGGTTCGACGAGTCCTATACGGAAACCACTAATTTCTGCTATGAACCGGAAAGTTCATTTATAGTGGCGTAAGGAACACCGTGACTGGACACTGGAAAAAAAGTCATGTGGTCCGACGATTCCTACACGGAAACCACTGATTTCTGCGAAGAACCGGAAAGTTTATCTACAGTGGTGCAAGGAACACCGTGACTGGACACTGAAAAAAGTCATGTGGTCCGACGAGTCCTTTACGGCAACCACTGATTTCTACCAAGAACCGGAAAGTTCATCTGCAGTGGTGCAAGGAACAGCGTGACTGGATACTGGAGAAAAAGTCATGTGGTCCGACGATTCCTACACGGAAACCACTGAGTTCTGCGAAGAACCGGAAAGTTCATCTACAGTGGTGTAAGGAACACCGTGACTGGACACTGAAAAAAAGTCAGGTGGTCCGACGAGTCCTTTACGGAAACCACTGATTTCTGCGAAGAACCGGAAAATTCATCTACAGCGGTGCAAGGAACAGCGTGACTGGACACTGGAGGAAAAAGTCATGTGGTCCGACGATTCCTACACGGAAACCACTGATTTCTGCGAAGAACCGTTAAGTTCATCTACAGTGGTGTAAGGAACACCGTGACTGGACACTGAAAAAAAGTCATGTGGTCCGACGAGTCCTATACGGAAACCACTGATTTCTGCGAAGAACCGGAAAGTTAATCTACAGTGGTGTCAGGAACATCGTGGCTGGACACTGGAAGACTGGAAAAAAGGTCATGTGGTCTGACGAGTCGTGGTACATATTGCTCTGTACCGACGGTAGGAAGAGAGTTCGGCCGAAGCCCCCGGAAGTAGTGGACCCAGGTTGCATTATAAACACTCTCAAGGTACTGGAGGTGGTGTCATGGTGTGGGACATATGCTGTTGATGTGGAATAGATTCCCTGATATTGCTGGAAGGTCGGGTGTTTTCTAAGGATTGTATTAACATTGTTGCCGATCAAGCTCATACTGCAATGGTGACATTTTATCCAGCAGATGACAGCTGTTTCTTGAACAACAATGCCACTGATCCATCGCGCAAGATATGTCCAGCAGTGGTTCAGCGAACACGATACTGTTCCACCCTTCCCTGGCCACCACAAAGGCCAGATGTGTACCTCACTGAGAATGTATGGGACATGTTTGGAAAACAGATCCGGGAGCAAAGTCTTCTTCAGTCAAATCTGAGTCAGTTAAAGGACTGTCTGGTGAACGCCTGATATGCTGTAGATGTAGATGCATTGCCTTGTGGAATCTATGCCAAACCGCATACGTGCAGTAATTCGGGCTAAAGGAAGTCCAACCCGGTATTGAACAGAAGTTTCGAATTCAGTGGCCGGTATGTATTTCTTCAACACTGCTTGGGAGGCGTATGCTTCGCCGTTGCATCTGGTGTATAAATAGAAGAGACGAATCCTCAATGTACCTTCAGTAATTTTTTCCCCGGAAAGTGGCAGCACCAAGCTCACTGTTATGTCAACTTAAACATGTTCGTCTTTACTCCCGAGCAGCACACGAAGCGTTATATTAATTTTCTATCTACTGCCTTTGACGGGCTAAGCAGATGTGTTAGACTACGTGATCGACGAAGAACTATGTCATGTTCGCTGTTTCCACAAACTTGATCTTCTTAACAGCGAAAAAAAATTACGACGATATTCGCCCTGTTTTTTTCCTTGTCTGTCAAATAAATATAAACTAATACAAGTTTTGAAGATGACAATCCGATTTTTGGCGTAAATGTGACAAGGATGGTGAGTCAGATAAAATCCGAAAACTTGAAAATTTTCATCGTCCTGGAGCGGGGCTTGAACCCGTGTCTCCCAGAAAACGCCCGGGTATGCTAACCACTACAAACTTGGTCGTTCTGGGTGGTGTAGTGGTTAGCATACCCGGGCGTTTTCTGTGAGACACGGGTTCGAGTCCCACTCCAGGACGATGAAAATTTTCAAGTTTTCGGATTTTATCTGACTCACCATCCTTGTCACATTTACGCCAAAAATCGGATTGCCATCTTCAAAATTTGTATTATATGGCGTAATCCCGCATTTCTTTCATGAAATATAAACTAAAACTGTCGCACAACTCTTCCATGCTCCTATGCAGGGGTTTTTCCAAAAATTTAAAATTGGAAGGGGGAGTGGTTGCTGAGAAGGTTTGGTGGAGATTGGATTAAAAAAAAATTGTTGAAAGCTGAAAATTTTTTATAGTAAAATATTTAGGCTTCAAATCTAAGTTCAAAAATGGGGAAAACCTCAAGAAATGGAGAACTATTGTAGTTACGAATGGTTAAAAGCGGAAATCTTTCTCCAAAACTACACATGTTTATGTTGTTCTAGTGCTATTTTTATTATTTATCTCTCGCGTCTTAATACTTCCCTAAACAAGACTAAAGCAAAGAAGTATAAAAACATGGGCTGCTGAAACAGTAGCTATTGATATTAACAAGTCTTGTGCATGCTGAAGTGATTCAGAAGTATATCTGCAAAATCTGTCACAGAATAAAATTAAGAAGTACGTACATACGTTTTGTGGTTGCAATGACTGTCTTTAAACATAGCTTTTAAACAATAAAAAATAAAAAAATAAACATTAGAATGCCATAGACTTCAAATAAAAAAAATAAAAATACTGCATTATGGTAGAAGATACTTCAAGGTCAGGTTGAGGAATTCATGCAAATACTCACTACTAATGAAAACTAGGCTGTATGATAATGAAATGCAAATACTCACTGCTAATGAAAACTGGGCTATATATATGACAATGAAAAGTACTAAACATTAAAAATTAATTGTATGAAGGTAAGTCAAAAAGTAAGGTCAATGCTCTCGTTACGTAGGCAAACAGAGTTGCGGCACATTGCTATTTGGGGAGGGTAGGTCACGTGACCTCGACACGTGGCGGATGCAATCGCTAATCTTCTAACTGCAGTTACCCAGTTGTTGTAAAAGCGTAAACATGGCCACTCGTCTGTCGGAATGCTCCATCGTCGAGCAGAGAAGAATAGTGATATTTGTCTTGGCTGAAAGTGTGCAACCCGCTGAAATTCACCGTAAGATGCTTGTGCAATATGGGGAGGACAAGTGTATGAGACAAAGACATGTGTACAAAGTTGATAGAAAAGTTTCAAGCAGGTAGAACGAATATGTTTGATGAAGCTCGCTCGGGCCGTCCGTCGACCTCTCGCACAAAGGACCATCTGGATTGCATTGATGCGCTTATTAAAGAAGATCGCCGGATAACTCTGTCTGAGATCGTCCAAAAGGTAAACATTAGCTATGGTTCTGCATTCTCAATAGTGCATGACGATCTCGGATATTATAAAGTGTGTGCCTGGTGGTTGCCATGGCAGTTGTCTGATGCGCACAAGCAGCAGCGCCTGGAAGTTGGCAGAAATCTTTTGCAGTCAGATCCCAGTATTCTGGAGAGGATTGTCACTGGAGAAGAAAAATGGGTACATCATTACGACCCCGAGAGCAAAAGGCAAAGCATGGAACGGAAACATCCCAGCTCCCCATGCAAAAAGAAGTTTAAGGTTGTCTCGTCGAGACGAAAATTAATGCTGAATCTCTTTTTTGACATGAAAGGACACATCGTTGAACACTATAAAGGGGAGGGTGACTCAATTAACAGTCGGTCATATTGTGACTTGCTGAAAGGCAAATTGAAACCAGCAATTCGCACAAAACGACAGGGAATGTTATAAAAAAAGTGCTGTTGCTGTACGACAACGCTCGTCCACATACGGCATTGGCAAATCAACAAACAATTACCGAGTTGAAGTTTGAGGTGTTACCACATCCTGCTTACAGCCCCGATCTGGCGCCGTACGACTTTCATGTCTTCGTGCTTCTGAAAGACGCTCTGCGAGGCCGCCGTTTTGAAAGTGATATCCAGGTACAGGAAGCGGTGCATTCGTGGCTGCAGGAACAATCCAAAATATTCTTCCCTGCAGGAATCCAGAAGCTTGTAGACAGATATAAAATATGCGTTGAACGACAGGGGAACTATTTGAGAAATAAGGTAGTTGTTATCTGTATGCCTCTTAGTTTCTTTAATATACGACAACACTGACCTTACTTTTTGATTTACCCTCGTATATATACAAATATGTGTATGTGTTTCACGTCTTCAGATGGAGGGGTGTTGAGACTTTTTATGGGGCGGTGCAGGAGCTTATTTAGAGGGAGGGGGGGGGGGCAGGAAGGCCTTGCCCTCCGAAAGTGTTTCATCTTTTAAAGTTTTTGGTTAAAATGTGACTTACATTAAAAAAATGTCTTAATATAATAAAAAGGAATTTACTTACATTAGAAAAAAAAAGCCTTACATTTTTCTTCTATTTTTCGTTAACTTTAATTTTATTCTGGTGGAATTCAAAAACTTCCATTTTTCGTTGCCTCCCCCCCCCCCTTCCCCCGAAAAATCTATATACACCCTTGGTGCGGTTTCTGTGGAAACTGGGAGATGGGTATTGGAAGAGTGTGTATAAAACCTGCTCCTGTGGTTTGCATGTGGACAGGAGAGTGTTTGGAATGCAATCAATGCAAGTACAGCTTTACGACGTTCTGCACAAAACTATTTAAAATACTGTACCTCAAAGAATCATTTATATTTGTAGGATTTGAAATATCTACGACAATACAATGTACAAAGGAAACAACATTGGCAAAGTTGTTTTAGTTTACAACAACATTTCTCTCCTAGAATTTCCAGCTTTATTAGAACTCCAAGATCATTGATACATAATTAATTTATCACATGAAATTTTAATACAGTTTTACTAAATATTATTAGCTTTGCTAGTTAAAATTGAGCTTTACAAATTGGATCTTCTACACGGTGTAAATAGCTATCAGTTGTTACTGCAATTCACCACCATAGCCTATGAAACATGATATAGTTGATTTTGAAGTTTGTTATTCAATAGAGATGTGTGCTCCATTAATAATTCCATGCAAGTCATGATAGCTGTTAAAGAATTCACATCTCGTATCGGAAGCCTCATAATAGCTGATTTAGACCTTCAACTTGTCTGTCTTTAACACCGCGACAGATCACGCAGTCACTTAATTATAAAGATGACCTCAATGCAAACAAAGACGACCAACTGAGATTGATGACATTATCAAAACTGTGGAACTAATGATGATAACCTGTATTTTCTGTAAAATAATGATATATTCGTACATATATAAATGGTTTAGGCTTAATACTCACGTGAGGTTAAACTTCGAAGTCTCCTGTTATGATATACGTATATTACTATAGTAATTCAGGAAAAAGAAAATGAGATTTGTAACTGACCTAATAAAAAATAAACTAGCAATGTTTCGAGGAGCATTTGAGGTGTTTTCGGCTACGCCTGAGTACAACTATATAAGTGACTGATGTATTCAAGATGTTAAACCCTTTCAGTGGCACTCCCGGAAAGTTTCCTTACAGTGGGAATAGTTCCGTTTCGTGGAAATTGTCCAAACGAACATCGCCTGGAAGTTTTCCGTTTAACTTCTTTTGATCGAATGTTTAACGACTACCGTGAGCAACTCAATGAGCTATAAGCAGTCACCCATTCCTAAATTAGGGACACTGGTTTCAGGGAAGGGAGAGCGTCAGTATCGTACGACAGCACAACCAAGATTCGAACCCAGACCCTTCCCGGACGGATAATCAGAAGCCAACGATTAGACCACTGTGCCAGCGGCGCGGGGGGGGGGGGGTTGACTCTAAATCCTTGAAATTTAAGAATTTAAGAAAAGTTTTGTAGAAAAATTGCCACTGAAATGGTAAATTTATCTTTTTTTACGCTTTCTAACCGTAGGTTGAAGAAGCGCATATTCTCCAGCTTTGTCCGTCCTCACGATAACTCGCGTAAAAATAGTTCTATTTCGATGAAAGTTTAGTATGTAATAGGCGACAACCTGGGGACGAACACTATTGAAAATGGACGAAATGGGGTCAAAGGTCGGGATCCATTCCATCGCCCTTATGCCTCATAACTTACGTGAAAATGCTTCTATTACGACAAAACGTTAGTATATGGAGGTATAATGAACCAATAGGTATAATGAACCAATTCTGTTGAATATCATCAAAATGGGGTCAAAGGTCAGGGCACAGGAGGGAGGTTAATTCCACAGCCATTATCCTCATAACTGGAGTAATGATTTCTGGTATGTTGGAAAGCGTATCATAATCAATGCATTGCATGATTCTACTAACTTGTTGATTTTTGAACAGCCCTTTTCTTCAGAACTAATAGTGTACGTCTGTGTTTCTCAACCTGTGGGGCGCAAAGAAAAGTGGAAATTGAAGGAAAAACTATTTATTGAAACAACATCAACAACAACAACAAAAAAAAAAAACATAAAATACTTTCTGTAACAGGTATCTCGAGGTATACCTGGAAGCACTACTCCGCCCCAAACTCGGAGGCAATTAATTTAAGAGCACCCGCAGCTCTCATCAGACGTTGCTCGGTTGGACTTGCAAGATTTCACGATACGGTAGGCGGGTGATGACGATCAGGAATTTGTAACGATGCATATTTTACGACGTGGACGATTGAGAGATACAGAGAGAGAGAGAGAGAGAGAGAGAGAGAGAGAGAGAGAGAGAGAGAGAGAGAGAGAGAGAGAGAGAGAGAGAGAGAGAGAGTGAGGGATAGAGAGATAGAGAGAGGATGAGGGAGAGAGAGTGAGAGAGAGAGAGAGAGAGAGAGAGAGAGAGAGAGAGAGAGTGAGGGATAGAGAGATAGAGAGAGGATGAGGGAGAGAGAGTGAGAGAGAGATGCAGAGAGAGAGAGAGTGACGGATAGAGAAATACAGAAAGAGAGAGTGAAAGGTAGAGAGATAGAGAGAGTGAGGGATAGAGAGATAGAGAGAGTGAAAGGTAGAGAGATAGAGAGAGTGAGGGATAGAGAGATAGAGAAAGTGAGGGATAGAGAGAGTGAGGTATAGAGAGATAGTGAATGAGGGATAGGGTGATCGAGAGAGATTGAGGGATAGATAGATACAGAGAGAGGGATAGATAGATACAGAGAGAGAGGCATAGATAGATACAGAGAGAGAGGGATAGATAGATACAGAGAGAGAGATTGAGAGAGTGAGGGATAGATAGATACAGAGAGAGAGAAGGATAGAGAGTGAGAGATAGACAAAGATAAAAACATACAGAGAAAGTGAGGGATAGAGAGAGAGAGAGAGTGAAAGGTAGAGAGAGTGAGGGATAGAGAGATAGAGAGAGTGAAAGGTAGAGAGATAGAGAGAGTGAGGTATAGAGAGATAGTGAATGAGGGATAGGGAGATCGAGAGAGATTGAGAGAGTGAGGGATAGATAGATAAAGAGAGAGAGAGAAGGATAGAGAGTGAGAGATAGACAAAGATAGAAACATACAGAGAAAGTGAGGGATAGAGTGATATAGAGAGAGATAGGGATAGAGAGAGATACAGAGAGAGAGTGAAGGATATATAGAGAGAGTGAGGGATAGAGAGATATAGAGAGACAGGTATAGAGAGATAGTGAGTGAAGGATAGAGAGATAGAAAGAGATTGATATATATATATATACAGAGAGAGAGAGTGTGAGGGATAGAGATAGATAGAGAGAGATGGAGAGTGACAGATAGAGAGATACAGAGAGAGAGAGTGAAGGATATATAGAGAGAGTGAGAGATAGAGAGAGAGACTGAGGTATAGAGATAGTAAGTGAAGGATAGAATGATAGAGAGAGATTGAGATATATATAGAGAGAGTGAGTGCTAGAGATAGATAGAGAGAGATGGAGAGTGACAGATAGAGAGATACACAGAGAAAGAGAGTGAGGGATAGAGAGTTACAGAGAGAGTGAGGGATAGAGAGATAGAGAAAGAGTGAGGTATAAAGAGGTAGTGAGTAAGGGATAGAGAAATTCAGAGAGAGTGAGGGATAGAGAGATAGAGAAAGAGTGAGGTATAAAGAGGTAGTGAGTAAGGGATAGAGAAATTCAGAGAGAGTGAGGGATAGAGAGTGATGTATAAGAGATAGTGAGTGAGGGATAGAGAGATTGAGAGATACAGAGAGACTGAGGGATAGAGAGATAGAGAGAGATGGAGAGTGAGAGATAAAGAGAGAGTGAGGAGAAGGAGAGATAGAGAGAGAGTGAGCAATAGAGAGATATTGCTAGATAGATAGATATATAGATAAACAGATAGATAGATAGAGATAGAGAGAGAGAGAGAGAGTCATCTGACAAGCGTGCCTCATCATGGACTAGGATTCGGACCTATCTTGTACGGCTGACCTGAAACGTCTCCCTCAGATTACTCGATCAGCGGGGCGGCTAAACAAAGATCGCACCAACTCGTGATGCACTTCCAAGTCTTCCGTTTCACTCCGTAATTTTCCGCCACCCCTTCACTATCATAAAGGAAATGAAAGCCAAGGAAAAGATAGAGTTGAAACCGAATTTCACTTCAGACTTTTAGAGTTCAGTGTTTTAAGCGAATCTGAACAAGGGTGTTGGTAATGGTGAAATAGGCAAGGTGAAGGCTTCTGTTTAAAATCCTAAGTGAAATGCCACTTAAAATATTAACATTTTGTGGGAATCATCTATCAAGCGTAAATCGAATTTTATAGTTTTTTATTTATTTATTTTGGAAATTTAAATCAGTAGGAGGTAGCACAAGAAACTACTAACATAATAAACGTTTTCATTCGCACGAGCCGACCGCTTTCGTTAATACAAAAATCAAACTAATTCTTTTCGGGAATTCGAGTCTTCCATGTTTTGTAAACTCAGAAGATTCCTTAAAATAATCATACGATATGGTATCGTCTATCCGCCTAATACTGTAACGTTCATCAACCACATAGTATACTCGGGGCAAAGCTAACCTGACAATGCAGTTAAAGCTACGGAGTGTGTATACTTCCACTGCAGAATATAGTCCAGTTTAAAAACTCCTGTTCAAGCTTGAACTAGGACCTAAAAAAGCAGATGGATACAAAGATGTTCTAAATATCGTACGAGCGTACATAAAAAAAAAAAAGATCCCAGTTTCTGTCGCGTTTCTAAAAAATACAAATATTCGCATTTTGGCGACGTCAGTAAACACAGGGGATGTTTACTGCGAGAGGGAGAGGGGAATTGTGCTAGCCGGAGGGTAAGGAGGAGATAATGGCTTCGCGATCACTAAGCTTGCTCCTTTCTTCGTGGCTACTGTTTTAAAATACTCATTCAGAAATCGTTTGCTTGGTGGTCGGCAAGGTTCAGAAGGAGTGGGGTTTGAAGGGGACATCGTGACGGAACGCGGGAAGTTTCCCTTTGTCTTGCCTTAAGTCACCCTTACGGGGAAGCGTCCACGACACATGGCACCCCCATTAGCGCACGGATAAATACTGAAACACAAGAGATATCTTGTCGGTAAATCGGTTTCACAGCATTAGCAATGTATAGTCAGGTTAGCTTTGCCACGAGTTATAAGAAGCAGTCGCTTCTGCGTCCGTCACGTTTTTTTTTTTTTGTTTTGTTTTTTTTTTATTGTAGGTTTAACGACCACCGTGAGCAAATCAATGGGCTATAAGCAGTCGCCCGTCCCTAATTTACGATCACTGGTTCCAGGGAAGGGAGACAGCCAGTGCCGTAAGACAAACACAACATCCATGCCTCACCGGGATTCGAACCCGGACCCCCCCCCTTTTTTTTTATTGGAGGTTTAACGACCACCGTGAGCAACTCAATGGGCTATAAGCAGTCGCCCATCCCTAATTTAGGGTCACTGGTTCCAGGGAAGGGAGAGAGCCAGAGCCGTAAGACAAACACAACATACATGCCTCACCGGGATTCGAACCCGGACCCCGTTCGGACGAATGATCAGAGGCCATCGCTTAGACCACTGCGCCACCGGGGCGGCCCCGGACCCTTCTTGGACGAAAGGTCATAAGCCAGCGATTAGACCACTACGCCACCGGGGTGGCCCGTACGTTTGCGGCCAAGTGTTGGAAACCGTAGCTTACACGGCTACTGGTACTTCGACTCCTCTTTTGAGGTAGAACAGGGTCTGTTCCCCGACCACTGATTGCCGGAGGAAGGCAAAACATTATATGGTTCATAAATCGCTCAGTCTGACAGGTCACTAAGACTGAAATTTCATTACAATTCCTTTAGAGTGCACATCGTTTCGCATGTTCCGCAATGGAATCATTGCAAGTCATTGAGACAAAAAAAAAATAGTAACCGTGTGCTTTATATAATTATTATCGACATAGCACAAAAAGAAAGAATCAGAATGGCTCGATAATGCGGAATTGCTCGTAAAAAAAGTGAAAAGTGTAACGGTAGAATGCCTTCAGTAGATAAGCTTGTTTTACAAGTAACAGATAATACTTGCCGGAAATGAAAGTTACTAAAAAAATTTACGAAATGTTCTAAAGAATTCGTGGTACTAAAAGAAGTCACAAAAACCTTAAGAAATGAGTAAAAAGAACAAAAAAGGATCAACCAAAAATATATAACTTTTAAACACGCCAGCGTTTTCTTATGAGTGTAAACGCTGCCAATCCGAAGACTGGGTAAATTATGAAGGAAAGTTAAAAATTTTGAAGCTTTTATATTTCAGCTAAAAACAAAGCACTTGCTGTCTGCGTAAGCTAACATTGCTGTCTGCGGTATGTGCACATCTGTTCTTGGATTGCGATAAGGTGCTGCAAAAGCTACGTTTTCGGCACCAACAGCAAAAGCTACTTCTTTGGCTGCCAGTTTTAGAAGCCGTAAGACATTTCTTATCAATATTCGAAAGTTTGGGTAATTCCTCGTCGTGATCCCACCCCCATTCATTACTTTTTTCGTTTTTTTTTTTTTTTTTTTTCATATGGCAAAGTAGACCAAATCTCATTTGCTTTTTTTCAGAAATCATGGGATTCTTGCTTCCTAGGCAACGCGACGCTGTCACCCCTCTCGATAGTGGATGAACCCACAGCTTGGCGAGAAGCAGGTGGACATCACTGCATTTAGTACGTAGACGGTAATTCGATGTCAGTATGGATAAACGTCGTGAGTCAACAGTGTTTGAAAGAGGGATGATAATGGGTGTCCGTCGCATGGGTCACTCTATCGCAGAGGTAGCACAGGAATTGCAGCATCCCCATTAGACAGTATCAAGAGTGCATACCCATTTCCGGAAAAACATCGCATCGTGGATAGCGCTGTGGGCGAGACAGGTGATGAATGAACATGGCCGTCGACGTTTATCTCACACAACATGAGAGCAACAGTGGAACAAATAATCGCCGATTTGAACGAGGAAGTTGCCAGAAATATATCCACAGACTATTAGGCGAGCGCAATAGGCTGTGGGAGTCGTCGATCCCTCAAAGTCAGTTTGCTAATGCCACATCACAGGACTGTACGTCTCAACTGGCAGACAAAATATCGGTACTGAGCCTTGAATGATTGGGAACGTGTCTCCTGCTCCGATGATTCCTGTTTGCACTTGTTTCGTGCAGACGGGAGGTGAGGATCTGGAATAAACTGCACGAAGCAATGGACCCGGCATGTCAACAAGGAATTGTTCAAGCTGGTGAAGGCTTAGTTATAGTCTGGGCCGAGTTCAATTGGAATAGGCTGGGACATGTGATGCGTCTAAATGCATCTTTGAACAGTCCACGCTAGGTGTCATACATCTTTGAACAGTCCACGCTAGGTGTCATACATCTTTGAACAGTCCACGGTAGGTGTCACACATCTTTAAACAGTCCACGCTAGGTGGGTGGAGCGGTCTCCCTTGTTAAATGTTTTTTTCTTCAGATCAAAATGGGGAGGCGTGGGAAAGTTGCTCTATCAAATTAACATCCTGAATATGAAATATCTTTGAAAAATACTAATATTTATATACTTCCACAACACCATTAAACATTTTAAAAGACCATAGAAATATTGTATTTTTCCCCAGTCTTTTTGAACTTCTAAAATTATGAAATTATTATTAATATCAATTTATACGAATGAATTTTGTGCATTTATCACAACCAAATGACAATATATATAATATATTTATAATATATACATATGTACGCCACATATTCGAGCACCTTTAGGGTACTACAAGTGGACCTCGAAGTTTTACAGGACCTATTGGTAAATCTCTAAAAGACTGTGAACATCTTCCAGTTGTGTTTTCTAAAAAGATGTATTGCACTCTTCCGAAAATTACCAACGAAAAAGAATTAAGCACGGACCAACTATATTTTTTGGAAATATGTGAAGCAATAAATTCTGGATCTTGTTCTGAAGGTCTGTCTAAGAGAAACCCAGGCAAAATAATGCATTCCACGTTGCTTACAAGGGGAAATAAAATTCTCAGACTTTACATTTCGTCGACTGCACTTTCTGAAAATTTATTGATTCTAGTAACTTCCGTAGTTAAGGTTTATGCACCTATGTGGATTGCAATTAAGACACAGTATCTTCGGAGCTAAGCATTTGTATCAAACCCTGATGTTGTCAAGGTATTTACCAAACTCATTGAAGGCGGTCGTCGAACAAGTAATTCAACAAAACGGGTTTTTCCGACATCCTGAAAATATCCTGATTGCCATGTTAGCTGATGACAGGGAGAACATAAAAGTTTTGACATTGCGCATAATTTTAAAAGCACGCCAGGAAAAGAACTCTTCAAAGAGTATTCATACTTTTGAGATTCCTAAGTTCAACTCTGAAGCTACTGACTACATTGATATCCTACATTGGGCTAAAGTGACAGTCACGGAACTATTCTTAACTCTTAACCAAACATTTAGATAACCAAGTTTTTTCAGGGTGTATCCTGAATCCCAAAACTACAGATAACATCATTTTACCACATATCAAGCTATTCCCTTTTCATATACACAAGCTAATGAAAGGTGCGTAAAACTAATAACGAAAGCTTCCCCTGCTGTTCGTGGACTTTCTAGATGGGATGGATTTATCAAAACGTGTTTAGTCTCTAGCAAAAAAATGCCAGTTTTTAACACCAAAATGCAATATAGACCATTGTAAGACTATATTTTACTGATTGCCAATATGCTTGTATAACCAACGTGATTGTACGTGATGTGATTGCCAATGTTATTGTGTGCGATGCAACTGTGATTGCAATGTAATGTGAGTGTGTTTTCTTTCATTATAATGCCCATCTTTATTAGACAATTTTGACTTATTTTTCAAAACTTTGGGGGCCTTGGGGCAGTATAAAGAAATTTAATTTATTATTAATTTTTTCATTACAGTTGTTATTGTGTGGTCTAAGAGCGACCTTCCCACACCGCCCAAAAAACGATTGAAAAAAAAAAAAAAAAAAAATTAGCTCCACCCTGTGGTGTCCTTCCTTGCAGACGATCAGTATCCGCTCACGGTCATCATGCACCCACAGGGTAGTGGACTTTTCCAGCAGGATAACGCGTCTCCCAACAGAACCGTGGCTACTAGAACTTAGTTAGAAGAGCATTCCAAAGAAGTTCCTAAACCTGGAATGGTCTTCCCGTTTATTGGATATGAACCCCGTGGAAAACCTGTAGGATGATGTGGAAAGGTCCATTTGAGCTTTGGATCTTCCACCCACGAAGGCGACGGAATCATGGACAGTAGTGCAGCAAGCATAAATAGAAAGATACCTGTGGAACATTTTCTTGACCTAGTGGACTGAACTGAATGTATCACTACCCTTATCCAGGAGAAAGGTGAGCTTACGTATTACTAGGTAGGTATCCCATAATTTCTGTCTGTTCAGTGCAATATAATCGTTTAAATGGGTTTTACATTTGAATCTTACGTTAAGTTTATCTTTAAGGTAAGCTTAGTTATTTATCTTCACAGTAAAAACCGGAGTACTTCGACTTGCTTGTGAACCTTACGTTAAGTTTAGCTTTAACATTTTAACGACCATGACCCAAAAATCTTGTATCACTCTAAATACCATAACGCCCGAAACTGTCTGTTGTTTCACTTCTTTGTTTAATAACAACAGTAATGATTGAGGGTGACTCCTGCTGATCTCTCATAGGTCGAGAAAATTTGAAGAACAAGCAAGGGTAGGAAATCTGACTCACTCTAGACAGGCGTTTCGAGCGGCTATGGCCGTTTGTACGTATGGGCGTTATGGTCGTTAAAGGGTTAAAGTAAGTTTAGTTATTTATCTTCACAGTAAAATCGGGGTACTTCGACTTGCTTGTGAACCTTACGTTAAGTTTAGCTTTAAGGTAAGCTTAGTTATTTATCTTCACAGTAAAAACCGGAGAACTTTGACTTGCTCGTTGCAGCTGAAAGTCTTAATCACACATAACATTTACTTTCAAATAATAGCCAGGTTTCAAAGGAGTACAAGATTCAACTTCACCAGTAGAAATGAACCACTTTGCTCGTAACAAAACACTGCTTCGAACTTCAACCAACATCTTCGTACAATATTCGTGATAATAAATACTCGCTGAATCTGCTCACTCGTTACAAGAATCTTATCGACTACATGTTGCTGGTACAAATATCGTTTAACATCTGCGCATTCGTTAATCTCTCTCTACATGAATACAGCTCGTTTAACATTTCGCTTTCGTGAATCGCTCTCTTCTAACATTGCACTCCGAGTTCTTATCTTAGAAGTATTTAAAAAAAATTGCTTGTCCTTTGACCTGCTGTCAGGATTGCCAACTTCAAATTCATCGGAAGGAATAATGTGTCATTAGGCCAGGAAAACATTTAACGAGAAGAAACCGAATTTACAGAGGAACTCAAAATGAAGGATAAATTATACTATACATTTTTTTTTTTTTTTTTTTTTTGAATTTCACGAGTCATTTTCCGCGATTCGTTTCCTGAATTAACGAAGCATATTCCTGACACCACCTTTTCCGCGAAATGACGGGGGAAAAATCCTGAATTTCACGAATTTTTTGGACGCCAGGAAATATCTGAGTTTTCAGAAACCTTTCAGCAATTCCTTTCGTATACTAACGGGAAAATTCTGTTCTCACGTTTTCCGTATCTATATGATAGAAAATTTCCTATAATGGGAACGATTCGAGAAAACACTTTAGGTCTGTTAACTATTAAATTTCAATCGTTAATGGGTGGAACTGATTTAAAAATTCCGTAGCGAGATAGGATATTGTGATTTACCCCATTTTGTGCACCAGCTATTGTACATTTATATTGCAAACCCGTTAGAAACTGAGTACTTAAATTATTGTACAGGTGATTGTGTAATGTCTATGTATCAGCATGTATCATGTCTACGTATCCCATTAAAACAAAAGCAATCATAGCAATCAAAGTAAATTTTGTATTTAGGAGTTTTGTGAAGTAATATACACTGGCGTGCAAAAATTAAGGACAAGACGGTGTTTCGAATGTAACGTCGTGCAGAAGTGCTCCACATCGACTCAAATCATACCATAAGATCCCCAAGATGTAAAAATATGGGACAAGTGAACAAAACCGTCCAAACAAGGAATCCAAAGGATACAAAGGCACTTTATTGAAAAGGTAGCTTCGAGCACAACTGGACAGAAGACAGAAACGTCCATGTGACAGGCGGCTGCCAAGAAAAATCCAGTCTTTAGTAGGGGATATGATCACCCCCGACTGCGTTGCAGGATTTACAACGTCTGTCCATGCTGAGGACGAGGTTGTTAAGGAGCTGTTGAGGCATCGCGGCCCATTCCTCTTGTAGCGCCAATCGCAGCTGCGGAATCGTTGCTGGCGGCTGGTGACGTGCTGAGCGTCTCCCGAGAACGTGTTCGTTTGGATTTTGGTCGGGCGACCTTGCGCGCCAATCCATGCGTTGAATATCTTCACTCTCCAACAGCTCTGTGACAGCCACTGTACGATGAGGTGTAGCATTGTCGTCCATGAAGAGGAACTCAGGACCCACAGCACCTCTAAACAGACGCACGTGAGGCAGGAGAACCTCGGTACAATAGCGGACACCAGTGACTGAACCTCCTTGGAAGATGTGGAGGTCAGTACGGCTACCAAGCATGATACCACCCCAAAGGAGAACTCCGCCACCTCCAAACCAGTCCCTTTCGATGATGTTGGAGGTGTGACTGCGTGTTCCCTGCTCTCTCCAGATGTGTATACATCCAGAATCGCTCGCCAGACTAAATCGGCTCTCGTCCGTAAAGAGAACTCGACCCCATTGCTGATGTATCCAGTTTTTGTGTTCCTGGCACCACAGAAACCGCCGTTTCCGATGAGCAGGCGTTAATGGCACACACCGTACTGGTCGTCGTGCAAATAGACCACCTTTGTGCAGCCTTCTGGCCACGGTAAAACGCGATAACGGACGTCCAGTTGTCTGTTGCAGGTGCCTTGCGATTTCTACCGCTGTCTGCCGTCTGCCTCTTCTCGCCTGTAGGACAATATACCGGTCATCCGCTGCCGTGGTTGCTCGTGGACGACCACTGCTAAACTCTCGGACAGCTGTTCCTGTCTTTTGAAATGCTCTCCACGCTCGTGAAACGATGCTGTGAGCGATCCCGAACTCCTCGGCCACACTAGTCACACTTCGACCATCTTCCAACTTCCCAATGACGCGACCTCGGGTAAAGTCATCCAGATGTCGTCTGTTGGCCATATCACACGGTGGCAGCAACTCGATGTCGTTCAAACCGGTGTACACCGTGCAATAGCTTTCACCGAATTGCTGAGCGTACACCGCCCGTGTGTTTTATACCCTACCGACCCCCCACGTCATGCTGCATATATGCGCAGGCCCTACCGTACCGGACCCTAGTCTATCTCCTGAGTGGCCTTTTGGTCCGTTCTACCTGCTCGTTCCGTTGTTATGGTAATTTCTCCTCTTCGTTCTTAATTTTTGCACACCAGTGTATAAAGCAGTACATTGCATCTGTTCTTAAAGTTAATTGAAAGGCATTGTCAGTTTAGAAATATCTCAAGTTCCAAAGCATTCTGTTGCTTCAAAAAACCACGATGAAAAAATACGTAATTCGTAAAAGTTCTCCTTCTACAGAAAAGATAAAATTGTTTGCAAACATATTCAGAAAGGTAATAAGCTCCAAATGTAAATAAAATGACTAATTCAGGTCACCGGTGGCCCTGTGATTAATATAGCTAGCGTCTAACTCTATGATGGTTGTGGGTTCGATCCCAGCCCCGACTTCCTAAGAACTACAGAGGGTGAGTCAAAAATTGTGCAATATTTGGATCACTTTATGTCTTCATACGTACCTTTACGACGAAAGCTGACTAGCATTCACAGTATAGGCCATCGTGTTGCACCGTCTTTAGCCATCTGTCTGCCAGTTCTTCGATTCTACAGAGGGTGAGTCGAAAGTTTTGCAATATTTGGATCACTTTATGTCTTCATACGTACCTTTACGACGAAAGCTGACTAGCATTCGAAGTATAGGCCATCGTGTTGCACCGTCTTTAGCCATCTGTCTGCCAGTTCTTCGATTCTACAGAGGGTGAGTCGAAAGTTTTGCAATATTTGGATCACTTTATGTCTTCATACGTACCTTTACGACGAAAGCTGACTAGCATTCAAAGTATAGGCCATCGTGTTGCACCGCCTTTAGCCATCTGTCTGCCAGTTCTCCGATTCTACAGATGGTGAGTCGAAAGTTTTGCAATATTTGGATCACTTTATGTCTTCATACGTACCTTTACGACGAAAGCTGACTAGCATTCAAAGTATAGGCCATCGTGTTGCACCGTCTTTAGCCATCTGTCTGCCAGTTCTTTGATTCTGCGGCGGTACCAGTTCTTGTCCTTCGAGGGAAAGAACTCCTTCACCCCAGCTGCCACCTCTTCCTGGTTGTTGAAGTGCCGCCCGGAAAGGAAGTGGGCCATGAACCGGAACAAGTAATATCCGACGGTGCAAGATCCGGATTATATGCTGGGTGTGGCATCAGTTCGATGCCCTCAAGTTCCTGTAGTTTTGCCCTGGTCTTTGACGTGGTATGAAGCCAACCGTTATCCTGCTGTAGGAGAGCACGCTATCTGTTCACCAGTGCCGGCTACTTCTCCTCCAAAACGGCATACATCCGCTTCAGCTGTTCAGAGTAGAGATTGGCGTTGATGGTTCGACCATCTAGAACAAATTCGTAATGTATTATCCCCTCGAAATTCCACCAGACGCAGAGCATCACCTTTTGCTCGAAGCACCAACGTTTGACAACAACAGGAAGCCGGCCCAGGCTCAACCACTGCTGTTGTGTGTTAGGATTACGGAAATAAACCCACTCTTCATCGCACGTAACAATTCTCTTGATGAAACATACATCACGAAGGCTTTCTAGGAGTTTCGTGCACACTTCCACTCGGCGGTTTGCTTCAGCCTGCGTCAGTTCGTGAGGGACAAGGTGGCAGCTCCTGTAGACCTTGCCGAAGTCCTGAAGGTGACGAACCACGGTGGTCTGTGATATGCCCAGCTCTCCTGATAATCTCCGAGTGCTGGTTGACGGATTTGCCTCTACGGCCTGGAGAACGGCCTCCGAATCCATGGTTCGCGGCCAACCTGACCTTTGCTGATCGTCGAGGTTTCTGTCACCTTAGCGAAAGTTTTTGAACCCTCTGGTGTTGGTGTTGTGGTCAACGAAACTTTTCCCTTTTGCGTGACAAATGTTTCGTGTTGCTTGAGCAGCGTTATGGCCGAGTTCAAATTCGTAAAGCAAAAGTTCCGTAATTAGCCGGATGCTGCTGTTCATCTTTTAGGCGTCCCAACCACAGACAGAATGATGACATGCATAGCTGTTCACGGGAACGACTACCACTTTATATCCCTTTCGGCTGACTGCAGTGCGCGACTTGAATTAGTTTAAACACGTGACATACGAGCCGCTGCACATGCGTTTACGTAAATATTGCAAAACTTTCGACTTACTCTCTGTAAATAAATATTCACCATTCCTCAGAGAGCACGCTAATGGCGATCCCGGGGTATTGGACCCTCCCTTATTAATAAGATAATCTATTCTACTGACTTTCTATCTCGCTCCCGCGTGACTTTCCTGTCGGGCACTCTCACCCAAATATCGTATCTTCCTACTTCTGACCGTAGTTTAAGTCCTGAATTCAGAAACGTTTTCCAAAATCCTTTACATAAATCTTTCTGAAATGACTAATTCCCCCGCATTGACGACCCCCCCCCCCCCCCCAGAATTTTTTTTATCACGCAATTGGAGTTTTACCTTGAACGTGAGTACGATTCAGGTGTCTCTTTGGCTCAGCGGTAAGACGCGCGGCTTCCGTTGAGCCAGCCCGATCGACCTCGGATCGAACCCCACCAGGGGCAAAGAATCCCACCTGGTGAAAGGGCTGACGATTCAGGGTCTTCGATTTTGCAAAATTTTCGTAAAAATGCAGAAAACCCCGAAACGTACTTTTCTGAAATAAACGTAATTACTGACAACGGAAAATCTGTAAAAATACGGAAATAAAAAAAAAAACGGGAATTTTAAAAAGGGAAATTCCGTTAAAACACGGACACATACGGGTAACTTTGCTACGTGTTATTTTCAGGAATTTTCCGTGAATTCACACCACATAATTTTAACAGTGTAGAGGTTTATGGGACAGCCACTACGAATAGCTTTTAAGGCGAAAGGTTGTGAACTTTCCTGTAATTTGGGGCCACTGGTGAGGGGAAGAGGGATAAGGAAGGACCAGTGTCGCGGGGAAGATGGGCCACCCACTCGCACGACTGTCCTGAAAACAGAATCTCTAACCACTTTACGACCGAGGAGGCCTTGAGTTCTAAGAATCAGTTTCGCTTTTTACGTTTGCCTGTATGTTATTTCCCCATTCATTTTCCCAGTCACTAAAATCACATTTCCTCCTTTTTGTCCTTTGAGAAAAATTCTTCATTGTCACTCTACGACGCTGACACAGCAAAACAACTTACTGCGGCATCGATTTCCCGATGTTTTAACTGCACAGCGATTAAAATTTCCGATTTTTCTGTACCGGTTATGATCCTTGGCGAAAACAGGGGCACAGATCAAATCATATGTAGAGGATTTTAGGAAGGGAGAGTCTGACCCTAGGTCTTAAACAAGCCTTAGAAATCGGAAACTAGGAGATTTGGGCTAGAGTGCCCGATAGGAAAGTGACACGCAAGCGAGGTAGAAAGACGCCCTTATCTATTACCGGGGGGCCAGTACCCGGGGCCCGACGGCTTAACGTGCCGATCCGACGCACGGCGGTTATTTAGTGGTCCGAGCGTTCGTACATGCCAGGGATGGAACCCGAGGTCTTCTCCGTGGCAATCACGAACGCTGACCACTAGGCCACCCGCGGCCCAAAACCGGGTCACAAAAATGTTGCACTTTTGTTCATCAAAAATTTGCTCACAATAAATTGGCTGTCTTTCTTTTTCAGATGTTTTAGAAAAGGAAGATCATTATCGGTATTTCATTTGCTTAACACTCCCCTTTTTTATCACAATAAAACACGTGATATTGTTTTGCATTTTTCTAGTTTCAAAGTTTCTGTCGCGTAGTAGAATGATTGAAGAAAATCAATTAGATATGTAAGTATTATAACGTACAACTTTTTTGCTGGTGGTGGAATTCGAAAACACGCCTCCTAGCTCTGAACCCAGTTACTCTCTCGATTGAACTACTCCAACCTTTGCTGACCTCTGCAACTTGTCGTTTTGACTATCGCATCACCTCAGTGGTAGGTACGTTACATATATCCCCTACTTAAGGAAGGCGGAGGTACGAAATAGCAGGTTTCAGGTCTGCCCCAAACCCTGCTTGAAGGATCTCACTGTAGAAAAAGGTGGAAGAAGCATCACACGCTTTTCGAAGCGTTGAAGACAGAATTCTAATTACAACATAGGTAATATAGCTGTCTTAGCACGATTAAAGTTATATCCAATGAATTAAAATAACTATGATACACTTAAAACCTCCAATTTTAAAAGTTTAATTTAAACTATCATTCAATAAAGGCATTAGATCTTTCGGACCCCCTTAGAGTCCACCCTCAGATGCATACACAATGAACTGGATCATCGTGAGTGAAGTAATATACACAGTCGAGTCACATTATTGTGACCACCTCTTACTTTTGACGCCAACACCGCGTAGCCAATGAAAGAAGGCACGTGTCGAAAGCTGGCTTGGAGGGTATATAAGGTGTGCCGTAGGCAGTCTCAAAACATATCACCCGTTGCTGTCATGGATAAAAGGAGCGATTTATCAGATTTTCAAAAAGGAATGATTATCGGCTTTCGGGACCAAGGGTGGCAGTTTGTGAACTATTAGCGTGCTGCTGTGGTTAAAGCGTATCGTGATTGGAGAAATGGCACCATTGCGAATAAGCGAAGTGGAAACTGCGGAGCACCACGTGCCATGGATGTTAGAGGTGAACGTCGGCTACGAAGGTGCGTGAGAGCCGATCGAAACACTACAGTGGAACAACTCACTGACCGAATGAACCAGGGGGATACCGGAAGTGTGTCTAAAATGACAGTTCAGCGAACCCTGCTGCTTATGCAGGCGGATGGCCACTGAGCCTGTGCCAACGAATGTGCATCGGCAGAAAAGGCTTACATTTGCACAGCAGTATCAGAACTGGACTTCCGCTGAGTGCAAAGGATTGCCTTCTCCAATGAGTCACATTTTCTGCTTCATCGGACAAATAGACGTTGGCGTATAAGGCGAGAAACATCGGAGAACAAACACTCTTCAACCATTTCTGGAAGTACATTAAATCGCAATACTTGCAATGTATTCCCGTGCCCTTTTCATTCGAGTTTTATACTCTACAAAAGAGTTCGCCTGAGTTTCTGTAAAATATGTCGGTCGCGGGATGGCCTAGTGGGCAACGTTCGTGACTGCCACGAAAAGAACCTCAGGTTCGATCCCAGGCAGGTACGAACGCTCGATCCACTAAATATCCGCCGTGCGTCGAATGGGCGCGTTAAGCCGTCCGACTTCGGGTACTGGCCTCCCGGTAATAAATAAGGACGTCTTTCTCCCCCTTTCTATACCTCGCTTTCGTGTCACTTTCCTATCGGGCACTCTAGCCCAAATCTCCTAGCTTCCTATTTCTAAGGGTTGTTTAAGACCTGGGGTCAGACACTCCCTTCCTAAAATCCTCTACATATGATCTGATCTGTAAAATATGTATCGTTAGCATTTGCCAATTATTTGTCTATTTTGCTTTTTTAGTTTAATTTTCACTTCTCTGATTTACTTTAATAAAAATCGACGGAAACGATTCTATCTTTTGGGCTTTCGAGCAGAGAGCTCTTCAAAATGTTCTGCTTTCCAGTTTGGAGAACAGTGAGCTTCCTTTAATTGTTGATAATTTTTCTTTAAACAAAACTTCTTTTTCTAACATCATACATAGAAAACTATCTTTTCATTTGCTACAGTGTGAATTGCGGCCACATTTTCTTTCAAATGTCCCTTTTTCGGAGTAAGATTTGTAAGCCTATCCAAATCATTTTTCAATATTTTTCTTCTATTTTTTCTTTCATTTTATTTTTTTTTCTTTCCAGAGTTTAATATTGAATGTAGTTCATCATATCGTTCAGTAGTTCATCATATCGTCTAGTATATAGTCTATGTATCGTACACAAATAAATGTATATACTCTCGAATGAACTGATTACTGCAAATCTTAGCTTTATGTCTTAAAAATATCCGATCTGCAACACCTGTGTTTATCCAATCTTTGTTCACCATTGGGTTGTTTCGGATGAAACAGTGAAAAAGTACGTTTTGCCCTTTTGTATTCCAGCTGGTATTTTGGTACGCAGAAACAACGCAAGAAACCATTGTACCAAAACGATTTATTACTTGAGAAATTTAGAATACAAAGAAAATTCGGTCTCAGAAAAATGAAAAAGAAAAACTTCCAGTGAAAAACTAATCCTATTGCAGCAAACGTAATTTGAGAAACAGCAGCCATTCAGATTTTGAGATGGGGAACTGACGAAAATGTCGCAAGCATTTCCATGACGTCACCGAGCAGCGCAGGCGAAGACCAACACAAAGCGATGAGCCAGGCTTTGTATCTGGAACTTTGGCCTATGATGCCTTAATTGACTGTTCAGCATGCTGGTTTTATTGCATGCAAAACGTATAAATTTACGCATTTCATTTGCATAGAAAAAATAATAATCAATGCGGTAGATGATGCTCAGAGTATTTTTTTTATACTACGAGATTACTAAAATAAAAAAAACACGTGCATTTACTAAAATGGCAAATTTTACTAGTTCACATAAAACAAATAAATTTCGAAAGATGTTAAATATGAAAAAATACCTATTTAATTTAGTATGTGTTCTAAATGATAATCAAAATGGACATTTACAATCACACTTATTTTGGGTGCAGGTGCATGGAAGCAGTGTTGTTGCAATGTTGGCGATTAATGAAGATTAAGAGTTACGTTCGTTCGCATACCACAAGGGAAGCGTCGAAAGACAACATGTGGAACAATATGGTATAGAATATTTTTTATCTTTTCACAACAGAGATTTAAACCACTTGAAATATAAAACATTTCCTAGAATGGGTTAGACACTCCTTCTCCGACACCTTCAGTCCGAAAGAAAATATTCAACCAATAACCAATGGTTCATTCCATATCTAATTCGAATGCAGGCCTCGACACACCCAAATATAACGGCATAATCGTGTGATAACTACACTGATACCAGTGAAATATACAGAACCAAAATGGATTTCATTTCAGCAATTGTAAGAAACAAAATTGGGAAGTCAAAATGCTTTTTTCGTATGCAGTTGCTATTATTTTAGGCTAGTGTGGAAAATAGTTAAAATTCCGATTCAGCCGTGCAATATGATGGTGACTGGTTCCTTACGTCATCACGCGTCGAAGTTAGAGGTTTTCCTAAATCGAAACAGGTTTCTATAGACGCTAAGAAGTATTCTTCAAATGGAATAAAAGTTAACTACATGCCTGAAGAAGTAGGTAACATTACTTTTAAACATTTTAGAATACCATTAGCACTACTTTTTTTAATAAAGAAGAGTGGAATTCCTGAATTACAACATGGAAGTTCGAATCTTTGCTAATCAAATTTTCAGAAATCATTTTTCGATGAAACATGATTTTATATTTTATTTAAGTTTATTAAGGATTCGCAGAAAAATAATGAGAAAAAAGAGGTTCAAATATATATAGGCAAAACAAGTGTTCGAAAACAGAAATATAGCTAAATTAAATAAGAAAAAATGACTGAAACAGGTCGGTTCTCTTAGGAATGTGATCAGTGCTGTATAGCTCTTGCTAATCACCAGAGCGAACTTAACAGATGTTCAACGTTCGATGCTTTTTCGCCCTTTTCAATTTTTTTTTCTTTTTCCAAAATGTAAAAGTTTGCTTTCAGGTAACGATCCTACTCCTCTATCGCCCAAGAGAAACTTTCGCTTTGTAATCTTTGCAACTCAACATGAATATTTAATCAAATGATGCAAATATCGTCAGAGGCGAGAGCGCAGATATAGCTTTAATCACACAGTAATGTTTAATTGGAGCCACGCGTTCGGGCTGAGAACCACAGCAAGATATTCTTGAAATTTAACCACAGCAGATGTTCTTGAAATTTAAAAAAATAATCGTTGCCACATTTCGGCGTTTTTGACAGGGGATGGCAAATTTCACCTTATCTACAATACAGTATAACCGTTCCCTCAAAATTGCTTATCTTTGGCCAACATCGCAACTAATGGCGCAGCGTAAATTCAGGGACCCACCATCAAAACATATTTAGAAAAAAAAAGTTACTTTCGACGCATTCCTCTCATCCCCCGAAAAACAAAATCACATCAGTAATCTTCAGGCCTTCAGTCGTCTGTTTACTATCTTTTTTTTTTTTTTTTTTTTTTGATTGAAGGTTTAACGACTACCGTGAGCAATGCAATGGGCTATAAGCAGTAGTGCGTCCCTAATTTAATAATTTAAGGCCACTGGTTCCAGGGAAGGGAGAGAGCCAGTGCCGTACGACAAATACAACATCCATGCCGCACCGGGATTCGAACCCGGACCCCTTTCGGACGAATAATCAGTAGCCATCACTTAGACCACGGCGGCCTTCGGTCCTTTCAAGGAAGAGGTTGTATCATGAGTATGCTTCCTTAACTCCCAAAAGGAATCACAGAAAATGATTTGTGAATATCAGAAAATGTTTTACAGTGTACTTTGCCAGTCTCCTTCCATTTTCCGTTCTTTATCCACAGCGAGGGGTCAATGAAATACAACCAGCTGGCCAACGCCACTACTCGGCGCTAGCAGACAATTGTAAAACAATTCTTCATTCATGGTATTTGGATCCAGAACAATATTTTTTATGTTTTTCATACAAAGATTTGGGGGAAACATGAAATTTTTGATGAAAAATAATCACGTGTCCAGAGTTCTAGGTTCCCTAAAATGGAAGTGCTGGACTGCAATAACGTACCCAGCGAGAGCTGCGCTTCGCCACTGATCACAACATAATTTCCGATGCTTGCTATCACGTGATAAGCATCCTCCTGTCTTGTCAATCCGTCTGTGTCTGTACTATAAATATCGTGTCTCCTGTCTCACAAATGGTTCTGCATCTTGCATACAATCTTGTTTCACATGGGTTTCTTCCGTTTCATACGTACATCATAATCATTGTCAACCATTATCAATCTACTGCTGGACGAAGGTCTCCCCAAATTTCTTCCACAACGGTCTGTCTTGTGCCAGTCTCCTTCATGTTACTCATGCATACTTTCGAATTTCATCCACCCATCTCACATGTGGTCTCCCTTGGAATCCAGTCTAAAATTTCAGCTGTCCATTGATGGTCTGTCGTTCTGGTAATGTGTCCAGCCCATTGCCATTTCAGGGATTTTACTCTGATCATGATGTCTTCCACTCTTGCCATTTTTCTGATCCACGAGTTCCTTTTCTTATCTCTTCTGGTCACACCAAGCATGCACCTCTCCATGCTGCTTTGAGTTGTCTGTAGTCTTTGTATATCTCTTTTAGTTAAGGTCCACGTCTCTGCACCATATGTAAGCGTACATACATATATATATCTAGGGCAATGTAAAAAGGAACTCAGCTACGCAGTATTCAAATACATAAAGGCCTTTCTTTAAGAACAATTGTGATGTATGTGTCATGGACAATGAAGCAGCGAGTTTTCTGCTAGCGCCGAGTAGCGGTGTTGGCCAGCTGGTTGTATTTCTATGGGTGCAAATACATCTAGTTCAACTATAGGAGAACAGCAGCGCCCGAGTAGGAAGATTTGGGTTCGAATCCAACTGCCGGTAAATGAAAGGTTGTACGGTGAACACTAAACAGTGAGCTTTGTGGGTCAATTCATTTACCATTTTTCTACGAGTCACAGATTTTCACACAAAAAAACAATAACAACAACAACCCTAGAACCTTTTTTGAGGATCTGGACGTCAGAGAAAAAAATTTGCAGATTAACTGAAGGGCGGATCCAGAATTTTCGTGAGGGAGAGGGCGGGGGCGCAGCGTAAAATTACCGTATGGAAATGGAAAATGCAAATCCCCATTTAGTTCCGAATGATGAAATCGATCGTTGATACCTTCTAATTAATTAACGAAAGTAATATACTTTTGTGTAATACTTTATTTCATGAAACAATATTCAATTTGTTATTAAAACCTAACAAATCGAAGCTTTTCTTTGGTTCCTGACGGGGGCGTCCTCCCCTCTGGATCCGCTCCTGGATTAATTAAGCATCAAACAAATCCAAGTGCGATTTAAAAAAAATTGTACTTTCGAATGGAAACACAAGCGCACATATAATATCGTTCATTTCGTTCATATTCGTAAAATATTCAAAGTTTTATCTCCTGCAATGCTTATGTATGGAATTTAATTGCAATTGCATTAAGCAAAACGTTGCAAATCAATAAATGCAATGAGCAATACATGTCTGTTTAAAAAGCGGCTTCATTACCTGAACGTTGTCCGTCAAGTTATGAATAAAGCAGCATCTGAAGCGAATAAAACTGAAGACAGAAATACGATTTTCTTGCTATACTGTCGATACATCGCACCTTAAAAATAAGAGATAAATACGAAATGGATTTAAACAAAAATGCATAATGGGAAAAGCTGCATTTTAAGTTAACATTCAGTGAAACTCAAACTTTATTATTTTGAGCTAAAACTATTCTTCGGATTTTTTGGGAGGGGAGGAACGGGGAGTGATCGTTAATGAGACCACCATGAGCAACTCTATAGGTTATAAAAGGCCACAGGTCCTTAATTTAGGGTAACTGGCTTCGAGGAGGGGACGTAGTCAGCGCTATCACACAACCACAGGACCGATGACTTAAAAAAAAAAAAAAAAAAAAAAAAAATTCCTCGCACGAATGGTCATTCATGGTCAGAAGCCAGCGCTCAGACCACTTGACAGAACATGATCTGCCTTCTACATTTACCTGAAAATAATTATCATAAAGGGTTGAAATATGCAAATAATTAGACTTTATGGGAATTATCAAAGTTAGGTACCTGTAGCTATGGTTAGAAAATAAATCTGAGACGTCTGCTTTTGTTTTCTCGTTGAATGAAACTAGCTTACGCAGACACCTTTATTTTATTTGCTTTATGGAAATAATCAGTTTAAATCTCCTGTTTAATAGAATTTTATTCTTAACGACGCTAGTAATAAATCAAACAAAAATAAAATATTGTATCATCTGCTAAATTATGAAAAACGAATCTAAAGGGAATGATTTCGATAGAGATTTTTATTCTTCCTCATTTATTTTGAATGCGCTGTCCCCCCCTCCCGTCCAACTTCTACGTTTATAGATAATATCATGGTTGTGGCTCTTCAGAGGTATCAGCACATTATTATTATTATTATAATTATTATTATTATTTTGTATTTCCTTCGAATTGCCAGCAATACAGTGACCCAGCATTTACATCTATATGTGTAGGTGAGCAAATATTTTGTCGATCGCTCATTTATTTAATTGACGTCAAAACTTTGAAATTCTCAAGAAAGTAAGTTCTTCCCGGGAACATTAATTATAACTTTTTATTGTCTATATTAAAGGAAAAAGAAACTACTTTTTAACTATTCAAAGCTAAATTTAAAAAATGCCCATTGTACTGTGAATCATGCGGTTTGCTTTTCATTACAAGTTTCTCCAAATTATTAATACCAAATTTTTTTTAGAACAAAGGGTTTCAATTGAATGACGTGTTATTGGAAATCAACTAACTAATGCTGCATATTTTGAACCTCACTACTTAAAAAGAAATTAAATTTTCTCGTGTTTCAGCTTCTTTTTCGTAACTATCTTTTTTTTTTTTTTTTTTTGATTGGAGGTTTAATGGCCACGGTGAGCAACTCAGTGGGCTATAAGTAGTCACCCGTCCCTAATTTAGGGTCACTGTTTCCAGGGAAGGGAGAGAGCTAGTGCCGTAAGACAAACACCACATCCATGCCTGACCGGGATTCGAACCAGGACCTCTTTCGGACGAATGATCAGAGGCCATCGCTTAGACCACTGCGCCACCGGGGGGCGGCACCATCTTTTCAGCGTGAAAAATCTTTTTTTACCTTTCAAAGGGTAATGTTTGCTTAGACAAAAATGGAATATACAAGTTAGAGGACTGCATTAGGTCAAATATTTTAACATTTCCTGTTGGATAAAAAAAATCCAAAAACATATCGGCTGGCAAAATGAGAATTGACTTGTGACGAAATCAGTTCCTTGTATTTCCCTTACATAATGATTCAAATTAGCAGATAAAATGAAACTAAATTTGATTTCGTAAAAGGATTAATTTCACTCGAAAAACAGTGGGGTTTATCGAAATACACCTAATTTTGAGAGACATTTCATTTAGAATTTTTAATAGAAAAGCTACAGTTTTACACTCTTCTCCATCATGTCCTTATTCCCATTCACTTAAAAAGACTAACTCTGAAATAAAAAATTGTTTTCACTTTGTGATCTTTTCTATTGGCTTTAATCGCCCTAAAGAAGACGTGGACGAGACGAAGGTAACAGAGATAGTGAAGCGAAAGGTACAGAAGTTCAGCACGAACTGAGCTCGTTCATTTGTTAGTTGAAATCATAGGACGGGTAGAGGAATTTATAACCCTTTCCCCAACATTTGATCAGACCTCTCCATAAAAAATCTCAATACCCTTCCACTTAAAAGTGTGTGGGAAACACACACACACACACACACACACACACACAGAGATGTACGTATAAATATATTTTCGGCAGCACATTTTATATATAATAAAATGTTTCACTAAAAATCATGTAGTGAAATATTCCAAGTTATATTTCACTCTTAAGTTTTCCACAGTTTACTCCTAAATATTTCACTATACACTTTTTTAAGCTTAGAAAAATGTGTTTCCATCCAAATATCCTCAATTTTTAACCCCCTCCCCAAACGTTTTCAGCACTTTCTCGATTTGAAACACCTTGATAAATCCCTGGACGGGCAATCTTAAACGGGGCAGGCCATAAACATCCAGTCTTCAGCTCGTCCGGTTTTCTCCAATTTAGCACCCGGTGCAGAGATCTAATTCTAATAATAATTGTTTGAATGCAAATGGTAAGAAGATCTTAATAAAAACTGTTTCAATAACCGTGCTGTTAGCAGTATAGCTATTAAGACTGCGGTTCTGCGTTCTGTCCCAGCCAATGACCTTTAGATTTGGCAATTCTTGCTACACTCCCTGAGTATAATAATAATAATAATAATAATAATAATAATAATAATTTGCCAGCATCGAAAAGCTCATGTGAACATCAAGCTGAGAAAGTCTTAGAAAATGATCAGGTCAAAATCTTGTGGGATTTTCGAATTCAAACTAATCGGCACACCTAGACTAGAACATAAGACACCAGATATAAGTCATAGATAATCGGAAAGTCTGGATAATTGATATGGCAATTTCTGGAGATACCAGAGTCGATGAAAGAAAAAAAAAACAAAAAAAAAAAAAAAAACGAAAAAAAAATATGACCAAATATAGGGCCATAGAAGTTACCCGATTATTGACTAAACACACAGCAGTAGTCCCCTTATTGTCATCAGGGCACTTGGAACAATTTCAAAAAAATTTATAATTCATTTCAGAAAATTTCAGTTCTCTGATATACCACCCACAGAACTGCACCCCCCCCCCCCCAGCTTTACTTGGAACATCATATATATTACGCGGATACTTAACTGATACCTAGGTCTCCGGTGGAAACTCTTATCAGCTCAACAACCCTAGTCAATGATAATTTTGTTGTTTATTTCGTTTGGCCTAGGCTGTGTTTCGTATACTGTATATTGAATAAAAGTGAATAATAATAATGAAACTACTCTTACCGTTCTTAGAGGATGCCAACTTTTCCTTTCTGTGTTCTCCTTGTTGACAAATTCCACATCTGATTCGAGGTAATCGTCCAATACATGAAAATCTTCCTCATCCTCGACATCATCATCGTCGTCGTCGTCCCGGGGCGTTGAGCGCATCGTCGCTGGCGAGGTCAAGGATTCTCCGTCGGCCGCGGCATTCTTCAACAGGTTCTGCAGTCCATTGATGTACTCGATCGCCCTGTGCAACGTCTTCACTTTGGAAAGTCGTTTGCTCCTGTTCTCGATGGGGACGCACTTGCGAAGACGGGCGAACGCGCCGTTGACCGCCTGGACGCGCCGCCGCTCCCTCGCGTTCCTCCTCGCCACCAGGTGGGGAGGCTTGTCTTTGTGAGGCACGTGCTTATAGCTCGACTTGTTCGATGTCTTACGGCTCGACCTTTTCTTACCCGTGAGAGGATTCTGAGGTTGATGCGGCGGAGGGTAGGAAAACGGGTGTAAAGAGTTCGAAGTCACGCTAGCGTGCTGAGGAGATCTTGAAGACACAGAGGGCATATCTTGGGTTGGATAATACGCCTTTAACTGATTCGGTGTGGAGGGATAATGTTCTATCCAAGGGACGGCAGGCAGTGAAGTGTGCGTGGTGAAAAAACACTTTGTGAGATCACCTGGTAGGGTCACAGATGTAGCTGGCGCCATCATCTTTTATAATACGGGGCAATATATATTCATAACCTCCTTTTGTGGTTCAGTATTAATCAGGTAAATAACTTCTTTTAAAAAAGCCTATTTTTCCTTTTCTCTATTTCACTTTCGTGCGAAATTTTCACTTGCAATAGACTTGCTCGCTCCATTACAGTTGAATTTTTCTCCAAAGCTCGGTGATGAAATCTTATTCTTAGAATAATATTTGCTTTTCAAGTCCCTTGTTAAAAAGACAAAATCGAATACTTTTAAATAAAAAACTTGAGTGATATCTCCATCAAGACTTCGGAGAAGAGTTAAAAAACATACCTTTCGGAAAATTAAAAATGTGCGTGATAGAGAATCTCTTGTTCTCACACCTTCAAAATTCAGTGTCCAAATATTCTAGCATGGTCCCTTAAGTGCATGTATCCAATTGTCTAAATAAAACTTTCGTAGATATTTTTGTGTCGGAAGCACTGATAAAATTCAGAGCAGCTTTGCGGTTACTTCTAGCGCTCTGTAACTCTACCTGAAAATTATTCTTCCAACCTTTGTTTTTATACTGTGGAAATCTCCGCGCACTTCCCCTAACTGGAGTACCGCCCATGAAGCGCCTGACGCCTTCACTCGTCAGTCACGCCGGACCAATCGCAGGTCACGCTAGCCACGTGCGTTGCAAGCGCCACGTGCTATTAGTCGGTGTTCTGCCACGTGCCTTGCGCGTGCTCCCACCCAGTGGTTATTAATTGGTTCATCGATAAGAAAACTTGAGGCTGTTGTGGGGGAGGGGGTGTCTAAATGAAATCAAATAATCCAGATACATGAGTGTGCGCACGAATGGGGAGGGGAATTGGCGGAAAGGGCAGCGATTGTTCAGCGGAATGTCTATCCTATCCGCAGTCTACTTTTTCGCAATGGAACAAAATTCACATCAATAAGTAAAACAATGCCTTCGAAAAAAAAAGTCGCAAATTGTTGTCATATAATGCCTTTGGAAATAACAAAAAATGCTTGCTATTTTATCACCACACATAATACATTGGGATTAACGCCACGATTGCACTTGCCCTACGAATTTCAATTAAAAATAATAATTTCACTTAGAAAACTTTCAGTGAAGTTACTTAGTCACTGACAGCGTAAGTGAGAGATTTGCAGAATAATTAAACTTACAGTGGATTTTTTTTTCATTCATTTTTATTGTGCAGCATTTATGCCTGCACTTTTGTGTACCTGTCAGTATAGTTGCACTTGTCTTAAATTGCACGTAAAACCTCTGATTACAATCAGTCTAGAGAAAAACAACAACAACAACAAAGAGACGAAGCTAACTCATATCGAAATTGCTTTTACAGAGCATATTAGCTGAATTGTGTCTGAGAAAACCCTTAATTCGAAAATCATCGAATAAGAAACTGGAGAGAGAGAGAGAGAGAGAGAGAGCGTGCGCGAAAGAGAAAAACAAGGGACAAAAAGGAAGAGCAGAAAGAAGGCAACGAATTAAAGAAATGAGAGAAGGAGAACGAAAGAAAGAAAAACGAGGGGGTGGGGAAAGGAAGAGCAAAATGAAGACAACAAGAGAAAGAGAAGGAAAGAAAGAAAGAAAATCGGCGGGAAAAAAAGGGAAGAGCAGAAAGAAGACAACGAGAGAAAGAAAGCGAAAGAGAAACGTAAGACAAAATAGCAGAAAGGAGAGAACGAGTGAGAGAGCGAAAGAGGAAGGAGAGAACGAGTGACGAGGAACAAAAGGAAGAGCAAAAGAAAACAACGAGAAAAAGAGATGAGAGAAGGATAGCGAAACAGAGAAAAACGAGGAACAGAAAGAAGACAACGACAGAAAGAGAAGGAAAGACAGAAAAAGAGATAAATGAAGTGAAGGTGAGTGAGGCGAAAGTTGTGCGGGATAAGGACAGTTGAGAGAGAGACGAAGACACATACACCAAAAAAAAAAAAAAAAAAAAAAAAAGAGGAAAAAGGCAGAGATTAAGAGAGAGAAAGAAGAAAAAGTGAGGGTTTGGGAGTGAGAGAGAAAGAGACAACGCTCCTGCGCGAGAAATTGTTTTAATGTACTCCACAACAGCCAGGGACGTATTTAAAGGGGCTAAGGGGCGTTTGCCCTCCTGAAAGTGCTTAATTTTTAAAATTTTTTTTTTAAATGTGACTTACATTAGAAAAAAAATACTCTAATTCAATAAAAGTGCATCAACTTACATTAGAAAAAAAAATGCATTATTTTTTTGTTGAATTTTTCATTAACTTTAATCTTGTCCTGATGGACTTCAGAAACTTCCTTTTTTTTTGTCGATCCCTGAAAAACAATTCGACATATGCGTCCCTGCAGCAACGTTCCGAGGAATCACGCTTATCATCAACACAACTTTATTCAATTCAAATGGCAGGCGACTGATAAACTTGCGTTGTAACGCAAAAATTTAAATATTCAGGTCTAAATTTAATATTTCTACAATGTTTTTATTTTTCCAACGCTTTTTTAGGAAAGGTATTATTAAAAAAAGGAGAAGCAGAAAATCTGTGTAAAAAAAAAAAAAAAAAAACAAGAAAATAAAAAAAGGAAAGAGAGAAAATGAGTGAGTACAAGAAATGTTAATGAGATTACGAGACATGGCGATTTCAAGATTTCGGTTCCTGTGATGTATGCTAAACCACAACTTACAAGAAATGATTTTTGAGTAGGAGCAAAGATAAGCAGCAACCATGAAATTAAGGTTCCAAAGAAGTAAATAGGTAAAAAAAAAAAAAATTAAAGAAAAGTTAATAGTTTAAAAATGCATAAAAATAAATGAGAAATAAAGTAGAATATACATTTTCATAGATAAACTTCGTACTTATGGATCAAAGACATGTATCTTAACTAAAAGTTATACAAAGAGTGCATATATATATATATATATATATATATAGTCTCCTCCATGTCACCCCTGCATACTTTCGAATTTCATCCACCCATCTCCCATGTGGTCTTCTTCTGGGTCTTTTCCTGTCCCTTGGAATCCAATCTAAAATTTCAGCTGTCCATCGATGATCTGTCCTTCTGGCAGTATGTCCAGCCCATTGCCATTTCAGGGATTTAACTCTGATCATGATGTCTTCCACTCTTGTCATTTTTCGAATCCACGAGTTCCTCTTCTTATCTCTCCTGGTTACACCAAGCATGCACCTCTCCATCCTGCTTTGAGTTGTCTGCAGCCTTTGTATGTCTCTTTTAGTTAAGGTCCACGTCTCTGCACCATACGTAAGCACTGGAAGGATGCATTGATCAAACACTTTTCTTTTAAGACATAATGGCATATTGCTCTTGAAAATTATGCTGTTTCTTCCAAAAGCTCTCCAGGCAAGTTTTGTACGCCGATTAATTTCTTCATCAATGTGACCCTCACTTGATATCTGCTGTCCAAGATAAACGTACGTGTCTGTTATCTCCAGCTTTTCTCCATCAATCGATAAATCTTCATTTCTTGTAAAAGCATTGAACATCACTTTTGTCTTCTGAAAGTTCATTTTTAATCCCACTTCTTTACTCTTGTCAGCAAGTTCCTGGATCATACTCTGCAGCTCTGATGGGGTAGTTGCAAAAATGACTACGTCATCAGCAAAACGAAGGTGAGTTAGATAATCTCCATTAATCTTTATCCCTTTGTTTTCCCAGCTCAGCGACTGAAAAACACCCTCCAATGTGGCATTAAAAAGCTTCGGAGATATGGTGTCACCTTGTCTCACTCCCTTTCCAATTTTTACGTGTGTTGTATTTTCAAACAGCCGAATCTTTGCACTTGCATTTTCATAGATGTTATTAATAATATTAATGTATGCATCTTCAATACCGCAGGTTTTCAGAGCCATTGTAACTGCTGATGGTTTCACCGAATCAAAGGCTTTTTCATAATCAATAAAAGCCATGCACAATGGAAGTTCATATTCCCTCGCTCTTTCAATTAGTTCTCTCAGTACGTGGATATGATCTATTGTGCTGTAGCCACTCCTGAATCCAGCTTGTTCTCTCGGTTGAGCCATGTCCAGTGTTGCCTTCAAGCGGTGTGAAAGCACTTTAGTGACGATTTTATAAACTACTGATAGGAGGCTGATAGGTCTGTAGTTTCCGAGATCCTCAATGCCACCTTTCTTATGTAGCAGGATCATTGTAGCGGTGTTCCAATCCTCAGGAATCTTTCCTTCATTAAGGCATCGAGTGAAAATTTGGGCGAGTACTGTTTCGATTTCTCCACTTGCTTCTTGTATGATGTCTACAGTAATTCCATCTTCTCCTGGAGCTTTTCCCCGCTTCATGTTCTTGATTGCATGTGCAACTTCTGCTGGAAGGACTGCAGGAACTCTGGTACTGGTATCTTTTATGATGTCTGGAGTGCATGTATCATCCCTTTCATATAATTTGGAGTAGAAATCTTTCACTCTTGTCAAAATTTCGCCTCTATTTCTTGTTACAGAACCATCTTCTTTTCTCAGTGCCATAATCTGTTTTCTTCCCTTACTGAGATGTCCCTTTGCTATCTTTAGGCTTTGGTTGTTTTCAATTGCTTTCCTCACTAGTTCACAGTTGAATTTTCTTACGTCTTCAGTGATACTTTTTCTTACTGTCTTGCATAGCTCTATATATTCCACTTTGGAAGTTACATCTTCTTTAGTTGTCCTCATCTCTCTTCTTTTTTGCATCAACATTTTCGTTTTTCCTGATAATTTATTTACATGCAACTTGTTCTTAGACCCAGCTAATTTTGTTGCTGTTTCCATAAGAGCTTTGGTTACTTTTCTGTTAACTTCAGAGATGTCCACTTCTTCCGATGTGAGGCCTTCTAAAGCAGAGAACCTGTTCTTCAGTTCCAACTTGAAGGTATTATGGTGTTTTTTAAGGTTGGTTATGTCAATAGATTTTGTTTGTCTTATGAGCTTGCCACGTTCAAGTTTAGTGTTGAGGTGCATCTTACATCTCACCAATCTATGGTCACTACCTGTGTTGAACTTGTTTAGCACACTGCAGTCTTCTATGACGAATTTTTTGTTACACATAATAAAATCAATTTCACTTGTCGTCCCATTTGGATGTCTCCATGTCCATTTCCTGTGTGGCTTTTTCTTGAAGAAGGAGTTCAAGATGAAAAACCCTTCTGCCTCTGCAAACTCAACGAGAGTATTTCCACGCTGGTTTCTGTTGCCGTGACCGAATTTACCTACTGAAGTTTCATTCTTTTGCCGTTGCCCTATTTTTGCATTGAAATCTCCCATAATTATTTTCAAGTGTTGCTTACCTTTATTATTTAGATGACAAATTTCCTCATAAAATTCTTCAATTTCTTCTTCAGGATGACTTGTGGTGGGTGCATAAGTTTGAATAATCTGAGCCTGGTATCTTTTCGAGAGTTGGATAACAAGTCGTGCAGCTCTGTCAGAGGAACTTTCAACTTCTACAACTTTATCCTTCATTTTCTTGTTTATTATAAATCCAACAGCACTAGTTCTGCCATTATCTGTCCCACGATAGTAGAAGAGGTGTCCACTTTTCAGTTCGATGAGATCTTCTCCTTTTCTCCTTACCTCACTTAGCCCGACGATGTCCCACTTGATCCTTTGTAGTTCCTCTTCCAATTCAAGAAGCCTTGAATCAGAAGATAGGGAGCGTCCGTTGTGCGTAGCCAAGGTCAGCATCAGATGGCAGTTTAGTCCGGTCCTCCGGGGATTCTTAGCACCCTCTGCCTTCATGTCGCACTGGCCGCAGCCTTGGCCAGGTACATTCCAGCTGCCGGAGACTGAGGGCCAAGATTTAAGTTGTGGAATCATTTTAGAGGGGTTTGGCCATAACTCACCACGCTATCCAAGCGGGTTGGTGAGTGTGGGATAGAATTTCCTCTAATCCCGATGGTATAGTTATACCGCTATTGGCGGTCGTCAGAGCCCTTTTAGTGGGAACAGGATGCACCACGAGAAGGCGGGGTTGACATTAGTCAAGGAGAGGCTGTGGTGTTACGCATCACCTGACCTTACATCCCTATATATATATATATATATATATTATCATCATCATCAACCATTATCAATCCACTGCTGGACGAAGGTCTCTGCAAGTTTACTCCAAAATGGTCTGCCTTGTGCCAGTCTCCTCCATGTCACTCCCGCATACTTTCGAATTTCATCCACCCATCGCCCATGTGGTCTTCTTCTGGGTCTTTTCCTGTCCCTTGGAATCCAATCTAAAATTTCGGCTGTCCATCGATGGTCTGTCCTTCTGGCAGTATGTCCAGCCCATTGCCATTTCAGGGATTTAACTCTGATCATGATGTCTTCCACTCTTGTCATTTTTCGGATCCACGTGTTCCTCTTCTTATCTCTCCTGGTTACACCAAGCATGCACCTCTCCATCCTGCTTTGAGTTGTCTGCAGCCTTTGTATGTCTCTTTTAGTTAAGGTCCACGTCTCTGCACCATACGTAAGGACTGGCAGGATGCATTGATCAAACACTTTTCTTTTAAGACATAATGGCATATTGCTCTTGAAAATTATGCTGTATATATATATATATATACTCACGGGCAATGAAAGTTGCGCACCAAGAAGGAAGCATCGGATTGAACTGAAATTTTATGGACGTAATGATACAGATGAATGATACGCATGATGGCAAAAACAGAGCTGCAGGGCAATTACATACAGAGCGGACAGGCATTATCCTGCTGGTATAGCGCTCCTGGAATCCCGGCCAGGAATGGGAGCACATGGAGCTGTAGGATGTCATCTACATACCGCTGGCCCGTCAATGATCCACTTACCACTACTAGAGCTGATCGGCTATCGTAGACAATGGCTCCCCAGACCATAATGCCTGCTGTGGGGAGGTGTGGCGCTCGATAGCGAGGTTGGGATTGTGCCGTTGACTCGGGGACCTCCACACCCGGACATGATGTTCAACTGTCCCCAAACAGAAGCGACATTCATCGCTAAACAATACAATTCGCCAGTCTGTGGCGTTCCACGTCGCTCTGGCCAGGCACCACTGCACACGGAGCCGGTGATGTTCCGGTGTTAATGGTACAACACGTAAGGGACTCTGGGATCTCAGATTCGCTTCCACGAAGCGTCGGGAAATGGTTCGTGGGCACACAGGAGCCGATACATCTACCTGTATAGTGGACCGGGTCCCCGTGGGATCCGTTCGTACCTGGCGCACAATCGTTCGATCCTCTGTACCGGTGGTCCTCCTGGTCCGTCCGGAGCCTCTCCGCCGTGTGGCAGTGCTGTTACATGTCCAATGCTCCCAACACAGTCGTACGGTATGGTCATAACGATTCACGTGGCGGGCTATACGGCGCACCACCCACCCTGTATTTTTCAGCACTCTCTCAAAGTCCGTACGTTGCGTAAATCGACGTCTCCGGCGCCTACTCGGCATTCTTGTCACTCTGTACTCTTGCTTACGTCGGCTGGTGCTTTTCGCTTTCATGGGGCATCGACTACACGCCGGTTTATAAGGCTGCCGGTTCGTGCTTGCAGCGCCACCACAGGTGTGTGCGGTCATGCGCACTAGCACCAAACGTGCATCATTTGAATACCAGCACGCACTCTAGCTATTTGCAAAGTTTCGCGGTTGTAGCATGTTTTCTTCTAGGTGCGCAAATTTCATTGTCAGTGAGTGTATATACACTGTAAAATTTTTTGAAATTCACGAGCCACTTTCTGTCATTTCTTTTGCGAATTAACGATGCGTATTTCTGATACAACCTTTTCCGTGAAATGACGGAAAGAAACCTGAATTTTACGGATTTTTCATACCACGGGAAAATTCTGAATTTTGAGAAACCTTTCCGTAATTCCTTTCGTATATGAATGGAAAAACTCCGTTCTCACTTTTTCCGTATTCGTATGACAAGAAGTTATCGGTAATAGGAGGGATTGGTGATAATGCTTGAGGTTTGATAACTTTTAAATATCAATCCTCTGTCGAGTTTTGAAGTTCCGTAGCGAGATCGGATATTGTGGATATAGCATACTGCATGAATTTTGTTTATTGTAGCACAGGATATTTCTTCTCTTCTCCCCTATTTTGTGCACCAGCTATTTATTTTATATATTGTGTTATTGTAAGAAACCGGGTACTTAAAGTTTTGTACAGATGGTTTTACGATGTCTATGTAACAGTGTTTGGACAGCTTAAGACAAAAGCTATTATAGCTATCAAGAGTAAATTTTATATTTCGGAGGTTTTCTTTTGTGAAATAATACTATAAAAAGTACATTTCACCCTTTTTTTAAAGATAACTGAAAGTCATTGTCAGCTTAAAAAAATCACGTTGCAAAGCATTTTGTTGGTTCGAAAAATCACGATGAAAAATTCTTAATTTGTAAAAGTCCTCTTAAAGAAAAAAAAATATTCAGAAAAATAATAAGCTCCAACAGAAAATAAAATAACTACATAACTCGTATTCATGATTAAAAAAAATCACTGTCGCGCAATTTGTATTACGATGTACGTGACTCAAATTTCCGAGTGTCTACGGCTCAGTGGTTAACGGCGTGCGTTACCTCTTCAGCCAATTCAAGCGGCACGGGTTCGATCCTGGCTGGATCGAAAGTATTATCTGGGGAAAGGGCTGAAAAATGCAGGGTCGTCGGTTTTGTGGAATTTCAGTTTAAATACGGGAAAAACCTGGCATTGATTTTTCTGAAATAAACGGAATTTCTGACTATAGAAAATCTGTGAAAATGCGGAAGTTAAAATAAACGGGCATTTTTAAAAACGGAAATTTCTGAAAAACACGGACATCTACCGGTAACTTTGCTGCAATGTTATTTTCAGAAATCTTCCGTGAATTCATACTTCTTATTTTTTACATATATATATATATATAAAATAAGAAGGATCTTCGGTTTTGTGGAATATATATATATATATATATATATAGGAAACTTGGGGAGACCTTCGTCCAGCAGTGGATTGATAAAGGTTGACAATGATGATAATGATATATTGGGATGCAGGGTCAGGTGAGATGCGCAACATATCCTAGCCTCTCCTTGAAAAATAACCCTGCCTTCTTCTGGTGCATCCTGTTCCCACTAAAGGGGCTCTGACAACCGATGAACAGCGGTATAACGATACCTTCGGGATTACAAGAAATGCTATCCCACACTCACCAACCCGCTTGGCCAGCATGGTGAGTTATGGCTAAACCTCCCAAAAATGCTTCCACAATTCGCCCTATCTCCGGCAGCTGGAATGCACCTGGCCAAGGCAGAGGCCAGTGCGACATGAAGGTAAGAATCACCGGAGAACCGGACTAGGCTGCCATCTGATGCTGACATTGGCTACGTTCAACGAACAATCCCTGTCTTCTGATTCAGGGCTCTTTGAATTGGAGCAGGATCTCCAAAAGATCAACAGGCATATGGTGGGGATAAGCGAGGTAAGAAGAAAAGGAGATCTCATTGAACTGAATAGTGGACATCTTTTCTACTATCGTGAGGCAAATACTGGCAGAACTAGTGGTGTTGGATTCATAATAAACAAAAGATTGAAGGATAATATTCTAGAAGTTGAAAGTTTCTCGTACAGAGCTACGCAACGCGTTATCCAACTCTCAAAAAGATACCAGGTCCAAATTATTCAAGTTTATGCACCCACCAAAAGTCATTCTAAAGAAGAAATTGAAGAATTTTACGAGGAAATTCGGCATCTAAATAACAAAGGCAAGCAGAACTTGAAGATCATTATGGGTGATTTCAATGAAAAAATAAGGCAACAGCAACAGAATGAAACTTCAGTTGGTAAATTCGGTTATGGAAACAGAAATCAACGTGGAAATACTCTCGTGGAGTTTGCAGAAGCACAGAAAGGCTTTTCATCATGAACTCCTTTTTCAAGAAAAAAACAACAACAACAGAAAACAACAACACAGGAAATGGACATGGAGACATCTTAATGGGATGATAAGTGAAATTGATTTTATTATGTGTAACAAGATTCGTCACCGAAGACTGCAGTGGGTTAAAATGGCTCGCGAATTGCTGGAATTTTTTTACGGTGCATAACGAACTTCAGTGAGACGTGAAGTTTAGTTCTTTGCAGCCTAGATTTGTCGTAACGAGATTTTTAATTTATTTTCAACCTTTGGATTTTAACGGACATGATGCGCTTGTTACAATAGAACAACATGTTACATAACGAATTAGTAATACTACAGTGGAACCTCGATTATGCATTTTCCGGTTATACGTTTTTCACTCTTATACGTAACTAGCGTAGGTACCCGGCATTTCCCTGGTTTAACAGAAAGGTCATGAATCAGCTTTTCGGCCAGCGCTTTCCAAATATTTTTATTGTACAGAGGTAAAGCACGTGTTAAGACGACAAATCTGCAGTGGTGCATTCCGTCCGTGTAGCTTAGTTGTGAGAGCAACTTACTCCGGAGGGAGGATGTGCGGCTTTGATACCCGTCAAGGACAAATTTGTGCTTTCACATTGGCGCTTGAACGTAAATATGGATGTACTGGCCGTTGGATTTTTCGTAAAAACGTGTGATGTTAATTTAACACATCGTCTGGAATTAATAAAAATTCGTTCTACGCTTACAAAAAAAAAAAAAAAAAACCCAACTAAATAAATAAAAATATGAAGAGGGAGATGATGCAACGTACTACAAAGGTAAAGAACGTGTTATGACGCTAAATCTGCAGCGATACATTCCGTCCGTGTAGCTTAGTTGGCAGAGCAACTTACTCCGGAGTGAGGAGAGCGCGGTTTCGATGCAGAGTTGGAAACTGGTCAAAAATTTCGGACCTGATCCGGACCCGTAACTGACCCAGACAAATCTGCTTTGAACTATGTATAAATTCAAAACTCAATTTATATCATCATCATTGTCAACCATTATCAATCCACTGCTGAACGAAGGTCTTTCCAAGCCTCTACCACAACTGTCTGTCTTGTGCCAGTCTTCTCCATGTTACTCCCGCATACTTTCGAATTTCATCCACCCATCTCCCATGTGGTCTTCGGTCTTCTTCCAGGTCTTTTCCTATCCTTTGGAATCCAATCTAAAATTTCGACTGTCCATCGATGGTCTGTCCTTCTGGCAGTATATACAGTCCATTGCCATTTCAGGGATTTTACTCTGATCATGATGTCTTCCACTCTTGTTATTTTTCTGATCCACGAGTTCCTCTTCTTATCTCTCCTGGTTACACCAAGCATGCACCTGCCCAGGCTTCTCTGAGTTGTCTGCAGTCTTTGTGTGTCTCTTTTAGTTAAGGTCTACGTCTCTGCACCATACGTAAGCACTGGAAGGATGCATTGATCAAACACTTTTCTTTTAAGACATAATGGCATATTGCTCTTGAAAATTATACTGTTTCTTCCAAAAGCTCTCCAGGCAAGTTTTATACACCGATTAATTTCTCATCAATGTGACCCTCACTTGATATCTGCTGTCCAAGATAACCGTACGTATATGTAAGCTCCAGCTTTTCTCCACCAATCGATAAATCTTCATTTCTTGTAAAAGCATTGTACATCACTTTTGTCTTCTGAAAGTTCATTTTTAATCCCACTTCTTTACTCTTGTCAGCCCGTTCCTGGATCGTACTCTGCAGCTCTGATGGGGTAGTTGCAAAAATGACTACGTCATCAGCAAAACGAAGGTGAGTTAGATAATCTCCATTAATCTTTGTCCCTTTGTTTTCCCAGTTCAGTGATTGAAAGACATTTTCCAATGTGGCATTAAAGAGCTTAGGAGATATGGTGTCACCTTGTCTCACTCCCTTTCCAATTTTTATGTGTGTTGTATTTTCGAACAGCCGAATCTTTGCACTTGCATTTTCATAGATGTTATTAATAATATTAATGTATGCATCTTCAATACCGCAAGATTTCAAAGCCACTGTAACTACTGATGGTTTCACTAAATCAAAGACCTTTTCATGATCGATAAAAGCGATGCACAATGGAAGTTCATATTCCCTCGCTCTTTCAATTAGTTCTCTTAGTACGTGGATATGATCTATAGTGCTGTAGCCACTCCTGAATCCAGATTGTTTTCTCGGTTGAGCCATGTCAGTGTTACCTTCAAGCGGTGTGAAAGAACTTAAGTGAAGATTTTATAAACCACTGATAGGAGGCTGATAGGTCTGTAGTTCCTGAGATCCTCAATTTCACCTTTTTTATCTTTTTTATGTAGCAGGATCATTGTAGTGTTGTTCCAATCCTCAGGAATCTTCTCTTTATTAAGGCATCGAGTGAAAACTTGGGCGAGTACTCTTTAAATTTCTCCACTTGCTTCTTGTATGATATCTACAGTGATTCCATCTTCTCCTGAAGCTTTACCCTGTCTTGATGTTCTTGATTGCATGTGCAACTTCTGCTGGTAGGACTGTAAGAACTCTGGTACTGGTACCTTTCATGATGTCTGGAGTTCATGTATCATCACTTTCATATAATTTGGAGTAGAAATCTTTCACTCTTGTCAAAATTTCGCCTCTATTTCTTGTTACAGAACCATCTTTTTTTCTCAGTGCCATAATCTGTTTTCTTCCCTTACTCAGATGTCCCTTTATTCTCTTCAGGGTTTGGTTGTCTTCAATCGCTTTCCTCACTAGTTCACAGTTGAATTTCCTTACGTCTTCAGCGATACTTTTTCGTACCGTCTTACATAGCTCTATATATTCCACTTTCGAAGTCACATCTGTTTTAGGTGTCCTCATCTCTCTTCTTTTTTGCATCAGAATTTTGATTTTTCCTGATAATTTGTTCGCATGCAACTTGCTCTTAGTACCAGCTATTTTTGTTGCTATTTCCATATGAGCCTTGGTTAGTTTTCTGTTAACTTCAGAGATGTGCACTTCTTCCGACGTTAGACCTTCTAGAACAGAGAATCTGATCTTCAGTTCTAATTTGCAGGTATTATGATGCTTTTTAAGGTTCGTCACGCTAATGCACTTTGTATGTTTTATGAGCTTAACACGCTCCAGTTTAGCATTGAGGTGCATCTTACATCTTACCATTCTATGGTCAGCTATATATATATATATATAAATCCTGCGGTATTGAAGATGCATACATTAATATTATTAATAACATCTATGAAAATGCAAGTGCAAAAGATTCGGCTGTTTGAAAATACAACACACATAAAAATTGGAAAAGGAGTGAGACAAGGTGACACCATATCTCCGAAGCTCTTTAATGCCACATTGGAAAATGTCTTTCAATCACTTAACTGGGAAAACAAAGGGATAAAGATTAATGGAGATTATCTAACCCACCTTCGTTTTGCTGATGACATAGTCATTTTTGCAACTACCCCATCAGAGCTGCAGAGTATGATCCAGGAACTTGCTGACAAGAGTAAAGAAGTGGGATTAAAAATGAACTTTCAGAAGACAAAAGTGATGTACAATGCTTTTACAAGAAATGAAGTTTTATCGATTGATGGAGAAAAGCTGGAGATAACAGACACGTACGTTTATCTTGGACAGCAGATATCAAGTGAGGGTCACATTGGTGAAGAAATTAATCGGCGTACAAAACTTGCCTGGAGAGCTTTGGAAGAAACAGTATAATTTTCAAGAGCAATATGCCATTATGTCTTAAAAGAAAAGTGTTTGATCAATGCATCCTTCCAGTGCTTACGTATGGTGCAGAGACGTGGACCTTAGCTAAAAGAGACATACAAAGGCTGCAGACAACTCAAAGAAGCATGGAGAGGTGCATGCTTGGTGTAACCAGGAGAGATAAGAAGAGGAACACGTGGATCCGAAAAATGACAAGAGTGGAAGACATCATGATCAGAGTTAAATCCCTGAAATGGCAATGGGCTGGACATACTGCCAGAAGAACAGACCATCGATGGACAGCCGAAATTTTAGATTGGATTCCAAGGGACAGGAAAAGACCCAGAAGAAGACCACATGGAAGATGGGTGGATGAAATTCGAAAGTATGCGGGAGTGACATGGAGGAGACTGGCACAGACAGACCGTTGTGGAGGAAACTTGGGGAGACCTTCGTCCAGCAGTGGATTGATAATGGTTGACAATGATGATGATGATGATGATATATACTTAGGGATGTAAGGTCAGGTGATGCGTAACATCACAGCCTCTCCTTGACAAATGTCAACCCCGCCTTCTCGTGGTGCATCCTGTTCCCACTAAAAGGGCTATGACGACCGCCAATAGCGGTATAACTATACCATCGGGATTAGAGGAAATTCTATCCCACACTCACCAACCCGCTTGGCCAGCGTGGTGAGTTATGGCCAAACCCCTCCAAAATGACTCCACAACTTAAATCTTGGCCCTCAGTCTCCGGCAGCTGGAATGTACCTGGCCAAGGCAGCGGCCAGTGCGACATGAAGGCAGAGGGTGCTAAGAATCCCCGGAGGACCGGACTAGGCTGCCATCTGATGCTGACCTTGGCAACGTACAATGGACGCTCCCTATCTTCTGATTCAAGGCTTCTTGAATTGGAAGAGGAACTACAAAGGATCAAGTGGGACATCGTCGGGCTAAGCGAGGTAAGGAGAAAAGGAGAAGATCTCATCGAACTGAAAAGTGGACATCTCTTCTACTATCGTGGGACAGATACTGGCAGAACTAGTGGTGTTGGATTTATAATAAACAAGAAACTGAAGGATAAAGTGGTATAAGTTGAAAGTTCCTCTGACAGAGCTGCACGACTCGTTATCCAAATATCGAGAAGATACCGGGCTCAGATTATTCAAACTTATGCACCCACCACAAGTCATCCTGAAGAAGAAATTGAAGAATTTTATAAGGAAATTTGTCATCTAAATAATAAAGGTAAGCAGCACTTGAAAATAATTATGGGAGATTTCAATGCAAAAATAGGGCAACGGCAACAGAATGAAACTTCAGTAGGTAAATTCGGTCACGGCAACAGAAACCAGCGTGGAAATACTCTCGTTGAGTTTGCAGAGGCAGAAGGGTTTTTCATCTTGAACTCCTTCTTCAAGAAAAAGCCACACAGGAAATGGACATGGAGACATCCAAATGGGACAACAAGTGAAATTGATTTTATTATGTGTAACAAAAAATTCGTCATAGAAGACTGCAGTGTGCTAAACAAGTTCAACACAGGTAGTGACCATAGATTGGTGAGATGTAAGATGCACCTCAACACTAAACTTGAACGTGGCAAGCTCATAAGACAAACAAAATCTATTGACATAACCAACCTTAAAAAACACCATAATACCTTCAAGTTGGAACTGAAGAACAGGTTCTCTGCTTTAGAAGGCCTAACATCGGAAGAAGTGGACATCTCTGAAGTTAACAGAAAAATAACCAAAGCTCTTATGGAAACAGCAACAAAATTAGCTGGGTCTAAGAACAAGTTGCATGTAAATTAATTATCAGGAAAAACGAAAATGTTGATGCAAAAAAGAAGAGAGATGAGGACAACTAAAGAAGATGTGACTTCCAAAGTGGAATATATAGAGCTATGCAAGACAGTACGAAAAAGTATCACTGAAGACGTAAGAAAATTCAACTGTGAACTAGTGAGGAAAGCAATTGAAAACAACCAAAGCCTAAAGATAGCAAAGGGACATCTCACTAAGGGAAGAAAACAGATTATGGCACTGAGAAAAGAAGATGGTTCTGTAACAAGAAATAGAGGCGAAATTTTGACAAGAGTAAAAGATTTCTACTCCAAATTATATGAAAGGGATGATACATGCACTCCAGACATCATGAAAGATACCAGTACCAGAGTTCCTCCAGTCCTTCCAGCAGAAGTTGCACATGAAATCAAGAACATGAAGCGGGGAAAAGCTCCAGGAGAAGATGGAATTACTGTAGACATCATACAAGAAGCAAGTGGAGAAATCGAAACAGTACTCGCCCAAATTTTCACTCGATGCCTTAATGAAGGAAAGATTCCTGAGGATTGGAAAACCGCTACAATGATCCTGCTACATAAGAAAGGTGACATTGAGGATCTCGGAAACTACAGACCTATCAGCCTCCTATCAGTAGTTTATAAAATCTTCACTAAAGTTCTTTCACACCGCTTGAAGGTAACACTGGACATGGCTCAACCGTGAGAACAAGCTGGATTCAGGAGTGGCTACAGCACAATAGATCATATCCATGTGCTGAGAGAACTAATTGAAAGAGCGAGGGAATATGAACTTCCATTGTGCATGGCTTTTATTGATTATGAAAAAGCCTTTGATTCGGTGAAACCATCAGCAGTTACAATGGCTCTGAAAACCTGCGGTATTGAAGATGCATACATTAATATTATTAATAACATCTATGAAAATGCAAGTGCAAAGATTAGGCTGTTTGAAAATACAACACACATAAAAATTGGAAAGGGAGTGAGACAAGGTGACACCATATCTCCGAAGCTCTTTAATGCCACATTGGAGGGTGTTTTTCAGTCACTGAGCTGGGAAAACAAGGGGATAAAGATTAATGGAGATTATCTAACCCACCTTCGTTTTGCTGATGACGTAGTCATTTTTGCAACTACCCCATCAGAGCTGCAGGGTATGATCCAGGAACTTGCTGACAAGAGTAAAGAAGTGGGATTAAAAATGAACTTTCAGAAGACAAAAGTGATGTTCAATGCTTTTACAAGAAATGAAGATTTATCGATTGATGGAGAAAAGCTGGAGATAACAGACACGTACGTTTATCTTGGACAGCAGATATCAAGTGAGGGTGACATTGATGAAGAAATTAATCGGCGTACAAAACTTGCCTGGAGAGCTTTTGGAAGAAACAGCATAATTTTCAAGAGCAATATGCCATTATGTCTTAAAAGAAAAGTGTTTGATCAATGCATCCTTCCAGTGCTTACGTATGGTGCAGAGACGTGGACCTTAACTAAAAGAGACATACAAAGGCTGCAGACAACTCAAAGCAGGATGGAGAGGTGCATGCTCCGTGTAACCAGGAGAGATAAGAAGAGGAACTCGTGGATCCGAAAAATGACAAGAGTGGAAGACATCATGATCTGAGTTAAATCCCTGAAATGGCAATGGGCTGGACATACTGCCAGAAGGACAGATCATCGATGGACAGCCGAAATTTTAGATTGGATTCCAAGGGACAGGAAAAGACCCAGAAGAAGACCACATGGGAGATGGGTGGATGAAATTCGAAAGTATGCAGGGGTGACATGGAGGAGACTGGCACAAGACTGACCGTTCTGGAGGAAACTTGGGGAGACCTTCGTCCAGCAGTGGATTGATAATGGTTGACAATGATGATGATGATGATGATATATAGTTAAGAGCAGAGCCGAAAACATAAGAAATACCCTCAAAATTTAAAACGAAAGTTACAAAAAAACCCGAAGATCAAAACGCGCAACGCTGCAGTTATGAAAATTCAGAATTCACATTCTATTAAGAAGAGACTGAAGCAAAAAAATGTTTTTGCTTCAGTCTCTTCTGAATAGAATATATATATATATATATGTGTGTGTGTGTGTGTACAGAATGAAAATATTACAGAACAAAAACACAAAATTTCAAAACAAGTAAAAACCTGGAACAGGTTGCCGTCATCAGGAGAGTATCAACCTGTGGGAGTGGCCTTTCTAGTACCAACAAAACGACAAGGCAAGCCTAAATTGTCGGTTGGTCATGCTCCCTAGGCCACAAAACCAAATTCTAATAAGCACAAAAATTACAAAAATCAAATTTATAAAACTAAAAAAGAATTAAAAGCTTATCGGCAGAACAAAAACCGCCATGACAAAGAGTCAAACAAGACTGAACAGAGCACGCACAAGAACTCAAATATATACACTGATAAGAAAGGTGGCCACGGTTAATCAACTACCTGGTAAGCCAAACAATGTGTGAATTTACAAGATGCAAAACTGTGTGTGTAGATAAGATCTTCAGCTATTAGGGACCCACCAAATAGCCCTTTATGTTACCTATATATTTAAAATTGTTAGGTCCTAGGTTAATAAAGCATGTCAATGTGTAATTTGAAACTTTTGAACACCGAATTAAAGTTCAAAATTAAATGGTTAAAATGATGCCTTAAGAAATTTTTAGGAAAATTGTTAGATTGCAATTTAGAAAGAAGAGCTTTCAGATTTTTTGCAAGTAAGAGCTGTGTAGAGCAAATTTTAGCCATTCCATGAAACTCGGAGATGAGTAGATTGCGATGTATAACTTTTGAAATATTGGATGACCAGTGAGTGTAGTGAATGATATCAAACTCAAGAGTTTCTTTTATCAAATAAATTCACCACACCTCTTCCCTACTCGTCTACTTGAACTTCTAAATCGAGGTAACAAACACAAGTAGACGATCTGTTAGTTTTTTCTAGGGCAAGGTCGTCAGGATACAAGTCAGCGGCGCAACGCAAAAGTCCGGAATGTTAATGACAATAATGTCATCAACATATCTTAGAGCAATCCCAGGTAAAGGATGATTGGCAACATATCTATCCTCAAAAGTTGGCTAATCTCTATCTACATTTTTTTGAGGATAGATATATAATATCCTAAAGGTGCACTACGAAGTTGCCCTACTCCCGGGAACTGCGCACTGCAGCAAGAACCACTGGTGGAGTATATAAATCAAATTCTCTACACCTTCAACCAAGAACTTCCCGTAGAAATATCTGAATTCCATTAAATTAACACACCCAAACTAAAACTCTCACAATTCACATACAACAATAATAAAAGTAAACAACAGCAACAAATATAATAAAAAATTTTTTTTTTATTGTTGTATGTGAATTGTAAGAGTTTTAGTTTTAGTTTGGGTGTGTTAATTTAGTGGGATTCAGGGATTTCTACGGGAAGTTCTTGGTTGAAGGTGTAGAGAATTTGACTTATATATATACATATAAAGCCGCAAAGGAAATGGACATGGTGGCATCCCAATGGATTGACAAGTGAAATTGATTTTATTATGTGTAACAAGAAATTTGTCATGGAAGACTGCAGTGTGCTAAACAAGTTGAACGCAGGTAGTGACCATAGAATGGTAAGATGTAAGATGCACCTCAATGTTAAACTCGAGCGTGGCAAGCTCATAAAACAAACGAAGTGTATTGACATGACCAACCTTAAAAAACATCATTATACCTTCAAATTGGAACTGAGGAACAGATTCTCTGCTCTAGCGGGTCTAACGTCGGAAGAAGTGCACATCTCTGAAGTTAACAGAAAACTAACCAAGGCTCATGTGGAAACAGCAACAAAAATAGCTGGTACTAAGAACAAGTTGCATGCAAACAAATTATCAGGAAAAAATCAAAATTCCGATGCAAAAAAGAAGAGAGATGAGGACAATTAAAACAGATGTGACTTCCAAAGTGGAATATATAGAGCTATGCAAGACGGTACGAAAAGGTATCGCTGAAGATGTAAGGAAATTCAACTGTGAACTAGTGAAGAAAGCAATTGAAAACAACCGAAGCCTGAAGAGAATAAAGGGACATCTGAGTAAGGGAAGAAAACAGATTATGGCACTGAGAAAAGAAGATGGTTCTGTAACAAGAAATAGAGGTGAAAGTTTGACAAGAGTGAAAGATACTCAAAACTATATGAAAGAGATGATACATGTACTCCAGACATTATGAAAAGTACCAGAGTTCTTCCAGTCCTCCCAGCAGAAGTTGCACATGCAAATCAAGAACATGAAACGGGAGAAAGCTGCAGGAGAAGATGGAATTACTGTAGACATCATACAAGAAGCAAGTGGAGAAATTGAAACTGTACTCGCTCAAGTTTTCACTCGATGCCTTAATGAAGGGAAGATTCTTGAGGATTGGAACAATGCTGCAATGATCCTGCTACATAAAAAAGGTGACATTGAGGATCTCAGGAACTACAGACCTACCAGCCTCCTCTTCACTAAAGTTCTTTCACACCGCTTAAAGGTGACACTTGACATGGTTCAACCGAGAGAACAAGCTGGATTCAGGAGTGGTTGCATCACTATTGATCATATCCACGTACTGAGAGAACTAATTGAAAGAGCGGGGGAATATGAACTTCCATTATGCATGGCTTTTATCGATTATGAAAAGGATTTTGATTCAGTGAAACTATCAGCAGTTACAGTGGCTTTGAAATCTTGCGGTATTGTAGATGCATACATTAATATCATTAATAACATCTATGAAAATGCAAGTGCAAAGATTCGGCTGTTTCAGAAAACAGCACCCATAAAAATTGGAAAGGGAGTGTGACAAGACGACACTATACCTCCCAAACTCTTTAATGCCACATTGGAAAATGTCTTTTAATCACTGAACTGGGAAAACAAAGGGATGAAGATTAATTGAGATTATCTAACTCACCTTCGTTTTGCTGATGACGTAGTCATTTTTGCAACTACCCCATCAGAGCTGCAGAGTATGATCCAGGAACTTGCTGATAAGAGCATAGAAGTGGGATTAAAAATGAACTTTCACAAGACAAAAGTGATGTACAATGCTTTTACAAAAAATGGAGATTTATCGATTGATGGGGAAAAGCTGGAGATAACCAGTACCTACATTTATCTTGGACAGCAGATATCAAGTGAGGGTCACATTGATGAAGAAATTAATCGGCGTATAAAACTTGCCTGGAGAGCTTTTGGAAGAAACAGTATAATTTTCAAGACCAATATGCCATTATGTCTTAAAAGAAAAGTGTTTAGTCAATGCATCCTTCCACTGCTTGCATATGGTGCAGGGACATGGACCTTAACTAAAAGAGACATACAAAGACTGCAGACAACTCAGAGAAGCATGGAGAGGTACATGCTTGGTGTGACCAGGAGAGATTAGAAGAGGAACTCGTGGATCAGAAAAATGACTAGAGTGGAAGACATCACGATCAGAGTAAAATCCCTGAAATGGCAATGGGCTGGAAATATTGCCAGAAGGACAGACCATCGATGGACAGCTGAAATTTTTCACTGGATTTCAAGGGACAGGAAAAGACGCAGAAGAAGACCGCATGGGAGATGGGTGGATGAAATTCGAAAGTATGCGGGAGTAACATGGAGGGGACTGGCACAAGACAGACCGTTGTGGAAGGAACTTGGGGAGACCTACCTCCAGCAGTGGATTGATAACGGTTGGCAATGATATACATATAAACGTAATATGTATATTTATCCCAAAAACTGCTTGATATTTAATAACTGAAATCCTTTTTTTAATAATAAAATTTGGTTACTTGCTAAACTTTAGTGCCACTATTTTGCGTAATCCAGAAGATATGGTTGACTATGACCGTGGCCATGGAGTATATTACAAATGGGAATCATTATTTACGATAACACAAAAGTATTTTTTTAAATATATTTAGATTGTACACTCTTTCCACGCTTTGACGGAGGTGCTCATACTTTCATATGGTCCGATAGATTTTTGGTTCCATAATCTTTTATTACACCGTCGACATCTTTCTTTGTAATTATACACTTTCCACATTTTGAACAACAAGCAAGACCAAACAACACAGAATTATTCACCGGTTCCTTAATGAGACGAAACAATTTCCAGCATTCACTCTTCCCCTTGTGGTTTTCAACAAGCCCGTATTTGTTGGCCTCGACGCCTTTCTCAACCTTTCTTAATATTAAATCCATCCATATTAACAAATAAGGAGGTAATTTCGACATGACATGTCATGGGTACGGGATGTTAGCACATCAATCGAGAACCTTTGAATGCTCAATGTAAAAGATGCGATGTGAAAAGTAACTCTTAGTCATACAGTGAACTTCGTACTGAGAGAGTGAATCAGCTGAGAAGCAGGCGAATGACGTTTGCTTGTACCTTGCCCTGGACAATCGCACTGTCAAAGAACGCAAAGGAAGTATCTTTTTACGATATGGTGTCGGAATGTCTGACGTCGATCGGTGAAAATCTTAGTTGCTTTAAGAAAGAGACGACAATATTTTTGCATGGCAAGTCAGTATTTACTCCGTGGGCACCAGTATCGTCTACAAAATTCCACAACGCGCATTTTTCTTTGCAATATATTTTTCTCTTTTCAAAAAATAAAACGGGAATAAAACCGGGTCAAAATCGTGTCAGGAACACCTTGACCCGACCCGTTGGACCCGCAAGAAAATGTTGACCCATTGACCCGTGACCCGTTTCTATCTCTGGTTCGATGCCCGTCACGGACAAACTTGTGATTTCACAAGATGTCTGAGCTTGTCTTAATAATTTCACTTTTTTGGATTTTGGATTGCTTTGTCCAGTCAATTTTCGTTTCTTCAGGGGAATTCTGAAATTCATGCTGTTGAGGGGTCCGAGCTTCTCTTAATAATTTTATTTCCTTGGATTTTGGATTGATTTGTCCAATAGATTTTTACTTTTTACAATTTAAGTTAAAATTACATAAAAAGCATAGGATTTTATAATAATTAACCGAAATTCATTGGTTGTTAGACAAATACCGTCTGTTCCTTTATAGCGGCAATTTTATCAAAATCTAATATTTTAAAATTAACTGGCGCCTTCATGCACTAAACATGAAGTATCACGAAGTGTGAAGGGGATGAAATAAGGGGAAGTGGAATGTCCAGATTTCGTGGCATCCTATATTTTCCGCAGGGTCCTAGAGAGTAACTATGCAAAATTTGGTCCAGATCGGTGGAATGGTTTAAGCAAAAAATGTCAAGGGGATGAAATCAGAAAGAGGAAGTATAAGGTGTCCAGGTTTCGTGGTATCCTATATTTACCGTTGGGTCCTAGAGAGTAACTATACAAAATTTGATCCATATCGGTGAAAGGGTTTAGGTAAAAGATGTCAACTGGATGAAATCAGGGAGAGGAAGTAGGATGTCCAGGTTTCGCGGTATCCTATATTTTCCGCAGGGTCCTAGAGAGTAACTATGCCAAATTTGGTCCATATCGACCGAATTCGGTCCATTTGGACAAAATTTGGTAATCTGTATGTTCTTCATGAAGTTCATGGAGAACATAGAGATTGACATTCTATTTTTCATTTAGATTCCGCGCTAATCCCGATACCTTACTATAGTTTCGATCGCTTTTTCAGTTTGGTTATATGTAATTTTTATTCATACGTTTTTTACGATTGTATGATAAATTTTAAATTTTAGGTTATAAAAAACACAGGGTTCTTTGATCCTTTTAGAGGTAATCCGGTGTGCCGTAACTTTGAGAGAATAGAGAAAGCGTTTTTTTTTTTGCAACCATAAAATAAATGATGCAACTAAAAATTTATTAAATAATGTTGTTCACAGTTCTCTTTTTCTCTGAATTCAAGAAATTTGAAACAAGGAAAAATTAGTGAATATTTTACACAAGGCTAATGACAAATCAAGATGTGGACAAATAGCTTTGAAAATAGATATCGCTCTACCGTTCCTGTAGCCAGGGCCGTAGCTAGAGGTTTTGGCGCCCGGGGCAAGCAGTAAAATTGGCGCCCCCCTGCCCCAGTTCAACTGGAACAGGTGACGGTGTCAGATTTTATTATATACCTGTTTGCAGATATACTGTAGTACAATACCTGTATAATAAAAACATTGCGATTTTTATTGTTATTTGCAATTATTGTCCCGTATATAATTTGCTAATTGTATGAAATAGTAAATAAATGTTAATTTTTATATAAAATATTACTCATTATATAATATTTTTTTTAAATAACTTATATACGTAATCCTACTCAGTAGATTGTGGTGATTATATGAGCTTCAATAAGGATTGTAGAAGAAAGAAAAAACATTGTACATAGTTTGAATGAAGAATAATTTTCATTTAAAATTAATTGCTACCTCGAGTGCTTATGAACAACTGAAAAAATATGTACAATTAGCATTTGTTTAAAATTATGCTTAAGCCTTAACAGAAAGATTTTGTGTTTACAAATGCACCTTTCGAGCTTTAATAGCAGCAAAATCATTTATTATTTGATCATATTAATATTTTTAGCAATATCTTTTTCTATTGACAGTATTGCCAGGTGCGTTAATCTGGTCACCATTTTATCCTTAAAGCATAAATGAAGTTCAAATTTTATACATTTTTTAATTACGCGTATAAATTAATTTCACAATTTTTTACATTTATAAAAAAAATCTACGTCTCGATAGCGCCCCCTCCGGCTCGGCGCCCAGGGCGGCCGCCCCTACTGCCCCCCCCCCCATCGCTACGGCTCTGCTGGAGCCTATTAATGGTTCGAATGTAAAAATGAAAAACTCAGTGAAAGTATCAGTTTTAGATGCATTTTTCCCAGTACTCTTTTGCGCTTATTTAACCCGCAAAAATTTAATGGAAGATTCAAGATGAATTATGAAATAGTGAACTGTACTACATGATGAATTATGTTATCTCAGTTATATCGGACTTCACTCAGTTATACGACGAATAAGTTTCATGATCATGCAATATGTACCTGATATCTATAATCCTCTGTCCTCGACAGAAAAACGCGAGTTACCATACCAGATGCAAAAATCCGAATCTGAAAATTAATCGTTCTTTACATTAACATTAGAATTCTTTAATGTTAATGTAAAGATCGATTAACGCCAAAGATTCTTATCCACAATCACTTCATTTGAGTGGAGTGCGTACATTTCCCTTTAAATATGTGCTTTAAATGCTAAATATAACACTGGCTAATGAATTTTATTTTTCTCTGCTGACTAAGACCTAACACTTGTTTTCAACTAATTTTGGTACGCTGGTTTCAAATATGAATGTGGCACTCAGTGTTTTATATCACGTCAAGTTTTTGAATTATCGCATTCTGTGTTTATCGCTATGATCTTGCATGACTCAAACTTTTCATCACACAATTTACGCGGGATTTGCTGATAAAAAATTTTTACTTGGCCAACAGGAGGGTACACTTACATATCCCTGTTTCTTGGGTCTCTGGGATAGTCGGGCCAGGAACAAACATTGGACTCAGAAAAACTGGCCAGTAAGAACATCTTTAAAAGTTGGAAAAAAATATGTCGTAAACCAGCCTTTAGTATAGATACAGAAACAAGTTAGTGAAATCGTGCAATGCATTGATTATGATACGCTTTCCAACATACCAGAAATCATTACTCTAGTTATGACGATAATGGCTGGGGAATAAATTTCGCTCCTGTGCCCTGACCTTTGACCCCATTTCGATGATAGTAAACAGAATTGGTTCAGTATACCGGAACAACATGCTAAAGTTTTGTCGCAATAGAAGCATTTTTACGTAAGTTATGACGCATAAGGGCGTTGGAATGGATCCCTCTCCTATATCCTGACCTTTGACCCCATTTCGCCCATTTTTTAAATGCTTTTTTTCCTACTGCATACTAAAATTTCATTGAAATCGAACCATTTTACATGAGCTATCGTGCGGACACAGACAGACACACGGACAAAGCTGGAGCATATTGCCGTCTTCAACCTACGGGTTGGAAAGCTCAAAAAATCATCTTTCCTTCTCTCCACATCAAACTTGGTATCATGAAGCAGTATGTAAACACTTTAGATGTATAAGGTAACTGCTTTAAGTACATTTGTGAAAAATTACCATGAAGAAGTTATGAAAAAATAAAAAGCTCGTGTTTTTAAAGTGCCTGAAATTATATCTCTAATGGGAGATCCGCATTTCACTAGCTCTACGAATGTTATTGAGAAAGATGCGTGGAATTCCTTTGTTATACTGTTGTTCATAATTTCTGGGGAACAAAATTGCTGAAAATTATAAAGTTATTGTCGAAACATTCCTGAAACACTTTCGCCGCCTTGGCTGCAACATGAGCATAAAACTTCATTTTCTCAACAGCCATCTTGATGGATTTACTAAGAATCAAGGTGATGTGAGTGATGAACAAGGTGAAAGATTTAATGGAAGAGCGATACCAAGGAAGGGGGGACACACATATGATAGCCGATTACGGTTGGAGTATTAAAAAGGTAGGACACTGTTGAAGTATTAAGGAAGGTGGGACACTCATATGACAGTCGATTACTGTTGGAGTATTAAAAAGGTGGGACACTGTTGCAGTATTAAGGAAGGCGGGACACTCATAGTACTGTTGGAGTATTAAGGAAGGTGGTGGGCTATTACTGTTGAAGTAATCAACAACAAGCGAAAATTTCTTTCGTAAAAACGAGAGTAATTTACTCATTGAAGGTTATGCTACTATATTTGTTTTCTAGCCGATTATATTTTAAAACATATAATATCATTATTAATCAATAATTTCCTTTACCTCATAAACCATTAGCCCAAAATAGATTTGACATTTTTTTTTCTTTTTGACAATTTTTGGACATTCAAAGTTTTTTAGAGCAAAAACTTGACGTGATAGGCGCAAAAACCAATATGATATTTGGTTTCAGCGCATAAAAATACGTTAAAACCAAGTCTCAGATATAAGTCGGCAAAAATGGTGTTGTGTAATCTGTATTTCAACTTTTATTCTTTTTTTACGCTTTCCAACCGTAGGTTGAAGAAGCGTATATGCTCCAGCTTTGTCCGTCCGTCCGTCCGCACGATAACTCGCGTAAAAATCATTCGATTTCTATGAAATTTTAGTATGTGGTAGGGAAACACCTGGGGACAAACCCTATTGAAAATGGGGTTAATGGGATCAAAGATCGCGACATAGGAACAGGATTCATTCAATTGCCCTTATGCGTCATTACTTGGGTAAATATGGTTCGATTTCAGTGAAATTTCAGTATGTGGTAAGGGACCACATAAGGACGAACCCTATTGAAAATGGGGTTAATGGGGTCAAAAGTTACGACATAGGAACGGGATTCATTCCATTGCCCTTATACGTTATTACTTGCGTAAATATGGTTCGATTTCAGTGAAATTTTGGTATGTGGTAAGGGATCACATAAGGACGAACACTATTGAAAATGGGCGAACTGGGATCAAAGCTAACGACATAGGAGCGGGATGCATTCCATTGCCCTTATGCGTCATAACTTGCGTAAATATGGTTCGATTTCGGTGAAATTTCAGTATATGATAGGGGATTGCATAGGAACGAACCCTGTTGAAAATGGGTGAAATAGGGTCAAAGGTCAGGACACCGGAGCGGGATCCATTCCGTTGCCCTTATACGCCATAACTTGTAAAAATGGTTCGATTTCGATGAAATTTCAGTATATGATAGGGGATCACCTGGGGACAAACCCTATTGAAAATGGGTGAAATCGGGTCAAAGGTCAGGACATCGGAGCGGGATCCATTCCGTTACCCTTATGCGACATAACTTGTAAAAATGGTTCGATTTCGATGAAATTTCAGTTTATGATAGGGGATCACCTGGGGACGAACCCTTTTGAAAATGGGTGAAATAGGGTCAAAGGTTGTTCAGGACAGCGGAGCGGGATCCATTCCATTGCCCTGCGCCATAACTTGAGAAAAAATGCTTCGATTTCGATGAAATGTCAGTATATGATAGGGGATTAACTGGGGACGAACCCAATTGAAAATGGGTGAAATGGGGTCAAAGGTCAGGACATCGGAGCTGGATCCATTCCAATGCCCTTATGCGCCATAACTTGAGTAAAAATGTTTCGATTTCGATGAAATGTCAGTATATGATAGGGGATCAACTGGGGACGAACCCAATTGAAAATGGGTGAAATGGGGTCAAAGGTCAGGACATCGGAGCTGGATCCATTCCAATGCCCTTATGCGCCATAACTTGAGTAAAAATGTTTCGATTTCGATGAAATGTCAGTATATGATAGGGGATCAACTGGGGACGAACCCAATTGAAAATGGGTGAAATGGGGTCAAAGGTCAGGACATCGGAGCTGGATCCATTCCAATGCCCTTATGCGCCATAACTTGAGTAAAAATGTTTCGATTTCGATGAAATGTCAGTATATGATAGGGGATCAACTGGGGACGAACCCAATTGAAAATGGGTGAAATGGGGTCAAAGGTCAGGACATCGGAGCTGGATCCATTCCAATGCCCTTATGCGCCATAACTTGAGTAAAAATGTTTCGATTTCGCTGAAATGTCAGTATATGATAGGGAATCAACTGGGGACGAACCCTATTGACAATGAGTGAAATGGGGTAAAAGGCCAGGACATTGGAGAGGGATCCATTCCGTTGCCCTTATGCGTAATAACTTTAATAAAAAAGGGTTCGATTTCGATGAAATTTTAGTATGTGCTAGGAGACCTCCCGGGGACGAGCCCTACTGAAAATGGGTGAACTGGGGTCAAAGATCTAGGCATAGGAGCGGGATTCATTCCATTGTCCCTGTGCGTCATAACTTACGTAAAGATGCTTCGATTACGACAAAACGTTTTCGTGTTGTTCCGGAGGTATACTGAACCAATTCTGTTTAATATCATCGAAATGGGGTCAAAGGTCAGAGCACAGGAGCGAGATTTATTCCACAGCCATTATCCTCATAAATTGAGTAATGGTTTCTGGTATGTTGGAAAGCGTATCATAATCAATGCATTGCATGATTTTACTAACTTGTTATATTTTTTACTCTTTTGCACGTGAACTATATTAACTACTATCACAGGCCCCTGGTTTAACAAAGAATATATGGTTCAGCCCAGGCAAACACGTGCTTGAGTTTTCCTAAAGTTATCAAGAGGACAATTTTTACCTGAAAACTTAATAGTAATATCATCCAGTTGAAAAAGAAAACTCTGCAGGTTTACTCCAGTACATTTGCTGATACCAGGGGCGGCAGCTTCATTACCGAGGCTTTTAAAAAAAAACAGGTCTCTTTTCTGACATTCCCTACACAGAAAGAAAGGGGTGGACTTTGAAAACTACGCTTTCAAGTAGTTCCCAATTTCTCAAGTATCACTCCACCATGTCTACACACAGACTCCTCATACCCAGCATTAAAAGGCAAAGTACCTCTGCAACTAAAGACCAGCAATAGAAACTTAAGACAAAGAAGAAATCTTGCGTTTGGAGGTTGTTTTTTAAGAGAATATATTAAAAACGAAATCCATGATGAGGAAGCCGTCTTTTAATTTTGAACTGATGTACACTGCTTGAAATAGAAAATACCACACCATGAAGGAACGCCCAAAATGAGACGAAACTTACCACACATATAGACAAATAGTTGGGAAAGAAGTAATTTAATTTCTGAGGGATTACATGGGCGAGGAGACAGTATAATGTGGCCTGAGTCAGTAGGTCGTATGGCTACCATACTGGTCTATCCATTCGGCAACACGGCATGGTATGGAGTGGAAAAGTCTCCGAATGGTATCCTGAGGCATAGGTGACCATGTTCCTTGACCTGTGTCCACAATTCTTCTACACTGCGAAGAGGTCTTCCAGAAGGTTTAAGTCGTCTGCGAATGACGTCTCACACGTTCTCTATTATAGAGAAGTTTGGGAACCGCGATGGCCAGGGGTAGCACACGGACACCTTGTAAGCTCTGTCTGCTGATGTTGGCAGTGTGCGGGTGGGCTTTATCTTGTTGAAACTGGGCATCAGGGATACCACGGAGACACGGCAACAAAACGAGCTGCAGCTTCTCATCGACGTATCGTCGTGCTGTCACTGTACCCACACTGCGTATTAGCAGTGAACAGCTGTTGAAACTGACACCACCCCAAACCATGACATCAGGCAGAAAAGCCATATGACGCTCACTGATGACTGGCCCGGTGACCACATCGTTACCAGACTCTCTGACAGCGCTGAGACAGAAGCGAGACTCGTCGCTGAATACGACATGATTGCCATCATCACTCCACTCATGTCTGGTACAACAGCACTGCAACCTTGCGCGACGATGTGCTTCGGAGATTGGTAGTCGTCGCAAACCTGACGCAGCCAATCTGCGATTCACAGCCCGTGTCAATACAGAAATTTCCAAAGATTGTCGTCCCGTTCGAATTGTGGGGCTGATACGGTTTGCCGTCTAGTGCGGCGATCGGGGCTTTCGGTCGCCCGTGCACCAGTACCACTACGGCGACGCATGGTACCTTTCTATAACCACTGTCGTCACATTCGGCCGACAGTAGTTGAATCCTGATGAGTTTCCGCCACAGGCATCACCCAGCCGTACGCATCCCTATGACGAAGGTGTCCGTCCAGTGGTAGGATTTTCGATAACGTCTCCCAGGCATTCTCACTCCTCATACTTGCTTTCGCCGCCGAGATCACTCCGATGCAGTGCTCCGCACGCCCAGGTGAGGACAACCAAATTTAGCTACGCTAAACCGTTTTGCCTTTTATCTCCCTTATCTATCACGTGAGTAGTTCGCAACTGCAATCATTTACATAACCCAACTGTCGACACATACGTAGGGGTGCTGATAGGTCTAAGTCTTTGGCTTTTCCCATTTCACATAATCTTAGACTGATAATACTTTTATCATATCAAAATTAATTTTTGTTTATGTGTCTGACCAAATATCATAATTGTAGCTTGTTTATTATTACTATTATTTTTTTGCAGCTCTAAAGTGACAATGACGAAAAACAGAACAGATTTCACCGCAAAAGAGTGCCAAGCAGTGATGAAATATGCTTTTTTAAAAGGGAACTCAGCTAGTGCAGCTGTAAGAGTTGTAAACTCATTACGTACTGTCTGGGACCATTTAACATTCCATGCTGCAGTGGCTAGAGGCACGGTTAAATGATCGCTAATTACCGATGCCAGAAGCATCTTAGCTGTAAAAACTTCCCTACTGAACAATACTTGAAATTTCTGAGATTTGCCACCGGATTTTATGCTTATTATCGATGATGATCAACCTACCTTCTTATTGTTCTGGTAGCAACATGAATTTTCGTACGTGCGGAAAAAAGAAAAAGCTCTAACTGAATTCGCTAGCACTTTCAACTTGCTTCAGTTGAATAACACTATGGATGTCAACAATAAATGGATCTAATACTTTATAATAGCTGCAAGTATCAGTGTATGGTGTCTCCTGTTACTTCTCCACTTTTGAGAGAGAGAGACACAGAGAGAGAGTGGACATCACCCAGATCAGATCAGATCATATGTAGAGGATTTTAAGGGAGTGTCTGACCACAGGTCTTAAACAACCCTTAGAAATAGGAAGACAGGAGATGTAGGCTAGAGTGCTCAACAGGAAAGTGACACGGAAGAGAGGTAGGAAGGGGGGGGAGAAGACGCCCTTATTTATAACCGAGGGCCCAGTACCCGGGGTCCAAGGCGCCGCGGGTGGCTTAGTGGGCAACGTTCGTGACTGCCACGGAAAGGACCTCAGGTTCGATCCCAGGCAGGTGCGAACGCTCGATCCACTAAATATCCGCCGTGCGTCGGAAGGGCACGTTAAGCCGTCGGACTCCGGGTACTGGCCCCCGGTAATAAATAAAGGCGTCTTCCTCCCCCTTTCTACTTTGCTTCCGTATCACTTTCCTATCGGGGACTCCAGTCCAAATCTCCTAGCTTCCTATTTCTAAGGGTTGTTTAAGACCTGGGGTCAGACACTCCCTTCCTAAAATCCTCTACATATGATCATGATCATTCGGGGTCCGAAGGCTTAACGTGCCAATTCGACGCACGGTGGATATTTAGTGGTTCGAGCGTTCGTACCTGCCTGGGATCGAACCTGAGATTCCTCCATGGTAGTCACGAACGTGTTGACATCACCAAGCTTTGGTATTATCCTTTTCTTGGGTCCGCTACGCTAAGCCCCAACGTTATGCTCGGTTTAATACTTACGCAACAGTGATTACACTAAACTCTATACTCTGTTAGAGACTGGCGATTGGTTTGACCATTATAATCAAACTGAGAGCGTAGATGTCTTGAACTGCTTTTATGACAAGCTCTTCAGTCTTAAATGAATGTATTCCCGAGTGTGAAGCTCCCAGGAATAAGTGCGACCCGTGGTTCAACGGGCATATTATCAAATCTCTTACTCTGAAAATATCACTTTAGTAGAAAATTTACGAAACATAAGAATATTGATGACTATACAGACGGTACAAAGATCTTAAGGCCGAATTTAAAAAAGCAAAAAGCGGTGAAAGCAGCACATATCTCTTTTGCGAAAAAATCTGAAGAGCAAATAACTCCAAATTCTGGAAATTTACAATTCCTAATAAGAAATGATACGTCCCACCCAATACACTGAAGAGCAATTGAATTAGAGATAGCTAGCGTTATGCAAATGTGGCGCTGTGGGCGGCCCTGTAAACGAAAACGACATGACGTATGCAGCGATCCGACAATATAAGGAGTGATGCGACGGGAATCAGTAAGAGTCGGACGCAGTATGGGTAAGACGAAGGATCTAAGCGCATTTGATCGTGGGCAAATTGTCGGGGCCCGACGAACGGGTCACTCCATCTTGGAAGTCTGGGATTTCCACGAGCCACTGTATCACGGGTGCACCGTGAGTACATCGAATCCGGTAAAACCATCCCTGCAAGGGCCAACTGCCGTGGACAACAGCGTGTGGATGAGCGGGGTCATCGTCAGCTAGCTCGCGTTGTAACAGCGGATAGACGGGTCACAGTGCAAGAAATCACTCGGCAATTTAACGCTGGTGCACAAAAACGTGTAAGCAGCCACACCATCCAGAACAATCTCCTTGCTGTACTGGGTACAGAAGCCATCGTCTCACGAGGATACCGCTGCTGACCGCACATCACAGGGTGCAAAGATTAGCATGGGCGCAGGAACATCGCCACTGGACCCTAGACATGTGGAAAAATGTTGCCTGGACTGAGAAGTCGAGATTCACGTTGGTACATGCGGATGGCAGGATACAAGTACGGCGCAAACCACATAAAGCGATGGATCCTTCTTGTCAGCAGGGTACTCTTTAAGCTGTTGGGGGTGGCATTATCGTCTGGGGACTGTTTACGTGGTCTGAAATGGGACCCCGGTACGTGTGACATCGTCCCTCACAGGTCAACGTTACCGGGGTATCCTGGACGACCATTTGCTCCCGTTTGTGCGTCTTCAACATCCCACTGGACCTCATCCTGGAACAAGACAATGCAGCTCCCGAATTGTATCCGAATGGTTGGATGAACACTCCAGCGACGTGACCTCGCTTCCTTGGCCAGCTACGTCACCTGACCCCAATTCCATCGAGCACATCTGGGATGGCATCGAGAGAGATGTTCGAGACTCTGACCCCCCTCCATCAAATCTTCGTGAACTGTGGGAGCTTGTTCAGGGGTCGTGGATCTGTATGGCTTCCCAACGCTACCGGTGTCTTGTCGAGTCCATGCCGAGACGAATCGCCGCCGTCATCTGGGCGAAAGGTGGTGCTACACGTTACTAGACAGGTATCTCTAATTCAATTGCTTTTCAGTGTATGGTCAATCGCAATAACACCCGAATTGAGGGTGGACAGCAGTGATGTAGTTCTAAATAAAAAGGTGACTTACCGGTGAACAGATTAGTCAAAAACAACCCGAAAAGGACATTTTCAAAAGTTTTTAAAAGTTTGACTTGTTTTAATCATTTATAATTTGTAATTAAATTTGATTATACATGATTTTATTAATTTTCGTTAAAACTGCTGAGTTTAGGCAATTTAAAACAAAAGAATGAATGTTACGTGTGAGTCACATGCCAAGAATATATATTTTTTTATTTCTATAAGAATAGGCGCCTTTACGGTGAACATGATTCTAAACAATTTTGAATATTAAGTATTAATAATTAATACAGAAATTTAACGTGGACCAGGATCATCAAACAAAGATATTCGCTCTTTCCACGTTTATAAGTGAATATTTTAAATATTCAATGTCTTTTCATTGATTTGGCCTATCAGCCTCTCCCATGAATTAGGGGAGGCAGTAATGAATATTTACCGCCCGGTGGCGCAGTGGTCCAAGCGATGACTTCTGACCATTCGTCCGAATTGGGTCCCGGCTGGAATCCCGGTGAGGCATGGATGTTGTGTTTGTCTTACGGCGCTGGTTCTCTCCTTTCCTCGGAGCCAGTGGCCCTAAATTATGCAATGTGGACTGCTTATCCATCGTGTTGCTTACGATGGTAGTTAACCCCCCTCCCCCGCATATATGTTTGAAGCTAAATTATGCAAGGCGACTGCATCCAGGGCTATAGGCAGTCGCCCGTCACTGATTTGGGGCCATTGGTCCGATAAAGAGAGAGCTCCGGGCCTGCTTCATCCTGATCTCGGGTCCGGGACCAGATGCAGCGATTAGCCAGAACCCAACGCGTCTGACTACTTGTCTACAGGGGTTTCTTTCGCGTTACCAGTAAAGAACCGGGATATGTGCTAGGTGATGACTTCAGCAAAAAATTCCACTGCAACCTTTAAACACTTGTCTGTTATGCTATATACTTAAGGGCGAGATCCAAAGTGAAAATCCTCCAAATAAGAGGCGTCAGTGAATAAACACATACATAGCTATTTCCACGTTTTACCAACACACAGCAACCGAAAAATTGTTATCCGGTCACCGTCGGAGAATTGAATCCCGAATCTCTCGATATCTAGCCGAGCGCGTTAGCCTTACACCACGGTGGCCAACAATCCACGGCGCTATGTGTGTTTTTCAGTCAGCTTCTGACCTTAGTGCCGCTAAGCCGCGCTAAGGCCCTTCTACATCCCTGCTGGGCAGAACATCGCTAATGACTTTGCAGATTATTTTCGTTCTGTCTTCGTTACAGAGAATTCTTTTGCACACCAGTCAGGTGTTTGCCCTGTAACTGCTGAGAGTCAGTACGATCAGCTTGAGATTCTTAACTTTGACGACTTCACTGAGAATGAGATCCTGCACGCCATCAAGAAACTGAAAGGGAGTAGAACTGTTGGCCCTGATATGATTCCTTCGTACGTTATCAAAGGATGTGATGAGATGCTGAGTAAACCGCTGCTTCATATTTATAACCTAATTGTCATTACTGGTAATTTCCTCTTAAGCTGAAAAAGGCGAAAGTTATTTCTGTTTTCAAAAGAGGAAGCCGAGAGACTATTGAGAATTATCGACCAATTTCTATTATTTTAGTCCTATTTTATCTTCAAGCATTTGTCATTTTCTTGTAGGACTTCCGTCCACAGTGAGTAGAGTTTAGGTCCCAGCCACCTACAGCGAGATCGCCTTTTCGGCAGGACACAGAAACGGAAGGAATGAGAGCAAATCTAACGACTTTGACAGAACAGTTTGTAGTGAGATTAGAGTACAGTAGATGGCGCCACCGTACAAGTACGATATTGCACATAGAGAGGTGAGAGAATTTCAGGAGGGGGGGCATAGGAAAGGATACCCATTTAACCAGTGGGTCCAGCCTGGGGGCCGTCACTTAACGTGCTCGTCCGATGCACGGCGGATATTCAGCGATTGTTAGTAAATCACACCATCTCCGAAGGATCAGCTCAGGCTTGAACCTGGGAACCTTGCATCGATAGTCTGAACCACTAACCACTAAGCCATCCGCGGCTCTTATTTTAGTCCTAACAAAAATATTAATCTCTTATTTATTCTAAGATGTATCATCTCTTCAAAATTCATCATCTGCAGCTCTGCACAACACGGTTTTGTGAAGAAACGCTCAACACTTACCAAACTATTTGTAATAGAATATTTATTAGAATATTTCGTCATCCATTGACAGAGGATCAGATCAGATCAGATCAGATGTAAAGGATTTTAGGAAGGGAGTGTCTGATCACAGGTCTAAAACAACCCTTAGAAATAGGAAGCTAGGAGTTGGGCTAGAGTGTCCAATAGGAAAGGGACACGGAAACGAGGTAGAAAGGGGGAGGAAGACGCCCTTATTTATTACCGGGGTCCAGTACTCAAGGTCCGACGGCTGAACGTGCCCATCCGACGCACGGTGGATATTTAGTGGCTCGAGGGTTCGTACCTGCCTGGGATCGAACCTGAGGTTTCTCCGTGGCAGTCACGAACGTTGACCGCTAGGCAATCCGCGGCGATATCGACAGAGGATCACAAGTTGATGTTATTTATACTGATTTTGCTAAAGCTTTTGACAAGGTTCATCATGGTGTTTTGCTCAAGAAACTAAACTGTTTTGGCTTTCAGTGATAATCTGTTGTCCTTTTTTAGGTCCTATCTTTCTAACCGGTCCCAGTTTGTTACTTATAACAACCATGATTCTGAACCCAATGTTGCGACGTCTGGGATACTTCAAGGCTCGAATTTAGGACCACTTTTGTTTTCCATATATCAACCCGCTTGGCCAGCGTGGTGAGTTATGGCCAAACACCTCCAAAATGACTCTACAACTTAAATCTTGGCCCTCAGTCTCCGGCAGCTGGAATGTACCTGGCCAAGGCAGCGGCCAGTGCGACATGAAGGCAGAGGGTGCTAAGAATCCCCGGAGGACCGGACTAGGCTGCCATTTGATGCTGACCTTGGCTACCTATAACGGACGCTCCCTATCTTCTGATTCAAGGCTTCTTGAATTGGAAGAGGAACTACAAAGGATCAAGTGGGACATCGTCGGGCTAAGTGAGGTAAGGAGAAAAGGAGAAGATCTCATTGAACTGAAAAGTGGACATCTCTTCTATTATCGTGGGACAGATACTGGCAGAACTAGTGGTGTTGGATTTATAATAAACAAGAAACTGAAGGATAAAGTGGTAGAAGTTGAAAGTTCCTCTGACAGAGCTGCACGACTCGTTATCCAACTATCGAGAAGATACCAGGCTCAGATTATTCAAACTTATGCACCCACCACAAGTCATCCTGAAGAAGAAATTGAAGAATTTTATGAGGAAATTCGTCATCTAAATAATAAAGGTAAGCAGCACTTGAAGATAATTATGGGAGATTTCAATGCAAAAATAGGGCAACGGCAACAGAATGAAACTTCAGTAGGTAAATTCGGTCACGGCAACAGAAACCAGCGTGGAAATACTCTCGTTGAGTTTGCAGAGGCAGAAGGATTTTTCATCTTGAACTCCTTTTTCAAGAAAAAGCCACACAGGAAATGGACATGGAGACATCCAATTGGGACGACAAGTGAAATTGATTTTATTATGTGTAACAAAAAATTCGTCATCGAAGACTGCAGTGTGCTGAACAAGTTCAACACAGGTAGTGACCATAGATTGGTGAGATGTAAGATGCACCTCAACACTAAACTGGAACGTGGCAAGCTCATAAGACAAACAAAATGTATTGACATAACCAACCTTAAAAAACACCATAATACTTTCAAGTTGGAACTGAAGAACAGATTCTCTGCTTTAGAAGGCCTAACATCGGAAGAAGTGGATATTTCGGAAGTTAACAGAAAAGTAACCAAAGCTCTAATGGAAACAGCAACAAAATTAGCTGGGTCTAAGAACAAGTTGCATGTGAACAAATTATCAGGAAAAACCAAAATGTTGATGCAAAAAAGAAGAGAGATGAGGACAACTAAAGTAGATGTGACTTCCAAAGTGGAATATATAGAGCTATGCAAGACAACACGAAAAAGTATCACTGAAGACGTAAGGAAATTCAACTGTGAGCTAGTGAGGAAAGCAATTGAAAACAACCAAAGCCTTAAGATAGCAAAGGGACATCTCAGTAAGGGAAGAAAACAGATTATGGCTCTGAGAAAAGAAGATGGTTCTATAACAAGAAATAGAGGCGAAATTTTGACAAGAGTGAATGATTTCTACTCCAAATTATATGAAAGGGATGATACATGTACTCCAGACATCATGAAAGGTACCAGAGTTCTTCCAGTCCTCCCAGCAGAAGTTGCTCATGCAATCAAGAACATGAAGCGAGGGAAAGCTCCAGGAAAAGATGGAATTACTATAGACATCATACAAGAAGCAAGTGGAGAAATTGAAACAGTACTCGCCCAAATTTTCACTCGATGCCTTAATGAAGGGAAGATTCCTGAGGATTGGAACAATGCTACAATGATCCTGCTACATAAAAAAGGTGACATTGAGGATCTCAGGAACTACAGACCTATCAGCCTCCTATCAGTGGTTTATAAAATCTTCACTAAAGTTCTTTCACACCGCTTGAAGGTAACACTGGACATGGCTCAACCGAGAGAACAAGCTGGATTCAGGAGTGGCTACAGCACAATAGATCATATCCACGTACTGAGAGAACTGATTGAAAGAGCGAGGGAATATGAACTTCCATTGTGCATGGCTTTTATCGATTATGAAAAAGCCTTTGATTCGGTGAAACCATCAGCAGTTACTACGGCTCTGAAATCCTGCGGTATTGAAGATGCATACATTAATATTATTAATAACATCTATGAAAATGCAAGTGCAAAGATTCGGCTGTTTGAAAATACAACACACATAAAAATTGGAAAGGGAGTGAGACAAGGTGACACCATATCTCCGAAGCTCTTTAATGCCACATTGGAAAATGTCTTTCAATCACTGAACTGGGAAAACAAAGGGATAAAGATTAATGGAGATTATCTAACCCACCTTCGTTTTGCTGATGACGTAGTCATTTTTGCAACTACCCCATCAGAGCTGCAGAGTATGATCCAGGAACTTGCTGACAAGAGTAAAGAAGTGGGATTAAAAATGAACTTTCAGAAGACAAAAGTGATGTTCAATGCTTTTACAAGAAATGAAGATTTATCGATTGATGGAGAAAAACTGGAGATAACAGATACGTATGTTTATCTTGGACAGCAGATATCAAGTGAGGGTCACATTGATGAAGAAATTAATCGGCGTACAAAACTTGCCTGGAGAGCTTTTGGAAGAAACAGCATAATTTTCAAGAGCAATATGCCATTATGTCTTAAAAGAAAAGTGTTTGATCAATGCATCCTTCCAGTGCTTACGTATGGTGCAGAGACGTGGACCTTAACTAAAAGAGACATACAAAAGCTGCAGACAACTCAAAGAAGCATGGAGAGGTGCATGCTTGGTATAACCAGGAGAGATAAGAAGAGGAACTCGTGGATCCGAAAAATGACGAGAGTGGAAGACATCATGATCAGAGTTAAATCCCTGAAATGGCAATGGGCTGGACATACTGCCAGAAGGACAGACCATAGATGGACAGCCGAAATTTTAGATTGGATTCCAAGGGACAGGAAAAGACCCAGAAAAAGACCACATGGGAGATGGGTGGATGAAATTCGTAAATATGCGGGAATGACATGGAGGAGACTGGCACAAGACAGACCGTTGTGGAGGAAACTTGGGGAGACCTTCGTCCAGCAGTGGATTGATAATGGTTGACAATGATGATGATGATGATGATATGTATATAAATGACCTTACTTTTTCCATTGATGGCTCTTATCTCTTGTTCGCTGATGATTTCAAGCTTTATCGCAATGTATAGACTGATGATGACTGTCTTGCTCTTCAATCTTACATCATTAACCTGTATCAGTGGTGGACGTCAAACCATCTCCACCTCAACATCTCGAAGTGTCAAGTCATTTTCTTTTCGCGGAAAAAAAACTCAGTTCTTTTTTATTACAAAACCAGAGACTATTCTCTTAGCTGGACAAACAATGTCCAGGATTTTGGAGTTACGTTTGATTTCAACTTGAACTTTAAAAGCCATATCCAAAAAATTGTACGCTCAGCGTATAAAAATCTTGGACTCGTTACGCGAATTTCTAAGTATTCTTCCAAGCCTCAGACATTTATTCGCAGTTTCGAGACTACCGTCAGATCTTCACTAGAGCATGCTGCGATCATTTGGAGCCCTAGCCTCGTAACACTAATAAATACAATTGAGAAAGTATTTTTCCAATCCTCAGACACTTATTCGCATTTATGAAACTACGGTCAGACCTTCACTAGAGTATGCTGCAATCATTTGGAGCCTAACCTCGTAACACTAATAAATGGAATTGAAAAAATACAAAAAAATATTTCTACGACACCTTTTTCACAGATCTAGTGCAGTTTATATTTCAGATATCCCGACGGCTTACCTTCTGCCATTCTTCAAGATGACCTCTCTACAATCGAGAAGGAAGGCTCTCCAGCTTAAGTCCTTGTAAGGCATCATCAGTAGAGAGAGAGATGATATTCAAATTGTAAACTGATTAAATTTACTACACTCATGAAGGGCAAAATGGAGAGTATTTGGAGGCCGCCCCGGTGACGCAAATACTAAGGAATAGTTTAAGAGTCTAAGCGATGGCTTGTGATCATTCGTCCGAGATGGGTCCGAGTCCGAATCCCGGTGAGGCATGGATGTTGTGTTGGTCTTCCGGCGCTGGCTCTCTCCCTTCCCTGGAACCAGTGGCCCTAAATTAGGGACGGGCGATTGCTTATAACCCATTGAGTTGCTCATGGTTGTCGTTAAACAATCAATCAAAAAAAAAAAAAAAAAAAAAAAAAAGGAGTATTTATAGTGCTATTCGGCAGGAGCTGAAGCTGGGAAAAATTCTTCGTTATTAAAAATGTATAGACCACAACTTTAATATAAGTTACGATTTCTTTCGTAAAGAATGTTTTGCAAGATTGGAATTATCACTTTTAATGCACTATGATGTTAACGCACAATGATGTTATCGCAATTTCTGTAACAAGATCTACTATATCTGTATACTGTATAGCGATGTGCTTACAAATAAATAAGAAAATAAATAACTAAATAAATAAATAATGTGCTCTTTTGAGCTTTGTAAGGTTTCCTTTTTTAGATGCCTGTAAGATAGGGATACAGGGACCTACTATTGTATTGATACGAAAATTGGGTCTAAATTAATTACTATTAAAATGGGGGACGGACTCGATAGGCTTGGTGAAATTATGATTATGATTAAATTAAATAATTGGCCTATTGCAAATTAATTGGAAAATCAACTCATTTTAATTGGGGAAGTCTTTTAATTCTCTTTGACTGGATGGAAACAAAGGGAATTAGGAGATCGCCTTTGAAGGCCTATTCAGCAACAGGGAGACCACCCAGTCGGCGACTGAGAGGCATCCAGACCCTCATAAATACGACTTCAAGTGGGCCTTTAGTGACAAAAATCTGTATGGAACACTGAAAATTACGATTATGAGAGGCGAGGGGCAGTTGCGGAACTATTCTTGCAGAAGCGACGGCACTCCGTACGAAAGGCAAGGGAGAAATCTCAAGTGTTGACAGAAAAGAGGCAGATGAAGCCACGTGACAGGGGATAGCAGAAAGGAGGCAGACGAGAAGAGAGAGTTAGTTATCTCGGTACGCTGCCGTAAGACGCACGGAGAAAAACTGCCACGAAAAGAATACACAAGAAGGGTCGACGCTGCGGTTTCGCCGGATATCGAACCCGCGATGTGCGAATTCTGATGTCCGGCGAGACCTAAGATAGTCCAATATACCTGGAGCGCAGCTGTAAGACGCCGGGGTACGAGGGAAAAAAAAAAACTTAGCAATTATTAGGTGGCTGGGCAAGACTACCAAATATGCCAAATTGAGAGTGTCTACTAAAAAGCATTAGTGAAACATGACCAGCCAACCAGCCTCCCGAAAACGCCGTCTCCATCCAAAGAGGGAAGGTCGCTGACCATCCGAAGCAATAAGCGAATGTCTCCCTGCGGCCGACGAAGTTTCTTGACGGAGTTCAAAAGGGAGCTGTCACCCGTCCATCCTACAGCTATCGCCCTGCCCCCTTACCTACACACGGTCGGTGAAGAGCGGAGGAGTTCTTTCTCTGCGTCGTCGGAAGAAAGAGGGGGAAAGCCAGCAAATTAGTGATGACCCTATGTTACACACAGGTAAAATCGCTCCACGGTTTCGGTACGCATCGAAGGAAGTGAAAATCCTCCTGGGCTTTACGCACAGGTGAAATGCCATCGCAACCAAATAAAACGCAACAGTGTGTGTGCGGGGCTAACAGAGCCTCATAATAATTTGAATAGTGCTTTGTAAAGATGGATTACAAAACAAGCAGCAAGCAATAAGTGAGTAGTTTTTTTCTGTTTATTTTTATCCTTTCGCTGAATGGACGAACTGAATACATCAGCTGAACCCAGACTTTAGTTCTGAACTCTGATACGTCTATATCGGCGCAAAACTGTTTTCAGAATCTAGGGCCAGCTTATACCAGTTCCGAATTAGGAGGATAACTTGTGTTTGTATCACCGTGGGCAATGCCCCGGGATAGAATTCCCTCCTACAAATAAAGATGTTTAAGTGTTAATCTTACTCTATTTATTCTTTAGGCTCTGGTGTTGTAAATAACTCCTGTATTAAATTCCTGTGTTTCAGCAAGCCGCTAACGTTCTCGCTGAAATATGCCAGCTCCCGAATTACAAGAACCCACAAGTCTCGTATCCAAATAGCGGATTGATTGCCGACTTCAGCGGGATCGAGACCACGAACAAATCATTTGGTGACGAGTGTTAATAAATTATATCGCTCGGCACGTTTGTATCAATAGGTGGTCAACGGTGGGATAACGATCCATGAGACCGTAACAATTGGTAGAACGGCCGACTTTGTATCAGTATTATTTTCCTGGTGGCAACTACTTTCTTTGCTTTTTAAAGCCGGGAATGAGAAGGATTACGTAGACCAGGCGAGGTTACACACAGAGGCGTAACTAGGCATTTCTGCGTCCGGGACAAAGCTCAAAATATTGCGCCACCCCATCCTCCCAATCTACAACTGTATCATATACGTCTCTCCATCAACAACATTTATCAGTTCACTGCTGGATGAAAGTCTTCCCAAGTTTCTTCCCCAACTTTGTCTTCAGCAGTCTCCTCCATTCAACTCCGATGTGCTTTCGAATTTCATACACTCATTTCCCACAAAGGGTTTTCTTCCTGTCCCTTGGTCTAGTATTTCAGTTGTCCAAAAGTGGCCGGCTCTTCTAGCAATATGTTCAGTCCATTGGCATTTAAAGGATTTTACTTTGATCATGATATTATCAACTCCCGTCATTTCCCTGATCCATGAGTTCCTCTTCCTAACTTTCTCGTTTATACCAAGCATGCGCATCTCCATGCTTCTTTCAGTAGTTTGCAGTCACTGAATATATTATTTTGGTTAAAGTCCGTGTCCCTGATCCATATGCGGTATATAGAATGGAGAAAGTTGTGGAAAAGATTTGGGGAGACCAGCAGTGGATTTATAATGGTTGATGAATAGATCATCATCATCATTGTCAACCATTATCAATCCACTGCTGGACGAAGGTCTCCCCAAGTTTCCTCCACAACGGTCTGTCTTGTGCCAGTATCCTCCATGTTACTCCCGCATACTTTCGAATTTCATCCACCCATCTCCCATGAGGTCTTCTTCTGGGTCTTTTCCTGTCCCTTGGAATCCAATCTAAAATTTCGGCTGTCCATCGATGATCTGTCCTTCTGGCAGTATGTCCAGCCCATTGGCATTTCAGGGATTTAACTCTGATCATGATGTCTTCCACTCTTGTCATTTTTCGGATCCACGAGTTCCTCTTCTTATCTCTCCTGGTTACACGAAGCATGCACCTCTCCATCCTGCTTTGAGTTGTCTGCAGCCTTTGTATGTATCTTTTAGTTAAGGTCCACGTCTCTGCACCATACGTAAGCACTGGAAGGATGCATTGATCAAACACTTTTCTTTTAAGACATAATGACATACTGCTCTTGAAAATTATGCTGTTTCTTCCAAAAGCTCTCCAGGTAAATTTTGTACGCTGATTAATTTCTTCACCAATGTGACCCTCACTTGATATCTGCTGTCCAAGATAAATGTACGTGTCCGTTATCTCCAGCTTTTCTCCATCAATCGATAAATCTTCATTTCTTGTAAATCATTGAACATCACTTTTGTCTTCTGAAAGTTCATTTTTAATCCCACTTATTTACTCTTGTCAGCAAGTTCCTGGATCATACTCTGTAGCTCTGATGGGGTAGTTGCAAAAATGACTACGTCATCAGCAAAACGAAGGTGAGTTAGATATTCTTTATTAATCTTTATCTCTTTGTTTACCCAGTTCAGTGATTGAAAGACATTTTTCAATGTGGCACAATAAACATACATTGCTGGAAAAAAAATTAACTTCACACCCCAATATTATTTCAATTGATTTCGGTACTACATCAAATGCCTATATAGGTATAAACAAATTCTGCAAATAGACAAGTGACAAGGTACGGCTCGAAAAAAAACAACAAAAAAAAAACAAACAAGAAAGATGACACCGAATTTTCGGGTGTAATAAGCACGTCTTTTGAATCCGTTCTGACGCAAATTAAATTTATCAAAACTATTCAAAGTGAATGGAACCGGTATGGAAAACAATAGTATCTGACGGAAGAAAGAAGTTTTTCAATCGGGTCTTTAATCCCTCAGTTATTGCTGTAAACGGAATCGTGAGCTTACGAACTCTTAGAAACAGAGTTATCAACAAAAATAAGATGTGACTTTACGTCCCTTGATGGGAAAACCATGCATTATTTTAGGAAGAAAGTATTCACAAAAGGTTTATCCATATGAGCGGCATCGGTCCAAGAAAAAAATTTAGTCGAGTTTTCAGGAGCCCACATTTTGCAACAAATACATCAGAAGTAGATATTAACACTTATGACCCCTGGTGGCTAAACCATTCTTTGCCAAACATTAGAAATTACGTAAAAAATATTTTCCGTCAGGTCTTGTATGCGATACAGGAAGAATTTTTCAAATCGGAGTTTTAGGAGCAGAAAAAGCAATTTACCATTGTGCGCCCTAGCGGAAAGTCTATGATTTACTTGACAATTTTGAATTTATAGGAAAAACATTTCGCATCAGAAACACTATCCAACAAAGAAGGAATTTTTCCAATCGGACTTTTAGAAGTAGAGATATTGACAAAAATAAGGCATACATCTACGCCCCTGGCGTATAGAAACCATGCATTATTTCAAGAAGAAAGTGTTCCTAAAATGTTTGTCGACATGAGTAGTATCGGTCCACAAAAGACTTTTTTAAATCCAGATTTTAGAAGCTCATATTTTGCTGCAAATACATCAGAAGCGGAAATTAAGACTTACGTCACCTGGTAGCCAAACAATTTTTTACAAAAATTTGAAATTACGTGCAAACGATTTATTTCCCATCAGGAGCTGTATCCGGTGCAGAAAGATTTTTTCAGATCGGAGATTTAGAAGCAGAGATATAGGGGAAAACGCAATTTACCTTTACGCCCCCTAGCGGAAAGTCTATGAATTACTTGAACATTTTGAATTTATAGGAAAAACATGTCACACTAGAAACACTGACAAAGAAGGAATTTTTTAAATTGGACTCTTAGAAGTCGAGATATTGACAAAAATAAGATATACATCTACGCCTCCGGGCGTTGAAACCGTGCACTATTTTAAGAAGAAAATGTTTCTAAAAGGTTTGTCGACATGAGTAGTATCGGTCTACAGACAATGTTATTTTCAATCGAGAATTTAGAAGCTCATATTTTGCTGCAAATACATCAGAAGGGGAAATTAAGGTTTACGCCCCGTGGTGGCCAAACCATTTTCTTACCAAAACTAGAAATTATGTGCAAACGATTTTCCATCAGGAGCTGTAACCGGTACAGAAAGAATTTTTCAGATCGGAGTATTAGAAGCAGAGATATAGGGGGAAACGTAATATACTTTTACGCCCTCTAGCGGAAAGTCTATGAATTACTTGAAAATTTTGAATTTATAGGAAAAACATGTCACACTTGAAACACTATCCAACAAAGAAGGAATTTTTTTAATCGGACTCCTAGAAGTCGAGATATTGACAAAAATAAGATATACATCTACGCCCCCTGGCGGACAAACTGTGGAATATTTTAGGAAGAAAATATTCCGAAAAGGTTTATCGATGTGAGTGGCATCAGTCCACGAAAGAATTTTTTCAGTCGATATTTTAGAAGCTCAGATTTTATGGCAAATACATCAGAAGCGAAAATTAACACTTACGCCCCCTGGTGGCCAAAGTATTCTTTACCAAAAATTCGAAATTATATGCAAAAGATTGTGCATCAGAAGATGTACCCTCTGAATTTTTTTTCAAATCGGAGTCTTAGAAGAAGAGTTATTGGAAAAAATGCAATTTACATTTACGCCCCTAGCGGAAAATCTATGCGTAATTTGAAAAAGAAACTATATCCAAAATGGAATCGAAAGATAAAATTTTTTTCAATCGGATGTTTAGAAGCAAATATGTGGAATAAAACGTATTTTTGAATTCGACATCATCTGCATTTACGCCCTCTAGCGGCGAAACTGTACATCGTAAAAAAACAAAACGAAATGAAGGATCATCATTTGCATATTTCAAGCTTTCGAATGCAAAAAGAATTTTTCAAATCGAACTAATAGTTGCAGAGATACCGTATGTACAGACGGACGGACGGACGGACAAACCGATAACATAAGCATGATCTTCTTTTACAAAAGATGTGCTAAAAAGCTGTCCAAGAGCTGATGAAAAAATTGCAATTCCAGTTTTAATCAGATTTCAAGCAGTGATTTTTGCGCCCGGGGCAGCCGCCTCGCTTGCTCCACTTTAGTTAGGTCTGTGGTTACACATGGAAAGTTGGAAACTACTTGAAAGCGTTGAGATTCATGAGTCCTCTAGAAAGTATAAATGTGTTGTTCTCACAGTACGACACACCACAATGAAGTAATGTAGCTACAAATGTAATTAATGTCTTAAAATACGAAAAAGTAGGAAAAATCAATGCGCTGTTTCCTTAACACATTAATCCTGTTTCTCAAGAGACCGAACCTCCTGCCATCTATCGGTAATACGAGAGTTCAGATTTCTAGTGTTCCTACGGAGATTAACTACAAATAATTAAAATTTTAGAAATATGAATTTCAAAAAACAGGTCTCCGAGGTGCGCCCGCACACACACACACACACACACACACACACACACACACACACACGTGCTTGGGTTCTTATGCCAAGCTTCAAAACTCTGCTTTCAGGAGCCTTTTCAGTAGGTGACCGACAAGCCATTTTATTATTGTAGGCGATTGTGAAGACTTGACTGAAACTTTTGAGGTAGGAACTAATTATTTTTTATCACATGTGGTTATACGTGTATGTTCATCTCGAGACACACTTTTTCAAGTTATACGTGGTTTTCCCAGAAGGCAACTGCATCGTATCTCGAGGAAATCCTGTATTAGAAATAAGTTTTTAGGTAGGAAACCGTACTAAAAGAAAAGCTCCGCAAAAAAGTTCTTCAAAGGTGAAAAAAGAATAGCAAAATATAATAATGCTTATAAATTGCTGATAGATAGCATGTTAAGATAATCAAAGAAATTGCAAAAAATAGTGTCCCATAATTCCTTGCTCTTTCACAGCATGTTTAAAGCGTACGGTTGCGTGCTAGTCGCGCTTGCAGTCCTTGAACCACACCATCCTCAACCGCTTTTTTTTTTTTTTTTTCCCTTTCACGCAAAATGAGGGGTTCCTGATATTCTCTCGTGACAACTTTTAATCGGGTGACTAGCTCACAGAAGCCGCGATGAGCGACTGAACAAAAAGGAATGGTGATTGAACTGAAACGACCTTTCCACATTGCGTGGGTTACAGAATGCGCATCAGGCTCGCGATTTCGAAAATTATGGGGAGCAATTATCTACAGAAGAATTAGCCTGACGTTTTGACACTTAATTCACCCATTCGAGAGGTAACCAGACTTCCTACTTTCTTTTCTAACACGCACACACCATTCGAATTCAATGTCATTATTTAGTTGTATTTGTTGAGATGGAGCTCACAATTGAAGTGAGCACTAGGTAACTGGGTGTCTAATTTGGAGTAAGAAAGATGTGTTGAATGAAAAATAACTTCAGTACTGAATAATTGCACGACATGCTCTGAGATAAAAGTGAGACATCTGTGACGTACTGTGGAGGTGAAGCACGTATCAAGACGATAAATTTGCAACGATATATTCCGTCGGTGTAGCTTAGTCGGTCAGAACAACTGGCTCCGGAGCGAGGAGGCGCTAGTTAGATTCGTCACCGACAAAAGTGTGTCTTCACATTGGCGCCCGAACGTAAAAATGGATCTACTGGCAGTTGGGATCTTCGAAAAATGTATGATGTACGTCCACATTGTTTGGAATTACAGAAATTATTATTATTATTATTATTCATGAAAGAAATAATTTGTATTATTATTATTATTTTTTGATTGGAAGCTTAACGACCGCCATGAGCAACTCAGTGGGCTATAAGCAGTCGCCCGTTCCTAATTTAGTGTCGCTGGTTCCAGGAAAGAGAGAGAGAGAGAGAGCCAACGCCGTAAGACAAACAAAACATCCATGCCTCGCCGGGACTCGAACTCGGACTCATCTAGGACGAATGATCAGAAGCCGTCGCTTATACCACTGCGCCACCGGGGCGGCATGAAAAATTCCTTCTTTGCCTCACAAAAAAAAAAAAAAAAAAAAAAAAATTAAGGGGGAGATGATGTGACGTACTACAACGATGAATCACGTGTCAAGACGGCAAATCTGCAGCGATACATTCCGTCGGTGTAGCTTAGTCGATTAGAGCAACTTACTCCGGAGCGAGGAGATGCGAATTCGATCTCCGTCACCGACAAAAGTGTGTTTTCACACACCCTAAACGAAAAACAATTTTCATTATGCGCCAAAATTTGAACACAGAACGCAAAAGTGTGAAGAACAAGTACAGCACTAAAGATACAAAATTTTCACTGTGATATATCAAAATAAGAAAATATTAAAGCGCGCGGTGGATGGAAATTCGCGCAGGGAGTTCAAATGAAGACGTCAAATGGGAGGAGACTTTTAGTATGACGTGAAATAGATTATTTGTTTCGGTCATTTACAACCAACATGAACAGCTCTTAGGACAATAGGAAGTCGCCCCTCTTGGGCTGTTCACTCCAAAGATAAGTAGAACTCATCTCTCGAGTGAGCGAGACTGAAGCCCGGCTCCAGACCTGACAACTAGCGCCTCTGACTACTCTACAACCGAGGCGGAACGACGTGAAGTGCCATAGCGTATATACGGGATGGCAATTTTCTTCGCCAATATGCAATGACTCATGCCTCATTCGAGATATCCAAGCCTTACTTATGCCAATCTAAAACGACTTGCCAGATACTAGCCAGAGCCTCTGACTACTCGGCAACCGAGGCGGAACACCGTGAAGTGCTATAGCGAATATCCGGGATAACCATTTTCTTCGGCAAGATGCAGTGACCCACCCATGTTTCATTCGAGACATCACCCAAGGCTTATTTGGGCTGATCTAAAACGACTTGCCAGATATGTATTTGACTACTTGGCAATCCGGATGGAACAACATAGAATATCATAGCTGAAATCCGGGACAGCCATTTTTCTCATCATAATAGAAATACTGATGATTCATTTGGGACGACACCCATGCCTCATCCGGGACGCCAAAATAGGCCCAGCTCTCACGACTTGCCAGAAACTAGCGCCTTTGACCACTCGGCCTCGGGAGCGGGACAACGTGTAGTCAAATTCCGGAATGGCCATTTTGTCCGTCATGTCGCAAAGACGACAACTAGATGTTTTATAACGATAGGGAGGAGTTGGACAGGCCGGACAATCAATCACGGAGGCATCTCGATTCTTTGATGGCAACCGATGGGCGACATCAGGGTCGCGGAACCAATATCCCCGGTAGCACATTACATCGATTCCACGTCGAATTTTTGATCGATATTTGGTCGATATGAAACGTCGAACACAGATATCCATGTCCACTTTTGTTATGCCTTTTCGACGTCGAATTTTAAACCTATTAAGTCGATATCAAGTCAACAGTAGACGAAGATTCGATCTTTCGAGAAAAACATATACATATTGCTACGTAGAGTAGACGTCGATTTTACGTTGATATTACGCAGTTTAGTCATCGACTCTAGCACAGTTGTAATGTCGAATCTACGTTTATTCTACAATTTAGATGTTGAAACACGAAATTCTAAACTTTTAATCGTGGAATAAAACATAGAATGGGGCAGCGGGTGGCCTAGTGGTCAGCGTTCGTGACTGCCGGGGAGATGATCTCAGGTTCGATCCTCGGCAGGTACAAACGCTCGAACCACTAAACACCCGCCGTGCGTCGGATGGGCACGTTAAGCCGTCAGACCCCGGGTACCGGCCCCCGGTAACAAACAAGGGCGTCTCCCTCCCCCTTTCTACCTCTCTTCCGTGTCACTTTCCTATCGAGCACTCTAGCCCGAATCTCCTAGCTTCCTACACTGCTGGCCACCCAAAATGCAACACAAAGAAGGACACGAGATAGCAAAGCCAGATTTACTGGACACATAACAACAGATACAAAGATGAAACGATTGAGCTTACAGGCCCGTGCGACTTGCGGAACACGCAGACATGAATAGTTCATGTGGCCCCCATGGCTGGCAATAACGGCCGCTACACGTCGCGGCATCGAACGAAAGAGGCTTTGGATGTGGGATTGGGGTATGTCGGTTCAGGCTGCTTCCACACGTTGCTATAGTTCATCAGGCGTAGCCGCGGGTGGTGCTTGCCGGGCCACCCGGTTGCCGATCAGCGACCAGACGTGTTCGATGGGAGACATATCGGGAGAACAGGCGGGACACGGCAGCAGTGACACTTGGTGGGCCGTGAAGAATTGTTGCACGATGCGTGCCACGTGCGGGCGCGCATTGTCCTGTTGAAACGTGGCCGCTGGCAGGTGCTGCAGGTAAGGGAGGACTACAGGCTCTAAAACGTCGGAGATGTAGCGGTGGCTGTTGAGTGTACCGGCGATGCGTACCAGAGGAGTGCGGACGTCATATCCAATTGCGCCCCAAACCATAACGCCAGGCGACGGACCGGTATGGCGATGCATAATGCAGGCGTCATACAGTCTCTCGTCGCGGTACCGCCACACGCGGATCCGACCATCGTGTTGTAGCAGGAAGAAGCGGGATTCGCCGGAGAAGATAATGTCGTGCCATTCCGTAGTCCACGTGCGGCGTTCAACGGCACACTGCCGCCGCACTCGCCGGTGGTGTAACGTCAACGGTAATCGGAGCAATGGGCGCCGTGCGACAAGTTCCCGCTCTTGCAGACGACGTCGAACGGTACGTGCTGACACAAGATGATGCCCAACAAATCCTAATTCCTGCGCTAACGTTCGTGATGTGGCGGTGCGAGCCGTCAATGCCCGCCGCACAACATGCCGGTCCTCTCGTTCAGTGGCAGTCGCTCACGTCGGTCCGTCTGTCCCTCCTGCACCCACCGAATCCATACTCGCAACACTGTGGCTGGATGTCGTCCCACACGGGAGCCGATGTCTCGGTACGATAAACGCTGTCGCGATAAGCCACTATTCGTCCTCTGTCGAACTCCGAAACGTGCTGGAATGACTGCCGTATTCTGCGACGAGGCATCAGGAAGTTTCCCACGCACAGGTCCGGCAGCACAACACACTTCCTCTAGTTACACCCCGCCTTCTGTGCACCCTTTTTATAGTGTTTCTCAGGTGGCGTGCCGGGCGCACATGATTTGCATATGCCCTGCAATGCCAATCGTTTGCATGTCCTCTCGCGGGAGACGCATGCTGCGAATTTCAGGCCAATCGGATGCTTCCTTCTTGGTGTTGCATTTAGGATGACCAGCAGTGTATTTCTAAGAGCTGTTTAAGACCTGAGGTCAGACACTCCCTTCCTAAAATCCTCTACATATAGCTTCTGATCTGATGTAGAATCAATTCGTATTTGTAGTACGATTCTACACCGGTTAAAAGATCATATGATTTTTTTTATTGTTTCAACACCCAAGTCTTTTCGGACGCATTCGAAAAGACACACAGTTCTCATAAATTTCACAGAATTTTTTGTGATCTGTCAGCATCGCACTACGCCTATCCCTAATTGGGATATGTGTAGGTACAAATTATGCATCTTAAAAATTAATTTTACTTAAAGGAACGAGACTCAACACTTTTTATAAACATACTTAAGCGAAAAAAAAAAAAAACAACAACTTTTAACTTACCTGCGAAAAAGGAGACAGGTAAGAATCTCGTCTTACAATAGAAATGATACAACCGACCAACACCCCAGCAATCAAAAAGTTTGTTTGGCGTAACATGCGCGCGATGCTAACAGATCGCACCAAAAACATCGATTTTTCGACCTAATGGAACTAAAGGAATAAACTGCGTAAAACTGTCTACATCATGTATATGTAATGATTTTTCTTGACGTTCCGTTTCATCGATTCTACGTCGAACACTATGGGCTGAGCTCGAGCCCGAAAGCCCGAAGATGAGGCAGGGCCTGAACCGGGCTCGGGCTCTATAATGTTTACTATACTTCAGGCTCGGGCTCTATAATGTTTACTACGCTTCAGGCTCGGGCTCTATAATGTTTACTACGCTTCAGGCTCGGGCTCTATAATGTTTACTACGCTTCAGGCTCGGACTCTATAATGTTTACTAGGCTTCAGGCTCGGGCTCAAATTTCCTTACAATATTAACAAACTTCCAGTGCTTCAAAACAAATGTATTAGATTAATAGATCTACAATATAACTACATAATAACTTTCAGCCTTACACATTTCAACGGACTAAAGTAAAACCGAATGACTACAACATTATTACTGCTAAACAACTATATGATTATAGTTCAAAAGAATTAAAAATGTTATTTATCGCAATTTAAAATAATATAATTAAATATCCTTACACATCAACATGAAACCAGAAACAGAACAAAACTTGTTCCAATGTTTGCTTAGGAGGAATCGGCTAAAATGAATATAAACTATTCTGGTCCTAAATTGTGGAACGCACTGTCTGTTGACTTACGATCTATTAATAATGCTGACCTATTTAAGAAAAAAGCTAAAACTACATCTCATGGGAAAATTTAAATAAAATATTAATAATATTGGACGATAAGATAGAAAATGCTAAACAAAACGTTTCGTGGCTTTATACTAATAATTTATGACATTTTCAGCTGAGTGTCTGGGTCTGGAGTGGTTTGATTTAGATATTAACTTAGAGATTAAATTGGTTTAATATTAGATAAGGATGGCGATCTTGAATTTGCTCCTTACTTATCCATATTGTAAAACTGTTGACAATTTGCTTCTTTTGGCACCAAGAATTATAGGAGAGAGATGAATGCTGGGAAGGCGGACTACGGAGATGTGATAATACTAACTCCCTTTTATATATTTAATTGTCACATATCTTTTATTGCTCATCGCCTGCTGGTTTTGTCTTTTGCTGAATGTACTTTTCTGTCTGGAATCCTGATATTCGAATATAAGTGCAAACAATAAGTTATGCTTGCTCAAATTACAGAAGAAATCTGCTCGCTATATGCTGAACACAGATTACATGTCACATTTAAAACCATTATTTCTAAAACTAAATATTCCAAAACTTCATGAAATTTTTACCTTGAAACTAGGTATCATGTTTTTTAAAATAATGCAGCTTAAACTGTCTAGTTTTCAATCTGATATCAGATATCTGGATTATGCTATCTTTACCGGATCTGTCGCTAACAAGAAATTATGTCTACAGTCTGTTAGACTTAATTATGGTTTAAATAGCATATTGTACAAAGCCATTATCCTATGGAATAATCTCCCAGGGAGCATCAGATCTCTGGAAAATATCAAAAAGTTTTCCTGGTCTCTGTGAAATTACATTGTAAATCATCCTGATCTCCATAATGAATCTCAACCCTATCATTAAATTATAGTTACAAGCTATGCTGCTAACAGTGGCGTTTCTGTTATAACCATCTAACTTGCCTTTATATATTTTAATCCTTTTCTTACATCTGATACAGGGAATCTCCTTATAACCAATATGTTCAGATTCCTCCTGGTGTATTGCATTTTCACATGTCTAAGTTTTAAATGTGTGCAATAAAATAATTGTAAGTGTAATATTATAATCTTCTCTTCAAAGGAGAAGAGGACTACTTCAGGTCTTAACGGTCTTTTCCCTTTCTTCCCAGTTGTCTCAACAATCACTAATTGTTACGATAATGTCAAATGAAAGTCACCGCTCTTTCCACGTTTATAGGTGAGCCACGGGAAAATTCTCATCGGCCACCATAGGGGAATCGAACCCAGGGTCTTCCAGTTACATGCTACCACTGCACCACGCCAAACCATCTATCTGGCAGGTTGCTTCTTTGGAGCCCCGCACAATGCTGGGGATTCACCAAAGATGAACAGCAGCAACTGAACAAATAACTAGAAGGCGAATGAATGATAAATACACAGTTGAAGTGGATTAGGAACGTCAAATAGAAGTCATCGCTCTTTCCACGTTTATAAGTGAATCACGGGAAAATTCTCATCTGCCACCACCGGGAATCGAACCCAGGGTGTTCCAGTTACGTGCAGGATATGCTCTTTGGTGAATCCCCGGCATGGTGCTGGGCTCCAAAGAAGTTTACTGCCATGTGGTTTGGCAGTTTGTCGTATGTGAGTCTGGAGAATTTCGAGGACGCTGTGGTGCAGTGGTAGCATGTCCGGCGCGTAGCTGGAAGACATGGGTTCGATTCCCGGTGGTGGCCGATGAGA